>JAYWIR010000043.1:124943-1324943 GCA_036172245.1 Raillietiella orientalis | reverse complement strand
AAACACACAACTTTTCACAAGTACTGCTATACTTCATTCTTTGAAAGATTAAGTTGAATATGTCAAGCAAATTCCATATTTATAATGTCTCCTACCAAAGGAAAAAACATCAAATTCTTACTACCTACTTCATCTTACTGACTTTCTTTTTTATACAATATTAGCTTTATGCATAGAAAATGAACAGAAATTTGTACAATAGTTACTTGTTCAATGTAGGGAACAGGAATAAGCCCTTCTTGTCCAAGACTGTTTCTTGCTGACCACCAGTGTTCTTCTTTTTTATACAAAACGATCAATATTTCGCCTTTCCTAAATGATAAATCATCAGGATCCTTAACAGAAAGAAAAAAAAATTATGTAGAATGTGGATGGTTGCACAATAACTAAAACATGTTAGGATATCTTGAAATTGATCCATGCTTATTGTCTTTTCAGACAATTAAAATGGAAATGATTAACGAGTGATTAAAATAAACCATGAAATCAACGTTAACTTGATCCAATATAGCATTAAATCAAAAAAACATTTCAGAGTAGCAATGATATTGATGTCTGCACTCCATTTATTTATAAAGTAAATATTTATGCAAAAAAGGAATTATGGTTTTACAAAATACACATGATATTCGCGTTTGAAAGGAAAACTTTCATATTACTAATATTTATGATAGTCCATCTTACCAAATGTAGAAAAGAAATCAAATTTTCATTACAAATTACGTAATCTGCCTACACTTTTATGAAATAATCTAATACTAAATTATTAAAACCACTAAATCATTTTCAAACATATAACAAAAACTTGGCATAATCTATATTTGCACATAAGTAATTTGCAGAAATAACTTTGCTTCAATTATTAAAACAAAACTTACCTTGCCATGGAAATCGTATTTTGCTTTGACTTTCTCCATTCTTCTTGGAGCAGCTTTAATTAATGGTGTAGTATCCAAATAATGTAAACGGTAAAAATTGAGCAGACTTGGTAGATCAGTAAAAAATTGATCGCCTATTCGGTATCGAATCTCATCATTCTGATAAACTTTATTTATGATATAATGATTAACTTTACTGTCTTCCCTGGAAAACAAAATGAAAATTTACCTTTCATTTTCACTTTCAAAATCATATGATGAACAAGGCTGCATTGTAATTTTAAATTCATAAAATTATCCAGAGTAAATAACAAATATACACCAAGTATCCTACTTAAAGATATAACTGAATACATCCTTAACTCCTGGACTTGAATGGATTTAAAAACTTGTCTTCATAAATAAGCTGCACAAGGGAAGCATTAAAATCAAACCAACCAATCAGTCAAAAATTGCAAGCCTTTTAATAATAAAGTTTCCTTGTCATACCTTATGGGAGCTCAATTAAAAACCAATGTAAAAGTTATCAACACTATTTTATTAACAATTCCCACAAATTAGCAGCAAAGGGAACCATACAATAACTTCTAATTATGCTGGAACAGAACAGAACCACTGATCCACAATACTGAGGTTATTTTCAAATATTTTTTCAACTTTTGAATACTGTAATTTGATAAATACCATATTAATAAACAGGTGTTTTGCAGAATTAAACAAACAGCATGAACAAATCATACTCTTAATTTGAATCATGATTTCTACTCACCTTACACATAAAACATAATCTCCTTTCATGGAAAAACTATCTCTCACTAGGAAGACTCCACATTCTTTCTCACTCATTAGTAAGTCAGTAGCTTCTTGACGAGATACTGCTCCATGGTACCAGCTAGGAATACAAATATAGTTTCAAGAAATTAAATTCCTTTTCAATTAAAGCATAACATCCCAAGCATTATACACTTCTATTAAGTGTCTTCATATAACTTTGCAAAGACCACCTCTAGCATACACAGTAAATAACTTTGCATTTTATGTCACTCTATTTTGGAAACAAATTCTGCTACAACCTATTCAAAATTCTTTTAAGAGATCCTCAACCTCATAAGCAAAAACAAAAATACGCCAAAACTAATGCTTTTGGTAAAGTTCAGAAGAGTAGGCATTTTAACTGTTGGTCCAATGCACTTATAGTACTAAATTCAACCTTAAAACCCAAACAAAAAAGTCCATCGGATTAAAAAAGCATTCATGAAACACTTTGATATGGAAAAGAAATTAGAATACATCTTAATGAACTGCTCAAATGGGGTTTCACAAATGGGAAATTGAACACAGGCAAGCGTTGGAGGATTCTTTTCAAAAATTTATTTTTTTTCATAAGAACCTGTGGAAGTTGCATATTTTCCATATTTCTGTTTTCGCATAAGAGAGCTGATATGTAACATTTCTATACTATTGACATGGATTCACTTATTCCTACATACTTTGTTGCATTAGTACTTGAGAACCAGGATGAATACTAATTGAGTAATTCCTCTCAACAATTTCATCATAAAATTTCCGTGAGAGTTATTTTTCTTACTTACATTTTTCTATACTTTTTTTTAAGAACATAGAAATTTGACATCACTTGTTAACTTGCTGACATTTCTCTTACAAAATACGAGAAATGAGTTCGAATATGGGTTGACACATAAGAGAAATGTGCAAAATAAACTTCTCAAAGCAACTATGTCAGTAAAAAATTCAAAAGAGTGAGAAGTGCAATTTTTTATGGAAACTGTGCACCAACTAAGATACCATTGATTTTACATTGGAAAAGACATGAACAATGTAAGGTGAAAAATGTCACAAAACAGAAAATTTGAGAACAACCTGGCAAAGTTATCAGCGATACAGTCTAAATTCGACTCATTATTCTAACTTTGGGCTGCAGGTGTCGTGATTCAGAATTCACTCAGGCTTGTTTGCTTTACTATCAAGTTTTTGTGATATACATGTTACTGAAATCAAGAAACTGCTGAATTTTTCGCATAATAAAATTTACAAATTTACAGCTTTACCAAAGACCTTAAAGAATCTATTTTCAAGCGGCACGGATTTTTTAAATTTTCTGAATATTTTTTCTGCAAGAAGATTTAAATATTACATGCATTTAAATATTACATTACAGACTAAAATTTCCTTTTTACTTGCCAACAGCCGAACTGTCCAAATTTAGCTTTATTTACAATTAAGTGTTAACTTAAATTCATTTATTTCATTTCATTTTTATATATAGGTTTTAGATTTTATTCACATAATCATCTCAATATCAATGCATGCGCCAAGGACTTCAGCGATCTTAACCCAGGAATTCAAATTCTGGAAGTTCTTTAAGAAACAAGTTTTTCTTATTTCTGGTTGTCGAGAAACCTGGATTTCAAATCATATTTGAAAACTAATGAAAACGCTACAGGCAGCACTCAAAACATATTCGTAAGAGCTTATTAATAAATTAAATGAATTGATAAACAGCTTTCAGTATCTGATGAAAGCTGTTTTGTATTTAGTTTTACCTTTCAATGTCGTTGGCATCAAATGATGCTGCCATTTTTGGGGTTTTATAGACACAACTTGGAGAGTAAAAATTCACACAATCAAAGTCCCTGATTCCTCAAATGGGTAATAAAATTGGCACATTTTGTGATCTTTCCATACATCAGGCTAAAAAAAAATAGAAGTATAACAAAATCAATCAATAGGTGAATTATTTATTTACCAAGTGCGCATTTGTCTTACATTTATGTAATGCATGAAAATACCAGCAAATAAACACAAAATTACAATCTGCTCATCAGCATACACACAGCATTACGTAGTACGTGATCCTATGTGAATTTATCATTCAGTACGTCATTAAGAACCAAAACAAGAAGTACCATAGTCAGTTAATTAGCAGAAGTGATTGCAGAGATTATCCACACAAATATATCGTGGTTATCCCATGAAACTCTAAAGAATCAATTGAAGAATTAATTAAAAGATTCTTAAGTTTTTAAGAATTCCCCTTTTTCTTTTTAGAATAGCAAGGAAAATACTGTGAAAAGTTTAAAACAGTTATACAGCTTATTTTCAAAAAGTACGGTGAATAGCCATAAAATAATTGTATTGATTTCATTTCCGAACTTATCTTCTTTTGGTGCTGATAAATCGTTGAAGATGCTTGACATGCTTGAAGTATCTTAGAATAGATTCAAAATATATTTGCAAAAATAGAATATGTGATTTCTTGTTTTGAACTGTCATGAATCGAGTTGTTACGGTGATCGGAAATTTACGGGTCCAGTGAAAGTGCTTATTTTATCTACAATTTTTTCTCGATATTTGCTGGACTTTACCAGTGTCCTAAAATTTCATATGAGGGACGCTAACGAAAGTCTTGTAGACATATGTCAAAATGAGACAAGCGAAAGTCCTCAAACGTAACAAGTCCCTTTTGAAATTCCCAATAGAACGTTCATTTTTTTGGAATTTGCTAAGAAAATCATGTGCACCGAGAGAGAAAAAAGAAATTGGGATGAAAGTTTTCTGAATAAAAGTTTATTTAGTAAATTTTTTAAAAAATATTTTCCTAGGTAATATGGAAAACATTCATTTCAAAGAATGAATGTAGACTACATCGATATTCAAAAGTTTATTTTTCCTTTGTAATTTACGTTTGATCGATGCTACAAACTTTCTCATAATCAGTCTTTCTGTTCTGGGATGCTGAAGAACTTTTGATGTTTTTATACTGTATGACATACAGCACAAGCTGCAATGCCTGAGGGTGCTCCATCCAACGATCACCAAATAATCCTATATCAGAAAGTAGGCTTGTTTCCAGAAGAGCTGTTTGCAATTCTTGGGGGGAGTAAGTTAATAAGACTGCTGCACACGACAGCTGTGTTTGAACGAAACCTTTATTTTTAAGAAAGTTCAGATTAGCAATCACATCGAATCTGCTAATTAAATCATGTCTGCCAAGTCTACTGAATTGTAATTTTACATCTTGATAAGGAATGCCTGTCCACTCATGAAAGCACTCGTAAGTAGAAGACACAAGACTAGAAACTTGTTTTCCACTCAAGAAATTTTCAAAGTCACCTAAAGGAAGACACACACACTGCAAATCTGTGACTTCGACCTTCATCTGTTTCATTTGCTGGATCCGATGCCGAGCAATTTCTGACAGTCTTATGGGTGGTTTTCCCTTGTATTTTTGATAATAGGAATGGCCAAACATAGCCAATATAAAAGGCAGCAAGGAATACACATCTTGCAAATTCATGTGAAGAATTCCAGTACTGTTAAATAAAGAGAAGAATGGAATACAATAACGATCTGCAAGCACTGCCACCTCTTCAATTTTTTTATATGGTATCATCAAAATCCTTGGATGACGTAATATGACTTGCTTCAGCTGATCTTGATTAGGAAGTGCTAAAATGCCCAATAAATTGCTTGGAACACAACTCAGCAGATATAAATTATCCAAGATCTAAAATACATTCATATGTATGGCACGGGCAATGAATATTTAATTATTAGCCACATTCTGACAGTCAACATACTGTTACATTCTTATTATTCTCATTCTATTTTGCAACAGTTGAACTCACTACAGAACCGAGAATTTTTAATTAATTCAAAAGATTTATGGAAAACAAATATAAATACATCTGATTATTATTTACAAAACATTTCAAAACATATTTCTCAACATATTAAAAAGTAAATTACATGATGGATGAAAATGCAGCCAAATTACCATAGGTCTACACAGTCCAAAAGAATTTAAGAGAAGATTCACATTGTCATCAAGCCACTCAAGACTGATTGGATGATTTATTTGTACTCTGAACTTTTCTTTAATGGTCTTTACATGTTTTTCCAACTTCATCTGCAAGTAAGTTTCATAAATGGTTTCTAAAATCATCCTGACTGCAGACAGATCACTTAAATGGATTAGTTGTTCCTGTATTTGGGTTTTATCAGATTCAGAGATTTTCAAATGAAAAATCAGTTTTGAAATTGATACATTTTTGTTGCATGAAAAATGTCTCAAAGTCTTCAAGGTTTGCTCCCCATAAACATCATACCTAAAATTGTTTAATATTAGAACAATGTCTAAATACCGCCAGAACATTACCCACATATCCATTTTGTGGAAACTTGTGAAAAACCTAATTCCTGTAAAGACTTGGTCAAGTGGCACAGTTTGAATTTTGGCATTGTTAAAACATTAAGAAAAGTTTTTTTACAACTTGCATGTATTTTTTCTGACTACAAAAGGGGCGCTGAATAACTGCACTTGTCAAAAACACAGTCTTACCTCATAAAATGAGTAACAATCTTGTATGGAATCTTCTGATATTTCAGTGTCTAAACATTCCTTAATATAATCTTTGATGAATTTGCGGGGAATACCTTTAATGGCATAATTTTAAGTTTGAGAGGCATCATATGAAACTTACATTATGATGATGCTCAATTACATTATGATGCTCAATACAAAAGTATTTAATCCACAAATGACATTAAGTTTGTGCCAATTTGAAATGAGAATTCAGCTATTCTTTACCTGTTAATTCGTGCAAGCGCGTAACTTCTTTCCTATAGCTATTTGCTCTCAGATTGTCCGCTATGGACCTATGAGCAAACGATAAGTAATTCTTCATTTCAAAAGTAGAATCTCCAAAAAAATGGTTAACTGCATTGATAACCCATTCACTGCAGCTGTAATCTCGCCACGGTTCCCATGCGTGCCGCGTATCTATTGCAAAATCTTCCCACTATAAATAAACACAGGGATGGATGAGATTACTTTTTTATAGAGCAATTATTATTTATAATTTGATCCAGGAAATATTAAAGGATTTTCTTGACTGGAAAGGATGTTGTATTTTACCTTATGTGCATCAGTTCTTGGCTCCTATCAATGAGCAATTTCCTTGTATAATTACGTTCCTTTGTTCACCCAATCCCACATATTTTAAACTCTTCCACGTATGGCTAAAAATAAGTCTATTACATTTTTTTACTTAAAAAATAAAATAAATTAAGCTAATTGTGAGCTAATCAAGCTAATCAAGCTGCTTTTATTGTGATGAAATAATAGCAGCAATTTCCTTTGTAGGCTTCACCATTAAATAGACACGAAAACGTCACGCTTTGCAAACAGACGGAAAAAGGCAATTATTCCAGAAACTTGGTGATTAGCTAGCTAGCTGTAACAGAATAGCTCCCTGTTTAAGGGTTTCTTTGAAATCTTTCTGAGAGGAAGACCTAAGTTTGACATTGGGTGAAACGTTTCTTTTATGTATGCCTAAGTTGCACTGTTGCTGGCACCAATTTTCTTCTGTAAGTATTACAAAGCATTCTCTTCCGCATAGAACATCTCCATTGAGGCTTAGTTGGCAAAAGGAAGAAATTCTTTTGTGAAATTCCTCTTCTATAACTTATTACAAGTTAACGATCTCGCGAAGAATGTGTCGCAAATTTTTTTGGCCTTCTCCGAATAGCGATCTAATGCATTCCATGTGTCACAGTTCTTTGTCTAGAGTATATCTTTAGCTACGAAAAACTGTAAATGGATCAAAGGAGGAGTTAAAGGAGGGAATAGAAGGAGAGAAATGTGATGATCTCAATCTGCATTCCTAATTAGACAAAACACTCAAGAAAGTGCAAGTCCAGTATCCAGTTATTCGTTTAAATTCCGAGATTGTCAAAACAGAATATTAGCGTCGAGAAAGTCCCTCATGGTATCTTTTTATATGTCCTTCGCAGCTTGTATAAGATTTAATGTCGTGATTTTTTCCTGAGGAGCATCAGTGCTGCTGTCGCTTTACGGACCTCTGAGACGATCACACATACTGAAAGCAGAGCTTTATGTATTGAGCAAACTATAAATAGGGAGACAGCACGTGAAAACCGTGAAGCTATAAGAGTGTTACATGCTTTACATTAATCAGAAAAGGAAACATAAATACCAAATCATTATTTGAAATGTAAAAGAAATACGTTCCTGTTAGAAACTATATTCATCTTTTGCAAAGTTCCTCTAGTTCGCTGTTATTAGCCCTGTATTTATCAAAAAATTGAAATCGCTTAATAAGAAATCCCAGTTCTTAATTAAGAGGAAACCATGATTGATAATCTAAATGTTATTTGGTAGCTAAAACTAGGGTGGAGTGGGTGTGGATTTTACTTATGAAGTTGAAACAAAAACAAAACTTTGGAATTTTTATTGATAGATGAAATGATTGAATCTTTGAATATTTAGTAATGGTTACCAAATGCTGTGTAAGTTGGCATAGTAATGAGAGTTTAAAACTTATAAATATTTTATTATTTATCGTGCAGAAGTGTCACCTCAGTATCATATAGCTATGGGGAGTGTGCCCACGCCCTGATCCTGAAATTCTGCAATTTGTATGTTAACCTGGAATTGCGATGCTAATTATAAAAATGTACAATTAGTATCCAACTGATCTGCATAATTAGGCAGGTTATTTGATTTTCGTGAATCAGGAAATTTGCACAACTGATGCTGCGAGATCAAGAAGATAATGGTTTCACGAGGTGATTGCATCACGGGTATGCAAGTATTTGTAAGTGTGGTACGATTGTATTCATACGTAAAACATCTGTTGTAATACAAGGGAACATATGTAATTTGTGTGCTTTTAGTTCGAGCTTTTAAGAACCAACCCCCAAGTATTTAGATTAGGAAGTTTTCCATATTTTGTTTCCATTAGTTAGTGTATGCTTTGACATTATAATGAAACAGTAGTATAAAAAAAAAAAAAACATATGCCCGTATTCCGTTGATGCTGTATGTATCTGTGGTTTTAAATGGGACTGATTACAAGGATGATACCGATTTTCTTTGTATGTTGTGTTGACCTGGTTCTTTTAGAATACTTGTTTTAACTTGTTTCATAAGTTTGTCAAGGTTTCGGTCTATTTTTTGATATATTAAATAATTTATTGGCTTAGTTGGCAGGTATTATTGGATTGATTATGATTATATTAATATTCCAAGTACTGGCAAAAATGTGATCTTTTTCATAGTGCTTTTGTGGTAATTATTTGTTGATATTTTCTTTTGCTGAATGGGAAATTCTTCAACAAAATTGAATTTCCGTAATGCTGTTGTACAACTGACAACAAAAACACAGGCAAGTTATCAAGAAAAATGAAAATGTGCTAAATTAAGATGCCGAGCTTAATTAATAATATATACTTAGCCAGTTGATATTGGTGATGAAGCATTCTGGAATCAGTTTTGGGTAGAAGGTGTACTAACCATCCAAGATATTTTTACTCTAATTCCTGCAGTTGAAGTTAGAGCTCTGAGAGAAGAGACACCTACGAACCTTGCTACGTTAGTTTACAAAGCCGTGGAAAAGTTGGTCCACTCATCACAGCAGGGTATTCATACTCAGCATGAACAGCAGATAGGTGTGACAATATTGTTTTTCTGTAATAAACTGCAAGTGGATCTCATTTTAATTAGCTATCAACTGTGTGCGATTATTGACAAGAATACTTCCATATATTTTTGAAAATTCTGAGTGGAGAACTTTCTTTTGGTCAGCTCATAGTCAAGGGACTGTAGAACATGATAAAAATTCAGATAATGTTCCACTGGCTCAGTCTTTAGTTTCAGCAATTTGTGTGAGTCTTTTTTTCATTTCCAATTGTAAGTTATGTTTATAATTGTTTTATAGGATTTGTTATTTTGTCCTGACTTCACAGTTCAGTCACTCAAGAAAGGAGGAACTGTAAGTTACATTTGTTTACTAGTTTATCCATACATGGAGTGTGAATTTTATCTGGACTCATGAGTCTATTGAATCATTTTCAACACATGTTGTGAAGTGTTTGTGCATAATTTGAGGTTTCCTTGCATTGGCAAGTTGCATACATGCTACATGGGCTATTATTAGGTGCACTTGTGCGGAGAGTTCAGTTAACCAAGTAGCAACTTAGTTAACCGGAATGATCATCTCCATTATACTGAACAAAAGCTAGATCGATGATAAAAAAAAAAACTTTAGCTGTGTCCCTGGTATTTTCTTCACATTTTTAGATCATGTGTAATTCTGCTCTTCTTTGCAGTTAATAAAAGGATAGTTACAAATTGCAAATCCTGTTATGTTGACTGTCAAAGTAATAATATGAAGCAGTGATGTTTTAAAAATGAATGTAGACTTGTTCTGGGTTCCAACACCTAAAGTACTTTTGCTTTGACTCATCCCTGGAAATTTTTCTATCTATTTCTATGGTGCTGTTAATCATTACTGTAAATGCAAGTGATTTGTTTAACTGCCTGTTACTATTTTTTGACTATGAGAAAATTAATAGCTATACTCATACTTTTGCACCCATGTGCATATTTATAAATTGGTTCTAACACAAATTGCATCCTCAAAAATATTCTTACCCTAAAGTTATGAGCAATGCACTTCATTAAGAAATGTTTTTATATTGGTTTTCTTTTTTGTCTGTTTCTGGATTCTGGTTTCTGGATAGTAGGATGTGTGTTACTTCATTTTGCTGGGCATCTTCTCAAGACATGATGAGAGAACAGAAATTTATCCATAGCCTAGGCAACATGTTTACTGTTTAAAATTATTTTGTATTGATAAATCATTCAGAACTCCTGAAATAAAACTGATTCAAAACAGACTCATTGTGCTTAGTGAACTATAGGGTCTGATTGTAATTGCTAATTCATGTCTGAAACCTGTTGCACACACACACACACACACATATATAACTTTGTTGCTTTGTAATCTGTTTTCATTTGTTCTTTCCGTTTTTTGACTTATGCCTCTTTAAAGAATCATCATGAAGATCTACATTCCATTGACAGCTGTGAATATATCTGGGAAGCAGGTGTTGGGTTTGCCACATCTCCATCATCATGTGCTGAATATGATAGCAATCGAACTGAGCTACTGAAACTTTTGTTGACTTGTTTCAGTGAAACTATTTACATTCCTGGTAACATTCATTGTAATCAGTGCACTAAGTAGTCTGTTTTATAGAAGGAGAAGCATTTCCAAATCAGTGGATTCTGTTTTTCACATCTTCCAGTAATCGGCATGCTTTGCCACTTTTCACATCTCTCCTGAATACTATAATGGCATACGATCCTGCTGGATATGGTGTGCCCTACAATTATGTGATTTTCAAGGATTACAGGGAACCTCTGGTTGAAGTATCTTTGCAAATTCTTATAGTAACTTTGGATCAAGAATTGGTGACTGAGAATAACAAGGAAGTAAGCTGCCAGCATAGCTGCTTGATGATGAGCCTCATATAAGTGGCATCTCACATTGACAGACAATTTTCTCTTTTGTAGTATTCCCTACCTGATAATCTCTATATTAATTACTTGTCACGAATACATCGAGAAGAGGATTTTCAGTTCCTTCTTAAAGGATTCACTACATTGTTAAATAATCCTCTTCTGCAGACCTATTTGCCTAATTCTTTGAAAAAAGTGCAGTTTCATCAAGAGCTGCTAATCCTGTTTTGGAAAATGTGTAACTATAACAAAGTAAGATGTAGCAATTCATATATGCAAAAATCTTGTAGAAATTTCTACACTATGTGCTGAAAAGCAGTGATGTGTTGTGCATTCTGGTTCCTATTCTTTACCATTTGAACAGCTCTCGCTGTGACCAATGTAAGGCGGTAATTTCAAATGTCCAGAATTCTTTTTCTCCTTGTAGCAAAATTAGGGCTTGTGCATATTGGTGTATTCATTCTTTTGCTGCTGACAGGAGAGAGGAATTTTGGGGTGCGATTGAATCGCTCCTATTCCGCAGCAGTTCCTATGGACATTCCAGTATTTACAGGAACACATGCTGATCTCCTTATTATTGTGTTTCATAAAATTATCACCACAGGCCATCAAAAGCTACAACCCCTTTTTGATTGTTTACTTACAATCCTAGTCAATGGTATGAACGTATCATATTGTTATGCCTGGATTGTGGTTTCAGTGTCTCCTTACCTCAAAACATTGTCCATGGTATCCAGCAACAAATTGTTACACATATTAGAAGCATTCAGTAGTCCTTGGTTTCTATTTGCTAGTCCTAACAACCATCATTTATTGTTCTTCTTACTTGAAATTTTTAACAACATTATTCAGTACCAGTTTGATGGTAAGCATTAATTCTTTATCTTTATGTATTAACAATAAGCTTTAGGAAACTCGAATCTTGTCTACACTATTATCCGGAAACGGCATGTGTTTCACCAACTGGCGATGTTGCCTTCTGATGCCAAAAGCATTGAAAACTGTCTCAATCAGAAAACCAGACACTTGGTAAAATTATTAAATGCAGACAAATTAAAGACAGCCAGTGACCTGATAAATGCCAGTGAAAAACAAAGTATTAAAACTTCTTTAACATCAGCTCCAGGTCTCTATTGTGCCTTCATGTCAGCATTCGCATTTTCCGCAGGAGTTGAGAACATGACTGAGACTCAGAGTGCTCATCCTCCAAGTGATGAACTTCAAGAATTACAGATCAACAGTTCTGATTCCTGCAGGGGCACACCCAGACAGCAGGAAGTTGACAGTAATTCTGACTCTGTCTCAACTGAGCAGGTTAATAAGGCACATATCAATCTAAGTTAATGCAGTTCCTTAGGACGAAGCTTTGCTGCATTCTTCTCCCACCTTGAATCATGTGGTGTCACCTGAAAAGTTCTACAGTGCAGGGGAATCTCCTCGTACGATGGGGTCTTCAGTCACTGGAAATGAAATCTCATCACCATGGGTTCCAACTCCTCATTGGGTGCTCTCATGGAAACAGAAGCTTCCTTTGCAAACAATCATGAGGTTGTTACAAGTTCTAGTACCGCAAGTGGAAAAAATCTGCATTGACAAGTAAACAGTTTTATAAACTTTCTTGCACAGGCATGTGATTCGTGTAAGATGTATGATGCAGATTATTTTTTCTTTGGTAGAGGTTTAACTGATGAAAGTGAGATCTTAAAGTTTTTGCAACATGGGACATTGGTTGGCCTGTTGCCAGTGCCTCATCCTATACTGATTCGTAAATATCAAGCCAATAATGCTACTACTCAGTGGTTTCACACTTATATGTGGGGTGTCATTTATTTGAGGTTTGTTGGCCTGTTCATACCTGTGGTTTCTTTTGATGTTTTTCTAGGAATGTGGATCCACCTATTTGGTATGACACTGATGTCAAACTGTTTGAAATTCAGAGAGTGTGATAAATATTTGAAGTTCTATCCATTGCTATATGAGCTGCTAATGGCTGCAGTCAAACAGGATAAGGACAGCTTCATTTATTTATATGAAGAAGAAACGTTTATTTATCAGAAAGTAAATTTTTCAACCTTAAGAGATATCTGTATTTCAAAAGAACAGAGTTTACATTTGTTCAGCGTGTATGCTGAAGTTTGGTTTTGCTTTGTGGAATGTTTTTGATCAAACATTTTGATATTTATGAATAACATTTATATTTTCGAAAATTTTAATTTGATGCTTTTGCATTTTTCAACGTTAGAGTTTCTACATTATGAAAATTTATTTTATTTTAGGTTTCCATTCTAGAATTAGTTATTACTTAGTGCATAAAAGTAGAATACATATTTTATTATAAAACAATGAATACAAATGAATCCTATACATCTTGTGTAAAAAAAAAAAATAAGAAAAAACAGTACTATAGACAGCATCTTTTAAACAAGTTCATTCACAATAAAAACATTCTTCAACCAAAACTTACAGGTTTCCTTTGTACTTGCAATGGAAAGGAAAAGAAATGTGTGCAAGAAGCTTACAACCTCCTCACAGAGTATTACGAGAGACTCATTGATTCAAAAGTATGGTAAAATTCTAATTTCCAAATTGCTTAATAATTACGATGTGATTGTGGCAAAGTCAGTAAAGAGAAATTATAAGTAATCAATTTTAGGATGACAGAGCGATTTCCCTTTTAAACCGACAAACCACCACTCTTTCGTACGAAGATGACATTGAAAAATCGTTAAAAAAGGAGGTCCAGGGCGTCACATGCCAGAAAAAGAATTTTCAGCAAATGAGATGCAAAGCCCGGAATATCGTTTTTATCAAAACTTATGTAGGACATGCATATTTTTTTTCCTTTTTTTTTTTTTTAAAAAAAAAAAAAAAGAAAAAGAAAGAAACAAATTGCTGCGTCTTTGATCAGATGAAAGATCCATCCTCGTTTCTGTACAGCGTGCTCCTGGATTTCGATTCGTGCAGAGCTCAAAAGACACAGACCCTAATCCGGATGATCCCCGTCTCCACGACGTGCGAGGTGAGCGGCGACCCCCTTTTTGAGGTCGGTTTTCAAAGCTCTGCCAAGGCGAACGGCGCGGCTATTGTGAAGGAGAGCGAGGCGCTGATCGCCGGCCACTTCACTGCCCACAGCAGCAGGTTCTGCATAGTCTGCAAGTAAGTCCCTGTGCATATGCGAGTCCGCGTTCATTGCATGAGCAGCATCCGCAACAACAACTCCGTCGACCGCACCTCCCTCCTGACGACCCTGGCCGGCAGAATCAAAGCAGCCAATCCTGGCAACTGCGTCGACTGCGACGACCCCGAGCTGTCGCTTCTCGTGGAGGTCATCCAAAAGGTGTGCTGTCTCGGAGTGGCGCCGGACTATTTCGCATTTCGCAAATACAATTTAATAGAAGTCGCAGTCCAGGGAAAAGCCTCTCGGAATAACGACTCGGGCTTAAGCAGATACCGAATTGCCACCGACCATTAAATAAAACATCTTTGCGTTCTGGTAACCTCGTGGATGGGTTTCTGCCAGCCCTGAATTCCCGCCTGCAAGCGACGTCCTTGCGTGAACTGTCTGTACCGTGAGTGTACAGTTACGCGTTGAGGTCACGTCTCTGTGCAGCAGCATCTCAACCGGGAACTCGAGATCCGTCCAGCGGTGCTCACACACAAATTCGAAAGAGAAGGCCGAGGAAACCTGCAAAAGTTGTGCTTCTCCATGTACAGGAAGCACTCTTCGGAAAGCACACGGCCAACATCCACGCGCTTCTTTGGCTGAAAATTAGTGCGCAGACAGACACCAAACCCCGTTATTGACGAATCCGACATCAATCATCTATTAGCTTGAATTAAATTCAAAAATAAAAACGAGATCCGGGAAAACGGGTACGGACAAGAAGACGCAGGGGAAAAGTCCCGTCTCCTCCGCTTCTTCGTTTGTCTTTCGAGTTGGGATACTTCTGCCAGAGTCGGTTGCTGTCGGCAACGATCTTCTTGAAGGAACCCTTCTTATGCTTTCACCACACCGCACCGCAAGTCTTTTGCATAAGTTTACATCAGCAGTATTCTGCCTCATCTCTCCAAATGGATTCTCCTTATTGTCAGTCGTGCCAGCAACAAACTGGAATTTTCCTTTATGAAAAGTAGTACTCTGCTCCGAAGGACTTCCTTCCCATACAAATGTTTCTTCAGCTTCACTTGGTCAACATATCTCCGGCGAACCAGAGTGCTGTCTGCACAGCTTCATCTCCGGCTTGGCCGGTTCGAAAGATCAAACTGATCAAATGTCTATCGCTCATACGAAGTACTCGTGGATCGGTTTGCTGAAAACGTACCGGAGGTTCGTCGAACGCAGCATGCGATTCACGCACGGCTGACGTTCATCTCCTTCCGCTCTGCACGCGTGCCACATCGCCCAAGTCGAAACGCTCGTTTTCAAAAAGTGTCCGTCGGACCGCATTTGCCAAGGAGAGTGTTTCGGCGAAGCTGAGCTCAATCTTGAAATGATCTTTTCCCGTCAAAGTTCATTCGGATTGCAAGTATTTTTCGGTGCATGCAGCCGTGTTCTTCCGAGACCCAAACGGTTCGCCTTCTTCTCTACTTTCGCAGACTTCCAAGAGCAGTTGTCCTCATCATTGTGTTGAAAAGGATAACTGCGCTTAGAAGTCTTCTGAATGTTCTTTTCCGCTCTTCCGCAATTTCTCAGTTCGCAGCGTCGAGTGAAAGGTCGGATAAGGAAGGTTTTGACGTTGATTCGATGATTTTTGAACTTGTTGTTAGAATAGGTAAAAATTAGCTGAATAGAACATTTCGTGGAGTAAAGAGCATTTCGAATTTATATGGTTCGTATGAGTTGGTTAATTTTGATTTTTATTTTGAGTAGTTGGGTTTCCTTCGTAGGAAGTGATTGATAGTTATGCAAGGAGGATTTGGAATGTTAGTGGTGTTACCAAGTGTAGCATTTGTGACTTTGGTTGGGGAGGGGTGCAATGACGTGAGGGGCCTAATAAAGTGAGGGTTGGCGTTTTTCAACAAGTTGTGGATGATTTGAAATTGTTGGGCAAGGGATATTATGAACTGAAAGATAGGAATAAGGTGGCTCCATTAATTATGATAGGGGTAATGGCGGGGATATGGGTGGTTTGTCCTAGAGGTTGGGCACTCGCAGACACCCTTTCAGATAACAGTCGCTAATTTCAACATTAGTGGTGAAAGGGCATGAAGATTTCCCCTCAATCCTCATACCTCCTCCGGTTATCCAAACTTGCTTTCTGGCTTCCAGGTAAACCAGTGGTACGCTATCTGACGGGCTTCGACACTGCAGGGTCACAATGGGGATTCCAACTGCTCCATCTTATCTAATCCTTAAGTGCATTCTTAAGGGAAAGGTATCTTACCTGATTGATTTATGAGTCAGATGGAGAACGTGCTTCCGTTCATCGTACAGACAAAGTTACATATCGTTAGAGGCCAAATAGACTTATGCGTGTTCACGGATACGGATGAATGCAGCAGGGGCCAATCTTCGTGGGAGTTTGCACTCTTCCTAGAAGGTTGCAAACTAAAAACAAATCTCTTGCATGCACGATAAGGTAATTTCAATCGATGCTGCGTTCTTCCTATCGAATTTAGAATGGCTATCAAAAGGTAGATTTGTGTTTATTGCAACATGCAGTGTCCGCGCGTGGGAGGCTGCGTCCAGGGGTATTGCCTACTGATAATACATTTTACTGCATCATACTTTGCCGTTTCCTGAACGCCACGATACTCGGATAGAGAACGAAACCGACGTTCTTTTCTTGGAAATGGAGCCAGGAGGAGGGAAAGTACACACCTTCCAGTTGTCTAAGGAAGCGCTACCGGAAGATTCGTTGGTTTGCCAGCAAGATATGCACTCTGGAAAAGCATTTGCATGACCATAGAAGCGGATGGCCTGCCTGTTCACCCCCCAAACACTAGTTCAAACGAGTTCACGCATTTCATGCCTGCTGACGGATAGGGGACAGAACTTTGAGGGGCAAATTGCTGATTTCCCGAACTCGCCTTCGATCCTCCAGATCCTCCTGCTTCTAGGGAACATGGCTTTCCGTCTCCTGACGATGATGCAACTGAATGTGGTCCGGTCACCGGAGATGTCTCCGCGTGAACCACCATTTATTTCCATAGGATCCGAATGTGGTTTCTGAAAGCTGATTTGTATACCAATTCTCCGGCATTAGCAGCACAGCGATGCTTTACTCATACAAGGAAGGCGTAACTTTCAACTGTTGCATCAATATGGAAAGAAAATGACTTCTTCTTGGTGCTCATTTCGAAGTGCTATAAATCCACGTATGAATGAGATTGCAGCGGGTAATCAAGGATAGCCTGTAGGAACAGAGAAGCAGTAAGGTGGACATCCATGCATCCCAATACGAACCGTTTTGCCGCAGCAACAGCGCATTTTGTGGATGTCCGGTGCTGGGGTGCGTGGTCCGAGGAGGCGGCAGGACACGAGAAGGAAAAAACTGCATTTCGTGGGGCAGTTTTGGCTTTGCGGATGGTTGCAGGTGGAAGGAGCACTGGGAAAAAGAGCGCGAAGATCGTGCTGCCCGCTCTAGAATCGAAAGTAGTCTGGCTTTTTTCGTTAAGCTTCTGCAGCTTCCGCCCAGCCGTGGATCACCAGCTCTGATCACGCATCCTATGCATGCACTACTGGCTTGTTCCAGAAAGTTGAGGGCGTGTTCACCGGTGGACACGCCCTCAACTTTCAGGAAACTCGTGCGCATGCACGTGTGGTTGCTGTGGGAGGAATGGCGCGTTCCGCCACGGCTGGGACGCGCAGTGGTGGCGCAGCTCGCCGAGGACTCCTCCGGAGCCCCCACAGCATGTGAACTCGTTGACCACCACAGGTGTGCAGGACCGGGTGTTCAGGCACACCGGTTCGATCGCAGACGTTGGGGACGTGCATACTGCACGTGGAAGGCGTAAACTTTTCACGGCTTACAAGATCTTTCTGGGACGTTTCCGCGAGGAACTTTTTTCCGCTCGCCCTGTTGCCTACGATTCCGTTCTCTTTCTCGTTTCGTGGAACAAGACATGTTCCTGCTCTGTCGCAACGTGCACGAGCGTGTCTTCTGCTTGATCGCAGGTGTGCACTAAATTGAGGGCTTGCTGATACAGAATGTGATGTGGTTGAAAGTTGCGGTGCATCGCATGGACCTCGCCCATCGCAACTTATTTTCTCAGCCTTCGTAATTTCGCGGCACCACAGGGAATTTAAAAACTAAGCGATTCCATGGTTGTGTCGATCCCATTCTTCAGCTTGTCGATGAATTTGGTGAGGTGAAAGACACTCTTCCAATTGACAAATGGGACACCGATTCGATAAAAGAGTTTTTTTGGGTACGTTTGGAAAACGGAGGTTCCTTTCATGTTTGTGAACTGTGTCATGATGGGAAGTTAACGAAAGAATGATTCGAAACCAGGGGAAGCCATGTTGGATGCTTTGCATTTTCCAATCATGACACTGGTGTGCACGAATGGAAGATAGGACTTGGGAAGAAATCATCCGAGAGCAATCTGTTTTCCGATTTGTTGTCACCTTTCGTTTGTACATCATTTTCCATATCCACATGTGTTGAATCATGGAATCTTCTTATGCCACCGCACGCTATTGCATTGAACGAATACTATGCATTTGATCGCCCGGGGGAACACTGGAATTGGCCACAGTGCAATGGGAGTGAAGCGTGGACATCTTGCGTGCTCCTCTTAACCCTTACTTTGGGTACCAGTGCTCGAGGAGCTGGAACTGCGTTCAGTGCTATGAAGGCTGACCTCAGTAACTTGCATACGGAAAAGTGGCATTGCAATAACTTGGAATGATCCCATCAATTCTGCGCTGTGCATTTGTGTGAAGCTGGTGCTTTCATCCACGATAAGGACTCTCCTGTTCTGTCACTGCAAGTGTAAAAGTTTGGCTCACTTTCCAGTTAGTAACCTCCGAATTCGAAGTGTATATACATGTTCGCGTAGATGCAAAATTCAAGTGACCTCGGGGATTTCAATCAAGGAGACATTCGTTTGTTGGCACCAGAGTTCCGATTTCTCATTGGGATAGCGGGAAATGAGATTGGATAACATGAGATCTGCGTGATAACAGGATTTTGATTGTGCATTCGATTGGCTGCATGGACCGGTGGACACTCTGCTGCAATTGCAGCGGAAAGACACGGGGGTGTTCACGCAGATGCTGCACGTGGCGCCCCTGTTGCGCTCCGGCGCAGTGCCGGGCGCCGCGGGCACTGCAAGCCGTACGCGTTGACGTCGTCCAGACAAGCTGCGATGTTCTGGCACGGGTCTCCCGGGCAATCATCGGTGTTGGTCTCGCAGTGCAAGTCCGCAAAGCCGGAGGGAAAGAAACACTTGTACTTGTGGCCGATGCCATCGATGACGATGCGGCGGCCGCCATGCCGGTAGGGGGACGGGTCCCAAGGGAAGTTATGCCGTCGGTCTCCTGGCACGTGCTGTGGACGCAGGGCTCGCCCAGGCACTCGTGGTCATCTATAGTGAAGTGGCAGGTGCGCGTGCACGTGTAGCTGCTCGGTGCTCTGGATGGAAGAGCACGTCGCTCCGTTCACGCGCGGTGGTCACGCAGCTCTCAGAGCACTCCTCGATAGAGCGTGTGCACCTTTTGATTTCCACCGGTGTGGTCGGTTTGCAGGCACGAATCGCAGGTGTTGGGGACATGCACGCTGCACAGAGACGCCTCGTACCCCAGAGGGCAGGAGCAGGAGAATTGTGGCTGAGAATTCCAGGGCAGGAGAACGTCGCACGTCCTTCCGTTTTGGCGCTTGGGTCCATAGCGAGGATTCAGGTGTTCACTCGCATCACTCTCCGACAAGCAACAGTGTGCAGCTGCACGAGTTCTTGGACTGATGGACGCGGATCCTTTCGTTCTTGCAGGGGTTGGGCGAGCAGGAGAGAGGACCTTCGCGGCCAGGGGGCAAATTCTTGTAGCGCCATCATCACCCCAGAAGCAAGGGGGAACGGGACGCCAAGGCGCTCATGCGGGCGGCTCTTGCAGCGGCTCGCTGCTCCTTCCCATGTCCTTGTTGTTGTGGTTCTTCTCTTTCGAAAAACCTATTCTCCGTGTTTCAATAGAATACATTCCATTGGAGAGCATGGAAGAGGAAAGCCGCACCCAATGCAATCTTTTACCCGTGCTACCAAATTCCCACCGCACTCTTCTGCTGCAGGAACGCAGTCCAGGTACCGCAGGGGTTTCTTCAGAGACCAAGCGGACCTCACCTCACTCCACTCGTGATGACATGGTCGTCCGAAGGACAATTCTCAAGTAAATTTGAGGCTGAATTCCCCATAACGTCCCCGCCTCACACTTTCTCGTTTCCCTAAATCTGTCTAACGGAAGCATCTTTCCCCTCCTTTTCATCCATTCAGAAGAAGAATCCTCACTGAATTCAAAGTAATCCCTAAATAAGTATGGATCTCCTCCGACACCGTCACTCTCTCTCTCTCTATCTTACGCTCCCTTCCCTAAAGGGAGCATTCCTGGTTTCCGCCTGCTCGTGTGTTTCCCAGGGCTGCGTGTCCCGGGCGCCTCCTCTCATGTGCGTGTGTTCGGTTGGAAAGAATCTGTGCTGCCGTATTCGACTGTGGAAGCTCCGCCCAAGAGGCACCCATGTCGAATGAGCCGCGTGTTGGCATCCGCAGTTTTCCGCTTTGCCTTCTTTGAGAATGGCAGTCTTTTGGGAATTCAGGAGACCTGCACTTCACACGTGTTCCATAGGATGACCATTTTCCAGAATTTGTCGCAAGCAGATGGCCCCACCCCACTCCTTGCACTGTACGTACGTTCGTGCGCACGTCTCGCGTGTACCGGGAGCAACACCTGTTGCTGTACCTCTGCATGTTTGCGGTCATGTCGTTCCTGCCTCTCCCACGGGTTCTGCCTTTGCGAAGAAGGGAAACTTAGCACCCCTGCACGTGTATGGGATGCAACCAAAGCGTGGACCATTTTGGTGAACGCCTTCCCAATCCAAACAACAACAGCTGAGCTTTGGAATCCTGGCGAGTTTGGACGAAGATGATGATGTCGTTTCTCTAACCACACCCTCCTACCCTCGTGTAGGTGCGCTCTTGTGTGTGTGGCTGATGGGTGCAATGTGCTCCTCCGCGTGCCAATTCCTACGATGCTTCCGGGAGCTCGGATTCCGTGTTTCCGGATGATCTCTGCCTCCACCTCCCATGCACCTTTGTGCACGTGACTGTCAGAACGCAACCACTCGGACCGAAAGGAAAAGGGATGTTTGGTGAGCATTTCCGAAGGTTGGTGGTGAATTGATTGGTAATCCTAGTTTAGCGCATTGGACTCAACATGTCGGAAACATTGAAGATGATTTCCCACGAATTGCTGATTAAAACTGATTGGGTAAAAATGAGAGAAATTCATCTTTGGAAAACAAATGACGATTGCCGTAAATTTACCTTTTCAATCGACGGATGGATGTTCTTTACGGAAAGTCATTTTTCAGCTTCCTGCAGTCGTTGTTGGGTAGGAATTTCGATCAGAAAAAAGTCACCATATCTCCGTATACATGAAGCTCTCAATGTACGTAGGGAGAGAGTTCTCTGTATGGAAATATCTGTGTACATATATATATATTTAGAGGACCATGTATATGTATCTGCACATATATCCTGACATCGGAACATGTGCACAGATTTCTATATGTATTTATTTACGTATTTATACGGAAACACGTCCGTGTATGCATTTCGACAATACGATGAGGGTTTCTCTATGGTTATACGTACATGCCGTGGGTGGTCACAATCGGAGGGAAATGAATGCGCGTATCCACGAACGTTTCCATAGGATTCGTTTACGATCTGGACGTGAAGACGACACACACATATGGACGCCATTTCCACGTAGGGAAGACTTTGAAAACTCACGTGTGTGCGGAACCACTTCGTGGTGACTTGTATTGTAATGTATATATCGTGTACAATTGGAGAAAGTTCAATTTGGAATTTGCTTGCTCATCTTGGAATTTGTAACTCGTGTGAGCCTTTTCGAGCGACACTCACAAATCATTTCGCATATTTATTTGTCCATATGGAAGTGAGCGCATGCGGTGAGGAGCGTTCGGAATTCCTCCTCCTTCTCGGATGCAATTCTCGTCGTCATGGCATCGAGGAGCTCCTCTCATCTGCAGACGCGTTTCCGTGGATTGCTGTTTGGCGCAGAAATTCCGTTCCTGCTGAACCTCAGGGGAAATACGGATGGATCCATAAATTCAAAAGCTTTCCTCTTCTATTACCGTGCATGCTGACGTTTGTTAGCAAGTGTGGCTCACGACAAGAAGTGAGTGATCTTTCCACCGGAGCAGCCCCTGCCGCGCTCACGTTGCGCGTTCAGCATCCCTGCCGCTCGCCCGCCTCCGAAGAGATGCGCTGGACCTCTGTAGTTCCTCAGGGCACCTCACATCCGGCCGGTAGGCAACTGAGTGGCTTCTTGCACACGCAGACTCGTAGTCGCGTTGTTCCTGCAGCGTTGTTCTTGCAGGGAATCAGTTAGCCGGTCGCAGGGGAGCGGTCGCCAAAGTGCAAGTGTTTCCAGAGCACTTGCGCCTCCTGCAGGTGGCGCGGACCGCTTCCTGCAACCACGCATTCCGGATCGCTGGCCGACAGGCGGGCAGGTGGCGGTAGCCAGCAAAGAGTGGGATACCGAGTAGCGGGCGTCCAGAGTCCTCTCTGAATGGGGGGGCGGGCAAACGAGGAACGAGCGACAGGAATGGCGTGCGAAGCCCCCGTCGTCTGTTTGGGCGGGTACGAGGGAGCAGAAAGGCGAGTCCCCTGCCCATTCCGTCGACCTGGTCGCGCGCGCCTGCACTCTCCCGTGGATGGGAGACCGACGTGCTCGGGGGCCGGCGGTGAGACTGCGCCCCCATCCCCCATCCCCCGAGACCGCCCCTGCTCCATCGGGGGACTCGAGCGTTGCACGCAAGCTCGGCGTTCGTGCTACCAGGCGGCGCGTCTTCCATTCAGCCTCGCGTCGAGGGGAGGATGGTGCGCAAGGGTGCAGGTCGGCAAGCAGTGGTGCCACACTCGGCACGCTGCTCCTTCCCGAGCCCGCCCCTTCGATCGAGCCCGCATCCCTTCAGCTTGTCGTTTCGAAAACCTGGTAGTCTTCGAGAAGAACGCGCAATCTGGGAGCGTCGCGGAACTCCTACGCCCCTCAAAGTGAGGTCTGCACCTGTTGAAGTAAAATTTCAAACTGCATTGACAGCGACGATATGGGAGGTTTTATCGCACACACCTGGTCATCCTCCGCCTGACATCTTCGAGCATAACGCATGATTTGAGCTGAAGAGAAAGGTGAAGAATCCAAGCCATCCTCCCATTGTGAGGATTGCTTGCACGTTGCTTCCAGTGAATCTTCTCTTCGTAGTCGGAGAAGCGGTAGAGTATTTTCTTTCAAACACAGATGCTTCAGTAAGTTCTTTGCAGTCGGCATAAACGTAAAAACGGTTTACCATCTTGCGGTAGGCAAGATCTTGTTAAAAGTCTACATCTGTTTACTTAAAGTATTGGTTAGCGTCTGATTTAAGGTGGGGTGTTTTCGCATCGTTCGTAATCCTCCTCAATTGGAAAGGTGAGTGGTCATACAAACTCATTACTGATCTTGGAAACCGACTCAAGCGCATTCCCGCTACTATGGCTCTCCGTTGCCTACGCTGCAAACTCGAAGCATAGCAGGTGAACAGCGCACCGATGCCATTACCTTCGGGCTAGGCGCCTCAGGCGAGGCTCAAATCACGTTGACCCACATCGCCTTCTAAAGAAAAAAAGGGTGCATCGCAGCGCGGGGAGCCACTGTGGTTTCATTCATTTAAAAGTGTGCATTTATGCCCATGCCCGTTCCTATATTCCACGACAGAAGTAGTCGCCACCATCCCTGAAATCAGTAGCTACAGCAACCGATAGGCTGATGAAGCATCCCTCAAAAGTGACAAGTGGGCATCATGTAGACTGGTCAGAATTCTGTCGACGCTCATATGTGAAATCTGGAAAGAGATGCCACTATCCCACGGCCTTCGGAGTTCTTTTTGCTCTGTTCCAACACTGTCAGAATGGTCCAGCCTGGCTCATTTCAGCGCAAAGACGTATTCCAACCAGCCCTTGCTGAAACAAACGATACCAACCTGCACCGGAAGACATAATCAGCCTTCGTCTCGCATCAGATTCTTCGCAAAAGAGTGAATCTGAAAAGATCTACTTGCATTTGATATATTTCTCTGTACTATGTCAAAAAAGGTGTGAATATTTGTAGCACTCTCTCTTGAGACAAATTCCTATCCCTAGAGAGATGAACCGTGTCAGTTTTCGTTGTCCATTTGCTTGCCTCCACCTGAGACATGCGAGTTGGTGATATTTTCAGCAGCCCTCTCCGCGGCAATGAAGATATAGAGATCACGTGACAATTCTCATGGTTCACATGAGAATCCGGATGCCGAGTAGCATCTTCCTCCAGTCCTCTTAGCGCTGGCGACCAGAGAGCGCGTCCGGGAAATTCCGCACACGCCCGTTATTTACTTCCCTGTCAATTGCGTATCCGTGGATTCGCTTGTGCATTCAGAAAGAACGGTACGTGCAAATCTTGAAAGGCGGATCAACAAGCAAACGCTTTTCTTGCTCAAGTCACCACTAGCTAGAGCTGCACCTCGTTTGCCATCTTCGCTTTGGAAATTCACGCACTATGGAACAGAAGATTCAGAGCCTTTTTCTGTGCTCCCGGTTGCGAATAGAAGCGAGTTTCGAAAGCATGCAGCAGATTTCTTAGGTCTCTATCAGTCAAATTGCGCTCTATGATTTCTGTGCAAGTCTGCGGTAAACTGGAGTAGTACGGGAAAACATAACCTAAACCGGGATAGCAGCACTTCAGCATCTTCCGCCTTTTTTCCATATTCTTCAACTTATATGTAATGAACGAAGCAAACATCGGAAATTCTGATTTGTAACGTGCTGATCTGAAGATCTTACTGATCTTTGGATTCTTCAGAATGGGCATCAACTCGTCAGTGCGTTTTACGAGAACATCATGAAACAAAGCGTTCGTTTTGAACTTCCGGCACTTCATCTTTTCGAGTTCGTTCTCACATTGGTCGATAAAAAAGCTCAAATCTTCGCCCTTGGAATTCTGAATGGATTTCGAATTATGAGTACTCACATAGTTTCCGGAAGATTTGAGCATCAAAGCATACTGTACAACAAGCTTGGCTGCACGATCAAAATTACGCTTGATCTTAAATTCCAAAGGATAATCAGAAGAGCTGCGTAAATAGAAGGCATGATAGAGAATCAGTATAGAGAAATCCAAGGGTGTCCGTTCGTCTTGATTCTCCACGTTAATATCCGCTCTGTGTTCCAGTAGATCCATAACGATACGTATGTCTGCGAACAAAGGAGCCAGATGGAAATTTCTTTCACACTGACCGTCATCAACAACATTAGATTTCAATTTCAAGAAGTCTCCCTACCTCGATTTTCCTTCTCCACACAGCTATGTAAAAAGCTGTTTCCCCGTAGCAATCAGTGGCGTTAACGTCTGCATTGTGATCCAAAAGGAGACTCACCACATTCGGAGATGAGACGCTCGTAGCAATGTGAAGTGCAGTCGATCCGTCCAGCGTCCTCTTCACGTTGACGTCCGCTCCGTACTGCAGAAGCAGTTCTGCCAGTGAGCTCCCGGAATCGGCAGAAGCAATATGAAGCGCGGTCGTTCCGAGACAGTTCATGGCATCCACTTCCGCCTTGCAATCCAAGAGGAGTTTCATGAGCTTGAGGTTCCCTTGTAGGGTAGCTATCTGAAGGGGGGTGATCCCATTGGCGTCCTTGGCGCTCACATCAGCCTGGAAGCCAACCAGAAGCTTTACGAGTCGCCAGTTGTTTCTTCTGCAGGCAATGTGGAGCGCAGTCGATCCGTCCTTCAGTTTGGAGTTCACGTCGGCTCCGTTGGTCAGAAGGAGCTTCACCGATTCGCAATTCTCGTTATGCGCAGCAATGTGAAGTGCGGTGCTTCCAGCCATGTACTTGAAATAAGTATTAAGCTTGTAATAGAACGGAGTCTTGAAGGCACTCCGATTCCACTCTAGAGATTCAACATCGGAGATGGTGACGGAGTCGTTGGGAGCATCAGCGGAGGATGTGGAATTTGTCACAGACGGGCGAAATTTCTTCCTTTTATACAGTTTTGAAGAAAATTCAAACTTTACGACGAGGTTCACATTCGCAGCACAATTCAGGAGGTCCATAAGCACTGCCGTAGATCCTTTCTCGGCAGCAATATGAAGGGGAGCAACCCCAAATCTGTCTGTGGCATTGACGAACGCTCCTCTTCTTAAAAGCAATCTCACTATCCTCAGATCGTTCCGCAGTACCGCAAAATGGAGCGCAGTGCATCCAATACCATTCCGGGAATTCACTTCCGCCCCTCTATTCAAAAAATTTTTCACAGTCGCCTTGTCAGCAGAAAGAGTCGCCAGATGAAGCAATCTATGCACTCTGACGTCGCATCTCAAAGCAGTTCAGCAAAGGAGTTCTTTTTTTAGGATTTCGCGTATTCAGATGTCGGCATCACCTTTTGGGAGAGTTTCCCATTCTCATCATGTAGCCTAACCATCAGCATCCTTCCCAGATTGGTGGCGATGCGTTCGAAAGTTCACTTGCAGCCCCCTATTCAGTTTTTCAATTGCATGCAATGAAATGTAAAAGTTACTATTTATTGCATGTCAGAATTTTTGCTCAGGAAACAGAAACATTCAGTCATAGTCTCTTAGCTGGACTTCAAAAGTGGTGTGAGCTGCATCATTGAAATTTCGAAGGTGAGAGTATCCATCACGATCTGCATCCACGAGCTGCTCTTCCATTCTAGTGCAGGGTTCCGGCTAGGTTGAATTTTTCCATGGTCCAGTGGGCTTCTCCCATCAGTTTCACAAGCATCACTTGTGAAGTGCGAGGAAGAAGCCATGCCCCTGTGGTAGACCCTGCTGCACTTTCCATTAACCACTTTCTGAGAATGGCGGTTACTTCGTTCTTCAGGTTTCGGTTTCAATAGATCCAGTAGGGAAGCTTCAGGGGGAGTAGACATGGGCTGCGTAATAGGGAGGAAAAGGATCCTATTTGGGGTATCAACAGAAAGGAAACACTCTTCGTGAAGCTGTTTCGAAAGTTGCTTCCTCTCCACGTGCTCAAATCTTTCGCTGTAGCTGAAGAAGTCCACGAAATTCAGCATCATTTTTCTGCTGCATCTCAATCACAGGCGTCCACGTTCTGCAGGCCACGTATGTAACTTTTCAGGTCTTGATCCCGCAAGCAATTGCTGAGGCTTTCAGCAAACGTGTATGGCAGAATGCGGCAGCTGTTGTGAGCAGAATGGAAAACTCTGTAAAAATCCTCCAGTAGCTCATTCCTTTTTACTGCCTTCTTAATCTGCTGTTTTATCATACTTGCAAACATTGGAAATTCCTCTTTGTACCAATCCGATTTGAGGAAGTCAGCCATGCTGGAATTCCTCATGTATGCAGACACCTTCTGAACACTTCCAGTTAAGATATCGTGCATGAAGGAGTTTCCAATTTTCCAGTGCTTCATCAACTCCAGTTCACATTCACAATCTCTAACAAACTCTATGGTGTCATTGAATTCAGAAAGGGGCAATGCATTTGACATACTTAAAGAGTCCCCGATGCTGCAGATCTTGCAAGCATGCTGTATTATGAGCTTAGCTACAGGTACTATCAACTCTCGCCCATAATACCTACTACCACAAAGGGTATCAAGAGCCACATCCAAGGCTGTTGCGTTATTCCCATTTACCACATTCATATCAGGCTCGTGTTCTAGCAGTGTTTCAGCAACTTTTATGCTTCCACAAAAAGTGAGCATATGAAGAACTGTTGTTCCATATGTGTCCTGAGCATTGATATCTGCTTTGTAATCCAATAGGAGCTTTACGAGTGTATCACTTTTATTCTCGACGGCAAGATGAAGCGGAGTCCTCCCGTCCTTTCTCTTAAAGTTCACACGTGCTTCGTGCTTCAAAAGAAGTTCCGCTATCTCAACTCTCTGATACTTAACAGCTTCGTGTAGAGGAGTTGAACCCTTTCCGTCGATGGCACCGATGTATGCATTAGCATCTAAGAGAAGTTTTACTACTTTCTCATTTGATTTCCTAGAAGCAACATGAAGGGCGGTTGCTCCATCCATGCTCTTCGAATTGACATTGGAATGGAAATCCAAGAGAAGTTTTACTAATTCTGCATTTCTTTTAGCCGCGGCGATATGGAGTGCCGTCGTACCAAGCACGTACGTGGAGGAAGCATTTTTTTTGTTTCGAAAACGTGGTTTCCTGGAAGTAACGCGAGAAGATGTGCCTTCGGTTGCTGTGGCTTCAGCTGAACCTTGAAGACGTCCAGAATACAGGGCTCTTTTGAAGTATTTTTCCAAATAGTGTGGTATAAGATTGATGCCCGTAGGAAAATTCGCATCAACTCCATGTTTGAGAAGTTCCTCAGCGATCGCTAGAGATCCTTCTTCAGCAGCCATGTGCAGAGGAGTGATCCCATTTTCGTCCACAGCATTAGCAACTGCTCCCCTACATAATAGCAATCTAGCAATTGCGCGGTTCTCGTGCTTTGCAACCAAATGAAGGGCACTCCTTCCTCTTTCATCTGCACTATTTACATTCTCATCGTTATTCAAAAGAAAATCAACTTTCGACCGGTCTCCCAGAATCACAGCTATGTGCAGTGACGTGAGAGATTGGTCGTAAGGTGTCTTTAAAGCCGAGTCCCCCTTGCCTAAGAGACACTCGACCACGCGACAAGGATCATCTTTAAAAGCATCTCGAAGTAGCAAGTAAGTTTTCCATATTTGCGGTGTGTATATGCCAAGGGATTTTAGAATTTCGTTCACTCTTTTTTCATTTCCTTCCTTGATTACACTCACTACTCTCTCAAATAAATAAGCACTCTTATTCATGGTCAAGCTAACCTTCAAACGGTATGCTTACGTGAAAAAGGATCTCGACATTCACTTCGTCGAAGCAACGACACACGCCACGGTCTGGCTGTGCTTTCTGCGTGCCGATTGCAAGCAGCGTATTTATGGGGGGCAGTCTGACTGCCAACATGCAAAGGCACATCCGCAGGCTACGTCCGTTAGCGCCCGTGACACCATTCGAAAATGCAACCTGCCAAAGAAGGACCTCAGCAAGCGACGATTCGGATCGTCTGCAAGCGAAGCGCTTCCATAAGACCGTCGTTACCTTCGACGTGGTCACTTTCTTCCCTTGTGCATCTTAACCTACCCAAAGATGCCATCCGTGCACAGCAAACTGGAAGGGGACAGTGTTCCATCTAGAAGAACGCGCTTCATGCCCAGGGGGGAGACACGGAGCGCGTGCAGCCATGGAGACAGGCTGCTGCTCATCGTACAGGCAGAATTCGTAGGTGCGCCGCCCATCATTCGGCGCACCCTTCTGTGCTCTTGGCGCGCCCCACTGACGAGCAAAGAGTGCCAATTTGTGCAGCAAGACGGCCTTTGCGGTTGGATTTGGAGGTCGTGCCACTCTCTCGACCTCAGAAAGGAGCACATTGCATGGCGGTGTTGCCTGCTATGCGTCCTCCGCCGCATTTGATTGGAAGCCGATCGAGGGTCCGGTGGACAGGTTTCCAAGTGTTCCGAGAGTTTGCTGAAGGTTGTCATGGAAGAGGTTTTCGTGGTACGCATCCGTCCAGGTTGCGGGGCGACTCTTGCATGGTTTCACTTGGCAGCGAGGAGAAATTTTCAACTTTTCGCCAGCTCACCCGTGTGCGTCCTGTTGACGTGACACGGAATCACTTCGCTCTCATGCACCATCCAGATGCGTAGCGGACCTTGTGCCAGAGGATGCGCGAGACGCTGCCTGGGTCGCACGTTCGGCATTTCTTGCCACATTTCTTCGCTGGGAAGTCGAGGCGAGCGCGGAAGTGGAAGAAGGCGAACTGCTCGCGTGGTTTGCAGCTGAAAAGCGAGATCGGTGAGACGCGGAGGGACAGTGGCCACGCTAGGGCATGGCGAGCTCTGGATGTCAACATGGATGTTGAGAAGAGAATCAGCGTTCTTGGAGAAAGCGTTTATCGCTTACTCTTGTTTGCTGGCAAGTGTTCTCTGTAGTTTCGCCCACTTTCGGTGGCAGTGTTCGTCTCCCATGCAAAAAAAATGCCTTGCATCGTCCCCCTGAATTGCTCTTCAGGGAAGGCCTACGCCTGCCTGTATGGCTTTCCCGTTTTCCTTCTTTGGCTTCCAGCTCCGCGTCAGCTACAGCTTAATTTTCTATTCGGCTGTGGTGATTGCTTCGCTCGCGGCCAACGCCGTTTGCTGGCTCCTCGGCCATGGCCTTCCGCGATGGGTGCCATCGAACGATCTGGACTCAGGTCACGCTGAGAAAGCGGGTCAGGTGATGTAAGGCGATGATGCAACGGCGACTGCCTCGAGGCCATGTGAATCGGAGCCCGCCCACTGCTCAAAGTGGTGATCGGTCCGCAACGCGCCGTGAGATGCGAGGCAGGACAGATGCCTTGATCGGTGCTTCCTGACTCGGACGTTTCGGTAGTCACGATGCGGGTTCCAGCTGCTCATTCCTGCTTTCTTCATCCTCCGTGACCTCACGACTGTGCGTTGTTTCAGCACGTTGAGATGTGCGTCTACAAATTGTGGGCGGTTTCGTTGGGAACCGGCGGCTGCTCTGCATGTTTCGCCCGAGGGCAACACGGGAAATCGCGCATGCACTGACAACGCCTGCAGAACGTGCCTGAACGTCATCAGCAAAGAGAAGATCTTTGAAGCTATGCGTCAGGAACTTCACTTGCATGCTGTGAGCTGTGACGATGTGTCCCTGTCGCTGCTAGCAGTGTCAAAGGCGACATTAACGTCGCCACTGGCGCTCTTCTTTAGTGATCTAGGTGCGTGTTTGTTTGGGTCGTTTCGTGAAATCTGAAAGTGTTTCGTTGATCATGTCTTTTTGGCGCTATTGATTACTCTTTTTATTTTGCTGTTTGGTTCGTATATCCCGCGAGCGTTGGTAGTTGTTGGGCTTTTTCTTTTGCGAAAGCACCTTCTCCGTTCCCGTAGCAAAGTTCTAGAACCTTCTGGCCTTGAAGCGGTGGTCCCCAGTTTTCAGTCAAGAGGATAAGTTGCATTCGAGTTACCTTTGTTCGCACTTTGCACTCCTGGAGCAAGGAATCCTTCCTTGAGAGTGCTAGCAATGAAGTCCTTCAGCGGGAAAAGTTCCGAAGCGAAAATGAAAAAAACTTCCTGGAAATTTGGACTCGAGTGCTCGGTTTTCTGGATTCATCCTTCTCACCGGGTGAAGCTGTCATTGAAACTCTCCGTGAGGTGCTGGCTAGTAAAAATTTTTAGACCCCCCACGGAGAGTGATGTTGGCAAATTTACGTCGGGCGACACATCCAGGAAGTGTTTTGGAATCAGTGGGGACATACGAAGCTTGTGAAACGTCGGAAAACGGGCTGCGTCAAGATCAGGAGCAGTTCGCAAATTTCAGCGAGAAGAACCGACAATTCGAATCGGAGAGATGATTCTTCATTCTGCTTGAGAAGAAAAAATCTCCTTTCGTAAAAGCAGCACAACTAGAGGAGCCATGATAATGAATGATGGAGAAACATCTGGATATAAGAGAAAACGGTGTGCTTCGCGCTAGAGCTGCATGGCTCCTCGGGCTATTTTCTTACAAATGGTGACCACATGGGATCTGCGGACGACAGATCCACTGACGCTGCAAGGCTCAATCTGCATCTCATAGGAGGGGCAATCAGTGCCAGATGTGGAATTCTGATCGCTCACGTCGTGGTTATGACCTGTAAGAGGAGACACGCAACGAAGCACTGCAAGAACATTCCACGCACGTCTCTTCATCCTCATCTACACACGGTCCGGCATGATGCGATTATGAACAAGATCAGCAGCGGTGGAAGGTGCAAGAATAGTAACTGATGTCCAAGAATCAGCATCTCCCTGGTTCTGATTCAACTCTAAGGTCAGATTCGGTATTACGGAAGGACAACTGGATAGTGGTCCCAGGAGTAGCTTGCTTCTTTGAGGATGGAGAGGAAGCCTTTGGCACCTCCAGTGATGCGAAAGTACTCAAATGCCAAGATGCTGACAACCAGCAATCCAAGAAAGCTGAAGACTGGGAACAGCCGGTACTGGTCTCATTTGTCCCCAGTCTCCCTTCATTTGTTTATTTATTTTTCCATGGAGCACTTCCTTTTTTCTCCATACTTTTTCCGTTATTTTCTATATTTCTGCCGATGTCTTCTAAGCAACACCAAAGACTTGCCACATCGCTCCCGTATTTCCTGATTCTGGTTGACACCCTTTTCCTCAGTCCCTCCCCGGACAGGAATTCTGACCTCAGTGTCAGTGAACACTTCCCTTGAACTTCTTTTGTCTTTGGTTGGGAACTCTGTTCCCAACTGGCTTATTTTTATAAAATAAACGCCCCGGCGTGACTGGGAGGAAAACGTCAACGTACGTCTGCTGTCTTGTGGCAAGTGGGCGCAGATGCATCCATGCATTCATGCAACTTGGCTGAAAAATCTGGGATGCAGGAAGCCATCAACCATGCCTTCCTTGGAGAACACCGGTGTTGCCGGGTGGGCTATCGACGAAGAAGGACGTCGGTTCTCTTGGACCATCGCAGGCTCGCGTTCGAGTTTTGTCCTCCAGGGAAGGGACTATCAATCAAAGTGGTGAGGTTGCTTGGAGACTGGCTGAGCCCCCCGGAAGCTGCGGGAATACTCCATGGTTTTCTTCTAGGCTTCATCGTTCTCAGGCTCGAGGATTGGGATCATTTCATGGTCTCGGTCCGAGGGTCCAGAGAGTACTTCCCACTATCTCTTCTCCCATCCGGATTTGGAGAGGGGGAGGACAGCAGCAGAGAATTTCTGCAGGAGCACACACTCTCTGGGCTCCGACCTTGAATTCGGCCGACGTGCGTAGGTCGGCCGAGTTCAAGGTCGGAGTCGAGAGGCAAGTGTGGCGGTCTGGTGAGACCTGTCTGTTGGACGACCACAGTCGGTAGTGCTCGGCACCTTCGGAAGAGAAGTGATCAGTGCGTGACCTTCACTCCCCTTTCTACAGAAAGGCGACGGTGGAGAGAGCCTTTTCACAGCGATTGCTGCTAGAGAATTGTACCTCCACTATTGGAGAGGAGGCGACAGAGCGCCTCAAAGAGCCATTTTCGATTACGGAAATCATAAACACTGGGCTCCGGCTCAGCTGTTTCCCGCGGTCACCGTGGGGCATTTGTTCTCAAATGAAACATGCAAATTCGGTAGGACCCTTGGCCCTACAACGTGCAGAATGCTCGGCAGTGATGAACCTCGACGTCCCATTTATCCTTCGGAGGATGCTGGCAAGTTCGTTTGTATTACTTCCCACATTGGCCATCTCGCGGCGATTCCTCATAAAGACCTTCGTTCAGCAGACGAAACTCCTGTCGGTGAACCTGGAAGAAATCACAACCAGCCTCCTGCACAATGTGACAAGTGACTTTGGGATAGCGCACTGTAACTCAACACCGCAGAGGATGCAAAGTGTCCACAAAGAGTAGTTAGTACGTTTCCTTCCCACTCACAACTGAAATCTTCATTCCAAATACTGCCATTTGCTGCAAATTTCAACGAATGTCTTCCCAACTGTGATGGAGCAAAGGTTGTCTCATTTCCTACGCAATGTCTCATTGGCGAACACTCGCTTGCTGTTGTGTTTTGTACAAGTCCACGGTTTGAAAATTGGATGGATGCGGAAAGTACTGTTACCTTAGGGAAACTGACAATCCTTGCAGAGAGTCCCTCCGGCTTTCATTCGAGGAAAACAAGAAACTTGGAAGCTCTGCACTCTTTTCGTGAACAAATTCTTGTCACGGTGGGAGCTGACAAATCTCCACTACAAGAGACGCCATCTCGCCAAACAGCAAAGCATTAACAGCTGCACTAATGCACTTGAAAGAGCAACTCTTGAAGAGCCATTCATCATCTGGAAATCTTACTCCTTCAGAGTTCAGTGCACTAAAGCAATGATGACGATCCCGTGTTGATCTGTCGATTTCGCTGATGATACTTTATGAGGCAAAAGCACTTCTCCACACTAAGAGCAGCAGCGGTATTCCATCAACTACACTCTTCGGGGTTTGCGGCTCCAGTGCTTCACACTCCACCGTTTTCTTCTTCAGAACAAAACAAAAAACAGCTGGAAGAAAGAGATTTTCTTTCCACATTGTGAGAAGAATAATATTTATGGCTTCAAAACTTGTACAGCTCTTGTTCCTTTGGAGAACGCTTTCGTCATAACGACGAGGGAGAATACGTGTGTCTAAGGGGAAATAGCGCGATTCTATTCTTGTGCTTGCTACTCTTTTTTTCCATGACTGAGAGCATCAATCCGTTTCATTGAATGCGACAAAGTGGAATGTTCTCCTGCAGGGTGTTCGCATTCAATGTGTCTCGGTGAGGAGTGAACCGAAGAGGGACTTTTTGCGAAAGTTGTGTTGGGTAATCCGAGTGATTCTTGCTGCACATCACAGGCTAACTCAACAACACACATGAAATCCCTTTTCCGGAATGTACCCACAAGAAAATGCAGCCCCATGCAGACGTGAGGCGGTAGTGACCCAACACATGTTGACCGGTATCAGCATGCCTAGTACCGGTCCGATAATAAGGGATAACAGCGAGGGGCAATACCTATATCGACCTCGAGCAATCGCAGTCATCCCGATGTTCATCTTCACCTTCCCTGTCCGGCGTATTCGTAGGTATTGACCTTACGGGCGAAGCGTGCATGCCCTCTCTATTCATCTTCTGTGCGTTGCCTTTCATCATTCGATCCTTCTTTGCCATCCTCGATCTCGGAGTCTGCGCATCGCAAGCCTTTTCGCACGGCTGCAGTCACTCCCCTGATCGTCACAGGCCGTAGGAGTCGGCTCTCAACATCCTCCCGGAAGAAAAAGAGGACCGTCCTTGTAAGCAAGGCTGGCGGCAAACGCGAGCGGCTCCTCTTGGGCGTACACGCCTGCGCCGCTGCGCGTGTGCTGACGGCGCCGCCCACGGGACTGCGCGGTCTGTGAGCGCGCGTGGGAGGCTTTGTGGTTAAGGCTCCTGCGAGTGGCAACGTACGTCGCGGGTTCGAATACTCCAGCAGAAACGGAAGTCACTGTGTCGTTGGGTTCTTCCTGCAAGATGGCGCTGGCTGGCCTAATCATTCGGACGTGGACCCGGCGGTGGATTAAGCTGGAGGCCCCCCCGATGAAGGTCGGAACAATGGGAGTCGACCTTCGGGTTCTTCCAGGAATAAAGGAGTGGGGAGTTACCCCTCCTGTGTGCAAAGGAGAGTAGACCCCCGTCACCGGGGGGACCGCCTCCGGTTTCAAGATGGAGCAGGAGCCCTCACAGGCACCTCTCCATTTGTTCAAAGGAGCAGACCCCTCTGTTGCAGATGGGACCCTCCGCGTCATCGCCTCTTCACAGAGTGCAAGGAAGCAAGCGGGAGCGATCCCCCTGCGGGAAGCTGCAGCGCCCCTTCTGAGTTTCGGAAGCGTCCCTTCGGGGTTCTCTTCAGAGGAGTGAACAGGAGCGGTTCCCTTGCGGGTTCCCTCCGGAGAAGAATTCCTACTAGCGGATCCTTTCCGAGCTGTCTTCGGAGAAGATGAAATGGAGAGGACAGCCCCTCCCCGTTAGAGGGGGGGTGTCCCTCCGAAGAGAATGAGGAAGGAGATTCCCTTCGGGGTCCCCCTTCGGAGACAACCAGGGAGGGAGGTGCCATCCCCTCCCCAAACGTGAGAGGAACGGTCTCCGAGCCTTTCTGGATTTATAGGGCGGACCCCCTTCCGGGTGCTTCCCCTATCTTGAAAAATAACACGCACATTCCGCAAGTGGCGTGGAACAGTGTCAAAGAGCCACGTGCGCCGCGAGGCACGCGACCAGCTCTTGAGGTACCAGCGACCAGATTTTTCAGGTTTTCTTTTTTTTTGGTACTTAGCGAACCATAAAACAGAAAACCTGAAAAATCTGGAAAAAAAAATGCTGGAAGGGAAAAAACAGCGAAGACAGAAAAGAACTTAAAAGGACTTCCATCATCATCAGCGGGATCTGGAACTGTACATCGTACCGCTGCATCCTCAGGAAGATTGACGACTACTTCCAGGCGAAAGGAAAGATCCCCCGCCCACCCTGAACGCAAACTTCGAATAGACTCAAAAGCGAAGTGAAATGAACAAAAAAAAGCAAAACAAAACAGTGCAGCTCCTAGTGGAAAACATTGGAAGGACAGAAAAGACTGATAGTTTGCTTTGTTTTCGTAAATTCACCCCACCTCTTGTCGGACCTGGGGACAATCTAATATTTCTGGGTCATCGACTTGAGGGGTGCAATCGCGTTTGTAGAACAGAGTTCTGGCCAACAAGTCCATCGAAAAGTGAAATTGCTTCATGTTGTGGACATACCACCTTGTTTTCTAGCATCCGTCCTTTCAATGCTGAGACGTTTCCATGCAAAGTCTATCAATATTATTGCTAATGAAAATTGGCCTCCATTCGTTGGTCTCTTTTAATGAGGCAGCAGAAGCTTCCGGAATTCAGGTTGTTCGCACACGCGTCCACTCTTCCAGAATTCAGCTGAATTTCATTAGGATTACATTGAACAGCAGAGTTGGAATGGTGGTTTCCGGATCAATCAACCCTCATCTGGGTTACGTAACCCCATCTTCTCCGGGATAGGAATTCTTCGCCCTGCGTAGGAGCGCAGAAACCCCTTCTTGCGTAAAGGCGAAATCCGTCTCTTTCTCCCTATTTGCATTTGCAGAGGGATGTTACGTCAGCTTCAGATGACGTAACATCCAGTTATCGTCAGCTTCTTCTGGTGAGCTTCAGTTCACGATAACAACGTCCCAGGATAGCTATTTGATCCATCAACCATCGGAGCTCTTTTCGTATCAAAATTGCTCGCATTGCCCTCATTCGATTCGTATTGTACAATTTCTGGGCTGCAGGTTGGTCGTGAGGGTCCACAGTTCTTGCGTTCTTGCGCGCAGTTTTGAAGGATTTTTCCTCGGAACATGACGCTCTTTTCCCCAAACGGAGTCGTACGCAGCCTCCGCACTTCTCCGCCGTGTCCTCTCGTCATCAAGTAGCCGTTGCGAGCGACTCTCCATTACCGAGAATCGCCACATCTCCTACTGTACGTTCTCCTTTTTTCCGACTTTCTTCCAGATCTTTCGACTGCAATTCAGTCGGAGTTGGCAATTTTTTCTCTATCGTCGCCCACTTTCTTATCAGGGAGCGAAATAGACATCAATTCGCCTTCTTCCGTGGACCTTCCTCCTGTCGATTTAAAAATTTCCTGTGGCATTCGAGTTATTTCTTCGCTTGCATTAGCGAACTGCGGATCAAATATGTTCGTTCGCAACCGGGAGGGGAAGTACGGCATATGAAGGAGGCGAGAGTCATCGAGAGTCAAAGCATCTCCATCTTGATCTCAAACTGAGGGTACTTGTGCTTTCATTCGATGGGGACAATAACGCTTTCTTAAAGGCTCCTGTAGAAACCATTCTGTTCCAGAAGGATTCTAGCAGAAGCAAATCTCGAACCTCTTCCTTCTGGCTCTTCCATCTCGCGCGCATCCGTCTCAAAAGAATCTTGTAGCGTACTTGCCAATGGGGCTTCCTCTCCTTCATTTGTCACCGTCACCACTGGAGCCGCCACTGCCGTACGCCGCTCTACCCCCAGGCATGTTAGATTTGGTGGCTGAGGTGGCCTGTCCTCGTGCCAGAGGCCATCTAACAATCCGGCTCAATATGTGGACTTTCCAAATGTACATCAGTGACAGTGTTCAGTTGAGCAGAGGGCGTGCACGCCCCTCCGGACACACATGGTCTGGAAGTTTCTCGGTCAACACGTAGTTCAAGCTGCATCGTTAACGCAGTTGCGCAGTTTCCAAATCATGAATGAAGGGCATCTTCATGCTTAGCACTTGAGCGGGTGCTGTTGCAGTCCGCGTTCTGAAGCTGCATCCGACAGCCCCACAGATGAAGATGGATGCTGGGGTCATGCGGGTCGTCTGGTGGGATTCTACTCTTTCAAAGTTTTGCATCGTGAAACCACTGGACACCACACATGGCCCGAGCTTCATGTCACAGAAGCAGGCAGCAGAGACCAAGTCGAGAATTCTTCTCTAGGTCCTCCGACCCAGAGGAAAACCGTCGGCAATGACGAAGTGGTAGAAATTATGGTTGGAAACAGAATCTGATAATTCTTAAATTCTTCAACAGTCTCAGATTCTCGAGTGAAGAATTTCGGGGTTCGGTTACCCTTGGGACATCCTTCCGATCAACCATTTCTCTGATGCAGTCATCATGTAGTCAAGCATAGGTAGAATGCAATGCGCCTCTCAGTTCATTAAAGTGGACATCGGCCTCCTCGGTCTGTGGGGTGCGCTCCTTTTTGCCTTCAGAACTATCGAAAATTCGTGATTTCTCTTCCTGCTACCGCCACTGTGCTGAAACTCGGCCAGCTCTTACTTCATGCCACCCAACTTTATGAGAACCACAATGGATACATTACATTCTCATGTGGGTTTTCATACATCACGATTCCCTTTTTGTTTCTTTGATTGGTTTGCTTTTGGTTTGGTTGGTCGCGATTATTTTTCATTTTTTGAAATTCCACATTTATGTATTTACTGAACATATGCGTGTATACACAGAAACGATGCATACATGTATAATTTATGCCCTTGAATATATGGATATGAAAAATATCATAAAACACTGAATTCTATAAATGTGTATCTTAATAGACATTGACAAACATATATATTTTTTAATATAATGGCACTGCTAATAATATGCATTTAAGTAAATATGCACAAGTACATAGATTGAAAATAACTTGCATATGAATCCATTTAGAATAAGCGCGCATATTTATTTTTTCTGATCTTTCGTGATTTCGGCGAGCGAGATTTGGGACCGATCCCGGGCGTTCCTTGCTGCTTTCCTTGCGAATCCTCGCCTGCAGACACCTTGAATTCGCAATCCTTGCTTCCATCCTTGGGACAGCAGGCAGGAAACGAATTCCTCTTCCTGCCCTTTGCAGAGTTGGCGCTCCTGTCCTCGCATGTGGCAACCGTCGGAGCTGCTTCCTGGGAGGTGCCACCGAAATTCAAAGACAGGAATTTCCACGGGCGCTGCTCCAATCTCCAGATGTAAATGAGCTCATTCTGTCGGAGCGCTTTCCCCTAAGATCCATGGTTATCTAGCGGGATTTCCAGACTCGAAAGTCCGTATCCTGTAAGCTCCTGGCTCCTTGAGCTTCAGGAATCAGATGGAAAAGTCATCTTTGCAGCCAGCGGAAAATGAAAGAATTTTGGCTGACGCGATGCACCAAGGACAGTTGCATCATGTCTTCATCATGTCTCCGGTAAGCATCTCGCCATCGCTCTCTTTGCCATTCGTTCAGAAACAGAATGGAAATCCCCTTAGGAAAAGCGTTGGAAGCTGCTTCTTCTGGTTCCCAACACCCGACTTAGTCGCTAAAACGTTGCAGCTTTACGCACCGGCTCAGGAAAAATACGAACCGATACATGGCGCCAAGAAAAGCGCCTGTGGCGCTGCGAACCTCGTCTTCCAGACTGCTCGCGGCGAGCTGGGAGCATCGTCGCAAGGAAGCGGCGGCCCTGCCCACCTCTGCAATCGAAGAACCACCACCACCACCTCGTTCTCTCTGCAGGTGGATTTCTGCTGCTCAAAACTGTGCGACGCGCGATTGGGAAACGTGGTGGCATCCCTGGTGAATCTGCCGCTGACCTCGGTCGGCCCAAGCAGCCAAATCAAAATCGATCGTTGTCCAAGCAAGCAGCGTCCAGGTCGCAGGAGTAGAATTCCCGAAAAGTACAAAGGTGCCAACGAGTTTATCTTGTACTTCCCTGCATTATGTGCAGTGGTTCAATGCGGCCGTCGTTCATCAGACAAAGTGTGCCTCTGAGTTTAGGTGCACTCACTCGAAAGTGGCGCTGCAGCACACACGAGGACATTTGCGCAGGGATATCGGAACAGAGCACACTTCTGCCCTTCACTGTTCACGGCCTTTGTCGAAGTACGTACTCCATTATAAGAAGGAAACGAAGTGCTTTTTCTTTCCAGAAAGGTAGGAAACGGATCTTCCGTGCCGAATTCTCCATGGAGTCGGTGGCACTTCAGCATTCTGCAGTAACATAGACTGGGGATTTGTGCAATGCGAACGACATATCGGTATCTGCAGCTGTCTTCGAGGCGCACAGATGAAGCAGTACGTAGCAGGAGATTTCACAATCCTCCAAGTGCCTCCTTCTAATACCATCGAGCTCACAGCATGCAAGTGAAGTTCCTGACGCATAGCTTCAAAGATCTTCTCTTTGCTGATGACGTTCAGGCACGTTCTGCAGGCGTTGTCAGTGCATGCGCGATTTCCCGTGTTGCCCTCGGGCGAAACATGCAGAGCAGCCGCCGGTTCCCAACGAAACCGCCCACAATTTGTAGACGCACATCTCAACGTGCTGAAACAACGCACAGTCGTGAGGTCACGGAGGATGAAGAAAGCAGGAATGAGCAGCTGGAACCCGCATCGTGACTACCGAAACGTCCGAGTCAGGAAGCACCGATCAAGGCATCTGTCCTGCCTCGCATCTCACGGCGCGTTGCGGACCGATCACCACTTTGAGCAGTGGGCGGGCTCCGATTCACATGGCCTCGAGGCAGTCGCCGTTGCATCATCGCCTTACATCACCTGACCCGCTTTCTCAGCGTGACCTGAGTCCAGATCGTTCGATGGCACCCATCGCGGAAGGCCATGGCCGAGGAGCCAGCAAACGGCGTTGGCCGCGAGCGAAGCAATCACCACAGCCGAATAGAAAATTAAGCTGTAGCTGACGCGGAGCTGGAAGCCAAAGAAGGAAAACGGGAAAGCCATACAGGCAGGCGTAGGCCTTCCCTGAAGAGCAATTCAGGGGGACGATGCAAGGCATTTTTTTTGCATGGGAGACGAACACTGCCACCGAAAGTGGGCGAAACTACAGAGAACACTTGCCAGCAAACAAGAGTAAGCGATAAACGCTTTCTCCAAGAACGCTGATTCTCTTCTCAACATCCATGTTGACATCCAGAGCTCGCCATGCCCTAGCGTGGCCACTGTCCCTCCGCGTCTCACCGATCTCGCTTTTCAGCTGCAAACCACGCGAGCAGTTCGCCTTCTTCCACTTCCGCGCTCGCCTCGACTTCCCAGCGAAGAAATGTGGCAAGAAATGCCGAACGTGCGACCCAGGCAGCGTCTCGCGCATCCTCTGGCACAAGGTCCGCTACGCATCTGGATGGTGCATGAGAGCGAAGTGATTCCGTGTCACGTCAACAGGACGCACACGGGTGAGCTGGCGAAAAGTTGAAAATTTCTCCTCGCTGCCAAGTGAAACCATGCAAGAGTCGCCCCGCAACCTGGACGGATGCGTACCACGAAAACCTCTTCCATGACAACCTTCAGCAAACTCTCGGAACACTTGGAAACCTGTCCACCGGACCCTCGATCGGCTTCCAATCAAATGCGGCGGAGGACGCATAGCAGGCAACACCGCCATGCAATGTGCTCCTTTCTGAGGTCGAGAGAGTGGCACGACCTCCAAATCCAACCGCAAAGGCCGTCTTGCTGCACAAATTGGCACTCTTTGCTCGTCAGTGGGGCGCGCCAAGAGCACAGAAGGGTGCGCCGAATGATGGGCGGCGCACCTACGAATTCTGCCTGTACGATGAGCAGCAGCCTGTCTCCATGGCTGCACGCGCTCCGTGTCTCCCCCCTGGGCATGAAGCGCGTTCTTCTAGATGGAACACTGTCCCCTTCCAGTTTGCTGTGCACGGATGGCATCTTTGGGTAGGTTAAGATGCACAAGGGAAGAAAGTGACCACGTCGAAGGTAACGACGGTCTTATGGAAGCGCTTCGCTTGCAGACGATCCGAATCGTCGCTTGCTGAGGTCCTTCTTTGGCAGGTTGCATTTTCGAATGGTGTCACGGGCGCTAACGGACGTAGCCTGCGGATGTGCCTTTGCATGTTGGCAGTCAGACTGCCCCCCATAAATACGCTGCTTGCAATCGGCACGCAGAAAGCACAGCCAGACCGTGGCGTGTGTCGTTGCTTCGACGAAGTGAATGTCGAGATCCTTTTTCACGTAAGCATACCGTTTGAAGGTTAGCTTGACCATGAATAAGAGTGCTTATTTATTTGAGAGAGTAGTGAGTGTAATCAAGGAAGGAAATGAAAAAAGAGTGAACGAAATTCTAAAATCCCTTGGCATATACACACCGCAAATATGGAAAACTTACTTGCTACTTCGAGATGCTTTTAAAGATGATCCTTGTCGCGTGGTCGAGTGTCTCTTAGGCAAGGGGGACTCGGCTTTAAAGACACCTTACGACCAATCTCTCACGTCACTGCACATAGCTGTGATTCTGGGAGACCGGTCGAAAGTTGATTTTCTTTTGAATAACGATGAGAATGTAAATAGTGCAGATGAAAGAGGAAGGAGTGCCCTTCATTTGGTTGCAAAGCACGAGAACCGCGCAATTGCTAGATTGCTATTATGTAGGGGAGCAGTTGCTAATGCTGTGGACGAAAATGGGATCACTCCTCTGCACATGGCTGCTGAAGAAGGATCTCTAGCGATCGCTGAGGAACTTCTCAAACATGGAGTTGATGCGAATTTTCCTACGGGCATCAATCTTATACCACACTATTTGGAAAAATACTTCAAAAGAGCCCTGTATTCTGGACGTCTTCAAGGTTCAGCTGAAGCCACAGCAACCGAAGGCACATCTTCTCGCGTTACTTCCAGGAAACCACGTTTTCGAAACAAAAAAAATGCTTCCTCCACGTACGTGCTTGGTACGACGGCACTCCATATCGCCGCGGCTAAAAGAAATGCAGAATTAGTAAAACTTCTCTTGGATTTCCATTCCAATGTCAATTCGAAGAGCATGGATGGAGCAACCGCCCTTCATGTTGCTTCTAGGAAATCAAATGAGAAAGTAGTAAAACTTCTCTTAGATGCTAATGCATACATCGGTGCCATCGACGGAAAGGGTTCAACTCCTCTACACGAAGCTGTTAAGTATCAGAGAGTTGAGATAGCGGAACTTCTTTTGAAGCACGAAGCACGTGTGAACTTTAAGAGAAAGGACGGGAGGACTCCGCTTCATCTTGCCGTCGAGAATAAAAGTGATACACTCGTAAAGCTCCTATTGGATTACAAAGCAGATATCAATGCTCAGGACACATATGGAACAACAGTTCTTCATATGCTCACTTTTTGTGGAAGCATAAAAGTTGCTGAAACACTGCTAGAACACGAGCCTGATATGAATGTGGTAAATGGGAATAACGCAACAGCCTTGGATGTGGCTCTTGATACCCTTTGTGGTAGTAGGTATTATGGGCGAGAGTTGATAGTACCTGTAGCTAAGCTCATAATACAGCATGCTTGCAAGATCTGCAGCATCGGGGACTCTTTAAGTATGTCAAATGCATTGCCCCTTTCTGAATTCAATGACACCATAGAGTTTGTTAGAGATTGTGAATGTGAACTGGAGTTGATGAAGCACTGGAAAATTGGAAACTCCTTCATGCACGATATCTTAACTGGAAGTGTTCAGAAGGTGTCTGCATACATGAGGAATTCCAGCATGGCTGACTTCCTCAAATCGGATTGGTACAAAGAGGAATTTCCAATGTTTGCAAGTATGATAAAACAGCAGATTAAGAAGGCAGTAAAAAGGAATGAGCTACTGGAGGATTTTTACAGAGTTTTCCATTCTGCTCACAACAGCTGCCGCATTCTGCCATACACGTTTGCTGAAAGCCTCAGCAATTGCTTGCGGGATCAAGACCTGAAAAGTTACATACGTGGCCTGCAGAACGTGGACACCTGTGATTGAGATGCAGCAGAAAAATGATGCTGAATTTCGTGGACTTCTTCAGCTACAGCGAAAGATTTGAGCACGTGGAGAGGAAGCAACTTTCGAAATAGCTTTACGAAGAGTGTTTCCTTTCTGTTGATACCCCAAATAGGATCCTTTTCCTCCCTATTACGCAGCCCATGTCTACTCCCCCTGAAGCTTCCCTACTGGATCTATTGAAACCGAAACCTGAAGAACGAAGTAACCGCCATTCTCAGAAAGTGGTTAATGGAAAGTGCAGCAGGGTCTACCACAGGGGCATGGCTTCTTCCTCGCACTTCACAAGTGATGCTTGTGAAACTGATGGGAGAAGCCCACTGGACCATGGAAAAATTCAACCTAGCCGGAACCCTGCACTAGAATGGAAGAGCAGCTCGTGGATGCAGATCGTGATGGATACTCTCACCTTCGAAATTTCAATGATGCAGCTCACACCACTTTTGAAGTCCAGCTAAGAGACTATGACTGAATGTTTCTGTTTCCTGAGCAAAAATTCTGACATGCAATAAATAGTAACTTTTACATTTCATTGCATGCAATTGAAAAACTGAATAGGGGGCTGCAAGTGAACTTTCGAACGCATCGCCACCAATCTGGGAAGGATGCTGATGGTTAGGCTACATGATGAGAATGGGAAACTCTCCCAAAAGGTGATGCCGACATCTGAATACGCGAAATCCTAAAAAAAGAACTGCTTTGCTGAATTCTTGATCTTTCAGATTGCCAGTCTTTTTCCTGTTTTCAGGCGCTGCTGTTGGCGGGCGGCCTGAAGTCGATCTGGCTTCTCCTGGAGCGAGGAAATCATTTGCAGGAGTAGATAAGCACATCGCACCAACTGTCGGTGGCCATGCACGAGGAACCCATCGAGTGACTCGGCACCGCCTGCTCTCTTGGCCAGGAGGCTGGCTATGACGCTGCGATGGGTGGTCCGTACCATCTCTTCCGGGGCTAATCTTGTACACTGGAGCTGGCGCTTCGTCCTCAAAAGCGTCAGGAGGCCGAGACCAGAGTTCGCGGGGCCTTCCCATTTGTTCCAAATTCACAAATTTCAACAACCCTCTCCAGTACTGCTCGGCCTACATAAACATCCAACAGCAATTTATGGCATCAGCAGCCATCATACGCTCAGAACTGTAATGCAAAGCCTGCAGCAAACCTGCGCGCTCCACTGCACAAACAGCTTTCGCATACTTCCATCTCGGATTTCGCAATATGCGGACGCGTCTACGTTTCCGATTAAACCTTCGACGCCTTTTATATGTACTGTGTCCACGTCTTACTAACTTCCTCCTTTTACTAACGAAAGACGTTTGCCCTCCTTTCCGCTTCCGCGAGCGAAAACGCATAGACGACACCATTCAGCTGCTTGACAGCCTACTGCCATTTTTTTATTGACCCCCTTACCATTTGTACTCCACACCCCAGCTGGTGCGCTCCGCCCAACCGACTTATCTGATCCCCCCACGAGGTCGGGTTTCACCAGCCACCCATCTGGGAGCTCTGAAGGCTTTCCGCATACTTCGAGTCCTTCAGGATCGTGGGCTTTAGCCAGAAACAGAACACCCATACCGCGCTGCCTATCAATTCCCCACAGGATCGGTTACTCAGCAAACTGGGTAATACTCACCGGATTGCTGCGCCACAAACTACGCACTTACGGCGTACATAAGGCACCAACTACGACCGATCCGCGGTTATTACCTTCAGTGAATTTCTACAAGTCTCACCATGCACCGGTTGAAGAATAGTCCATATGGCATCACCTTCAACAACTACAGCGAAGACGAACTAGCCAAAATCAAGACTTGGTGTTGCAGCAATTGCAAGTTCGCCGTCTTCGGAAAAGAAACTGCCACAACGGGAACTCAACATCTCCAGGGATACATGCAGCTTCATAGAACCAAAAACACTACCAGGGCTCCATAGAAAACCATTTGCAAAATGCCACTTGGAAAAAAGCAAAGGGTCGCCTCAAAGCAACTTACGGTACTGCACGAAATCTGACAAGCTGCTTGCACTTTCGGCGCAATCGCCGATGACGTAGAACCAGCGTCCTACGAACAACAGGCATTTGCATACATGAATTTCATAAACTCGCATCCTATCCTTCAACTCATACAAGCAGGAGCAGATCAAAGCTTCATACTCCAACATCACACGAAATTTTACGCTCGGAGTATAAACATCATAAAAGAACGCTTCCGCCTCACAAGAAACAGGACTGCCAAAAACCCACGAGCTACCTTACGTCTGAGAGGATGGCAGATGGATCCACTGGACATCATCAGGAGACCTACCCACCCAAGAAACATATACTGGTTTTACGATCCAGTAGGAAACGCCGGCGAGACAACGATGGCAGAACGTCTATATCTCAAAAGGAATGCCATCTACATGCACTCTTGCAAGAAGGCCGACGCGGCTCACATTTATAAGGGAGGGCCGATCGTAGTTGCCGACTTCACCCGAGACCACCAAGAAGTCGTACAATGTCGATTCATAGAATCCATAAAAAATGGCATCGTCTTCGATCCGGAGTAAGAACAAGACTCGGCGCGGCAACGCTTGATTCCGGGACACTTCCTCCCCGGATGTCCCGTCTTGATGAACTTTCTGGGAACGCTCGGCTTGCCCGCGAGCCGCAAGTCGGCGGCGCACATCGCGTCCGCTGCCAGTCTATGAGGAAGCTGCGTTCCTTCTGCAAGAGTCGCACGCTCCGCGGACGCGACCCTGCACAGGATCCCGGGGATTCCGGGAACAGGTTCGGCATCGGCCGAAGCGCGTGCACCGATAACTGGCGGAATTATTTTTCGTTCCTCCTCAGGGATTGACTGTGTGCACGGCCATCGAGTGGTCCTCGGTGACCAGCAGAAGCTTCGCGCCCCGATTCTGGTCACCATACTGAGGAGTGATCTTTGATCAAGTTCTGCATCCTGAAAGATGAGCTCTGGATTTCCGTCCCCACTCTCCACTGTGGAGCTCCGAATTTCCTAAGCAAAGGCCGCGAAACCCTCGCGAGAAAAAGCTCTCGACGGCTGTAAGGCGGTCCGCAATCCACGGCAGCGCCGGTCGGTTTCCTGGCACCACGTGAGGCCTGGTTTCATCCCGGACAGGGTGCTCCTCCCTTACCGTCATCCGGCTCCACGTCCTCCTTCCTGGACTTGAATATGGGCAATCTCTTCCCATTTGTTGCGTTGTAGGTGTAATAAGTGGGAGCTGCGGACCAAAGGAAAGTATCCTTCGCGTTGAATGCATGTGGGGGATTTCGAGCCGAAGTTTGTCTTCAGATGTGAATACGAATGACCGCAAGGTGAAGCATTTTTGCCTCGTAAAGGACTCTCTTAGAGCGTTGACGATGGTCAATTGCTGGAAGAGTGTTGAAGGAGTGGTGTTGGCGTTGACTGGGCTCGCCGAAAGATTTCCTCCGAGCATGCGTTGCTGTCATAAGCTTGCTGATTGCAATTAGCAGAATGAGTACGATGACGTGGAGAGAGAAAAATGGGATGAGAGTAGGGCTGGAAAAAAAGGCGTTTCCTTTGGGGATGAAAGTGCTGTTTTGGAAGCTGACCAGGATAAGAGAAAAAAGTGCAGTGATCCGCTCAGAAAGGTGTTCGTCCTTAAGGGAGAAAGTGTGTTTGCAATGACTTCATTCTCTGCAGAATGAGCGCTAGAAGTACTGATGCTGGGAACACCCTTTTCTTCAAAAGAGGGGAAATGCGATGAGCGGAGGATACGCTGATATCTCGGTTTGGAAGGTGAGGAAGCCGTTTTGCGACGGAAATGGCGTAGGATGGAGGTGTTCCTGGTTTTGCGCACGACCTGTACGGTTCATGCAATGATTGTGGTTCACAGGATGGAGATGACGGTAGCTGCAATAGCTCGGTTGGAAGAAGGAGAGACTGACCTGGAGAGACTTTTTGTCTTTCCGTAAGAGATAGTGGATGCCCGAAACAAGAAATGCTCGCTGGCGTGGGCAGATTGATCAGTGCGATGTGTGTTTTCTTTGCTGTTTGCCATCAGTTGAGAAGGTGGGAAGGCGTTCTGAACAGTGAGGCTTTTCATGGATTCCCATTGAACGTTGGTGTGGGTATGAGATGAGAAAACACGTCACGGTGATGTAAGCTGGTAGTGGGGAGTTTCTGGAAGGAACAGAATAAGGGAGGTGCCCGGAATACCTAGCTCGAGAAGGAAGAGATGATGGAGAAGTTATCGAGAGGTGAGGAGGATGTAACGCTTGTTGCAGGACACGGAGTTTGCGTATGCAGAGGAGATTGGAATGTCTCCGACTTTAGAGGAGGGAGAGAACGATGGCAGAGAACGCTGTGACAGGGCACGAGAGGAGTAATGGATGAAGATCGCTGCATCCAGGAGAAGGTTAGGAGCGTTACCAGCCGGTTACGCCGGGGCGTTTGTTAAAACCCTACAGAAACGTGGTACGAGGCCCCACTAGCGGCCCACGCACTACCGGCCCACCTGCCGGGACGCAGACCAACGTGACTCTCCTCGGCAGTGGAGGGTGATGGGGGACAAAACAAAAAGAAAAATAAAATAGAAAGGAAACGAAAAGAGTTTGGAGGGAAGGGAAGGAAGGGATCACCGGCCACCGGGAGGTGGGTGCATGCTTTGCAGGATGCCCTCGAGGTCCTTCTTTAGTCCACCCAGCTGGGGCCATCCGGTAGCTCTCTGCGGGAAGCGATCAGCATACGGGATGACGTCCCTCTCGTTGTGAACATCTTCGTCGTCGTGGCCATCGCTCCGAGCCGCCACGATGCCTGGGATGCAGCAAAGTGCTGCCAGGGCTGCGGTTGGCTGCAGGGCGTCCCGCACGAAGAAGAGGAGCCGGAAAACGTCTCTGGGCGCGCTGCCCACCGGGAGCCCGGGGGCCCATAGGGGACGGAGGGCAGGGCAGTCAACAATCAATAGGAGGAGGGAGCGGTTAGGAGCGAGTGGAAGGCAAGCGATCATGCGACTGGGTTGCCATTGTAATTCTGGTTCTGCGAGGAGATGGGTGGACGCAGGAAGTTTCGGAGAGGAAGGATTCGTGGATGAGAGCGAAACTAAGGTGGTATTTGTTTCGATGCCGCAGAGGGATCGAAGCATGAGATTCCGGACTGAAGTCTGGAATATTGACTGGAATGGTGGTTGTATTTGGTTTAGGGCCGTGTACGGGACAGGGGGCAGACACGCATTTTCCTACCCCTGTGAAGATCGGGAATCGCGGCGTTGGGGAGGTCGAATGGTTTGTTTGTGTTTCTCACGGAGACAAGTGCGAGGGAGAAGGAAGAGTAGGCGAGGAAGGTGCGAGCAGGCGGCTGCAAAGAGTGGTGCGAACGCCGGACAAGGCAGTCGTCGATTCGCTGTGCTCCTCTGCGCAGCGCAGAGGAGGCGCGCACGATGACCGCTGCTGCGCGTGCGCACGATCGGCCGAGCTGACGTCGGAAGATTGGCGGTAGGCTCGGCGTGTGGCCGGAGAGCTGCTCACGACGCTTCGCGTTTGTGCTCGCGCAGGTCAGCTGCAGATGGGGGATGGGGGGGGGTCAGCTGCGCGTTGGCCACCGCCGTCCGTCGCCGGCAACGTTGGCGAAGGTCGGCGCGAGGGGGCGAAGCAAGTTCGCGGCTGCCAGACGGCCCGGAGACGCCGCGTGACAACCAGGAAGCGAGAGGAAGCAACGGAAAGGAAGAAGCGTCGTCGCTCGTGCGAGCGCAGCTTCCATCGCTGCCTAAGACGGTGGAGACTGCTCTTCCGGAGGCGGCATGGCCGAATTGCGGCAGCGCTCGCGCGGGAGCGTTGCAAGAGACCGCCACTTCTCGTGCTGCCGGCGGCAGCTACGGAAGACGAGGATGGGGAAAAATAAGGAAGAAAAATGAGCCTGTATTCCAGGAGGTACGCTGGTTGATGCGGCGAAAATAATCAAGGAAGCCAAATTTATTCGGCGCCAGCTGTTCTTCGGTGACGCCGAGGAGCAGCGTAACTGCCATTCGAAGCCACTTGTGGCTGCTGCTCGCTCTCAGGCCAGACAGCAAGTGGGGATTTTTTGCACGGGGAAACGCGGAGCGACGTGCACGAGTCCTCCAGTCGGAAGGAGCCTCTTCCTGGGACCGAGTCCATGAAGCAGGTTCGTATCGTACATGGGTGCCTTCTTCCGCTGTGGTAGCCGGCGCTTTTACGATGCTGTCACAGCAGTGATACCAGAAGCATTCGTTGGATTACAAGCTTCCGTTAAGCTTTTCAGATCTGCGTCGTTCAGGTAGCCGGTAATTTTGTTGGTGCAGCAAAATGGTAAATTGGGCAGGTTGCGGAGACGAGGAAAGAAACGATCGCACTTTCGTAGCAGCAGCCTACGCTTTCTAGCTTTTCTAAACTTCTTGCCTATCTTGCTAGCATAGATCGGAAATTCTCTTTGATATTCAGTCGACTCTAACATCTTCAGGTTTCTTTTTCTCCTTGTGAATGCAGCTAGCCTGTTCCTCTCTTTCCACAGAACATCGTGAAGCGGAAAGCCATCGGCGATCATCCTGCTCTTCATTTTCTCCACTTCCTCTTTGCATTGAATCTGGAAGGTTCGCAAGTCTTTCCGATCCTCGCTAGCAGCAGACTGCCAATTTTTTTCACTTACGTACAGATGGTTGCACCTCAACTGGACCATGTGCTGTATGAGGACTTTGGCGCTCAGTTCGCAAGAGAAGATGGAACGATGATGATGATTTTGATAATTATAATGAGAATCGTAATTGCCATCATCATAAGGCATTTGCTTGAACCACTCTTCGAACCCATCAAGAGCTGATTCAAGTGGTGTCTCTCCCCTGCTGGTCTCAGCATTCACGTCCGCTCCATATTCAAGAAGAGCTGCAACGACTCTTACATTTCCATTTGAAGCAGCAATGTGCAACGGGGTGGCGCCGTCTTCACATCTCGGGTTCAAATCGGCATCTCTTTCCAGAAGAAGCTGTGCAATTTTCTCGTTCCTGTTTCGAGCTGCAATGTGGAGCGCAGTCGTGCCATCCTTGCATTTGGCATTAACGTCGGCTTGATATTGCAACAGGCAATTTACAACTTTCTCATTCTTTTTCTGGACGGCCACGTGGAGCGCAGTTATGCCATCACCACGCTCAGCATCCACATCCGCGTTGTACTCCAAAAGGAGCTTTACGGCTTTCTCGTTTCTCGTTTGAGCGGCAATGTGGAGTGCGGTCGTCCCGTCGACGCGCTTCGCATCCACGTCTGCGTTGTGTCTCAAAAGAAGTCTGATGACATTCTCATTTCTCGTCTGCGCAGCAATGTGGAGTGCAGTCCTCCCATCCTTCGACCGAGCATTGACGTCGGCGTTGCATTCCAAGAGCAGCTTTACGACTTTCTCGTGCTGGCATTCTGCGGCAGCGTGGAGAGCCGTTGCGCCAGTGTTGGTCCTTGCGTTGATGTCAGCGTTGTACTCCAAGAGAAGCTCCACTATTTCCCCATAACCCGTCTGAGCAGCAACACAGAGAGCGGTTTGCCCGTCTTCCGACTTGGCATCCACATCGGTGCCGCACTCCAGCAGAAGTTTCGCCACTCTCTCGAATCCGCTTTCAGCAGCAATGCTGAGGACGTTGCGTCTGATCCTGAGTCCTTCGTGCTTGCCACCGCTGAGTTCGAGAAGCATCCCAGCAACTCGGGTGCACTGCGGGCTAGGAGGAAAGCGAAGCTCTCTGAAACCATCCTTGATGTGAGCTATACTTTCCAAAAGCAGCCTAGTGATTTCCGGATGTTCACTTTCTGCTGCATGGCATGCAGTCATTCCGTTCCGGAAGTGGACGCCGGTTTCAAGGAACTCAGTTACTTCTTCGTGCCTGCTTTGAACTGCATTACAAGGCGGCGCGCCAATTTTTTCCCAAGTTGAGGTACCTGCACTGCTGGAATCAGCAACCCACCTTAGAAAGTACTCAGCAATCTCCAGATATCTCTGCCCAAGATCAAAATGCGTTACTCCGCAATGGCTTCCACATGTATGGGCAGCAGTAAAACCATGTTTCAGGACATCAAGCATCATTCCATATGGCTTTTCATATCCATGAGCTGAAGAATGAAGTGCAACTCCCTTCTCCACGACATCGCAGTTAGCCAAGTCTTGCAAATGATCTTCAGCCACTGATGCGCGTTTCTCACTAAGTGAATGATGAGGACGAACGCTATCACTCTTGCTTCTGACATCAACATCAGCAGTAAGATCCAGAAGATTACTGGCATTCTTTTCATCCCTATTCTGAACAGTAATACCAAGTTGAGTCAAGTCGTCCTTGTCGTTGACAACATATCCGTGATTCAAAATCAGTTCGAAAATGTTTTCTCTCCCCTTTCCAAGGGTCGGCTGGAGCGATGTACAACCTTCCCAGGTTTCGGTGCACACAGGGTCAGAAAAAGTTCCGTGTTTTAAATCGCTCTGGGCAAATTGCGAATGCCTGTACTCGGAATGGCTGTGAAGAGGAACCGTCCTAGTGATTCCCTGGGCATCGGACTCCGTTGGACTTTCTGAAAACATGGCGACCTCTCCACTGTTTCGTACAGTAGCGGGCAGACAAAGTCGTGTCGAACCTCCTACGATCGCCGGAATGCAAGCAGAGTTAACATGAGCTCCGTGATCCGAAAGATCCGGAAGAATCCGTGGGTACGTCTGACGCATGGTTCCCTGAAGACGGCTAACTCCCCTGCCATCCATAACATGAAAGCATTCGTAACGAAAAAGCAATTCAACCATTCCTTGTCTTGTCCGGCATGCCACTTCGAAGTCAGCGTGTCTGCTAAGCAACACAATACTTTCCACGTCATCGCTAAAAGCACCAAACGGGAGCGGTCTTTCAGAAGAGCTGCAGATTCCGTTCACGGCAGAATCACTTGAAAGCACCCATTCACAGTGACTGTAGTCAAACGCATAACGGAACAGTACGAAACTCTCACGCCACACTTGCAGGTTGCATAGGCACGAAGAACCACGCGTGCCTCTCCCTTTCCCCAACAAGGAAGCGAGTAATTCAAGCTCACGTGCACGATCGCTCAAACTGACTCTGTCCTGCTCATTCATGATCACTAAGAGGCGAATCCCACACTGAATGAGGTCCATCTTTGACTGCACCGATGCTCCGGATCCTGTCTTCCAAAGTTGACCCTTTGTGATGTAACACAATTTTACTCGTGTCTTCTTGCTTGCACCCTTTGGAAAACACCGTGGAACATTTGAATTCGACAAAATCACGGGGCATTTCCTCCGCCGTTCTCAACGGCCTTTTCGAAAACCCCGAAACCTTCCGAGGACTCGGATCGCCGAGGCTCAGAAAGTTTCCTTATTGCCAAGCAGTTCTTCAGGGAACGCCACGTGCGCGGCAAGACTGGAAATGTCCCTTCGGGCGAATTCCGTCGCTATGCTCGCCATCGCAAGCAGCAGAAGGGTCCCAACACGAGGCGTTGGTTTGAGAGAAGGATGCATTTGAATTCCCTCTCCCTTTCACCTTCATTTTCCAAGAACGCCATATCTCGTCATGTTATAGAGTGAAAGCAAAAATGGAAAAAAAAAAAAAAAAAAAGGCACACGGAAAGGAGATGGAGAGGTCAAAAGAAGAAAAAAAAGAACAGATAGGAACGAACCCTCACGTGCTAACCGACATCTTCATGGTGCTCAGTCTTTATGGCTTTGAAGCACTGCCGATGTTTCAGCAGATGGAAATTAGACTTGACAAAGTAAGAACAAATGGTTGACATCTGCAGGAGGGCTGAAGAGCGCGAGGTGCTGTACATGCCTTCCACAGAAGGAGCAAAAAATTTGTTGCATGGTGACGTTCTTGAAATGGAAGAGTGGGCATTGGTTTCCAAGCAGTCTCATCGGAGAAAATCTTCAGATACCCCAGTGCTTCATTTGTTCAGTAATTGCTGAGCGAAGACCTTTAAGTGCCATGTGCACCCATTGTGAATCACGTTATGAATCGTGGAAAACCAGCCAGCACCTGGACTCCTCGAAAGAGAGTGGCTCTTTCCATCTACTAGTAGGTGGTTCGAATATCCCACGTGGGCTGATACTGGCTCACTCTCGTCAGCGCAGTAGCCTCTCCTTTCGATTGCTTTTGCCTGCAGGATACATCCGAGGCGTGCGTCGTTTGTTTTCCAAGAGGCCAGCCAAATCGCGACTTATGGTAAATGTTAGGTTCGGCTGGATGACTAACAAAACCGCCTAAGAAGATCACCAGAGTAATAGAAAAAGTGATAGGCGATAGAAACTTTATTGGGCATCTGAGTCCCATCTTTGAAGCAGACTGCAGAACTCTTTACAAATCCAGAGCTCCCGAATTAGGCCGAACTACACTTTCACGTTAGAAGCAGATGTATATAAGGTCTTCACAAAGAGTATCTCCGGGAATCAGTTGCGTTTTTTGTCTGAGATCAGAGCATCCCCGAAACACACCAACGACATGGTTTTCAAGAATATGTTCTCTTGAAAGGTAAAACGGTGTGCTTCAAGATTCCGGAACGGCTCGAAGGAATTACACGGCTTCGTCGAAGACAAGCAGATGTCTCGAAGCGTCGTGTAATGGCCACTTGTAGTTCACTCAGAAGCGCACGTTTCTTACTCGTTCGCGGAGATCGGAGACCTTCCAATTTCCATGAAAAAAATTCGATTGGAATTTCGGCAGCATTGTATGTCTTTCGGGGTATTCGGATGAGGCAGCCAATGTCTCTGTAACCTGGACCTCAACACCAGTATAGAGGACCGCTTGTATTCACCTATATATAAGGTGAATTTTTAGGGCGGAGGGAATAGTAGTAGGCTAGAGGATAGCTCTGGTTGAGAAAGGAGACGCGATACTTTCCAAGTTTGGGAGAGTTTGGTGCTCGTGAACAAAGGTCCGTGACGCTATGAGACGCTGACGCTCTTTGCTATAATTCTTGATACTTGGTGTTGGTCTGGTGTGGTCTGATGTTCGTGACTCAGCAAACGAGTACATAAGAAAAGTAAGAGACGATGTGCATTGAGAAATCGACAAAGATGCCCGCCGATTTATAGTCTTCCTTGCTATCTGAGGGATTTATCATCTTGCACGGACAACCATCATTGCCGAAAAGTTGAGCTCCATGTGCTTCTCTCGCTCCTCCAAAGTGGATGGCCTTTCTCCAATTGGAAGGTTTCCTGGAGGCAGAAACCAACGCTCCAACTGATCTTCTGCCACCACCGATGTGTTCACACTAGAAGAGCTGCATGGTACCATTTTATTTCTCAAGTTCCATTCACCACTTTGCGTTTCATGATGTCGTTCTTCCTTTGCCATGTCAAAGTTAGGAGTGCAGCCATCAGTTGTTTAGTAATATAAGGAATAGGTAAGTAATTGTGTCTCTTCGTATGAACCTGCTCTCCTCGAAGTTACTGGTTCTTTGCTGAGGCTACTGATCCTTACCTACTTTGCTACCTCATTCCGTCTCCATGGATTCATGGAGAAGGAAGGAGGTGTTAAAGTAGCGTCACGTTGACACCTTGGCTCTTCCTAGCCGGAATGTTCTTTGCCAGGTGTCATTGAGAAGGCTCTGAGCTTTTCACCCTGGTTGTCGGAAGCCCCAGATCAATAGAACAGGTCGTGGATCACGGAGTCGCCTCTCCTCTCTTCTCCCGCAAAATGTCAGTGCTGAACCCTTCTGAGTAGTCAAAGCGGTTTCCTACTTCATCCCTTCCTGAATATCAGCAGTTTATCCTTTCAATGCCTAAAATGCGACCATCTCTACGAGATCTTCAGACAAGAGAAAGGCTATAGAGATGCCGTTTCCTTGGCGAAAGCCTCAGTAGCCGTGGATGGTTGCCCGCGGTCGATGCCCACACAGAGCATACGTCTCCGCGGAGGCAACACAGCAGCGATCGCACTCGGGGGTGACCATCCAAGCGGGAAGAGGAGTTCCAGAATGTCTTTCTGGATGTCCGGCCAGGAGTTCAAGCACGTAACAAAGGCACAGACTCGAAGCACAGGTTTGGGAAGGTCTCCCCTCTACTCCACCTGGCCCAATGTAAAACCACTGCAATGGTGAAAGGGAGCTTTGACAATGCAGACGTCCTTTTTACTGACTATCTGAAGAATAATCTTTTTTTCTTGTTTCAAGAGTTTGCTGAAAGTCCTGAAGAACAGAAACCAGAATACCAGAAAACACCACTAAGGTGATAAAAACACAACTATAGACTTCATCACTTTTTTACGGAAACGAAATCAGAAGATTCCCAATATTCCAGTCCAGGTAGAAGGAGCACGTGGAGCCGGATGACGGTAAAGGAAATGCACCCTGTCAAAGGAAGTGGAGAAAATGAAGAGCAGGATGATCGCCGATGGCTTTCCGCTTCACGATGTTCTGTGGAAAGAGAGGAACAGGCTAGCTGCATTCACAAGGAGAAAAAGAAACCTGAAGATGTTAGAGTCGACTGAATATCAAAGAGAATTTCCGATCTATGCTAGCAAGATAGGCAAGAAGTTTAGAAAAGCTAGAAAGCGTAGGCTGCTGCTACGAAAGTGCGATCGTTTCTTTCCTCGTCTCCGCAACCTGCCCAATTTACCATTTTGCTGCACCAACAAAATTACCGGCTACCTGAACGACGCAGATCTGAAAAGCTTAACGGAAGCTTGTAATCCAAAGAATGCTTCTGGTATCACTGCTGTGACAGCATCGTAAAAGCGCCGGCTACCACAGCGGAAGAAGGCACCCATGTACGATACGAACCTGCTTCATGGACTCGTTCCCAGGAAGAGGCTCCTTCCGACTGGAGGACTCGTGCACGTCGCTCCGCGTTTCCCCGTGCAAAAAATCCCCACTTGCTGTCTGGCCTGAGAGCGAGCAGCAGCCACAAGTGGCTTCGAATGGCAGTTACGCTGCTCCTCGGCGTCACCGAAGAACAGCTGGCGCCGAATAAATTTGGCTTCCTTGATTATTTTCGCCGCATCAACCAGCGTACCTCCTGGAATACAGGCTCATTTTTCTTCCTTATTTTTCCCCATCCTCGTCTTCCGTAGCTGCCGCCGGCAGCACGAGAAGTGGCGGTCTCTTGCAACGCTCCCGCGCGAGCGCTGCCGCAATTCGGCCATGCCGCCTCCGGAAGAGCAGTCTCCACCGTCTTAGGCAGCGATGGAAGCTGCGCTCGCACGAGCGACGACGCTTCTTCCTTTCCGTTGCTTCCTCTCGCTTCCTGGTTGTCACGCGGCGTCTCCGGGCCGTCTGGCAGCCGCGAACTTGCTTCGCCCCCTCGCGCCGACCTTCGCCAACGTTGCCGGCGACGGACGGCGGTGGCCAACGCGCAGCTGACCCCCCCCCATCCCCCATCTGCAGCTGACCTGCGCGAGCACAAACGCGAAGCGTCGTGAGCAGCTCTCCGGCCACACGCCGAGCCTACCGCCAATCTTCCGACGTCAGCTCGGCCGATCGTGCGCACGCGCAGCAGCGGTCATCGTGCGCGCCTCCTCTGCGCTGCGCAGAGGAGCACAGCGAATCGACGACTGCCTTGTCCGGCGTTCGCACCACTCTTTGCAGCCGCCTGCTCGCACCTTCCTCGCCTACTCTTCCTTCTCCCTCGCACTTGTCTCCGTGAGAAACACAAACAAACCATTCGACCTCCCCAACGCCGCGATTCCCGATCTTCACAGGGGTAGGAAAATGCGTGTCTGCCCCCTGTCCCGTACACGGCCCTAAACCAAATACAACCACCATTCCAGTCAATATTCCAGACTTCAGTCCGGAATCTCATGCTTCGATCCCTCTGCGGCATCGAAACAAATACCACCTTAGTTTCGCTCTCATCCACGAATCCTTCCTCTCCGAAACTTCCTGCGTCCACCCATCTCCTCGCAGAACCAGAATTACAATGGCAACCCAGTCGCATGATCGCTTGCCTTCCACTCGCTCCTAACCGCTCCCTCCTCCTATTGATTGTTGACTGCCCTGCCCTCCGTCCCCTATGGGCCCCCGGGCTCCCGGTGGGCAGCGCGCCCAGAGACGTTTTCCGGCTCCTCTTCTTCGTGCGGGACGCCCTGCAGCCAACCGCAGCCCTGGCAGCACTTTGCTGCATCCCAGGCATCGTGGCGGCTCGGAGCGATGGCCACGACGACGAAGATGTTCACAACGAGAGGGACGTCATCCCGTATGCTGATCGCTTCCCGCAGAGAGCTACCGGATGGCCCCAGCTGGGTGGACTAAAGAAGGACCTCGAGGGCATCCTGCAAAGCATGCACCCACCTCCCGGTGGCCGGTGATCCCTTCCTTCCCTTCCCTCCAAACTCTTTTCGTTTCCTTTCTATTTTATTTTTCTTTTTGTTTTGTCCCCCATCACCCTCCACTGCCGAGGAGAGTCACGTTGGTCTGCGTCCCGGCAGGTGGGCCGGTAGTGCGTGGGCCGCTAGTGGGGCCTCGTACCACGTTTCTGTAGGGTTTTAACAAACGCCCCGGCGTAACCGGCTGGTAACGCTCCTAACCTTCTCCTGGATGCAGCGATCTTCATCCATTACTCCTCTCGTGCCCTGTCACAGCGTTCTCTGCCATCGTTCTCTCCCTCCTCTAAAGTCGGAGACATTCCAATCTCCTCTGCATACGCAAACTCCGTGTCCTGCAACAAGCGTTACATCCTCCTCACCTCTCGATAACTTCTCCATCATCTCTTCCTTCTCGAGCTAGGTATTCCGGGCACCTCCCTTATTCTGTTCCTTCCAGAAACTCCCCACTACCAGCTTACATCACCGTGACGTGTTTTCTCATCTCATACCCACACCAACGTTCAATGGGAATCCATGAAAAGCCTCACTGTTCAGAACGCCTTCCCACCTTCTCAACTGATGGCAAACAGCAAAGAAAACACACATCGCACTGATCAATCTGCCCACGCCAGTTGGTGCATGCGCGAGAAACGCAGCGATTTCCGTGAGTCGAGGGAAACAACACACGCGCGAAATAAGGAAAACAAGAAAAGCAGCGGTCGGCAGAATGCCGACAGCGATCAGCGTGGGAGCGCACGAAACTCCCTCGCGATTTCAGCTGGACTGAAAAGGACAAACCGGTGGGAGCCAAGGACGCTGGAGGTGGATGGGAAGAAGAGAAGAGGGAAGGGGAATCCTCGAGCCACCAGCATGAAGGGCAGCGGAAGGAGCGGGTAAGTCCGCAACAGGGAACGACAGGAGTCGTCGCGATCCAAGTATGCAAGTCGAGAACCGAGGAAGGTGGCGAAGACCGTCGTGTCCTCGGCAAGGTCGACAACTGGTTGCCGACCCTGCAGAGGACCTTGCAGCGGGGGAAGTCGGCCGAAAAGGTCAAACAATTAAGAACCCCGAGGGCTGAATCCCGCGGGCAAACTTCGCAATCCGAGATGGGAACGGAAAATCCCGTCGAGAGAACGCACGATGCGAGCGCCCGCGAGGCCAAATCCTCCGAGGACAGCGCCCGATTGCACGACGGTGTCCGTGGAGCACCTCCGAGGAAGATGTCGATCGTCCAAAGTCCTCGCAGGGAGAGACGGAGGAACGGCCCCTCCGCATGCCTCTCTGCCGACAAGAGTTCTCTGCTTCCACGCGAAGCGGCAGTCGCCACGAGCACTTCCCAGCAGCAGCAATGAGGGCAGTCCTCCTCTTGGCGCCGATCGCGAATCGCCGTTCGGAATGCTCCCGGTTTGGATTTTCGACGGCGCGAAGAAGGCGAGCCGTGGCCCGAAGTCTGCGCCCTCCACCAGGAAGGCCAAAGCGTTCCGTCGGAGGAGGGGAGGGAAATCGAGGCGCGTGCCCCCAGGGTGAGCCTCGCTGGCGCTGTGTGCTTGCTGGCCCAGGCGCAGAGTCGCGTTCCTCGTGCACGCGCGCCTCCGCGACGCCATGCGAAGCGCCCGTGGGCCGACTGGCGTGCTCCAGCGGTCCGATGCCATCGATCTCTTGGCGCATACGCGCCTGCGTGGCCGCAACGTGCAGTCAGACAGCACGCGATTCTTCGGTTGGCTCGAAGGCCAGCGGCTGCGCGACGCGGTTACCCGCTTGGGGCGCATCTGATCCAACGCGATTGCCACGTCCGTGTGCCGTAGATTCACGTCCGCTGGCGAGGCCCTCGAGCGCAGATGGACGAACAGTTCTATGAGCACGCGAGCAACTCACTCAGCGATGGGCCTGCAATGCAGCACTCGGTCGAGCACCTTGACGACCATCTGCGTTGCCGAGCTGAGCACGACGCGGACAGGGATTTCCGTCCTGTCTGACCATTTCGAGATCGAGCCGGAGCTGAGTCGCCTGCAAAGCGTTCTGGACGGTTGAATATCCAGCAGATGCAGGGCCTCTGCAGGGAGATTGGCTGTGCCCTCCGGGAGCCACGGTGTAGCGGCGATACGCTTTCCTCCGTAGCTTTTGCAATCACCAATCCGGAGGACCGGGACCGCAGGAAGGGCTCGATTGGGCAGTTTCCTTTCCAGCCCCATCCGCCGTCCTTCTGGCTCGTGGGCTTGGGGAAGGTCATCGGGAACAGGCGCGCTTTTCCACAAGTGCGAATCGACTTCAGGAGCCCGGGTGCCCCGAATGCAGGGTCAGGGCATAACAGCTGCTCTGGCAACCCGGGGCACCGTGCGTGCTGCACGAGCAGGAAATGGAGAGCTCGCCTCCCGCAGACGTTTTTCACCCGCTTACGTCTCAGCGTTTCTTTTGCACGCAACGAACGCGCATTCTTGGATGGAACTCTTGGTCGGCACGGCTTTCAAAGTTGGAGCTTAGCATGCCAGGCGGACGGGCGTCTCGGTGACGCTGTGGCTGGGGGGGAGCCAAGGGAAAGAGGAAACGAAAAAGTAAAGAAATAGAAAAAGTGTTTTTCTCCGAGTGTTTGGAATGGGGATCGCGCTGTGTGCCTCTACGTTTTGTTCATTCTTTGTAGGATGCTCCCAGGTTCCTTTTTCTCTCTTCCCTCGTGGGCTATCTCGCGGTGATCTTCAAAAAGAGTTTCGCTCAGTCAGGGGCACGTCCTTGGTGAATTCCAGTGGTGAAGAAGAAAGCCTCGCCTGGATAACCTCCATGCAAGAGCCTCAGCGTTCCGCTTCTTCTGTAACTTGAGGAAGTGGACGAGGTGAGTGTGAATGCGGCTAAGAGCGTCACAAATTCAGTAGGAATCTCCTCAAGATCTGTTAGGCCAGCTCCTCAGTCCTTTGGATGGTAAACGTGGACGTTTCAGAGTCAGTCAGCATCCGTTCACTGCACTCTAGCGGAAATTTCCTTTCTTTTTGGATTCTGCAGATCACTTTCCACCTTTCTGAAGTTCCTTGGTTACGTATCTTCCTGAAGGAAGAAAGCGCTGCGGTAGTAGGGGTTTAAGAAACCAAAAGAGCATTCATTGGTTTCTTGACGACCTCCTGCACCGACTGAGGAGGGTATGTGCCACGTTGCGGACAGAGCAGGTGGTGGTCGCTTGCGCCGTACCGCTTTCCCTCGAGTGGGGACTGAATCCGGAAGTCGGGAGGTGCAGTTCGCGGGGAGGTAGGAGACCCAGGAGTTTCCGCTCCACCAAGAGAAACATTTGGCGCCTTCAGAGGAATGCCGCCTGCGGCGTCGATTGCAGCCCTTTGCTGCTTACGCGGTGTTGGAGAAAGCCACGATGGTGATGCAGGCGTGGAGACGAGAGACGCCAACCCGTTGGTTGATCTCCTTTACTCTGTTCACCTTAAGACTGCAGCAGCTCCCTCAACTCAAGTTGGAACTTGCAGGCATCCTGCATAGGATGCCGAATACGCCAAGAAGTGTCCCTCACCCTCCTACGATGCGATTCTTTCTTGCAAGAGTTTGATAGGAGGAGGAGGATACAGCAGAAGCACCCAAACGATGAGCATCCAACGAGCTGAAGGAGCATCCCGTTGAAAAGAACCCTTAATCCCTGGTACTACAGCCTCAGGCGTGCTTATTGCACTGAGAACGTTTGCTGCGCTCTGCCGTGCAGTTACCCCCCCGCTCAGCGATTCCCATCCTCATTGTCACGAATTGGTCCCTGCTTGCTCCCACGGATGCCTCCCGATCTTCCGTCCCCTGAATAGAGACCGCTTATCTCCGAGGCACTTGCAATAAAGGACGTTCATGGGAAGAAGGTGCTTCGTGCGAGGTGACCGGTAGGCGGGAGAAGATTTTCTCTCGTTTGCAAGCAAGGAGTCCATTCACATCAGCTCATGGGATGGGAACGAATACACGAAAGGGAATCGCCAGAGATTCTTTGAAGATGCGTGTAGGACAGTTTTTTCGGAAGTTGCCTGTTGCCTTCCCGAGAACATGCCGAAGATGCGAAAATTCAGTTTCATATCCTTCTCCGGTGCGCCGAGTGGTGATATCCAGAACACCTTTCTGACACCAGGAGGGTCGGCCGCTGTCAAGCAGACGGACTGGGAGGAAAGTGATCATTGAGATCGTCGTTTGGCATTCTGAGTATCCATGGGATGCATTTCAAATAGCAGAAAGAGGAAAAGTAGGCAGGCTGCATATTCAGCGAACCCATCTGGAAGTACGTGGGCCGACACGTGTACCGCGTACCTGTACGGCGCGGGATTGGGCAAGGAGACCGCCAGGGTGCGCTGCTCTTCAGCGTGGTGCTGAGAGCGTACACGACATCGCTTGCTGCTCTTTCCAGTTTGTGCCTCGAAACGCCTGCCATGTAGCCCTATGCGGACGATCTTCGGCTCCAGTCAGCCTCGGCAGCATTGCTGGAGCAATTCTTCGTGCTAACCCTCCGTGGAGCTGCCATCCGCATAAGCAGGGAGACTGTGCTTCCCGTCGGTGCGGCGTGATCCGGGTAACAGGGCTGGATCACTGTCAATTGACTCGTGGTCAGTTGCTTTAAGTACCTAGGGGTCCCTCCAGGGACTTCTGCATAGAAGAAGCCTTGTCACGCTGCCTATGAAAGGCAGAATAGACGCTCAACCCTTTCCTGAGTGGCAGGTTTTCCTTGCCGGGACGTGAGGCCCTCTGGAAAAACGTTCGAGTTTCTTTCTCTCCGACCTCTTCTTTTTGTTTGTGTCCCGCGTAAGGATATAAAAAACCGAATCGGGGAACTTGTGCGAAGAGCCTCTCGGATGCAGTAAGGTCCCCGGCCCACGTGAAGGACGACCTCTTCCCTCACACGTCATTGTGTTGCTGTCCTGAGTGGTTGCGAATGCTTAGCTGCGTTCCTCCCACTTCCGATGAGGAACGGTAGAGAGGTCTTGTGGCACCTCGTCACTCGAGATTTTACGTGCAGCTCTCTTTCATCTCTGTCCTTCGTGAGTGGGATAGTGACGCCGGAAGTGGCCAGTCAAACGGCGATCTCATACCAATCGTCTGCAGCTTCATGAGGAAGTTGACACAAGGTCTAAAAATGCTGCTAATAAAAAGAGGAAGTTATCATTCAGATAATGCTGAGGACGCCAGTAAGTAAGCTGTGATCCCTTCCCTCTATAACATATTTTACTATGTCTGCCAGACAAGAGATAAAGTATAGCAACCATATCAGGAGATAGAGCTGTTCAAATAATGCGAGACGTTTTCGCGATCTTTGAAAGAGCGCGAGTTTAGCAAAAGCGAGTATTTCTAGGACTCGGCTTATCCAGATGTCCAGATGTCGGCATCATCTTTTCGAAGGCCTTTTTGCTGTACTTACCATGTAGCCTGACCAACAGCATCCTTTATTTAGGTTGGCGTTCGAATGTTTCCTTGCAAATCCCATACAGTTATTGAACTCCATGCAATGAAAAGAATTTCTTTTAATTTAATCCATATTACAAGTTGCGTGCAAGAAACAAAACACGCGAAACACGCAGGCAATGTTGCCTAAACTTTAATGAAAGTGGTGTGAGCTGCATCATTGAAATTTCGAAGGTGAGAGTATCCATCACGATCTGCATCCACGAGCTGCTCTTCCATTCTAGTGCAGGGTTCCGGCTAGGTTGAATTTTTCCATGGTCCAGTGGGCTTCTCCCATCAGTTTCACAAGCATCACTTGTGAAGTGCGAGGAAGAAGCCATGCCCCTGTGGTAGACCCTGCTGCACTTTCCATTAACCACTTTCTGAGAATGGCGGTTACTTCGTTCTTCAGGTTTCGGTTTCAATAGATCCAGTAGGGAAGCTTCAGGGGGAGTAGACATGGGGTGCGTAATAGGGAGGAAAAGGATCCTATTTGGGGTATCAACAGAAAGGAAACACTCTTCGTGAAGCTGTTTCGAAAGTTGCTTCCTCTCCACGTGCTCAAATCTTTCGCTGTAGCTGAAGAAGTCCACGAAATTCAGCATCATTTTTCTGCTGCATCTCAATCACAGGTGTCCACGTTCTGCAGGCCACGTATGTAACTTTTCAGGTCTTGATCCCGCAAGCAATTGCTGAGGCTTTCAGCAAACGTGTATGGCAGAATGCGGCAGCTGTTGTGAGCAGAATGGAAAACTCTGTAAAAATCCTCCAGTAGCTCATTCCTTTTTACTGCCTTCTTAATCTGCTGTTTTATCATACTTGCAAACATTGGAAATTCCTCTTTGTACCATTCTGATTTGAGGAAGTCAGCCATGCTGGAATTCCTCATGTATGCAGACACCTTCTGAACACTTTCAGTTAAGATGTCGTAGACGAATATATTCCTTCTGATATTCGTGAGTTTCATCTTGTCGAGTTCACTTTGGCATGCGTTCAAAAATAATATCGGATTGGCATCCTTGCGGTCATCAAGAGACTGTAAATTCTGCTGACTTAAGTAATCCCCGGAAGATTTGAGCTTGAAAGCATGCTGTATAATGAGCTTGGCTACGGTTTTTCTGAGGTAATAAGGTCTAACACGATCAGGACTCTTGAAGTTATGATAAGATTTCAGAGTATGGAGAGCCACATCCAAGGCTGTTTCGCCATTTTGATTCACCACATTCATATCAGGCTCGTGTTCTAGCAGTGTTTCAGCAACTTTTATGCTTCCACAAAAAGTGAGCATATGAAGAACTGTTGTTCCATATGTGTCCTGAGCATTGATATCTGCTTTGTAATCCAATAGGAGCTTTACGAGTGTATCACTTTTATTCTCGACGGCAAGATGAAGCGGAGTCCTCCCGTCCTTTCTCTTAAAGTTCACACGTGCTTCGTGCCTCAAAAGAAGTTCCGCTATCTCAACTCTCTGATACTTAACAGCTTCGTGTAGAGGAGTTGAACCCTTTTCCTCGATGGCACTGATGTCTGCATTAGCATCTAAGAGAAGTTTTACTACTTTCTCATTTGATTTCCTAGAAGCAACATGAAGGGCGGTTGCTCCATCCATTCTCTTCAAATTGACATCGGAATGGAAATCCAAGAGAAGTTTTACTAATTCTGCATTTCTTTTAGCCGCGGCGATATGGAGTGCCGTCGTACCAAGCAAATATGTGGAGGAAGCATTTTCTTTGTTTTGAAAAGGTGGTTTCCTAAAAGTAACGTGAAAAGATGTGCCTTCGGTTGCTGTGATTTCAGCTGAAGCTTGAAGACATTCAGAATTCGGCATTCTTTTGAAGTCTTCTTCGAAATGAAGTGATATGGCACTGACGCCCGTAGGAAAATTCGCATCAACTCCATGTTTGAGAAGTTCCTCAGCGATCGCTAGAGATCCTTCTTCAGCAGCCATGTGCAGAGGAGTGATCCCATTTTCGTCCACAGCATTAGCATCTGCTCCCCTACATAATAGCAATCTAGCAATTGCGCGGTTCTCGTGCTTTGCAACCAAATGAAGGGCACTCCTTCCTCTTTTATCTGCACTATTTACATTCTCACTGTTATCCAAAAGAAAATCAACTTTCGACCGGTCTCCCAGAATCACAGCTATGTGCAGTGACGTGAGAGATTGGTCGTAAGGTGTCTCTAAAGCTGAGTCTCCCCCGGATAAGAGACACCGGGCCACGCGACAAGGATCATCTTTAAAAACATCTCGATGTAGCAAGTAACCTTCTTTCCATACTTTCGGTGTGTATATGCCAAGGGATTTTAAGATTTCCTTCAATCTTTTTTCAGTTCCTTCCTTGATTACACTCACTACTCTCTCAAATAAATAAGCACTTTTATTCATGGTCAAGCTAACCTTCAAACGGTATGCTTACGTGAAAAAGGATCTCGACATTCACTTCGTCGAAGCAACGACACACGCCACGGTCTGGCTGTGCTTTCTGCGTGCCGATTGCAAGCAGCGTATTTATGGGGGGCAGTCTGACTGCCAACATGCAAAGGCACATCCGCAGGCTACGTCCGTTAGCGCCCGTGACACCATTCGAAAATGCAACCTGCCAAAGAAGGACCTCAGCAAGCGACGATTCGGATCGTCTGCAAGCGAAGCGCTTCCATAAGACCGTCGTTACCTTCGACGTGGTCACTTTCTTCCCTTGTGCATCTTAACCTACCCAAAGATGCCATCCGTGCACAGCAAACTGGAAGGGGACAGTGTTCCATCTAGAAGAACGCGCTTCATGCCCAGGGGGGAGACACGGAGCGCGTGCAGCCATGGAGACAGGCTGCTGCTCATCGTACAGGCAGAATTCGTAGGTGCGCCGCCCATCATTCGGCGCACCCTTCTGTGCTCTTGGCGCGCCCCACTGACGAGCAAAGAGTGCCAATTTGTGCAGCAAGACGGCCTTTGCGGTTGGATTTGGAGGTCGTGCCACTCTCTCGACCACAGAAAGGAGCACATTGCATGGCGGTGTTGCCTGCTATGCGTCTCTCGTAATCCGCATGGATGGCTTAGTCATTCTTGCGGATTCGGTAGGGGCCCTCAGGAATAGGCCACACCATTCTAAGGATGTCGCTGATTGGGCTGGTGTGATATTTATCCGTCCGAATGCTTTTGTCTTTTCCGTTCTGGCATGACTTCTCGATGTTTGAGGCCCGCCTGGACCTGAATGTCAGCAGTGATTCAATTGCCAACATAAATATATGAGAGGTCTATGAGTGTCTAGGAGGGTCCCGTTTGGGCTTGAAATAGGCACGACTCTTCTTGTTAACGAAGAAATCCTTGCCCAAGCTGAATATACCCTGAAATGGAAAAGGTGGTTTTCATAGCATCAATCTTTGATGCCATGGAAACTTTATTTTTTTCCAGTGCCATACACTACGGGAAGCTGGGAGTGCATAAGAAAGAGGACCAGAAATTTCTCGACAAGGAAATAAGATGGATGATCGATACACTGCCGCACCTTCCGCCCTGAGCAGCCTAAGAATTCTCTTATGAAGAGAGGAAAAAAGGCCGTCTTGTTCTCCTGGGGCTGTTCGATGCGGCTATACCTCCATCAAGTGCAGCTGCTTCCAGTGATCCTTCTCACTGGGTGGGGCTGTCCGTGTAGCTCTCCGTGAGGTCCTCGGAAAAACGAACTGAAATCAAGAGTTGGCTGGGACATGTGAAGGCACGGATACAAGAAAAATCTGAATTTACCGTTAAAGAAACGAGAAAGAGAATCTAGGACAACTTTGGCTTGAACATCGCAGTGTGCAAAGGAGGGGATGCTGATGTTTTACTTGAACACCCACTCACAGGGGGCAAAATAAAAGTGAGCAAGGAAAATTGAAGGAAAGAAAAGGAAGAAAAAAAAAAGAAACTTTCGAAGAGACTGCTGACGTGCATCGTGAAACAGAGCTGCTTTCCCTTGCTGAGTCGTGGTTTGACATACAGTCGAAAATTGGGCGCAAACTGTTTGGAAAGACGTCACACCGAATGGCAATGGTGATGGAACCAACTGCAAAGAACCCTTGGAGTTACCCCCAGGTGAAGGTTCATTCGTATTTGTGGTGTGTTCCTTCCGAAAGGCAAACGTCGGTATGAGTGCGTTCACTTTCTTTTGACTCTTTGTTCTTCTTTTCCTCATTCGAAAGGTCAATTGTAACGCACTTTCTTCTTAGGATGCAATCGGCTTCTTTACGCATGCAACGGGGGAGAAAAGAGGAAGGAAATGCAGGCCTGCTGGAACAGAGCTAGGCGAGGAAGCTTTCATCGGGATGCTGCGGAAGAAAGCTCATGTAGCTGGTGCTCATGCCGCAGCCAACTTTCCCAGAGAAAAGACCGCGCAGCTGCATTGGCAGACCATGAGATGCGAAGATGATCCGCTCTTGGAGCTTTTTGCTCTTCGTTGCTGCGGCCATCGGCCGTTTTGTTCCGTTTTCTGGAAATGTACAACAGCAAATTGATAGGTACTGTCACAAAATAATTAATATGGAATTCAAAGCATACAAAAGTTTTCTATCAGGGCTGTCGAGAACTTTTTACCAAAAGTTAGTCAAAGGAAATCGAAAATTTCAATTAGGAGTTGTCAAGTGTGAAAGGTGGAGCAATACGCCTAAAACACCTTCCATCCCTTCCAGATGCGAGTCGTAGGGCGCGTATTGAGAGAAGGTGTTATCAGCCCTATGTGGAAGAAGGCCATGCTCTCAAAGGTTCTGAAAAGTCGGACATCAAAAGGCGGCGTAGTGCACAATGGCCACTGATAAAAGCTGGTGGGGAGCAGCAGGCATTTCCCATCGACACAGTAGGACTCAGTAGGTGTGTTGTGGGAGGAAGTTGGGTTTCCCCAAATCTGAAGGTGGACAAAGAAGTCTGCTCAGGCGCTTTGCCCGCTGCAGCATTGCTAGTTGGTGTTGCTTTGAGCAAGTGATTCGAGATGTTTTCGAGAAACGGAGATCAGAGCAAGGTGGCAAGTCAGTAGAGAAGCTGGTGGTAGAGATGCCTTCTTCGGGGAGCTGCGTCATTTTGCAGATTTGCAGCGCCGAGATCACATCTTTTCAAAGATCACTCCTTGTACTTTGAACCGACCTCAAGAAAGATCCAAAGGTTCAGGCAAAATGATTCTTTCGTCGATCAACACATTTGTTTTTCTTTCTTCATTTGGGGCCTGGTTTGAATCTTCCCACCGTGTAGGAGACTTTCCATTCCTTCTTCTTCGGTCAGGCATCCCCGAAGCCTCTTTTGCCAACATCCTGCAGATCATGTTGCAAATGTCGTAAGAATCCACCTGCACGGTTGCAGAGTGCACCGGGAAACGCTGGTGGCGAAACGGTTTCCACCTCATTTTGCCGGGGCATTTATTATGAAAGAAAAATGATAAGAAACGTCTACTCGAATGCTCGGGTGTGGCGAGACGCTTGATTGCACCACGCGCTCGGAACTTGCCACGACCGGTACGTGGACCGGCGAGGTCCGTTTCCACGGCGACGGGGAAGGGGAAACCGGGAAAGAAAAGCAACAAAAAGGGAAAAAAAAGCAGGACAAGAAGTTTCTCTGGGGAGGGGACGACCGGGGATGGCAACACACTTCGCTGGGAGACGGCCCTTGCTGGGAGATTTGAAGGCAGAAGTCTCATTCCAAAATATTTTTGCAATTTGTTCCCCTACTTGTGGATCTGGAGAGCTTCCAGCTTGAATCCCTTCTGCCAAGGTGGTAGGGAGAGTTGCGTTGCGTTAGATAACTGGTTTATGACGAGAACATGACATCACTGGTTGTTTGGAGCAGATGAAACAGGTGAGGTTACAATTGCGTCCGACCTCATGGAACTCTTAAGGCAGATAAATAAGTGAGATAAATTTAGGTGAGAGAGAAATAGGCGAGTGGTCCCCTCATTAAAAACAACGAAGTTCACATCATCACGAGCATCATCATCACCGCTCACGCTCTGACCAGAATGTTCTTCCTAGCAATACAAGCAGCATAGCTGGTTTCGGCACACACTCGCACGATTGCTAACTGGGACACCAGATACAGCCTGAGAATGCTGCCTACGCAACCCCAGATTACGACCTTGACCACCAGCGTTTCCTAGTGCACTCTTTAGGCGTGCATACTCGGAAAGACCAACTGCAGGACGGACGCTGCATTTCCGCGAGAAATGACATAGCAATTTCTTGAGTGCCTGCAGCTAAGGACAGGACTCCCAACCAGCCTAAGAACCATGCACTTTTCCGTCCTGTCATTCGCAAACACATCCTTGTTTCGAACATCCCTCTTCGACAGTGAATTCTTTAGCGTTGATCACCGGGATGATCATCCCTGGTGATCATTGCTATCCTCCTGGAATAACCAACACCTATTCTGGTAATCCGGACGCCATTTGGATTCTTTCCGGCTTCGAAATTACGCTCAAGGTCATTCTTGGATAGAAGGAGCGAAGAAATCTTCGTCACACCGCGAAGAACTTCTACAAAGGCCTCCCAACATTCGGCTATCTAGGATTGCTACTTTGATCCCCCCACGTAGGACTTAGAATTAGACATGCATTTGTGAGCCGATTCCACCTGAGCCTCCGTACTCGCCGCCATCCCATCAGACATCCGAATCTGCAGAAGACAAGATGGATACACGCCAGCAGTATCAGCAATTTCGCATGCTGCGTCACTACTCTGGACCACAGGATTCATGCTCCTCGTCGCTGTCGAAGGAGCACGAATGCTGCTCGACTCATCCGTCGAAACTTGACCAACCACCGTCTGGAAGCCCTTTTTCCATTTCGTTCTATGCATGGATTCCGCATCCACAAACTCCGCCTGCTTCACGCGCTGCTGCCCTTTACTACTGCCTGCCCAGTACCCAATTGGATTCAACGCTTCTTGATGTGTGGGGAAACTATATGATTGTGTTTTACTGGAATGCGGTACACGCGAACGGATGGTGCGTATTTAAACGTGAAGAATGTTGGAAAGTTCATTCTGCATAATCGTGAGTGTAAGGAAGAGATGTGAGGAGGTGTATTGGGATTGGCGTTGCCTATATCAAGTTGATGGAATGGAGAGTAGTGTTTTGGAGTAGGTGCGATGGTTGACGAGAGAAGCTAGCATTTATTTTAGCGGTCTGCGTTGTTCTCTTCGGTGACTGCTTGCTTGCACCTTCTCTCGCATCCCGGAAGGGCATCACTGCCTGCGAAGGTCGTCAGCAACGGCCGGTCCAAGCCGACGTATGACGCGCATCAACGTCTTACCGCTACTTGTAAGCGGAGGCATTCTCTCCTGGCTGCGGCTGCAGGTGTAAGCTCTTGCAGTCGATGAGCAGAAACACGCGTGTCTCGGACAGCCCTTCGCCATGAAGCAAGCTCCATCTGCCATCCAGGGGCTCAATCGTTAAGGTCGTGTCAGCGCTGGGTACCCACGTAAACGCCTTCACTCGGTATGTCGCCATGTTGGAAGTTTGCAATAAGCAACAGGAAGTCGTGCACATCTGTAAAGCGGCACAATAGTCGCACCTCTGGCCAGTGTGGAAGGCAGCACTTGCTCGACGTTCACTTGTAAAAGCATTTCTTGCATTCCAAGCTCCACGTTTGTTGTTCCAGCGTGCGTTCCTTGGTTCCACTAGCACCACAGTGACAGTCCGCCTTGTGTTCCAGCAGCAACGCTCGTAGCCAAAGGAGATCACTAGCATGGCAACCAGTCTCATGAGGACAGCAGTCGGTGGGACATGATGTCCCACCGGGTCAGAATCAGAGAACCCAAAGGGGGCACCGACGAGGTCCTCAAGAGTCATGGAGAAGAACGAGAGAAAAAAATTCTGTTTTGAGTTTTAAAAAAAAATGGGGAAGGGAAAGATCGCAGCCCACAACGTTGGGTCCTCTGCATCCTTTGGAGGATGCCGGCGAGCCCGTCTCGATGGCTTCCGGGGTGGAACCACCTCCTGGAGACCATCCGCAGGAACTGATGGAGAAAGGGATGGCTCCCGTGTTGTTTTGGCCACTCTCGGCCTCGTATCTCTCTGCGATGACACCGCGCACGCGGCAGAGCTCCGCGATTGCGGCCGTGGGCGACATGGCATCCCGCACGAAGAGGGTCTTTAGAATGTTTCTGGAGTCGTCCACTGGGATGGCAAAGAACAGGGCAAACATTCCCACAAACTTCTATGGCTGATCGACTGTAAGTTAACAAGATCAGTCCATGTCGAGTACAACACTGTTAGTGGCCAAGCCCTTCCCCAGTCCGACTCGCGGTGGGGTGTCAACCTTATGCTACATTGACTCACAGTGCTGTCACTCAGTTTGTCACTTCCGGAGTTTGACATCATTGAGCGTCACTTGCTTTTGGGAGTAATGTTCTTAGGGAATGGATTTACTAGGTTCTTGAGGAGATTCCGCTCACTTGGCGACGTTCCTCAGTGCCTTGCAGGATGTAACCGCAAGCCCAAATGGGAATGCGTCCACAGCCCCTGATCCCAATTTCCTTTTTCGATTATCCTTTTAGAATGTCCACTGCCGGCGCATTGTTCAGGAAATACCCCATCGGGAAACCCCAAACCCATCCTCAAAAGCAAGTGCTTCAGCTATACTTAGTGTTGTAATGTCGGGCATTGTATCTGCAGAGTTGCCTATACTTTGGTCTTTTCCCATGCAGGCTAATTCAATCATTCCTGGCACATAGGAGTCTGTCAGAGATCTGGTGAAGGGATGTTCATTCACTTTTCGAAACATTCAATTTCCAAAGTATTTGTTGATGTCGAGACAGAATTCGAAAGAGAGTTTATTGTCACAAGCTGCACAACGAACACTATCCCTGTTGGTGTTGTCATTGGTGAGCGTGCTTTCGACCTTTTCTATCATCATAAAAACTCAACCAAAAAGAACAGTTTTAAATTGATTGATTTAATTCTTATCTGATTAAATTGTCATTTCCTCGAGTGGGGTCTCTGTCAACAAGAGAGGGAATCCGTCGGCGTAGGGCAGTGCTGCAGCGTGCTGCTCTGGGGGCTGAGGAATGTGGACACGCATCCAGCACCAGCTGGGAATAGGTGCCGAACCGCATCCGGCTCTCTCTCGCCGGACACGAAAGTCTCCGGGTGAGGTAAGGACAGCTGGACGACGCGTATAGACCGCAGCGACCGCCAATGTTCCAGGGGCCGGCGAGGCAATCAGCTCCAGGAGGATGATCAACGCCGTCGAAAGTGCTTCGCAGGCGGAAGGTCTTTCGAAGGTCGACTGCGAGAGCCGGCGCCCCCTTATCGAGTGCAACGCTGCACGAGCCTCCCGTGCAGCACCTCCTGGAGGCGGCGGCAGCCTCGCAATCTGAAGGGGGTGAGGGCGAGGAGGGTTGCTGGCTCCACCTGGGACTGCGAAGTCCTGCCACTGCAAACGCCGCCACTCGTTCCATTAGCACGCACCACGCCTTGGCGAGCAAATTGACGTCTGCCGCAGAAATCCGTAGGCAGCCCGCCACGCCTCCTTTTTCGGACCCTGCTGTGGTGGCGGCTACGGTTTCGCTGATCACGACGGGCACATGGGGCCAGCCGGAGGCCTCCTTCGACAGCGTGCGCGCGTTGCGACCTCGAGGAGGATCCGTGCGGAGCAGTGTTCGTCAGGAGACAGCATCGAGTGCAGGTGGCAGCCATGCTGGCTCGCAAAACGGCTCACGTGCTTCGGTCTGCCTGCCCCGCCTGGCTCAGCTGCACTGCCTCACCCCAGCGGAGCCAGGTTCGTCTTGCTGAGACATGGCGCGCGGCTCCTGATCTCCAGCTGCCCATCCGGGTCACGACTTGCTGAGAAACAAACGGAAGTGATCCGTGAAAGCTTCGTCGTTAGTCGGCTGCATCTCCCTCGCGACGCATGGACGGGGACCGAGCCCGCGTCGGAGGCTCGATAGGGCCCGAAAATACTCTGAAAGAATCGACGCAGTGCGTCGCGGGTTCGATCCCTCCTGCAAGACGACGCTGGCTGGCCTACATGCATTCGGGTACGAAGAGCGCTGTAGGTGCTGCTTGGAGTCTCAGGAGCAGCAAGCGCATCAAGGTGAGAATGACTCTGCCACGCATCTGGGTGAGGAGGACTCCTGATGTCGAGGACGGCATGTTATGAATGGAAGCAGCTGGCGTTCTGCCGACGACGGCGACTTGACGGAGGCTCGGCTCAAGCAGTCCGTGTGTCCGACGACGACGAATACATCTCGAGATGCTCTTGCGGGGAAATCGTTTGTCACTGAGGTTTGCCGTATCGACGGGCAACAGACCCACCCATCCTGGTGTTGCTGGAATGGCAGTACCGAAAACTGCAGGAGTGGGGGAAGCGACCTTGGAAGGGCAGCTGCGTCGACTCGAAAGGCGATCGGTGCCCAAAGACGATTCCAAAGTCGGAATCCGGATCGCTGGTCCAGGACAGTCGCCCATGGATGCATGGATTTCCCGAATAATAAAAACAAAAATGAATTTCCACCTTTTGAAAAGCCTCAGGCGGCGGCAGAGAGGGAACCAGAGCAAGAACGCGCCTCACGCGTTCCAGAAAATGAATCATTATTTCAGTTACAATGCGCCTCTTCGAGCTCACTCTGCCTGGACAACATAGAAGAAGGCCGCATCCGTTCTGCAGATGGCGAACGGATGAGGCTGGAATTCATCTGGACAGATGCTCAACCAGGATATGTGAGATGACCATCTGTTCAGATTACCTTCGGTTCGCCGTTGAGAACTTTGCAAGAATTTGCAGCCTAAAGTGGGAAAGCTGCAAGCAGAAGCGAGAAGATTCGAACGGGAAATCGCCAACTCCCTGTCAATAATAAAGGGAGACCACAAGCAGAAGATCCGACCGCAGTTCGCGGTGAGATCACCCACGCGACTGCAGCGTATACATCTGCCAAACCCTTGGTTCCAGTTCCCCCTTTCTCCTATTTTATTTGAAACTTTGGGTCACCCATGGTCCTAAGAATAGAGACTGCTCTTGTACCACCTTTCCAACTTCTTGCTTCTGCGAGAGCAGAGAAAGCGAGGATTGTTACTGTCCTCCCGGGTGGAACCTGCCGTCCACCTGAGGGGTCACCAGCAGCTCAGATGTAGACGCGGCCACTGGGGACTCATGCGCGAAGGGCATCATCACGACCGGACAGGTGCAGGGGGTAGATAGAGTGCCCGGGCTGTGCGAGGGGAGATTTATAGTAATGTTCATCCCTTCCCTCCTCCATCCCAACCTTCTTTTGAAGTTCGGCACCCTTTCTCCTGGCTGATCCAAACTCGTCCTCACGGACGAGTGCAGGCAGCCCAGACGACGGCTGTGAACGATGATGGCGACTCGTCCCGCTAACGAGTTGCACCGACGGAAGACCTACGCCAACCTGCTGGCAGTTTCCTTGCTATGGGGGAACTGCGAGGTGTGTCCTCATCTGATTCAAAAAATGAAGCCGGCACCGTCGTCTTGGCTCAAGGCCAAACGACTATAGGAATAATAGTCCGGTTCTTTCCCGTCGCCTTCCCCCTTCGGGCTGCAGGAATCCTTCCGCCGGACTCCCTACTTGAGAGACACCTTGCCTGAAAAGATGCCCATGGACTATGTTCATGTGGATGAGCTCTTCTGCTTGTCCCGGTGGAAGATGCCTCTTCGAGAAGCTCTCAGACTGCACCGTTTGAACAACGGTAGGCCGCGGTCATGGGCAGAGTACATTGGTTCTTGCAATACCGCCGACATCGAGTTTCCCTGAGAGCCGAGCTCGATAAAGCCACCAAGCAATAATGACTCATCCCACCCGCCAGCATCATTACCAAGCGCCTCCCTTGACACCATCATCACCCTCATTAACATTCGTATCGCTACCTATGACGCGATAAGGCGCTCCGTTCGCAATTGGCCGCATGAACTGCGGAGCGGTGGAACCCATTTGCTTCAGGAAATGAAATGCGGAGCGTCTCATCACCAGGAGTCCAGGAGGAGGAGCAGAAGGCAGAAGGTTACTTATGGATACGAAAAGGAACCTGCCGGGAACTCGCACGTAGGCCGGCGGGGTTCGCCTCGGCAGCACAGAGGAAGCGGAGACAAACAAAAAGAAAAAAATAAAGCAAAAAACTACAGTCAAAAATTAGGGAGGAAGTTCGGGAAGGGATCACTGTGTGCTGGAAGGTGTGTTCCTCTGAAGCCTTGTGAGGAGCCGGCAAGTTCCTGTTTCAAGACTCCCAGATGGGGCCATATGGACGCCATCGTCATGAAGAGGACAGCAAAATAGATGACGTCCCTGTCGTCCTGGTCTCCTCTGGAGTTGCTGCTCCATGCAGCCACGGTCCTATCGCGTGAGCAGCAAAGTGCTGCTGGGGATGCGGCCATCATGAGGGCGCCGCGCAGGAAGAGGCGCTTTACAACGTCTCTGGCTTTGCCAAAGACGTCCAAGTGTCGTGGCCAAGCGTCCCTCAAGGGGCCGGAGGGCAACACAGTCCACTAGGAGGTGCGAGGACGATTCCCTCTCCTCTCACCTGACACTGTTAGGGTCTACACCCCCCATTTCTAATGATGCCGGCGGGCGTTGCATGGGAGGCCCCAGTGAAGCAGCATCAACGCCGACTACTACCACTTTAAGGGGAGGGTGCGGGTGTTCATGAGCACCGGGAGCTACTGCACGCCTTCCTCCGGAATACCCAGTAGCACGCTCCAGCGCATAATTTCATGAGGTCGAGCGATCGGGGTCGCAGCTTCGGTGAGCTAATCCGTCGTCCACTCTCCCAGTCCTTTTCTCCTTCCGGAGATTCCCACAGTAACCTCCCATCTAGCCGTAAAGCTGTTCCCTGAGGGAGGGCAGCGCGGCGGCGAGGGAGCATCTGCTTGCCCATGCACTCTTCTGGGAATATTTGAGGATCTCCCGGAGCGTGCAGTTGTTGTTACGAGCGTACAGGAAACGTCGCACCTGTTCCGCACCAGGCTCCTGGATCCTCGATCACGTGTGAACGGTTTTCTGCAACCTACCATTCGCGGAACTGCTTTGGTGAGGGGAGATGCTCAGCGTGCCTCCCGAAGAATCTGGTCCCCCCTTCGTGTCTGGATACTTCGGCGCTCTCCTTGAGGTGGGACAGGATCTGCAGCAGCACTGTGTGTTGCGCACCGGGGTTCCCCGTACAATCAGCGCCGGCTCCTTGTTTCCGGGGAGTCGCATCCCCACGCAGCTTGAGCTGCGGGAACGATCCGATCGTGCCGCACCTTAAGCGGTTGCTGGACTGCACTGCCCTATGAGAACTGTGGCAGAGTCTGGCATCGGTGCTGCTGCAGCTGGAGGACACCACCAAGGACTTGCCCCGGCGATTCTTGCCCTGCGATTCTTTGCGCGCGGGGGACTTTCGGCAGCCGCCGTTACCGCAACTTTGCGCTGCACCCGCGCCACCGTCTACAGTTCTCCAAGTGCTGGAGTCTCGAGAGCAGCGGAGGGAGGGGAACCGCATGGCAGCCGTCTACATGGGGACGCCCGCGAGGTGTCCTCACCTGGAAGAAGTCGAGTCGGAGATCGCCGGCGTTCTGTGCCGACTGCAAGCGAGAGGGAGCCGCCGAAACCAAAGACCCTTTTCCATCTATTTGTTTATGTCTTGCCCCCCTTTCTTCCGCTCCTGATGGTCGGTGAACCCTCTTCTGGAGCTTCTTTCTTGTCGTTTTTGTTTCGGGAACGACGTTCCCAACTTGCTTGTTCGTTCCTTCAAGACAAGCGCCCAGCGTGACCGGGTAAAAAACTGCACAGTTCATAGGGGGTCATTTTTGGTGATTGGAAACCGCAGCTAGTTTCCTCCACGGACTCTGAGTTGGTTCAACTGCTTTTGCTTGCGGCTGGTTTTTCGCACATTGGGAGAACAAAGCTTTATAATCCGTTTTGCTCTCCAATACTCTTTTGGAGGCACAGATGTGATCTTTGCATCCTCGAAGTTGCTGCTCTGTCTGCGTCTCAAATTCAAGGGATGCCGAAGTGGTTCCTGGAACAAACTGATGATACTAGCAGAAACTGAGGTGATCGACGTCGATGAGAACCCAACTTCCGCACAATCCGAGCTTGAATTCGACCTTTGACCTTCGCCTATAGAATTGACGTCGTCCTTCTGCCAAATGCCAGCAGTTTGAATACCTGGCTGGCCTTGACTTTTCTTCTTTTCAAATGAAACTTCGTCTCGCTGCACTACTCTTGGTCTACTGCTTAATTAATCTGGAAGAAGCAGTAAGGATTCTGCTTCTGAAACAGCTTGCCTTGAATGCACCACCGTGAGTAGCTCTCTGATTCTGTGCAACGATTGCGCCATTCGAAGAAGCATCAACCCCGGAAGCAACGCTCGAATCCTCCATCGATCGCTTTTCAAGTGAAATTCCATATTTCGCAGAATCCTCTTTTAAAATCGCAGTAAAGCTTAGAGCAGAAGACATCATTCCGATGGATATCATTCCGACTACACAAGGAGGACCAAACGGATATCGGAATTCAATCGTTAGTGGTTTGCTAGCTGTGGAATCGCATCCTTCTTGTTTAAGAGCAGGCTTTCCAAAAGTCCATGTTCAGATCAGGGCTGCGGCTCAAATCTTGCCAGGAAAACTCGGACTCGTCCAGGTCGCTTTGTGATGTTGGGTTCTTTCTTAGAAGAGATCGCCGAGTGTTTTCCAAGGAAGTTCTCGAGAAAGCCAATCAAATGTATTGAGTAATGGTATCGCACTGCTGATTAGCAGTAAACAGAGCGCTGCAAAATGAGAAGCAGTAGCAGATTTCGAGTTCAAATCACTTCAACACTCCTTCCAATTCCTCGGAAAACAAAAAAGAGGTACAATATGAAGGCAAGACCACGAGTTTTTATGTGTATGAAGATATGTCTCCAGACAAGTGCTAGTCACCATTCTGCGGTTAGCAGAGGACAAATGACGTCGCAGGCGCGGCACTGGAGTTCGCTTTCCTTGTGGAAAGCAGATTTGGTGAAGCCCCCAGGGACTGAAGTCGGCTTGAGCGAAGGACGGACTGCTGTATCGAATGAGCATGCAGCGGCGAGACCAGGTCCTGAAGGAGACGGTGGTAAATATTGCCCGCGGTGATTTCACTTACAAACTTACCGGTTGCGTTCCTGTTGAGATAAGAGGGTGCAAACAAACAACCTGTAACGACTCTCCGTTCCCCTCCACCACCCTCGCAAGGGAGAGGTTTTTTGACGCCTCTTTCGATGCGGTTCATCCAGAAAACATCCAGCATCCCTGAAACGATAGCTGCCGGAGAAGTCCATTTCTTTTGTGGTGAAAGGATAGGATCTTTCTGTGTTCCTGTTTTATGGATTTTTGCATCCTTCAATATTTTGCGGCGTCAAGTATTCACTAGTGTCCAAGAGATGATTGCTCTTGAGGTCGCCGTCACTCCTTTGCAGGCTAAGTGCAAAGCCACCTGCTCTCATTCTTTCGTCTTGCTCCTTCTGGCGTCTCGGTGTTGAATGCTCTTAAGAAATGAAAATGACTTCCGGTACAATTGCCTCCAGTTTTCCTGGATCAGCTCCCTGTGAACAGGTTGGCTGGCAGCTGCCGACTTTCGGTGTTCCAGAGTGGCTCTGCGGACCATTCGAGGTGGATTTAACGATTACTAAATCCCACAACTTCTAAAGAGCTGAGAATGAACCTGTTTTCTTTTTTTTCCCTGGATGGAAGCAGGAAGATGATTGTCGAAATAGGAGAATCTGTTTCAGAGCATGGACAGTGAACGTTTTCCCCAAGCCTTCCCAGAAGACTTGCGTGAAAGTCCAAGCCATTCCACTCAAATACCCAGTGAATGTTCCTGACTTCGCTGATGGCTTCCTTGGAATCGCTCCAGCATCCTTGAGTCAGATTGCTACGAAGTTGAACCTGAAACGCGGCCTGCAGATCCAATTCCATCGGTAAGCCGAGGTAGAGGATTCCCGGAAGCCACTCATACCTATCGTTTCAGGAAATGGAATATAGGAAAAATGGTTCCTCAGTAGGAATTCACACTAGGCGTCAACCGAATGATCCAAAGTGTTGTCGGCAGGTGCTCAAGACGTGAATCAACCACTGCCGTTCCGCGAAATCGACCTCCTTGAGCACGTCCTTGCTGCTCAGCAGTGAGCCGTTACTTGAGTGTCTTCGACAGTTAGATTGCTGTCATTTCGAGATAGCTGCACGAAAGCAGCCCTCGTAATGCTGGAAGAACGGAAACTTCTCCCTGTCAAGCATGGGCATGCCTTCCTCCCCCACAGTGCGTCGTGCGGTGAAGGGTGTTTGGTGTTTGGTTCTCCAGCCAGGAGGCAAGCACTGCGAGGAACGCATTCAATTCCTCTTATTTTCGGGGTGCGTGCGTATTGCGTCTGAAGCGCTTGGGTTTCACAATTTCATTCAGAACTCACGGAGCTGTACGGCCTGTTTGGGTGAGCTTGCCACCATCCAAAAGCGGGCCTCCGTTGGGCAGAAATCTTCCAGACCTACGGCGAATCCTGGAAATCACGTCCCAGTTTAGCGTCCCATTTCTCTGGGCAAGAAGTGCTCCTGACGACACTGCAACATTATGTGCTCCAGCTACAAGTCCAGCGCTGCAGATCAGCAGTCTGTTGCTCTCCCACCATCGCGGAAGCGTCGCATTTCTCAAAGGGTGATTCCGTTTTGCTATGCTGGAGGGCGGCAAAGGGCAGCAGCACCCCTTGCGATGTGCCTCCTTCAATTTCTTCCTCATCTTCTCTTTTTGGTGGGGCACGTCCTGCAACCTATTTCTCTGCAGCGGTCATCGCCCATTCGGGTGTGATTACCGGGATAGGCTCCGTCTCCTGGGAGAGGTCGCTCTGCATGGAAGCCGAAACCATGCCTTTCCTCACCGCGCGCCCACGAGACTCATCTTTCGTTGCTTGTCTCGCAGGACAGGTCAGACGAGGATCCATGCCAACACGATCAAAGATGAAGATCCTTCTGATGTCAACCCCTTCATTCTAATTGGGCAGGAGACCTGCCAGCGTGCTGCCGTTTACTCCCCAAGCGAGCACCTCCGACGCTCCCCGGACGATTTCCCATACAATGGTGAAGTTTACCTGGTGACCAAAATCGCCAAAGGGAACAAGATGGTCGAAATCTCAGCGAAGAATTGATCGCTCCCGATTCCAAATTGCGTCCGTTTGGTGGCCTGCGGGCGGAAACAAAGATGCGCTATGCGTTGTTTCTCTTCTTACAAACCTACTTTGGGAAATCTTTCGCAACGGATTCCGAGGTTTGGCAGATCGCAGATCACGACGCCACAGATGTCGGACGTCCTGCGCCTCGACCTACGGTTCCACGTGAAACACGCAGCTTCAGCGATCTGCTGGCTCTCAGCACTGCTGTCAGCACATCCTGCATTCCGCGCCCAGGAGATGGTTGGGGATGCTTTTGAGCGTTACCAGAAAGTGGTTTCTTATTTTGACACACGGGTTCAAAGGGCATCACCACCCTCACCCACTGTCTTACTGGACGAGAGGTCCGAGTACTTTCGCAGGAACGTCGTTCTCAAGATCGGACGGCACCAACCACTGCCAGACCCTCGAAGTCCAGACCCATTTGGACACGGCCTGTAGGTGAAAGTACAATTTCCCCGCTGGGAAACAGCACCAAAGAGATTTAGGACCGAATATCTGCATGTCTCCCGAGTGCAGCGTGCATCCCTGCACGTGCGGCGAAACAGATGACGGCCAGGAGCTCGAAAACCGACTGGACGCTTAATTGTTCGTCAGATTGTACTTCCAGAAATACCCCGTCACCTGTGAACTCTCCCTCTCCACCCGTTTGTAGATGCCCTGAGGGGCTCGACGAAGTGTTGCGACGGATGGCCCTCACATCTTATGCTGCAGTTCTGTCTCCCCTAAGGGCGGGCAACGACAGTGGTCTACCGGAGGGGATAGGTGGATCTGGTACACGACGCCACTCCTTGTTCCCAAACTAAGGGACTGCTTTGGTTGATACCCTGTCATGCCGAGGCGTTTATTCCTAAAACTACATGTCTGTGGCAGGACGTTCGATCCTGCCACGTTACTTATGGATACGAAAAGGAACCTGCCGGGAACTCGCACGTAGGCCGGCGGGGTTCGCCTCGGCAGCACAGAGGAAGCGGAGACAAACAAAAAGAAAAAAATAAAGCAAAAAACTACAGTCAAAAATTAGGGAGGAAGTTCGGGAAGGGATCACTGTGTGCTGGAAGGTGTGTTCCTCTGAAGCCTTGTGAGGAGCCGGCAAGTTCCTGTTTCAAGACTCCCAGATGGGGCCATATGGACGCCATCGTCATGAAGAGGACAGCAAAATAGATGACGTCCCTGTCGTCCTGGTCTCCTCTGGAGTTGCTGCTCCATGCAGCCACGGTCCTATCGCGTGAGCAGCAAAGTGCTGCTGGGGATGCGGCCATCATGAGGGCGCCGCGCAGGAAGAGGCGCTTTACAACGTCTCTGGCTTTGCCAAAGACGTCCAAGTGTCGTGGCCAAGCGTCCCTCAAGGGGCCGGAGGGCAACACAGTCCACTAGGAGGTGCGAGGACGATTCCCTCTCCTCTCACCTGACACTGTTAGGGTCTACACCCCCCATTTCTAATGATGCCGGCGGGCGTTGCATGGGAGGCCCCAGTGAAGCAGCATCAACGCCGACTACTACCACTTTAAGGGGAGGGTGCGGGTGTTCATGAGCACCGGGAGCTACTGCACGCCTTCCTCCGGAATACCCAGTAGCACGCTCCAGCGCATAATTTCATGAGGTCGAGCGATCGGGGTCGCAGCTTCGGTGAGCTAATCCGTCGTCCACTCTCCCAGTCCTTTTCTCCTTCCGGAGATTCCCACAGTAACCTCCCATCTAGCCGTAAAGCTGTTCCCTGAGGGAGGGCAGCGCGGCGGCGAGGGAGCATCTGCTTGCCCATGCACTCTTCTGGGAATATTTGAGGATCTCCCGGAGCGTGCAGTTGTTGTTACGAGCGTACAGGAAACGTCGCACCTGTTCCGCACCAGGCTCCTGGATCCTCGATCACGTGTGAACGGTTTTCTGCAACCTACCATTCGCGGAACTGCTTTGGTGAGGGGAGATGCTCAGCGTGCCTCCCGAAGAATCTGGTCCCCCCTTCGTTTCTGGATACTTCGGCGCTCTCCTTGAGGTGGGACAGGATCTGCAGCAGCACTGTGTGTTGCGCACCGGGGTTCCCCGTACAATCAGCGCCGGCTCCTTGTTTCCGGGGAGTCGCATCCCCACGCAGCTTGAGCTGCGGGAACGATCCGATCGTGCCGCACCTTAAGCGGTTGCTGGACTGCACTGCCCTATGAGAACTGTGGCAGAGTCTGGCATCGGTGCTGCTGCAGCTGGAGGACACCACCAAGGACTTGCCCCGGCGATTCTTGCCCTGCGATTCTTTGCGCGCGGGGGACTTTCGGCAGCCGCCGTTACCGCAACTTTGCGCTGCACCCGCGCCACCGTCTACAGTTCTCCAAGTGCTGGAGTCTCGAGAGCAGCGGAGGGAGGGGAACCGCATGGCAGCCGTCTACATGGGGACGCCCGCGAGGTGTCCTCACCTGGAAGAAGTCGAGTCGGAGATCGCCGGCGTTCTGTGCCGACTGCAAGCGAGAGGGAGCCGCCGAAACCAAAGACCCTTTTCCATCTATTTGTTTATGTCTTGCCCCCCTTTCTTCCGCTCCTGATGGTCGGTGAACCCTCTTCTGGAGCTTCTTTCTTGTCGTTTTTGTTTCGGGAACGACGTTCCCAACTTGCTTGTTCGTTCCTTCAAGACAAGCGCCCAGCGTGACCGGGTAAAAAACTGCACAGTTCATAGGGGGTCATTTTTGGTGATTGGAAACCGCAGCTAGTTTCCTCCACGGACTCTGAGTTGGTTCAACTGCTTTTGCTTGCGGCTGGTTTTTCGCACATTGGGAGAACAAAGCTTTATAATCCGTTTTGCTCTCCAATACTCTTTTGGAGGCACAGATGTGATCTTTGCATCCTCGAAGTTGCTGCTCTGTCTGCGTCTCAAATTCAAGGGATGCCGAAGTGGTTCCTGGAACAAACTGATGATACTAGCAGAAACTGAGGTGATCGACGTCGATGAGAACCCAACTTCCGCACAATCCGAGCTTGAATTCGACCTTTGACCTTCGCCTATAGAATTGACGTCGTCCTTCTGCCAAATGCCAGCAGTTTGAATACCTGGCTGGCCTTGACTTTTCTTCTTTTCAAATGAAACTTCGTCTCGCTGCACTACTCTTGGTCTACTGCTTAATTAATCTGGAAGAAGCAGTAAGGATTCTGCTTCTGAAACAGCTTGCCTTGAATGCACCACCGTGAGTAGCTCTCTGATTCTGTGCAACGATTGCGCCATTCGAAGAAGCATCAACCCCGGAAGCAACGCTCGAATCCTCCATCGATCGCTTTTCAAGTGAAATTCCATATTTCGCAGAATCCTCTTTTAAAATCGCAGTAAAGCTTAGAGCAGAAGACATCATTCCGATGGATATCATTCCGACTACACAAGGAGGACCAAACGGATATCGGAATTCAATCGTTAGTGGTTTGCTAGCTGTGGAATCGCATCCTTCTTGTTTAAGAGCAGGCTTTCCAAAAGTCCATGTTCAGATCAGGGCTGCGGCTCAAATCTTGCCAGGAAAACTCGGACTCGTCCAGGTCGCTTTGTGATGTTGCCCTTTCTTAGAAGAGATCGCCGAGTGTTTTCCAAGGAAGTTCTCGAGAAAGCCAATCAAATGTATTGAGTAATGGTATCGCACTGCTGATTAGCAGTAAACAGAGCGCTGCAAAATGAGAAGCAGTAGCAGATTTCGAGTTCAAATCACTTCAACACTCCTTCCAATTTCAATTAAGGCAGCTTCATGTGATTAGGAGCACAAAAATATTTTCCAAGAGTGTGAAAAAACACGGGGCTAAATTGGGTGTGGCTGACACCTGAACGATGCCTTATAAAGAGCTGATGAAGCCTTGCTAAGACTTGGTACTTCCGTGGATTTCAGTGATTGATCGGATCATGAATCTAAAATTTTTATTCCTAAGTGTGAGTGGAAGATTATTTACTACCTCGAAATGACTCCGATTTCAGGTAGCTGTGGCTTTCCTAGTGGATGCCACCCAAGAGGAGCATAGCTGGAGCGACAGGTCGCTGAATTTTTTTTCCTCATTTTTCATGACGATCAGTGAATTCTCTTAAGGGGTCGCGATGAGCACAAGACGGGTGAAATTTTCTGTACGAATGGGTCTTCGCGCTCCTCCCGTGCCTAAGAATGCCTAAGGCAAAAAAAGTACAAGAATGCATTTGCGCGCACTTACGGAGGTCTCGTAGTACTTCCCTTAGCGATCAGTTCGGGATGCATTTCAAACGCAGCCACCAGGACTGCATCCGTGTCATCAATCCTTTAGCACAGTACGCATAGCTGCGCTCTTGAAGATTGTTAATGGAGACAACGTGTTGTGCGTCCGAAATGCTCGAAAGCAGGAAAAGTCCTTTCTCTCGAATCTTCAGATTCACAGTGCAACAGTCGAGTGGAGGTGTTCATCTGAAATGCATCCCTCACAGAGGTCCCTCTTGTGGATTTTTGGTTTTTTGGCTTTACTCTCAGTTCAGAACACGAAGAACAAAACTTTCCAAAGCGCTTCTTGTGTGCATCGTTTATCATTCAAACACATTTGAAGAGAGAAAGCAACTGCTTCTCTTCTGGACGTGCTGAATGTAAAAGACCGCAGGCAGGCAGACCCAGAGCTGTTCTCCACGTCTTCCGCTCCACCAGTGCATCGAGAGTCCCGTGAATCACGAGACAACGAATTCACACTAAAAGTCTTGTTGTTTCTGTAGTCTTAATTCTTTCAAGAGATCCTTCATATCTCTCGAAGCACGAGAGCCTATCAGCCGTCTCGGGCACTGCGGGCTGCTGTATCTGTCTTGGATTACCGCTTTCCCAGATCCCTCTCTCTGATTCGTTCAGTTACTTGTGTTCTTTGAAATCGATGGTATCCTTTCGAATGTGTCCTCTAACGTTTCTACTAACGAGAGCCTCTAGAGGCATCGAAGCGAAAGAATGCTTCCAGCGTGCCTTCTTTTTAAAAGAAGAATGCCTCTAGATTTCACCACAAGGGGCTAAGAGGGCGCACCGTCTCTCAACACAAGGAAATCTGGCAGGAGAACGAAAAGATAGAAGACAATAGTACCGACACAGAGGTAATGTGTTCGTTCATTAGTAAAAGTACACTTTCCAGCAGTTGTTTCATCCTCAGTATTCTCCATTCACACTGTTTGCTGGGGATCTCCTTTTAACACCGGAACAGATGCTGCAAATCCAAGAAAAGTCCTGCTTTTCAAGCAACCTGTGGCCGAAGTCTAATGGACTCGTCAATATACCCTATGCAATTGATCCGAATGGTATACGTATTATTAACTTCTTTCCTACCTTACTGTAATGATGTGCGACCTGGGAGGTACAAACCGAGCAATAGGTACTCGCTTTTCCTTGTCTGTAGATTCCACTCGATAGCGACTCATGTTTTTGTCTAACGTGTCCAGCGGCAGAAAGGTGGTTTGCGGGAGGAAATCCAATGTCCTCCACGCTAAACTGGTGGACGTTACCATCACAGGCAACTTTTGCTTATGATGGTAACGTAGTGAGCCACGAGTCCCCCGGAAAGCCTTCGGGACGGATTTCTCATCCACACGAAGTTTTATCTGATGCTGCGGGCAAAGTTCCTGGATTGCGCATTGCGGAGAATCTGTGGAGAGACGCTTTGACGGTCAGCCGTAGGAATCGAGCCTCCAGGATGCTGGCACGGCTATCTTTTCACCACGGCTGCGAGCAACACTTCCTGACGCGAGGGGAACCCTCAAAGTAATCTGGCTTGCCGTTCTCTTCTCTTGTGCTTCCTGCTGATAACTCGACCTTTTCCCAAGAAAACAAGACTCCAGTTCGTCAGATACATCTGAACGTCGCCCAAACACCGAAGTGAACCGCGAACGTATTCCATCCATTTTTAACTTTCCCTTCCAGTGATTCCCGAAATTGTGAAGCTGATTCCTGGTGCTGTAAGGAACTACGCAGAAAACACCTGCATACGTTTCCAAAGAGTGCCTCATACAACCCGAATATTTCACGTGAGAATCCTACCTAGCGGTGGCTGTGTCTCCACCATTGGGTACTCAAAAGGCTTCCTTGGTATTGGAAATTATCAGTATGTCTATCTTGGATCAAACTGCTTATCGGTAAAATTGTTTTTGGTTATGAGGCTTCGAGTGGATATGAGTAGCTACAGGGATACGAATGCCGTGTATGTATTCGGGCCGTGATCGCTGCTTGAGCGAGACGGCCACCGATTGTACAGTAGCGCCTAAGAAAGGCGTTCCTTGATCGACAGCAAGCAAATAATTCCCAGCTTGGTCGCAAAATCGCTTACTGCTTCCCAGCACCTGAGTGGGGGCGTGGGAACGTGCCCCTTGCATTGCCCTCTGCAGTGCTAGCCGTGGCGCTCTCTTTGCTTCCTTCGCATGTGCGCAACGTTGATTTTCCTTGCCGCTGCTTGGGCGCCCTTCCCTATTCGACACCCCTCCCACTCATCTCACGCACTTCGCTTGGTTTGGTCGTTTCCAAGCAGCGAGGATTTTCGGACAGAAGGGCATCCGATGATCACGGAAAATTCGATGCCGATCAGCATCACTCGCGAATAGGAAGTGTGCTGCACGGCAACCCAATGCCACGAGAATGAAGACGTTTCGCCGCTTCCCCACGAAATTAGGTATTGTTTTCCGGCGTGACCTATTCCCTCTCCATCAGCAACATCGGTAATTAGCTTGTCGAGCAGAACGTCATTGCATTGTGTATGAACATCTGCAAAAGCCTGTGAATCTTGACGGACATGATGAATGCACACCAGAACGGTGATGCTTTCCAATTGGTGACGATGCCCATTGTCCGCATGAAGAGCTACTCATATCCATTCGAAATCATCATCCGTCTACTGAACTTCAGCTGATGACCTCGGGATGTGTGTTTTTCAGTTGAGCACAGTGGTGCACGAATTCGGACACACCACTGGCTTGTTCCACGAGCAGAACCGTCCAGACAGAGATCAATACATAGATGTGAATTTTAATAATGTGCCACTGGCCAGTAGAAAGAGCTTCGAATTAAAGGTGTGCGAAACTTATGACGTGCCCTACGACTACACCGGCGTCATGCAGTATTCATTCGATGTAAGTATACTGCATGGTTTTCTAGGGCATGGGGCTTTTTGCGAAGGGCTCCATCATCTGAGAATCACCCTGACAACTGAAGCGAACAAAGATGAAAGTGTGCGGCCTCAGAAACTCCACCAAGCTCAAAGCAATTTCCGAGCTGAAAGCCTCACCGATGCTCCCACCTTTCCTCACAGTGAACTGTCTCCGCTCTCCGCAAGTGATGCGTCTTCCAACGTTCGAATGTCGAAGATGAATGGCTTTCAATTTGGTCCCCTCAAAGTGCCCACTCGTGAACGAATTTTTCAACTGATAATGATTTCTGTGCAATCATTACAATACTGCGGAGCTCCGAAAGGCAGCAAACGTAGACATCCTTAAACACCTTGTCGAACTGGCACCTCCGTTTGCCGACAGCTAGAATCTCAATGCTGCAGTCCAAGTGCAGCCGCATTCTTACATTCGAAGGAGGTTGAACAAGATGATCAAGATGAAACGAGGATGTATACTAATTTGCATGTCAGTACACTGCACACACCGTACCTTATGAGCGCAGTCCCGACCTTCCCTTTCAGTTCTTTTTTTTTTGATCCTCTGATCGATTCTCCATCATCTTTATTCACTCTTGCTCTTCATTTCTTCGGTCGGCTGACGATCCCCGTGAAGCAGCGGCTGGTCTCTTCTGCAATGCTTGCAGGTCAGCAGGCCAAGTTTCCGCTGCCTGCCCTGTGGCTGACCATCACTGTAGCGTTTCCTTTTTTTTTTTTTCACAATGGCGGCAACAAAACTGCGATACCTTAACTTATCGCTCGGGGATGATGCAGGGCGACACAAAATACTTGACTGTAAATCACGAGGAATCACGGATCTCATTTAGAAAGTCAGATTGCAAAGATCTCATTCCACGGTGCATGCAGCATCTCTCGTTCCAATTTTTCGTTGCAATAGGAAATAAATACACGCTCCCTAGTGACGGCGCCGCAAATTCTTGTTGACCGAACCCTTCAACCCTCGCGAAGGACTGGTCTGGAGGCAGCAGACAGGCAAAGTAGAGAGAGTTCTCTTTCCGGAAGGAAGAACGCGCGATGGAAAAGACTTCCTCCAAAGCAGACCGTCTTTGTGGGGAGGGGCCGCGCTACCCATCTGCAACTTTCATCTAGGCGCAGCACTGTAGATGAAAGTTGCAGCCTCTCAGAGGCAAACGTTGCCCATGCGACTCAGCAGCCATCAACGTGTAACTGCTAGGTGAAAGCATCCAGGTGTTCCCGGGAATCCTTTCATGCTTCTGAGAAACAAGGCAAAGAGCGAGAGCGAGATTGGCACCCTTCTGAGGAGTTTGTAGTGACTGTTGAATGCTTCGAATCCAATGGACGCGTCAATTGACGGTGACAAGAAAAGTACGCCTTCCGAATCAGAAAGCATCTCCGTCAATAATTCTCTGTGCCTTTCGGAAAATGAATGATTGTAGAAAACTCCATGAACTTCGCCATTGTGACTGCCGTGGTCCTTTGCATTGCAGTTGTTTTCAAGCAACGGAGCCCCAACGATGGCTACTAAAGACATCCTCATGCAGCCGATTCTTGCATACAACGAAGAAGGCTTAAGCCACATGGATGCCCTGCAGATAAACAAAGCATATGGATGCATCAGTAAGATGAGCAATCCACCTTAGAAAAGGGTCATTTGCAGAAAAGCCGATTGGCTAAAGAAGTGCAAGAAATCCAGTGATCCTTGCATGAACTATGGTTACCTCGGAGCCAACTGCGAGTGTGTATGCCCACGTGGGACGGAAGGAAAAAAGTGTGAAAAGAAAACTGGGAGCTACTACCGTAAGTGAGGAAATGTTCCTTCATTCCAGTCCTTTCTTTGCCCTTGATCCCCAAAAGTCCTCAGTAGATTGACAATTCAAAATCAATGAGGGTATCCAATTTGTCTTCTCTCCCTTCTGCTATTGTTGAAGCTGCGCTGCACCAGTAAATCTTCTCCAGCCCCCAACCCGCTCAACTGCGGAGGCAAGATAACGACCGAGACCACGATATCCACTCCCAAAGGACATCCAGTTGGTTCATGCATTTGGCTGATAGAAGCGAAAAAATGCGATCAGGTTCAGCTGACCTTCAAGGATGTTTCCTTCTATGGAGCTAATAAGTGCGCATTGGAATCTCTTACTATTCGTGCACATGACCTGTACAGAGGAGAAACGTGAGTACTTTCCTTTTTTGTCTGCTTGTTTGCACGCATGCCTTCGGACAAGTTGCTCACGTGTCTTCATGCTGACCATTCTGTACGCTCATGGATCGGCACCTCTCCTATCCATTCTGCTCCCGAAAATCACTTTCTTCTGCCGTATAGGAATCCTAAAGATTCCACCGAACTCTTCTGCAGTTCAGAAAGAAAGAATCTTTGTCAGGGGGGGGGGCATCCGACGAATTCCTTCCGATGCGCTTCGGTTAAATGTCTGTGAAAACTGAGCTCTGAATCAGAAAAGGATCGTTTCGCTGCAGCCCTGAGGGTGTTGACAATTGGATTTGCGTGCTTTGCAGAAACAAACTGGGTCACAATTTGACGCTTCACGTGCGCTTCCGGTTTCGCTCGTATGCATCGCGTGATCGATGCCTTGAGTGCTTGGTTGAGTGGAAAAGTCGTAACGGCAACCTCTTTTCTCCAACACCGCCTTTCCAGGTATTGCTATAACGGGTCCATACAAAAAGGAGAATCTTTCTATTCAACGAACGGCACGTTGATCGTTTTTTGGAACAGCAGGGTGAGAAACGGATGGACAGGATTCGAGGCCGAGGTGACGTTCTATAGGGGGAGATGCTAAGTTGATGTCTTGAACCACGAGAAAGTCACGCAACAAAGAAGGAAAAACTGTCATTTTTGTCTTCATGTTGAGGGAGAAACTGAGGCTTCAAATGCTACTTTAGCAATAGGCGGTTGTGAATGAATCGCCACAGCTGCACGCTGCAGATTTTGCCCGCGCCTAGAATGGATGCTGCGCGGAGACTTTCTAACAGATGCCGTTCATTACGTGGATCCAGGCAGTCGCGGTGTCTGATCATTTCCTTCACCACCAGCGATTGCCCTATGGAGTATGCCACGTCCAGTGCAGCCGGGAAGTCTCTCGGGCGAAGCGCATACTTTGGCTCCTCGCACGATCTCCGGTATGATGATTTTCCCCGTTGAAGCTCAAAAGCGTTCCGTCTCAGCATTGCGCGCATCCCTGCGTCCCCGTGCTAACATTCTAAACCGTGTTTTTTGTGTCTCTGTGTCGCATCCCATCGTTCTTCCTAAGCTTCATCCGCAATTCCACAAAATCGATATACCAGACGTGCATCGGATTCTGCCTCAAGCACAGATTCATTGCGCTTGAAACATGAGAAAGCTTCTGCCCTGGACAGACGACTGTGCATTCTCTCTGCACCCCAGGCTGCGTGGGGATGCCACCGAAAACCACCCGCAAACGAGGCGCTGATTGCACGGGGAATACCAGTGCACAAAGCACAGTGCTGCACATCCTGTTCCTACCTCAAGAGCACCGAAGTGTCCAGAAACAAAAGTGTTCTTGAAAATTGGTGTCAGCCGAACAGCAGAAGAACAATTCAAATGGATAGAGTCTAGAAAAAGGGTCGATTACCATTCCCTTCAACAGTGGAAATCATCCAGACCGTAACCACATGGCCCGCGTCGGAGGCCATGTGGTTACGGTCTCCGCGTGTGGCACCTGGCGTTGAGAGTTCGAATACTCTGCAAGAATCGACGGAAAGAGTTTGTGCACGTCGTGGGTTCGAGTCGGAGACCCTCCGTAGAGTAGGTGTGTCGCCACATCTCTAAAGTTCCATAGAAGCGTACCGCTTTCTTCGGGGAGAGCCCTTCTGAATTTCGGAAGCGTCCCTTCGGGGTTCTCTTCAGAGGAGTAAACAGGAGCAGTTCCAAACAAGTAAACAGGACGATGGAAATCCTTCTTTGCTTTCAAATTTTTTTTTTTTTGGGGGGGAGGGGTCGCTGGGTACTTCAGTACCAGCGGCCCAAGCAGCTCTTTGAGACTGTTCCCCACCCCACCCGAAGGTGCGTGTCAATTCTTCAAGATACCAAGAGACCGCCTCTCACGCCTGGGGAGGCTCCCAGCCCTGGTTGTCTCCGAAGGGATTCGGGAAGAGAATCCTCCTTCTTTACTCTCTCCAGAGGAACGCCGAAGGGGTGCGCTCCATGTTTTCTTCTCCGAAGGGAACCCGCAAGGGATCCGCTCCTGTTTTTATTCCTCTGAAGAGAACCCAGAAGGGACGCTTCAAAAATTCAGAAGGACGCAGTTTCCCCGAAAGGATCGGCTCGATTCTCTGCACTCCCTGGAGAGGTGGTAGCAACACACCTACTCCATCAGTCTGACACGGAGGGGTATGCCCCGGAATGGGAGTCCGCTCCTTCACAACCGGAGGGGAGCTCCCATTCCGTGATTCCTGGAAGGACCCGGGGGTCGACTCCCATTTGTGCCGGCCTTCATCGGGGGCATCCGGTTTGAACCGCTACCGGTCCCGCACCCGGATGAATGTAGACCAAGCAGCGTCATCTTGTGGGGTGAACTCGGGACCCATGACGCACTGAGTCGAATCCTTCGGAGTATTCGAACCCACGACTCATGGTGCCACAGGCGGAGACCACCGTAACCACACGGCCTCCGACGGGTTATTCGTGAAATGATGCACAAGATAAGAGTGTTTGTTTTCTTCGGAGACAATGTCAAGCATTCAGAGCACGTAGTCGCATGTTGCCAAGACACGACTCACATGCTGCAGCTCTTAAAAGACTGGAACGATTCCAATTTTACGCTGAGGATCAACATGCATTTTATCTGGTTCACAAGAACCTGCTAGTAAACCTTCACTGGATGCCAGATTCCTCTCTTGAGATTCCCTCTGCTTCCACAGGTGGTCATACGAATCTTTCATCGCTATTCGCTCGAGGTATTCTCGTGAGATTACGGTTCTTGTAACCTTTATTCCTTCTATTGGTCTCTTTCGTTTTCAATGAAGGCTCGAGCGAATTATTTGGATGGGAGCATCGAGAATCACGCATGGATGATGTACAGCAAAGGTGAATGAAATGCAACAATTACCGTGAGCAGGGACAATAACGACAGCTGAGCAGCAATGAGGATATATCCAACAAGGATGGAGCAAGTGCTCAACTTCTATGGAGAGGATTCCTATGTAAAAAGCTTCTTATCGCGAAAATCCCACTAGAGCATTGACGCATTCTCTGCACATCATGCGTTCATGAGGTGACAATTTTGTCTCCTATGCTCAACACTGGAATGTAAGGCATCCGGTTGCCCCGAGGCAAAACCTTTGAGTTCCTAGGGAATGCTTCCCTTAGAGCAGCGCAGCTGACCACTGGATGAGGTTCCGTCCGAAGGTGAAAATTTCCCCTGGAAAAAGGAAAAGAAAAATTCCTAATCTTCTCCCACAGCATGATGGTCTGTTCGGCCGGCTACCGCTCAATTTTCGTGATGGAGTACATAAGAACAGAGGACAGAATAGAAAAGGGAGCTTTGCCTATTGTTTAGCAGCGACACTCTGCGTGCATTCGTTAAATTAGCTGGACGTCATCAACTTGGATATGTTTTTTTCAATTTCAGAGCCAACGAATTGTTTCTTTAGCAGTTCCAAGAGGGCACTAGAGATAGTTTTTCTTCCCAGTTAAAGTTTACCAGAGTGATTCACGAGAGTTGCATAAGGAAAACTCCACGGGAACTTGTCACAGCCTTGTGAACGAATGAGGCTCACCTTTCGGAGCTAGGGAATGCCTGAAACCATCCACATGGAGCCTTCCCCTCATAGGGGCGCAAGTTCCGAGGGAGAGCCGGGCAAAGTGCCCAACAGCCCTTGGAGTTGATTTGTGTGTGTGTGTTTTTTACTTCTTAGCCGCCGAATCCGTACAGTGTACGTCCCTATCTTTTCAAGGTGTACACGACGTCCATAGCAGTCACGGTCTCCTTCTTCGCATGCTCGGTGTGAGTGACAGCATCACGGATCGCGTTTTCCAGGAACACTTTCGAGACACCACGGGTTTCCTCCTAGGTCAGTCTGGAGGTGCGCTTCACTCCGCCACGGCGAGCTAAACGACGGATTCGTGAGCTTCGTGATTCCTTGGATGTTTAGGGACGCAACACCTTGAGGTGACGCTTCGCGCCTCCTTTCCCCAGATCTTTACCACCTTTACCATTCCAGTCATTGCATACAACACTTCTTCTCAGCACTTTCCACACGGAGATAACAATCGGCAAAGCCCGCATTATTGTTTGTTGTGTGCAATTACACAGTTTGTTTTCAGGGGCTCTGGACAGTCTTGCGCAGCTGTTGTTTTCCTCTCAAGTCTTAGGTCGCGTGCTCTTCCAGTGGCAACAAGTGAAACACGTATCTCCAGATCATCCCAGAAATCAAGAGGTGCTCTGCTTCCATGATTTCTGCGAATCCGTTTGCCTTCCAAGACGGCAAAGTCATGATCACTATCGTGTCGGATTAGAGATGCAGGAAATGTTTGCTTCCCTACACCATCCATTGTCAGAACCTTCCACTTCTTCGAACCTTCTAAATAGCTTTCTATACTTCTCGTATCGGCAAATGGACATTGCAGAACGCGCACTTTTTCCTGAAGTTGCCTCTTAAATTTGGACCACTGCAAGTGCCACGAACGAGAACAAAAGCACATGCTGAACGCTGACCAGAATGGGATGTGTCAAGGCGATGGAACAGGCAGTGAGCAAGTCACTCCTTTGCAACCAAAATAATCTTCTGTGGCAGTGACCTACCAAATCTGCACGGAAAAGTCAGAGGACTGGCTCTGCCGGACTGTAAATCAAATAGCATCTCCTGTTCTGCTCTCAGAGTTAAACAGAGACGATGCTAGCCTTCTTCTCTCGGGTACCACTCCGGACATAGAATGAGGGGGTTGGAGTTTCTTTAAGGGGAGAAGAGCGAGTGATGGTAAGCTGATTCTCGTATAGATGAAAAGTGATATCGAACATGAGATTAGGAAGGTAACCAGTGGAAGGCGAACTTATTTTCAAGAAATGCAGGGGAGTGTAGCATGCCTCAAAGATTGAATATTATCAGAAATAAAAGCAGTGAGGTGTTAAAGAGTAGCGTTTTTTTTGGAGTAATGTGCTCATGCATATCTTTAAAGGGATTTGGTTCAGAATTCCGAAAGATCCTAAAAATAAATACCTCTATTTATTATATATATTAATATAAGGAACGAAGCGACATAGCCAGCTAGATGACTTGCACTTCTTTAGCAAGTTTGCTTCAGGGGCCTAAGTTTCTATTGATGATGCTGGATGGTTCACTTTTGCCCACGTTACCTTCGTGAAGGTATATATGCCAAATTACTGGAAAGAGATTTGAAACAAAATATAACTTTTTGAGCACTTAAATCCACAAGGTTTATTTCCTGATGGGTTTGCCACATGGGTGTTTAGTGCATTGGAGTCATTTGTTTCTGCACCAGATGAAGTTTTGGCAAATGGGATGGAGACAAGCTGAGCTCTTTGCAAAATCGTCCCAGTTCTGAAACTCCCAAATTACATGGCTTCAGCATCAGATTGTCACCCAGAGAGAGAATTATTGGTTTCCCTAAGGAGGATAATGCGATAAAGATAATGTCAAGTTGCTTCAGGTCGTGAGTGTCAAGCAAATAGGAATGTGGGTAAATGTTTGCAGAAGGCACACACTTTTCTCCAACTTGTGGATGGAAGCATGTTGATGTTTTGCCCAAAAAATGCGAATCCAGAATGAATGTGAAAATGAATGAATTGCATTTCTAAAAATGTTACTGAAATCTATGAGCAGTTGTTAGATAAGTTTGAGATGGTGCTGGTATGTGTGGTCAACTTTTTGTTTGAAATGCAGGATTGCAGCTTTTGCTGTATGCGAGTCTGAATTTGTGCGATGCAAGATAGTAAAGCAAGAAGCAGAACATTTTGGATAGGAGTGGTTTGGTTCGAACAGTGACATAAGTGCCACGAGCAGCACTGATCACTCCACCAACAAAACACTCAGAATTTTTCAGTTTTGGCACTTATGATGTAATGCAAACTATGGGTTTTCCAGCAGAGGATTTAGTCTGATAGTTTCCTGGATTCCTATAAGGCAAACAATTGGTCTGGAGACATTGGAAATTCTGGATGTTGAAGTCGAGAAGTTGATCAAAATAGCTTTTGAAACAGGCAACAAAACGTGAAACAAAATCGAACTTGGTATACCCAAAATCTGCAGAGTTTCTCTTCAAGTCAGGAGTGGTTGCATTCCATCTTCACCCTACAGAGTACGAATTGCAAAAGTTAGTAGGACGAAGTTAGTAGTTGCAGGGGGTTAGTAGTGCCTGGTGTCTTGTCAAAAATTGCTGAGCAATGAACACTAGAGTACACTGCTCTATTCTGGTGCTTGAGGTTCAATCCAGCTTGATTATGCAGTTTGTCCGTTCGAAATTGAAATATCTGGATTCCAGTGAATTTCGTTGCATAACACTTCATGCAAGGGTACGTTCCAACCATGTTATGTCATGATTTCAGATTCCTTCATACTGATTGCTTATTTTTGCAAATAGCACTTGCTTAGCAGTTCGTTTTCTTAATTGATATCAGATCCTCTCTTAAAGCCAAAGCTGAATGTTTGCTATAACCTTGAGAAAAATCCGTCAATATCAGATCTATCCAAAATTTGGGACCTTTTTCCATCCTTCCATGCCATTTTCTATTTTCATTAACCTAATAGCAGTAGTTCCATAATATTATTTTTCGAGGTTCCATTGCATCATTTTTTGGTAGACCATTTTCTTTTCAACAGCATTCGCTGTATAATCTATAAAGATTGCACTAATGCACTATCTGCATATATTGTTTTCATGGCATGCTGACAATGAACTTCCTGTAACAAAACACAAGCTCCATAGGAGGCCTGCCATAACATAGCTCCATACTGTTGTATTATGCAACTATGGATTTTTGTATTTATACTTAATATCACATGTAACTTTCTTAATTGCTCATAGCTGAGAAAATAATAAAGATAGGATGCATTTTTACTTGCTGCAAGTAGGTGTACTGCAGTGAATGTAACACACCACTGCTGTCTATTGCCATTTTAATATCCTCTATATTATTTTATCGGCTCCCGAATCATTGATCTAACCATAAAGTTTTTTAAACCTTTCGGACGTTGGATATGAGCGGTTATGTAGCTAACACTGCCAAATGTTTGCCTATTTTTCACAAATATCCTTTTGTAAGTTCCCCTGGCATCTTGAGCTAATTGTAAAAAGATTTCTGACCTTATCACTTCAAGTATAAATTTGCTCTACTTCTCTTCTACCATTCTGTCCATCTATTTAGATGATTTATTTCCAGCTATGATGTGCAACTTGAATACTGCGACATGCAGGACTGGCTTTGTTGTCAGCAATTGGAGCAACTTCATTTCATCTCTATCATACCTCTTCCTTACTTAAAACTATGATATTGTGCTATTTGTTCCTTCTTCGCAGCAAAAAATTAGTACCCAAGTATATCAAAATGAATTACATTCAAAGCATTATTCCAATGCTCTTGCTATTTCTTTTGTAATACCCTTTTGTAACCTGTTCTTATTTTTAAATCACAGTTCTTCCTACTGCTTATTCCGCTGGACTACCTACACGTAGAATAATCAAGATTACTTTTGTCCTCATACAAATACCTTTCCTCTATTTTCCTAGCTGTGTCACCAGGATCATCAAATCTTGCCCCATCACTGAAAAGTCTGTAGTCTTCTCCATTGTCACATATCCACTGTTTCCTTTTTTTCTTTATTACCATGCAGATTGCTTCCTAGTAAACATATTGTGTAATTAGTATGCAAAAACTAAATTTTAGCCACCGTTTTTAATACAAAACTCACTTAAATTCCAGCTTCACTTGCTGGAATGACACCTGTATTTCTTTGTCTTTGAATAGTCCTGTTCTTCAATTTCATCTAAAGAGCTGTCACTATCTATCCTCTCAATAGTGCTTTTTCTGATGACTGTGAGAGTTCTTACATTCACAGCTCGAAATTGCTGTTAATGGTGCTGAGTTTCAGAATTTCACTACTGATGGCAGTGATATGAAAATGAATCTCCTCAAGAAGAGTCAGTTCTTATCATAAATAGCAATTGATGCTCACTAGTTAGATGAGCCTATAAAATTTAAGCTGGATATTATTAAGGTTACAAGAGAATAGAAAGGTGCAATAGGAGAATCTGAATTCTGTTTTCGTATTTTGAATCCGAATGCTTGTGACAAAAGGAGTCCATTCTTATTCCTAAGTTCCCAATCTAGTTGTTAATGATGCAAAGCTTGGTAAGTATGATATGAAGTTTTAGTTCAGCAGAGCAATGGGTATGTTAATTGTAAAATAGGGCTATCAGAGCTTGGGTAGCATTCAAGCCACTTGAAGTGGAAAAATCACATTGAATAAGGCTGAAGGAGTTGAAGGTTGGGATGTGAGTTAGTGAATGTATGTTTCTTTTTCGTAGGAGTATGATGCATCTGAGCGTGCTGATGGAATAGATGGCTAAGTATGTGATTCATATTGTGGAAGATGTATTTATTGTGGAGGTTATTCATGCTATGTGGGAAATAGATGAATAGGTTATAAGTAGTCGGATAGATGAGGTGGTCAGAGCTATGATGGGGGCTATTATGGCTCTGAGAATTGTGGAAACTAGGATAATTGGTGATGGTGAGAGGGAGATGATGAATATAGGGGCTAGTTTTTGTCAGGATAGTAGAATTTTGGTTGATAGTCATGAGGAGTTGTTGATGATGGGCAATAGTCAATAATGAAATGGTAGTATGCCTAGTTTTATGAGTATGATTATTGAGATAATCGGGGATAAAATGGAGGGGAAGCAGTTTTATTTGAGATGAATGATTTTTTAGAGATGATTTTGTGTAAGTTTAAATTTGAGTATCTCAGAATTCTAATGGAATAGAATTTTTAATTTTATGTTTAGGGGTTGAGGAGATATTATGATGATTATTATGGGTTTTAAGTTGATGAGAGGGTTTATATTAAGAGATTGGTTAATGCATGTTAGTATAGTTAGAGATCACAATAAAATTTTGTCTTTACAATTTTGTCTTTGTTAAGAGGAGCTTTTATAAGCAAATTGAAGGCAAGAAGTGAATTGGAAATTGGATACGAACTTTAGGAGCATACTAAATGAAATCGGTATTTGAGTTCTGACAATTTTAAATTACTTGATAATGACTTGATTATAGACATTGAATGGGGTAAAGAAACAACTGTACCTATTCAGGATGAGAAAATTAACTTTTACATTTACTTAGCAAAACTAGTAATGGATTAAGCAGTGATATAGAAGTTATTATGAATGTTGGTAATGTAATTATGAAAGAAGCTATTGTTATCAAATACTAAAGCCAGTGGAAGTCAATTTACAGAGCAGCTTCTTGAATATAACAATTATGTACTATCGGAGTATAGTGGAAATATACTCAGATAATTCGTTCATGCTTCCAGATTTTTGGGACATCTGCAAATAAATTAAAAACGGCAAACTGTCTTTCCACCATCTCCTTTGAAAAAGAGTCGTAACATTACGGTATGTTACCTATCATCAATTTCCCTATCAAATGTGTATACTCTTCGAAATGGAATCCATCTTTTTCATAACTGTTGAAATTGAAGCGATCACTTTGAAGGAAGAGACTTCAGTAATAACACTAAGGGCAAGCTTGACATTAAGGTTTATAAAGTTCAGGCTGAAAAACAAGATTCAAGTGATAAATCTTTCTTGGAAATTCCTATAATTTGAAAAGTCAAATGGGCTACAACCACAGGCAAGAAGTTCTACGAAATGTGCTTTAATAAAAGATAAGAAGTCAATAAAAAAAAGTCTCAAATTCGAAGTATTCACCAAACTTTGGAAGTGCACTTCTGACCTTAGCGAAAAGACTGAGAAGCGATTTTTATTCCAATTTAATTATAGGACATATCAACGGATGAAAGGGCGGACTTTTCATCACCTTTACCATCTTTCGTACTTCCTTTGCGTGGGTTCATTCTATTTTCTAGGGACGTCCATTCCATCAGGTGACCTCGTCGACCGCTTCGTGTAGTTGGTCATTTTGTCATACCGTATCTGAAGGACGTCAGCATCATGAGGTGAATGCCCCAGGCAATGAGTCCAGGATGTGTCTCGCGTGAAGCGTATGCAAGATGAGACCATCGGATGTCTCATCTCATGGTCTCATCCGCTTACTTTCGAGGAATTTCCAGAGCCCGGAGAACCGCCATCATTCCACGTTCCCATAATGCACGCACGTTTTCTTGCCTTTCTGGGACAGCTTCGTGGTTATGTTCCCCTATTTCGACTCCTTTTTTCTGGCAGTTTTGAAGGTCTGCTCTCTACTATCTATTGGACAGATGGCATCCAACGCTGCCATCCTGTTGTTCTTCTGCGGTACTCGATCCCCAAAATAAAGACCCGTAACTCTTTGCTTTTCCGAAATCAGGGTCCATCCTGCGACATCGACAGCTGCTGTTTCAATCTTCTGGCGGAGCCGTCATTCCTGGATGTGTATAGGCGAGAGTGCTTCGTGCAATAGTTTGTAGTATGAGGTAACGTCTCGTCCTACAATTGGCAGCATCGAACATAAGCGTTCCTTCTTGTGGATAACCCCCTTATTGACAGGAGGCTCAACCTTGCTTCATGTACAAAGCTACAATCGACAAAGAGGATGTACTCCCTTGATGTCATGAAGTGACTCGGAGGTCGATGCAGTTCAACGCAGCGCATAGCCTTTCCTTGATCCCAGTGCTTATTTATCAAGGACTGCCTTTCCCTGTTGAGCAGATCTGAGGGTCGACGCAAACATTCCCTTCATTGTACATTTAATCGTGAAGCCTCCGATCTATGTTCCATTCTCTCCATCTTGAAACTCCTATTTCGGATCGTAGTGAAGCTTGTTTTCCTGTTGTGCACAAGCTTTTAATATTCCCTCTTATTCTTGAAAGCTTACATCAAGTTGAACACCAACAGACACAGCATGCTTTTATAGTACTAGAGCATAGAATGAAGCTGCTACGACTGTTTTGTGTGGGTTTTCAGAGGGATACTTGGAAGTAAGGGATTTTCTTCCGCATGGTGAACAGAAACGAAAAGAAACTCGAAATTTCAAATTACATGCAGTGTCTCCACTCAAACCAAGAAGCCATTGCTACAATAAAGGCACATAATGATGACAGGAAGGGCTCAATTGCAAATTACATTCCGCGTTACACGCCAGAAAGTGCCCTTATGTGGTAAACATCGGTGCACAAGAATTATGCCGACTGCATGGAAACTCACATTCACTTAAACCAAGGTTGAAACAGAGACTGAGTATCGGCTAGAACAACTCTTAGAGCCTAAGGTTTTTCCTTCACCCCATGAAGACACAAAAAGCTCCTTGACCTCCATTATTGTTACATCTTGGAAATGATGTAGCACCATGTGCTGAATTTGAATATCATTCAACTTGCTCGTTCTAGAGTCTGTTTTGCCCTTTCCACTTTCCCGCCCTGTAATCGGCAGCAAGCGCTCCTTCTCTGCATGAGAATCTTTCATAAAATCCATCAACTTACAGCAAACATGAATGCAGAATGATAGTGTATGTTAAGACAATGTTCTAGGTCAGAAGTACCTTCATGAAGCGTCAGCTTTCGAGTTACTTTGGGATCAACTTTGAAATTCGCTTTCTCACATTCCGATGATTTTACATTTCTTTGGTTCACTCACCGGAAGTCAAAGGTTGAATGACTTGAATTTGCAAGAATATCCAAATACACTAAACCGTTGCTCATTTTACGGGAAAGGGATCTTCAATAATGCAATGAAGTGCTAAAATCCAATGAGAATTTGAGGCTACATGGAAAGCTCACCTGCGTGTCAGCACTGAGCAAGAAGAATAGGCGGTGTATTAAGCTAGCAGTAGCAAAAAACTCCTATAAGGAGCATAAAAAGGTAGAGGCAGTATATGAATAGTGAGATGTTGAAGTTCAATTAGTAAAGCATCGATGAACATGTACTAAAAGTGCTGACCATCAAGAGGTGGTCCTTGGCCCGTTCGTCATTGGCGAGTTCGTCTTGCTGGTGCGGGTCATCTTCTGCAATACTCCGGTTGCCCGCTGTCCTATTCAACAAAGATTCGGAAGAAATGCTTGTTAAAGACATCCCTCTGGAAACCCGCGACATTCAGGATTCACCTCAAAGACTTGGTGGTGCTGCGTCGGGATGCTTTCTTGGGCATCCTGACGCTGGAAAAGAGCGGGCTGCAACTGCAGTTCCGATCACTGGGATTATGTGCCAAATTGTGGATTCTCCCGTGGTGTGTTCCCGCATGTCTTATTCTCCGGGGCTGCGCAGGATGCAAAGGACCAGCATTGTAGTAGCTGCTGTGATGTTCTTACAGGATGAGGGAATTTGGCTTTCCTCTGAGGCAACTGGCTTCACTTTTGGAAGCCCATCTTTAAATCTCCCGCCGCCCGATGAACTGGAAAGCCTGGCAGCAAGAGGGGGCTTTGACCTTGGCTTCCAGTTTAGAAATGTTCCCAGAACTTCGTCCCCTGAGTTAGCTTCAGTAACCGGGATGAGGCCTGCAGGACTCCACAAAGTGATCCCTCCTGACCCCCACACCCCTTACTGTAACACTGTCTGTCCTAAAAGCAAGCAACAGCAGTTGCCATTAGGCGATATGGGAGTTCTCCTACACCACTGTGGAAGCGACCTTTACCCTGGTCGGCTAGAAGGCGAGTAAGATGATGGATATGGCCATACTTCATTGTCAAGAAAAGGGACTGCCTTAGTGGAGCAAGCTGTTGAGTGTGGTCCTCTTTTGTTATTGAACACTTCTGTGTTCCCATTGCGCTGAAAACAGGATGAGCTGCTGTTTCCGCTCTGGGTTTCAATGCCTTTCGCGTAGGAAGCTGGTTTCCGGGGAATTTACGTCCCCAAACTGTGTAGACTTCGGATCAATGAATCGTTTCAGAACCCATTATTGGCCTATGGTGCCCTCCACGCACTGTGGCGGAGGCTGGTGTCAGAGCTTCTGCACCCTGAGGCATGACCAGCTACGGCGATTCTTCACTCCCGGAGAACTTTTCGTCAAGAAACACGTCGTATCCGCGCCATCTTGACCGTTTGTTATGTCTTCTGTCGTTTTCACTCGGTCAAGCCGGGGCGTTTATTTAAAAACTCACAGAATTTGGTACAAGGCCCCGCTGAGACCAATAGTTCTCTGGAGATGTCGGGTGGTCGGTGCGCAGACCGACTTGACACTCCACGGCAACGGATGGGGTTGGGGGGAAAACAAAAATAAAAAAAAAACAAAAAGTACAAACACTTGTCAATTGGAGGGCCGGGAAGGGATCACTGCCCGTTGCGTGGAGCTTCCATCCTTTGCAGGATGCCGACGAGGTCCTGGTGCAGATTTCCCAGGTGGGGCCATCGGGATGCTATTCGCAGAAAGCGAACTGCGTACTCCATGGCATCCCTTCCGTTAACATCCTCTGCTTCGTCGGATCCTCTCAAGCTGCCACAATACCGCGCACGCAGCAGAGAGCTGCTATTACAGCGGCTGGCTGAAGGGCGTCCCGCACGAAGAGAAGCCGAAAAACTGGGGAGCTACCTTCCAGGATCCCTAAGGTGGAACCGAAGCGTTCCCACAGGGGCCGGAGGGCAGCACAGTCAACTAAAAGGTGCGGGAGGGTTTCGCGCTCCCCACAACGGGCACAGTTTGGGTTCACACTTCCCCGTGTCCAGTGATGACGGCGTGCATTACAGGGGAGTCCCCAGTGCAACAGCATCAGCGCCGACTCCTGCCATTTTAGGGGAAGGATCCTTGTTTGGGTTATCACTGGGGACCACTTTAGGTCATCCGATGAGAAAGGGACAGTCGGCCGACTCGCCCTCGAGTGGTCGTGCTCCATCGAACGTGTTCGATGCTGTTCTCCATTTCCGGGTGTCCCTCCATCAAGTTGCGCGCGCTCATGGCGGAGCACAACTCGATCGGCACGTTCTTTTGCGTGCAGCACGCACCTGAGAGCAGGCGGAGGTTAAAGTCTCCGGCTATCAGGTGGGCCTTGCGCACTCCTGCATCCGTCAGCCAGTCGCGCTTCAGGTACAAGAAGAACTGAGTTCTTTCTGTGTACCCTTTGCTGCCGCTCGGAGCATACACGTTGGTAACGATGAGATCGATCGTGTCAGACCAGCATAGAATCATCTGTCAAACACGACCGTTGTCATCGAAAAGTACGTTCCTCACGGAGGCGTCGATGGCCGGCTTCACGAAAAACGCGACCCCGCAGGTGTTGCAGTCGCCGCATCGCCAATACAACCGACCCCCCGCGATCCTCTCGATCTCCTCGACGTCTCTTGCAGTGATCACGTGGATCTCCTGCAGAAGCGCCAGGTCGAATTCTCTCAGGGTGTCGGCTGTATCTCGCCTGTTGCCGTCGTCGCGCAGCCCGTTGACATTCCAACAGGCCACGCGGATCCGTCGGCGACAGGCGAGCCCAGGGGTTATTCCTGGGAACGTGGCAGTGCGGCTCCCGCCACCTTATCGGGCGGGACGGATGGAGGAGGAGGTGCATCGCGCACCGCTTCTCCCTCCTCCATGGAGGCCGATTCGGCTGCAGGCATCTTCGAGGGGAGTAGGCGGGTATCCTCTACCTGCACTTCCTCCTCCATGAGGTCCGATTCGTCGGCTGGGCCGGTCGGTGGAAGGGGGAGGTTGTCACCTACCTGCTCCCCCTCCCCCATGGGGGTTGACAGCTGCTCGGTCACGGGGAGTGGGAAATTCCCTCCCTCCGTTCCCACGCTGCCGGCTTCCCCCCCGGCTGCCGGTGCGTCCCCATCCTCTTTTTGGTCGGGAGTCGCCTCCTAGGATTCTTGGACTTGCGTCCCGTCTTCTTTTTTTTTTTTTTTTTTTTTTAAAGGCCAGTAGCGACCCCACGAGGAGATCGTTACTATTGGCCTAGGACGATGGTAATCCTTGAGTTCTTCTTTTTCTTCTGTCTTCGCTGTTTTCCTTCCAGCTTTTTTTTTTTTTTTAAGAGTTTTCTTTTTTTTTTTTTTTTTGGTTCGCTAAGTACCTCAGAGCCGGTCGCGTGCCTCGCGGCGCGCGTGGCTCTTTTTAAACATTAACACACTGTTTTGTTTCCACGCCTGTCCGCGGCAACCCGCAGGGGGGGGCGTGTAATTCTTCAGTGTAATATTCTTCAGGATAGGGGGCACCCCGGGATGGGGTCCGCCCTATTGAATCCAGGAAGGGCTCGGAGTCCGTTCCTCTCACGCTTGGGGAGGGATCCCCCCCGGACGGGGGGGATCTCACCTCCCACCCTGGTTGTCTCCGAAGGGGAACCCCGAAGGGAACTCTCCTTCCTCATTCTCTCCGGAGGGACACCCCCCCCCTTGCGGGGTGGTGGTCCTCTCCATTTCAACTTCTCCGAAGGGAACCCGGAAAGGATCCGCTTCTAGGAATTTCTTCTCCGGAGGGAACCCGCAAGGGAACCGCTCCTTTATTCACTCCTCTGAAGACAACCCCCACAGGGGTGCTTCCGAAACTCAGAAGGGGCGCTGCAGCTTCCCGCAGGGAATCGCTCTCGCTTAGCTTCTTTCCTTTGTACACACTCTGTGAAGAGGCGACGACTCGGAGGGACCCCCTAACAGGGGGGTCCTTCTTTGAACGACTAAAGAAGTGCCCGTGAGGGCTCCTGCTCCATCTTGAAACCGGAGGCGGTCCTCCCGGTGACGGGGGTCTACTCTCCTTTGCACACAGGAGGGGGAACCCCCCACTCCTTTATTCCTGGAAGAACCCGAAGGTCGACTTCTATTGTTCCGGCCTCCATCAGGGGCCTCCGGCTTAAACGACCACCGGTGCCACGCCCGAATGTTATCGGCCAACCAGCGCCATTGCAGGAGAAACTCGGAACCCAACGACGCAGTGGCGTCAGTTTCTGCCGGAGTATTCGATCCCGCGACGCATGGTGCCACGCGCGGAGGCCTTAACCACAAAGCCTCCGACGCGGGCCCGTCTTCTTTGGAGGCGCCTCCGCGGAGGAGGACGCACTACCGGCATCCGGATCAGTATCACCTTCTTCAGGTGCCTTCACCGCAGCCGGCCTTCTCAAGGCTTTCCGCGCCGGGATCTCGTAGCCGACGAGTTCAGCCTCGAGCCCTTCTGCCGCCTGCTCGAAGGCGGCGTCCTCGATTACGGACAGCGCGTCGTAAGGCTCCTCCTCTGTTTTCAGAGAGGGTTCTCCTTCGGGGATCGCGGCTTCCACGCGAGCGAGGCGGGGGATATCTCCCCCGGTGGCGACCTCTAAGGCCTCCACGCGCTCCAAAGTGACCGAGCTTTCGCGGAGTAGTGCGCGGCGCTCTCTCCTATTCTGAGGTTTCGCCGCTGGTTCCGCATTCGTGGCTTCGTTTTCTTCGGTTTCTTTGGCTTCACCGTCCGCCAGCCTTCCTCACCAGCGCCGTCGGGAGTTTTCTCGACCGTCGTTTGCTGAGAGGGTTCGGGGTCTGGCTTCTGGGTACCCCTTGCTGTAGCCTCCTTGGGCTTCGACGTTTTTTCCACGCGTATCCGCTGAGCTTTTTTCAAAGCGGGGCGAGCCGGAGTTACGCGCTTTGGGCACACTTTCCGGAGGTGGCCCTTCTCTCCGCATGAGAAACACTGGATGTGGGGGCACCGTTTTTTCAGGTGCCCTGTCGCATCGCAGTGTTTACAGTACTTGGGTTTCCCCACGTATTAGACATCGACCTTTTCGTTAGCGACCTCCAGCTTGTGGGGTAACCCACCGTTTTCATGCACGGTTACACGCACTGCGGCCATGCCACTAAACAGCCTTCCATAGGATTGTAAGACGTTGGGCTTGCTCCAAAGCGCGTGAACCGTGCCGAACTTGCTGAGTTCCTCCTGCACGCCCTTCGTCGACATGCGGAGGGTAACTCCCGTGAGGTGCGCTACTACCGAGCGGTCCTCAGTTACAGGAAAGAGCTTTCTGCCTTCCAGCGTAATGGGGGTGTTCAGCAGGCGTTGAGCCAGGCTTGCATCCTTGCAAGTCAAGTCCACCCGCTGACCACCGCTCAGCACTGAAAGACCTTCTAACTCTTCTTCTTTAACATTTAGCCGCTGCAACCCCCTCTCGAAGTTGCGAGCGGTATTTCCAACAAAGATATCGCCTACCTTATAGATGAGGGACGGCTTGTACCCTTGTTCTTTATATGCTGTTTGTTCGGCCATGGCTGCCGATGGTGCAGCAGCCACGGCGCTCCAAGTCCTCGTCGTTGGCGAAGATGGCTCCGATGACACGGCTGCACCCTTTTTCAAGGGGACCGATGCTCTCGCCTCCGTGGGGCGATCGCCCCCACCACCATGGGTTGGAAAGAGGAACTAGCCTCTCCCACTCCAATCTCCATCGCGGTGTCCGCTGGCTTTTTTGCCATGGGACACCGACGGTGTGCCACACACTCTAACAAACGAAATGAAATAAAAAAAAACTTCCCAAGCTGAAGCGGTCGGAGTGCAGGAAAAACCCGTCCGCCACCCTTCGACGAGGAAGGTCGAGTCACTTTTGAGGAATGCTTTATCAGCCTATCGGTTGCTGTAGCTACTGATTTCAGGGATGGTGGCGATTTTCCCCAAGTCCCACAAGGGGTGGGGTAGATTTATTTTACAATTTTAAACTCATTCATACTACAATCTCATTCATACCACTGACACTTTATTACCGCTTTGAAGTCTCTGGGGTTTCACAAGTTCTGCTTTCAGGGTAGGTTTCCGGATGTTTGGTCCCGGGCGTCGTCTTCAATCCTCTTTAGGATGAATCGGTACGCCCAGGCATGGATTCGTCCACAATTCCTGATGCCTATCTCCTTCTTGATGAGTCCTTGAAGGATCTCCATCGGAGGTGCGGCTCTTCTGGCTTTCCTCATCTTCCACCACCGCACAAGTATTGCGGTGATGAACAGGGCAATGGTCGTCCTCACCATGGGATTGTAACAGGGAACATTACCATCTCCCTGAAACATTCGGTGAGGATCTCCATTGTGGAGCTGGTGGTGAGTCCAATGATCCTTTTCAGGATCAGCCAGTCGTGTAGCAATGTGGGACACGTTAAGTCGTGAAGTCTTGTGTCGGTGTCGCCACATGCTACGCAGTCTCGATCTTCCCGTCTTCCGGTAAAGTACTGGAGCCTGTACCCGCTTTGGATTCCTCCATGATAAAACATCAGGAGGTTGTCCTGCGTGTCCGGCGGTAGGTCACTCCTCCAGAGCGTGGTTCCAATCGCTAACAGGTTGATTCGATGACACTCGTAGCGATCGGCTGCTTCTTGGAGGGCACTGATGTCTCGGTCGTTTTCTTGAATAAATCTTCTGAGGTTTATTTTGGTTACCCTAGACCACGCGAGATCGTTGTGGTTGATCCACACCTCGCGGGTCATATGGGTGTACCTTCCTAACATCATCTCTATATACCGAAGTATACGAGTATGATGTAGGTAACCTCCTCTTCTCCACTCCTGGATTCGTTGCAGGGTAACTCCGGGCCGCCGGTAGATCCAGCTTCTCGTGTCCGAAGGGACCGGAAGCATCCAGGGGATCACCAGGATGGATTCCTCCTGCCAGAGTTCCCTGCCTCGCGGCAGGATCTTGATTTTGTGCTTTCGCACCAGCCGTTGCTTCCTCGTCCAGGTTGGGTCGATTTTTTTCCATTCGCCTGCTCGGCCTAGCAGCGCAGTCATCAGGCCTTTCTATTTGTTCAACAACAACGCGTGGGCCCTGTGCGCCGCATACGGCCAGTCATCCCAGTGAGTGGCAATGTCCAGGATGTGTCGCGTATCCATGATTTCTATGGAGTGTGCAAGCGACTTCATCCCGGAACCGCACTCTTCCCTGGGACGACAGGGGTTTTAGTCGAACTCTTGGGCGATAGTGGCCCCACAGTGTTTTTCTCTGCAGCTTGTCGAACTCCCTCGTGGTGTCCTTGTTCATCCTCGCGAGGGCCGCCCCGAAGAGCACTTTTGGAAGGAGTACTCCGTTCCATATGTTGGCCTTTCGCTTCATTCCAAGGTCAGTTCGGGTGTACTTGGCTGCTTCCTTGGCCGTTTTCCCTAGGATCTCGGTCCACAATAGCTTCGACGCGGAGTCGTCGCCTATGTAGACTTCCAGGTACTTGGCCGTATCTACCGTACGGAATCCACTCCCCGTGAGGGTGGAGAGATCCAGGATTCCGACGGGCAAAAGCTGGCTCTTCTGGGCGTTGATCTTCAAGCCCAATCCATCTTTCATAAGGCTCACCACGTCCAGGAACGTTTCTTGATCCCTCTTTCCTCTTATGAAGAAGAGGAGATCGTCCGCGTAGGCTAGATGGGTGAGCTTCTGATCATCTATTTCTACTCCTTTCAGACGTCCGTTCTTCTCGACGAAAGAAGAGAGCTCCTCCATGTAGATAGCGAACAGCATCGGACTTAGCGAGTCGCCCTGCCGAACTCCTCGCTCCATCCGAATGACTGCCGTTTCCAATCCGTTGATCCTTATCCGGAAGCGTTGATTCCGGAGGATCATTCGCACGAAGATGCTGAAGTATTCTGGAAGTCCCAGCTTTTCCAGAATCTTCAGCAGCATCCCGTCATCGACGGTGTCGAAGGCTTTCTCCATGTCTGTGAACGCAAGCACCAGGTTCTCTCCGACGTATCGGCTGAGTCCCACGATAGCCTGCGCGCACTTGACATTGTCCAGCATGTGACGTCCGGGTACCGCACACGTCTGGACAGGAGATATTAGCCTCGACATTACTTTGCCTAAGCGGTTGGCCCAGATCTTTGCCAACCACTTGGCATCCGAGTTAAGGATCGAGATTGGCCTCCATTGTGCTATCCTGGACAGATCGCCTCCTTTCGGCAACAATCTCGTCCTGCTCTCGTAGAAGGACTCCGGCAGTCGTCCTTCTTGTCGGATGCAGAGGGTCAACTGGTGGAATAAACGTAGGTAGGCGTGCAGGTACCTCTGATAATGAGAGATGGGAACATCGTCAGGGCCTGCTGCCACGTCCTTGCGTAATTGACCGAACGCAGTCTTCACCTCTTCTTCGGTAATATCCTCCTCCAGTCTCTTCCGCTGGAGGTCGTCAAGCTTCTTTTCCAAATAGCCCAGGAAGGTGTTTTGTGTAGCCGAACACAGGTGTTCGCGTCGAAAATGCTCCGTATAATGCCTTTCGAAGGCATCTACGATATCTTCAGACGTGTGCCGACTTTGATCGGCGTACTGGATGCAGAAGATATCTGTTGCCAGATTCCTCTTCTCCAGCACGCCGACTTCCCCTTTTACATTATGGAAGACATACCGACTCTCGTACTCCTCGAAGTACTTGGAGAGTGAGCGATCTTTGATGTTCAGCTCCCGGTATGCTTCCTGCCTCAATCGTCTATCGCCAAACTGCATATTCGCAAACAGGTGTATCCTGTGCTTCAGGCTGTCCCAGTCGGCGACTCTTCGGATTGTTGTCGCTTTGAGAATCGCCTCCAGGACCTCCTGATGTCCAGGATGTGTTTCGAACCAGACGGGCATGCTGATGAGCGCTGCCCTGGTGCCTTGCTTTCGCCGAGGATTCTCCGTCCTCAGGGAAAAGCGCACTAGCGGGTGATCGGACAGGGTGGTGGGTATGTCGCGAAAACCCAGAATGCGATTCCCTAATTCCGTGCTGTGGAGCACGTGATCGATCGGCTTGAGGCTTGCTGTTCGCCACACCAGTCCGAACTCGTCGGATAGCCGCCGATACGCCGACCTTCCTCTGGCGTCCTGGGAATGTGTAATTTCGTCCAGGATGTTCAGATCGCCAGCGACGATCACGACGTCCTTGGGCGCGACCTTTTCCCGAAGTGCTGCGTGCAGCGACTCCGCGCAACGATGTTTTAGCCTGTGCGGTCCCTACACGCTCACCAAAATAAGGTGAACAGTAGCGGACCAGGCCAGTCGCACTCCGATGATGCGTCCAGCTAAGGGACAGAACACTTCTAGGATAGTGGGGGCCAAATGGTTCTTGATTAAGACCGCCACACCCTGCGTGTTCCGTTCTCCCTCTCTGACGAACATCTGCCCATTGAAACGCCGTTCTATCCGCTGACTGATCTCGATACCCAACTTGTGGGTCTCCTGCAGGCAGGCGATGTCCTGTTGTGCGATGGTCCGCACAATTTTCTTTCTCTTGGTCTGGTCGATTAAACCGTTTACATTCCAGGAGGCGATGTTCAGCCTCCTGGCGGTCGATAGGAATGAGGCCATAAAGGGGAAGACCTACTTTTTGGCCTTTCTGAGCTTCTTCTGTCTGGGAGAGCGTGCTCTTCCAGACACTGAAGAAGGAGCGGGTTTATCGCTTGCAGCGTCACTCTCCGTTCCGGTGAGGTCGGTTATTTCCGCCTCCTCCGTAGAGTGTTCGGCTCGCGCGATTAGTTTTCGCTCTATATCCCTCAGGGATGGTGGCGACTACTTCTGTCGTGGAATATAGGAACGGGCATGGGCATAAATGCACACTTTTAAATGAATGAAACCACAGTGGCTCCCCGCGCTGCGATGCACCCTTTTTTTCTTTAGAAGGCGATGTGGGTCAACGTGATTTGAGCCTCGCCTGAGGCGCCTAGCCCGAAGGTAATGGCATCGGTGCGCTGTTCACCTGCTATGCTTCGAGTTTGCAGCGTAGGCAACGGAGAGCCATAGTAGCGGGAATGCGCTTGAGTCGGTTTCCAAGATCAGTAATGAGTTTGTATGACCACTCACCTTTCCAATTGAGGAGGATTACGAACGATGCGAAAACACCCCACCTTAAATCAGACGCTAACCAATACTTTAAGTAAACAGATGTAGACTTTTAACAAGATCTTGCCTACCGCAAGATGGTAAACCGTTTTTACGTTTATGCCGACTGCAAAGAACTTACTGAAGCATCTGTGTTTGAAAGAAAATACTCTACCGCTTCTCCGACTACGAAGAGAAGATTCACTGGAAGCAACGTGCAAGCAATCCTCACAATGGGAGGATGGCTTGGATTCTTCACCTTTCTCTTCAGCTCAAATCATGCGTTATGCTCGAAGATGTCAGGCGGAGGATGACCAGGTGTGTGCGATAAAACCTCCCATATCGTCGCTGTCAATGCAGTTTGAAATTTTACTTCAACATGTGCAGACCTCACTTTGAGGGGCGTAGGAGTTCCGCGACGCTCCCAGATTGCGCGTTCTTCTCGAAGACTACCAGGTTTTCGAAACGACAAGCTGAAGGGATGCGGGCTCGATCGAAGGGGCGGGCTCGGGAAGGAGCAGCGTGCCGAGTGTGGCACCACTGCTTGCCGACCTGCACCCTTGCGCACCATCCTCCCCTCGACGCGAGGCTGAATGGAAGACGCGCCGCCTGGTAGCACGAACGCCGAGCTTGCGTGCAACGCTCGAGTCCCCCGATGGAGCAGGGGCGGTCTCGGGGGATGGGGGATGGGGGCGCAGTCTCACCGCCGGCCCCCGAGCACGTCGGTCTCCCATCCACGGGAGAGTGCAGGCGCGCGCGACCAGGTCGACGGAATGGGCAGGGGACTCGCCTTTCTGCTCCCTCGTACCCGCCCAAACAGACGACGGGGGCTTCGCACGCCATTCCTGTCGCTCGTTCCTCGTTTGCCCGCCCCCCCATTCAGAGAGGACTCTGGACGCCCGCTACTCGGTATCCCACTCTTTGCTGGCTACCGCCACCTGCCCGCCTGTCGGCCAGCGATCCGGAATGCGTGGTTGCAGGAAGCGGTCCGCGCCACCTGCAGGAGGCGCAAGTGCTCTGGAAACACTTGCACTTTGGCGACCGCTCCCCTGCGACCGGCTAACTGATTCCCTGCAAGAACAACGCTGCAGGAACAACGCGACTACGAGTCTGCGCGTGCAAGAAGCCACTCAGTTGCCTACCAGCCGGATGTGAGGTGCCCTGAGGAACTACAGAGGTCCAGCGCATCTCTTCGGAGGCGGGCGAGCGGCAGGGATGCTGAACGCGCAACGTGAGCGCGGCAGGGGCTGCTCCGGTGGAAAGATCACTCACTTCTTGTCGTGAGCCACACTTGCTAACAAACGTCAGCATGCACGGTAATAGAAGAGAAAAGCTTTTGAATTTATGGATCCATCCGTATTTCCCCTGAGGTTCAGCAGGAACGGAATTTCTGCGCCAAACAGCAATCCACGGAAACGCGTCTGCAGATGAGAGGAGCTCCTCGATGCCATGACGACGAGAATTGCATCCGAGAAGGAGGAGGAATTCCGAACGCTCCTCACCGCATGCGTTCACTTCCATATGGACAAATAAATATGCGAAATGATTTGTGAGTGTCGCTCGAAAAGGCTCACACGAGTTACAAATTCCAAGATGAGCAAGCAAATTCCAAATTGAACTTTCTCCAATTGTACACGATATATACATTACAATACAAGTCACCACGAAGTGGTTCCGCATACACGTGAGTTTTCAAAGTCTTCCCTACGTGGAAATGGCAATGGAAATGGCCGCATGGATGGACCCTGTCATACAATCCCCTTCGTTACGGTAGAGGTCGCATTATGCATTTCCGTACACAGAAATGCTTTTTCCCAACAATCCCGGAGATCGGTACAAACGTTTGCTCCTGCTGTGGAGCCTTTATTCGCCACAACAAGAAAGAAAAGAAGACAGCGGAAGAAGCGGATGCACGGTGCGCAGAGCGCTAAGTGCCTCAGCGGAAAACGCGGAGCGCTCTCCTGCAGAAGCGCCTCCATCTTCCTGATGGCACGAGGCGCGTGCCACATCGGTGACGACACCGGAGCCAGAACGGCCAAGGCACCCGGAAACGCCTCTCGAAATGCGCTCGGAGAGCACAGCAATCGCCGCCTCTCCGCGTGGTTGCCGCGCGGCGCAGTTCCCGTCACGCTGCTCTCCGCCGTTCCCTGCTGCAGGCGCCAACTCCCAGATCGAGGAGCGCCTCCGCAGCTGCTTCGACCGCTCCTGCAAATGAACCGTTTTTTTTCTCCTCCTTCCTCCCCTTGTGGTGCGGCCGACGTGATCCCGGTTCCCGTGCTGGTGCTCCGAACAGTCGCCTGGAGGAGCGCCCACCGCTCGCACCCGGTGCTCCCGACCGTCTGGCTGCTGTGCATCCCGTCGCTCCTGGTCCTCCTCTTCTTCTGAGTACAGGACTACTTCCTGCTTTCCCTCCTCCTCGGACGCGAACGCCCTCCCCCACCTCCTTCGGCAAGGCGAGCGACGCCTGCAGCACCTGCCTCGCCTTACGTTGCTGCTCTCCTTCCCAGTTCCGGTCCTCCCCCGTCCCGCACCTGAAACTCCACCATCTGCCCCGGGTCGAGCAGATCCCCTTCCGCTTTCCACTCCAGAACGCCGTCTCCGTGCAAGAACGCCCGCTTGTTCCGCAGCTGCCTAACCTTTGCCTCGAACTTACCGTCTCCATCCTGGTGCGCTCCCTGCTTCTCCGCAGTCCGTCCGGCAACGCTGGTCCGCATGCTTGAAGAGAACAGCTGGACTGCAGCGCCACGGCGGTGTTCGCCTGCAAGCGTGGCGCCAACGACCGGCCCCAGGCGGGCGCTCGCTGGAGCACGCGCGCGCACGCCGGACGGCGTGACGTCGTCGGGACGCCGAAGGTGGAAGCAGCGATGCCCTCCCGTCTCGTCGCTGGCCCTGCATCTCCCCGACACGCCTCGGCGCTCTCGCGCAAGCGCACGCTCGCCAAGGGGGGCTCATTTTTCCACAGACAGCAGCAGCCAACCGTCGACGGAAGCACAACTTGCTTCTTTCTGGTCTCCGACGAAGAGAAAGGGTGTGATTCTTTCTCTTTTTCTGGAATGGATTCCCGAACATTCTTTTTTGTGGTTTTCCAGACCACTTGTTTGTGTATAAGTTTCTCTACTTTTGACGTGCTCTGTGGGTTCTTTGTGTGTGCACTCTTGGTGTAGCAGTCGCATTTTTGGGCAGTTGCCATTGGTGGCGAACTGTTCTCAGTCCCGAATTGTCGATGTGGGCCTTTGGTATATCCACAGCTATGTCTCCCTTGGGATGGAAAGGAAGCAAGGAATTACCAAGAAGTTCTTACAAGACTTCTTTGTTGTGAGTCCCTATTTTAAATTGGTCCGCTCTCACCAATGATTGTTTTCTTTTCCTGGTGGGATCGATGTTTATCCACTCTTTTGTTTGACCTATAGGGCTAACATCACTCGAGTTGTAGGCTCTGTGAGTCGCAAACAGCCACATGTCTCAATCGTTGGTGATCTAGGCGTTGTCGCGCGTCCATGGTTTGCACGGAGTGTTCAAAAGCCTTCATTCCGGTGCCACCGTCTTCTTATCGACGCAAGAGTCTCGCCTTCACGGTAGTTCATCTTGTAGTTGCTCCATTTCCATCCGAGTCTTTTTTTCTATTCGGAAGGAGGCCGCTCCGTAGAGCACCTTGAGAAGTAGGACGCTATTTTATGATTTGGCCCTCTGCCTTATTTTGGAGTCGACCAGGGTGTGCTTTGGTTCTTCCTTTCTTGTTTTCCCTAGGATTTGTTTCCACAAAGTCAAGGATGCCGGAACATCGCCGATTTGCGTTCCCAGATACTTGAGCTGGGAACTGAGTTACCGCTCGGAATTCCTTCTCTGGGAGTATGGAAAAATCTCACTGGGCAAAAGTTGCGACTTCTGGAGGTAAATTTTGAGCTCCAATCCTTTTTCTATGGACCTGACCATATCCAGAAAGGCATGCTAATCTCTATCATCCTTCAGGAAGAAGTGAAAAATGCCCGCATATGCCAGATGGATCCGCTCTCTGTCGTAAGCGATCCTGGTTTCTTTATGGTGGTCGCCTGTCTTGATCATCGACGACATAATCTCCATGTAGATCACAAACAACATCGGACCGAGGGCTTCTTCTTGGCCGATTTCCGTCTCCAGCCAGATTGCATCTGCGTCCTCTCTGTTTCTCGATTTATTGAAGTTTTGCCCTTCGACTATTCTTTCCGCGTACAGGCTGGAGTACCTTGGGAAGTCCGGTCCATCTTCAGTAAAAGCCTTCTTCATATCCGTCAAACCCGGCACCAGGTCTTGGTCGACGTACCAGCTGTAGCCATGTTGGCCTGGGTACACTTCTCATTGTCCGACATGATGCATGTGCACTTTTGCGTCGTAGATCACTGATAGTAAAATCGTGCTAAGCGGCTGGTCGAAACCCTGGCCAACCACTTGGCGTCCGAATCTAGGTCTAGGATCCGAATGGATATTCTATGATGACGATGGATATTCTCCTCTACTGAGATTCGTCAGATCGCCATTCTTGGGAAGTGATCGCATCCTGCTTGCTTGAAGCTACTCTGAGAGCCTCTATCCTTCTTGGTTTCCTAGCGTGGGCTTGCGGAACAGAACGCAGATAAGCGTGCAGGTACCGTTGATGGTGGGAGATGGGCTACGCTATTGGGATCGATTTGCCATATCATTGCATAATCCTTGCGTATCGTGCAAACGTGGTTTTCACTTGTTCCAAAGAGATTCCTCCGCTAAGCCGATCTTTCTGTGAGTCTCTGCTGGAGATGACGCAAAAACACCTGTTGCTGCACGGCACACATCTTTTGGCGTCAGAAGATGGAGCTGCTCCCACGGTGTTTTTCGACGTGCGACGGAATTCATCGTCGTGCTGGCTGCAGAAGATATCGGTAGTGATATTCTTCTTCTCCAGCATGTTGATTTCTCTCTTGACGGTTTGGCAGACGTCCTGCCTCTCGCACAGGTCCCAGTACTTCGAGAGAGAGAGTGGTTTCGGATGTTCAGGTCCCAGTACGCTTCCTGCCTCATCTTCCTGTCTCCGTTTCGGAATCTGCAAAAAAGGTGGATCATGTACTTCAACCTGTCACAGTCGGCAACTCTCCGGATAGTGGTGCTTGGCAGAAAAATCTCCTTGGCGACTTCCAGGGAAGCATTGCAAACCATAAGAAGCGCAGATGAAGCAACTTTTCCCCCGAGGGTTCTCCGTTTTCAAAATGAACCGCAGCAGCGAGTGTTCCGAGAGCAGAGTCTGCGCATCTTGGAATCCCTGCATGCGCTTTCCTATGTCCTCGTTGCGCAGGAGGTGGTCGATTGACTTGTGGCTACCGTTAGCCACAGCATCCTTAGTACCTCGAATAGCTGCCGATACTCCTTCCTTCCTCAGGAATCTTTTTTGCTGTTGGCATGCCTCAAAACGTTGAGGTTGCCCACAACGATGTCCTGCGGTGATGCCTTGCTGGGCAAGAGACTTTGCACATCGATGTCTCCGTGTGCGTTCACCAGGAACAGTGCACGCCTCCTGACCAGGACACGCCAGCTCTGACGGCTCAGCCGGCCTACGGAGAAAACATTTCCAGGATTGTGCGGGCGATCTCATTCTTCACAAAGATTGCTAGTCTTTTCATGTTCTTCTCGCCGGCACTCACGAACGGCTGAGCGTCTGTCGATCGAGTTCGAGTGAATCAGATCGGTGGGTCTTCTGGAGGCTCACAGCGTGCTCACGCACGACGGTTCGCGTGATGCGTACTCGCTTTTCCTGGCTTCACCAGCTGCTGATGTTTCGAGAGCGATCTGGACGCTCCTAGACATCGGCAAGGCAGAAACCGTCGGGATTTGTTTAGGGATCTGGGTCTTCTTGGATCTTGGTCTGCTTAGGAGACAGCGGTTACCTCCCTATTGTCAAGGTCTTTGCTGGTCAATGTCGCTTTTTCAGACTCCACTTAGTCCGATTCTTCCTTCTTGATTTTCTCGATTTTTCCGCTTCGACTCACCGTTTTGCTGTAATTGGCCTTCAAGTCAATTAGCATTTTTTTCCCTTTTTTCATCTTGACGCGGTGTTCGACACCGGAAGCGCACTGGTTGACAGTCTTTTCGGAGTTCGCGGCGTAGGCGCAGAGCCTCCTTCTTCTCCTCGCTGCTGATTCCTGATCGCACGGCCTCCTTTAGTTGCTCTGTTATTCCCGAACATTCCTTCATTTTCACCAGCTCCTCGCTGATCGTGGCGCTTTCCGCCGGCACATCGAAGGGCTGCTGCAACCCCTATCGCGCAACTTTCTCTTCCTTTTCTTTGGTTCTACTTCGGAGAATTCCGCCGCCGTTATGGCGGTTTCCTCCGTGAACATTTTCTCCTTATTTCGCTCCTTCCAGGATTGCCCAGGGATGCGAGGAATCCCCCCTTGCATCACGCCAATAGATGTACTCCCAACATCACTTTTTTGCGTGTTCCAGCAGCCTTTAGAGACAACACAGCTGCGGCTGGGTTCATGACCTTAGCAAGTGTTCCTGCTGTATACACCAGACTCTCGTGCAAGAACCGACCCTTTGGCCGAAAGAATATTGCAGTGAACACGGAATACAGGCTCCTGCCTGCATCTTATTAGGTCTCTTCCGGGATCCTCTCATTTTCGTCGAGCTTCGTTCTCGTGATGTTTTCCCCGTAGGAGACCTTGCCCACGTGGTTTGAAAACTTCAAATGTCTTGCTCCTCCGTACCAGGGCAAGTAATTCCGGACCTCCTTTCATGTGATCGCGGCCCGATTCCCGCTGCATGTGTCGTTAGTGAACGTTTCTCCGAATTGGCCAGCGTACCTCTTTATTTACCCATCCCGGCTTCTTGAATATGGCATGAAAGTACAAAAAAATCTTGGAAACCAACTCAGCATAAGGAGAAAGGGAATGAATGAAGAATGGCATGCAATGCTGCTCGATACTTAATCTTCACGTGTCATCTTCCCTCACATTCGGAATGTTCAGTGTCGTTATTGGACTATTCTTTTTCCGTTACAACCTTCCTATTCTTGCTGCTCTTTCTTTTTGTTGGTCGGTTTTCGAAAGCCTCGACGTCTACAGAGTTGCTGCATGATTTCCTGAAGAACACGATGCGTGATATACTTGTTGAGAAAGCTCCAGAGAATTCGAATGCGAAAATCGGCAACCCTGATCAGCAAAACCTTTTTTCTGGAAGACGGGGAGAGTTTCTTCCTCGGGAAAAATGAAAACAGAAGAAAAGGGATGGGAAATATGAGAGCAGAGTCTCTCACAAAGCTATTCTTTTGACACCGGTGCACTGCTCCAGACCTTTGTTCGCTCCCCTGCACAATGCATTCCATTTCTTACCCAGATTGGAATCAGTGCTCTCAGCTGTTGTTGTAAGGCATGGATTTATCATCTGTTGATGCTCCATCTTACGTCTAACGGGCAGAGATGTTTCCTTAGCCTATTCTGCAAATCTGGAGAGAAACACATTGCCACAAGTGGAAGATATGGTGCATCAGGTGCATCGAGTCCACTTTAGGAGAACCCAGCTAATCAGCAGGAAGATCGGCGCTGAGTGGAGGAAGAGAAAAGCTGAAAGAACATTGGCTTCTTTTCTCCTGGGCGCAGCCAGGAGTGCTCTCTGGAAACGTCAGAGACCTTGTGGTTTAGGCTTCCGCGTGTGGCATCGTGCGTCGCGGGTTCGAATACTCCGTTCGAAACTCTGACGCCACTGCGTCGTTGGGTTCCGAGTTTCTCCTGCAATGGCGCTGGTTGACCGAGACATTCGGGCGTGGCATCGGTGGGGGATTAAGCCGGAGGCCCCTGATGAAGGCCGGAACAATGGGAGTCGACCCAGTCGGGTCCTCCCAGGAATCAAGGAGTGGGGAGTTCCCCCTCCTGTCGTGCAATGGAGAGCGGACCCCCCCACCGAGGGACCCCTCCGGTTTCAAGATGGAGCAGGAGCCCCCACGGGCACCTCTCCAGTTGTTCAAATGAGCGGATCCTCCCCGTTGCGGGTGGGACCCTCCGAGTCGTCGCCTCTTCACAGAGTGTGCACAAGGAAGCAAGCGAGAGCGATTCCCTGCGGGAAGCTGCAGCACCCCTTCTGAGTTTCGGAAGCGTCCCTTCGGGGTTCGCTTCAGAGGAGTGAACAGGAGCGGTTCCCTTGCGGGTTCTCTCCGGAGAAGAAATTCCCGCTAGCGGATCCTTTCCGAGTTCCCTTCGGAGAACTTGAAATGGAGAGGACCACCCCGATTAGGGGAGTGTCCCTCCGGAGAGAATGAGGAAGGAGATTCCCTTCGGGGTTCCCCCTTCGGAGACAACCAGGGTGGGAGGTGCGATCCCCCCGTCCGAGGGGATCCCTCCCCAAGCGTGAGAGGAACAAACTCCGAGCCCTTCCTGGATTCAAAGGGCGGACCCCCATCCCGGGGTGCCCCCTGTCCTGAAGAATTACACTGAAGAATTATACGCCCTCCTACGGGTTGCCGCGGACAGGCGTGGAAACAAAACAGTGTGTTTAATGTGTAAAAAGAGCCACGTGCGCCGCGAGGCACGCGATCGGCTCTGAGGTACTTAGCGAACCAAAAAAAAAAGAAAACTCTGGAAACGTCAGCCGAGGTAAAGTGGAGGGAATTGTGACCAGCCGACCAATCCCCTTCCACACGAGTGCATTCCGGCCCATGGGGGTGCGCGGAAATGTCCCCCCAGGGCTCCTCCAGCCGGACCAGGAGGAAACCCGTGTTCTCGAAAAAGGAGAGGGAAACACGAAAGGGAGACGGATGTTATGAAAGGGAGAGATCCTTCTATCACTGCAAAACTAGTCAGATAGGCTCAAACAAGCTTAAGGACTTAAGAGGGCATCGATGTCTTGAATGTTTTAAACTCCTATGGTCTGTCGGGAAATTAGGTACAGATCCGATTCCGGATACCTCCCTCCCGGTATTGTGTCTCACGGGTGGAGAAAACTTATCTTCTCTTCCATGCTTTTCTTCTCTTTTCTTCCATTCTTCTCTTCTCTTTTCTCTCTCCAGTTTTGCAGGGATTTGATTCCAAGTATTCCAGCTACTTTTGTCATCTACAGCCTTTTTTAGAAATTCACGTATACTGGATTCCAAGAAACACTGTCCAAACTCCACAGATTCTTTTTGTGAATTGCATACTGGCCGGCTTCTGTGTGTATTTTCGAAGATGGGAGTCCTCTGCAGGATGGATCTCAAAAGTCAGCCTTCTGATTCCGTTGGAACATTGGAAATGGGGGAATCCACTTTCCTAGTTTTATTTTCATGATCGAATCTCGATCGGCTATTTTTCACCCCACTTTTCTCCCAGGGCAAAGAAGTTCTACTCAGCCCACGAAAACGTAGAGCAAACAGTAGAGAGAAATCATCAACCTAATGCCAAACGTTTATGGTTTCATCTTGGAAAGAAACCAAACCGGGCTGATGCAGTTGATAAATCAGGAGGAAAGTTACACACAACTACACACATCATTGTAATTCATTGCAATTTTTGTTTGAGGAAACAAACAGACATTGATTTCGGAACGAAAGGTAGCAAAAAAGTGTGCTCAATCTGTAGTGACCACCATGGAAAACATCCGAAAAAGAATTCTCTGCATTGCAGAGAAATTGTAAATGGATACGTTCGTTCCGGCATCCACCAGGTCCTAGATGGCACTTCTTTGCCTACAGACCAAAGCTGTGTGGAATGCATGCAAGCTGATCATAGCAAACTGTCGAAAATACGTCAACATCGACATTCTTCCGCTTCCTATGGACGTCAAACTCTGATTCCAGCAAGAAACCATCTGAAGTCGAAAGTTCCCCAACTAACGTCATGGGAAGTGTAACTTTCTTTCAGGTGCGCCAAGCACACAGCACAATGCAGAAGTTTCCAAAATCGTTTTCCATGATGGAAGGTGATTCTGAAGCTGCCTTTTCCGCAATTACTCAGAGTGAAGTAAAAACAGAGCACTGAAGAATGAAATGAAGTAGATCTTATAATAAGGGGTTCTTTATATCGGGCAAGAATTCCGATAAGGAGCTAGAAATCGAAGAGTGATTCAGAAAAAAAGATTCTTGCATTGCTCACAACTAAAAACTTACCATTCTTTCTGATCTCACTTAAAAACGAACGTGTGTTCAGTGTATTAAAGGAAAGCTGTGACACGAATCTGCGAAGATCCTTTGAGATCGAGTGATAATGAATGAGGATTGGATGGGAAACATTCCTCCGGATTCATTACCTGACCTTTGAATCTTTTATTACAGATGACCAAAAGTGGGATCTGTCACTCTCGCATGCATAAAATTCTAAGGTATCCTTCTGACCGGATTTGCAAAGATTGCCTCCCTGGCTCCCATTTCCTCGGAAAATACGCACCTTGCTCAATTGAGGGCGTGATTATATCATATAAATATTACATGCTGATGATTTTCAAATCATTATACGTGATTCTTCCTTATCCCAATGACCCAACAGCAAATAGAGCGTTGTCGATGCTGCCTCATAAGAGGGCAGGAGAAAAATACCTGGATGACGTACACGTTGTAAAATACGTCTCAGATAGGAGATCTGCTTGGTTCGACTTTACCAGAACCTTATTTCAAAAGTCTTCCCATTTTACCGGAGATCAATATGGAAGAGCAGCCTACATAAAACCCGAGGTTTCAGAACAATAAATTCATCATACGGAGGTGTGTGGGAAAGTCTGACATATGTAGCAACCTTAAGTAGCGTATGTAAAATGACTTAAAGTTTTCATATCTAGATTGCTGATATAAAAGGATTATTGTTATAATTTCAGAATACGTTATTTCTGGCACTCTGGTAACGCTAACTATGGATGAGAAAGAGAGTAGCGAAAGGAATAGGAAGAGGGTAAGCTCTAGTATTTTAGCTATAATAGAAAGGGATGATACAGAGAATCACAGAGAAAAGGGATGAAGGAACCTATACCGTATCTGGATAGTGTCTTGAACAGATCAATTTAATGATCCCGGTCTATCGGACTGACATCATCACCAGTTTCAGCTAAAATTTTCGTCCCATGTTATTCCCATCTTTCTGTGATGGAGCGTCACACACAGCGCATCAGTACGGAAGGTTCCAGATGCTCTTACGGATTGAATGCAAAGGCAAAATACCTACAGCTTAACGAGTTCATAATATTTCAGGGATGTGTGAAAATTCTATGCCGATCAAATCCTAGAAGATCACGAGAAATAAATACATGTGTTAGTTGTGCATATGATCCATATGTACATGTTATGAAATGTGGAAGTAAGCCCCTCTGTCTGAATGCATGGGTGCGACGATCCGGGAGAGAAGCTGCTGCGTGATGTGCGATGGAATAAAACCGTTTGCTGCCTCTTGTAAATGAATGAAGGCAGATCCACTCGACTGTTTTGCGTCGTTTCGTTTTTTGACGCCCCCCATGCAAACATGCCCGAACTGCCACGGGCCGTTTGTTTCGGACTTGTGCTGCTCCGAGCGCCCTCTCTCCACAAAAAAAGAGTCCACGTGCAACTCATTCGAAAGCGAGCCATTCTAATCTAAGCAGGCGTATATTTCGAACGTATTTTCATGGAATTTCGAATGGCACTCATGGAATCGATGCATCTTGGAGTTCATTTAGGAATTATGGGCTCCCGTTGATGTTCAGAACGGAACTCTGTCCAGAAGGATCCACCGCTCTTGATGACACAGTCTAGGTGGAATGGTGTTCGGAGCAGCATCCGGGCAGCTCTGCGTTGCCTGGATCTGAAATCAGTGCATCATGTAAAAAGATGGATGTCATGTTTCACAGGATGGTTGAGTGGATGCGTTTGAATAAATTCAAGACGCCTTCCATTTGCGTCTCCGCGCCATGCTGGGAACCATACTGTTAATCGGTCACCTCAGCGTGGTACAGAGCAGCATCAGCACAGCCAGCCCACCCTGAAAAGCTCGCTTCGCACCAGGGATCGTTGCGGGCGGAGGTTCGTACGCTCATGACCTCCTTCCCGAGTGACTGTCAAATGCCTTGCATCCAGTCAACTAACAGATGCAGGTCGCGGAGGGGCACTTCCCATTCACACGTCTAAACTTTCTCATGCGGGAGCGTACGTACATTCCAGAAGTGTTTACTTCCTTAATGAAGCAGTCGAAGTATTCTCCATTGAATTTCGTCATTGCGTACGTGGATTTTCCTGAAAAAGTCTGGAAGCGCCGGAATGCCTCAGGCACCTCGTGTCGTACTCACGTTGACGGTTAGCACGCAGTACCTTTCTTCCATGGAAGTGGGAGGAGACGTCCCCCAGAATTCGTAGCATAAAACTCCTGTTTCCCCTTCCGCATTGATATCGCCGAGCACAAGTTTGCAGTCTCCATGATTACCTTCGAAACTTAGCGACCGACGATTTATGATGAAATCGAGATCGTAAGATGAGAACGTCGAGCCTCTAAGAATCATCGCGCAAAGTAAACTGCATACCAGCACGTGGAAGACCTGGGAGAAGACAACAGTGATGCCTCCTAGGCATAAGAGGAACGCGAGCGAGCGAGCTGAGCCGGCGCACCCACCCGAGCTAGCGAGCGATCGTCCACCGTCCACTTACTGGCTCCAAGTCCAATCAAACGCCCCGAAACCCGGATCGCCTTCCCGCGCTCACCTGCGGCGGGATGTGTCCGAGTAATCCTCCCGGCATCCAAACCCCGCAGGAGGGAAGAGCGCGAACACCAGGACTGCCCGGGCACGTGTCCTGCACAAAAATCCAAGGCAATAGGTCGGGGTCCTGCTCGTTTCCTCCCGCGCACGGCAAAGCGCCGCGGTCCGCGCCTGACCGGCCGTCGTACTCGGACGTGCTCGCCCCACGTTCGTGCACCGGTGACCTGGGTCACCGGCACCGCCGAGTCGCTCCAGCCATTCGAGCTGAGCCGCAGGGAGCACCAAAAATTTCAATCACGTTCCGTTGACTTTCGACAGCCTGGATCGGCAAGCGTGCCAACAGTGCCAGGTGAGGGACTGTGTTGCCCACCGGCCCCTTTGGGGGAGCTTGGTCACGACCCTTGGAGCCCCCGACGGCAACGCCAGAGACGTTGTAAAGCATCTCTTCCTGCGCGACGCCATCACGCCGGCCGCATCCCCAGCAGCACTTTGCTGCTCACGCTGTAGGAGCGTGGCTGCATGGAGCAGCAGCTCCAGAGGAGACCAGGACGACAGGGATGTCATCTATTTTGCTGTCCTCTTCATGAGAATGGCGTCCACATGGCCCCATGTGGGAGTCTTGAAACAGGATCTTGCCGGCTCCTTACAAGGCTGCAGAGGAACACACCCTCCAGCACACAGTGATCCCTTCCCGAACCCCCTCCCTATTTTTTGACTGTATGTTTTTTGCTTTATTTTTTTCTTTTTGTTTGTCTTTGCTTCCCCTGTGCTGACGAGGCGAACCCCGCCGGCCTACGTGCGAGTTCCCGGCAGGTTCCTTTTCGTATCCATAAGTAACGTGTCAGGACCGAACGTCCTGCCACAGACATGTAGTTTTAGAAATAAACGCTCCGGCGTGACCGAGTGTCACCAGTGCCGCACATGAAACGCACAGGCCAATCAGCGCCATTCTACGGGGGGCATTCAAAACCCGCGACGCGCCCTGCGTCCTCGGCGTCGCCCCTTCCCTGGGCGAGATATGAACCCGTGACGCTTGGCTACGCTCGCGGAGGCCGCGGCCGTGTACTCACGTATCCGGATAGGCAACTCTGCGGGCGCACTCAGGGAATCCTCGGCGTCCCGATTTGCTCACAGCAGCCCGGCGGCCGAGGACCCCGTCGCACGCGAAGAAAGCGGTTGCGACGGCGGCGGTCCACTCCCTATAGCTGGTAACCGCCGAAAACACTTGGCAACAGCCTGGGCACTCAAGTCGTTTCGCAGGGTTCCCAGTCTCCAGGTTCTCGCCAGCCACACTAGAATTCCGATGCAGAGAGGACGCAGGAAGCAGCGGTGGCAGGGGAAGTCGGTGACTTTTCGCGGGCAGTCCGCCGCACACCGAAACGCTCGAGCTCACGGAGGAAGCTCTTGCAACCGGGAAACGCACTCACCTTCTTAACGAATAGAAGAGACATGGCACCGTGTCAGCAGGAGCCAGACAACCCTGCTCGGCACTCGCTTCTGGAATTTGTCCTCGTCTCACAGGTGTTCTCGCCGGCGAGCATGCGCAAACACACCGGCTTCAAATCAAGCTGGTGGTCGCTTTCCAGTCTCCCTCTCTCCCACAAGCCAATTTCAATCCTGAGAGGAAAATGCTGAGTGCTCGAAATAGCAAAGGAGAGAGGAAACGTCAAGTGCGCAGCGTCTTCGTCTCAGAGGAAACGGCTCAACCTCAAGCATCTGCTCGGTCGCAGCCTCGAGCTGCAGCACTCTGTGCCAGTGTGGTCGCTAGAGGCCCGGGAGGCACATGCTTCCAGGTTCCTGAGTGCTCTCATCCCACGAGGAACCTAAAACGATGAAGGGACGCGTTCTTAGCCTTCGGCGCCCACATCCAGCTCCGCGAGGACCTGGATGCCATCGCGCAGAGCTCAGCATCGCTTCCAGGCGCCCCAGAATCGTCCAGGAAGTCCCTCCTCGGGGTTCCTGTATAATCCCAGGGAGCCTGGAACAAAAGATCGAAACAGAAGCGGTAGAAACAAAGAGATGGATACCGGTGCGTGTGCAAATCAGCACGTCCCTGGCCTTGGTTCAACCCTGAGGCCGGCCAGATCGATGTTTCGGAAGGGCAACAGGACAGTGAAGCTGGACTTATCTTACCCCTTTGAGAATGAGAGAAAAACCTTCAGAATTACCAGGAACGAGAAAGCATCCAAACAGCAAGACGATGCCGGAAACTTGTCAAAAGCAATGATGAATGGAATACATCATTCTGGGCACTTCTTGCAACGAAACTGGAGGAACTAGAAAATTAGTTTTTCCTCTGAAGTAGCCAGAGTAAGCGAAAGCAATGATGCATCAACAGTTCCACGAAGTCAAAGGAGACAGAAAAATGAACCAGGTGGCTGACACGTTTGTGAATGCATTCGGGGATGCTGAAGCTTTCTCGAGTGCTTACGACCCTGCAGGGTTGCAAGCACGTGTCATGCAGACATAACAAAGACCTTCAGTGCAAAATCAGAAAAGTTTGTCGGCATTTTCCAATGACAATATTGCTTTCGGGAAAAGTCTCCCTGAAAATTCTGTAGTATTTTCCTCGGTGGACCAACTAGTTCTGCAGGTTACGAGCAAACAGGAAAGTGACTTCTACGCTGCTGCCGAAAGAACGTTGTGTGAATATTGGAGTGCGAGCGAGGGAACCAGGAACCATCTCCTTAGCGTGAGACGCAAGGGGATTGTGGGATAGAGCACGAAAGATATGTTTCGTGGAAGAGAACCTGATGGCATAGGGACAAGGTGAGAAAGAGGATGCAACTCGTAGTGGAAACTGCTCCCAAGATAAACCACACCGATAGCTTCTGTGTTGAATTCCTCCAACAGTCCAATGGATACGCTTCTCTGAGGACAAGTGAAACACCGTGACCTTCGCAGAAGGAAGCGACTCCATTCCAATGATCAAAGGTGCCAGCAACGACAGAAAAGGTCTGCTGCTAGAAAGTGCTATCTATGCCTTCGTGTTACTCGAGCGCTTCGTTTCTGGTCACAGCTTCGTGCGTCTCGGTTTCCCTCGAAGGAGCCTACTAAAAAGACTGTACACACATAACTAGAAGCCTACTATAAAAAAAAAAAAACTACTCCCACCTGACAGACACCATGACTCATAACCCATTACAGCCGGTCCCTTGCTCACTTTGCCTACCCGTTCCTGGCGGAAACTTCCAGACAACTCTGCGCATGAACGTCACTTGCATGTGCATACCACCGCGGAGGTGGGCATGGCGAGTTGAATACTGCTCCCTTCGCTTGCCAAACAGTGCACAGAGTGCATTTCTATCGCAAGATTTTCATCACATGTACGGAAAACTATCTCTGCCTTTCTTTCTCCCACAAAGGCTGCATGGAACCCGGGATTCGGCTTAGACTTTGGAAGGCGATCGAACAGCACCCTGCTTTCCGGACCATGACGTCAAAAGTTCCAGCTCCTCCCCACAACGTCTTACCACTCTGGAAAATCAGTCTCCGAGGTTACTGAAATCAAGTGTGAATGATACGCCGTCTCTCTTCCTAGAATAGACATGTTTTTGTTTTTTTGTTTTTTTTGTTTTGTGGGTGGGGGGGTTCTCCCCTTCATGCTGCTTAAGATGAGCGGAGGCCCAGGTGCAGAAGGGTCGCACGGCACATGCCGACAATCCTATTTTGACTCTTCGAGAGGCTATGGCAGCGCCTACTCCAGTTGCACCTTTGGTTCATTCGTGAACACGAGTAACTGCGGGGGCGTATTTAATGATTCGATTTGATGAAATCGGGATGATGTAGAGCTAATATTGGTCTTTTGACGATGGAGTCTTCGGGAGCAATGGGGAGGATGGAGTTTGACGTAAAGAAGATAATTGCATAGTCAACGCTGAGGCGGTTGGGTACAATGTTTAGGGGTTTAGGGCTGGGCATGGGGATGCTCGTGCGTTATCATTTCTTGATCCGTGCTGCGTTTAAGTCGTTGATATTTTAAGGCGTGGGATGAGTTATTCATGAGTATGGTGGGGGACAGCATTCGCGGGTCAATTTCCACCGTTAGAATCGTGGGGTTTGTGGGCTTTCCTTGTTTGAGGGGTTACTAAAGTAAAGATTACTTAGTAGAATGAATATGGTATTCCATGTGGGGAGGCGCGGTGGAGATTTTTGTTCTTATCGACGTGGTGTTAAGGGTGATTTATGGTGTGGAGGGGAACGTTGGATATCGTGTTGTATTGATGGGATTGGGATTTATGGTGGTGGTGGGAGGTGGTGTGGCTGTGGAGGAGATGGGGAGATTTGTGTTGTCTGTTATGGAGAAATATGTGGCGATTGGGGAAGTGTTTGTTGGTTTGAAGTTCATGAGAGGGCTTATATTAAGAAATTGGTTAATGCGTGTTGGTGCAATTAGAGAAATAATTGCTAAGAGACGGATGGAGTGAGGGAGGGAGAGGTATGTACGAGTGATTAATGGTGTTAATAATGTCATAGAAAGTAACTATTTTATGGTGTATTTTGTTGTGTGTTATTTGAGATGAATAATTTTTCAACAAATGATTTAATTATTGAGTTTGGATTTGAACATCCCAGAATACCAGTGGAATAAAATTTTTCATTTTGTCTCTGGGAAAGTGTTACGAGTATTAATGAGATGTAAGGAAGAATGTAAGGGTCGAAACGAACTGTGTTATCACTTTTGCCCTAGAATATTCATGAGATGGATATAATACATATTTTAGTCTTAAAATTAAAAAAAGAATGAATGATGTTGATGAAATAGTCATAGAGAGTGCGAGGAATAATGAGAAAAGAGGTCAGGGGAGGATAATGGCTAATTCAATGTCGAAAATTAAGAAGATAATTGTAATTAGGAAGAATTGGGATGAAGAACGGGAAACGTGCATTGTTTTTTGGATCAAATCCGAAGGGAGGTGAGGTATTCTAATTAAATTGGAGTTTAGGTTTAATGATTACTGCGAGAAAAATAATGAAAAGGATAATAAAAAAGGAAGGTAAAAGTTATATTTCTTAGTAGAAGAGACAAAATGGTATACCACTATTTAGGGATTAGAAGTCCCTGAGGCTGTCTCATTGAGTATACGAATTATAGTTTATTGTATAGAATTAATTAGTATTTTAATAAAATTAGAAATTTTTGTTTGCAAAACAAATGTTATTATTGTAACCATAATTTTAAATTGTCTCTTTAGCCTATATAGAGCGAAGCGTTGAAAAGGCTTAGGAAATAATGGACAGTTGATGGATGGAGCAATCAGAGTTTCAGTTGGGGAAATTTTTATCATTAACGGTGATATGCTTAAGCTTAACTCAAATTCTTAAAATTTTTATCTTGAAGGGATAATGTGTTATGCTACACTAAAAGAACTACTCTTTATTTCTTAATAATTGTACTATATATACTAAAAGAGTATGCTCATAGAATATATAAATAGAAATAGAAATAGTACAACGTCTACGAAATGTCAGTCTCGGAGGGGGAGTTCAAATGATAGATGGTGAAGGTGGGTGATAGAGAGTGTGAAAATTTGTACTGTAGACAAGGTAAGGCAGATAAGTCCGGCATTACATGAAGACCGTGGAATCCTGTTGCAATAAAAAATGTTGAACCAAAAATTGAACCTGTAATACAAAATCTGAGTGTAATGTATTCTATGATTTGAGTTGCAATGAACATCAAGCTGATTGCGATAGTAAGAAGTAAAGAAAGAAATGAAAGGGAATAATTTTTTTTTTAAAGAGAGTGATGTGTTCATGTAACGGAAAAACCTGATCTGAATAGAAGAATGCGATTAAACAGAGGTACGTCTATGGCACATGGTAAGGCAAGATTAGATGGGGGTCAGGAAAATCTGAATTGTGGATTGACTCTCAATCTAGCATGGAAGAATGATCAAAAAAAGGAAACGAATAAAAAGATTTCCGAGATAATAAATATGATTATTGCAAAATTAAATGTTTTTATTATTTTTATTGGGAGAATGCCAATAAATGAGGATTCTCGCTTTATGTCTTTCCCCCAGAGGAATCTATTTAAGATTGTGGTTGTAATGCAGAGTGTAAGGGATGAATAGATGTTGCGTATGAGGCATACTAGGAAAAGGGTTATGGATGGGAGTGAGAGAGAGGTGAGAATGGGTCAGGGTCTATGGGGGTGGAAGAAGAAGGGTTGGTGATTTGTTATTGTAGTTATTTGCTTGTGTATAATGATGTTATTGTGGTGAAAATGTAAGCTTGGATGAAGGCTATGGTAATTTCTAGGATTATGATGGGGATGGATGGGATAAGGTTGGCGAGGTTGTTTGAAAGTATAATGATGAGGATGTGTCCAGTAGTGATGTTAGCTGTTAGTTGTAATGATAGGGATACAGGTTGGATTATCAGTCTTATGGTTTCTAGAAGTGGGATGAATAGGGAGAGGGATATTGGAGTTCCTTTTGGGGTAAGGTGGGCTAGGAAGTGAGAGGAGTTGAAGATGGAAAAAAGTTGTCTAGAAGTGGAATGGCCAGGGTGAGAGATAGGAAGAGATGGGCGGATGAAGGAAATGTGTAAAGAGTTAGTCTTGAAAAATCCACCTGAGATACCAAGACTACAGGTTCATCCATGTGGCAAGACTGAGCCTTCTGCCACTAAATGCTGGACCAACAAAGAAGGTTCATGAAAGGAGGTGTTGGCATTGTGGAACCGAGGATGAGACTTTATCACATGTGCTCAACAGATGTAAAAAGCACATGCCTCTGACAATGCAGCACCACAATGCTATCCTGGAAATTATCAAGAAGGCTGTAATGGATGAAGCCAAGTGGACTCTGGTATCAAGTAATCACAGAGTGCAGGAACCACCTCCAGCCTAAAACCAGACCTGGTTTTATAAAAAAGCGATTGAATAGGTGTGCTGGACATCTGCCCATTTGAAAACAGAAAGGAGGCGTTCACCACATCTAGGAAAATAACCAAAGTGCAGGCAATCATTGTCAGCTCACTTGGAGCATGAAATCCTGAAAATGACAACGTTCTACAATACCTAGGAATTCCAAAGCTGATGAGGCTACGACAGCGGATCGTAGTCACCTGCATCCGCTTTTCAAGTAGCATCTATGCAACACATGTAACAAGAAAAAATGCAGCCCAACCAGGTGACCTGGGCAATGCTCTCACCCCAGAAGTGAGCACCAAGGAACCGTGAAAAACACGGACGAAACATCATTCACGAAAGATTCTCCAGAGCCATTCCAGCAACAGTTTTTGTATTAATCCAAAATGCTAAATGAATTCCTTCAAGAGTCCACTTCTCTGAGGACAAGTGAAACACCGTGACCTTCGCAGAAGGAAGCGACTCCATTCCAATGATCAAAGGTGCCAGCAACGACAGAAAAGGTCTGCCGCTAGAAAGTGCTATCTATGCCTTCGTGTTACTCGAGCGCTTCGTTTCTGGCCACAGCTTCGTGCGTCTCGGTTTCCCTCGAAGGAGCCTACTAAAAAGACTGTACACACATAACTAGAAGCCTACTACAAAAAAAAAAAAACTACTTCCACCTGACAGACACCATGACTCATAACCCATTACAGCCGATTCCTAGCTCACTTTGCCCACCCGTTCCCGGAGGAAACTTCCAGACAACTCTGCGCACCAACGTGGTCACTTGCACGTGCATACCACCGCGGAGGTGGGCATGGCGAGTTGACTACTGCTCCCTTCGCTTGCCAAACAGTGCACAGAGTGCATTTCTATCGCAAGATTTTCATCACATGTACGGAAAACTATCTCTGCCCTTCTCTATCCCACAAAGGCTGCATGGAACCCGGGATTCGGCTTAGACTTTGGAAGGCGATCGAACAGCACCCTGCTTTCCGGACCATGACGTCAAAAGTTCCAGCTCCTCCCCACAACGTCTTACCACTCTGGAAAATCAGTCTCCGAGGTTACTGAAATCAAGTGTGAATGATACGCCGTCTCTCTTCCTAGAATAGACATGTTTTTGTTTTTTTTGTTTTGTTGGGGGGGGGGGGGGGGTCTCCCCTTCATGCTGCTCAAGATGAGCGGAGGTCCAGGTGCAGCAGGGTCACACGGCACATGCCGACAATCCTATTTTTGATTGGTCCTTGCAGTTTTGCAATCGACAACACTTGGACTTTACAAAAAACTGATAACCTACAATTTCACCTGATACCATCGGACTAAAACAAACGATCGGCAAGTCTTCAATGTTCATGTCTTTTTCATGATTTCACAACTGGGCTCTTACCCTAACTGTTTTTTTTTAAAAAAAAAGAAAGAAACAACGGGAGAATTAGGAAAAGATTTGCGTACGAGCAAATGAAGAAAATTCTGGGGACGTTCTATTGCTTTGTTTGTGCATCCTGCAATTGAGCTGCAAACAGCGACGATGCACCACACCTACAGAGCCCCGAAGCAACCGAGCATCCACCCAGTATCACCAAGCAGCACGCATTGAGCAAAGGGGAACACTTTAGGAAAGAAAGACGAAGGTTAACTGAAAGGAGAACTGCATTGGGATGCATGGAGAGGGGCACTGGAAACGTCGTGCACCTCGACTGTCACGTTCGTCCGTCTGGAACGAAGCCTGAAATTCGAAAAGAAAAAAGAAAAATAGGAAGAACGCGTTCGCCCCCAAAAGAAAGCAGTATGAAAAATAACTCAATTCATGGATAATTTTGCGATTCCCTGTACCCACAAGCGTCAATTGTTCTCCTCTGAGGAGTCCAGCCCTTCACGTCCATCCTCATCGTTCCGGTTGATGTTCGACAGCAGATCACGCATGACGTTTAAAAGAGAGGTGACGCTCCTCCTTAAATCGACAGCAGAGTTTTCTTCGGGGGCCGAATCCGCTTCGTCGCCAGCTCTGCATACACATCAGCGTTAAGCCTCACCGCTCCAGGTGCCAAGCAAACAGCATCTTACGGTAGAACCCTCTGCAATGGGACAGCACTGTTGTAACTGGGAAGGAGAGACCTCGCGAACAGGGACAGGAGGTTGCTGCTTTCATTCGACGCCTGGTCGAACAGCCTGTACTCCTCGTAACCGCACCTGCTGTCCAAAGGGGGCAAAGGGTCGAAGCCGATGATGACTTCATCGACCTATTTGACAAAAACAACAGTGACCACAGACAGAAGCGTTGCTGATTACGTCGGCTAAATTGCTCATGGCTTCTCGAACTTCGGAAAGGAATATGTGCCTTCGGATGTTGCGCGGCATGCCGACGTACCGACGTTTGTACGCATACAGTAAGTCTTCGACCTGTTCGCTGTACAGGGAATACTGCTGCATTACGGCTGAAGTGTTTTCCTCCAGCCACGCCAAAACGGAGGGCTCCTTCCATAGGTGATGGCTGCGTTCCACGTACAAATTGATCAGCTGATTGAGAGCCTGCGGGTAACTATTGGAAGACATCAACAGCGTCGCTTGGGGGGAGAGGGGTGGGGGTGGAAGGGGGGCAAGCCAACCTTGAAGCCGCTTTCCTGGCGAACAGAGGATGAGCCATTACGGACAAATCGGGTTTCGCTGCACACTTCTCAAAAATGGCAAGTACGACCGGAGGATAAGCCACGATGCTGCTTCTCAGGAGGCGATTCATCTCCAGCAAGCACCCTGAGTCAGGACCATCCGGAGACGACGATGTTTTGTAAAAATACGCCAAAGGCACCGAAAACGCAAAATTCGGCAACTGAAACAGGTTCCTTTCTTGATTCCACGCATTGAAGAGCTCGATCAGATAGTCGTATTCGTGAGCACGCAGAGCGTAATGGTCGATGAGCAGCAAAACTCCTAAGGGATCTTCTTCAGGGTCCAAACTCAAAAGCAGTTTACACAACTCAAGTGCAGTGCGAGAGCATCCTCTCTGTCCAATGAATGCCAGGTGTTTAAAAATGGCCAAGAAAAAGGCTCTGGAGCAAAAACGCAAATGCAGGAACACAGTGCTGCCACCGGCAAACTGACCTGGATTCACGACGGTTGTAAGGTATGCGACACTTTCCGGAACTGAAAGAAAACAGCGGATGAAGTGAGCATTCCATTGAAAACAAAATCCTTTCTATGAGCTGGGATGCCATGTTAGTATCTTCCGTAGTTCTAAAAAACTCAGACATCTGCAGGAGTGCATCGATGTGGTACGGATTTTCCTTGAGGATATCCTGCAACATCGGCAGTGACGAGAATCTACCTCAATCAGCACTTTGTGTTTTTCCATTTAAAAAAAAAAAAAACATTTTTAAAAGAATTCATCAAGCAGCTTCAATCGCGCAACCTGTCATTACACAGGGCTGGAGCTGATTCCCATTCTTACTACACAGTTCTCACTTTCTGTCACGGGCAACCTCGTAAACAAGCAACGACAAATCTTTCAACATGCAAACCAGCTCGCGAACTTTGGGATGGAAGGCGAAAGTTGCAAATCGGCAGAGGAGGAGGATTTTCTTTTTTTTCCCAGACATATGGATTCCGGCCACCATTCTCACCAAACATTCAAACGCGCTATCCACGCTTAACTCTTTATAATTCACTTCTCATCAATTAAAAGAACGGTGTTCCCAATGACACTTTGTGAAGGGTGCGAACGTACTCTCCATGGTGCGGTAACACGTGTTATGAAAAGTTACGTGAAGCAGTTTCAAAGAAATCGTTTCGTCCGGACGTGAAACGAGGAGCTTCCGCTAGATATGATGTGTCAAAACTCCAGTCTTGACATCCGTATCATTATGGTCGACACGACGTTAGGAGTCAAACATACGTGTCACGGGAAGCACGAATGAGGACCGAAAAACACTCGAAAACATTCAGAAACGCAAATCCAAAACGCAAGAGCTGAATGAGCTTCGGAAGCTACGTTGTACACATTAAAGAACTCATTTTCCCGGTTTGGGCGTCTCGGACGCACGCAATCATACACGACTTCACTGTGCTTTGCGTTCTTTCATTCGTGCTCCGCAGGAACCTCGCCAACCAAGAATTCGAATTCGTTACTGCTTGCTTGGCCCCAAAGAGCTGCATTTTTCACTTTCCACAATTTGCACGGCTTTCCCTTCAACAGCGTACACTTGAAAACGCGACAGGCATTCTTTCGAAAGAAACGCATGATTTGTTTACTTCCGCTTCCAGTTCGGGTAAAGAGCGATCGTACTGAATCCTATCCCAAGCAATGCTCGAAGTATTTAACATCTGAAACCGTTTCAGTGATTCCTGGTGATTTCACTTGCTCACTTGGGATCACCGCGGCTCATGATTACGTGCATGCCTTCACTCTCAAACTGATGTGCTGAAGATCACGCATCGGACAGGACCACGGTCTAAGCAACCGCAGTGTCCAAAGCGCGTATCATACATATGGTATTGCTGTTGTCAAAATGGAAGATAACATTTGACAATCAAAACAACGCTCGACAGGACGCTCCAAATAAACCAACGAATGACACCCTGGTGGATGTTTCGTAGGTGATCCACAGCTCGCGTTTAAAAAACATGGAATTCCACATCCTAAAGAAACTTCTTCAAAGTTGCCGCAAGGCAATGGAGAGGACCCGCGGTGGTAAGCAAACGGAAGTAACCACATGTATGAAGATTCATTCTTGAGCCTAAACAGCAATTAGTAAACTCACCCCAATCATTTCTGGATGCAATGAAGTAACAGCATTCAGAAACTGAAACTGTATCTTCTGGTAATGATGATTATGAGTAAAGGAAAAGTAACTGATGTTTTCCTTCGTTTCCAGTAGGACCATCGAAAGACCTTTGGAATCCAACAAAAGCAATCAGCATATTTTTCGAACACTGGATAACATGAATGTTTTCCATGTATTAAAATAAATATGATAAATCGACGGAATCCAATGGGCATCCCAATTACGAACGCTCACATAAAATTAAATTGCAGCAACAGAGAATAGACAAATGTAATAGAAATGCATATCCACCCCTCCCTACGAAACGCTGCCTAAGATTCATGAGACGGCGACTGAAATTGGAGAGAAAGCTGTTTTAGCATGTCGAACACGCTCGATGGTTTTAAAAATCACAGGAGCATTTATTTGTTTTCAACTTCAAATCATTTACAACTACATGCAAAGAAATGGGTTTCGCGAACTGAAAAAATCCGAAAAAGTACACATGATCTGGAATATTTTCTGGATTTTCTTAAAGAAACACGGCTCCCTGGGATCTACTATTTAAGATAACGGAACAAATGTCTGTGGTTCACGGAAAGTCTGTGGCAAACAGATCTCTTAGACCTCATACACAACATCATGGGGTGGATACAGTCTGAAGCGCTGCCAACATGACAAGGATGAGGGAACGATCATAACCCTGATGAATGCTGTTGAACATGTCACAGTGCTGTGAAAAGTAAAAATTCCAAGTGAACTCTTACTTCAGTCCATTAAACGTGCACACTTACCAAAAACAATACTTTGACTTTTGATATTAGAAAAATGGAAATTTTGGAAACTTAAAAACAAGCATTTTGATGAATTTCAAATACAATTATCCATTTTATGAATGATGATGCCAAAATTCGCGGTTTTTCTCTTCTTTTCTTTTTTTTTTTAAGACACTTCTGATCAAATACTTTTACACCATCCTTCAACCTTCAAAAACACTTGGGATATTCTTTGAAAATTATTCCATGTTCTGCTCTGTGCATTTCAAATAACTGATTACTGTGGACTTACAAAACAGACACATCAGCCCTAAGCCATCGTAGCCCACCTTGAGGTTTAAGGGATTCAAGATGGCACAGCCATGTAATTGAAAAATGAATTATCTGAACGAGGAATAATATTCATCTTGTGCCCATTGACTGAGAAAAGCGTTCAAGCTTCAAAAATGTTTAATTTTGTCAATCCTTGTAGAAATATAAAATGCAATACAAGATTCCATAAACGAATCAAAATTTTTTGGCACAAACTAGTATTAGGATGCATACTTTTTCAAGATAGAAATGGAACGAATATCAATTTAAAAAATATTCAATTGTAAATAACAACGCCCATATATCTGAACTGAATGATTTCAAGACAAACACTCATAACACATGCAAATGGGTTATAATTTCTAATCATAATTTTTTTATGACTACTAATTGAACTAAATATTAAGTGACTCACCATGTTTACTAAGTGGTGGCCACTCTCTTTTAGGTTGTACTAACCAAAGATTCTGGTACATGTTCTTATGGAATTTCTTTTTCCTTATCACAAAAAGTACAAAAATAAAATGCAAAAATACATGGACCGAATATAGCAAACAAAATTAAAGCAATTGAACAATAAATACAGAAACAGAAAGAATCTGACAGTTCTTGGTGTATGATAAGAATGAGTTGTTAACATTAAAGTTAACAAGCTATACAAAAAGTGAAAAAAAAGTCTTCAAAATAAACAAAGAAAATTAATAGGAAAAGGCAATTACTTTAATAAAGCATGTAGCGTTTTTGATCCAAATAAGTTTCTCAATTCATTTTCAGGGTTTAAATGTCTGCGTTCTATGGATAGAATTCCTTTTTTATTGAAAGGAGATGAAGAAACAGTTCTGGGTGCTTCTGATTGGTTCTGATGGACTGTTAGATTAACCTCACTTAATATTTTATCGATCTCATCATTCTACAAAAGTTTAACATAAATGAAGGCATACAGTTTCGATATCACTACAAACTAATAGTGTAGTAAATTGAAAATAAACATTCCTTAAAATCACCTGATCATCTGCATTATTATTATTACATTTGTCATTTTTTAATTTCTTTTTCTTCTTCTTCCTGGAATGAGTTTTTGCATATAGATTTGTGCTTCTATCATCATTCTCCTCTCCTTTTTCATCTTCACTTTCAGATGATTTTGGTATTTCCGCATTATCGACATGGAGCTGCACACAAAAGTAAAACTTTGTCAGAAGCATTTGAGAATGAGCAGCATTTTATTCTAGGAACATCCACATAATTTCGACATTAAGCACATAACATAGACAAATCCACATCACTAAACCAAATACAACTGGTATGAAATGACGACTGAAACTTTTACTTTACAATAAAGTTATATTGAGCAATATTCAAATTTATAAATTTCATACTACTAAATATATAAATGCTCATATTCAACAAAATTAAGCAATCACCAAGGAAATAATTTTAGAAATATTTTTTTGTGTTATTAAAAAAACAATTGAAAGTTAAAAAATACAATAGATTTTAGCGATCCATTAAAGAAAAATTCCTCTGTTCTTTCTGGAAATTACTTCTGCTCATTTTTCATACTTGATTCACTACAGCTGAACTGGTGGTTATTTAGTAGGCATCAAGTATGAACGTTTACTGCAGTTTAAACTAATTGTCCACATTTGCCACTGAATTGATGCAAGAAACGAATTTCAGAAATTGTCACAATCACTCAATGAGTTAATTAATAATGCAGCAACAAATACAGAATTTACTGGCATAGTTTCCTAAGTAAACAAGATGGATATACCTAACACAACATAAAGACAAAGGAACATTTGATGCAATGTAAAAAGCAAATGTGATTTGATACAAACTTTATCATTTCTTTTAACTTTGTTTTGGATTTTGGAAAATTAAAATGGAGTTAAGATTTTCAATAATATGACAAGTAAACATTTTTAAAGTGCAACTTCTTATTTCATAGGAAAGGCAAAACATCTTTTGAAAAACTGTCTACCCATGTTTCTTCAACACCTAATACTTTATTTCTGAATTTATCTGCCTAGGCATTCAAGACTATATGCAACTAAAATGTGCATTTCTATGCATACATTGAAGAAGAAGACAGTTTAACTGGAAATTACAGTTTTCATGTTCAAGTATTTTCATTAATTGTGCTTCCAAACTCTTCATTTCTGAATAAGGACTGAAACATTAACAGTTTTCTTATTCATTTGTTGAAAACTGATGCTGACTACTTGGAAACACCCTCAAGAAACTGGCCATAGAAAAAGTAGAACACCTCAAAGATCCACAGGACCTATCATTTTTGCACAACCACGTTAAAAGCTCTTAACAGTAAAATTGGAAGTGATACAAATAGATTAACTTCTGAAAACGTAAGATGCACAGGGCTATATTAACAAAGTAATAAAGTTCACAGAAAGATTAAAGGAAAAACGAAAACTTCAAAATGAAAACAGGCACATACTTTGATAAGAGCACACTAAGAAAAACTGAACTCAAAAAAACAAAAAGGCGATCCAATTAAGGTGATCGATAAAAATGTACCAATAAATTAAATAACTGTTGGAAATTAGTTAAGTTTGCAACTTTAAATTTATCTGTGATGTTTTAAAGATATAATGAATTCCTGGAATAAGAAAAAAAAATTGCCTTTCACATAACTACTCGGATATCAGTTCAATAAGAATTTTTGATAAGGATGTAAATACAGTTGTAACAACATGGCAAGAATAGCAATTGCAAAAAGGAGGGCAAGAGAAACCAGTTTCTCAATTGAAATCATTTAAACGCAACTCTGAAGCTTCCAAAATGATGTGAATTCAAAGATGGCAAAGCCACGCAAAAAAAATTATGTCAACTATTACATGGTTGTGGAAAGATACAAAGACAAGGTCAAGAAAGCACATAATTTCCGTAATTATTCTATGCATGATTACTACTGATTGTTCCTGTTAACTGTAAAAAAAAAATGCTATTGGTTCACAAATGATTGTCAGTAATCAACATGACAGCTTTACCATGTTATTTAAGGTTAACAATCCTACTCTGTGATAAATCATCGGGATAGATTTCCTAATTTTCTAATGTAAATTAAAAAACTTAATGATTATACACTGCTGTCTGCTTAATTTGATTATGTTTTATAGCTGGATGACCAACAAGGGAAAAACATAGTCAGTACAAATCTTTTGATACTTGAAGTCTCATTTCAATAACAATGATAAGCACATATATTTTTGAATTTTACAGAATTTGTATTACAAGAAGGCTATAAACATTCCAAAGAACCTAGGGTTTTTTTCTTTTTTGCTATTTTTTTCCTCACTAATGATAAGATTGTGCAGTAAACGAAAAAATTGTCTTCTCAATTTACCAGCAAAACTGAACCAAAAAATTCTATAGCTCATGCAACACTTAATGCATCAAATACTGTTTCCACAGTTTCCATCTTTAGAGTATACTTTCATAAAATCGGTATTTTATGCGTGAAAATTCATGTACAATTTCATAAAGCTGGAACCATAACTTAATTCTCACCAGGGAATAAATATTTGAGGTTTTATTTTTTATCGTGCGCACACAGTTGTCTTCACTGCTCAAGTTATTCTCATGGCAAGCATGATTTTCCAGGGAATCCAAAACACCGTTACACTCACGGCCATCTATTCTGTCTTGGATAATCTTATTGATGTCTGAGTGGATATCCCATTTCTGAAGTTTCCTGAGAGCACGCGTTGACATCCTGCATCAGTATCTTAACACTGCATGGAAGAAAAAATTCACTGCCGTGGTTTCCATTTTTGCGCAAGTCCACGGCAACTTTTCAAAGCAGGGGAGATACCACCACGTGGTATACGTTCAGAGAACGACTTATTTGTTCTTATACCAGTTGCACGTGTAAAAATTCAATATCCGTACATAAACATCAGGGACGCTGAAATCTTTTACATCGCACGCAAATGCATGAAACTTGGAAAGATCGAAACACAACATTTTTCGATTCTTTCATCAAAGGTGTTGAAAAATTCCCAATAAAGCCGTAAGAGCAAGGTGTAAGCATCAGAGGGATCCATGAAAGCTGAAGAAATCGTGGATTCCCGAAAAAACCAAAAAAGCGCGTACTGCACCCCCGGACCTCACCCCTATATTCCGGGGAACGCTCGACCCCTTTGCTTACTATCCGCCAAGCTCCGCCCACTCCGCTGTCACGTTATTGTGCCACCATCGTACTACCGCCGTCACGTGATTCATTCACGCTCACGTCACGCTCACAGCACCATGAATCACCGCACTGCTCCCATTATTGTCTTTGGGAATTATGTGCCGCTGGCAACAATCTGCTGTTGTCTGGAAAATGTGAAATCAAACAAGGAAACAATCCGCCCACGCAGCCGGTGTCCAGCATTACCTTGTGCAAGCGGGTTCGGGTTCGCAGCCAACTAGCCATATAGAAAGGCTTGGCATTTTACCAGCACGTGTTTATTTGGATAATTAGCGTATCTGTTTATTCTTCTAAATTGGCCGTGTGTTTTCTGGAGGCAAATTAGTAGCCGTGCATCGGAAGTTCGTGTCGTGAACTTCCGCTTCCATTGCTGTGTTACAGCCCATGTAAGTTCATTGGGTAGACACATCAAAAGAATTTGGGGTTAAGAAATGCTTCCCGCACTTCTGAACTTGATCATTTTGTAAAGTCATCATAAAACTCACTCTTGCATTTTTACATTAAAAAATTGCATGCGAACAGTGCACTTCAATGAAAGGGTATCGAACAAGCAATAGTGTGGTCATTAATGTGTTTGCACGTAACACATTCGGTAAAGAATTAGGTCAGGAACTTTCAGCCGTGCAGTTTACCCAGATATTAGGTAAATTTTTATCCGATCGGTCTAAGCATCGTCGGTTCAATGGTTGCTGAATAAGTTATTTCAAGTAATGATTACATCTCAAGGTGTCATCATAAAACGGGGATCAGGGGATCAGAATCAATGGACATACTGTGCTTGTCTCGGAGGCAAACGGTGTGGGATACGTATGAGTCCGGAAGTCTTTGAAACATTTTTATTTTTCAAGCGATCATGCATCATTAAACATGTTTGGCCTAAACAGATTCATTTCTTTCTCGTTCATATATGGTTTCATCAAACAGTAAAATGCAATGTTAATCATGCTTGCTGACAATGATCATAATTTATCAAGATCTTTGATATAATAATATTATTATCACAAAACTCCTCCAGTGACAGAGTAAACACCATGACATTCATTGGAGCAAATCCTGTTTATCTGTCTGTAGGGATGAGTGCTGCTAAGTTCTCTCCAAATGACGTGTTCAAATGCCCAGTATATAATTTGGTAGTGAGTATTGCATCTTCTTTTTCAGAAATGTGGTGAATTTGTACATAATGAAGTGGAAGTAGTTAGAGAATTCCAACTCTAGTTTCATTTTACTTTTTTATCATAATGTAGCTGCGACAATGTCATTTCTAAGATCATCTGTGAACTATTTATGGTGCACAACAAGTGTTTTAGGCAAAGGTGCAACAGGCGCAGTGTATCAGGGTGTGAGTAAGGTGAGTAAGGTAGATGACACCTATTGTTATGCCTGCTAACCAAAGTCTTGTACATGTGCTTAAAATTTATAATAGATATGTGCATTCACATCACAGTTATTAAGTTCAAAGTATCACTCCATATCCTTTAGATTCTTTTTTATTGTTCAATTTATGGTTTGTTTACTTTATGATTTATTTAATCCTCAGACAACTATTGTTATATGAAATGACTAAGTATATTAATGCTTCATGATTTATATTTCATCTCTGTCTGAACATGAGTTTGTGATTTGCATGCTTGAACCTCTGGCTTGCATTGATGGTGATGCATGCATACTCCTGTTCATTATCAATTTATTTAATGTCGTGCAAGTCTATGTTTGGGAATTGAGAACTCTTCATAATAAAGTGGCTTAAAATATGGTTATTTTGAGTAAGCTAATGTAGCTGTATTTAGCAAACTGGTGAGCCTGTTGCAGTGAAAACATTCAATCAGCTAAGTCACATGAGACCTCCTGAGATACAAATGAGAGAGTTAGATGTTTTGAAAATAGTTAAACATGAAAACGTTGTAAAACTACTGGCTATTGAAGAAGAAGTAAGCAATACTTTTCATTTCTAAATTTTAAGGAGTCTAGAAAGTTCCAGAGGTTGACTCCAGTTTTGTATCATTCATAAAATTGAAATATTTTTGCGACTTTGCAACTAAAATATTAAATGCAAATTAAATATTGGTTAAGTCGTTCACATATTTTGCAGTTAGTTTTATCACTTGAAAGTACTTTTTTATGTTTGCTGTTATAGCATGCTATGCTTTAAACCACAATGCCAGAAAAACTTTAGAAAGCTGCATTTCTCTTGTCATTTTTAATGACTCCAGCTAAACTTATTTCAATTTGAATGTTTGTTTTTATCGTGTGTTTTATTGTATGTTCTTGCACTGTGTTGTAGCCCTTAGATGAAATTTTTTCCCATTCATTTTCATATGTTTATGTACTGCTTTAGCATATATACACATATGCAAGGTGATTGTTTTGTGTTCCTTATAGAAGTTATTTCATTTATGTTATAATTTTGCCATTGAATAAGCAAAGTTATGTGCATGCACAGTTATGGACTTTTTGTTTTTGTTTTTTCATTCATAGATATGTTTGAAATTTTTCGATTTTAATGTAATTGAATCCATTAAAAAAATAATGATTATGTTTTCCAATTTTTTTTTTAGACAGAAAGTCATGGAACAGTTATTATAATGGAGTTATGCTCTGGTGGAAGTTTGTTTAATATTTTAGATGATCCAGAAAATGATCAAGGCCTAGAAGAGCTGGAGTTTTTGTTGGTTTTAGATCATGTTTGTTAGTTTTATTCTATCTATAAAGCTGGATTTTTTCCTCTGTCATTATCTAATTATGTTTACAGCTGCAGGTATGAAACATTTGAGAGACAACAGCTTAGTCCATCGGGATCTAAAACCCGGAAATATAATGAAGTGTATAAATCCAGATGGTGGTATAGTTTTCAAACTTACAGATTTTGGAGCAGCTCGAGTGCTTAATGATGACCAACAGTTTGGTTCATTGTATGGTACTGAGGAATATTTGGTGAGTTGTTATTTGTTATTAGCACTAAGTATTTGGCAGCATCCAGATATGTATGCCAAGGCAGTATTGAGAAAACCTATGAAAAAGTCATTTGGTGCAACTGTAGACTTGTGGTCCATTGGTGTGACTTTATTCCATGTTGCTACAGGACGTCTTCCATTTCGTCCTTATGGTGGAAGAAAAAATAAGGAAACTATGCATTTTATTACTACAGAAAAACCTCCAGGAGCAATATCTGGAGTTCAGAGCAGTGAAGGTGGTGATATTGAATGGAACTGGACGTTACCAGAAAATTGCCGCCTTAGCTAGTAAGCCCTAAACAGCTAAATAATCATTTAATTTAGTTTGTAGTGGTCTCAGGAAGTTGATTACCCCTCTTTTAGCTGGCCTTTTGGAACTGAATCCTAACCAGATATGGTCTTTTGATCGTTTCTTCAGTGAAGTTACCAGCATTCTGTCATGCAAGAAGATGATTGTGTTTTGTGTTCCTCATATGAAGTTATTTCATGTATATCATGATGCTGCTGATAAGTAAGTGGAAGTGCTTAGAATAAGTACATAGATGCAGGTCCCAAACACTGCCAAGTCTGGTGGCAGAACAAAGTTCTGTTCCAGAAGAAAATCAAATGCTTATTCTCAACAATCAAATTGTGCATGCTGCTGATTGCAGCAGTTACTTGGTCAAAGCTACTGATGCAACAGAGTTGAAAACATTTCTTCTTTTTAACAATTTAGATTTCAAAGTGAGCCTGAGTTTGGAACTTAACATTCGTATGTTATTTGTGTTTATTAGATAGCTGCTAATGATGTATCTTAGCGGAATTTCCTTCATTACCAACACAACTTGCATTGGAAAAAGATGCACTTGTTGCCAAGAATATTTGTATTCTCTCGTACATGCTCTGCAGGAAAATAGACCTTTTGTCTCAATGTGCTAATCTAACCCAGAGTGCTGTTCATGCTTTGAAGTCAGTCTCATAAATTTTTTGTATGAGTAGCATGAATCAATAGTTTTGTGCTTTCTCAAGAATTAGAACAACGCCTCAAAGATATCGAGCATGCTTTAGAAATCTGTAAAAGCATATTGCCACAGATGCAACTTCTTGCAGCATTGGAACACTCTGCACCTTTATCATCATCATGTATGAGAACTGGAAATGACCAGTACGACATTAATATAGTTCAGCAAGAAGAAAGATACAGAAAGGTTGTATTTTCATGTCACAAATATCGAACTAGTTTCATTCTGACAGCTTTATGTCAATGCATATCAGCTACAGAAGAAAATTGTAATAAATAAATTTTTGTTGCATGAATGGGATGATGCTAAGGTAAACATGAAAGACCTTTCAAAAATGAATTCCAAAGCAAAATTCTACAATCAAAGAATACGAGATTCTTGGCAGCATTTGCTAAGAGATAAAGCTGCAAGAAGTGAGTATTTGATCAAGATTTGCATGATTGTGTCTTATAGCTCTTAGCCCATGTGATGAGCAGTTTCATAAATTAGAAAAAATTAAACTCCAAGAAACTGTTGGTGTTTTACACAGTCTCTTAAACAAGGAAACATGCCCTAGGATGTATTTGTTGACTGAATCATTCACAGATTGGTGCAAGTAAAAACTTCTAGAATTTCTAGAACAATTTCTTTATTTTGCCCTAGATTATATCAAGCAAGCCATGTGCAAGTAACTTTACTGAAAGAAGAACTGTATTGTCTTCAAAATGTGATTCAACAGCACATTGCATCTGTTAATCATTACCAACAGTGTCTGTTCAAGGATGAGCAGGTCAACCTGTCTGCTAACTCATCTTTTACTTTCAAGGAAAATGCCCCATCAAATGTTGCTTTTAGTTTGAAAAGGTAGGAGATTTTCCTTTGTACAATTTTTCATTGTTTTTCAGTATTGAAGAAGTCTTTCAATTATGTTATGAGTTCAGCAATACTATGAATGATAACAGATTTCTTTTAAATGAAATTCTCTCCCTAAAAAATTGTAAATAATCATTGCTTTCAAAATCTTATGTATGAAATACAAAATCACTAGCCAATTAATAAAAAATGGTTTTTATAATAGAAACATGGATGCTTATTGAATGTAGAATGGATAATTTATTCCGAGATTACCCATGGAATTCCGTGGTGTTCATTCCGGCTCCAGATTTTAAAGCTGCCAGATTTCTCAATTTTTAAAGCTAGTTTGATTTTTTTACGAATTATGAAAGTTGGTTGCTAATCTCTGAAATGTATTGGGTGCAATAAAATGCCTTAGCAAAGATTTCTAAGTGGTAACGTATTCATGAATACGAAACTTTTCATTCAGCATTTAAGCTGATAATTTTTTTAAGAATACAAAAAAGGCATTTTTTTATCTTGATATCATTTGCGCGTTTTAAGTGATTGATGCTGAAGGTTAACGTGTGAAATATTAACGCTGTGATATGATAATTAGGGTTCAAGTATGTGAAATGAAGCCTTTTAATGATCTTTCTCTGTTGTCAACTTGGCAAGGATGTTTTTCAGTATGAATTTTCTCTATAGAACATGCATTCTTCATTACCTGTATAAGAAAGTGGCAACTGATAGTACAAATGAAGTACCTTTGGTAACAGTGGAAGGAAAAATCATCACTTTTTTGTCAGGAAAACTTAATGTATTACTCCATGATTAGTTTTATGGGCATAGAAGAATAATTAGATGTACAAAGGATTGCATTTGTAGATTTAGGCTTTTGATCATAATGGCTATTGTTTTTTGCACTAGTTTCAAAGGAACATGTTTTAAAATGAATCAAAAGCTGGCTTCCCAGACTGATAACAACAAGCATGCAGTCTGTGTATTAGTAGAAATGTGCCAAAGGCTATGAAATTACAATACAGAATAAAATTACATAAATTTTTCAAGAGGCTGTTCATGAGAATGGTCATATCACAACATAGATTATGTTGTATTTAAAAAGGCTGTATTGCAAAGGCATCTATGATATTTCCATGAAGATGAGCTTAAAGTGAATGATTGTACTGATGTACATGGATTTCATATGCTCTGATTGTTGATTGTGGCAACATTAAAGTTTATGAAAAGCACAATCAGACTACCACACAGATTTATATGGATTTCTGATAAGCACTGTATTGAAATGAAATTTGTTAGAAACAATAATTTTGCAACAATTATCGCTATTGCGGGTTACGTTGGAATAGGAGTTCTCATAACAATTATTCTCACAATTCGCAACAAAATATGTGCACATCTTAAAATTCAGTTGTCTTTTTGCCATGGGAAATAGACCTTGCTGTACGAATTTTTTGTACAACTTTTTTTTTTTTTTTTCTCTCTGTTTCCCAATTGACACAGGCGTGGGCGAAAGGGGCAGCTTCGCTCCGCCGGCTTAATCGATAACAATGCGGAAAATGCTTTTCTCCTCCTTCCCCCCCCCCCCCCTTCACTTTCACTTTCGCCGCAGAACTTGCGCTCACCGTTCGAGCAAGTTGAGGATCGGATTGCGAGTGGGCAAAAAGTGCTCTGCAAACTGTGGAAAGAACGGACTCTCCCGGGCACAGAGGTGCATTGCGTGGTGCCGGGCTTGTGCTCTTCGGAAAGACAGACAGACACACAGGAGATCGGGACAAAACCCGGAAGCAGAGAGCGACTGATTAGCCATGCTCCAAACCAACGCGCCTTCTAATAGAGATATGCTTCTGAGCACTTCCACTGTGTACAGCAGGAACGAAGCCTCCATTTTGACAACACGTATCTCGAAGAAGTTTCTCAATGCTGACGAGAAGTTCCTCGTCTCGGCCATGCACGAGTCCATCCAAACACGTGACGTCGGAAATCTGAAACTCAGCATGCAGGTGGTTAGCAAGCAAGTCTTGCTGATGGCCTTGTTCGACATTCCCATGGATAGTGGGAAGACCATGCTGCAAGAAGTGGTGCTGAAAGACTGGAAAGAAGGAGTCAGAACAATAATTGAAATGAGTTACAAGATACTCAGCGACGATGCCGACTCCTTGGAGAAGTCCCTCCTGCACAAAGCTGTTTTAATGAACTTGGGGAAGAATACGATTCATTTCCTTCTAGAAAGCTTTGAAGTTGACGGCTTGGACTCCAGGAGACGGACGGCACTGCATTATGCTGCGAGTTTGGGTTACATTGATTTAGTGAAGTTACTGATCATGTCAGGAGCTGCTATAGAGAGTGAAGACGATCACCGTCAAACTCCTCTGCACTTGGCATCGAAAGAAGGTCACAGCGAAGTTGTGATTCTTTTGCTGCAGAAAGGTGCCAATGTGAACGCAAATGCTTACGGCCCATCTAAGAAGACCATGAATTTGATACACGAAAAAGTGTACGTATTTGGTGATCCACGTATTTCGGACAGCTACCTATCGCCATTCCATCTAGCCATAAAATATGGTCATTCGACAACCGCTGATATACTTCTTCAAGCAGGAGCCTTGGTGGATTCACTTTCTATTTATCTGATGGCAAGCAATTTACCTAACTTACTTCATAACGCGCTCGATAAGGCAATAAGAGGATCGAATTATACGAAGAGCAACAGAGAGACCTCACTGATTGACCCAGATAGCGAAAATTTCGTTATGGAGGTTGATTTCGGGTCTTTACTGGTGTACACAAAAGACTCCCATCCGAGGATATTCATATATGATGCTGAATTGTTTATCATGAACCACATCAAAAATGAATGCCCTTACATGCTTTTGCATCCCGTTTGCTTGACTTTCATAAGAATGAAGTGGTCATGTCTTAATGCATATATCTATTCTCTGGTGGCTGTGTCTTGTATTTTCCTGATTTTTTACTGCTTTTATCTGTACATTTTCCTCTCGTTCCGGGAACTGGACATCGGCGCTGCTCATTTGATCTGGAAAAAAAGAGACGTAGGCAAGATGAACACTATGTATTCATGTTGGGTTATCCTATTCGTTCTCTCCATAGTAGTGCTAATCATTGAGATACTGAAAATTGTTTTCAGCTATAAGGTGAAGCTGCTAAACTTGGAGCTTTTACTGGATTTCATTTTAATAATGAGCATACCTTTCTTGATTCCAAGGTATGCTTCTAGACAAGTGTGGGAAACGAACATCTGCGCTATGATGGTGATCATCATATCCTTCAAATTCGTCTACCTCCTAGGTCGGATACCTAAAGCAAATTTTTACGTCATGCTGTTCAGAAAAGTCGCCATCACAATGTGTAAGATAACGGTGGTGTACTCTTGGATTTTAATTGGAATCGCATGCGGTCAATTCATATTGCTTACGCCGGATGAGAAAGAGGACCGCAGATCTCTTAGCCTGCACTTTTTGAGAGTGATGGCCATGTTTATGGGGGAAATTGAAATCAACCATCTATTCATCCATCCTCAAATTCCTTTCAGAATTTGTATGTGCATACTTTTTGTATTTTTTATCATTAGCGTTCACATAATTATAATCAATATGATGGTCGGCATTCCTTTGTATGACATTCAGGAACTGATGAAGCAGGGCCACATCCTGTGGTTGAAATCTATGGTTCTAATGATGACCCAAGTGGAATTAATAATAATGTGCACTTCACCTTGTCTTTCTTTTCTGAGGGAGAAAATTTTCGTATTCGAAAAAATGAATGTCATCCAGTTTTTCCCTAATGTGAAATCCAAAGTATTTAAAAAGCAGGTCCAGAGCAAACATTTTGATACCAGGCGTGCCAAACTCACAATCGACAGCAACCTTCATTTTGCCCCAAGTCTAGTCGCATCACTAAAGCAAATTGCAGTGAAGAACTTCATGGAGAAGAAGGATAAGACCAAATTCCTGAAGCAAAAGTCGATGAAAGAATACAGTTCGCACTCGTCGGTCGTGAAGTTAAGCAGCATAGCCATAAAAGCTTCCCGTACCGAGGAAACATTTAAGGACACGAAGAGCTCTTTTGAAGCAAACAGCAACGACGTGGAAGCGAAGCATGCCGGACGGAATGTGACGTTCGAATTCAAGCAAAATTTCGACTCTTCCTTGATGTCCATAATGACAGACTTCCAAAACAGCTTCGCAAAATTGCGAGAAGAATACGACAAACTCCACGGCAGCTTACAGAAAATCTACATTGAAACGACTCTGCTGGCCATCGACGAGGTCACTCGGGAAATCCAAAACTATCACAATAGACTGAATGCTGTCTTCCAGGAAATGAATTCAGTGCTGCCGGCAACTTGATCTACATCGACGTTGCTTCGCTAAAGTATCTGTTTCGAGTAAATACATTCATGGCTTTGGGTGATTCAGCGACGGTGTATTTGATGAAACGGTCACTGTGCGGTTTCGCGAAAAATAAAAGTGGACACGAAAGATTTTCACTTTTAGGTTTAGGAGACGGAGATGGACCTGATGCAAAGCGAAGGCACCACAAGCAGATTCTTAGCAAATCCCCTTTATTATACCTGCTTTACATCACTTTTCTTTTTTTTTTTTTACAAAGCACAGACGATTCTACCTGTATGAAACGATACAGCTAAGCGCTCCTGGTGAACGCGTACAGCCGATGGACGGGAATTTGGGTTCCAGGGAACGGACGCAGTTCCGGGGACTTCCTTGAAACGGGAAAGATGTCCCCATGAAGCTCGCTTATGCGTGAGTCACTCCCACGCTCTGAAAGTACATAGTGAAAATTCACCGTGAGCGACTTCCGTTTATACTGCAAGTTGTGCTGTATCGCAGGATGGTCAGTTCGTCGGGAGGGAGGGGACGCGACAAGCAAGCGGTAGAAGTACAACGGGATTTGTTTCCCTTTTTCGGCGACCAGAAGTCCAGCAAACCATCACAACGGCCTGCGAAAATGAGGGAAAAATCGTCTTTCTAGGGAATGAATCTCTTGCCACAGTCGACATCCTCCTTTTAGTCTCGATGAGAAGGGAAGCATGACCGGGGAACTTCGATTCCTCCGACTTCGGAGTAACGCGCCAGGATCTTTACTTTGCATGCCAGATGCCTGTGCGTTCCCGGAAATCATCATCAACAAGGGAAAGCAGCAGAGAAATCCCTGCAACCATCCCAAGTTGCGATTAAGGCGAACCAGGAACGATGAGTTCTGCAATAAAGTATCACGTCTTCAGCATCCACGGAATCATGTTTCCTTTGCGATTCCGGTAGAATAAGGAGCTTAAGTTTAGAATGAACTTTTTCTAGAAGATGCTGCAGCTCCACAGGAAGGATTCGGGACCTGTCGCAATGAGCTAAATGATATTTCTAAAATCGATCCAAGCACTGAGGTTTATTTGTCCGTTAGTCGAAAGGCAGTGGATATATTTTTCATGCTTCATTCGTCACCAGATTCCTGCAAATGGTGCATCTTCAAGCTGCCGGCGGGTTCAAGCTTTTGATCACTTGATTAAGATAGGAGCATGGATCCAATGCGAAAGGATTCAAGGGACGATTTCCAAGTCAAAGGGTTGAGTCATCTCGCTCTCACTCAACGGAAAATCGAACCGGCAATCTGGAGCTGGCACTCGGTTCGAGTGTCGTGGATTTTTATGCATTTGCATGAGAATGTGTTTGGTGAAGGCGTCGTCTTCCTTTGTGATGCTGAAGGCAATGTTGCGGTCTGAAGGCTGCATCAATTTAAGGGACGAGAAGATCCTTCGGAAATATGTGTTGCTGCATTCTCGGAGAAAGGGTGGTGGTGATTTGGAGCAGCTGAGAAATGCCGTCTGGGGTGCATGATCACCAAGCCTCTCTGCATAATGAATTAGAATGTGATCCCAAAACGAGGAAAAAAATTGTTTTTGAAATGACAGTGTTTTCTTGCTCAAAGTTCGATTGAATTTAATTTTGCGTGGTGGAATAAGCGGGAGAATATTTGGATTAGCATGCCTTCAGCTGGAAATTCTACGATTCGAGTTTGAATGGCTTGAGTCGGGCTGGTTCCCATCTCAAAGGTTAGGGAAGAACTTTTGGCTCTTTTTGCTTTCAAGATTTATCTCGTGAAGAGGGTTGTGCCAGGGTCGTAGGACGTTGCTTGAGTGGGAACTTTTGGATCAACTAAATCTGTGAAGTAAAGCAAATGTTCTTTGAAGCTCCGTGATGGGAAAGACGTTTGGCGTGCTGATGTAGAGATGAGCAATGGATGCAGGATGAATGGGTATATTTGATGCGAAACTGCATTTGGGGGAGTTTCCTATGAGGTTCATGTATTCGTTGTGGTTGTTGCATCCAAAGTGTTTGTAGGGGCTATAAATTACGATTAGAAGGTGATTAAGGATTACGATTGATGTTTTGCAGGATAGCAAGAATGTTGGGGGATTGTGATGTGTCTGGTGGAGGCCAGTCCATTTCCTTCTGGCTTTTTGGAAGGGAGTCGGTGTTGAGTTGCAATTTTACGTTAGTGGGGAACACATACGTCTGTGCAAACACGGATTTATTGTTTATGGGAGATTCGTTGGCAATCGGTTATTCACGGGGGAGACTCAGAGAGATTGAAGAATCCTTTCGAAAGTATGCGATTTTCTTATCGTACTTTCTTGCGCACGTGTCTGAGTTTTTGTTGTTTGTTATGTGGTATGCTGTCTATTAGGTATATGTGTCTGAGCCATAAGTTGATCAAGAGTGTTCCTGAAGGTCACATTAGCTCTTGGAGATTAAGGGACGTTGATGGGTGGACGGGGTGTTATTTATGGCAAGCTATCTGGAAGATGAAAGTATGGTAGCCCGAAAAATGTATGCTGGAGAGAATTAGGATTTTAATAAGGAGAATTATTATGAATGAATCTTCGAATCGAAAGTGTCACTCTGGCTGGACGCTAGTTAATGGAATAGGTGGATTTGAAAAAAGGAAGCTTTGTTCTTAAAGAACTATGTATGGGAAGGGTGTACTAGTGTAGAAAAAGAAAAGCTTAAGTAGTACTAGTCTTATTGAACATATGAGTAAGAAGAATAGGCTACATAAGATTCTTCTGGGATTATCTTTTAGGAACCAAAGCCTTTCATTCCTAAAAGGGTTAACGGAGCTATTAATGTGAAGGAAGTGAAAAATGCGTTCTAATGATAGTCATCAATCCGGCAAAGGACAAGGATAGATTACCAATTGAGTTAGGCATGAAGTTTGCTCATTCGAGTGACGAGGTAATGTGATGTGATAACCAATGAGAGATGCCAGGAAAAACTGATCGATGACGACTATGATACGGAATGATACTTGACCTCGACTAGCACACATCCTAGAAAAAAGGTTGCTATTAAATGAGAGATATGTAATAGGAAGAGCATTTCTTTATAATATGGAGCACTTTGAGGAGTACTGGGATAAACCGAAGATTTGGCTTACAGATCACTAGGAAGAATAGGATAGCAGGAGTGGTGTGCATAATAACTTCTTTCGTATGTGATATCCAACTATGGCGTTGTCTTCATAGTTCTATGAGTATTTTTTTGCGAGTGTGGGTTTAGCAGATGAATTTTTTATCTTGATTTTTTCGTTTTCTTTTGGGTTTTCGGATAAGAATAATACTTGTGCTAAAATGAAGTTGTCAAAATGGGTGGCCCAGGACAAAAGTTCAAGTTTCCGTCTCGGTTCGTCAGGTTTTCTAGTCTCCATTCCATGGTTCTTTGGCGTGTTTTTTTTTTTAGTGGACGGTATGCTTGTTGTTTGATGAGCTTTCTGTGGATAAGGTAGGAAACTCAAGGTCTGTAAGGAGAAGCAGGTTGATCCTTAAATGTATCTGCCGCTAGATGGGTACTTTGGTGTCTTGCTGAACCTTAGTTTCGAGCATTTTTGTGATTTTTGTTTACACCAGGACACGTCGGAGCGTTTCTTGTAAAAAGAGAGAAATGTGCAAACTCATACATTCGTAGTGGGATTACAACTTCCGCTACTTCTTTCGGAGTCCAGGACGCGTCTGCTCGCCAGCAGGCTGCCAAGAGAGATCCGCGCGGGGAATGATTGGAGGGGGAGTAAATAATAATAATAATAATAATAAGCGCACACAAAGAAGCAATTGTTTAGCAAAATGTAGGGAGGATGCAAGGTATGAGATCACAGTCGATTCCCTGGATAGCTCTGCATCCTCTCCAGCCTGCTGGCCAGCTCCTCCTTGTGACTCAAGAACGGCGACCTCGTCCCGATACTCAACAAGAAAATGACGATCGAGAAGGCGTCCTTGCTGTTCTCTGCTCCCTTCCGGAGTACCTTCGGGCCAGCAGTATGGCCACGGAAGTAGCAGCGGGCTGCAATCGCCGCGGCAGGCGACGTCCCGCTCCTCATGAAGAACGGCTTTTAAAAGTTCTGTGGATTGCTCTTCGGGAGCTTGTAGAGATGTGGAAGAATGTCCCCACCCGCTACGGGGGATAACACATCCAGTTAACAGGTGCAGGGACTCCTCTGCACTTGGCGCAGTACGGAGCCACACTTCCACAAGTTCAACGGAGCCGGTGCCGTGTTACTGAACGGACGTGTTTTCAGTGCCAACTCTCCTGAGAGAGGTTCAACTAGCAGGAATTCATGCGGTGGCTCGTGCGGGTACTTTTGGATGGCGAAGATTCCAGCGCAAGAGAAGAAACCGCCAGCGACAGGGGGTGTACCTGGAGGAGAAGGTCGCGCTGGGGCGTGCCGAGAAAGAATGCGCGCCTGAAGACATTCTCTGCTGTTGCCTACCCCTCTCCGAATCCAGATTAGAGGAGAGCCAGTGGGTAGTGTTCACAAAACTCTCAGACGAAGACCTCGAACAGATCCCGATTCACGAGTCTGCGAATAGCAAAGTCGCGAAGAAGGCCGCGTCCTTAAGTAGCCTTCGGGTGCCTCAGCCAATCCCAGGATATCCTCAATGCCTTGATTGCTGGCCCCTTCCCTGGAAGCTGCAGATTAAAGTCGAGTCTGAGGTGGTTGTTGAGAACCGACGCCACTCTTGCTCGACTGCCCACCCGACAACACAGGTGTTCTTCGAGGCAGGCGTGGTCGATGGCCTTCTGCATCCCAGGTTCACAGACTAACAAGTTGCAGGCGTTCAAGGATGCATGCAGCTCGTGGATCTGGACGCGATGCACCTGCATCCCTTTGTCATCCGACAGCAGGCGGACATTGAAGCCGCCCACTATCAGCTGAGTGACTCCAAGGCTCTCAATGTTCAGATACTGGCGACTGAGGTCACGGAAAACAGTGTCTTGGCCCCTGTCGTTTTGCGCGCAGATGTTGGTTGCGGCGAGGTCGATGGAGTTGGACCACCTTAGAAGAAGCCGCTCACCTCGGCCGTGGAAATGCTCCTCACGCACGCAACACTGAACTGCTGGCTTCAAAAACGGTCGGCTGCACCGCACAAGTATGCAGTGCCATCTCGACGATGCAGCTTCCTCTCTTCCCCCCCCGCACTTCTCTCGGAGTCCTCCACTTCTTGCCATGAGATCTGGTGGAGCAGAGAGATGGTCGAAGGAGCGCAGGGTCCCTGCTACCGTGCGGCTCTTTCCGTCATTCCAACAGGCGATGCGAAAGCAACGAGAGGAGGCAAGGTTACGCGTTTGTCTGGGAAGATGACGGGGAAGATCCTGCCTGGACCTCTGGCATCTGAAACATGGACATGGAGGGTGCCGGCAAATTGTCCATGGACTCCTCTTGCCTTTGCCCGATGAGATCACCCTCGCAGTTGCATCCCTTCTTGGAGGTGTCGCTCGAGGCCACTTCCATGCCCACTTTCCGCTCCCCCATCTAGAAGGCTACCCATCTCCGGGACCCAGGCTCTCTCCATCGCGATTTGAATGGAGCATTGCCCTTCGGCCGCACCGGATTCGGGCTGCTTCTCAGAATCCGGAGCTTGCCATCTGGAGATGACCGATGGTTTCCAAGGGCAACGCTTTCGTGCGGCCGTGTCCTCAACTGGGCTGAATTGCGCGTTCCTGGAGTCCGCGACTACAGGTTGCGCAGAATGTGATCAGCAAGAGACGGGTCCTGGAAGCTAATGGCAGCGAAACCTCCCCGAAAGAGGGGAGTCAGGCAACAGCTTCAACAGCGCACAGCAACGTCCCCCTGGATAGCTCAGAGGTCGGAACTTGTGTAGCAGATGGCTACAAGCCCTTCGCGCGCTACAAGGTAGGGGAGGTCTCCTCGCGTAGGGCCGCAGCACCTACGGTTCTCGCCGAGCTGCAAAGGCTTGGCATTTGAGAAGATCTGGTGGGACTCCTCATGCTCAGAGAAGGGAGCGCTGTCGAGCTCACTTGCAGGCATGCTGCGGCGGCTCGGGGAGGGCCGAGAGCCCCAGTGACCATGCTTGCACTTAGCAAACACGCTGTTTGTATCATTCAGCGGAAAGATGTATCAGCAGGTCATTATCATTTTTTAGTCATTGGTGAACTCTTATCGTCATAATTTGTTGTCTGTTAAAAACTATATTGATAAATTCTATTGTAAATACTAGCATCTAATGTATATTAAATACTGTACTTCATATAGTGAATTCGGTATGAAATATTAGTTAAGCCTCAGACTTTTATTATGCGTGTTTTTTCTAAGCTATTATCTATTCTTAAATAATTTATACATTGGAAGATTGAGATCGCTGTCAAGGATATGATCTGAATATGCAAGGTTTGCAGAAAACCATGTAAAAAAATGAACAGTCATCAATGGAAAGCTAACGAAATATCTTCACCATTTCTCTCGCTCATATAAATTACAAAAATCAGCCTTTGAGAACATTCTCTTCGTTGGAACAAAAGGCTCAGTTGTACGTTTCCCGAAACTATGGTAGCATGTATTTTTCTATCGTGATGGTGATCAGAAACCTGATTCTCTTCTTTTCAGGAAAAGGGATGGTCCCCTTTCCTGAAAAGTTCCAATGGTGCAGATGTTAACCAGAAGTTCATCTTCAGACTTTGAGGTGCTTGTATCCCAAAATAATTAGCTTTTTCCATCTCTACGATGTGGTAGTTTCCTCAGTAAACAAAATGCTTCATAGGAAAAAAGCACTAGATGAAGGTCTTAGTCTTCACTATTCAACTGGGGTGCATAGCAAAGCAAAAGGTATTTCCGGTCTTACAACTTCACATGATCGGTACTTTTCCTGGATACAATTCAACACTTGGGAAACATTTTGCATTTGCTCGAGTGTTCTATGTGGAGTTCTTGCATTATATGAGAATTCGACTTTCCATGTGCACTTTGCAAGTCATCTTGCTCAATTTCAACTAAGCATCAGATATTATGTCTGGTCATGAAGTCGTCGAGAAACTTTTTCCTGTCCACAGCTAGCCATCCTAGTGTTCTCTTTTGCCTTTTGATGGCAAGCTTCATTCACTGGTCCTCATCCCTTTTGGAATTTTGCTGCAGTCACCTTAATGACATTGTATTACTAAATTCTGTACCTCGACAAGCACTTTGCTGTAGTTCAAGAACAAAGCAGAGCTCTCACTCAAGTCTGTACTCTCCCATGGAACTACAGCTCTCGTTCCTTCTCTGTCCCCAAGAAAATTTATTTGCTGTATAAATTTTCGGAAATTTCAGAATCAGCATAGTTAGCATTAATTCCGGAAACTTAGATTCCTACTTTGCGCCCTTATATTTTGTATATTGTATACGGTCAGCATCAGAAAGTGAAAGAGCGTGATAGTTTGAATATATTTAAAAAATCAACCACGAGTTGTGTATTTGAATTATGCCTTGCAGAATTTTTGTAAGTAACATCAAAGAATGAACACATTCTATTAGAAATGCGCTTTCAAGAATGGAGGATTCCAAGAATGAAATAAATACAACCCAACATTTCAAAGTTTTCAAATGTCAATGCCTATTAAAGTGTGTTGGTTTGTGATACATTACTTATCCTTCTTTATTATGTCCAGATCTCTGAATACAGTTCGTTGTGTGGATATATCCTGAGAGTTTAAAAATTTCCGTTGAAAATTAAGATAATTAGGAAGATAAATATTATATAGAATGCGGTATGATGAGTCCCTGAATCTATTTTGAGAGTGGGGGATTAGAGCTGCAAAGCAGTACAGTTGTTTACAATGCATGGTTTTTTATGTTTATTTTAACAATGCGAAATTGTGCTTGTAATTGAAATTTCTTATATTTTGATTATGCTACTCGATGTAACTAATACTTGCTCAGCGGAGAATGCACAGCATGACATTTGAAACAAAGCACATGTCATTTGGTAATACAATGTGTTCGCCAGGAAAAAAAAAGTTCAGGAAAAGACCGTTTTCAAATTTGCTTACTCGTCAACGCTTCCAGTAGGTGTGTTTTGAAGTGTACACATTAGATTATTTGTTTGGACAAACTCGTGGTTTGCTGCTAATTGAATTTCCCAGGCGAAAATTAATTACAAAATTAATAGCATATTATGTTTGGTGGGACGAGTGGCTTCACGTTTGGAGCGACAAGGTAAGCACGTTGTGCAAAACACGTTACGAACGAAACTTCCGAACATGAACAGTAAGATTTTCGTTTTGAAAATTCAAAACGTGGTCAATTCATGACAACCAAATACACTTTGTTTTAAAAAAAGATCATGAGAATCTAGTTGACCAACTGTTTATTGACGCGTGAAGTAAAAGTCTTCATAACGTAAAAAACGAGCCAGAATTTACCGCATTGTATTCAGTAGACATCATAAGGTGATTGCCTTTTGCATAAACTGACTGAAGTTATTGTGGTTTTCGGTGTCAAGGATTTTTTTAACGTTTTTTATTTTTAATAAAAAAAAGTTTGCACTAAAATCCTTAAGAGAAACTTGTAATGACTTAAGTAGAATTTCTTCACTTAATATTTTTTGATCGTCTGTGTTTTAGTTCAACTCCATTTCAGACTACTAGTGTTTCCAGCCCACCAACATTTTCCCAGTCAGGACTTACATTTGGTGGAACACCAACAACCACTTCCACCCTAGGGTCTTTTTCCTTTCCCCAGACGACATTAGCATCAGGTTAGTTACATTCCAAAGCATCAGTTATTCTTTGAATCGATGATTTTCTTACCTTTTAAGGATTTTCATTTGGTGCTCAAACTACATCTACCATCACTACACCATCATCTGTAGGTGAGTTGATTTTGATAAAAACTGGATGGTCACGTTATGCTGTACAGGATTTACATTTTCTGCTTCTGCTTCCCCAGGAAGTTTTAATTTTGGGAGTACACCTGCATCTTGCACAACAGTAACCAGTGGAGGATATGTATTTGGCACAAGTAAGATTTTGGCACTAAGAAATTTTTGGAGGATGTTCATTTTTCTAGCTACTCCAAGTACAACAGCATCTCAAGGCCTTGGGCTTTGGGGAGCTCCTGTTGCCAATAAACCTTTTACTGGACTAGGAGGTGTTGAAGTAACAAATGTATCTCAAGGTATGTTCAAGCTGCTTATGAGCTGATGACAATGAGAGGCTAGGCAGTGGAACTAGTGAAACAAAAAGTGGAACATGCAAGAATGTAAAAGAAAGTGTGCTTCCAAATGAAATCTACCAGGCTACAGAAGAATTCAAGTAAGTGTTGCTACTGAGACTGCTAATGATTTCAAGGATTCAGAAAATATGTCAAAGAACAAAAGGTGATTCGTGAGCAGATTGCCAGAATGTCATCTAAGCCTATTTACAAAGTGGAAGAGGAAACAGAAGCCTTGAAACATTTGCTGTTGAATCTTGCCTCTGGGATCCAGAGAAATGCTGTTCAAGTCAAGAGATTGAAACATGATACTGCACAGGTTTTCTTGGATAAGTAAAATGAGTGAAATTCCTTGGTAGGATCTTCAAGATGCTGAAATGGCACAGCATACAAATGAAACTCCTCCAGGATTGCAATATGAGAATACAGCGCCACAACACTATTTTCAAGAAAAAGTACGATATTTTGAACAGCAGATGCAATCATTCAAAACACAAATAGATGATTTGGAGAAATATTTAGTTACTTTACACAAGCCAGCTCTATTTGGCGTTCAAGGTAAGATTCCAAGAAAATGTTCAAATTCAGCAGAGCTCAGTACATTGTTCCAGAACTCAACATGGTTGTCAGTCGTCTCCACCAGAGTTTTGTGGCTTTGGCAGGTCAGCTGCAAGTAGTTCATGAAAATTTCAAAAGATTAAAAGAGCAAGTGGTGGTATTTCGGCGAAATTTTGTAACTGATTCAACAGACTCGTGTGACACCAAGAAGAAATTTTTGGGTCTTTCACGTGAATTCTCCCTTGGCCACTGTTACTCTCCTGTTACATTAGGACCTACCCCTTTCACAGGGGCATTTGTCAACACAGCAGCTGCTATGAATCGGTTGCTTAATCAAAAAAATTTGCCTGGTAGTCCTACAATAATGGGAATGGGGATGCAGAGTGGATCTTTGCTGCCACAGAGTAAGATTGAGTACTTTTTGAAAAGATCATATGTTTTTGTAGCACAGCCAACAGAATGTTCTCAATCGTCAGAAAATGTTTTCAGTAGTCCACGAAATACGATTGGAATGAAAAGGGGCAAGAGATGATTGTGATAATCTAAACCGTGATGATTCATGCTGATCCACTTACCAGATTAGAACATAAAATATCTGTTAAAGAGAGAAAAAGTCTTAAGCAGGAAGATAAACAACAGTATATATTTTAGTCATTTGTGAGAGAATGAGATTTAATGAAAGTTTTGTGTTTCCTTTGTGCCAAACTTTCCTGAGAAGACCACACAATGGCAATTGCATAAGCAAACATTAATAAAATCTTCAAAACAAGAGAAATTGAATGCTCCTAAGATTTTCATCATGTAACTTTCAAGCCAGTCTAATATTTAGTTTTGTATTTGTTATTTTGAAAAGGAAGGCTCGTACTGGTAAAAGTCTGATTTACCTAAAATGATATCAAGAAGACTGAAGTGTCAAATTAAAAAAAAGTTGGAAGGTCATTGTGTAACATATTGAAGTTTCATATTTAAATAATTTTCGGCCCAAGGGTTAAATCCGATACTTTTCCATGATGTGGACATTTGTAATGTTCTCTACCCTTTTCCTTAACACAGTAATTCGTGTGTGTATCCCGAGGAGAGAGAGAGTGGTGAAAGAGTCTTTCAGATATAGGGCATACCTACTATAAGCCAGATTTCCATGTTTCAAGAGCTTGTTATGAAGTGGCAGTAAGTAACATGCAGTGCAGTTCAATTCAGATTCCATCATGTCTATATTTGTGTTGCATATACATAAATCCTTTCGAAATGACCGTATTAGATAGTTTTGTTGTTATACCCCTACATTCGAACGCTGAAATTTACCCAGCGAGTATTGCAATACCTTCCCAAAGTTGGTGCTCGAAAAACATCTATATGTGTTTTAATGGATGGGAGGCCAATAAAATTGGTAATGGTTTCACAGATTAGGAGAGATCACATTCTTTTTGAACGCGTTCAAGTTTCGAACACTTCGTCATTTGGGAATGTTTAGGTAATGGGAAAGCCGAGGACGGCATCTATTTGGGAAATCACGCGTCAATGTGTATGTGTGACCTGCAGTTCTTTTTAACAATGCAAAGATTTGATTACAATGTGAAAAACTTCATAGTTACATTGACTGCGTGCATGCAGAGTGGTAGCCGTAGGCAAAACTTTCAGTTCTGTTCCACTTTTTGATTATCCCTGTGCATAAGAGCATACTGAAAGTGATAAGTGGAATACAAGAAATTCTGCATGCCAATTCGTTCACATCCTCGCAACGGACTGTTCCCATCGTGTTCTGTCTTGGACCGTGAGCACGCTCGTTCCGACGCCTGTCGGAAATGCACGTAAAAGAAACGAAGGGAAAAGTGAGCTTGGTTAACTTTCCAAATAATCTTGGAAAAGCCCTGGAATGTTTTCTCTTCCTTTGAATGGGGAACAATATTCTATCGATGAAACTTTGGACCGTTCATGGGAGAGCTGCAACTGAAGCGACACCCACTTGACGTTAAACCAACGTAACCCTCGATAGATTCTGTCTGCTCATTAAGCGGATAAGCAAAAGTTTCACAGATTATTGCCCTTTTGGCGATTCATGACAGCACAGTAGAATGATTGCAATCTTCCGATGCTGGAAAAGAGTCCCGAAACAAACATGGCTCCGTTGCAGCATCAATTCCAGCTTCCCGCATCCTGCCATCAGTGGACCTGAAGGGAATGCATCAGGCGCGACATCAGTTCGGTGTTTTCTTTCTGTGAAGCAGCACTCACTCGAAGAAAGCAATCAAATCATTTCTCAGCAATTCTTACAAAAGTTGCGGCTCCCAAGAATCCCGTAGCGCACTTCTTTGATCTCTTATGCTGGAAGTTTTTCTGTCGAACTCGGCTTACCCAAAACAAAAGCTGCAGGTTTTTCTTCGGGGAGAGGAAAAAAAAAGAAAAGCTCAAGAAAGTTCGGAAATCTGTGTGGTCAATAATTGCGGATTCCCTCATAAACACCTCACTCCTCCTTTCCTGCTACGGCATTAAGCAGCGCCTGGCAAATACGCCTACACAAAACCCCGGCAAGGGCTCCAGGCATTGAATGTGATGGAATTCGGAAAGATGATTCAAAAAAAGTGATTTAGTAGTCGTTATTATGTTGTGCAAATTCTATGAGTTTAATGGTTGCATAATTTTTGGATTGATTTATTTGAGAGTTCATGGGATTTGTTGCTTTCTTCTGTGTTAGTACTTCCTATCTGGTTTCTCTACTAATTCCAGTACCGATTTTACTTCATACATGCTGAGAGAGAAGTTGCACTGGCAAGAAAAGAAAGGTTGAAAGAGTAGTTGCAAGTTTAAGAGAACTGAAACTGTGCATAGTATTATCTAGAAATGTTAAGCAATAAAAGACTAGATTTTTACGTATAAAATTTTCATGTCTTATGTTACAATAGATCGAAATAATGAAAAATGTGAATATAAATTTAAAAATGAAATGAAAACTGAAGAAATTTTACCCATATTGGGTGAACTATCTATTAAATGTTCATTTCCTCCTATGGACCATGTATTAACAACCGTTCTGTGAAAGTAAAGTTTGCTGTTTTTTCGAATAAAGAAGGGTTCTTAGAAATGTTTATAAAACGAGTTCACAGTGAGGAAACCTTTTGCCTTTTTATCGCAATTTTTGATCCATTTGCATGCCCGAAAGCATGTTGAGATCTTGTCTCTTTATAGTCATCTGAAGTCATGTGTTATCGAAATCATGTGTTAATTAATTTTAGAGCACTTGATTGCTCTTTGGCATTAGTTCGGTAGTGTTATCTTTGTTTCAAAACAGTCTTTTTTAAGTTTTAATCAGTTACAGAGATGGTAACTGTAAACATCCAAATCTTGGTTTTGATATATGTCTCATTAGATTGTTCTCCTAATTGTCGTAAACAGAATTCTAGCTGCTATTCTTTATATTAGTTCCCCTTAAAACAGTAATCGATAATTGTTTTTCTATACATGCATTGAGGGCGTTCAAAAATGGCACTCGAGAAACAGGAACAGGGAATAACCTACCATTCAACTGCTTAACTTTTTGTATAACTACAATATCGTTTGCACATCTCATTTGCATTTGCATAACTTTTGCACGGTTCCCGTAACTATAATATTTGATACACTTACCCAAAGAAATGATTTTCATGTTTGAATAGTCTTTTTAATTTAAATAATAAGTTTTTGATTCATTTATATGCTAAACGTGAAGACTTATTTTCTTATGATTTAGAAAGTTTTTATTCTAAAACCTTTGTATAAACATACGAAAACACTAGAAATTCTTTGTTATTACATGTGGGAATTGTCTTCTTAGATTATGTAACTAGTTACAGTCAAATAAGTAAAGGAATATTCGTAAGGTGATAACCTGGATAGTTGAACCTGCAGCAAAACGTGTGCTGGTACTTCGTTTTCCGTGGTACTGCGCTGATTTTGTGAGTATGCAGATGCAGTTGTTTTAGATCATGAAACCCAGACTTCAAGAGACATAATGAATTTGGTTGATTACTTTGAAAAACAGATATTTCTCGTTTTCAATGGACAGGTCAGTTACATATTCTGCATCGGTTTATTCGTTTTCATGCTAAGACTGTGTTCGTGGCCGTAGTTTTTTTTTTGCAAATAGTTCTGATTTAATTGAAACTAGAATGCATGCTAATGCAATGGTCTTCGATTCAATGATGACTTCTGTGTATAAAATTCAAATTTGAGATTCCTTATCATCAGCTTATGTTGTATGTTTTAGAAAACGTAATAGAGATGTGAGAATTGACGACAATTATGATTTTGTGCCTCTATCTAAAAGAATTAATAATCTTCATCTAAATCAAAACAATGAGATTCCTAATCAGAATCATCTTAAACAAGGATTACAGGTAAGCTTACGTTGTTTTTTTGTGTGTGTTTTTTTTTTTTTTAATTAATATTTGAGATTAAGAGCTATTAGTTAAGAATGCATTTACAATGACGGATTATTACATAGTAAACAGTTTTGTGTATTGAAATGTCTGGTAAGTTAAATTGTAACTTTTTTGCTTTTTCCAGATAGTGACATCAAACCAAATAAACAATTATGTATACCCTGTTTATTCAGAAAATGTAACTCAAACATCTGCAGTATCATCTATGTGCATGACCTATTGTCCACAGCTGGATAGAGCTCAGAATCCTCATTATTATGATATCAATGAGCAGCTTTTTCAGTTACATCAAGAAAAAGTGAGACGTCTCCAGAAACAGAAGCATCAAATGTAAAATCTGCTCATTTGAATTCCAAGTAACTATTTATCTGTGATAGGCATAACAATATGTTAGCTGTTTAAGTGGATTCATCAGGTTATGATCGCAAATTATGTAGGAATCTTATTAGACTGCTTTTGTTTTCTATACTTAACAAACTGTAATACAATTATTTAATGTAATATGAAAGTCATATTTTAAGCATTTCTGATTGAATAGGTTAGCATACTATCAGATTTATTGGATCTGTCTTAGAAATTAGTAATAAACAATATCAAATGAGTTTAGATGCTGTATCATCTGTAATAATGCACGTGAAAGTTGACTTCCTGAGTGTCAGGATGTTGATTAATTTTGGTTTATTTTATTCCTTTTTCTTCAATAAAGAGTTTCATATTTTTCATATTCAATAAAGAATTTTTCATTTAATGTTCCTTAAGTTTTTTTCTTTAACAGTCCATATATTCCAAATTAAAATTTTAAGCCTTGAAAATCGTTTTACCTATTGTAAATAGGTCTTGGAAGTATGTTTAACATTATTTTTAAAAAAGTGCTTTCAAAAATAGGTAGACAGGAAACTCGATTGCATGCATTGCATACCAATATTAAACCAGCCTGAAGAAGACATTATGTTATACATAGCTGTGTTAAGTAAGTACAAGGAAAAGAGGTTTAATTAGTCGTAAACCTCCAAGAATGCTTATAATACACATATTCTTCCTCCTATCTAATCTTGAACTTTAAAGAAAGTTCAGAGGAGAATCTTAACGACGGAGCACAAGGCACCTGATTAGAAGCCAAAAAGATGTTGAATAGTTTCACATTAAAAATATGTGCATCTTCATTCAAAAATTCATATAATGTGAACACATATTAATATTTGTCTTCATAATAAGAGGCAGTCTACCTTTTGAGGTGTGTTTTGGATAGATGTGGTCAGAAGAATCATGGTAACAGAAGCACTTATTTCAAGTATATTTTGAAGTGATTTAGAAAAACAGCGATCAAGGGGCAGCAAGTAACTTCGAAGATGTCACCAGGAATAGCATTTTCGAAACCGAAGTTTTGAAGCCATCTTGGTGTATTTGTGTCATAACTAAAATCGTTGAAATGGTGGGATAATACTCAAAGTGACTGCCATCAGTTAGGTGAGTAATTATTCAAGTAGATAGTAGTAATTATTCAAGAAAACCCAGTACACTTTGTTTTCGTAAGTCCGGAAGATCTTAGAATTCGGAGCTTGGTAAATTACTGAGACTGCATTTTAATGCAGTTCAGGAAAGTGAACGAATAAACAAAATTGTTGAGAAGGAACACCAGCCCAGGAAAAAGAAACCACGGCAACGTTCTGTCGCTATTGACGAATAATTCCAATTACGTATAATTCCATACAGCAAAAACCCGTTTCTGCAAGAAATCAATAAGAATTCGACCGTGCTAAGGCCCAACGCCACGAAGAGGTTGTCCTTGTTGTCCAAGCGTGCACGTGCTACAAGGAGGAAGGATTTCGAGGATTTTTGTCATGTGATGTGGGAAGGTTATTTATTTCAAGTATGAAAGTTAGCGCAAAGTGGGGAAAAATTTGCATTCAAAGAGGGTGCCCATGGATTACAAAGTACGTCACAAAATTGCGAGTAAAGGCGTGCTGGTTCTTCACAGCTGGTTCTCAAAATCCTGTAGAAGGACCGCTGAATACAATGCACGCGAAAAACCTGATTTGCGAAGGAACTATCGGAAAAAATGGAAAATACACTTCCCCAAAGGAACGAGCAAGAAACATTGTGGGTCACGAAGCAGATCGGAAAGTGGTGTTTTAATCATGTATAAAAGAATCAGTCTTCGGTGCAAAGTTGGGAACGGTCTTTCCAGTCGGGTACGGAAGTTTGTTTTGCGACGGCAAATCCGTCAAGCTTATTTCAAACACCAGAAAGACTTTGGCACCCAAGGAAGTGCACCTTACCATCAAGTGTACTTTTTTATAATTCTGCACAGTTCCAGCAAGAATAGGGCGATCGTATTCAGGATGCTGGGAACGGATCCTTCGAAGAGGGAAAAGAAATCTTGCAGTGAAACTTGAAAGGGTACTACGGCATGTCAAAATCAAAGCAATCAGTTCGAAATGAAAATCGGAATGCACCTAGGAGGTAATATCGGTTTGGGAACATATAATTCGATCTTACTACCATACGTGTAAAAGGATCTGATGTTTGCGGTGTAAGGAACCAACCAGCTATCTCTGATGCGTACAACTTCCAGTTCTCTCAGAGTGGCACCTGGTAAGGGTCAAGAGAAGGCAAAGAAAAAAAAAGCCACTCGAAAGCACAGACGGGAAGTGCTTGCAATACGGAATGGATACGCCTGCTCTTAGAAGAAGTGTACCAACGCTCCAATGAAATAAGCAAACCATGCCGCTCTCTCTGTGGGGAAAGTTTGTGTCATTTGGTGTGCCCACGATCCAAGCAACGAAGAGCCCTTTGCCGTTTCAAACAGCTGCGTCACCAAAGGCCACTTAAAGGGGGCATTTCATGAGGGAATTCGGCCGATCACCAGCTACCGATCGGTTCAGTGAGGTTCGAAGCAGCAAACTGTGAAAACGAATCGAGGATGGACGGTGAAAGAAGATTTCCTGAAAGAGGAATGGACGAAAAGGAAACGAATGGTTCGGAAGCTTATTGGAGAGATTGTGACTTCAGGCGACAGTGCGCGCGGCCCCGGAACTCTGGGGTCAAGGGCATCGCTTTTTTCCTGGCAACGTTGTTTCGCAACTTGGCCTCAGAAAACACCCGAGAAAGGAAAGGAAAAGCGACTTCATGAGACACTGCCCTCCTAACGTGACGGACCTCGCGCAGCGATTGCTGCCAGAGGGCTCCCAAGCGTTGAGGGAGGAGGATAGGAACCACCTCCAGGAGCTTTTCTCGAATCCGCCTGCTTCCGACGAGGCCTTTACACTCGACAGCCCCTGCGAGGGATGGTAAAAACCATGCAAATTGCTGTGGGCTTCCTTCCCCCCACCTTGCTCCGTGCTGCCTCCCTCAGGAACGCTAGGGACATCAACGAGCGAGCATCGTGGGAAGTGTTCTGCCTCATCGGAGGCAGGAAAAAACCAATGAAGGCGTGGACAACTCGGCAGCTAGTGGATGCTGCGACCCCGAGTGTCGCGTCTAAACGACACATGCTCTGGGGCGAGCTGCTCGGAATACTTCCGGAGGAGATGAAGTGGCTCCCAGAGTGTTTTAACAGTGGCACCCTTCCCATGCAGTGGCAAGAGACGGCGTTGCTATTCCTGCATTGAGGAATTCTATGCAGAGCACTCCTCTCTCACTGGACACAAGGGAGTGTGTATACCGGCTGTGCAGAGGGCGGTGAAAGGGAAACCTTCCCACATCTTTTAATAGACTGCGTCGCCTTCCGTGAACTTTGAGATCGACTCTCGTCGATTCCGGAACAATTTGAAAGTCAACATCCTGAAGAGGATGCAGAGGTCCGATCCATGCGAGCAGTGATCTCTTCCCTTCCCTCCCTTCCCCTATAGACATTTCCGCCCCCATTTTTCAATTCTTTCTGTTTCTTTTTGTTTTATTTTTCCCTTCCCTTTCGCCGTCGGAGAGGACCTCACCGGTCTGTTCACCGGTTGATGGCAAGTCTCCCGAGCGGGATAGCACCTAGTGTGCTACCACGAAAACATTCCGATACTTTATTATGGAATTTTTTTGTGTACAGAATTTCACCAATAGATGCCCCGGCATATCCAGGTGATAAATGTGGCGGACGAAGGGATTCGGCAACTGTTGTCTTCGCTCTTGGATGATCCGCCTGTCGGTGCTCTTGAGTGCACCGAGTCGAAAGCTCTCTGCTCCCCAAGCGCGGCTTCTTCGCCACCTCGCGCAGCACTCAATGGTCCTGAGCCGGACTGCTCTTCACGAAGATTCTGCTTTTGTTCCAGTCAAGAGTCTAACGGAATGAGGATCACGAAGTCGCTGCTTGCCATCCTGATGTTCGGGCTGTTGCCAAGGACGGCATTCCCATTCCTCCGCCCCCCCCCCCCCCCTCAATTTCGGGGAATGGGGACCGTGGCGGCGAGCTGGACATCTGAGAATCTCTGGTTTGATCTCCTCCAGCCGCCAGAAGCAGAACACGATTCTAGTACGATGAGTACCCACCCTGACGGCCCCAGGCGAGAAAACATCTGGGATCCACTCCAGCAGCCGCAGCGAAGAGGATGGTGACTGCGAGCCAACATCCTCTTAGCTGTCTTCTCTGACGTTGTGAAGACCATCAAGTGGTGAGGAGGGAGTAGGGGAGAGTCCACCTCCCGCTCTCTCTTGAAGAAGTGAACGACGGGAGAAGGGACGATGATGTGAACAGCGAGGAGTGGGAGGAGGAAGGTGAGACGAAGATAAAAAAACTTTCCCGTTTCTTCTTTCCAAACTTGATACGGGACGAGTGTCCGGGTGCGCCTGGTAGAGAGGACCTCCGCCGATGAAAGGGGGCACCTGGGAGGACCCTCACTTTTCTCATGCTACTGAGGACTTGCTGGCGATGCGCACCTCGAACCTTGGCAGATGGGGGAGAATCATACACCGTCCGGGGTTCGGCTCTCTCTTGCGGGGTGGCGTGCCAGCCGGACGGACCAGAGTGTCGAGTCTTGTGACGGTGAGGAGGAGGAGGAGAGGAGACGTGAACATTTGGTTGAGTGTCGCCACCGCTTCCTCCCTCCCTCCCAAGGCGGGCGACCTCGGCGGTGCCCAGTCGAGCATGCGACCCCTTCCCGGAAGTCTCCGTCCGCACTGCTGCTGCCGTACGCGCCTCCCTCGCGTGTGAGAGGGGCGTAGCCCGCGCGTCTCATTGCACTCCCGTGATCATACAGAGGTCGCCTACCCCCCCCCTCCTCCCTATCCCGCGAAAATTGTGGGGCGCTCTGGAAATGTTTCCAAGATCAGGGCAAACGAAATGCCTGAGGAGCTCTCGCGATGTCGGCAGCGGTTGTGCTCCTAGGAGGAAATAATGAGGAGGGTGAAGAGGAAGATGGAGCACAGGAAGGATGGGGAGGAAGCGATTTCCCGCCCAGTTCCCTTTCGTCTCTCCCTGTCGTCCCTTGGCGCGTGGTCTGTAGGCGATCCCTGAGCTCGTTGTTTCACAGCAGAACCGTCGCTACACAGTTAGCCCGTGCCGTTGCTGCTTAGCGACTCGTGGTGCGAGCCGGGAGTCTCCGTAGCTGCCTTCGTCGCCGTCGTGCGTGCAACGCTGTGTGCTTGTCACTCCGGAGGCAGCGCGCGCCGTCGCTCCAGCACGAAGACCACAGTCGCTGCTCTGTCCCGCTTCTTGCGCCGCTCTGGAAAGCGCGTTCCTGGAGTGACCTTGGCTTGGACCGAAGCTGTTGCTCGGGCGGGAGAAAGGCTCTAGAAGTGACGGTGGGTGGAGGGTAGCGGTGGCGAACCGCCGGAGGGGTTCCAGCAGGAGCTCGCCTTTGGGAGGGATCTGGCATTGCATCGGAAGATTTTCCCAAACACCCTCATCTGGGTTTCCTTTCCCCTTCACCTCTCACCTCCCGACCGCGAGCACCACCTCGTTTGATCGGCTGATAGCGCTTCCAGGGGACTCCTTCAAGTTTGAATCCGTGGCTCCCGGGAGCTCGCAGCCAGAAAGACGGCGTCATGGCCAAAAACAGCAGGGCAGTGCCGGAGACCCAGAAGCGGGAGTGCGGGCGGTAACCACCCGCGAGCGTGCCGCTGAGTCTTTGAGGATGATCCATCTGTCCTTTCCTTCGCTTCTCACCCTTTTGGCTAAGATGAAAAGGACCAGTATGGTTACGCCAATATGGTTACGGCGAGGGGACACGAAAGGATGCCCTTTAAGTTTCTTACCCGGTCACGCCGGGACGTTTATTTACATAAACTAGCTGGAAACAGTGGTTTCCAGCCAACGAATAAAGAAAACCAGCAACGGAGATACACCACTGGCACGTAGGCCAGGAAAACGGAAGAACATGAACGAATGGGGGAGCTGGGGACTACAAACAAACAAGCCCTTTAAGTTCGCTGCTCTTCATATGGGCTATTGAGCCTATACAATGTGCAATGAGGGAATCATACGGTGAAGGTGTACTATTGGCATAAACAGACGACTTAGTCATCCTCGCTGATAAGGAGGATGATCAAAGGAAAAGGATATGCCATGTCGAAAATTTAATGAATCGTGTGGAGTTCACGATCGACCTCATGAAGTGCGCGTCATCATTCTATGATAGAATAGACGCCGAGAGCTCAAAGAACATCTGGTTAGAACTCAACAACGGTTCCATCTCGAACATTACATTATTATCACATTACAAATATATCAAAAAGCCTCTCGAGATGGAGATCATGGAAAATCGTCCCTTTCGAAAAAGCAATGAAAATCCTTTCTCCAGGACTGTCACCATGGCAGAACATGGATGCCCTAAAAAACCTTTTTCTTCCCAAGCCTTATCCATTTCGAAAGGTTAGGGACGCATCCAAAAGCCAACTGGAAGTTTATTGACATCAAGATTCGGCGGTTGGTTAAAAAAACTTATACATTTACCAACCAAAGCTGCCAACGAATACATATATGACGACAGGAAGAAAGGCTGCCTTGGGTTGATATGACTATCCGATGAAGCTGATACCTTCATCATGGATAGCTGCTTTAAGCTTGGCACCTCTCCCGATACCATCGTTAAGAACCTGGCTAAGGGCACTCCCTGCGTGCTGGTATCAAAAAAGATATTGCAATCACTCACAGAGGAGGACCTGGGCAGATTCCTATCAGAAGACTCCAGCAGAAAATTTTCAAGGATAAGTGGCGACGTCAAGAGTCCCTGGATGGTTGCAGGACAAACCTCTAAGCGCACGCCGGCGACATGGGAATTCACGGATTGCGAGCCGAAAGTAAAAATGTATGGCGTAGTTTGGGACTGCTCCATGAGGAAGAAATTTGCCGCGAATGTGCGCTTTATCCAGCGAGAACGCATGACCTTCTCTTGTTGAAAGACATGGGGAAAGCAATGCGTTGCGTTGGACTTCATTAGGATTCCAGCCACTTCCTCGCTTCAGGAAATTTCATTAGGTTTGCAGACTATCGTTTCGTCGATTCGGCAAGACTCCTACCAATAGGAGCCGTATCACGGCTACCACAGTTGGACCGTCTATGCCGAAGATGCACTACATGGGAAGAAACAATACCTTGTTCTCAACTATTCCATGACGCACTCTTCCCTGTACGACGCTAGGTTTAACACGATTGCAGATTGATTGCAAGCAGCTGACACATCAGTAGCTGGCTGCAAGCCAGTGGGTGCCTGGAGTGAACTCCACGTTGAGACCTGATCTGGTGCTACAGAAGAACGATAAATGGGTGATAGTGGACGTCTCCTATCCGTTTGAAAATGGGGAAGAAGCATTCACCATTGCCCGAAGAGAGGGGGAGAGATATCAAGATCTCATTCATCATATTGCCCACGCAGGCAATGGAAACCATACACTCATTCCTGGTAGGCACCCTAGGATCGCGGAATCACAGGAATGATGACGTGCTGCGCACTCTAGGTGTTTCCAGAAACTACGCTAAGAAGATGAGTAATTGATGGTCGCCTTATGAATAAGATGTAGTAGGGACGTCCGATGGACACATACATTAGGACACCCACCGGACGATGCTGGTGACCCCACGGAGTGTCTGGCAATCCAGAACTCAAAAGAAACTCATCCTTAGTAGAGAGGGGACCACCCTATGGAGTTCATGAGAAAGATAGGAAGATTCAGATAAGCCGCTGCCGTTCATCTTATATACATGTATGAATATTTTAATTTCAATAAAAATCCGTTCGATTGTGCTTCGTCCCGTGTCCTCGTCGAGGGTGTCGCTTCTCTTTCTACCCTTCCGGCGGACCCAGGCGCTGAAAGAGGCAGTTGAAAATCCGTCGGACCGCTGCCACTCGTCCCGTTCCGTTCTTCCTTCCCTCTGGTGGAGCCGAATGGAGCAAGAGCACCTGGTAGAAGGGCTTCGTGATGGAGGCTTACCACACACCACGGATGCTGGCGATTCTTTGTCGTGTGATGAGCATCTTTTGGCATCCGTGTGTACGCGATATGTCGGAAACTAGAACAATATCCAGGAGCAGATCAGCGCATCTCCTCCCTCTCCCTATCCGTTGAGCAAGAACTGCACGCGAGACCGTAAAAGAAGACAAGGATTCCGTGCGAGGGGAGGAGATTTCAGCTGCCATGGCAGCAACAGAATCCGAAAGACGGGCGCAAGTGTTCCCCTTCTCCTCCCACCTCCCCTTTTCCGTAGCGTGTGCGTGCGTGCTTGCTTTTCCTGCCCATCTGACATTTCGTGTTCCATAAACCCGTGGGACCAGGCAGCAGAAGGAACGTCTCGCAAAACAGCAAGATGAGGTACCTGGATGTCTTCGTCGCGACGTTGCTTCTGTTCCAACACAGTGAGTACTCCGTGTGACTCGGCGCTCGTGTCCGACACGAAACGGAATTCCTCTTCTTCGCCCGCTCTCGGTCGCGTTGGCGAAGGCCGGCGCCTCCGAATGAGAAATGCGCTCCGAGAAGCTCCCGCTTTCGCAGACAGTTCCTCCTTCGGAAGGATTCTCGGGATGACGCGCGCCCGCGCGGCTTCGGCCATCTTTCGCCCGAGCGGGTCGCGTCGCGGAACAGCAGAGTCCTGGACCTGCGGCTCCTGTCGCCCTCCACCCGCCTCCGCGGAGCGCCCTTTCTCTCGAAAGATGCCCGTCTGAACCCCCGGCAAGCGCATACCGAGGCTCGTGGTCGTTTGCCCGTTTGAGGTCGAGGCCGTCATCCTGAGGGCGCATACGCGGCCGGAACGGCGTTCAGACTCCGAAGAACTCCGCCCCCGAATCGTCGGTCCATCGACACTGTGCTGGTCCCGGAGCGCTTCTGCCGCAACATGCGCTTCCAGGAGCGGCTTCGTAGGTTGGGATTTTTCTTCCCGGATGTAATGCACCACCTCCGTTCTCTTACACTTCGATCTTGGCCAAAAGGCCGAGAAGCGATCACACGTTAAACTGTCCCGAAAAGTGGCGAAGAACTCCAAAAACGTGAACAGGAAGACTTTTTTTTTCTTCTGCAAGTGATCGGAACGGTGTTCAGGATGCACTTGCAAACACCTGCGTATGAGCATTTTTTTTTCTTTCTTTATTCTTCTTTCCTTCCTAGTCTTTTACCCATATTTCCGCGAGGTCCTCAAACCTTCTTGATCTTCCTCTCCCTTGCCTTGTTCTCCTGGGCTCCGAGGTCCCGGAAGATGCTCAGCTGCGAACGGAAGAAGAGAGGGAAGTCACGGTGATCTGCTCCCATCATTCGAGGTCGTTCCCTCTTTTTTTTCTTGTCTGCACGAGTGGGAGGAATATAGGAAGAGGGGAGGGAAGGGGCGTTCAGAACACGTCACTGTTCTCGACCCGGTCATGCGATGACGTTCATCACATCGAACAAACATGGATCAAGGTGCCTTGGGGGCACCAAGGTAAAAACGCGCGCAGTAAAGGAGTTGGGGAGGGAAGGGGAGGGCAAAAATAAATAAATATGTACAGACGATATATATAAAGCTCGTACGTATGGTGAAACACCGGGAGCAAACGTTTGTCGTCTCTGGGAAAAAGGCCGATGGGCGAGAGGGGGCAGGGAGAGCTCCGGACTTGTGTACTGCGTCTTCCTTATAACTTCGCTGCAATCCGGGAGGCGTCTTTATTATTCTGGAAGCGGGGGGAAAGCCGCTTTCCCAACGTGATAAGGACGTCCAGAGATCGGCTTCCCCCTTTCATACTGCTCCGCCGCGTGCTCCTGACTGCCTCTCGGATGTAGCGCGGTATCGCCAGCGGTTCGGTTGTCGAGAAAGGACTGAAGAGCCCGCCTTGCAAACTGCCGGATGGGGCGTGAGGCGGGGGCGCTGCTACCACGCTCTGACACTCGCGGGGGAGGAAGAACTCGCAGTCCGACGACAGGATGACGAGCGACCCGGTCGCCCTGAGCATGGTGCAGTTCGAGGGAGCGGTCACTTTGGTCCCGTGGTTCCGGCGTTCTTGGCTTCCCGAAAAGTCCCAGGGCAGAAAGAGTATTGAAGGAAAAGCCTAGGGTAACGGTGGGGACCACGAGTTCGTACGAGGGAATGCCAAGATCGTCTGCCCATCCATCCAGATCTGGGATGAGAACGCCGGATGCCGTGGTGCCCAGCAAAGACCGTCTTTGCTGACTCCTGCTATGCAGAGGGAAACCTCTTACCTATCCGGCTGGCTCCTATCGTGTCACTATCTGCTCCTCCACGCTCTCACAGGGAGCATGGTTCAGTGGGTAGGGAAAGGGGAGTGAACTTGGTGGTTGTTGGCAAAAGAAGTAGTCTGCCCCGCGACGGGCATTTAAGAAAGGACTTTGCTGAGTACATTCACCGCGATTCGAACCCACAGACTTCCTCTCGGCATCCGGGATGGATTTTCCCAACACGACACCCGGCCCTTCGTCGCTCATAGGGAACGAATTCCCACGCCCGGAAGCCGCTTCCGAAAGTGGCATTCCCTGCAGGAACTGGCTGCTGGGCGCGTCTCCTCGCCTAGTACCAACAGCAAAGAATGCCTACGACATCAAAGCTGCTCGCGTGAATTTCCCCAGTCTCTTTCGATCTTCATTCTCTTGCTTGCAACTATCACAATGGAGCCGCCCTTGTTTGCAGGTCAGGTCGGCGACGCTGGCGACCTGAACACGATGGTCCTGGAGTCAGTGGTGTACTTCCCTAGAGATCAAAACCTGTGAGAGAACACTCCACGGAACGCAATTAGGAATAACGTGCTTCTTAAGATATTTGTCAGCGTATTTCTGCCAAGTTTTCCAGGCTCTGGAAGCAGGCATCAGGACAATCGCAGTCAACAGTCATTTGAGGCAGATCCCGGGAGATTTGATATCCAATTACACGAAGGAAATTCGTGATCAGCTTGGCTATTTATTTCTCGATGCCGCTATCACTCTGCTGGCGGGAAGCATCCAAGGAATAAGCAGCGACTGGAGCAGGTCGGTTGTTGACTCAGCTTTCAGCAGCTCCCATTCCCTTTGCGAGAACGCAATCTCCGAGATCCGCGCCATTCGAGACTCACCAACGATGAGCAGCTCATTTCTTTCTTTTTTTTTGGACTGAATTTCAGGTTCACAGCGTTCTTCCAACAGAAAAATCAGTCACTGAAGGAAGCCTGGGAAACATTGAAACTCCAGTCCTGGATTGTACTCCTCCCTCTGATCACCACCCTAGTCAAGATCGTGGCACTGACAGTGGCGCTCGTGAGACGCCTACAAGCCTTGGGACCTAATGTTGTGAACGTGGCAGTGCGGAACACAAACGCGTTGTTTCTGTAGACGTGGTCTTTGGTCGATCCGAGTTTGCCTTCCGGAATAAACGTTGAAAACGCGTTCCGATACGGAAAAGTCTCCAAGTCATGGCGATATTCTTGTTGCACAGCACCCGATCTTGAAGATTGCAGCTTCGTCTCCCCGGGAGACGGAGGAGACGAAGCACAGAATTTCTTGCCATCACATCGGAGTTTGTCCTGGCATCCGTGAGTTTTTAATCCTGCGGGTGTTCCCTTGTGTAGTTTGCTAGTCCTGGTTGAAGAAACTCGGGAAGAAAAAGCGTAACTGCATCGTAAACAATGAATCCTGAGAAGAAGAGCGGCAGCTCTTCCTGACAGAAAAGACGATGTCCAGATGTTCATTCTTTTCTTTTTTTTCCTGCTAGTAACCTGCTTCAAGAGCCAGAGAGATGGGAAAGTTATTCTGTCCGATAAAGATGGTTTTATAGAAGAAGGGCAAGGAGAAAAAGACATGGATATATGCTTGAATATATTCCAGAAAGATTTCCCAGATCAGTTGCCGCCATCGTGTTTTTCTGACTGTAAGATGCACTTCCCACTGGGAGCAAGTCCCCTTAGTCCAAAGGTACGCGTCCGGAACAGCATGCACTTCACCGAAAGGTTATGTTTCTTACGGAGCACTTTCTCTGGAGCCTCTCCCCAAGGATGCCACGCAACGCCTGCGGCAAAGCAGAAATAGCTTTGGTCAGGAGCTAACAATGCAGATGGCACTGCCGCAACCCATATTTTGTCTCCACAGCTTTCGATCTTCCGTCGCGTTCGAACATGCGTTCGTTTCATCCTCTGGTGCATTTTGCAAGTGACCCTCAGCAAAAGAAACCGAGTGCAAACACATACGTACGTGGTGACCGCTCTGGTCTGTGGAAGAGTGACGTTCGCTGCTTCAGTCGGGCAAAGTCGAGGATTCTGACTGGCTTTGTGGCTGCTCGTCTGATGCCAGCTTCCGATCTTCGCGATCTTCTGTGCTCTGCATGCATCGAGCGTCTTGGCTGGCCTTGCGCCCCCTTATCCGCCTCTTGAACTGCAGGTTCGGTCTCCTAGTTTCGGAGCCATCACTTTCAAGTTGAGAACTGTGCTCGTGATCTCCCACTGGAGATGCTCTCAGCCTGAGTGCTGCTTGTCAGCCTTTGCTTTTTACAACCTCTCTCGGTCTTGCCCCTGGGCTGCCGGGGAAACTTTCGACTTTCGCTACTCCTCGATTCCTCTTTATTGGGAATTTACACGAGAATTCACGACTTTGGACACCGCAAGCAGATGAAATCGCATTGGGAATTGTTACTTGGCGCACTTTTTACCACTTTGCAGCCTCACTTGGGCGTTTGTAGATACAGAACGAACGGAGATTTCATCTCATTCAGTTCCCTCGATCCCTTCCAACACGGCATTCTTCTCTGACGCTTGAGGGATTTCGCGCCCCTCCTTGCTTTTAGTGTTTCTTGTGCTTCTCGCCCTCCTACAGAATCCAGATGTTTGTGGCCCATTGTCATTTTTGTATGCACCTCCCGCACTCTTCCTGTCAGACCTGGTGTCGAAACGGTGAAAGCAAACCACAGGGAAGAGAGGTGAGCTCTGAGATCTTCTCGTTCATTGGTGACCTTTCGACTCTGAAAGATCTCCAAGTGATTTCATTGCATTTTCCGGATGCTGCTGTTTCCCGCTTCCTCTTCTCAGGATCCCCGTTTCCGCATTCGGTCCCTAGCTCCCTGTCGATTCCATAATATAGCATCGACACGTTGCTGGAAACAATGTCCCTTCGCTCAGGAACAACCAAAGGATGGTAGAAGGTTAATATGAGAATCCTTCCGCCGGGATAGTAGAAGTCCAGGCTCCATTCTCCTTGCACTCGGTGGGACCTCCGGGGCATGTGCTCTAAAAGAGACATTTTTTTTGGTTTTTGCAAATAGAAGTTGATAGAAAACAAAATGAGATTCTTAGTCCCACTACAGTGCAAGCAGTCCTGGATAAGGGTGTCCAGACTTCTGATAACTATCAGGATAAATAGAAGGATTCACTTCGGGAAGGTGAATAAGCAAGAAAAGGATAGAAATAAACAAGTAATTTCTTCCTTTTCTTCGGGGAGAAGGGGGGGGGGGATTTTCCCCGAGTGCTCTCTGCATGTTGTACGGCTGCAAGGAAGCAAGGAAAGGCAATTTCATCATCCCTCGCAGGTCCCAGGCGAAGTCATCTCGTCCTCCTCTTTAAGAGGGAAGCCACGATAAGAATAGCGTCCCCTCCTCTGCGTCTCTTTCGGCGACATTTTGTGACGCTCTCTGCGAGCCTCGCTCTCTGGAAGCTGCTTCCATCCTGCTCAAGGAGCCGCGTCCTTTCCTTCGATGAACCCAATGTGATATCCGCAACGCGCTCCTTGGAGCAGCCCTGAGGATGACCACCTCCTCCCCTTACTGCATTATGAGGGCAGCACGAAGCTGCAAACGCTCCAGAGCACGCTGACTGGGATGCATCGTCGACGGAGGCAGCCGCCGCTGCAGGGAAATGTGCGTCGCTGGCGTAGAAGGAACGGTTCCGGGTTAGTCTGGAGGAAGGTGGGTGCACCTCTGCAGTTGGCGGTACTCTGCCTCGCATCCTTCGAACTTTGAAGAACCTGAAGAGTCCGATGCAGTGGATTCTGCTTTCTTCTGACACTGGAAACACAGATCCAGACGAGAACGTCTCGATGCAGCTTCCTGCCGTGCCCCTTGCATGTCAGGGGTCCATGCAAATTATCCTTCCCCAAAGCATCCCCCTGGCTGTGGAAGGCTTGACTTTGTGAAGCAAGAGAACACGAGCAAGGACCAACAGAAGGCTAGACCGAAAAACACGGAACTGCAATGGCACTCCTGGAATTCCAAAACATCAGTCAACGGGAACGGATGAATCTCCACAACCGGGATCGACTGCGATGCGTCTGGAATGTGCGCTCCTTTGGCACACTTGGCAACGGAGGGAGTAGTCGAAACCGGGTGGTCCCACCAAACCGCAAGTTCCAGTGAGCCAACAAGATGCGGAAGTGAACTTTGCCGCACCTTCGGCTGGAAAGAGTCATTTGCTCGAGGTAAAAGAACAGAGCCTTTTAGCACGCTTTAAGGAGCTTCTACGACTCTATTTGAGATCGGGTATTTCCATTGCAGCTTTATTTACTAAACCTTCCTCAGCACCTCCTAAAACTTGTGCAAACAGAGCTTTCAGCGTAGAAGGTGGCTTGACGCGAAAAAGACCGAAACGAAAGCAAAGGATTTCTTTTGCAACCGACGCAAATCACCACAGTATGGAGATGCGGTTTCTGTGGAAAATCCCAGAGTTTCGTTTCACAGCAATTCAGCTTTGAGCGTCGCATTGGCAAAAGCATTCGCATGACTAATAAATCGCTTGAAGATCCCAGACTTCGGATTTTCTCATTTTTTTTTTTTTTTTTGCTCAGATTGCTCTCGGTCCTCAAAATTCGAATCCGCATTCAGTGATAACTGGAAAGGCACCAGATTTTCAGCAGCTGAAGCAAACTGAGCAAAGGGGAGTTCATTTCTCCGGAAAAACGAGGGACGTTTGTCCTGAATCACTAGGGGAGACTGCCGCAGACATATGTGACCCCAGTGAGACTGCGGGGTATGTTGCGATTTTTAGCGACTCCTTTTACGAGTAAAGCCATCTCGCATCACGTTCGTACAGCAGGGAATGGTTCTTCCCTCCTAAGGGCTGATTTTCTGACCTGTACATTTCCCTCTGAAAGTCCATCTCCCACTCATCCTTGTGGGCTTTTCTCTGCCAGCTGCCAACGTCCTTTTATTCTTCAAGAACACACTCCACATGATGGCTCAATGGCTCTTGGTCGGCGCTGCACCCCACTTTGAATATTCCGGTGCTCCTGGTGAAGGCGGTTCGATCGCCTTGCTGTTTTGAGCTTCCAACTCGGTAACTTCTCTCTGGCTGGGCGAAAGACTGGCAACCGAACTCCACGTCGATGAACTTTCTATAATCCACATTTAGAGTGCTCGCTTCTTCGAAAGTTCCCTCTCAGTCTCAGCCAGTGCTGATTCGTTCCTGTGTATTTCGCATGGCAGCCCAGCCAACTTCTTAGTTCTACCATTAACATACGCCTGAGTTTGCTTCCTGGTTTTACTCGTTCCTCCAGAAAAGCACTCTCGGGAGTCCCCGTTATAGAGCATCGCTTCGATAAGGAAACGGAGGGTGATTTCTTCGCGACTGACGTCGTCCCCGAGCTCCTGCGCAACTCAAAGAGAAAGAAGCGTTCCTGCTTTACGTCCAATCACTAGATGGCCTTTTTGCGGTTCCTGTTTTACGTCTCTCTGTCTATTCTGCAAAAACCAGGGTGCCCCTTACTTTCCTTCTTATGCTTCCATTCCTGCCAGTGATCCCGCAACATGGAGGTTCACCTGGTCACCCCAGGGAGTCCGTCTATCGAAAATACACCAACACATTCTTTCAGGTGCATAAAATGATCGAACAGGAAGGGAATTGCGATGTCCGTTGCACACTTGGTCCGGGAAAAGAGGTCTGGAGTACAAAGGGGAGGGGACATCAAATAAATAAAAATACCTAATAGAGGAGAGAAAGGAGGAGGTCACCTGTGTATCACCTTCTGGTACACAGTCCTTTCACAATTTAGGCGACGACCTTCTCCGCCGTTTTATCCAGGCCAAGTCACCACGCCTGCCTAGCATGAAGATGACCAGAAGGAGAATCGTCTCCCTCGTCCGTTGGCGGATCTCCGTCACTAGGAGAGCTGCCTCGATGCTCAGGATGCAGCACAGAGCCATGACTACGGTGGCCGGAAAAAGTCCCCTGCACGAGGTCCTTGGGGATATCGCCTGGCCTGCTCTCGCCCCACTCGTTTTCCACCTGGATGAAAGACACTGCAACCCAGGAGGAGGAGGAGGAAGTAGGGAATGCGCTCTTCCGACCCACGCCTCTCACAGTTCGGACAAACGTCCTCCTCCTTCCGTCAGTTGACGACGACGCCCGATGCGCCCGATGAGTCTCGGTGCAGAAACCGGTCTACCCCATGACGAACGGCAACGAGTCGCCGTTAGTCATGGGGTCTTCAGGAGTGGATTCGCCACCTCGTCAGATTCGTCGAGAGCAGGGAAACGCACGCCTCCTGATGCAGCCTATGTGGCCACCCGTATGCAATGCTCGCTACGTTTCCTCGTACTTGGGTGTTCAAGGTGGCTCCACCTCGTAAGTGCCCACTGGAGGACCGATTACCACGTGAGTAGATGTACGGTCCTCAGCTCCAGGAAAGGACTGCTACCGTTTGAAGGAGCCATTTTTTTTTTTTTTTAAATGTATCTCTTCTTCAAGTCAGATCTTGCATTTTGCTAACACTGTTACTCGGTCGCTACCTCTTGTCTCTGCATTCCTGTCTGGGAGAAGGGGAATAGGAGGGAGGAAGAGAGGATGGCCTGAAATGATCCAATTCTTAAGCAACAAAGACCACTGTTTGAGGAAGCGCAAAGGGCCCCCATGTCCTGAATTCCTGCAGATGGGAGGAGTCGCAGAATTTTCTGGAAAATGCCTTCACTCGTGCGGATGGAAGACCGGAAGGGTGGCTCCTCCTCCTCCATGTAAAGGTCTTGAGAGGCCCATGCAACATGCTGACACAGAATAGGGATGGTCCTGGAAAGTCTGCTTTGTTTCCCTGCCTCGTCCGCGGTCGAAAACCCATCGTCTCGATTGGCAACTGAGCTTGTGAGGATGGTACAAAGAGGAACGAGCAGATGTCGGAATGGCAACTTCACAGAGAGATGTCATTGCAAAAGCTAACGCAGCTTTCGTCTTTCGTAGCGGAAAAAAAAGAAAAAAAAATGAGGCTGACTTTCGAAGCTCTTTGAGGCGGCGCAGATTGATGGTTTCACGTCATCTCATAAACTTCCAGCAAGGCCTTTTTCAGCAATGCAGAAGCTTTTTCTCATCTTATGCACACTTTGCACGCCATCGTGTGCGAGGCTGCAGTTATTCCAAAGATGGAGATTGCAAAAAACCAGGTGATTGCTTACTGCTGGAGTCCAAAGCGCATTTGAGCCTTAACTGCCGGCGAGAAGATCGGGAGCTCAGCATTGGGTGGAAACGTTTTCCATTTCTTATTGTGTCCCAGAAAACAAAGGAACAAAAAAACCTTTCCTCCTGTTGGAAACGGAATCTTTTTCCGTTCGAGAGGAGCAGACGTTTGCTCCTTTCGAAGGGAACGTCTGAGAGGCGAACGCTGGGAAGCGATGGGTAACTAAATCACGGCGGATGGCACACCGTGACGCAAGCCCCCATCGGGAACCATTGAATGACCTAGCTCAGGAGCTTCTTTTTGCGTGCCTAAGTAACATTTGATTTCCCGGGCTCCGCCAGAAGCCCGGGTTCACATCGTCCTTGGTCGGATTAGCTTAAAGCAGACCGTAAACGCAAAGGCAGCAGCGGGAAGATCCGCGCTGCTCTGCAAGTCGCGTAAGACACTCAGTTTTTGCTTGCGCTTCCGACCTACGAAGACCAAGAAAGAATTCTGTTCGCTCTCGGAAACCAAACTGGTCCGGCCGCTGCTCCCGCCTCCCACGGAAAGGAGAACTCCTTAAAGGGAAGGCTGGAGCCGAATCAGCTTAGCACGGACCCCATCTGTATCGACTTGGGATGCGTTGACTCCTCGAGTTGTCAGGGTGGCAGCACGTGAAAGCGCGTGTGAGCCTCCCAAGTTTTTAATGGCTTTCGTGGTTCCGCTGGAAGCAACCTGTCGCCCGACACGCGGGGGCAGGCTGGAACACCAAGTGCACCACGTGCACGAACCTTTGTCGACGCGAGCAGAGCCGATCTGCGGCAGTGTGAGCTTCCTCCCCCACTTCTGCCTCTCCCCCGAACGCGCCAAACTCGCCGCCGCGTTCCTCGAAGGTACCGCCGTCGTACGACCACCCATCACTCTCGGACTGCGCAGAGTTCCGACGATTTGTGTCCTCCGCGCCCCAGCGATCCGCTGCAGACATGCAACTCTCCCTCCTTCCTGTTCGGGCAGTGCATCGCGGCTTGGGAGCGATGTTCTCATGCCCCAGTTAAGGATCGAAGTGCTCTCCGCTCCTGTTCGCAGAGTTCTTCTGCCCCTCTATTCCCGGTTTAGGGAGGAGAGGGGGGGAGGGGGCCAACCCCGAATGCCGCACGACTTCACATCACATCAAGCGGGCTACAGCGTACATCCATCGCAGACAACACTTACGGGGGAGGAACGGAAGCGCAGACGCCTCAGGGGCGTCCGCAGGGTCGGGGAAGTCGCCCAAACTTTGCTTAGGGCTCAGGGATGCATCAGGGGTGACCAGGAAAGCCACTTTGGTTTCGAAGACATTGCCCGTGCTGCCACCCTTGTTTTCACCGGGGCGACGCGATGCAACTGCACACTCTCCGGTCTTCCACGACTAAGGGAAGGGCTACAGAAAGTTGACGTTTCGTAAGCCAGGAAGTGAGCAGGTCCCCGATCCGACCAAGGGATCGTCACGCCTCTTGCTTTATCTGTGTACACGTTGTCCTCATTTTATCTGCCTCGCAAGATGCCGTTCACTGTGCTAACTCAATCCCGTCTGTGCAGACGCACGCGCCAGCTGGAAAGCCCCGTCGATGCAATTTGGACACTCGTGAACGGCGGGCGAGCCAATCACGAGCCTCGTCGACGCGTAAGTTGACGAGCCCACACGCCCACACGTCGTCATCTTCCCGGAAGGGAGAGAGCACTTGGGAGTGATGACGCAGTTAGGCATTCGGTATGGGCTGGTGAAAAGCCCACAGAGGACTTCTTCGTACTCATTGGTGTAATACATTGCAGGCCTATGTGTAATCACGCTGTAAGATTTGTTTGTAAATGAAGAGTTCGAAAATTTAGTCCTTTGGCTCTGAAACGAGCAGATCCGCACTTCTAAAAAAAAAAAAAAAAAAAAAAAGCGGAAAATCCACCTCGACACATCCAACCACGTGTCATGTGTTCTTCCACGAGCTCGTTTCACGGGAAAAAAAAGCAAAATCAACACGGCATGCCGTTCTCAATGGGAAGCCTGCCCGCCGACGTCCTCCTCGCTTGAAGCACCAAAACAGTCGACTGGGAAAAAACACCAACGCTCGCAGAGGAAGACTTTCAAATTCTGGTGGTATTCCCGTGAGGCTTGGCAACCAATTCTCACCGCTTCGTTTTTGGGGTAAAAGAACCAAAGGTTGGGTGGCGAGTGCCAGCACTCCTTGCGTCCCAAAGATCCGCTCTTGGCACTCTGTTCGCTTTTTCTTTTCCCCGACAGGGAAACCAAACCTATTCGGAGAATTCGAAGTAGGAATCGGCAAAGTGAACGCCTGAGCACTGGACCACGGCCTTCGACAATGCTCTCTGGCTCTCCCTCCTGGCGGCTCGAGACCACCACCACACGAACCGCGAATCGCCTACTCTTTATTACTGAGTGGAGGCGCTCTTGGTCACGCTCACTACGGCATGACCCATGCATGGTCACAACACAACAAAGATTGCTTGCTGCTCACTGCTAGCGCGAACCCGCTGCAGACTTCCGCGGCAAACGTCAGTACCACATTCTGCGCAATGGAGAGCTTTCGACCGAGTTTTCAGAGGGAAGTGCGCAATCTTCGCCGAGGGATCCCATCCCAGGTACTTGTCGTGCTCTGCACGGATTTCCTGAGCACACGAACAAACGTTTCATGGTTCCGCATGTGCGAGAAAACGGCACGCTGCAGAATGGGGAGCAGACGGCAAGGGTTCAAGCACGGAATCGACGACCCCTGCCCGGCTTCGTCGTCGTCGTCGAAACTGGCCAGCGGCCCGCCGGCAACACGTGACGGTCACAATTACGAGAAGGGAAGGGGGAGGGGGACCACCCCGAAAACAGTACTACGTGCGTAAAACAAGCCTTCGAGGCACATTAATAAAACAACGACCTTAACAGCAGTTACCACGTTAATATTGACCTGAAACCTACACACGGCGTTATATGCTTCCAACGAAAAACTGAATTCTTCACAGGGGATGACACATCTGCTGGTTTTTCACAGAGCGAAGTCACTCATCGGCGGCAACATCCGAATATCCTTCGACAGAAATCGGTTTTTGAATTCGGTGGGCGCTGACATTGAAAAGAAGAAGCTATTCTACATGTAGATTGCGGCAAGTTATGGTAGATTTTTTAAGCTAAGCAATCTACAATCAGCTTTTTAAAAGACAAGGTAAGGTGAGATGATTGTAGATTTTTTAAAATGATTCACAAAAATAAATAAGCACACACATGAATATCAGGAACTTGGGTTCTTTATGAGCACTTTCTTTAAGAATAGATGGCAAACAAAGAAAAAAATTCAGGAAGGGGGAAATTTAGAATGAACTTCTCCAATCACCAATATTACTGATTAAATACTGCTCCGGATGAAAGGTGCATAACATTTGGGAAGCATACACTATGCAAATCTAAAAAAATATGATTCTGAAAGGAAAAAAAAACACAAACGAAAATACAAAGCTTTAATGAGTTGATTGCTTGATGCATGGTTTATTTTAAATATGCTAGGCATTAAAAAGTTTTATTATTGTTACCATATGAAAGCATTCGTATTACTACTTCTTCCATGTACAGCCAATCAAGAGATGCTTTTTTTCATTGATGGGGTTTTCTTGTTTGTTGCAGAAACCCGCTTTCTACATATTGAGATGCAAAAACAACTTTTCCTTTTCCAAATCAATCATTCCCTTTCTAATCCAATTCAATTTCCGAAACACATCATTGTTTTAATAAATGGCACTCCAATGTGTTCACCTGTAAGTCTGTCCAAGGAAACAATCTGATCACAAGGAAATGTCACACGTGCACACAAAAAAATCTTGAAAACGAAATTTCAAGCTTTGTATGTTCACGAATTCTGCTTGTCTACATGACTGAACACTACTTTCTTTCACAAGAATAATGTATCTGGTTATTACATGCAAATCACATGCTTAAGTTTACGTATTCAAAACTACTAGGTTTTCCGATATGAAAAGACATACTAGAACAGAGGTCCACTATGAAACCAATGCTGCTTGAATGAACAAAAGCACTTAGCCTCATCCACCAGAATCACAAGCATGGAAACATAAAACACTACAACTTGTTTCACCTAACACTGCAGAAAGATCAAAATAAATAGCGTCGGCAGTTATCTGAACCACATTTGCACTCTACACGTGGTTGATTTGAAACTGTTTGGCGGAAACGGCAAGCCCTTGGCGATTTCATGATAGTGGCATGTTCACTTTTATAACTAGAAACTACAACCAAGAGTTAGTAAGACTCCTGTTCAAAAAAGACTACCTTGAGTATGTTGAGCCAAATAATCAAACGTAATTTCTTCACCTTTCTTGATATTTTTGCATGAGAAAAGAGCAATTCGGGGTAAATTGGGATCTAAACAATTAATGTAGACTCCAAAGACTGCCAGATTGGGGCTACACTGTGAACTATGTAAGCATGAACTACAAAGAAATAGCAACTTACTGAATGGTTAATGAAATGAGACACATTGCCATAATGAGCAGCATCAACTGTAAATGGTGGATTCTCACCATCATTGTAATCAAGATCAAAGAGGTAAGTTCTTCCTTCAGCATCTTTGGAATAATATTATTTTAAAAGGGTAAAAACTAGAAACATCCTTACCATATTTAAGACCACGTCTTTCTGCTTCTTCATTTGTGATCACTTCTCCTACATACTCTGTAACAAAGGTATTTTTTTTGATTGACTCTAAAGCTTTAACTCCCCAGCCACATCCATTAGCAGTGCGAAAAATGCATAGTCTGACCTAAAATGCAATCAAGTCAAATTCTAACAATTGCATGTAACCTTTCTTCCTCGCTGCACTACACGATTGACACAATCATTACTACAACAGCAGCGCTTATTGCATTCATAAATAGGAATTCCTGTGCAGATACGAAGGCGTCGCCACCGATTATAAGCAAAGTGATCAGCAAAATGGGCTGAACAACAAGATGCTTGCTCTCTAGAGCAGCACTTGCATTCACATCCTATAGGAGGATCATCTGGAATGGTTATTCCCTCTCCAGGCTACAAAAATCCAGTCAAACTATATCAATAACCCTACAGCTCCTACCAGATAATCATTTATGTAGACAAAACTCTGAGGAGGTCCTTCAAGATCAACTCTATTTTCTACACGAATTGGAGCAAGATCTTCAGACAATGAGTTAATTTGAGTTTCCCATAGTTTCAATTCTTTCCGCAATGCTTGTTTCTTTGCATCTAACTGACGAAGAAGAAATCGCTCCGTCAAAGACAAGAGAGCAACATCACATTTCTTCCTCCTATGTGCACGAACAGTTTCCAGCATCTAAGGTAAAACAAAAAACAAAAAAAACAAAGCCATGATTACCATAATAAACCAATAACAAAAAACTGCAAGATTTCTACAACTTCTTGCCATGCATGCTCACTGCATGAAAGTTAGAAGGCAATAAGATGAGATTTATTATTTACATTAAAATGCTTTTAACTGTAATAAACAATTCCCAAGAACCACATGCTGACCTGTTCAGATTTCAAACAATTCATTTTATTTTGCAGTGTCTTTAACCGATCAGGAGTAGCAGCAAAAAAATTCTCCACGGTACCATCGACCTTATTTTTTCTAAGTAACCTAGAAATTTTTCTTTCTGCCACATCACGACTTATTTCAGAATTCCTATCCCTAAAAGCACAGATCTGTTAAAATTAGAAAACATTGTTGAAAAAATGGGATACTGAAAATATGTAATTACTTTGTTTTCCAGAAATTAACAAGCAGTTTGCGACAGTTTGTCAAATTTTGAAGGGGTTCCCAAGTATTGCTGCTGTGAGCCCAGCCTTTCCATTTCACCAGGTACATATCTCGACTCTATGTGAAAATTCAAGTTTATTCACCATGAATATGCGAGGTGGAAATTTACTACATTAGTGTTTCAAAGAAATCCATCACAAAATTCACACATAATTTTAAAAATTGTTACCCTCTTTTGTTTGTAATCCAATATCTGCTCAACCTCATATTCAAGACTCTGCTCATCAACACTATCCTTCTTGTCATGCAAACTGGATTGTTTCCTCTCAGGATCATCATCACTGCTGCACTGTGGATTACTGTCTGCATTGATAACACTCTGTTCCTCTTGCTTTGAATTCACCAAGATTAATGGTTCTTTAGAAACATTACAATCTATGATGCTATTGCTTCTGATTTGAACATTATACTGCAACTCAAGATCTTTGATTCCATTCTTGGTAAGGCTAACGTATAATTTTCGTTTAAAGGGGCTAATAGTTCCTAACTTTACACAATTGGAAATTTCATCATCTGGAGGCATCACATTTACTTTACACAGTAGAACCTCCCAAAGAAAATATCAAAATATTCTACAAATACTTGATTTAATCAAGCACTCCAGATTGTTATACTCCAAATATTCAAATTTTTCCACATTTGTTTCAACTATAACAAACAAAGAAAACAAATGAAACTTACAAATTATAATTTTCTTGAAACTCTGGAAAAACAATATCCAAAATCCATTAGTATTGATCAGGGATACCTTGACCTAGCAGTTATGTTATTATCTCAAAAGCAGTTACACATAAGAAAAATTATAGTTTTTGTGATTTAATTAATTCTGCATTCAGCAGACTATGGAATAAAAAACGGAATACAACATGTACTCTAAAGATTATCAAATTATATAGTTGGCATACAGCAAATTCAAAATTGTAGGGAAATCAGATTCAATAAGTCAACAATCATTGCTGCTTCTCTGTATCTGATATGATACAAAAAACGTTTTCAAAGTATTAATAAAATTTTCTGTAAGATCTTATAGAGGTATTCCCTTTAAGCATCACACAAAAAAAAAACTGCATTCATTTTTTAAGTGAACTAAAATTTTATTATAGTTTTATGTTGGACTGAGAGCAAAGCACGGAGAAATTTGGCAGTATTTCAATCTGATAATGAAAGCACATTTCAAAAAAGTAAATATCCAAGTCCAATGATGTTTTTTGGTGATGTTATATACGAAGAAAAATTTTAAAAGTGCTTTTTCACGAAACAATAGGCACATTCTCACTAAAAAAAAGTCTGAAAACACGCCATCATTCACTCCCTGGCAATCACCTTCGTGGACATCGAGCGAAGTGACAAACACTTGGCAATAACTATTTAAATCAGAATTACAGAATAAAATACAAAAAAAATTTTGCAATACATAATAAATTCAAACTGAATGTTGAGTTTTTCCTCCACAATGGGACGTTAGGTAAGATAATGCTGACCAACTGAGAAGAATGAAATTTGTAAACTTTCCAAATAGCGCCTCGAGATACCAAGTTCAAATAGATCGAAAAGAGAAATCGGGAACAACAAAAACCACAAGCCTCTGTTACTTCAAGAAGTTTTATAATCATATATTTAGAAAATTAGTGATGCTTACTATTATAATATAGCATATTTATTGCGGTTTATATTTAATTTTCAAGGTCATTCGTGTCACTCTGCTATAAATGCTTGAATTTTTCAAGAATTGGAGAAAGGATGAAAGCTTAAATATATACATATTTGTTAACATATCAAAGAAAATCAGAAATAAATCTAGAATACCGGAAAATCTTAAAAACATATCATATAATCACGAAATATATTGACAATCTTATTGGAAATTCCAAAGAATTTATCTTATATTTCATATGGAAAACATAATAATTAAATTGATTAAAATAAACCTTAATAATTGATCAGGAAGTAATTATTGATTGAAAACAATACTTAAAGAAATTGAAAAATACGTCAGTTCATAACGAAATAGTATATACAGAATATTTTCTTTAAAAATAATGAAAATATGATCTTAAGTTTCTTGCTTTTGTTTTTCCTATCTTGATGTCTGATCCTGCGATTTTCGTGTTATGATCTATCATAGTTACTTTGCTAAAGGAATGATTTCTTCGAAAAAAGAATTGAAGTTCACCGACTTAGTCGACCGATTAATTAAGTCTTCTGATATAAATACACTGCTTTAAGAACTTAAGAACTTAAAGTGAATCGATCACAGTTTTGATTTTTTTCATTTTTTAGTACACTTTGGAAAAATAACGCAGCTTTCGGCTTTGAAAAAATGTACGACATAAAACTAACGTGTTGTTATAATTTGCGGGACATTTATTGTGATTATTAATACGTTTTCTCCCAAACATAACAATAACAGTGTATCTTGGAATTTTCTGACCGAAGTTTTGGCACACGATCTGATAGCTCTCGTAATATGTTTTTGATACAATGGTTTCTTCAATTTCCTTCATATCCAATGGGATATTTTCTGGTGAAAAATAAATGAACCACTTTCTCATGGAATGAAAAACTCTTTTTTCTGTCATTCTTTATGGAACACAGAGACAGGTTTCAAACTGCGTCCGAAACTGTTGAATTCTTCAGATAACTATCGCTTCAAAACAAGCTCACAGCTTTGGATTAAATTTTGAAACAATAAATAGGCATCCTGAATTCATTAAGCAAATAAGAGTCTTCCTGAACAGTAAATATTTTTATGAAGTCTCTCGAAATGTGTTTGGCCACTTAGGTAGGGATGATAAATATCAACCATAATATGAAAAGCCATTTGGAACTTGTAAACTGAACAAATTTTATTCCATACTTTGTCTGATTGAAATTCTTTCATCAATCCATCTAGACGTGTTGAGACTTTATTGCAGCCCTCTTATCGGATGTCCCCGCACCACCATTCCATTCCCAAGTTGTCAAGTAAGAAGCCTTAGGAATCCTCAACGAAGGCGTTTTCCAATTTTTATCTTCACTCGTCAACTTGCCAATGATGGCGCATTCCTTCTCATGCCACAGAAAAATGTGTGCAGTATGGGCCAGTAAAACCCGAATCGTAGGTCGCTTCACCTTTCTGAAATATCAAGTCTTTTACGTGGTCATCTTAAAGATAGTGTGAAGGGAAGTACCTCTCAGCTCAGCGCTGTGAGTAGATACCGGAAGAAATAACGTCTGAAGACTTTTAGAATGTTGCTTAACCCTTGGAGACTTTGGGGGAAAAAAAAAGAAAATCGAGTTTTTGATTTCCATTCCTCTCGTTTTGGCAATATTTCTCACATCAATACATTAATGCCTTGCGGAGTATACTTTGAAGACTCATTTACTAGAAATAGTTGAAAATTGCCTTTTGCTGCTTGATCAATGATTAAGTCATGAATATTAATTCATTGCATAAAATATTGTTAGCTAAACTTCTCCCAGAAGAATGCAATCACTTTTTAATACTGGAGAATGCCCAAAGTCGGATCTGTAAATGCATCCCATGCCTGAATTATGTGCATAAAGTCCTCGACATTGCTGATGTACTATGATGATTGACACGGAATACACGTCTGCATGCTTTTACTCTATATTTTCATAGAATTACAAACCTACAGAAATATAAATGTGAGAGAGACATCTTCGTGTATACTAAGATGCAACTAACATATGTACTTGGATACAAATGTAGTTTCTTCATTGGGAAAATAAAAGCTGAGTAAGCTGAGCATCATTCAACCGATACGTAAATTCGCGAAAGGAAATGATACTTTTTTTGACATTTTATCAAATACCGTGGATTCCCTGAATTTTGAAATGGACTTTTCTGTGTGCAATGATCGTTCTGCCAAAAGAATCATCGTTGTATTGAATTCACTGAATGTTTACATGAAAGTCGGCGAAGCTGAAGTGGGAATTTTTCTTCTTTCGTTCGAGACACCAATCCAGGAACTAGAGTTGCTGAGAACGGAGCTTCAACCGACAGAACTTGAAAATGGCCACAGTTCTGGAAAAGAAAAAGAGCAGACTACTCATTTTTGATTTCGGCATCCGTCCATTTGTTAACTGAAGCATTCCCATCGTCTATGACGGTTAGTGGTCAGTACATGTTGATGTTTGCTGGTGGCGGTTTTCCTCCGTTTCGCGATGGCGGCGTTCCGCATTGGGCATCATGGACTTATAAGTTTGTTGTTTGCCTTGTTTGCAGGTGTTTTTCCTTTTGATTACGCCCACAGGGCTTTCCGTGTTGTGCACGCAGCAACACCAAGGACGGCAAACCACGTGGAGTCCCGTCTTCAGGCATCGTCTTTGAAAACGATCCCATCAGGGAAAATAAAGTACGCTGGTCATATCATGTCAGAGGTAGAAAAAAAGGATGGAAGAAATGAAGCTTTAGGTGTCCTTGAAAAGGATTCCTAAAGCTTCATAAACGCAGGCGCAAAATCCAGCTGAATATTTTTTTTTTCTTTTTTTTTCTGGAAATTAAGCAGATACCTTGGCTGTTGTAAGCAAAGCTGTTTGAACAAACTGCCGAAATCATTGGTGGCGCCGCAGAAATGAAGAAGTGCTTTTTTTCCAACGGGAAGGTCGGACGGATGCTGCTATGAGACAAATTGGTTGTCTTCTCAACGAGGCATTGGAGATGACGGAAATGCTTTCGAAAACAAACCTCGACGTTTCAGATTTTCCAAGAGACAAGTGATTTTTCGAACTGTGTGTGCAGGCGACATCATCTGTTCCTCAGTTTCCCTACGATTCCGCTGTTCCCACCCAATCACGATTATCATGGTTAACTGAATTCATTAGGAATTACAAGAAATGATTCTTACGATAACATCACGGCAAAGAATACCACCATTTCAACTGGTAGGTGGTAGGTGCTTGCACCGGAAAATGCCACGGCACCAGCAAACATCAGTAATGTGAGAGAAAAATTGGGTTTCGTAGAGTGGCCGAAGGACAGGACACCTGCCATGACTCCAGCAGCGAACCATTTGGACTTCTCTAAAAGTCACACATTTCTCATTAGTTTTGATAAAAGTGCATCAACGTATCGCCTACTTATTTTCTATTGAATTGTTTACGGTCAATTGTAAATCAGAATTTTGATAAGAATTTTACATTTCTAGGCAAGCGTGAGGCAAGACGACGAGGAATGCATCCGTGCTCCCGAAAGGTGTGAACGGTTCGATCATTCATTCAAACATTGACAAAGTAAACAGAAACAAAAGCGAATTGAATAGTGCACTGAACTTAATCGATTACATCTATACCTGTCTGTCAATGAACGTTCTTTGATGGAAAAAGAAAACTTTACTCTCTTAGTAATGTGAGAATGCAAAGTCCATGTTAGACTCGAGACACCTCTACAAAGGAGATGGTCGCGAGTTCCCTGGTGGGGAAGATCAGGTCAAGAGCAGGGAATCTCAACAACAGGTCAGAAGTTTAAAATGTGCAACGCGGCATGAAGAGCAAAAGGCGCCGGGAGCCACGACGCCCAGCGGCCTGCGGAAATTTCTCGAGCTATGAGGGATTGGGCCATCCTTCTTTCTCGGGAATTGGGTAAAAACCTTGTAATTACTACGAATAGTTTGTCATAACTTTGAGTTTTGTCGGGTTGAGAGATGCTGGTCAATACTGCCTACACTTTCCTTTCTCTCTCAATGGAAATCGAAGATTAGAACTTTATTCTTGTCATTTTGTGTGTGTGTGTTTTGCATCTTCGTATGACTGCTTGCTACTTTCTTGAGCAGGTATCTGTAGAACAAAGCGGGGCAAAGCGATTAAAAACGTAGATTTTTTGAATGTTTGAAGAATTTTTAGAATCACCCCCAAAAATAAAAAATGCAAATGAAAGACATAAAAGTGTCTTTAAGACATAAAAGGCGGCTGCAGAGTCAACAGATCCGGCTGTCTGCGACTCGTAGAGGGAACGAGCAATACGTTAATTTCAGCTGCTGAATGAATTAGTGTCCCTTCTTCCAAGTAATAGAAACTTGGGAAGAGTCGATGAGAAGCTTGAAGAACTAGCAGGAAGGAAGAAGAGAGATGAGGCTGCAATATAGTTTGCCCCGCCCCTTAGGAACTGAAATGCTGGGTGGACGCTGTCAAAACGACATAGCTCTAGAGAGTGCAAAGAAAGACCAAATTTGCTCTCCAAGAAAATGCAGTGCGCCGCCAATGTCCGTATCTCTTTCGCACTTGCAATGTTTTTTTTTTTCTCTCTAGAAAACTTTGCTGCAGTGGGACAAAATCCAAGACAAAACCTGCAAAGATGGGCACTTTGCATTGGATGGAATTTAGGATTTAAAAACACGTCTTGTGCCACCGAAGTGTACAAAGCCCATGCAGGTTGCAAAGTGGGATCAGAAAGCACTTTCACGTCGTTTTCCCACTGTCGGATTTCGTACGGTTTTCCACATGCTGCATGGAGTTTTTACAAGCGATGGGTACAATTTGAAATTCGAGATGAAATTGAAAGTTTTTCCTCTCTGAGCATGATGGTGCACTCATCGATTCAGAAGGTCTTACATTTGAGAATACGCATCAAAGAAAACAGCTCAGAAAAACACATCGTGGGATTATTCGCCTTTTTGTTTTTTTGTTCCCATTTAGAAATCATTTTTTGTGTGGCAGTATAGAAACACGAAAAATAGATTTCGAGACGAGAAAATTTTCCATTCTCCGTGCTGAGCTATGCAAAATAATTGGTGTTTTCTGCTGTTTCAGTCCCTTTCGTATGATTCCATCCCATCTCTAAAGCTGATGGTACCAAAGGTTTGGAATGCATGGCAAAATCTCCATTCAGATGATGATTCACCGAGGAAGCGGCGGGACTGCTGCTGCTTTCTGAGATAAACATCTTCAGCACACTCAGGTTTCAGAAGTGTTGGAGCAGGATGTAACTTGAGCTCGTGCTCGTGCTCATGTTACTCCTCAAAGTCATCTTCTGCTATTTAGTGAGTACGAAGGAGGGAAAGAAAGAGAGGAAAAGGAAAAAGGGGGGGGGACTTTGGTTGCATAACAGATAGATCATCGAGTTGCAACGGCGATTTCAAGCATGAATTATTATTATTGTGAATATTCTTCCTCCCCAATTACCACATTAGCTGTTTTGCTTTCGAGTCGTAGAGACTTGACCACGCAACCTTCGTCCCGTTTGATTTTTTTATCGTACTCAAATAACGTTTGATTTGAGTGCCGATTCACGTCGTTCACAGAGCATTTCAGATTGTCAACACGCATTCAAGACGACTGTTAACGAGAAACGTTGACTCTTGAGTTCTTAATCTAAAATTGCAAGTTGGCGTGCTCTTGTGAGTGTCGTGAGCAGTAGTCGTGGCTGGGGAGGGCAAAAGTCGTTTACCTACGCACATGCCGAATAGGAAGAGCGATTGCGTTGTCCGTATTTCCTGAAACTGTTTGCATGTGAAAGAGGCAAGATCAGGACCACCCTTTAAGCTCATCTTCTGAGATGCTATTTGGTATGCTCGACTCGGTACACTTTTCCTTTCTTTTCTTTTCTTTTACACAAAAGTCTGAAAGCCAAACAGGGGTAAAAAAAAAAAAAAAAAAAAAAAAAAAAATACTATTATTTTAGCAGCTTTGCTGTACTTTCTGTTTTCAGTTACGACTCATTTTCGAAATTCATTTTCAATAGAATTATTTAAGAGGATTTTTCTGAAAACGATCTGTGGGCATTGGATTTGCTACCTTGACGTGGTTAGGCGTGAACGAACAAACTCTTAAAGACTTTGGGTAGATAAAAGATTATGTTAGCTGAAGGATGCCTTTTCACGCAAACTTTTCACTACGGAGGATACTGCAAGAAACAGAGCATCGCTGAATGTATTTGAATCAAAGAGAACCAAAACCAGATTTCTACGTACCGAATAAAAAGAAACAGCATGGATACATATCTAGTTTTGAAGAGCACCACTTCAATTTATGTGACGAGGTAATTATTATGCGCGGTCCTTAATTGGAAGCTTGTTGCGAAATTTAAGATAGATAATAATATCTCAGAAACACTGGCGATTCCGTGTTTTGACTGTAAGAATCTGCATCCATCTGCTGCTACATCACCGCAATATAGTCACATGGTGCAAAAATTCATTCTCGAAGAAAGAACCGTAATAATCGACGAACGGTAAAGAGCTGAGAAACTGCAGTTTGCCTCTTTTTGCTACGTGACTCATTGCTTTGTGAACACTCGTTTCGTTGCTTATCTATTCATCTTATATTATGTTACCTGGTTTCATCGTTTCTTATCACACGTCGGATTAACCGGATTTGTGACCGGAAGTCCACTATGATTGCGGTAAACTAAATTTTAACTTTTCTCTACGACGTTGTTGTGGTAACCCTTCCTGCCAACATTCGAATTCTGCTCCCCCGTCGACACGCGTGGGCACGCGTGCTTTTCTGCTTTCCGCCTTCGATGACATCCGAGTTTTGGCCCCCCCCCGAGCCGATGTGTACTCGGAAACCTTTTGCGTAACCCGAAATTTGAATCCGGAGAATGAATTGATCTCCCGACGACGTCAGGTATTTTCTCACGAGCGCCATTTTCCCCGCACATCTGTGGCCGTAAGGCAGTTTTGCGGTAAAAGCCAATAATAAAAAAGAGGGACGTCGAAAAGGACGACGGTGACGGCACGTGAAAATTGAAAAAAAAAAAAAAAAAAAAACAGAAGCGAAATCGAAAAGACTCGAGAAAAACGAAAATACGAAATGTTCGAATAAGAGGTCCGTTGTTTCGTATCATTCAGCGTCTGGAGCAGAAAGCAAAAACAGAAATCCTTGGTAGCCAGGCCACAGGGATTATGTCAGCGAGTTTTTTCTCCCCTCTGTGGGGAAGGCGCGTCTGCCATCCCCATGGATAGGTGGTCCCCTGTGATTCATTTGAGCCGCTGCTGTCCCGTGCCAGAGGCGCCTTAGGCCAACACGTGAATTTAATGACCGATCGAGATGTCCTGGTGGCCTACTGGAAGGACAGTCTTGACCTTGCCTGACCGAACAAGACAGCACGTCCTGTTTGCTTTCGACGTGCTCACCGCTTAGCACGAATGAGCACCGCTTAATATGGGATCTCAGTTGCAAACGTATTGGCTGGCAGAAAGTACCTTGGGAAAAATACAACCTTACTTTGCTTTAGAAAATTACTTGGAAGTTCGAACCGCGGTGTTCAGCCTCTTCTGAAAGTAACATCCAGCCCGTGTTTCCGGTTGGCTAATGTTTTTGAAGCAGCCTGATGTCTTTCATGTTAGACAGTGACTGACGTATGGATCTGAAATGGATGAAGAAGGTCTTTTTCGGCACAAACTGCATCACCGGCGGTGACTTGGGTTTCGTGTCTTCGTGCCTCCGGGGGGGGGGAAGGGGAGAATTCCGTTGGCAGAGGTGCGTTTCGTTCGCTCCGTGGAAGGGTGTCGAGTCTTGATGTGTTGGAACGAAAGTTAAAGAAAGAGCCGCGGTCGGGCGTCAGGCAGGCAGCAGTCTCCGCTTTGCGTTTCCTCAGTCCCTCAGTTTCCTCGGGGGCGGGGTGAATTTATTTCTCACTCATCCCGCGCAAAAACCCAAAACACTTGCGCACACCTCGGGTAACACTTTGAAGTCTGCTTCTTTGGGGTCCTTCCACTGGGGTTCCGCGGTCGGAGGGGACTGGGCGGCGGGAGTCCCCCAATCCTCTTCAGGATGCGTCGGCACGTCCAGGCCGTCGCTCGTTCCGCACGCCGACCGCCTTTTGAATAATCCCTTTCGGGATTTCCATGGGAGATATGGCGGTCCTCTCCTTCCACCATCGTGTGAGGGAGGATGGCGGTGAGGAAGAGGGCGATGTGATGTCCACTCTGACATGTTTGGTGCGTGTGTTCTGTTGATACGAGCAATAAGTGGTGGTGGGTTCTCAGTAGATGACCCAACCCGCCGCACGAAGGTGGCACCCGAGTTCTGCTGAAGCAAAGAGATCCCTTGCCGTTGGAAGTTTGGGTGGAGAATGTTTGCCACGGGCTCCGCGGAGGTATCCGGTTCTCGACTGCAGCTGATTCTCGGTGCTTCTGGGTCGGTCTGCTGACCGACACGGTGCCACCGATTGCTGGAGTGCTTCGTCATGACCTCGATGATGGCTTTCTCGTGTGGTTGTCGAACTTTGCCCTCCGTTACGTTGGATGCAGCACTGCACCTGCATCACTGATTCGAGCTGTGAAAACAGCCAAATTGGTGCGTCGGGGTCGGGACCGATAATGAAGGAGAAAAGGAAAGACGTAGGGAGATTCGGATGCATCGTGGAGGATGGGATTTCGCTTCTCAACTCCACTTTCCTCAGCTTGTGTGCTTCCTTCCTCCCTTAGGGCATGTGTTTGCTGCCAGAGCACATCGCCGATCAAAATCCCTAAAGATCACAAAAAATAAGCACGTACGCTCATTCTGCATAGACTAATGTACGAATTTATTGTGGTATAGATGGTTATTCATATTGGTTAGCATACGTGTTATCAACAGTAATATTATTTGAACAGATATGTTTATTAAGACGCGGTGGCATGCATTTTATTCATAAAACTGATAAGTTGTTCATTATATTGTTGATATATATATTGAAGGTTATAAAAAAATGAATGTATATGCTTTATAAAAAATATACAAAACATACATAATATATAATATGCACATGTTATTTAATTAATGTAATCACAATGTATTTAATTATTCAATATATACAATGAGTAAATATATCTTGATATATATGTGTGTGTGTGTGTGTAAAGATTAATGCGTAAACTCTGTATATTAAAATAAATTTATGTATTTTTTATGATCGTTCGGGATTCGAACCGGAACCATAAAGAACCAAACTGCCAAAGGCAGCTGGCAGTGCAGCCACAAGCGCCCTCCCTTGAGGAAGGAAGGTCGTTTCAGCCACAGAGGGTCACTTCGGTCAGACCTCTTCGGTAGGTGACTGAGTGCCTCCGGCTGGGAGGAAGCGACTCCTGAGCGCTGGAATACGCGACCGCGCCGGGAACCGAGAAAGCGCGGCAGCGCAAAAGGGGGGAAAGAGGGGAAGGGAAAAAATCCGGCTCGCGCGAGGCCCCTTCCTGCCCTTCCGGAGACGCGGAACCGCGGAGCCAGCAACCGTTAGGGAAGCCATTCAAGTTCTCTGGGACGCAGGGTTTCCTGCGAGGGGGTCGCGATTCTCAACGGGAGATCTTTGTGGGCAGGGCGACGACCGGATGGCGGTCCTGGCGCTTTCGGGGGTCTTTTCCTTCCTTCCTCCCCCTCCTCCCAGCTGTCGCTCGCCGGAGCAAAAGGAGAAGAAAAAAAGCGCCCAACCGGGAGCAGCGATGCCAAGGAATGGCGGGAGCCAATCACAACGGCAACCTGCAGGGGAACGCGGGAAACCGCCGTTGCGGATTCAATCGAAGGTGTCGCGCACGTGGGAGTGGGGGAGGGGAGCCCTCACGCGTTTCTTTTTTGTATCGTGCGGCGCTCCCGGGTGAGCGACGGGAGCCCACGCAAGGAGAGGGAGGGGTGAGGAGCGCGCGTCGCTGTTTTCCACCGGTCGCAACACCTCTCTTTTCGCCGAGCAGCTGACGCTCTCTGGGAAGGCGGGGCAGCACTTTCTGGTACACCATCGTGGGGAAGTGTCTCCTCGCGTCAGGCGGCTGCTGCTGCACTCTCCACTTTTTCCCTGCAACAGGAAAGACGTCGCTGACTCCGTTCGAGTGACTCCCGAAATGAAACGGAGGGAGCCCGCCGGCGAGGCAGGTGCACGGAAGTCGTTCCCGCTTCTCGCTTTCAGGGCAGCGCTGTCGGAAAGTCTTCCAGAACGCTTTGCCTCCCAGAGGAAACGCACGCCGTCTCCCCAGGAACTGCTGGAGGGTGGTTAAGGCTGTTCCCCCTTCGCCTTTCTGCCAGGGAAGAACGTTGCCTGCCGCTGAAGGACATCTCTTTCCCGGTATTGCGGTCCCTCCGCCTGCCGGCTCCTGTGGTGGCACGGACGCCTCCCCACAACAGGAGTGCCCTCTCTCTAATGAGGGAGGGGAGAAAGACGCTGATCACGCCTCAGGAGGGAGATCGCTCCGAGGAACAGGTGCAGTGCGAGGTCCCCTTCGAGCCGCTCCTGGAGACTTGGAAGGCTGTAGCATGGATGGAAAACACAGGATGGGTCGCTCCGGGGGCAGGTCGTGAGGATGATGCCCACGGCACGGTCGAGTACGAGGTGAGTCTGGTCGGGCCGAGCCCGATCGGGGCTTGGCGTTGCACAGTTGCAGTCGTGGGCCTGGATCCATCACGAGGGAAAAAAGACAAGAGACGTCTATGGAAATCAACAAATGGTTGGCAAGGAACAAGAAAGGACCAACGGAATGGGAAATACCCCATTCCCGTTCCTGCTGAGGCAGTGCTCGATGCGGGAGTCTGGTCCCCATCTGCTGGATTCACGCGGAGCCGCTTGCCAGCGCAATGGGCCAGCTTCCTGGAGTGCTTCTCGCCGCATGTGCGCTTCCGTCGAAGCAGCACAGAACCACGGCTGCCGTAGGAAGTTCTCGAGGAGGAAGGAAAATTCGTACCTCGAGAAGAACTGTAGGGAAGAGAGAGTTTCCTGGGTACGATGAGGTCCCGACTGATCACTCTCACTATGGATGAATGGTCCCACCACAGTGCAGCAGATGCGGAGTGCATTCTCCCGGTCCGTGCTTCACGCTCCACTTCAGGGAAATTCTTCGTCTTCCCCATCGTGCGAAGAAAAAAAGACGCCCGTTGCCCGGGAGGCTCCAGCGTGGAAGACTGGTAGTCAGACTTTGCAAACTTCGACAGCAGTCACCTAGCAGACCTACTCAGCGACCGTAAGCAAGGAACTGTCGTCTGTTTCATCCTGATGGAGGAGCAGAGAATTGTCCAAACACGACGGGAGAAAGGGGACAGCTCTTGGGGTGAAGAAAGAATCCTGTGGAACTAGTCCAAAGCTCGTCTGAAAGACCTCGTGGTCTCATCGGGACCAGGACTAACAACGCTGAACCGGATACACCTAGAGATCAGCTTTGGGACGCTGTCCCCGGAGGCTAAGCTGTGAACTTTCTCTTGACGTCTTTTTGCATGTCTTGTTCTGATAGGGGAACCACGAATAACAAGGGACTCGCACCGCTTGTGGCCATACAGTCCGCAGACAATGAGCTATCAGTTCTCCGAGGCAATTGATTTCCTCGTGGATTCACGTTTCTTCCCCCTAAACTTCTGCTCCTGGCTTCAGGAACAGTGCCCACCTGGGCTTGGCCCACAACAGCCTAACCCGAATCCTGTCGGCTCATCCAACAGCTGCAGAGGGTCACCCTCGATGAGACCTGCCAAGACGCGACCAAGTGGGTCCCGGCATCTACTACTAGCTCTGTCCTCCCTATAGTCCCTATAGGGGGCGTAGTCTACTGGAGAGGTAAGAGTTCACCCGCATCCATGCAGATCAGATTAAGATGCTCAGTCAGTATGCTTCGAGTCTGTTGGCAGATTCGGCAACGTTTAGAATCCGTGATGTAGGACTTTTCCGGTGGGGGGAGCTGCTGTATCTTCGTATGAAGCAGCAATCCTTCCACTGGCAAGGCCCTCCTTCCCCCAAGATGGAAGCACGTGTTCCTTCTAGTTCTGCACTGGGTCTTCCAGCGCAATAGAGTGCTAGGATGGATGTCCTTGAATTTCACGGGGCCTTATAGGAAGAGATCCTTCCTGTACCCAATCTCGGAGAGTGGTTCGCTTCGTCATGGATAAAAGGGACTGACTGACTTTTGTTGTAGCCTTCCGTACAATAGGTTAGATGACTCGATGTTTTCTCCCATGCCATGGACTCAATAGTGCCTGGGGTTTTGCCGATGCTGGTTCACCTCCGTAGCATAGCGGTGATTCGCCTCGAGAAGCCAACTCCATGGTCGGGTCTCTACAAGGAGTAGCGATGAGGTGGCAACGCATATTGGTTTCCAAATGAGAGGGGAGATCGTGAACACTGAACACTGAACGCAGATGCTGACTCGGGATGCCGTTGGCTTTTTGATTCTTCCCCCTCCCATACCAGAATGGTGGCGTATCAGATATTAAGCTGAGATAGTATTCCTGTACCTATTTTTTACTCCTCCGTGCACCTTTTTCCTGTTGTGGCAAACCACCATGGTCAATACGGTACCACGTGTCAGCATTTCCTTCCTTCCCGTAGTTGGCTGTTTCCACAGGAGCGTCAGTGGAATCTATCAGCGAGGATAGGCTTGCTTGGAGCCCCACTAAGTCTTGCCGGAGTGTCACCCCATTTCTACTGGCCCTAGCAGCTAAACACTGGACCACCCGCTGATGTCTCCCTGCACGCGTTCTCGCCAAGAGAGCAGGCGACTCCGAGGTACTTACACCTTTCCTGGGTGTGGTAGTCGAAGCTTGCCTGCCCTAAAGAACTTTTCTGCTGGGTCGATCTCTGGAAAGTCTCGAGATCCCCGCGCTGTTTTTGGACAGCTCCACGCTTCCCCTGAAGTGGAAGGACTCGGCGTTGCAACTGCTGCATTAAGCTGCCCGTCCTATACCACTGGGCCAGGAGAAATGTGGCTCTTGACTGTGCCTGGTGCGGTGGAAGGTTTCCTGTTTTTCGATTGTGCTGCCCTCCGGAGTGTGCGTGGTGGGAACGCGTGTGCAACCCCCAAGGGACAACACAAAAGACGTGGTGAGACAACTCTTCACGCCTGGCACTATGTCGCCTGTAACGAAGATCGCAGCTTCAGTTCTCCCGGAGAAATATAGGTCAAAGGGAATCCCAAGACTTCCCAAAGGGCAAACCGTCATCCATGAGAAGTAGCACGCGTTGATATTCACAGTATTTTTGTATACATAGGCATACATACCCCCCATAAATATGTTTGTATTAGGCAATTCCTTTGCTGTTTAACATCACAGAATCTGCAAGACTAAAGTTGTTTCGTCGTTTCATGGTGCCCGATTTGCAGACAGCAATGAAATGAACTTCATAAAGTTCATTTAATTGCTGTCTGCAAACCAGTAGCTGACATAGTCACAGTAATTGGTGATAATTGGTGAATACACTACTGACTAATGGATACATGCGTTGGATAATTTCTGCCTATTCAAATTTGTTTCCCCTCCATTACTTTTTAAGTTGTGCCGGCGCGCCTACACAAACGTTGCACGGCTGGCAATGCCTGCGACTGAATCCCACGTATGCCATCCGACAGAAAGGATCTGTTTAACTACCGTTATTCATCGGTCAAATATGGACACGGCAAAATATGCAATCACGATTGTCAATTTTGAAAAAAGTTTCGAACGCCTTTTATGAAGGTAAATGGGAAAATCAACGTAAAAAAACATCGAATGCGCCAACACAGCGTCAATGGTACGAAATCTGTAAACAATTTTGCCTTCAAATTTTGGCGCGATTGCAGGAATCAATGGAGGGATAGCCCATCTACTTTTCCCAAATTTCTAAATATGTTTTGGGCAACTTCAAGGACTTCAAAGCATTACCTTCGAATGTTATTATTTGAAAGTCCTGAAACATTCCAATTCGTGAAAGCTATATTTAAAAAGAGATTAGAGGTGCACACTCCAAATATAAAAACATTTTTAAATATATCACTCTTGGAACTTAAATAAATTTTATTACCTAAAATATTAACTTTTCTACACAAATCCCATATTCTCTATCTCCCTTTTCCTTTATTAATAGTAACCTGGTAATTTCTTCCACTCTCACTTTCCTTGGAACATCATTTGAAACACTGACTGCTCTTAATTCAAAGTGATAAAGGAATAATCATTAAAGCGATTTCGGAGACATAATTGGCTTTTATGTCTCCGAAAAAACAAATTACACTTGCATTACACATTCACCACAATGCAGCAACTAGAATCCAAATGAGAGGTCATTTTACTCTTAACACAAATTGCATGAGGCAGCCTATTTGCTCAAGTGAGCAATGTATTTAATGAGACTTTGCCATAATGGCTGAACATTAAATAACTGCTAAGGATTTGTCGATACATTAGTCGAAACATTTTTACGATTTAGTAGTCATATTAACTGATAGAAATAAATCTCCAATGAACATAAATGAATGCAGTTTACAATTTAGGCCTTTATATGTCTTAAACAAATACAAAGCAGTCATAAAACTTGTAGTTACCCTAACAAAATCATATCTATATTAGATTATTTTGCTTCTATAACCAAAAGGCTATACCAAATTAACAACAATTATGACATGGCATTAACAATGTCAACAAATTCAGGTTTGAGAGAAGCGCCACCCACAAGGAAACCATCTACATCATTACACTTGAGCAAATCTTTGCAGTTACTAGCAGTTACAGATCCACCATAGATGATTTGTACGCTCTCTCCCAAATTTTCTGAGACACTCCGCGTAAGGAAATCTCTCAAGGCCCAATGAGCTTCCTCAACCTAATATAAGCATTAGAAAAATAACTTCCCACATCTAATCTCACTTCGCTTTTTGTTGGTATTTTGCCTGTTCCTATTGCCCACACGGGTTCATATGCTATGACAACATTACTCCAGTCAATCTTCTCTAAACATATGGCAGTAGTCTGTGCGATAATAACATTTTGTGTCTTTCCAGCCTGTCGTTCTTCTGCCGTTTCACCAACACATACAATAACTTTAAGACCTTCTCCAAGAGCATGTGCTACTTTCTCTGCCACCAACTACAAAACAGTCAAAACATCACATGCAAAAAAAGGCATACATGTGAAACAATTACATTAGTACACTTTCAGTACGAATATGCATGTCTATGTTAGTAACCATACAGTCCTTTGTACACAGTGAGTTGAAGTAGGAAGTATTAACATATTTGATTTTTCTCAAAACTAATGCATTTATACAAAAACCATAAGATGCACTAAAATCAAATACTACGGCCAATAACCTTTCACATTATTTATATTCTATCTGGATGTATAATTTTCAATCATGCAACATGAAGCACATAAGATGCAGTCAGACAACAGTCAATCTCCAACAAATTCAAGACAGTACCTTCACATTTTTAGATTTTCTTTCATGGAAAGCATTATGGAACCACAAATATTTTGGTTCCATTATCGGCTATTTGCTTTGCATGGAAGAAAATCTAAAAATTTGAAGATAATAACTGAAAACATTCCAAATGCATGACTACTTAATGCAGCAGCAGACTGCATCGTAAATTTTAGCACGAATCACAAAACAACTTTTAAAATTACATGAAACAGCATATGTCACCATACACATTGTCCAAATCCAATAAGCATTAATGATTGCAGTCACCTCATTTGATTCACCGAAAATATTTCTCCTTTCGGAATGTCCCAATATTACCCAATCTCCACCACATTCTTTGATCATTTGAGGGCTAATTTCACCTGTAAATGCTCCTTTCGAAACTTTGTAGCAGTTTTGGGCAGCAATTCCAATATTTAGGTTAACAGGTAAGCGGTCTTTAAAAAATTGCAAATAACAAGATGGAACTGCCAATACTACTTCTGAAATTATTTTGGCGGATTCGTGGTTGCTGAGCGTGGTTTTCACTAACCTGCGTCAGGATTTAGTTTACTTTGTTTCAAAACCTGGATGAAATCCAAGATCTGCTGTTTGCCGCCATTCATTTTCCAATTTCCTCCAACAAAAAATTTTCTTGATGCCATTTTCTCCTAAAAAAAATCATACAAGAATTTTGACGTGAAACCCGCTTAAAGAGAGCAACGATGGTAACAACAATTTTCCCCTGATTGGTGTAATGGGGGCATAAGCAATTTCGAAAGACACAGTTCTTTGTACATCGACTGGTCTCATGAACCCTTCGCCACGATCCACTGCAGCATTCGTTCCATACGAGAAATTCAATCCAGTTGTTTAGCCACCTTCAGCCGACCTTGTGGAAGATGAAAGTATTGTTTTGGACGCCGAGCTACTCAGCTGTAGAGGGAACCAACTTTCTCCATTGCGATCAGGGGTGCCAACAGAATTTAATGGAATCCCGCTAGATGGTCTTCGAAAAATCTCGATTTTCCCAAAGAAACTCCAGATTTTAATACCTAGGAATTTCTTATTATTATCTTGAAAGAAACAATAAAATGAAAATTGTACAATACAAACCTAATAATTTAACATAACACGAGGTATGGAAGCATACTATATCACAGCACACGTCCCCAACATACGTAATGCCATTTAATCTTCGAATTCCATAGCACAAAAATCAAATGCAAACTGACAATCAGTTATTGATCAAATTTATGTTATGAAGCTTCTGCTGCACTGCCGGTCTTATTACCTATAGTGAAAAGAAAATGTTAGAACAGTCTGTAAATTGTAATCAAATACTCAAACAAGTTGCCACTGCACTACAACAATCACAGTTTAACTATCAAAATATTTTAAAAATAAGAAAGTCGTTTTCCTTGACAATCTTTATCAACAATGCGATAATTTATTAATGTCATTCCACATCCGCCAAGACTGGAACAGGGGTGGATAAAATATCCTCAATCCTGTTTAAAGCTATCTACAACATCCACTATTGAGATGTTTCTTCTTTGCAACCATGAAAAACCCGTAAAATTTGGCGGCCAGTGATTAAAAAACTGCTAGAATTCCCACTCAGTAGGATAAAATATTTTACGCTAGATGTGTTTCCAAAAAACGATAGATTTAGCGGAAAAACCGCTAAATTGGCCATTGTGATTGCTATATTCTTTTAGAAGTATGCGAGTTTTTTACTTCCTATGTTGTGATAATTTATGTAATTCTGGACATTTTACTTATTTCCTCTATCTCTCCTAAATGCGATAACATGCGATCCACAAAAAAAATACAAAAACTTAACATGTACAACAACTCAAGTTGACCTTCATATCAGCAACCTGTATATTAATGCTCGCCTTCAGATGAAAGAAATCCACATCGCTAATTTTCATAAGATTTGTGCTTTTTCGTGTATTCAATTCCTCACACTCTATGACTGATGCACGTGCATATTTTCTTTTACTTTCATCTTTCTTTGCCTTTTTTTGGAAGGAATATTAGGTCTTAGAATGTTGAACAAGTCTGCTTAACACATACAGATATTGAATGGATGCTGTGTAACAATCTCGTTTAACCCCGACCCATGTAGTTCAAATTAATTCGCTTTATTTGAACACCAAGGCTCTATAGGTTGTACGCAACACAGCACACTAATTCGTTAATGAAAAGACAGACTAGATTTATCACCCAGTTACGCCGGAGCCTTTATTCACACACAAAAATGCCCGAACAAACTATCTGGGAACTCAGTTCCCAAACAAAGACAAAAGAAGTTCAAGGGGAAGTCTCCCCGATACGCAGGTCGGGCACTCTGGAAGTCCGGAACGGAATGGAGGGAACCATAAATGGATAAAAAAAAAATAGAAAAACAGACGAAAAGGAGGGTAGGGATGGGGTCTTTGGCATTGGCTATTCCTTCTTTTCAGAACCGGTGCTAAATGCCTGAGGAACTGGGTGAAAAAACTTTTGAACGCAGTCCGACCACGCTTCTGCTGAGCAGAAGTCGTCCAACTGTATACCGAAGTACTTATACCTGAACATGGGGATCTCCAGGAGGATCAGTCGGACTGCCACTTCCACGTGGAGCCAACTGGGACAATTGTGGACTTCGACCTGTTGATGCTCATGCCCACTCCCCGAAGGAGCATCTCGAAGAAGTCTACGAGTCTAGCCGCTGGGATGGAACTGGACAACAGAGAAAGCAGGTTGCCCGCGTAGGCGGTCACGGTCGGCATACCTGGACAGGGGCTCGGCAGGTTGGAGAGAGCCAGTCTGTATTCCTTAAGCATCAACTCGAAGAAGATGCTGAGGAGCACAGGGTTTAAGAGCTAGCTGTCTTTCTGATTTACGCCCCGCCCGGTATGCCGTACACGTAGCGGACACTGAAAGAGATGCAGCATAACGTATGGTGCCAGCAGGAGCGCAAGTAGGAGAGCAGGTGTGACGGAAGACCGAGGAGTTCCAAGAGCTCCAGTAGAAGCTCTTGATTGATGCAGACGGAAGCTTCATGCTGACCGATCCGCCAAGGAGTCTTCTCCCTCCATCCGTGCCTACACCTGCAGTCTTACGTGGCTGTCTCCGCTGCTTGACCGTCCTGCGCAATGCGTCTCTGCAGCTGAAGCCAGGTGCGCGCGAAAATGAGGTTCTCATCCATGGACATCCTGCGAACGACGTACGTTTTCTCAGGACTTACCAAGGTCTCCGTGATCCTCCCTAGGCACGCGACCCACAGCTTCGAGAACTTCATGTCCGAATTCACCAAGGTGATCGGATGCCAGTTGAGGTGGCACAAGTCTGGAGACGCACCTTCGCTGAGCGAAACGAGGCAAGGACATTGTCCATCTCGCGCCTCAGCGACGAGAGGCTGAGCACCAGGGAGATGAGCTCCGCCGCGACGCACTGAAAGAACTCCACGGGCAGGCCATCATCGCCCAGCACCTCCCGTCTCTTGAGCCCCGCGATGGCTGAAGAGATTTCCTCCGCCATGAAGGGCTCGTCGAGACATGCGCGCTCCTCCTCGTCTACAGCAGGGGCATCAGTCCTCTGGCAGAAGCAGCTCGGAGGAACTGTGTTCGGTTGGCGCCTCCGCATACAGCAAGGAGTAATAGCGCCTGACTATGCGAAGTACATCGCCTGTGCTGCCTACGCGGGATCGTCACCGTATGGAGAAAGGCAACGGGAGGACCCCGCTATAAGGGTGCCGTCCAATGCGCCGACGAATTCATGAGGATGACGACAGGATGGGCCCGCCTGGACACACAAATCAAAGAAGAACTTGCCGGCATCCTAGAAAGGATGTAACGGCTCCCCAGCAGACTGTGATCCCTTCCCGTGCCCCTAAGATGTTATTTTTATTTATTTTTAATTTTTGTTTCTTCTTATTGTTTTGTCCTTACCTCCTCTGCTGTCGTGGTGGACCGTACCGGTCTGGTAACCTGTGACCCGGCAGGCTCGCTATTGGTTGTTCGCGCGTGGCTGGACCACTGGTCAAGCCACAGACTCTCGATTTGTTTTGTTCGAAAGAATAAACGCTCCGGAGCACCCTGGTGAGAAGTGAGCTCACAGATGACAAAGCCGCGGACGTATTGGCGGTGCTCCTCCGCCTGAGGATTGCTAAGCCAGTCTGCCGGCTTCCTCCAAACGTTGATCGGAGGACCCTCGGGAGGGAGAAGCTCAAACTTTATTCTGGGATGGTCGGAGAGCGCGGACAGCACACGATGTCCTCTACCCACTCGGGGGAGCAGGTGTTCGTCGAGGAATGCGTCGTCCGGTGCTTCCAGCATCCCAGGTTCTCCAGCGAGCAGGTTTTGCGCCCGAGTAGGTGCGCATACTTCGATTACCAGCTGCTTTTCCTGCAGGCGGGATCTTTCCTCTGGAAGAAGGTGGACGTTGAACTCCTCTGCAACGAGATGCGCCACCCTGGGGCCGGAGTCAGCAAGCCATCGGCTCTGCAGGCCACCGAGGAATTGGATTCTCTTGGCGTACCGTGCACCAACGCTGGGAGCGTATACGTTCGTGGACGAGGTCGATGGATTCGGACTACTTGAGCACAAGTTGGCTCACTCGACCTTCCTCGTCTCAGCTGCATCCGCGGCATTGTGGCGGCCTGGAGTGGATCCGACGAAGTAGAAGATGCAAACGACAGGGATGCCATGGAATATGCAGCCCGCTTCCTGCGATTAGCAACCCGATGGCCCCCCCTGGGAAACAGGCAGAAGGACCTCGTCGGCATCCTGCAAAGGATGAAACCTCCACCAAGCGGACAGCGGACAATGATCCCCTCCAGAGAACTATTCTTTTTTTTTTAATTTTCTTTTCTTTTTCTTTTTGTTTTTTCCTCATCCCACCCCGCTGCCGTGGAGTCAAGTCGGTCTGCGCACCGACGACCCGGCAGGTCCTTGTTGTGTTGGCCACAGTGGGGCCTTATACTGCAATTGTTTGTTTCTAATAAACGCCCCGGCGTGACCGGGTAACAACGTCGAAACCAACTTTCCGCACCGCCCCCGCCATCCTGCCCCGGACAAGGAATGCTACTCCGCACGAGCGTGCCGAGCCTCTCCGCCAGTGTAGTTTCCCACATACGAGTGGCAATTGCAGTTCTTCGAGTTCGGCAACCCCCTATTCGGAGACACAGTGGGTCTCCTGCAGAGTGCCGAATCGGACGGTCGCAGGACTTAGGCAACCATCCGCCTCCTGTCGTCGTCGCGTAGCCCGTTGACATCCCAAAAGGACCCGCTGATGCGGCGAGTGGACGCCAGTCCACCATTGCTGCTGCGGACATGGCAGCGCGTTCCTCGCCCCGTCCGGCGAGGGTTCAGCCGGTAGCACGGCAGATTGAGAAGGGGAACTGCTCCCGTCCTCCGCCATGCTGTACGCCTCCGAGACCTCGGAACCGAGGATCATTTCCTCGGACTCCGAGGAGAAGCTGGAACCGCTACTGGCAGTAGGCTCGTGCTTTCACATCTTCCCCTGGAGCATCCCAGTTCCACTGAAGAAGAAGACAGGGTCTTCCACAGCGTGGTACAGAGCGCCGGCATTCGGAACTGCACTTGCAGCCCGATTCTCTCCGGCGTCGGTCTGACATGCCGGTATCCCTATGAGGAGCCGCCGAGTCCTTGAGGTGGATCCTGGACCTCTCAGTTCCCCACAGAGCGTTCCTCAAAAGTCCGAGCTTGCCCGAGTAAGAGGGAGGATAAAAACAGAAAACAAGGGTCGGAGGAGAGAGCTTCCATCGCGGTTTGCCATCTGTATCGTTTCCGGCCACTTCTCGGAGCTGTCTCCCTGCAAGTTCCTCCGAAGGAAATTGAATTTCTGGCTTTGCATTTCGTAATTCATGAAACCTGCATGATGGATCAAGAACCGACTTAAGCAACATTTTTGCATCATCCTTTATGGACTTTAAAATGTTTTCTTGAAACCAAGGATATGTAAGTGTTTCGTATTCCAGATTCCAAGTCGATCTCGCTAGCTCTGTTGGTGAATTAAAATCAAATATGCCGACTCATTCCTGGTAAGCATCCAGGAGGACATGCTTTTACTTCCTATAAACTTTGCAAACCTCAAGATGAACTTGGTCGATGAATCCTGGGAACATATGTTCTGTTGATTCGGGGTCTCTAAATAAATGTACCTTCCTCTAAGTCGTCTTCTATGCGGAAGCATTCGCCACAAGCGCTTGCATAAGCTTCCAAGATCGATCTTTTTTTTTTTGTTATCTTGATCGGAGCCAAAGTTGTGTCCGCACCTCCACAAAATAACCCAGCATGGAGCTCCTGACCTCAGAGATGGAGAACGAAAAGAAAAAGCCGTAAGTTCTGTTATCAGCATATGCTGCTTATCCATCGCCGAACTGACAGGGAGAAAACTGCAGCGGCACTACTTCGAAAAATAAATAAGGTATTGCGCAAATAAAAGATTTTAGTAATCTGGATTACTCAGCATCGTTTACAGCCTATGAGTGCACCTTCTGAACGGTTGTTTACAAAGTTAGTTCTGATTTCCTGGAAAAGCTCCCTTCAGTTAGCTCGTCATAACATAACTTTCGTTGGCATCTCGAAAGGAATGTCGTTTTTTTCTTTTGTTTTCTCTTCAATTTCCCCTCGAGCTGTGTTATGTTGATTGTTTGCATTGATGCTGCAATTTTTCTTCATGCAAGATGGAAGGGATCTGTGTGTGTTCACTGCAGGGTCTTTTGCCAGCTGGACATCGTAGGAACGAAGCACGAAGAAACAAACGAGTTCTTGACAGTGAATATACACAAAGAACCAGTAGTTCTTAGCTGTGTCAGTTTTCCACAATCGTCCTCCCCTTCCACAAATATTTCTAGAAGCAAAAGCCGCTTATTCAGTGCGGAGTGGGTCTCAGTATCTTCAGATGCATGCATACATCTGAAGATACTGAGACCCACTCCGCGTTCCAGAAGAATAAATCTTAGTGCCCGCGTTGGAGCCTGGTGTCCCGTTGACTAGACGGAATCGGGAGCATAGACTTCCCGGGGTCCTTCCAGGAATCACGGCTCTGGTTCTCTTTGGGGATCCTCTCCAGTTTGTTGGAAACGTGCTCTGCTCCCTTCGGAGAGAATAAGGAAGAGGTTCCCTTCGGAGGCAACCGGCAAAAGTTTCTTTCGGAGTTCCCTCCAAGAGTAGAGAGAAACAGATCTTCCTGGATTATTAGGAGGATCACTTCGGGGTTTCCTTCTGAGTTACATGCACCCTCGGGTAGAGATGTGACGATGTTTAAAGAGTCTTCTAAGCCACCATGTGGCAGCATCGCCGAGGCCTCTCTGACGCTCGACGGTTCTTGAGTACTTAGCGAACCAAGGAATGAATCCCTGTGACAACTCCGTACAGATCATCGTGTTAGTCGAATAAAGAATTCGCGCTATTCAGAAAAAGGATACTTGCCATCTGTACGAACATACCTCATATTGCGACCTTTCCTTCGGAAACCAAAATGAACCACCATGTGTATATACACATGGGAAAAGACTTTGCTTTGAACTGCGTTAGAATTCCAAGTGATATCCATCCCGCAGGCGAGAAACCGTCGATAAAACTCTTGGCTCTTCTAGAATATTTCTGGGGTCAGATGAATTACCCAATCAATAACATGGCAGGGATGTTCTTTGTAGAACTTTCTTCCGAGAAAAGTTGCAGTCGATCAAAGTAGGCGACGGATGCACACAGTCGAAACGTCGGATTTTGTTTGTTTGTCGTAAATTAAGTGGGTGAACAAGCGACGTCCTTGAAGGAAGGACATTCACCCACATCATACGAGACCGCGTTGTTTCTTCGCCTGGCGGATGCTTCATGGACTTTCCTTTCAGAGGGAATTTTCCCATGATTCCATTTCCGCTACTTTCCCCTGCAAACGAATTTGCTCCATCTCCGTGGCGACACGATACGAATGGCAACTGTACGTGGTTGAAGAGATGGCAAGCAGCTGCAGATGGAAACAAGCTGAATCTGATATCAAACGCTTCTACACTCTCGACGAACATTCCCGACTTGTCCACGGAAGTTACCGCAACAGTCAACAAATGACACGAGCAGGTCACTCGATATGTTCATGAGGAAACCTGACATGTGGATTCTTCCAAACCGCAGGGAGGCAACGAAGTTTTCCCGAAGTCCGACAAGTGTTTGGGTGAATTGACGAATCGAAATAGTTACGACAAAATTCAAAGAAAGACACGGAACAACGTCCACAGACTCTCCTTGAAGTCCACATTAGTGGGGGGGGAGGGCGGATTCCGGTTCTCGGCTTACGAGCTTTTCACTTCCGAGAGTCTTCCCTTAGGTGGGGGAGGGGGAAGTAGTAGGATCGCTTTGTACTTGTCAGACTGTATCTTCAGCTTTTACAAAATGTGCCTGAATGTCCAGGTTGGCACCCTCCCACGTTTGCGAATCCCCATCTCTTTCATCAGCAGTCCTTGTAATATCTCCCTTGTAGGCACACTCTTGCCTAGGAGGGGCTTCCGCCTCCTTACTATGACGCTCATGATGAGGATGGCTGAGGTCGCTTGAACCATGGGGCGTCTGCAGTAGGTTCTCGTCTGTAAGGAAGGACGTTTGTTCCCGGCGCTGGCTACTCTCTTGGAGAGCGGCCGGAGCCGAGGGACTCGGTACGTTCCTCGTGCATGGACACCGAAGATTGCCCCGATGCAGGTGCCAACTTCGACAAATGATTTCTTTGACCCAAGAGAACAGATGGATTTCCAACTGTGATGCCTGGAGACAGGAAACAGTTCAGGCGTGGGCGAAAAGAAATGGCACGAGCTTGGAGCCAAAGCGAGACCTGCGATTCTCGAACTTCGGTCGCTGCTCGTTGCAGGAAATCATGGACTGCCCAAGGAAACCCTTTATGCACAGAACACCCCACTTGCAGCGACGCTCAACATAACAGTGACAAAGTGAAAACAGCAATGCACTTGCATGGTGGGAAATGTCCTGAGAGATCGTGGTAAAGAAGAAGCAGCTGGGATGCTGGACGGCGCGTCAACTGGCTGACGCATGTACCCACACCGCCCTCCCTAAAGGAATTTGTCGCTCGGTAGAACTCCTGGACATTCCTCCTGAAGAGGCAGAAGTACCCCCAGCGTTTGTGGACAGCTCCGCCCTTCCTCTGAAGTGGCAGAACTCGACATTGCAGTTGTTGCCTTGGGCGACGCCATGCAACGCGCGAGTCCACCACCTGACGAAGGGGAGTGCGGCCCCAGACTGTGCCGGGTGCGGGAAACGGGAAGCCTTCCCGCACTCGTTGCTGGACCGTATTTCCCTCCTGAGAGTCTGGGAACGCTTCGCTGCCGCCCTCTCACTCCCGATGGACAACGGCAGAGAGCTCTTGGGCGCCTCTTCACGCGCGACTCGAAGTCGCCTGCGGCTTCCCTGGCAGCTCCGTGCCGCCTTCATGGGACTGTGACGGCGAGGAGCTGCGCCGAAAAAGGCCAGTCGGACAGTGAGGTCATACCAATCGTCTGCTCCTTCACGAAACGAAGGCGGCAAGATGACCACACCTCTGCCAACAAAAAAAAGAAGAAAAAAAAAAAAAAGGAGGAAGTCGCCAGCATCCTCCAGAGGACACTGAGGACTACAGAAAGACATCTGCAATCTCTTCCTTACTCCCCTCTCGCAATACGTTTTAACACTGTATCTATCGCCACTCATTAACAGCCGACTCTTCTGGGCCTGATGAGTCGCCACTACCGGTCCGGTTTTGGCGAGGGCGTAAGTGTCTATTTGTAAAACTCTATACCTTAATAATATTGTCATATATTATATGACAATAACATCATATGCTATATGACATTAAATTATAGCATATAATTATTAAAATTATTAACAAATATTTTAATATTTCTTTAAAGTGTGATAGCGCTCACACTTTGATCACCCTTGTGTAACGGATAGATCTCGACAACCGAAAAGTCCAATAACAGGCTCAGTCGATAAGCCTTAGCATCGAAAAGCATATTGATAGGCTTCCGGTAAAAAAAAATGTTAAGACTGGCTTTTTTTTTGTGTGTGTGTGTTTTTCTTCCTTTTGTTTACTCCTTCCCCCCCACTTTTCCTGTGCGGACCTACCTCGTCAGGCAAGCTGCTCACGAGGAGAAGCGTCTCCGTCACCATCGTAGCGGTGCTGTGAAACCACTAAGAAGGAAGACATGTTTTTTTTTTTTCTTTAATAACACGACAGTTTCTGTAAATTATCATACAGTCAGCGCTTCGGAGTGACCGGGTAAAAATCCTTGAAGTTTCGGGAAAGGACACGTGTTGGGTACCGGACGCAAACGTGCGACTGCCCCCAGTCTTTAAAGTGGTTGCCGACCTCCAGATTAGTGATGGCAAAGCCACCGAGGAAGCCGCGGAGCTGCTCGGCGGCCTCTGCGTGACCGAGTCAATCCTCCGGTGCCCTCCACGCCTTCAACGCAGGTCTATTCGCAGGAAGATGGAGCTGCAGCTCGATCCTCCAATGGTCGGACGGATCCGTCTCGCCATGCCTCTTCTGCTTACCAGTGAACGCAGCTGGTCGTCGACGGCTCAAGTGGTCCACACAGTTCCGCAATCCAGGCTTGTTCGGTGAGCAAGTTGATCACGTGAACCAACGCGCACAACTCGCTGACTTGTCGACGATGGCCTCTCCTTGGCCTGATAGCAGGAGCAGGTTGAAGACCCCTACTATCAGATGCGCCACGTTGGGGCCCGCCATCCAGCTTCAGAGAGAGCTCCGGAGAACCGAGTTTTCTCCACGAGCACGTTATGACGACACATTCGTCGCAACGATATCGATCGCGTAGGACCACTCGAGCCCGGGTCGGCATACTCGACCGAGGTCGTCGGAACGGACGCTGCGCACGGCATTCGCGAGGTGCGCGTGCGCGAAAAACACGACTCTGAGCGAATAGGTACGAGGAGCCGAACTCTTGTGAACTTCCTGGAGGAAGACGAGGTCGAAGTGGCTCAGGGTTTCGACCACAGCTCACCGTTTTGCATCGTTGAGAATTTCGTCGGCATTCCCAAAGGCGATTCGCGATCGGCGCGAGGAGGCGCCTCCCCGCATTGCCGCTGGGAAGTCTTTGCCGTGGTTCCCCACTTCGCACTGAAGCGGAAAGCTCCCGTAGGGAGAAAGGAACCTGGGGGTTTCGTTCCTCCGTCTCCCTGCACGGACCCTGGATGGCTGGGATCTTAGCGCCCTCTCCATGCAGGTTGTTCCGCTAATGGGTGTCGGCACTTGCCCCTCCCGAGGGGATGCGTGCCGCATCCAGGCTTCGGTTTCACGAACCCTCGTGCCGTGGGGTCCCTCGACGGGGTTTCCCGGCTCCAGCTCGGAGTCGGAGATCTGTCGAAGGGATTCTCCTGCGGGTCTTGGCAATGTCTCTTTTTCACTTTGACCTTTCCGGCCAGCTTTTCCTCTGCCTCCTGCTCATGGGTGACCTTGGAGAAGGCAACGTTTGGTTGCCGCCTTCCGCGGTACTGGACGTCGTCGCGTTGGTAACGTTCGCGACTTTACCGATCACGAGGTGCTGCTGTTTTTGCGTTGGGAATTTCCGTGCAGTCAGCGCTGGCACCTCGTCTCCGGAGGAGTTAGATCCTCGAACTGTTTTGGGTTTCTTCTTTTTTTTGGACTGCGGTGGCCTCCACGAACTGTGGCGGATGTTGACCTTAGAGCTCCTGGACCGGGAGGATACCGCCTATGACCTGCTGCAACGATTCTTTGCGCACGGCGGACTCTCGGCTGGCGCGGTGATTCCACACCCGGGTCAGCCGGGACGTTTATTCCTTTAGCAGGGGTCGATGGGGACAAAAGGCTCGCTGATTCGAATTATTACATTAGGAAAAAGAGGGGGATCCGGCAAGGTCCATCATGCCCACGAAGGGGAGGTGGGATGAAGAAAAAATAGGAAGAAAAAGGAAACAAACTACAGCAAAAAGTAGAAACTGACAAGAAGATCAGCTGGGGGAAGGGAAGGGATCACATTTCGTGGTGGGTGAGCCCTCTGAATCACTTGAAGGATGCCTGAGAGCTTGTCCTTCTCCCTTTCCAGGTGGTGCCATCCCAAAGCTACCTGCAGGAAGCGATGGCGTGCGGGACAGCCCCCCCGTCGCTTCGTCCTCCCACGGCGTCGCACTTCGCCGCGACATAGCGCTGAGATCGCGGCTGCGGGCGTCATGGCGTCCCGCGAGAAGAGGGGCCTCGAAGGTCTCTGGGATCGTCCGCGGGTTGAGGAAGGGACACGGAGAAGCGTTCCCACAAGTCCCCGAGAGCGATGCAGTGCACTATGAGGTGGGAGAAAGTCTTCTTCTCCCCACACCTGGCACAGTTCGGCGATGCGCTTCCCCTCGTCCTGTGGTGCCGGCGCGCATTGCGCGGGAGACCCCAGTGCAGCACCAGCAGCGCCTATTTCTGCCACTTGAGGGAAAGCAGCTTACAGTCCATAAACAAAGGGGATAATTCCAACTCTTCAGGCCGAATGGAGAAGAGCTCTCCCCAACGTTCCAGTCCTTTGGAGGCGGTTCTTGCTGTTGCCGCGTCAGCCAGCTGCCGCGTAGTCCAAGCACCGATAGGCTTCCTGCGGGCCGAGATCTGGCAGGAAACCTCCCACTTAGCCGGTAGGCAGGTGCCATGTACCTCGGTAGCGGAGGACACCGCTGCACCGAAGAGGGTGGCTGCTGGGTAGGCTAACATGATCAGCTCACTACCCACCGCCTCCAGTGTTCTTCCGCTGTTCTTCTGAAAGTCTCGGCAGCGGGTAACTTCCGACGGGGCCTGGGTGAGCAGGGTCCACTTCCTCACTTTCTCCTACTGCCAGGCCGGAGTATTTGCAGGGCGGCAGCGAATCCACGTGTTCACTCTCACCAGAGCAGAGACACACCGGAGAGGGAAGCCGCTGGATGGGAGCCGGCGGTGGTGACACGCAAACAGGGTTGCGAGTCCTTCGCCACCGACCGCCAGCCGGGAGAGCAAACGTGCAGGGGTGCACCCAGTGGCCGGGTGGCCCAGTCGCAGGGCATTCCCATTAGGTTTCCGAGAAGTACGATTACCACGAAGGCCAGTCTTCGAAAGTTCAACTGAACTTGCATGCGCTGCAACGTCAGGAGTCCAAGACCTCGTCGCGACAAGGCTGGCGCCGTGGTCGCAACGATATGCTGAATCCGCGCCATCGTCACGGCCCGCAATCTCTTATGGACTCAAGCAGCGAAGGGAGGTCGCCCGCATGTCAACCGCCTATATGAGGACGGCTGCTAGGTGTCCTCACCTGAATGAACAAGTCAAGACGGAACTCTCGGCATTCTGCGACGGTTCTAGAAGAAACAGCCGATGTCATGGACTCTTGACCTCGCCCTCCCTTTATTAATTTATTTATTGTCCTCTCCCATCTGTTCCGGACTTTTGGAGTGTCCGACCTGAGTGTCGGCGGACCCTCCTTTTGAACTTTTTGCTTTGCGTTGGAAACCGCGTTCCTAAATTATTTTGAATAAATGCCCAGGGGTGGCCGGGTGATAAACTGCTTTACCGATCGCGATAACGCGCTTGAGCGTTACTTGACACGATCTTATCCGCTCCTTCCTCTGTCCTTCGCCGTAATGGTGCGCGGACTTTCCTTCCTTTTTACCCTTGTTGATAAGCCAGTGCCATCCCGCGTCCTCGGCGTGTAGCGTGTTTTCCCTAGCCGAGGTGTCGCAAGCGCGATTCGCGGAGTTTGCGGGTCGCCCTTTTATTCGTCGGTTCTCTCTGGCTTTTTCGTGCATGTTTCCTTCTTTTCATTCCCTTGGCAGAAAGAACTCGGCTATTCTGTTTTGGGTACGCCATTGGTGTTTATCTCAACTACCCACAAAAGCGACATTGAATTTCAGAACACCCTCTCTTCAGGTGTTCCGTTTTATTGCAATAACTCCATACTTTAGCCTTCCTTGGAAACCATAGGTCGGCGCGCTCTGCATCTACCCGTAGTCCATAGGGGAACTGTTTCCCTTCACGTACATCACGCGCGCTGCCTCCAGGCCACTGAGGGGTCTCTCGAATCCTGAGAACAAGTTGGTCTTTGGCCAGAACGCTGCACCATCGAAGCAAGTCCTTCGTCAGTGTTTTCCCAATTCGAATTGCGAATTTGGAAAACTGACGAAGGGCTTCTTATTCATCCGTAGTTTTAGTCCGGCTAGGTCGACTACCAACGAACGGCCACTCTTGACTAGGGGGAGTCTGGTGTTCTTCACGCTGATGAGAGGTATTCTGCAAAGGTTGCTCAAGTCTTGCATCCTTGCAAGAGAAGCTCCACAGCTCGCCTTTCGCTGATCACCGAGAGACCTTGCCGTTTTCCTTTGTCCATGCTAAACTGCGAAGCCCTTTCGCAAAGAGCATGTAACCGAAGCAAGTTCTAGATGGCCCACCTTGTACAAGAGGATAGCCGGTATCCTTGGGCATGTAGGTTCTGGCTTCCTCCTGATAACCGAAGTGGCTGCCTGGAGTCACCAAGGCCATTCACCTAGTTCCATACCCTCTCGTTTCGAGGACATGATTCTTTGTACGCTGCAGCCTCCGTTTTCACGTGTAGCGGTGAAGTTCTCTCTTCACCCCTTCCCTTGTTAGCAGTGTTCGCTGCCATTTTGCCTTTGCAACACCGCTACTACTCCTCTCACCAGACAAGCGCCAAACCACTATAGCAACCAATCCGCGCTTCATTCAAACCGAGCGAGCACGCAAAAAATACGCGAGCACAGTTGAAGTGCGCTGACACCACTGGACCAGGAAAGTGTGTGACCCCGAACTGTGTCAGGTGCGATGAAACGGAATCATGAGTGGGTTGCCCTCCGGAGTGTACAGGGACGTCTCGCTACGACCCTACAACCACCAACGGACAACCCGAAAGACGTGGTGGTGAGACGGCCTCTTCACGAGTGGCGCGATTTCACTTGCCACGCCGCGGGAAGCTGCCTTGCCGCAGGGGGTCAAACCAACTGGGACGCCATCCCCTTGATGAGACCTTCCTGAGGATGACGACGAGATGACCACACCTCTTAGGCTAAAAGAAAAAGTTGCCTGCGTCCTGGACAGCACGCTGAGGACTCCAAGGAGGGTGCTGTGATCCATTCCCTTCCCTCCCGCACGCAATCTTTTAAAAAACATTATCCTCTCTTTTGGATTCATTTATTTGATTTATTTTTTGCTTTGCATTCCCCCCCCCCCCTCCTCAATCTGTTTCCGAGAAGAAACGCTCCGAAAATTGTACTGGAATAGTAGGATTTGTAATCGCATTACAAAGGAATAAAACTTTTTCTATATGTATTCCTACCTTGGCTGTTTATTTGTGATTATGATTTCACAATAAACGCCCAGGCGTGACCGGGTGTAAACTCCGAAGTCTGAAACAAGGTCTCCACCTTCGTAGGAGAATGGCTCGAATCGGAAAATTCAGATGGCTTGGCCTGAAATCTCCTTTGTGACTATACGCTCTACGCTTCATCTACTTTCACACATCAGGAGTCTAGGTCGAATTTTCATTTCATGTTCCCATCCCTGCTTTTTCGGAGAGAGATAGCCAATGTTTTTCTATGTAAGAAATCCTAGGCAAGGTTCCACTTTTCCAAGTTGGGATGCAGATGGCCCATTTAATTTTGGAATTTTCACACACAACGGGCGCGATTGCCTTCAAAGCCATAACGTAAGAAGCAAACAAAGTATATTCAAACTCACATATCGACACTCTGGCAACGGCAGCCACTTTGCATGAACAACCTTTCACATAGTCGACCTTTGAATGAGCAAAGGTCACAGTCCGTTCCCCGTGACAGGATGCTGGAGACAGATGGAAAGTTCACGACTTTCCGATCTGGGTTTCCTGATGCAGGGAAACCGCAAGCGTGGGTCTACGCTAGGAGGAGGCCCTAACGTTTCGAGAGTAGCTTATGGCACATTATAAGGAAACCTGGTAATCATACCTGCTGTTTCTCATGTATACGACTGAGTATACAGAACTAGCGATTTATTTCTCTCTATAGCTGCATAAAGGCTGCATTTAGGGCTACGAACTTGGAAAGTCACCAAAGACGCTTTACTTCATTAGGGATGTGTGACGAAAAAATACACGGATTTTTTAACTATACTATGTAAAAACGATTTATCCCTAAGATTAAGAGTTGCGGTAGAATCTGTAAGATCATTTCATGATCACATTCAACGCAAATAAGGACATTAATTTTATTACGGTATAGAAAATTATCGTCCATTACAGTCGAAGGGAAGCGTTAGAATTTCCACGTTTCCCACGCCCGCCGTGGGCACGACTGTGATTTTGTCTATACGACCGACATCTCTCAGATGGAAACGTGGTTCCAGTAAAACAACAGATGGAAGCTGTTGAGATCCCCGCCGTGGGATCATCGTCAGTCTGCCTTCGTCCGTATCTTACAGTACAGTCCTCTGAGCAGAGGTCATCTTGCCTTACAGCATTCAGTTTCTTTTCCCTCGGACATGTAGGTTGTTCACAAAATTTCGCGCTTCCCCTTCGGATTGTTTGCATTTCAACAAGTTTGTTTTATTATTCCAAGTGTATTCATTCTATCCTATAGCATGCCAGCTGTTTCCTATAGCAATGAGAGAGGAATCCCAAATCTGCCCCATGAAAACAGGGCATGTTCGCCTCGCACTAAGGGCGCGACAAAAAGCATGCAAATGGAAGGATAAATAATTCGCCAGCTTTGATGGACTACGAATTGGCCCCATTCCAAAGTTGGGTGTCGTGATATTCCATAGTAGATAAAACAGTACTGATACTTCTCTGCATTTTAATACGTTGAAGTTACATACGAATAATGCGATATGCTATGTAATGTTGACCTTTTTTTTTTTTTTTTTATTCAATGTTATGCATCTGAATTGTACACAAAACAACGATTCCAACCAGCAAATTTAATGGGGAAAAAAACAACTAAAGAATCGACCTTGGATGCCATAAATCATATGTCGAGCACGTTTCGTAAAAAGATTTTTTTGTTTGCGAGGCACTGTTCCCACATGCATACAAAAGCAATTGAGCAATGCTCTCTATTAATGAGGCGTAGCTGTCCCAATGCTGTTACACAAATGTACTTGTCCTCAATAGCCCTCCGTGTTTCTTCGTTTGATTTTTTTTTTTTTTTTTCTTCCTCTTTTTGATTTCAGCCCTTTTTTCCATTTCGGGAAGTGCTTGGAAGCAGTGTTTGAATCGAAGAACTTTCGTCCAATGCTGTGGCGGAGTGACAAACAAAAAACACGTAGGGAGTCCTGAATTCAGGCTTCCCTCATCGCCCCATCAGCGTAGGTCGCGTGCAAGAACCGTAATCTTTCACTTGAACTGTAAAACAAACAGTGTATTAAAATGCCTTTCCAAGTCTTTTCCAGTCGGAGACTGCTCTTGGTTTTATACGACTCGAGTAAACTTTGCACTCCGTTTTCGAACACGTTTTCGTGACCGTCTAGGGAGATCCATTTTCACTGACGCCCAATAAATTATTCGACACCACATCTTCGGGCCGTTGTTGTTGTTGTTGTTCCCGGTGAAATTCCTAGGACCGAGTTCACGCGAAAACGTGGTCGTCGAAGGCCGAGGGTCGCGTTCCCTGGAGGCCCGGGATGCTTCTCGCGGGAGCAGAATTCCCGGCATCCTGGAACACTCGGATGTGCACAGACGTGTGGCATGTGGCGAGTTCCCATGTCCGTAGGTCAGTGCAATTCTGGGGGGGGGGGGGGGGCTACACTCGCGCTGCCCACGGTCGGAAGCATTCCTTATCACTCGTGTTGTGTCGACGTGGGCCGGCGGCGGCGGCGGCGGCAGACAAAGGCGGGTCGCTCGCACGTAGCAGCGGCCGTCCCCGTTAAGCCACCGTAACAGCAAGTTGGGACGTGTTGGTGGCTGCCGCAGAGAACCACGTAAATGTTGGGTGAAAAGGAAAAAAAGAGAGAGAAAACACACACGGAAAAAAAAAAACGGGTGATCTTGCACGTGTGGCAATGGAGAAGAGAGTTTGGAAAAAAAAATATGTGTTTAAAAAAAGATGTGAGGCATGTAGAACGGGCACAGCAACCATGTTGTTGATTCCCAGAGCATCGTGCTTATCAGGATGGTTAAAAAGTAATTTTAATTAATCCCGAGAAAAAAATCCGGTTGTGTTTGTTGCCTAGTGTCAGCAACTGCACATGTAAATGTGGCGAGAAGCGTCTTGTTTTTCATGCACGGATTGAGGAATTGAAAGTTGTTAAAATTTTAAATTAATTGGATTGCCTGGTACCCATATCTGGATATTGAAATACAATATGGAAACAAAACTGTCTGTTATAATTATTATTATTATTATTATTATCTTGTCGTTTGTTTGCATACGTAACTAAAACTACGAATTTCAAGAAGTGAATGACAATTAATACATTGTAGCGATTCAGAGCAGTAAGAGCACAGAAATTACAATAGGCTTCAAAAGTACAAGTGCACTTACATTGAAAAGCATGCAGTTGCATCGTCGTTGAATTAACTTACTTTAGTGTCAGATAACCAAAATGCGTATATCTGAATTATTGCAAAATTATTTGGTAAATGTCAAGTTACTGGATGATTTGTTATTAAGTCAGGCGTCACGGTGGAGCCAAAATTTACGGAATTCTTTTTACATACTTTGAAAAAAGAATTATTGCCATCGAGATATGCTCAAAGCTAACCTAAATGTAACCTGTTTGAAATGTATACCCTTAGGTATTCTTTGAATTTTATTTTGATCAAATTCCGTTGTATCAATTCTGTTAGTGTTTGCTGTGCTGCATGTTTAGTATGGGAATCATGTCCTTTAATTTGATTTAAAGTTCCAAATTTTCAACTGCATATTTTTGTTTGTATATTTTTAGCAGTAAATTTGTAAATTAAATCAATGGATAAGTATGCATCAAGATGCCAAAGCTTCAATAAATTATACTAGTGTTTAATCTGTGATATTACAGCTATGCCAAATGAAAATGAAACCAAAGGATTGGTGAAGTATGGTGAACTTATTATTCTAGGGTAAGAGAAAATCATAATTTTAAAAATGTACTCATTTCTGAAAAACTATTATGAAAATTTGTTGTATTTTTATTTTTTGACATTGATAGTTAAAAAAGACTTCTGTTTAGGTATTCTTTGGTGAACATGCAGATTTTTATTTGTGTTTAACCATGTGTCAGTCTTTTTTTCAAAGCAGACAATCAGAATCCATCACAAGTGAGAAAAGACCACATATCCTTAGTACATTTGTGCTTATTTCAGTGTATATTCGGCTGATTTTTTAGGCAGGAATAAACATCTGAATTAGATAGAACTCTATAAGTTTGATCTTACAACTTGATTTTTAAGGACATACAATGTTTTAGTATTTTTAATAGGTGTTTGATTTTATTGCTGAGTAAGTTTGGATTTGTTGGTGGTTTATGTATACTTCCGATGTTGCCAACAGTATGTGAGTATTATGCTTATTATGTTTAGGAATTACCATGAAATACTTAGAGAGTGTAATGTCTGATGGTGTTACTGGGTTATTTTAGGCGTTGTTCTGATGGCTTTCTTTTCTACTGATTACACTTTTGTTCCTGTCATCATGTTTAGGATGGAAAATCAAGGATTGGTAATAAATGTTAGTGCAGAACCATTATGGGCATGTGTTAGTTCGGAATCCAGTGGTCTATGTGTGTCGTTTTCATTTTTTTCTGTTATATAGCGAGAAAGGAATTTTTCCGATTTTCATTTTGAGAAAAAAGTTTGTTCATCTGACATATGCATTCAGTGTTTTTGAAGGTTTGTAGAGCTTCACTTGACAAAAAGTAGTTAAGACGATAATCAAAGTGGATATAATTGACTGCATGGATATTAGATGAAAAGATAAGTGTAATAAAATCAGTTTAGATAGAGGGAAATGATGCATCATAGTCATCACAGTTTCATGAGATTCCAGTTATTGTGGTTTAGTTCTGTTTGAAAAGTTTTTCCAGTTCATAGCAATTGTATCATCTTGCTCCCCTTCTCCTGCTTTTTCAGTTTAGTGTCTACTTAGCATTCTATGCAAATATGTATTTTAGAAGAATGGAATTCATGAAGTCAGGATAATGTGCATTGGCTTTAAAGAGATAAATGGAACTCTCAAGGGCTTCGGAGTATCCACGAATATTTTTCAGTGAAGATTCTGCATAAACCAAAATGTAATTTGCAAATGGATACTTCAGTAGGGTCTAGATGAATAATGAAAGAATTAATAGGAAAATGAATTGCAAGGAGTCATTCAATATTCAGTTAAAAGTAACAATGAAAATTCAACTAACAGTAGGAACAAATATACAAAAGCTGAAATTGGTATTAAAGATAAGCTTCTTGATATTAAACTTTTTTTTTTTTTTTTTTTTATCTTCAATGTATCTTAATTTTTAATTTGGATCATTCTTTTATCATTGAAGATTGGACTTTCTTTAAAACATTCTGACTTAAAAAGAGCTGAAACTAATTTACCTAGTTTCCTTTATGAATCATTTTTTTAATTTGTTTTTGTATGAATGGAGTCTTTATTCTCTAAATTTTCATTTTCTCATTTTGATCTGGAACATTAGTTCGCAATCATAGGAGGAAAATCTTTTTATGATTAGTGTAATTTTCTTGAATCTTATTAACAACTAAGCAATTTTGGCCATTATCTTAGAGTGTGATGTTTCTACATTAGCAAATCAGGTGAAATTGTTAATTTATCCAGTTACAAAAAGAGAAATTGGAAATTTTGTGTGTGTCAACTTGTTTAGGTCCAATAGATCAACATTTGGGGAATAAACAGTATTTTCCTCCATGAAAAATCATGTGACTTTGTTAGTAAGTATATGGTTCGTATTGTAATGCTATTTTCATTTTAACTAATTGAGTATTCTAAAGTGAATACATCAGTTATATTGAACCAAAAAAGCAATAATGAATGATTCAGATGGTAATGCATTTGTTGATGTCCTGTCTTTCATAGAACATTCAACGAATTTTCATTAAAAAAGACCAAGTGCATGAATGTAATCATATTTATGATTCATGATACCTATGTTTTCAAATGGCAATCTGTGCTTATTAAAGCCATTTTAAAGTAAGATGCTGGAAAATATTGTTATTTCATTTGCTTCATTTCTTCAAAACCACAATCCATTATGCTAAATGATAATCCTGGGAAAATTTTTCTTTATAAGTTGGTTAGAATTTGAGGTAGTGATTGATTAAAATAACCATGCTATTCATTTTTCATGATTTTTCGAAAGTATTTTTTAATCTCTGATTTATTTTCATTTCTTCACATTTGATTCATTTAGAAATTCTAAGCTCTCATTATCAATTGTTCAGGCACAATGGCTTTCTCGAAGAAGGAGAAAAAGGACGGCGACGTAGCCGATTTGTTTTATATCGGCGTGCTAAAGCTAATGGAGTTCGTCGCAGCAGAGGTTACCTGGTAGCAAAGCCACAGTGTTCCCAGGCAGTGTTAGATGCTAACCAGCACTCTATATCTTATACACTGAATCGTACATCAGCTGTTGTTGTTGAGTACACCCCAGATCCAGAGACTGATATGTTCCAGCTTGGTCGCTCATCTGAAGGGCCCATTGATTTTGTGGTTATAGACATTGTACCAGGAAACCAACGGAATAAATTAACCCCACTTTCCACGCAAAGTACAATTTCTCGATTTGCTTGTCGCATTTTTTGTGAACGCAGCAATCCCAAAATGTGTCGTATATATGCAGCAGGATTTGATTCCTCTCTCAACATTTTTCTAGGGGTAGGCAAATCATTAGCGTGTGCTCCTCTATATGAATTTATTAACAGGAAAAGGCTACTAAATGGTTTAATAATGATAAAACAATGGATGGATTAACTACTAATGGTGTATTGATCAGTCACCCTAATGGCCCTTTTGTTGGTAATAATTTAAAAGAACCATATCGAATTTGGAAGGAAGTTTCAGTATGTGGTGAGATCTTTTCGTTAAGAGAATCACGGTCTCTGCAGAAGTGTGGCAATAAGGTATGGCAGAAATTGTTGATTGATCGATCGTTTTGATGGTCTTAGTGTGAAACTGATACCAACGTTTTGCAAGATGGAACTTTAATTGATTTATGTGGAGCAACACTGTTATGGCGTTCCACTGAAGGATTAGAAAAATCTATGGTGAGGGACAACACATGTATGTGCAGCAGTTGTAGGTCTTTGGTAGACACATGAACAGTTGGAAAGCATGATAGATCAGATTAATGCTGGACGTCCTCAGTGTCCTGTGGGTCTGAATACCTTAGTCATTCCACGAGCACAGACTTCCTCACTATTGTCTTCTGAAAAGCAGCCATATGTGTATCTGAATTGTGGACACGTCCAGGGTTTACATGATTGGGGACATACAAAAGATAATGAAAATCATATGTGTCCTATATGTTTTAAAGTAGGACCTATTGTTAAGCTTTGCTTTGGAGCAGAAGCTGCTTTCTGGGTAGATGATGGTCCTCCTACACACTGTTTCCATCCTTGTGGACACATAACATCAGAGGCTACAGTCAAGTAAGTCTTAAATAAGTAGTTGTGTTGCCAGTGATTTGGTGTTAGGTATTGGGATGGTACGCCCATACCCCATGGTACAAATGGTTTTCATGCTACATGTCCATTCTGTGCTGTTCCCTTGGAAGCAGCTCCTGGATACGTAAAATTAATTTTCCAAGACCACTTAGATTGAACTGTTGGAGATCTTTGAACTGACAATTACAAAAAAAGTGTCTATTTTGGGACGAGAATGTGATGAAAGCAAGTAGCTTTCTGTTAATGCTACAGAAATAGAAAAATATCAAATAAGTATACAGAGGGGAGAATCCAGAAACTATTTTATTATGTATCAAATATATTGGGTGGTATAAAAATGAAAAAAAAGAAAAAAAGAAAAAAAAGATTTGTATAAGATAAACTGTGTGGCACATTACTGCTGTTGACAGTTCAGTTTTTTGAAGTAACTTCAAAATGAGTTCAAGTGCACTAACTAAACTTGCAGTCAAATATGCAGCAAAATATAAGTGGAGTTCTAATATTCTTGTAAATTTATCAAACTAATTTATATTAGTGGTTAGTCATGCTAATTTAAAAAAAAAAAATACATCTGTTTGTGTACATGTGTTTTCTGTTTTCAGCAATGTTTTATTCCCTGGTAAGTGTTTTGTTCTGATTAGTAGAGTAGTAGTGTTGGATGGAAAGGAAATAACACGTTCATGTCATTTCATTGTGTTTTATTTGATGCATCCTTCTGACTTCTTGCCTGCATTTATTAGATGATTTCAGTTCATAAATTGCTTATTTTGATACCATCCTAGAGTTTTCTGCTGCATCATCATTGTGGTTTTGTTGCTAAAGACAAACAACTGTAATCATGTCTTTTGACACCACACTTGAAAGTTGTAACTGAACTGTTGAACTTTCAGAAATGTTTTCTTGTGTTTAACTGATAATGGGTTTTGATTGTAAGATTTGTGTATACTGCTTATGACACCTGTAATGTAATATATGTAGATAATCGATCATTCCATAGTTGTTTACATAATTGCCACTAACATATTACTGGATTTCGTTTTTAAGTGCATAGTTTATGTAACCACATTCATTTTTATTAATCATATGCTGTTGGCATATGCCAATTCTGACAATTGCTCTACGTAGTTTCCCATCAATAGAACTGATTTTTTTGGCTTGCAAAAAGACATGTTGCTATTTTCTTTGATGTTGAATGTTTGCTGTTATGCTCAGGAGCTCTGTAAATTCATCATGCGTTTTGGTTTCTGCTTGCGTCCTTAATCAAAAAATGCCTTTTTTTTTTTTTTTTTTGTCGTTTTCTTTTCATTTCGTAATACCTATGTTGGAATATTTGTTTCCTTGGAACACCCTATTCATTAGTATTCGTGTACTTTTGTTTCATTTTACCGAATTATGTCATCGACTGCTTGCTTAAGGCTTTGGGTAATTTTTTTTGTGTTTTCCCTCGCAAATTATTTTCTGAGGTAGTCTGTTCCCAGTTGTACGGTACAGAACATTTTAGCTGAACTTGTCATCGTGTTGGTGTTGGTGTTTATCCAATCGTGAAGTACTCAGCATTAAGCAAAACGGAATTGATTTGAACGTTGGCTGTTTTATCGTGCCTGACCAATTGCCGAACACGAGCTATTAGCGACAAAAATATGCCAGCTCAACCCTTTTTTTTGTGTGTGTATGTGTGTGTGTGTGTGTGTGTGTGTTTTTTCAATGGAACCGGGCAGTGTTTTCGAATATTACGGTGAGATGGCAGTGTCGAGATCTGATATGGTAATACGTAATTTACTGTGCGTTTAATTAGGACAAAAAGAAAAAGCACCAATGTGATCCGAGCGTAACAGTCTTGGATCACCATGTAACTTTATGGATATTATTTCCAAAAAAAAAAAAAAAAAAAAAGGACATTGCATTAGTTGCGTAGTACGATGCACGGAACGTTCAGACTTGTGTTTTGTTGTTGTGCTCCTTCCTGACTATTTCGAAATGGACGAGTAATTTGTGGCTGCAACCTCACTCTTCATGAGAAAGTTCTTGTGGCTAGCGGTCCAGTAAGAATTTCAATTCTTTTGATTTGTGGCATTTCGACCCGTGATCTGAAGTCGACCTTTGATCGCTTGTAACCGGACCTCAAGATTCCCCGATTTTCTTTTTTTTTCCCGTAACCCACGGCTTTGCATTCCCTCTCCGAATTGGCCGTGATTTTGTTTTCCGCCTTTCGTTTCAGGCGTTTCCTTCCTGGGAATGGGTGGGGTGGGTCGGTTTCCCAGATGGTGCCCCCACGGTGCAACTGTAGGTTGCCTGGTTTTACCCGGACTGCGCATTTTCTTTCCAGTTATCCGTAAGCGGTTGCCATGGCACGTTGCCACGCAGGGTTAGCAGATCAAGATAATCATACTTGGGTTTTTGTCTTCCCTTCGCGCCAATCAATTAGCCAGAGTTGTGCGTTTTCCCTTTTTTGTGCCAGGATTTGATTACTAATACAGATCATCTGTTTCACTTTGTAAGTTTCTACGATTCCAAGCGGATAAAGACGTCTGCGAATATGCACAATACATATCGAATCGTTTTGAGCACAGTAAGCGATGAACAGAGGACGGAAAAGCACACTTGTTGGCAGGTGGAAAAGTGAAGGAATCGAATGTCGGAGGGCAGCAGTTGTACTTTTCTGTACACATTCTGGATGTATCAACTCGATAGTATTGCACGTTGAGTACTACAAGGGCCTCGGCAAGTGACACCACCGACCCTCGAGTGGATTCAAATGACACTTTTGCGTTTTTGAGGAGAGGGTGTGGATCACGTTGCCGGTGGCTTCTTGGAGAATCATGCAACCGACGTCAGTCGTAGGTTTCCAGAATGGGGGAGGGGGGGGGAAGTCCTAGACTTTTCATCTTTGGCTCCCCATTGCCGTAATCGTAATTCTACGTAATCAAACAGTACAAGTGGAGGCATCGATAATTAATCCAAAAAAAAAAAACCTTCCATTCACAAACGTGGACATAGTACTTTAAATATTCTTCCGTGGCCCTTGGAAGCATCAAAGTTACCAATTTTTTCTTTGCAGTGCGCCACCTCGCCTGTCTGATCTTGAAGTCGTGGCGCGTTACTGGATGTTGCGATTAAACGTCTGTTTTTTGTATTTTGATAGGTAGAAGTGTCGTTCGATGATTGAAAAAGGTAAATAGGTTGCGTGAAAGTTGCTCATTGCACGACCGTTTGCCAACGCCTTTCGGCAAAGTGTACACGTGTTTCTTTTATGCAGAATATGTGATCTGTACATGGAGTTATTTCAGAGTTCTTGCAAGTAGGTGGAAACTTCCCGGGGCTTCGTCGGTAAATTGCTTTAGAAATCGCACTCCACAGAAGGTGAAGAAACTTTTCCTCAGAACGAACGATCAGTGAACCACACGTTTTCCGTGATCCGGTCCATCAGTATCCGGCGAAGACGAGATCTATTTAATCAGCGGTTTGAAAAACCACCGAATCGGATGGATTCGGTGGACGAACGAGAAAGTTCCGTCCCTTTACGAAAGTTGTGGCACCCCTTACTGTTTCCTGCGAGGTGCTTTCCCGGAGGCCAAGTCCCAGGCTCGCGCGTCCGTCTGTCTTTGCCGTTTCCCTTCGGCAAGAACTTCGACCGTTTTCACGTGTCTTTTCGAAAATCCGACCCCTGCATGCAGCAGCAACCGTCGCCTTGCCGTTGCACGGTGCCCATTTGCAAGCGGCAGGAAGCGCACATCCGGTTGTAAACTGCAGCCGCTGCTGGGCATGGAAGAGTGTGCGTGGAAACGATTCCTCCGGACAACAGGGTGGGTACCGAGGGTCATCGCGGTCTTTTTTTTTTTTTTTTTTTTTTTTTCCAGCACAAAGTCGGCGATCTTCCTGAAAACAGAAGGTTGACCCCCCCAAAGTTCGGACCCTTTTGAGATTTCTTCCTCTTCTTCAAATTGATAATTGTTCTCATCTTCTCACCAATGTTTGCTCTGTTCCTGAGATCCTCGGGTGGTGAGAGTGTGTTTACGGATAATATCGAATGGGTTGGTCTTCTCTTAAAGGCGGCGGCGGCGCAAAAAACTCTCGAAATTGGTCAGTTTGCGCCGCTCATGCTGAAACCCATGTGCGCGTTCCCACTCTTTCTTTTATTTTGTTTTTCTTTTTTCTAAAAAAAAAAAAATCACGTCCGTAATTTGCACTTTTTTCAAGAAGCAAGGTTTCTTGCACAGCAGTATTTCTAAGAAAAGTGATTCATCCTTTATTCATCCTTTTGTTTTCGTGAATTTAATGACGATTGCTTGAGAATTACAGCGAAGAATCGAAGCACCGTGTTGTTCGGCAAAAAGGTGCTTCGATTCCACCCTTGGGGTGGAAATGAGAGAAGCAGCGCGACGAACAGTAGTGGAACCGATCTGCCTTCCGTTATCGTATCATTTAAGTTTCTTCTTCTTCCTCTTTTTCTCTCCCCCCCCCCCCCTCTACCCCCACCTGAATGTTTTTTTCTCAACTGCTGCCAAGATGTTTTTCCTACAGGAGCAAAGGGAAAGACTCGGGTCTTTCCCTTTGTAATGGAGGGGCTGTGTTGCATTTTTCTCCTGAGAGCTCCTTCCTGAACTCGCTGAAGGTGGGTGACGTTCGAATTTTGGTAAAGGAGAAACGCAGAGGTAATGATGGATCTGCCGCAGCAGCTGTAGTAGTCGAAAACCTGCGAGAGCTCACACGTATGCTCACTTGAGACCCCCCCCCCCTTCATATTTGGAACGCCTCCGGATGTAAGCAGACCACCGTGGCTCATCACTACGGCGTTCGAGTTATCCCCATATACCCCATACTACACAAGTTGTTGCACACATTCAAGCTGTAGTGGTAGTGTGCTGTTTTCATTCATGTAAAAGCAATGTAGCAGTCCCTCTCCGCTCGTCGGCTGTTTCATGACTGGGAATTCAATATACATAACTTGTACGGTACTCCGTGCACAGTGCGCTCGTTTCAGCCCGAAAGCTCCGAGTTCCTCAACAGCGTACGTCGGAGGACGGCGCTTCTGATGTTCTTCTCCGAACCCTTCTCTGCTGTACGAGTGAGCACCGTGGGCGGTGGATCGAGACTGGAAGACTCCGCGTTAGACACCTTGGAGTTTGCAGGAACGTGGAAGCGGTACATCGCCACGAGGGGATTCGGAGGCTGCGCTGCGTCGAAAGGTTGCCGCCGCCGCGCGTGGGAGCCGAGCGCTCACCATCACCTGCGTCTTCGACGACGGAGCTTCCAGGGCGCTGGCGAAGAGCAGCGCGGATGAGGGGTGAATGGATGTGTGCCTTCCTCGGTCTTCCTCCTTGTAGAATATGTCCAACTTGAGTGGAAAATGTTCCGCCAGGACGCCGCACTCTTCAAGTCCGCTCCACTCCAAAGTGCGATTTGCATGTTCCACGTTGGTTATTCGTTTCGTACGGGTGGGGGGTGGGGGGGTGTCTCCCCCCTTTGAATAAAAGTGTGTCGGTTACTGGTCGTGTCGTTGTCGTGAAAGTGGCAAGCAGGAAGCGCCTCTCTCCACGTGGAGGAATGATTCCCGTGAGCTGGTGGTGCTGTCCGCCGGGAGGAAATCGTCGGTGCGGTGTCGATGAGCAAAGCCTTTGAGGAGACTTCCACGACTCGTCAGCTGTTCGGCTTGCAAGTTCTTGCGGCGGTCGCCATATGTGCTTTTCGTGGCAAAACATCCGATCCATCCAGGAGCGCCATGGCTGAAGTACGCTTTGCCATGCAGCAACAGGAAGTGTACAATTCGTATTTAAAGCTGTTCGATTGGGCCCTTCGCATGTGGGGGGGGGGAAGGGGGAAACAAACGTCGCTTCCCCTGCAGGTCCGAAATCCATAAGGCTTGTAAGTTAATGACAGAAAAAAAATGAGTACCTACTGCCCCATGCATGTAGCATTGATCTCAAAGGGAAGAGTCGGATGTCCAGTTTGCGTGCCGATGTTACTGGATTTTTCGTTGGAACCCCTCAAAAGTGAAGTTGGGGTCGGTGGTCTTCAGCGTTTCCAAATTGTCAGTCCTTTGCCCGTCGTAACAGCGCGAGCAGTACCTTCATCGACGCTGATTTGCTTCCGTGTTTTTCCGTCGAGTCCGCAGCCTCCGTCCCTGCAGGGATCGCCCTGTCGTACAGAGCCGACTCGTCGCACGGTCGGAATCGCTGGGCTTGCCCCGGTTTCCCGCTCCATCCCGGCCCCGTGCTCTCTCTCGGGGTGGGCGGCGGCGGCGGCGGCGGCGGCGGCGCCGTGTCACCGAACGCCACCGGGCAAAAGCTGCCTGCTCACCGTCCTCGCAAATGCACCGTCCTCCCAGCGGCAGCACTTCGTGGTGTTTGTTGTCCAGCGTCCCGGTTGCAGCTGCCCGCGAGTGTTCCCATTTTTCGTACTGTTTGATTATCCTTTGCAAGTGATCAGCTGATTTCTCGATCGGGAACGCTCGCCGTCGCTCGTGACGGGTGAACGCGGTAATCACGCAATTCATGAAGTGCCCGGGGTTGGCCACCTCTCGTGCGTGCAGCAGCACACCACCCATGCATGAATGGGAGGAAGAAACACACACACGCACAAAAAAAAAAAAAGAGGAATCCCCCCCCCCCTTTTGTTCGGTCTCTTTCTCTCTCTCTCTCTCTCTCTCTCTCTCTCCCTCCCTCTCCCCCCACCCCCGCCCTCGCGAGTTGCGAGCGGCGGCTCGTGGGTGGGACAAGTTGCGTTTGGTGACCCTCGACGTCCCCCCAGCACCTGCCCGGCCCCCCCATACCCGGGGGCGTGCGCCTTCGAGCCCGGCGGATGCCTCCGTGCCCCCTCCGAGGTTTCCCCTTGGAACGCGCCGAGGACGTATTCGAATCCGCGCTGGCCGAACAGCGGCGGGCAGCAGCAGAGGGAAAATTGTCGGACGAAACGTCCGGCCCGTGGTTCAAGTGAGCGGTTTGTCGGTGAACTCGCCCGCCAAAGTCGACAAGGGTCATGCCTGTAATTTTGCTCCCGTGTAAGTGCAAGTTGTTTTCCAGGGCAAAGCACGAAAACGAGTGCTGGGTAGAATTTCCGGGGGAACTGTGCAAAATTTCAGGACCAAATTGATTTTGCATCCAATTAAAAGTTTGAGCATTTGGCTTGTCTTGGGTTTCACGTTTCCATATTTTGTAGCATTCCGTGTTTGAAGGATTTCTTTTCGTGGGTGTTTTGTGATGGGACTGTTATCGGCCGACTCGTTCAATCGATCAACGCCAAATGTGTCATGGAAAGCTTGAAGATTCCACCAGCCTGTGGAATCAGCAAACCACAATTCCAACCATAATTTCGTCCTTCAAATTACAGTAGCTGGCTCACGGGACAGTTAGGATATATATGTGTAGAGACTTGCTTCCTGCATATGAAGGAACAAAAAAAAAAAAAAAAGGAGCTAGAGAGCAGTTCCTGTAGACAAAAGTGGGAAAAAGGAAGAAAGTAGCGTCAACTCTGCACATTATGTTGCTCTTTTCACCTTGTAAAATTTGGAATCTTCCAATATGGGAATCAGTGTGGGTTATGAATTTTGGAAATCATTTGCTATTTGCAGAGTAAATTTATCTTGTTGTGGATCATCTGATTTGTGCAACGTTTTTACCCTGTTCGAAAGAGAAGGCTTTCCTAATTTATGTATTCATTTTTCCCCCTAGTTACTTTGGATGCAAAGGTATGGGAAGCATTATTTTTAGTGGGAGACTTGATAACTTTTAGAATTTCAAATAAGAAATATTGTATCACTGGTTACAATGGCAAAGCAATGGAACTTTTAACCCTTGTTTTCCTACCTTTTGTTTAACCCGTTTTTGTCCTGGAAATAAGTCTTCGTTATCTTTTGGGCTTCCAGACTTTGACAGAAACATTTCACTTTCATCTTTGTAATGCAAGCATCCATTATACCAATGATGCTTATGTATGAATTAAAAGTGAACACTGGAATTTCATTCATATTTGTTCTTGCTGTTTACATTTGCATTTAAGATAAAGTACGTTTAAGTATTCTATAAAAATGTGCAGCCAAGGTCAGTAATCATTTATAAATGTATCATTTTGTGTGTTTTGTGCAAGCTTCAAACTTGATCGCCCATCATTGTAGTCCAAAAGTCATCCAGCAAAGGTGAAGTATCATCATAGTTTCTAATGAAGTTTAGAATGATGAGATGTGCCTTAAAATACGTGTATGAGATTTTTTTAGTTGTAGATATTTTTGTTACATTTGACATGACATGAAGGGATAATTTGTATTCATGCCTGTGTCTCTCACTCTCTGTGCATGTATTATGTGTCTCAATTGTTGAGACTTTGTGGCCTGCAGAGATGAAAGGTTTGGCAATTATGATATTGAAAAATTTTTGTTTTGTATTTCACTTGTGAAATGAGTTATGTGGAAAACCATCATTGTAATTTGCCTCCAACTTCATTTTATTAAAAGCATTGTGTCTGATATGAGCTTCCGTTGATGTAAATGAAAATCAAAATGGGGATTTGATTCATGGTATTCTATTTTTTAGTTTATAAGGTTCAATACAGTTTGGTATTTAGTTGCATTAGTAATTATTGACAATTATCTATTTACAGACAATTTGAGCATGTGATTTTGGTTTTTTGCTAATCCTATGTAAAAAAGTTGATCAAGATAACTTGAAAATTGAAACCAATGAAATTAAATTGGCTGTAGTGTTTGTTTAATTCGTAAAACACTCAGACTGCAATGATTGTTAAAATTGAACTTTGGATTTTTGGTTTGTAACCGAACTTGTAATTTTTGGACAGAACCTCATTACAGGCAGGTGTCATTTCATGTATGTTATTTTGAAAATTTGTGTGTACATCCCCTTTTGCTTTAATAGAAAATCAGGTATCAAATTCAAACATTGTAAATATTCTTGACGTTTGCCGAAATTTTGCATTGTGTGAAATTATTTACAATCGTCGAGATAGCTCTTGCCCATTTTAGGGGGCCTTAAACAAGTTTGGAGAAGTGTTTGATCCCCTTTTAGTGATCAATTTACGAAAGAGAGAGAGAGAGAGGGGAGGGGGGAAGGGGGTCATTACATTTCCTTGTTTGGTTAAACATGTTGATTGGTCGAATTGCAACATGTTTCTTTCCTGGTAACTAATTATGTATTGTTTAATGTACTGATTATGTATTTGTTTCATGTACTCAATCCCTTTGCTTTAAATCACAGCTCCCAATTGACCATTTTGAATGTGGCAGTGTAAGCTGAATCGTTTAGGGCTTGCATTGTACACATACATCATGTGATTTTGGGTTTGTGTTTGAAGACCAATTTTATGCCCCACTACACCTTTCCTTACACCAGTAAAAATCAGAACTGGGATTATGCTTTTCAATAAAATCCATATCTAATTGATGTTAAGTTTTTCCGCATTTGTGGAATCATTTTGGTGAAATCTATTGATTTCCCACCCTGCTTTCATATCGAGGAGCCTGGGAACTCCTCCCCCCCCCCTTCCTCTTTTTTTTTTTTTTTTGAAAAAATGAAAAATGCACATCTGTAAGTCAGAAGGATTCAGGGGGTTATGTTTTTCCGTTTCCATAGAAGAGGCATAGGAATGTAAGAAGAATCGTTGCTATCCGTGTGAGCTTTCATTCTCTTCTTGCATTCATAGGGATGCAAAGCATTTGGGTTTTTTCCATTTTCGTCGTTTAAAAACGAACGCCATTTGTAAAAAAAATAATAAATGTGCCCGAAAATCTTTTCAATCATAGCAGGCGGTAGCGAAGGAGTCGCTGCATGAATTACTCGTCATTCCGTTTTTTTTTTCTTCTTCTTCAAATATCTTCAAGAATTGCCTCCTTGATGTGCTTATACCAAAGTTCATTTACTGGCAGCATCGCAGAATTATTCTGCTTGCAATTTTGGAGCGCGTCTTGAGAATTTTCGAGGTTTCGGGAGCAAATCGTCCTCCCAGGAGTGCTCGAGGATCCAGAAATCCTCCAAGTTTGAGCGATGGGAGTGTTTCGGGTTTGTGGCATTTGCCTGACGCCGTGTGCACACCGCGGCACAGAAGGGACACACACACACACACACGAGGACCCCCCATCTGTGCGTGCCTCCAGCAAACTGTGTGCACGGCAACTTCCGGCAAACTCCGTTGGACGGATCTCTCAGAATCCAAGACGTTCGGACAGCGTCCTCTTCTTCTTCCCTTTCTTCATTCGGTCGAAGACCAGGGGAAGTTCAGTGTGGTTTCTTCTCCCCCCCCCCCCCCAACTAGTGGCAACATCGGTGGCCGTAATAGATTTGTTGATAGCGCGGTTTTCTTCCTTGGAAAATTACGCGGGGAAAAAAAGGTCGTCACACTTGTTTGCCGTCCCTTTCACTGTGTGTGTTTCTTCTGCTCTTGCCAGCCCGAGAACCCAGAAAGATGGAGCGTCGCCTAGGTAGTTGCCCGGTCTGAAAGTGGTTGCGTCCCAGGAGATCTCAGGTCGACGTCCGAGTCGAGCGTCTGGAATCGGACCGTACGGTGGCCACCGGTCAGGCGCCTCGCAGTAGGGCGGCGGATCTCGGCCGAAACGCAGCGAATCCGAATTTTCCGCAACTTGGGAGAACCGGGATGCGGGAGAACCGGGATGGGAGTTTTCACCGAATTGCTGCAGCCCGCGCGTTATTACGTACGTACGTTCGCTGCTGCTGCTCTTCACTCTGTACACCGGACTGCCTCCAGGCCCGTACCACGCCGGCATTTCGTGAGTTGCTTCAGACCCCGCGTTTCGTCACCTAAATTTCCTGAAACGCCTCCGCCCGTGCCTTACTTTTCATGTGCAGGGTGTACATCCTGTCGTGCTGTTGTACTTTGTTTTCTCAAAAGAGAAGTATTCACATGTACACGGGACTGCGTTTGGCATTGGGTAAATAACGACAGGTTGCTCCCAGTTTTTTCGTTTCGGTGACTCTCGGACGACGTATTGGGGAAAAACGGATTCTTCGAGAAAGTAGGAAATGGAACGTGGATGGATCATGGAGATGAGTTCCTGCAGCGAAAACCTTCTGAAACAAAAACCTTTTTTGTCGTCAGTCGCAAAATTTTGTGATTGAGGAAGACCATTCAACGTGGAAGCATGGCGGTGGTCGCAGAATTCGTGGTATGATGAGTGGGAAAACAGACGCAGTTACATACAGAAAGCAAATTCTAAGGTATTCGAAGATCCCATATCGTTGCTACCTCAGCTTCTGGACCTTTTGTGTGATTTGCACTTGTTGTTGTTCGCCGCTTAAATAGATTGCTCGACCCAGGAGTAGAAGTCAGCCCGCAATGTGGTCCACCTCTGCGGTTCCTCACGGCAGGCACATGGGTCTGTCGTTGACCTTCCATCGAGTCTTCTGCTTTGGGAAGCTGCAAGGCATCTCCGTGAATTACTTGAAAACGGAAGGCGGGATCCGTCGAAGTTACCGTGGATTTTCATCGCTCCATGAAATTCTCCCATTTTCAAAGTTCAACTAGGGCGCACTCATTATTCGGCTTATGCTTCATATTGAGCTTGGAGTGATTTGTGTGTGTGTTTTACACTTGTGGATCGAAATTGCTTGTGTTTCATAACTTTTGCCTCTTTGAGCACGAACACTTTCCAAAATAACTAATGCGAAACGAAACGAATCGTGACCCACTAGTTGTAGGTTTGTTCCTCTCATGAAGTTTGTTTGCCCGAATAGGTCAACTGACCAAGGACTTCATTTAGCCGGGGATACCGGAAAGTATCGAGGAAATGGAATTCACTTCGACTGGTGTGCCGACAGGCGAAAAATCCGCCCACGAAAGAAAAAATTTCTTTTTCGACAGAGTGCAATTTCGTGATCCGCGCGTGCTCTGTCGTATCGTACTTTTTTCCCATTTCTGAAGCACCAAGGAGCTGCGGTGATAGCTTATGTCTGCGGGAGTTTGAAGAGAACGCGTGTAATGAGAAAATAGAAAATACGATCATATAGTAATTTGTATTAATCTATGAATACGTCGGAACAGCAGATGATGCCCTGGGGCTGGGCGATGAAAAATCCCCATGACCGGCGTGGATACGCCTCTCTGGTGCATTCAGATTTTACATTTGCTCTCTGAGATCGGCCGATCGAAAGTCCAAAACATGCAAAAGTCGGTTGAGAGCGAGGTGTCAGCGTGACTCGCTCATACTTTATTGAATTTGAGGATAGTTCTTTTTTTTTTTTTTTTTTTTTTTTTTTTTACACGTTCCAACGGGAACCGGTCAGATCTATGTAGTTCATAGGTCAAACAAGTGTGTCCGTTATTGATGTTGGTGAAACTCATCCAAAGAGTTGAGAAATGCACCGACGCTTTCTCTTTGGCATGCCTTCGGAAGGCTCAGTAAGTTTGCACTTCAGTCGTTTTCGTTCCTTAGTCGAGGTCCAACTGTCATCTTACAAGCACAATTTTTTTTTCCTGAATTCGAAAAGCCGACGTTCGAAACTTCCAGAAGACTGTGCTGTGACTGGCGAAACAACGAAACTCGAAGAACACGTGCGCTTTTTGCCTTGCGTGGAAAAGGCAGATGAGTTTGGTACTCGAAGAATCAAAGGACAGTTTCCAGAAGATGCTTCGCGCCCCCTTGGCGTCGGAAGAGAAGCGCAGCAGGATGGATGGATGGATGACCTTTCTGAAAGCTGCTCGCTGACCTCTTGAGACCCCAGCGGGTGTTTGAGGGCTCGTCATTGAAACATGCACATGGAGAAAATCAGTGATGTGTCATGGCGCAGTCTTTTTTTGTGTTTTGATGATTTTGTGTTCGTTGGGTTCGGTGTGGCAGAAGGGTAATGCTTGCCCACTTCGAGGGGTGACGGTTCGATCTCCACTGTTCATGGGAGCAGCAGTTGTGAAAAAAAAATGCCCTTGTCTCATGTAACACTTCCTCAAGTGCTTAAGCGTTTCCAATAGCCTTTCCTTTCGTTTTTTTGCCTGCGCGTATGCGTACGTTCGTTACGATCCAAAGACTCCATGAATCCATGGGGCATTCGTGTTTCATTATCTACATAGCACGGTTTATGTGATTTTTCTCGTTTTCGCATATCCGTATCTAAAAGAATAGAATAAGAAGGAAAAAAAAAAGAAAAAGGTAAAAACGCCGAGTGCTGCATGTCTGCTTCCCTTTCAACTCTCCGCTGCATTCGTTTCCAGGGATTTCGATCCTTAGCGACGAAGAAAAAGAGTCCTTCGCCGGTGTGGCGCGTTTCCGTGTATGGCGAGCCACCAGAAAAGTGCGTGTCAAAAAAGTTGGCCTTTTCGGCGGGTGTGGCGCGTCCCGAGGGGCACTCACTCCACGGTTTGCGTTTGTAAAGCAACACACACACACACACACCGTGGTTTTCCTTCTCTCTCTCTCTCCCCCCCCCCCCTCTCTTTTTTTGTGCCTCGTTCGGCCGTGTTTATGTGATCATTTTCACGTGTCCAACGGCAGCAGCCAGCTTTGCAAAAAAAAAATTTCGTGGAAATTCGCACGTGTTGGATAGCTGCCGTTTCACGAACACTCTTTTCCCGTGCGGCCCACCACGTCCGTCCGTGCAGAGTCGTTTTGTCGTCTTTTGCGTGCGTCGGTCACACGGCGCTTTGGTCGACTCGGCGGCCAGCCGGGACGTGGGATCGGTTATTGGAAGATCGACTTTTATCCAGCAGCCGGTCGTGCACCGTACTGATCCGAGATGACGATCGTAGGGGTGCACCAGCCCATTGCGCGTGGGGGGGATTCACTTGTGCGAAGACCTTCTTCGTTCGTGTTCCGTGAGCCGTGACTGAATGAATAGCTTGCTGGTCCCTCCCCACCCCCCAATCGATCCTTTACGAATAGTTCGTCGGTTCCTCTTGAATTCCTGTACCATGTGCGCGTTATTCTCTTTATGCAGTACGTCTCCAAAAGTTTGCTCATTTCATTCACCCGAGGCAAGTGAACTTTATCGACCCTTTTTTCCCCAACTGTGTTGCTGCCAGCGGACCACCGTCGCAAGAAGCATTCGCAAGGATGTGTACAGATGGCACGTGCCGGGTTCTAAACTCGGAAGGAACGGTCGTGTGAGACGTTTCTTCTGTGCAGCGTGGACGCTTGCGAAAAGGCAGAGACGTACACGTGCGTTCCAGTGCACAGTACACAGAACGCACGCGTTGGTAGTCGAGGCGTGGCAAACGTCCAAAGTGTTGCGCAGGTTGCGTTCATCACAGTTTTCCGTACGGAAACGGTTCGGCATCCGTTCGTTTCCGCGTGAACCCGAGAGCTGTATAAATTGCAGTTTTGCAGTGGCGGATTCCTCAAATTTCAGGGTTTTCTGCAGCTCACGAAAAGGAATTTTGAGATTCTGGAACGTTCTCTCGCCTGGTTTTTTTTTTTTTTGCTCCGATTTCTCCGAACCATAAAGATGCATTGTGTGGATGTTTTTCCCCCCCCCCCCCCCCTTTTCCTTCTCTCCGAATTTATTATTCCGGTATTGCGCAAGCAGCTTGCACGCAGCTCTCGATTTTTCATCGCACTCCGCTCATCCGAATTCGCACTCGAATCCAAGGAACTTCACGAGGGAAAAAGGGAACGCTTCAGAGAGAAAATGCAGAGGCAGACGCGAGAGATTGTACGGTCAGCATCCGATTCGGACGCGGGACGAGCACCAGTTCTCGCAGGATCCGCTAAGGATCGCCGCTGCCCCCGGCGTGAAGGGGGCCGTCGGGAAAAGTGGGGGACCTCGGAAACCGTACGAGTCGATTCTTCCGTGGGAGCCCTCGTGCTGCCGGGGGGGGAGGTTTCCGAACGTTCCCGGTTGCGTTTTACGTGGGATGCAGGGAGCGGTCTCGCGATCACTAAATGCGTCGAGGGCCACGGAGAGGACACTCAGTAACCTATTAGTAAATGCTTTTGCCGTTCGTGCCGTCAGTGTCATTGCGACGGAAGTCAAGGGGTCGCATCAGTCCGAGTTCGTTTGGTTCCGTTCCGAAAACTTTGTGTACAGTTGCAGAGTGCAGAGAGTGTACCTGCAGTCCTTTGTTTGTTGTGACCGATTTCGAATTCGGCAAGTTCACGGTCGTCACCCTTTTATCGGTTCACTCGGGCGCACCACCAAAAACCACATGCATTTGTACGTGTGTGTGTGTGTGTGTGTGTGTATGAATGATGTGGCAAATTGAGATGAGATGATAACATTTCCGACTTCGTATGGGCATACATTGTATTTCGTCGTCGAAATCCAACTTGACTGAATTGGATAGTCATTGAAGGGGGGGGGGGGGGCTATTGTACTTGAATTTCCAGTTTCCTGAAATCGAACTGTTATTCTCTGTACATTCGCTTACACTCATTGCGTATCCGTTGTCGTGTATATCAGAAGTGTTTTCTCTTTTTTATTCCTCTCCCTCCCTCCCTCTCTCTCTCTCTCTCTCTCTCTCCCTTTTTTTTTTTTTGCTATAAATTCCTCTTCTGATACTTCAGGTCAGTGTGAGTTTCTCCTGCAGCGAATTTCAAATGATTCAGCGTTGACCAAACATCTGTAATGAATTGTTCTGTGTTCGTAGACATCCGTTAATTTAACGATTGGGACTTAAGATGTGTGTTACGTTTATGTTAAGGCTGCCATGATCTTTGCAGTCAATTTGCTCGTTTGTGCTATTACAGTTTTTTAATGAATGGTTTTTGCACCATGAAGGACTCGTGGATATTCCGCCAAGGTCAGAGATCGGAATTGCTATTGCGATTTATTCGTGCGGAAATTCCTCCAGAGCGAGTGACCACTTGCTATGCCAGTAAAGAAAAATTTGTTCTTTTTTTTTTTCTTTTTTTTTTTTTCTTTCCTTTTCTGAATCATTAAAAGCTAATCATGTTAAAAGTAACTGGATGGGTGCAATTTGTAAAGAGTGAACTGCATGCCACTGTGAAACACTGAAATAATAATGAAAAGCATAACAGTCATGTACTGACCAGTCATATGTCCTCTTGTTTTGCTAATTTGATTAGTAATGATTCAAGCTGAATTCGCATGACAGTAATTTCGGATTGCAGGAACCAATTATTACTATGGGAACAAGTGAATCTCGCCCGGAACCTCTCGATTCCGTTGTCTCTCGCTCAAAGGTATTTTTCCCTCAGTGGATCCCTTCAGAAAGAAATCCCACTTCGCTCCTTGCCTAACAGTGATGTTGCCTCCATCGTTTCAGCATCACCAAAGCACAAATATGGACCGCCTGAAACGAAGTCTAAGGGAAAGCTTCCGTCGCCGAAAGGAGTATTTGCCGGAATGTTCCAAACCTCACCAGTGGCAGGAGGACGAGCAAACCGTGAGGAGCGGGATCTGCAGCTTCCACGTGAAAGTAAGCTTCCCGGGCATGGCGAGCGCTGTACCGTTTCGTTCCCTTTCCCGGAAAATCGCAGTACCTGGGTTGCATTGAGGTGTTTGAGTCACGAGGGATGAATGTTTGCGAAGAGGCCTTGAAACTCCTGAAGGTTCGGTGCATCTTGATTCCATTCATGTACACCGAGATGATGATTTGTAGAACAGCCGCCGCCGAAAAACAAAGGGGATGCTGTACGTTTCCGGAGATGAACTTCGAGTAGTTGACGACGAAACCAAAGTTGTATTTCGTTCGAAATGGAAAGTGAACTTTCTCTCTCCTCTGATGCAGGGATTGATAGTCGATCAGACCATCGAAAAAGTGTCCTTCTGTGCACCGGATCGTTACCACGAACGTGGATTCTCGTACATCTGCCGTGATGGAGCAACGCGAAGGTGGATGTGCCATGGCTTCCTTGCGACTAGAGATTCCGTGAGCTACCTTGAATGGAATTTCTTTTCTTTTTTTTTTTTCCTTCCTTCCTTCCTTCCTCGCTTTCTTTCGTTTTCTTTCTTTCTTTCCCCCCTCCCCCCCCCCTTCCTCTGCTACAGGGAGAAAGGTTGAGTCATGCGGTCGGATGCGCGTTTGCCGTTTGCCTGGAGCGCAAACAAAAGAGAGACAAAGAAGCCGGAGTTTCAGCCACCTTCGATCTATCCACAGCCACGTTCAGTCGATTTGGAAGTTTCAAAGCTGCCCCGCTCGCTGAACGCAAGACAGATCCACAAGAGTGCAGACCCACAGGTAGAAACGAGAGAGAGGGAGGGAGGGAGGGAATGGAGCACCGAGGACGAATGTCTTTCTCCTCCTCAGAAACTCCGCCGGTCCGATCCGTGAACAACCCCTATGCCATCGAACGGCCCCACGCCACTCCATCCATGCTGCAGCGTCAGCTCTCGTTTCGTGGTTTCCCCACTCTCAGCGATCAGTCTCCCTTCAAGCGCCAGTTGTCGCTCCGCCTGGGCGAGCGGGGACGGTCCCACAGCCTGGACGAGGCCATCAGCGACAGGCACAAGATCAACGGGGACGCGGCGAACCTGTCGGAGGAAGAGTACCGTTCCACCGCGGAAGGCGAAGCCCTCAGCGAGTTGGCGCAGCAGGTGACGCACAGCCTCGCCCTTCTGTCGTCGAAAGACGAGTTCAGCCTGCCTGCGGATGCTGCGAAGCAGCAACTCTGCGCGTCCCGGGAAAGGCCTCCGTCTCCGTCTGCCGCGCCGTCTTCTTCCGTTCCGTCGAGGGCGGAGCTGTGGCTGGCGAGCTCCGTTCAGTCTCTGCCGCAGCGGCAGCAAAGAAACCACCACCACATCCCCTTACAGACGCGGTCGCAGTCCTTCGGCGCCTCCTCTCTTTCCACGAATCCGTTCAATGCGAGTTTGACGTCGAACAACCCATTTGCATGCAACTCCGTGCGAACCTTCGAAGTCCACCTCTGAGCTTGGAAAATTTTGTCCTGTGATATGACTGTTTTGTGATATTCAATTAGAGTGTAAAACGCAAATGGCAGCTACCATTGGGGTACACGATGTACATAACTTGGTTACACCACGATTGCTTTCATTGTATGCTCGTTCATCGATTTTTTTTTTTTTTTTTCTCTTCCCCCACTCACCCCCACCCCCCACCTTGGTCGAGTCGATGTGTTCAGTTGACTTCACGGTAAACTGCTTACATTTGAAATATGTAATTCGTACTTCCACCTGCAGTTTACTATGCCATATTGCTCTTCAGGTCGCATCCAACATATCATTGCACGTTATTCCCTTTACATATGAAATCTCTTTCCACTGAATTAGAGGATTATATATTTTTATCGTTATGATAATGAATATCATGTATGTATGTACATACTGAAGTTTCGTAATAGAAAATTTATGCTCCGTGTTCCAAGTGTCATCCGGATAGAAAATCTTCATTTTGAATAGATGAAATTGTCCACCGTCCCCGTGTGTTTGTTTTTTTCTTTCCGAGCCGTTCTCGTCCCGGGGCGGCTCGGCGTGGAGAGGAGCGGAGAGGTCGATGATGGGATTTGCGGTTCCTCGATGGCGGCAGCGCCTCCGGCCAACTTTCCAGGGATGAGGCGGATAGGCCCTGAAGGCGGAGCATCGCGAGGCGGAGGTTTCTCTCAGAGGAAGGCCTCGCACCGCCCCTTCTTCAGGCACCATGCAATGCTTATGGTGCGTTCAACACTCTTCGGGGCGCGTGGTGCGCAAAGAGCTCGCGCAAAGATGGCGGCGCCTGTTGCTGGTACGCGTAACTTCCGGGGAAGATGGCACCGCTTGACGGCGCAAGCAGGAAAAGTAAAGTTTTTCTGGGTTTCCCGTTCAGAGCTTTGCCTTATGCAAAGGTGGAGATGGAAACATTTCGGTGCTTCGATCTTTTCAGCTTCCATCAGCCACCGCAGGAGAGGAAAGGCAAAGTTCCGTTCTGCGTACCTCACGGGATCGCAATTTCTCGTTTCTTCGATTCATAAACGGCTTCGGGCTGTTGGCTCAGTTTTCCGGATTGAGGCCGTAGCAGCAAACTACGCTGTGCAATCGCAGGAAGGAATACCAGGAAGCAACAGGCGACGCGCGTTCCCCTTGCGATTCGATTTCTTCGGTCGGAGGGACAGAAGGAAACGAATGGGCAGTCGCTGGAAGACTTGGGTTCAGCGCTCACTCAAGTGAAGCGACCCGTCGCGTTGTACGGCTTCGTACGGTCAGCCTGCGTTCCGCCAGCGTACCACCTTGGGGGACTTGCGAGGAGGTTTTCGCAAAGTGGTCAAAGCATCCCGAGGAGACTAAGTAGGATCGTCTCTGCCCATTACTCGCCTGAAAGTGCATCTTCGTCTTCAGATGTCTCCTCCACAAGCAGTAAGATTTCTGCAAGGGGAGAGCGTCCGACCGATGCCAATTTCATCTCCAAAGAGAAAATAATTAAATTTTGGATGAATCGTGCCAAAAATAAAAATAGCTTCTATATCAGTGAGTTTGCTTCCAGCATTCGCAGACTCACAAAAAAAAGAAAAATGCATGTATCTGCTTAAGAAACTTCATTTTAACAACAGGAGTTTTCTTCCTGTTCCGTTCAAGACTGCCAACATTGCAAATGCGGGAGTCACTGTGACTTGAAACTGATTCGTGACTGTGACGTATGGAAAGGAAAACAACCACCACTGCAAAGCACACAAAGCACGGTGTTTTGGAAGGATGTTCCACACTTGATGCCAACACATAGCAAGGTGTGTTGCGAGGGTGAAAGGACGTACACGTTGGAATATGTATCCAACTGCAGCAAGCGTGTGCAAAACTGCCCATGTTTCGGACGCAGCATCAGTTGCATGCTTTGTGAATGATAGAACATGAAAGTAGGTGCTCTCTCCGAGTACAGGTTTCAGTTTTTTTTTTTTTTTTTTTTTTTTTTTTTAAAAGGAAAAGAAAACTCTCATCTACTACTAATCTGCCAGCTACAATATGAAGAGGATGTGATGCCATCCTATCCGAGTGTAAGAACCAAATATTGTGCATATAATTCGGAAACCTTGGATAGAAAGCTACAACAACCAGTGTGTGTTCTTTTGTTTTTGTTTTTTGGAGACCTTACGAAATTCATAGAAATAATCGTAAAAAAAGGATTTTTTTTGGTGGAATTGTTCTGTTACAATGTTTGCTATTTTTTTTTTTTTTTTTTTTGAGTTAAAAAGCATCAAATTTTAATGAACATCTGCTTCGAGAATTTCTTTCGTCAACGCGGATCCTAAAGGAATAAGAAGGCTAAGGGAAGTTTTACGAAGAGGTTTCCTTAAAAAGAAGAAGAAAAACAAACTAAAGAGAAAGTGAAAGAATATTCCTCGTACAGTAATCACAAAGATTTTTGCCATTCCAGTTTTGATTCTCAAATTGGAATCAAGTGGCAACAAACGTTTTTTGGTCTGATACTTTCTTCAAAACTTTCATGCAACCTTTCATGAAAAGCGCGCCCGTCGAAGTTCTCTTTCGCGTGTGCGTTTTGGCAACATTTGATGATATGGACGATTCTCCTCCGCCTTACATTCTTTGGTATCTCTTCATCTACTTTACGTATGGTCCGAACCAGCATCTCCGCTGTCTGAAATGTGACAAACTTGTTTCATCAACTGTTGTTGTCATTGTTCTGTGCCTCATAGAAATTTCGATACACTACTGTGTTTGGATTTTTCAATCAAGAGCATGAACTAAATTGAAATAAACGTACATCATAAGCATTTAGAAAACCTATTGTCCTTTTAAAAATTGCATCATAGATGCTCACTTTTTCCTTCTTTCATCGATAAAAGAAAAGGCTGTTCAATCAAGTTTCAAGAATGCTTGCAGTGTCCTGTTCATAATAGAACCTGGTTTTCCATTTTCTTGTCGCACTAACCTTTAAGCGTGTTTCTTGCAAGCTCTCAAACAATAATGAAAAGTGAAAGATCAAGGAGATATTAAAATTGCATGGAAAGAACTTAAACAGAAACTTTTTTCTCCTTCTGATCCAAGGAATTGGAACAGAGAGGAATCCTTTGGGGATGAATCGACAGATTGGTTTCAGGAGAAAATCTCCAGCAATGCTAGAGTGGATGAGTCTGAATATCAATGTTTTGATTTTCGATTTATCTACACAAGTGAATATAGAGAGGCAAGTTTTCTCCAGTACAGAAAAGCGGTTTCCTAGACGTAGACACACAGCTTCAACATAATTAGAGTATGAATTAATTCGGCTTGCTCAATTCCCGAAAAACGGGATGAAGAATTCCGAGTACTCTTTATTAGAAAGCAGTCAAATGATACTCAGTAGGCGGGTTGCCAAATGTTTCTTTTCAAGGGAACAGTCCTGTTCCCATCAATTTCAGGTTACATGTGGAAGGTGACGATTTCCTGGAATTTATTCGGTTTTGAGGACAGAAACACCAGCAGCGTTATTTGCAAGCTCGAAGAACGCGCGTGTAACCCTGCAAGACTGCCAAGGAAACGCAGCCAAGGGGAGCGCGAATCTTTGGTTGCAGGTGCTGCCGGACGGTGTGGGTAGCGCTGTTTTCCCCTCTCTTTCTGGACCGTGGTCAGCTGCTTGAAGGTTTCGTACGAGCATGCCAAAAGACTCGCGTGACAAGAAGAAAAAAAACAGAGTACCACCTAAGTTCTGGAACAAAAAGGATTGCCAGCCACCCCGATTCCGCAATGACGCCAAGAAAGCAAATGGTACACAATGAGTATGAGTATGATGATGATGATTATTATTATTAAGGGTTTGCACACTTTAACTGACTTCGCCTTCGTTTGATGAAACCGTGATAAATTTAAGTTGATCCAAATGCCGAATTGCATGTCCCTATGTGGCGATTCTAAATGTTACATGCTCTGCTATCATTGTAAAACGCCTGTTGACCCAAATTCTTGATAACTACTACAAGTGCACATCTAAAATTAGAAAAACAAGCATGGAAGCACCAGTCGGGCAATAATGGGGACGATCTTACTCAGCATCAGCTTGCCATGTCTGACCAATACAAAGGCTGGAACCTTTATTTTTCGGACTACAGAGGTCAGCACAAAATCATATCCAAACTTATGTTGCATGAGGACCATTTGGAAGAATGATCTTATTCTAAACAAACTTATTTACTTTCAGAGTTTATGTCTTATCTACCATTAGTGCAACTACTGAAGCATTATTTGCATTCTAATGCAGATTTGTGGAATTGGACGGAAGTTGCTGAAAAGCACTGTTTTAAGGTTGATTACCCATCCTTTGTTGAGGATGAACAGTTGAAAAGAGGATGGAATACACCATTGGGTAACACTCCTAACATAATCAGTTCTACATGTTAAGGAGGGCAGTCAGCTTTGTTGCAGAGAAACCAGATGTTGTATTTTCTTGCCTGTCATTAGCAATGTACTCTTTGGTAACTGAAAAAATTCACGAGCAGATACTTATTTTATATCAAAAAGAAAAAGAATTAGAAGGTGATGAAGCTGTGAAAGAACCAGATTTTCCAGAAATTCCACAGATTCATGCACGTATCAGTAATTTTGGACCCATCACTCCCTTGAAAAATTTGAAGGCAAACTGTTATGGTGAATGTCTAATCTTGGTGATGCCATCTATCGCTCGTGCTGTTTCTAGGTAAATTGGTAGCAATTCAAGGCACAGTGGTCAGAGTAAGCAACATTCGCCCCATATGTACTCAACTTGCATTTTCATGCATTAGCTGTGGACAGGAACAGGCTGTTTCTCAACCAGATGGAAAGCTGACTTATCCTATACAGTGCACCAGCGTAGACTGTCAAAGCAGAGGATTTTCTGTTTTGCGTAACTCACCTTTAACTGTAACAGCTGACTGGCAGAGTCTGCACATACAGGAGGTAGCTCAAGAGGACACCCAAGAAGGGGGGCGTGTACCACGGACAGTGGATTGTCAGCTGACTCATGATCTGGTTGATTGCTGTATGCCCGGTGATTTGGTGACAATTACCGGAATAGTGAAGGTCAACAATGACCAGGTGCCTGTGCGGAAGAGCCATGATAAATGTTTGTTTCTATTATATATTCAAGTGAATTCCATTAGTGATGGTAAATCTTCAATTGGAAGTGCAAATATGGATTTCACCTTGCAAGATTTGTATGACATTAAGGTGAGCCAGACCAAAGATATGCTTGTAACATTCTGACAGGCCTTCAGGAGGTTCAGTCTCACCCACATGTGTTCCAACTTTTGGTTTCTTCCTTGTGCCCTGCAATTTATGGCCATGAAATTGTGAAAGCTGGTCTTCTTCTTGGTTTATTTGGGGCACCTGCAAAGTATCTTAATGATCGGAATCAGCTTCCCATCCGAGGTAGCCCACATGTACTATTGGTTGGAGATCCTGGGCTTGGCAAAAGTCAAATGTTACAAGCTTGTGCCAATATTGCCCCACGGGGAGTCTATGTCTGTGGGAATACGACTTCCGTTTCTGGTTTAACAGTTACTTTGGGCAGAGATGGTCCAGGTGGAGACTACACTTTAGAAGCTGGAGCGTTGGTGCTTGCCGATCACGGTTGCTGCTGCATTGATGAGTTTGATAAAATGAAAACACAGCATGCTGCTCTGCTAGAGACAATGGAGCAGCAGACAGTAAGCATCGCAAAGGCTGGTGTGGTTTGCTGCCTTCCTGCACATGCTACAGTTTTGGCAGCGGCTAATCCAGTGGGTGGCCATTATAATACCGCAAAAACTGTTTCCGAGAATCTGAAAATATCCGGGGCCCTTCTTTCTCGTTTCGATCTGGTGTTCGTATTGCTGGACCAACCAGATGAAGATTTAGATAGTCGTCTTTCGGAACACGTCATGTCCATGTTGGGAAGCAGCAGATGTGCCTCTTCGACAAGTAGTTCTGAAGTTCCACTGCACCACTTGCAGTCCGGTGCTTCTCTACTGAGAAAGGATAGCCATCTTGTTGGCAAACTCAAATCTTCAAGACAATTGGAGGACAACCCCTTGCCTCATGTACTTTTAAGGAAGTATGTTGCCTATGCACAAAAGTATGTTTTCCCCAAACTAAGCTCCGAGGCTGCTCTCTTGCTGCAAGAATTTTATCTGGAGTTACGGCATCGGCATCGCTTATCAGGTGGAGTGCCGATTACCACTCGTCAGTTGCGTTCCCTCATACGTTTGAGCGAGGCCCGAGCACGGGTTGAGCTCAGGGAAAATGTCACTGCCCAAGATTGCCTGGATGTCATCGACATCGTGAAATATAGTCTGATCGACACTTTCTGCAACGAAAGTGGTATGCTCGACTTTACGAGATCTCAAAATGGATCGGGGATGAGCAGTAGGAAAAAGGCCAAGCAGTTCATTTCCGCCTTGAAAGCACACGCTGAAAGATTCACGAAGTCCGTGTTCGATCTCAAGGAGCTTAAAGAAATAGCCGCCATCGCCAAGATCACCGTCGTCGATTTCTATGCCTTCGTTGATTCTCTGAACACGCAGGGTTACCTCTTGAAAAAAGGTTCCAATCGTTTTCAGCTGCAAGTAGTTGACTTCTGATGCTCAATAAACGGAACTCCAGCAAGCACGTCTTGTTTATTCAACCGGGAGATTTACTTTCGTTTCATCCGCTGGCCTACGCCCTGCGAGGTTTTGTCCGTGGGTCGAGTGCTCGAGCGAAAAAGCCTGACCCAAGTGGTCGGATTGTCCGTAAGAATGGCACGAGCCGGAATGGAGCCGCGACGTTGTTTGCCTTGGATCCAAAGGTATAAAAAAGCGTTCCCGAAATTTCACACCTACACCTCTTTTTTTATTCCTGGAAGTTGGGGACGATCCCTGCCTGGCCACCGCCTCATATTGATTCGCCTCGTGGTGAAGGCTAAGCTTTCCCGGTTTCACCCCGCAAAACACTTCCAACGTACGTCTTCAGGTGCTACCGTAGCCAACGGGGTTCCAGCAGCGTGGGCAGCATTTCCTCCCCCAATCCGCTCCCTTTTGCAAAACTTTCTCGGCACTCCTCTCTCAGTGATTACGCAGAGTTCTGGAGAGAGAGAGAGAGAGAGAGAGAGAGAGAGAGAGAGAGAGAGAGAGCGACTGGACAGCAGCAAAGCTCACAAAGTCTCCCTCGCAAAGCTCCATCACTAACATGAAAGGGATCCCCTTATTTCAATCCATCGGGCATGGAAGCACGAGGACGGGGAGGGTTGCGGGAAGATGGAAGGCCATGGATGCAGTGCACACTTGACGACGAGCGCAGAAAGTTGACTTTCGTTCTGATGTCCATTTCGCCACTGCAGGCGTATTCCTTTCTTTGAAGCATCGCCATCTCAACCAACATCTGTTATGTCATTCGGGACCGAATCGAATTCCGAATCGGTGGGGAGCAAAGTTCTTTCCGGCCTTCGATTGCTGAATTTCGAATTTACCGAACCTTACTGAAAAGGATTAAAAAAAAAGCCTACAGCTGAAAATTCGGTCACCTGATGTGAATTTTCCAGTTCTGAAAAAGTGTGCAAGATTATCGAGAAAAGTTAATTTTCTTCTGCATTCCGATATTCGGATCGAGGCTGCTGCTACAGACGTGACGACACGAAACGACGAGAGCCACAGTGTGCACATCACTGTGTGATGGTGCTGTTGCACTCTTCGTTTCACCTTCCATAAGTTATTTTTTCCTCTCGAGTTTGCTACGAGCCCGTCAAGAGTTTTGCAGATTGACTGACGGTTGCAAACTTTACTTCCGTGTTCCCACTTGACAGGTCAAGGTCGAAAGATTTTCTGCCCAGAGATCCCACTTCATTAGTCCCAAGTTCAGCTCATCTCGTGTCTTGACAGAAATTGTGATAGACATTTCGTCGCTCTCAGCTTTAAATGGAAACGATTACGAGTAACATTAAGTTGTTCTGGCCTCGCATTATTCCCTCTCTCTTTATGCTTCCCCACTATCCTTCCACTAAATAGCACAAATACATGCAGAATGAAGGATTTTATTTTCTATGGAGCACTTTACATTGCAGGATCTCATGTCAGCAATTCTATGACGGCAGCGTGAAAAAACGGTTCCCTCTTTTCGTGCTCATCCTCATATTCTACAGCGGAACACAAGGTCTTAACCACGTCTGCATGCTTTGGATGCTGTTTGGAGTAGATGACGCTGGAGCACATTCAACTTCATCATGCTGCATCTTAGTCTCCACAAATAGGTCAGTCTTCCATGGAAGCATCCGAGAGTAAATTTTCACGGAAAGGGTTCCACGAGACAAGCTTGAAACCCAACGTAGGTAAATAGTAGCAGGTATAGAATTCAATTGCTTTGCACAGAGGACAAAAAGGTTCTGATGCCTTCTAAGCTCATAAGATTTCCAATGGGCAGGTCCAGGAGGCTCTTCTGGCACGTGTGAAGGTCTTGAACCACTCGGAAAGCTCCTCGGAAACTTTTCATGGTTACATCAAACTCTTCGCTGGCCCCACGGGAAAACAGATCTCAAAATGCTCCGAACATGATATGCTGGGAATCACGCAAATTCCTCGGAGGTTACGAGGGGTTTTCTGTGTTGATGTTCTCCTCATTTCTTCGGCATACTGACGAGGGATCTCTTATTAAGTTTGGATACGCAAGATTAATATCTCGTGACCGACTTAGGAGGGGAGTGTGCGAAACGCGAAAAGATTCTTGAGTATAACGCCGTGGGGCTTTACAAGTCTTGATGCTCCCCATTTGGTTTACGCCATGTGTGTTCGGCGTTTACCGAAAGCATGCTCAGGTGCCTGGAGCTGCTTTGGAAAAAATCCAGGCAGAAAAGTTGCGACGAATGGGGATCCAGTTCGGAAAGGACACGTAGAGGAAGCGAAGGGGAGAGCGTGGATCAGGGTCGCCAAACTCGTGCACCAGAGTTTTGCATGTGAGATCCTTACCTAGTGATCTTGATTCGTAGGGATTCACCGCAGATTGCGGAGGGATAGTGCCTGACGGTCGTTCAAGAGTGAGCCGGAGCTGTTTCCCGCTGATGCTAGGACTTCCTGAGCCGCCACGGTTCGGACTCTCAGCCTCTCATTCATCACCGGGGTGTTGGCCATTGTGCCAAGCCTGCTTGCAAGGGTTGCGGAGTTTAAGGCTGGTGGTTATCTTTCTGGCTACTCGGCAATTGTGTCCGTGCGTGGTCTGGCAAGGTGTCTAGGCGTTGCGCTCAGTAGATGTCCTGTGAGTGTTGGAAGTTGGGAACCGGGATGAACCTGGAAGGTCTGGAGGCCATCCTGGAAGTTGCCTCCCCTTTCGAGAGTAGCTCCGACGAGTCCAGGAGAGTCGCAGGAGACCGGATACAAAGATGAAGGTCTTTGTCGCGTTCGGTGACGGTCACAGCGCCGGGCTAGTCAGCTTGCCTCCAGCATTCGACGTCCGGAACCGCGATGTCCGTCGCACCCGTGCACTATGACATCCTGCCGACGGAGAAAACGTTTAGTACCTCGGCCGTCCAGGAGGCACCGATGCCAGCCGATGCGGACGGAGGAGGAAGGTTTCTGGAGATCACAGCGTAACTGCATGCGGACGGGACAAGAAGAAGGTTGGGAGGGCACGGGTCCGGCTCCCTTCATTCTGTTCGCCCCTCATCTTCCCCCTCCGCTCACTCGAGAATCAGGGCCGGTTGTGCCGGCGGGATCCGTAGCTCTTGCGGATCACCGCTTCTCCTGGGACCCGACGACTCCGTGACGACGGATGCACGAACTGACGCTCGGGTGTTCCTCCCGGGAGAGGGTGGGCAAGTGTGTGGTGGCGCCAGCGTTCTTCTTCTGAGAGCGAAGGCACCCTTGAATGTCAAGGAAAAAAAGCGTCTTCCTTCTGTGTACAGTGCAGCGCAAGGAAACATCGTTTTCCCTCATCGATGAGGGCTTGGACTAAGGAGAGACCGCATTCTGAGAGAGACGTCTTCGTGCGTCGGCTCATTTCCTGTTCAGAGATGAAAGTTTAATCATGTAACGAGGACTCGATAAGAGCGACTCTGATCAAAGATGGCATCGATCTCATGTGCAGGAGGTATGTGGTAAGGGAACTCTTTAACCGCACCCTCGACCACTGATTTGGGACAGGAAAGCGATCGTCAAGACGCACGACGAAACAGTGGTCCCGGTTGCGCAAGCAGGAAAGCGGATGGAGCATTCCAGACGCAGAGTCGGGAACACTGGCTGATTTGTCTCTCCAGCGTGACAAGAAAGCGACAATAGTGAAGGCCCACCCTCCCCTACTAATCCTTTTCTGAAGCACTGGAGGATCCAGAACGAAGAGAGGAGAACAAGCACAAATGATTGGCTTGACACTTCTTGTCGGAAACAAGAAGTAGCAGAATCCTCCAGAGCGATCGTCATGGGATCTCTGAGTTCACGGAACCTCCTGAGGCGTGCGACGACGTGCTTAGAGAAATCAAGATTCTGGAGCGACGGGCGAAGTATATCGGGAAGGAAACGGTATGCTTCAGCATACGTTCCTGGAAGGAAAATGGAGTTCGCAGGTTGGGCCAGCGCTCGAGGTGAAGCAACGCTCGTGAGAGCACATCCTCAAGAGAAGGCGGAAATGGAAAGGACAGTAGGCAGTCAAGATGGTTGACACCCAGTCACGTCGGTGCGTTTATTCAAAAAATGAACATACAGGGAAGTGGCAGGATGCGTGATCCTGCCACATTCCACGGATATTCGCAAGGAACCTGCCGAGAACCGGCGCGCAAGACCGGCAAAGTTCGCCTCGGCAGCACAGGGGAAGGGGAGACAAACAAAAAGAAAAATAAAAGGAGAGAATACAAACAAAGTAAGGGGTTCGGGAAGGGATTACTGTGTGCTGGAGGGTGTGGTCCTCTGCATCCTTGTAAGGAGCCGGCAAGTTCCTATTTCAAGATTCCCAGATGGGACCATCTTGACGCTGCCCTCAGGAAGGGGAACGCAAATACATGGGATCTTGTCGATCTGGCCTCCTCTGGAGTAGCTCCATGCAGCCACGATCCCGCGTAGTCAGCAAATTGCTACAAGGGATGCGGCCGCCATGAGGGCGTCGCGCAGGAAGAGGCGATTTACAACGTCTCTGGAATTGCTCTCGGAGATCCGCAGGGACGCAGCGAAGTCTTCCCACATGTGGCGGAGGGCGACACAATCCACGAGCAGGTGAGGGAGGGACTCTTTCGCCGCATCTGACGCAGCCAAGATGGATCCACTGCTCATTAGTTGCACATTTTCTCCCCGGCACTTCCTTTGTAAACACAAGCACGAAACCCAGTGTGCTTCTCATCACGAAGCTTCTTCGCAGCATGCCACAACCGTCACAGGAGAGGAAAGAAACAGAGTTAGGGACAGGTCGAAGGATCTTTTGTATTTGGCTCAGGGTCTGCCGCACGTCCAGTCAGCGCCGACCGTGGATTTGGAACTTCCGTGATCGGTACGAGTTCGCCCTCTGCGGAGGAACATCGAATCGGGGCGACGGGAAGCAAAAGATGCGCCAGTCAATCGCTCCTGGCCTTCGGACGAGCGCAAGTGCGTCGGGATGGTTCCGCCTCATGGTGGCTCCGTGTGGGTCTGCGACCAGCTTACTCTCTCCGTTGGTATGAAAGAACTCGCCAGAAACCAACATCCCAGTGAGCGGAGGGGGGAAAGGGAAATCTGGAGCGGATCAAGATAAAAGTGATCTCTCCTACGAGATGAAAAATGCTATCGCCATTCCTTATTAGAAACAGCATCTTCAGCGAGTTCCCAGGGAAACCCGTTGGGATGCAGCTCCTTCCCCTCTTCTTACGGCCTGCAAAGAGGCCCCCACGATCGGAGCGGGAACGGAGCGTGCGCGAGGTTGGTGCGAAGGGGACGTGGAAAGGTGCCCCCCTTGAAATCCGCGATGATTTCTTGGAGCGATTCTGATAGGCGCCTTGGATTGTAGGCGGAGCGCTGAACCTCGGTCACGAGGCCCAGGGACCATGGAGCTCGCCGCGGTTCCCAAGTGCCATGCCCACCCTAAGGTTTTCGGGATTTCTGCCCCCACGGTGTTTTCCTCGGTCGGGATCACAAGGCGCGCGATCCGTCCGGGAAGAACGAGACGAGGATGACCTTTTCTGGGAGCGCGGCTGACCTCGCGCCGTTCCGCGCGAACGGGATGAAAAAGTGGCAGCACTTCACAAAAGGGAAGTTCAGACGCCTCACCCTCAGGGATACTGATGCTACTGCACTGGCTCCGCTCTTCGGCAGAAGAGAGGCAGCACCTCGGGACATTTCGAACCGACCTACTTCCCCGGTTCACGTGAGGGAGCGACGATAACCTCGTCGCGACTTCTAGGGGAGCTCCGCCGGCTCGCGCGGAGTGCTTTCCCGGAGCACTTCCAAGGGGAGAGGATGTGTGCCATCCTCCGACTGCCCTTTCACGACGAGTGCGGCAGAGACCTCCCCCTGCCCGTGGCTGCTGACGCGGCCGTGTTTTCCGGCCCCCTCCACTCCCACGTCGGAGATCTCCAGGGAGATCACCCCGTCCGGGTTCCTTCTCGGATGACCCCCGCTCGCGCCACGTGAATCCCGGCGGGGACTTCCCGCTCGGGCGATTCGGGAGTTCCGTCGAGTCCCCTCGGGCGTCGCAGGAGCGCGGAGGAGCAGGGAGGCTGCGGGCTCGCCGTCTTCCTCCCGCTCTCCCTCGAGGCTCTCCTGCCCGCCGGAGGAAGCTCCCGGGTGGTCAGCGGAAGTCTCTTCAGGCAGGACTCGTGCACGCGAAGGTCAGGGATGCCGCCGGCTCTTAGACGAGGCTGCCTGACAGAGCCCGCATCAGAGTCCACATGGACCTGAAAGGATCCCACGAATCGCCTGGGCGATCCATGCAACCCATCCGAGGAGGATACGCGTCGGAAACAGACGGTCGGCAGGAGTGTCGTCGCTGATCACTGTCCCCAGCCATCATCATATTAGGACTGCTGAGGCTGCCCATCTTTCAGGCGTTCCTCTACCGATATAAGCCAGGACGACTGCCAGCGCTGCGGAGCGCTAGGGAGCAGCTGCGGAAGAAACAAAGGGAATGACCCCGTTCCCAAGAGGGATAGGAGTCAATATCAGGGGTCTCCCTATCCATCGATGCCTCCGCTCCCTATCCCCCACCCTCAAAGGATAGGAAGCCGGAGCCAAGATCCCCCTCAGGCCATCGAGGGAGCTCCGCGACGGCCCGGAGCACCGGCACAGTTCCGGAGGAGCCTATCTTCTCCGGCGGACCGGAAGCTGGAGGCGAGAAGAAGCAGCAGGACGGAGGGAAAAGCAGTCCTCGGGCGTGCCAGGGCCTCTTACGAGACCCCAGTCTCAACTCTACCTCTTCCGTAGAGTGGAGCAGCCCCACCTCCTTCTGCCCGGTTTCCACTCCCTGAGCGAGACCCCGCCTCAGCAGCGCCGGAGCTCCCAAGGAAGTCCAGCGCTCCCTCACCCCTTCTTTGGTTCATCAACCAGTCACGCCGGAAGGTTTATTATAAAACATTATTAACATTCAGGTGTAGGGCCGTCGGCCCTATATTGTCCGAAAATGCTCGGGATCTGCCGAGTAACCGGCACGCCGGCCGGCGAGGTTTTCCTCGGCGGCGGAGGGAGAGGGAGGGGGCAAACAAATCAAACATGAAAATAAAATTAAAATCAATAATAGAAAAAAAAAAAATACTCAGGGGGGCACGGGAAGGGATGGCGCTCCTGTTCGCTGGAGGGCGCCCTCTGCATTCTTTCCAGGATGCCGGCAAGTTCCATCTGTGCATGCCCCAGGTGGGGCCATCTAGCTGCCTCCCGTCCGCAGGAAGCGCAGGGCAAAGAAGACGGCGTCCCTCTCGCTCCATCCTCCTCTCGCGTAATTCCAGGCTGCCACAATCCCGCGTAGGCAGCAGCAAAGAGCTACTAGGGATGCAGCAGTCAAAGGGCCGTCGCTCACAAAGAGGCTCTTAAAACGTCTCTGGGATTGTCCGTCGGTGGGCCAAGAGCCGTTGCATAACGCAACCATGGGGGCCGGAGGGCAACGCAGTCTACGAGCAGGTGTGGAAGCTCCGATTCTCGTGCCCCGCACCTGCAGCAGTTTGGGCCCACAACCCCTCGGGTCCAGTGAGAGCGGCGGGCGTCGCACGGGAGGCTCCAGTGCAACAGCAGGGGTGCCGACTCCTGACACTTGAACGGGAGGGTCTGGCTGTTCTTCAGCGCTGGGGGACACTCGAGGACTTCCTCCGGGATTCCCAGCAGCTCACCCCAGCACCACAGTTCCTTCGGTGGGGCAATTGGGGTCGCAGCGTCTGTTAGCTAGTCCGCAGTCCAACTACCTAGCTCCTTAGTCCGAAGACTTATCTTACATCGGACCACCCATTTGGCTGACTACTGCCCAGGTGCTCCCTGAGAGAGGGCATTGTCGCGGCTAGGGAAGTTCTTCGAGCCCACGCACGCGTGTTGGGCTGCATGATGACGTCCTGCAGCGAGCAGTTGTTGTAGGAGTGCACCAGTCGCTGCCGCATCCTCAGGCTCGCTCCCTTGTTCCTGGTCCACGTGCGAACGGTTTCCTGCAACCAGGCGCTACCGTTCGCGGGCCGGCAGAAGATCCAGTTGTTCATCCTGGTCAGCTTGGCCACTCGCCGGAGCTGCAGTCCGCCCTTTCTTTGGGATGCGAAGGCTTCTTCCCCACTGGGGCGAGCGTCCCTTCAGACCAGGAGAGCGGGAGGAAGGGAGGACAGAGGAGGAGCAACGCGCCGCCACCAGTGGATGCCACACAGGTTTTAAAAATGGCGTCCTCACCCGCAGGTGCAGGGGCGCGGACGGGCGACCTCTGGGTGGGAGAGCAGGAGGAACTACTGGGAAGATGCGCGTCCTTCCATTGGGTCCGATCGGCTGCGGGAAGTCCTTTCCTTTCCCACCTGCGCTCCTTTCGCCCCGCTTTGCGCCTGGAGGGCGGGAGCCTTGCCTGGGGTAAAGGTGGGACCGTCGTCGCGGGAGCAGAGACGGGCCACCCTCGAAGGCACAGCTGTGGTCTTCCTCCCCTCCCTTCCCGCCACCCCTGGAAGGCACCACCTTTTCCCTTCTCGCCCTGGACGAGCACGAGGACGTGGGGCGGCCCGTCGCGTCATCTTGTAGGAGGTGCAACGCGTCTCGCCCGTCTCTTTCTCGTCTCTCTCGGACGACGCTCTCTCTCCCCTGATCCCCCATGCCCCTCACGGATGATTCCGAGGACGAGATGAGGCGGAGGTGACCTTCGAAGAGCTCACCGATGGGGCGTCCGGCAGCAGCCTGCCGGTTCCTCGTACGCAAAGCGGAGGAGTCACCTCCCCTTCCTCCCCAGATCACGTGCGGTGTCTGAGTAATTCACCTCCCCCCCTTCCCCCGTCCATGCTCGGAAATGGGATAGGGAGGAGGCTCGCTGCGCAAGACGGTGCCGGTCGGTCGTCCCACGCGGACGGAGGCGGAGGTGGGCGCGCGCGCCCCACAAGCGGCTCGCGGCCTTCGAGTGATTGGGACAGCGCGCGTTGGCGTCCGTCTGTGTGTGGGCAGGCGTGGGTGGGCGGGATCTGAGGGGGTAGCGCCGAGATCAGGAAGTGAGGAGGGCGGACCCCAGGGAGACGATTCCTCTCCGGACGAGCGAAGAGACCTGAGGTTTCCTTCGGAGCGACTCCCCCAAAAGAGGGAAACACCTGCCCTCCTTTCCCCGGGATGACGGGGAGAGGCCGCTTCGCGCCCCTTGGGGAGGGCGCCTCCACTCCTTTTCTCGCTCGCCGCGCCCCCTTTCCCCAGCCACGCGGTCCCAACGGGCGGGCGTCACGCGAGGAGCACGCCGGCACGTGTGAGCTTCTCTCGCGGGGGAGACCCATGCCTACGGTGGGGCACGGAAGGGCCCAAAGCGCGCCGAGGAAAGTTTCTTCCCCCGCCTACTTTCTCTTTTCCTTTCTTTGGCTCGCGTCCAGCAGATGCCATCTTGCTGGATGCGGGGAAGTGATGGAAAAAGATGCTAGAGGCCACAGATCGGGGACGGTGGGGGAGAGGGAGGGTAAGCCGACGCCCCCCGCCTTTCGATTCTCGCACGCAGGCCGCAGCTGCTCCTCGCGTGTGTGCGTGCGCGCGTGCGTAGGACTTGTAAGCGCAGGAAAAGCTCTCCTCGTTCGCTCACGCTCGCTCACGTGCAATTTCGGCACGCGGTACGAAGAAGCGCGCAAACACGGCGGACGGTGGCCTCCAAGGAGGTCGCAGATTCACCTCGCGCTCCCCGCAACCCCTCAGCCCCGGTGGAGCGCACGGCATTTCGGAGGCATCTTCCTCCATGGTTCCGGTTATCTCCGCTAGATGGGGGTGGCGGCGAGTGCAGGGACGGATGCTGGTGATGCTGCTTCCGGGCGGAGAGAAAGAGAGAACGCTCCCGTCACGATCCGCGGAAGCGGCGGAGCAGACTCCGTCCAGCCCGCAATGTTGGATCCGGGAGATGCTCACTGCACAGGACGTACTCTTCTCGAGGCAGGAGACCACCAAATGACTTCTCGGGTTGAGCCACCGGTGCGTTGCTTGCAGGATCGCCGTGGTACGCCGTTCCGTTGTTCCACCCGGCAATGAAGAGAGAAGGAGGGCAGGGAGAAAGATGATGACACAGTGTGATCGGTAAAAGTGAGGGCTTTCGCGGAACATGGCAACGGTGGCGCCTTTTTTCATCCCAGATGTCCCGGGCGGTGCCCGTTGCAGGCATAAACAAAATAAGCAGATAGAATAAGAGTGAATAAATCCTTTCGGAGAAATTTCACTTTCTTAGAAGATCGAATTTTAAGGAGACGCAATTTCTCTCGAGGCATTTCCCTCGGCTCGAAGCGAAGAGGTCTGCCGATCAAAGAAGGCACGAGGGAACGCTAGGATGCTCGGGGCGAGTGAGTAAACGAACGGGGGAGGGGCGGACCGATCCCGCAAGGCGAGGCGAAGATAGTCCGGGGAACGCGGGGGCGGGGGGGACGAACCGCGCTTCCGGACTGCGGTTCTGAGGGGCCACCCTCGCGGGGGGGATTCAACACGCGGCGAGCCGGGACCTTCCCGTTTCCCATGGCCACCCGGCCACCGCGCTCAGACACGCCCGAACTCCGGCAGCGGTCGCTGATCGCGAAGACGGAAAAGCTCGCACCCGCGAACAGGAATAGCCGAGCGCGCTTCCCGGGGACTCCAGGAATCCAGGGAAGCTTCCGGAATTCCCCCTCCGAGCTGGGAATCCTGATTTCCGGCTGACGTCACGAGCAATCAACCCGCATACCTCGCGACGAGTTGCCGCCGCTGCTCGATGAAAATTCGCTGGGGTTTTCTGCTATTTTATTTTTGTCTTCAGCGTGCTTCTTTGGTGCGCGTGCGCGTGCGTGCGACCCAGCCGGGAGTCCTCACCAGCCATCGCCGACCTCGTGCACGCAACGTTCCTCCGAATGATTCCATCCCGAACGATTTGTCTCCTCTCGTCGCACTATCCGTCGTCCGCCGGCTCCGCCGCAGCGGGACTGTGGCAGCGGCCGCCGCCGCAACTTCTTCCGCGCGGGTTCGTCTTCCGAGACGGAACCGCGGCGCTCCGCGGCGCTCCGCGGCTGGCGCGCACTTGCAGGACGCTCTTCCCGCGGTTTTCCAATGGGAATCCGTTCCTTTCTTCCGCCCGTTCCTCTCTTTCCCCCTTTTGCTTTCCTTCCTTTCTTTCTCTCGTCCTTCCTTTCCCTTCGGGAGGGCTCGGCGCCGTTGCGTGGCAACCAGCGAACTCTGCAAGACGGTGCGGTCGAGCGAGGAAGGTGTCGCTGCTTGCCGAGTGGACGCCCCGTCGGATGCGGGCGGCTTCGGACGGCGGCGCGAGCTCGGGGAAAAAAGAAAGGCGGACCACGCGGAGCAAAGTAGCGAACCGCAGCGTCGCTCGCCCCCCGCTTGGCGTCCACGCAATCGGGAATTCACAAGGGCGCGCGACGCGGAGCGGGAAGTTGCCCATCTTCTTATTCCTCCTCTTCCACCCTTCCCTTCCTCCCCGCATGCGGGTGCTTCGAGCGACCGTGAAAGCTCTCGCGGAACGGCGCTCCCGAGGAGACTTTCCTTTGGTTCGTACGAGGCCTGGAAGATGCCTAGAAGCAGCCCCGCCCTCTCCTCGTCAGCGCGAGACGTCTTCCTCCGAGGGCATCTTCTCGTGTGGGATCCAGAGGACGGGATGTTGGGACCGTCGTCGACCATCCCAGGGTGCCCGCCGCCGCGGATTTTCGTGAAAGCTGCGTCGTTCTCCTCGGAAAAGGAGGACTGGGAAAACCCCTTCCTGGTTCCCGGGTTCTTCCTCGGAGGAGAAAGAGGGACTTTTTCCGGTCCCGGGAGGAGCACCCGCTTTCTCCTGACCCTCAGGCGATTCCTCAGCGTCCTGACCACCGCAGCGGTGAGCAGCGAAGAACACGAGCGAGCCATCCACCGGCTCTTCCACCCTTCCTACTGCCGGCCGCCTGCTGTTTTTCCGCGTGGTCTGTTCCCCGCCCCCCTTCCCCCCGAGGGCAAATTTGAATGGCGCCCCGGCATTCCAGATGACGATGACGATGATGATGATTTCCCGTCGCTCCTCCCTCCTCCCCCTTTGCATTTGAATGGCGCACGGACCCTCGCGGTAATACTTCGAGCCTGAATGACGGGCGCTCCGGGCACAGGGAAAAGGGAGGAAAGCTTTTTGGTTTGGAACGACCTGCAAACTGTCCTTCCGGCCGTGAGGGCTGCCGGAGGTTCGCGGTTTGCTGATGCCGCGAACCCCTCTGCACCCTCCACGAGAGAGCCGCCGTCCCGGAGCAAGGATCCCCCCCTTCCCGGCCGATCGCGCTCCCTTGGAGCATGCGGGGAGGGGACCGCACGCTCTTGGCACGCGACACGCTGGCTCTGGTGATCTTCCCCCATCCGCTTCCCTTCCGCCGCGGCGTTCCGGGCACCGTGGGCGCCCAGGCGCCAGGAAAAGGAAGGACGTGGCTCTGCCTCAACCACTTGAGACGGATCGCGGCAGCACCGCTCCCCGCTTTCCTTCCAGCAGTTGGAAATTCGCAAGAGGGCACGCTCGCGGAGAAGGCACTTGCCAATCTCCCCCCCCCCCTCCTCTCCCTTTTCCCTTCCTCACTCCCTCCCCCAAACAGGGAGCGCACTCCGAGGGGGAAGCTGCCAAGCTGCTCGCGTGCTCCTGTGGCGGGGGAGGGTCTCTTCGATTCCGTCCCCGGGTGGGACGCGGAGGAAGAGGGCGAACGCTCGCGACGATGCCGCCACGTTTGCCCGGAGGGTTCTTCGAGGAATGGCGTCGTCATCCCCGTTCATCGCTTCGCTTGGCGGAAGGACGCCGGCCCTGACCTCTTCGCGCGGGACGGGCGCGAAGCTCGCGCGATTCCGGTAGGAAGCCGCCGCTTGAACGGGAGAACCTGAAGACGCGCTTCCTACCTACCTCATCCCCCTTCCGCCTCGTGGCGGAAGGGGGATGAGGGGATGGAGAGCGTGCGAAGAAGCTCCTCCTCCGCGGAGAGCGCACACGAGAGAGGGAGGTCGAGGGCGCAGCCCTGCCTGGAGACTGCAAAGGGGGCAGCCGCTTTTCGGCGGGCTGCAGAGCAAATGAAGCGACTGGAACCGTTCGCTCTTCGCGATCGAGCTCGGGAGGTCGTTTCCCTGGCAACCCCTCCTTCCTCCTGACGTTCCAGAAAAACGGAACGGAACGGTGGCGAACACCCAAAGGGAAGACTCAGCACTGAGGGACGCGTCCGAGAGTGAGGAATCCCAGGAGTCCTCGCTCCAGAGCAGCGGAAAGGGAGGGAAGAGGGAGGAGAGTGATTTCTGGACGAGGATCGGAACGGACCGCTCTTCCTTGCCTTTCGCTAGCGATCTCTCCACGGTATGGGGCTGCCGCGAGTTGCCGACGCACCCCACGCGGCAGACGGATCCTTTAGCGCGCGCGTGACAGCGACCCCCTTCCCTCCCCCTTCCGCGCTCCCTACGCAGGGAGGCAACAAGAGAGACTTCGGGGCCACTGCCGCTTCCCTGTAGCCGAAACTTCTTCGCTCCTTCCTCGTTCCCGAAGCTTCCCTCCCCCGCAGCTCTGCAGGGAGGAGGACTTGCGTGGGAGGAGGAAGGGAGGGGAAAAGCAGGTGCGTGACCGGCACGGCACCAGCATGGGGAGGAGCGTGGCGGAAGGCGTTTCCCGCCGCCGCCGGGAGCCGGTCCCGGGAGCAGATCCCTTGCGGACGCTCCTGCTAGCCTCTTCGTCGGTGTTTCCGCACAGCCTTCAAGGCTCATTGCTGACATCTCTCGGCGCCCAACCGAGGTGGGCGTCGACGCACACGGGGCGACTTGCTCGGTCTGCGCGCGTCTCTCGCGCGCCGTTTTCGGCGCAGGAAGGTAGGCGGCTCCCAAGGGGGAGGAAGGAGGTGGGGGAGTGCTTAGCCACGCACGCCGACGAGACGACCCCTGCGAGTGGCGGATCCTTCCGCCGAGGAGGCGCCTTGGAGTACGGCGCGCGCTGGATCAACAGCGCCGCCCTGTTTCTTCACCTCGGGCGATGGGCCGAGGCATGTCTGGCCCAGAGGCGACTTCCCTCGCACGCGTCCTCCAGTCAGGGAGCTCGCGGATCGCCCCATCTGAACGCCCACGTCGCTTCCGCCAGCCGCTGCCAGCGCGCTCCCCTTCCCGGGCTTCCCGACTTCTCCCGCTCTTCCCTCTGGGTCCTCTTGGCGATGGCGCCGCCGAAAAATATTTTTTTCTTCTTCTTTGTTTTATCCGCCTCCGGCAGCGGAGTTTCCCAAGGCTCCTCCTCCCGCGTGATCCACGCCGGGAGGAAGAGTTCGAACAGCTCCTTCGTCCGCGGAACGCTTCCTTGGTGTTCGCCGGGTTCCCGGGGGAAGAGGGGGGGGGGCAGTGCTCTTCGCCTGAGAGGGAGCACGCAACGATCTCACCGTCCTCCCCCTGGCTGCGCGTTCGAGAGGCGCTCTCCCGCTCTCTCCTTTGTCTCCATCCAGCGATCTCGAGATGAACTTTCGCTTTCGTGCCGTGAAGGCGGAGGAGGAGGAGGACCTGCCGAAGGACGGCGAGGCCCGACCGTCGTCTCGGTCGAGCCTCTCCGATGGAGCCCTCGGGATGTGTGAGCGTTCCGGAGGATCGGATGGCGGCGGCGGCGGAGACGAGCGCTCGCGCGTGACGGCCTCCCGGCGCCGCCTTTCCGGACGCTCTTGCGGGGAGGCAGCCGCTTTCTCTCCCTCCGCCGATTCCCGCATGGTCCGCCGGGAGGAAAGGCAGGACGGGGAGAACCCCTCCGCAGGTCGGCGACGCGGCGGGAGGGTCTGCACCGGGAGCACTGTCGCTCTACAACAAGACTGCGCCCCGCAGGCAAGCGACAGGCAGCCGTCTCCCGCGATGCAGGTGTGGGGGGAAGAGCAGGTTCGATTTCGCACTGCTCCCGGGCGGAGGCGGGTGACGCCCTACGTGTAGTCGTAGGGGAGCATTTCACTCCCTCCTCCGTTCCCCCCCTCTCTCTTCGTTTCTCTTCCAGTCGTTGCGAGCCTCGCAAAAAGAGTCTGGATCAGGTTCGGCTGGATGACTCCCCACCGCCGGGACCGACTGGACCACCGAGACCAGGGGCCGTTCTCATGGAACTCTCCTTCACGCCAGGTCTCCAAGAAGATCTCGCCTCCAGACCACTCGCTCGCTCGCTGCGTCGGCCGGCATCTGGGCGTCTTCGGAGGGCGAGTCGCTCTCGGCCGCTTGAGGATTCTGGCGTCCCCGGGTTGCCGCCCGTGGCAACCGACTCCTTTCATGGTGTCTGACGAGAGCCGGCGCCGTCACCCCGCGGTGTGCGCTTGCCGAAGTGGGTCGTCGGCCCCGTGGGAGCGCTTGCCGACAGCAGACCTCTCAATTAATTGGAGTCCAACGGAAGACCGAGATCACTCCGGCCTTCTCCTCGTCCTTCCCCCGCCTTTCTGACCGGGGCCATCCATGTGGTGGTGGCGGCTGTTGCTGAGGGGAAGGGAGACTGCGGTCGTTGATGACGACGACGGTGACGTTGACGGCCATCCCAGTGATTTTCACGATGACGATGGCGGCGAGCAGGACGAAGAAGGGGAGGGAAGGGGCTTAAAGAGACCTCGGAGGGGGCGGCTACTGGAAAGCAGAGCTCCCTCTCACGCTTCGCCTCGCATGCAACTCCCACGGGGGTGAACGTGAGAGTGGCCACGCACCGCCGCCGGCACAGCTCCCTCCAGCTTCGCTCCGGCCAGGGACGAGGGTCACCATCCTCGTTCCACCAGCAGATCGAGGCTGACGTCCGCGACGGCTTCAAGAAGCTTCCAGTAGACCTCAGGAGACAGCTGGATGCTGGAACGCATTGAACCTCCCTCTTGAGGCGTTCCCGCAGCCTCGTCGCTCCCGGAAGCCCCCAGCATCCTGCAACCGGCTTCCATGCTGCTGCGGGCACTCCTCAGGAAGACGGGCGGAGGGCGGCTGTCTCCCTCCTCCTCTGCCTCCCCTCTGGAGCTTTTCCAGACGATCTCCTCTGCTCCGTTCAGTGTTTCCAGCCATCCTGATGTCTGTGGGGCCAAAGTCAGGGTCTTTTGCCGTCTCAGGGGCTGCTGACTGGTTCGATCCGACCGTTGCACCCAGAAAGTGCCTTGTGTATGCTGGATGCTGCTGCTGCAGGGCTCTGCTTCCTGCTTCGTGAGCCCCACTGGATGCACGCCGGGGAGCTCGTCATCCTGTAAGTCCCGATCCACCGCTCCTCCGAGTCTGCTGCTGTAGTCTTCCAGGAGCCAGAAGGAGTCGAGTAGGACGATCTCCCGGGGTCATCCTGTCCGACTTCACGCCGGGGAGAATTGAGCGTTCACACCGGAGCGTTTCATCCACGAAAGAGCAAATCAAAAATACTGGTTACCAGGGAAACCAACAGGAGCCCTGCAGGGAAGGAATCGCCGACATGCAGGTGGTTCATTCAGGAAGTCCAGGACAAGAGGGAGAGGATAGCAAATGAACGAGAAAAAAAAAAAAGAAGGGAGGCCAGGGATCTTTGTCTCGGACCGTCTCTTCCTTCTGGGACCTCCCTGGAGAATCCTACGTTTTTGTGTGGGCGGCTGCCACGCGGGTGGCCTCTTATCGCTGCACTGAGGACTCCAGCACGCGGCGGGCTGTCACGATGGGAGCGAGCGCAGCACGATCTCGCGTTCACGGCGCTTGCCAACGGTCTGCCGTACGCGCGAAGAATCGCGCTGCGGCAAGTCCTTGGCGGTGGTGTCCTCCGGGCGCAGCAGCGCCGAGGGCCAGCCTCTGCCACGGTTTGCGAAGGGGGGGAGGGAACTCAAGTCCAGCAACCTCCTGGGATGTGGGACGATAGGATCCTCCCCGCACCTCAGAATGCGTGGGGATGCGGCTCCCTGGAAACGAGACGCCAGCGCGCGCTGCGCTGGGGTTCTCCCTCCCTGCGAACAGAGAGCACATTCCGTGCTCCTATTCCAGAGGGAGCACCAAAGTGCCCAAATACAGGGAAGGGACCAACGTTCCTTCGGAGTGTCAATCTCAAGAGTTCTCTCCGCCGAAGCAGTCCGTCGTCTTGACAACGTGGGGTGGCGGCGTTCGTCCGACAGCTCGCTCGTCTTCCAGCTACCGAGGAGTTCGGTCGCTTCCGCAGTGGTGCGATGCCGGCAACCGCAGTCTCCAGGGGACACACAGGGCAAGGAATGTGGCGTCCACTCGGGATCACCATCGCTCATTACCGCTGGACGTCCCCTAGAGACTGGATCGGGAGAGATCGCAGGGGACGAAGTTCCTCAGGACACGGGAGCTCCAGGGCTGCAGCCCAGGTGTTTTTCTGCCTTCGGGCATTCCCGCTCAGCCGCGGCGATCTTTTTGTAGAGAGAGGGAGACTGGATCCTCAGAGAAGCTCCGAATGCCGACATCCTGTCAGCAGCGCGGCAGCAGCGAAGGGAGAGTCCTTCGCTGCTGGCCAAGGGACGGGGCATATGTGAGCATAGCAAAGGGGAAAATCCGCAGTTGGAAACAGGGGAGGAGGGTCGCCCGTCGGAAGCGCGCCTGCGGCCCGATCTGACCGCACCTCTCCCTTCCCGGTCAGGACCGTTCGGAGTCACCAGGACTCGCCGCCGGGAGTTTTTCCCATTCATATTGCCCTGCTGGAAGTCACTGGCTCCAGCTACGGCCGCGTGGCCCTCCTGACTCGACCCACGAGGTTCCTCACGCCTTCTGGAGACGGGGTCCAAGCTCCCCCAGGAAACGACCGAGAATGCTCGGAAGCGACCCCTACTCCTCCCCAAACCGTGCGTCGTCCGCGCATTCGGTCCGCGCCCTGCCCGCGCGGCGCTGCTCTCTCGGACAGTACGTTCAGTCCTGAGGGATAATAACAACACAGAGTGGTTCCTGCACGTGGAACATTCTCCTTGTGGCCTTCTCCCCTCCACACACACACCCTTCGCCGATCTGTGTTGCAGTTGGGCGTGCATCCGGTGAACCCTCTTTTTTTTTTAGGATTCCGAAAGGTGTACGTGCCTATTCTTTTTTTTTCATTTTTTCCTTTCTCCTTTCATCCCACGTACCGTGCCTGTCTTCTTTTGCTATGCCAGGCTGCCAGTCAGTAGCGTCTCCGACTGCATTTTTCAGACAGTATCCCCCCCCCCCCCTCGCCCCCATATAATGCGGAGAATGCCCTCCGCGTTGTGCGAATCCGTGTTATAAGGGTTCTCGTTGGCGGCCGCGTGGCTACGCTGCCGCGCACGGCATCAAGAGCAGGTCGTGGGTTCGAATCCTGCCGTGGAGGATCGGCAAGAGAATCGATACGTCATGAGTTTCGAGTCTCCCCGCAGGACATTGGCTCAGGTGTGGCACTGGAATGGCGCTCGCATGAGTTGCTGACCGGGTGCTCCCGTCGGCCAGCCCAACATTGGGACTTGGGATCTCAGGGGTCCTTCCAGGAATCACAGTGCTTCAGGATTCTCCTCCGGTTATGACATGGAGTTCATCCCCCCTCCTCCTGGAGAGTTCCTCTCCAGGTTGTTGGAAGAGTGCTCCCTTCGGGGGAACCCTGAGTGGACGGATCATGGGGCAGCTGGCGGATGCTGCGACCCCGATTGCCCTTCTACGAGGAAGACAGCGCTGGGGAGAGCTGCCCGGCATTCTTAGCGGAGACCTGGAGTGGTCTCCAACTCTCAAGAACAGCAGCGCCCTCCCCTTGACGTGGCAAGAGTCGGCACTTCTGCTGCTGTTGCTCTGGGGTTTTCCCCAGCAACGTCCACCGACACCTCTGGACGCTGGGAGGGCGATCCCGGACTGCCGCAGGTGCGGGGCGGAACGGGAATTCCCCTCGCACCTGCTTGTGGACTGTTGCCCTCCGACCCCTATGGGGACATTCGGGGACAACTCTGCGGATCCAGGTTGGCAGCCTCAGGGACGTTCTACGGCTCCTCGTTGTGCGAGAAGCCCTGCAGCCAGCCTCAGCCCCAGCATCGCTCTGCTGCATCCACGGGATTGCGAAGCCGACAGAAGGAGAGACGAAAGGGAGGCCATCCAGTTCGTAGTTGGCTTCCTGCGGATGATGGAAAGATGGGATTCCACCTGGGACTTATTCGGACGGTGGTCCCTTCTCGACCCTCCTGAAGCAAAATTTCTTATTTATTCTTCATTTTTTCTTTTTGTTTTTTTTCTCTCTCTCTCCCCTCCCCCCACCCTTCCCCGCCGGTCTGCTTACCGGCGACCCGGCAGGATCGTGGACAAATGGAGTGTGGTAGAACTACGTGTCCTATCACAATGCATGAGTCTGTTTTCAATTTTAAGAAATGTCCCGAAGTGTCCGGGTGGAAATCGGGGGAACCCTCCTCAAAGGTAAATAAGGAGCGGTTCCCTTCGGGGTTTCCATTGGAGACGTCATGAAAGAGAGACTTTCGGGATTCCTCCGAAGGCTTACCATGATATTTGCAAAAGATGGAAAATGTATCTCTGAGGTTATGGGGTCAGAACACTTCAAAACGAAAGGGAAAACTGCCGTTCGGCATGAAGCAAGAAGGGAGAAAGGAACCTTTTAGAGTTTTGTTGATATGTAATGAATGTAAACAATCCCACATGGTTTATTCCACGTGTATAAGTTGATCCCATATAGTTCCATCTCCGTCATCGTCGTTGCAGGGACAGAATTCGCCCGCGCGCTCTCCTTTGTCCCCGGCCAGAGATCTCCGAGATGAACTTTCGCTTTCACGGGGCCGTGGATGAGCGGCGGCTACGCCACGTGACGGCGGCGCTGGTGGAAGAGGAGGACCTGTCAAAGGAGGCGCCGGAGCCAGCCTGCCTAAATCACGTGCGCGGGTTGCTCTGGGCAACTGCTCGACTCCGCCGAGAGATCGAAATTCACCTGCAGAGCACCTCACGAAGAGCATCCGCCGCCGCGTTATGCGAGGGCTTTTCTGGGCCAGGCATCGCACGAATCCGATGCGTTGCACGGGGGTCCGTCGTGCGGCGCCGCGCGCTCCCGTAGAAGCCCCGGCGTGAACAGCCCACGGAAGCGAAGGATCTGGAATACGCCTCCTCCCCGCCCATCTTTTTATCCATCGACCGTGAAGAACGTCTTCGTGAAGATGCGAGGACGAGTGGCATTTCTGTGCGGTGGTTTTCCCGCGGTCAACCCTTCGGCAGATTTTGCGCGTTCCCAATACGGGGTGAGCTCGACTCGGAACGCTTCCAGCAAGATCCATGCTGCCGTCTAAGTCGGGTCGATGGAAGGGTCCCGGAAGGCCAAACCACCCTCTTCGACATAAATTGATGATCCAAGAGCGAACACTCTACCACAGAAGCATCGCTCACCCACGGCGTCTCGTGGGACCGATTCGCAAGGTTATACGAGGGCCGCCGCCATTTTTTCGTAGGGTTATGCAGGGGGCCCATTGCACTTTGCCTGTTTGTCGCAGCGTAACCGGGCTCAAGACACAGGATGGCCCTCCCCGGATATATCCAGACATCTCTTCGATTGCATCAGCGTATGAGAGAAGCCGGGGAGGGGGAAATTCCCCACCCGTCTCGTCCTCGCCGCGAGGGGAATCCCGAGGTCTTCGAGATCGGTCGGTGACTCGCGCACGTGTCCCGGAAGATCTGAAGGTTCGATCACATCACTTCCTTTCCCATGTACTCCTCGTCCCAGTTTCCTGAGGGCGTTATGCGAGATCCCAGCGATCCCGCGAGACCATCGCTTTCGTGGTCTCGGCCTCGGACTCGGAAGAGACATCGGAGGACCATCGAGATCGCACAAACGGCGAGTGCATGAGCTCGACGCGTGCCAGGCACGCCTTGAGGACTCCATCTGAGGTCCACTGCATCTCCCGGAGGTGAGAATCCGGCCACGCGCAGGCAACCCACAGAGGAGCAGCGCTGCTGCGTGGCTGTGACCCGTTCCCGGTTGCCGCTCCTCCAAAGGACCGTGGAGTCCAGAAAGTCCGCAGGGTCGAGTGGTGGCCGCAGCGCGCGCGTGTGGAGACGCAACAGATGCCCGCGAGCCATCGATAGAGAGGATCGAGCCCTTTTCGTGGGCAACTTTTGGGAAGAATGCGAAAATCCTTCCAGACTCCACCAAAGGACCGTCTCCGCTCGTGATCTGATGAGGAGACTTGGCCTTCCCTCACGCACCGAGTGACCGCGGTCCTTAGCGACGACGACAGGGCGTTCTGAGCCTGCGACTCGCTTCCCCTGTTCCGAAACGCAGGCCTCTGGCTTTCACTCTGTGCCGCCGCGCGTGTCTCGGATGCCACGCTCATCGCGTGCGGCGGCGGACGAAGCGATTGCTTGGGATGTGGCTCATTTAATCATCTCCAACCAACCAAGCAGTCAATCTGACTCTCTGACGTCGAACCTGCAAAAACTCGAATTTGTTTGTCTCGGACTGCTGTTCATCAGGACCGATGCCTTCGGTCTGATGAACCGTGTGATGGCCCCGCTTTCAAAGCGCCGATTTTTTTCATTTTTTTTCATGTTCCGTTTTTGTTTCCATGGGAGCGCTTCTCGAATCTTCCGGTGCGTTGCCACTCTGGAGAGCATTCCTGCGGACCTCACTTTTGTCGGCTGTTCGCGTCATTAATAATGCATTCCATAGATGGAGGCATCACACCATCGCCTCCCATGACACCCTTGAGGCTCGCCAGCCTCACGGAGGAAGAAAAATGACGTTCCTTACTTTCATCACCGAATGCCGTTCGTCCGTGAGCGGTGTGGGACAGCCTCGGACTTCTGTTCCGGGAAAGGAGGACCAGGGAACGTCTTGAGGTCAACGACGCACTGGGAAGGACGATAGAAGAAAATCTTCTTGCAGTCCGCGAGGCGACTTGCCCGCGCGATCAGAGAGGGATGGGCTTCTGTCCACCCCAGAGGCTGTTCGAATCTCCCACTAGACCGACCCTGTTCGGTCTCTTCACCGGGTCAGGACTCCCTTACGCCTAGAGCGGCGTTCCTGCTGTTCGTCTGCATCTTCCTGGAGAGACGACTCGTCCCGGTGGAAGAAGTGGTTTCCGTCGTGAAACGGAGGTGAAAGGAGGGGAGACGCTGCGCGCATCCCTGCCGCGGTCCTTCTGCAAGATGAATTCGACCCGAGGAGCAGCGACGGACGTCTCCTTTTTGTTCAAAAGGGGAAAAGGAAGAAGCGCAGGTGACCCTCCGTCTTCGGCTCACTCGCCTCCGGATCCATCGCCCTCTCAGGCTGGATGTGCTTTCCGATTCTTTGGCAGTGCTCAGGGCTCCTGCTCCAAGGAGGCTCCAAGCAGCAGTGCTGATTGGATTTCTGCGCCACCGATGACGCCCTTGAAATTCCGACTCTACTAATTCAGCGCAGGAGTCTTCGGCACCGCTGGTCCTCTTCAAAGGCTTGGTGGCGGGCCGTCGGCGAAGCTTTCAGGGTCTACAAAAAACCTTCCGTAGGGCGGATGCTGGCCTTCACAGATGAGATCTCTGGGACCCTTCCTCATCTGAGACAGGAAACAAAGCGAAAGCGGTAGCCAAGGACGCCAGCATGCTTTCCTGCCGATGGAAAGAGATGATGATTTCTCAACAGTTCCTACCCCTCTTTCGTTGAGCGGGAGCCGCTGGTCACTCTGGTCACTCCCTTCCTAGCCCTGCGCTTTTTGGAGGCCGAGACACCCCCGTTTGCGGTTCGGAAATCCGAAAAAGCCCTGAGGATCCGCTAGGCGTTGGTCTTCAAGAAAGCGGGGGCGCAGCAAGTCCCTCAGCGAGACGAGCCCTCATGGCACGCCTCCTCACATGCACAGCCATATACAGATGTATATGGGGATGTATATACACAGATGTATACGTAGGTATACATGCCACTAAGTGGACGGCGAAAAGGGTGTACAAACACGCGTACGGCATGTGCATGTGTATTTCGTTGACGAGGTAACAAACATCGTCAGAAAGAACCGCAGCAGCTTCCAAGAACGCGGTATCGCTCTCCAGTGACGAGCGGCTCCCCAGGCAGGGAGATGCGGATCGCCACTGCCGCGGACTCCTGATGTCGGAGTCCCGAGCCGAGGCGGAAAATCCGCGCGGGTCATGACCATCTTTTCGGGCGGCCTCCAGCCTTCCCTCCGGGTTGGTCGCCCGTTCAGATGGACCTGAAAATTTCGGAGTACTGTCCACTCAGTGAAGGACCCACAGGGCTGGAAGCCAGCGACAGGGTCCGAAGAACTTTTTCCTCCGCCTATGGAGAGTCCCGAGACCTTCTCCACTCGCATCGGAGGCCACGTGGCTGGGGTCTCTCCGCGCGCGCGGCGCCAAGCATCGCGAAGTCGAATCTTACCCGGGAAAGAATCGACCCTAGAAAAATGGAAGGTGTGTCGTCATGGGTTTTCCGAGTCCCCCCCACCCCCCGATACTCCCCGCAGATGACGCTGGTCAGCCTGTAGGTTCGGATGGGGCACGAGTAGAAGCTGAAAAAACCGGATGCCCCCGATGAGTGGCCGGGATTGGAAGTCGACCCTCCTGGAAAGGAGCCGGTTCCCTTCGGGATTTTCCACCCGGTCGTGCGAATGGAGCCGTCTCCTCAACTCCCTTCCTAGGAGAGGACCCCCTCCACTTCCTACCATGGAGTTAGTGGCACATTCATGATGCCTATCCGGAGTGCATGACCGCTGATCCCTACGAAGAGCGACCCTGCATGGAAATCGAAAGCGCCTCTTCGGGTTTCTCTTCGGAAGAGGAGGAAACCGGGAGCAATTCCCGTGCTGGTTCCTTCCGGAGAAGAAACGATGAATGCTCCACCCTCCGGGGGATGCCTCCGGAGAGAATAAGGAAGAGGAGTTTCCCTCCCAAACGTAAGAGAGGAACGGACCTCTTCCTTCGGAGTTTTTCCTGGATTCCATAGGGTAGTCCCCTTTCGGGGTAGCTCCTATCTCTCCCGAAGAGTTGCCTGGGCAGTAAGCATCCGGCCAGATGGGAGGTCCGATGTGAGATCGGTGGAAGAGCGAAGGCATTAGGTGGTTGGACCACGGACCAGCTCATAGACGCTGCGACCCAAGTGCCCCACCGAAAGCACCATCGCGCTGGGGTGAGCTGCTGGGAATCCGGCAGGAAGTCCTCGAGTGACCCCCAGCGCTGAAGAACAATCGGACGCTCCCATTCAATTATCAGAAATTGGCACTTCTGCTGTTGCACTGGGGCCTCCCGTGCAACACCCGTTGGTCCCATTGGACCCGGAAAACCGTGGATCCCAACTGTTGCAGGTGTGGGAGACGGGTATCCCGGCTCTTGCACCTGCTCGTAGATTGCGTTGCCCTCCGGCCCCCATGGTTTCGTTATGCAACGACCCTTGGCCCACCGACGGACAATCCCAGGGGTGTGATGAAGCTCCTCTTCCTGTGCGATGCCCTTTCGCCTGCAGAATCCCCAGCAACTCTTTGCTGCCTACTCGGGATTGTGGCGCCTGGAGCTACGCAAGAGTAGGATGGCGCGACAGGGATGCCATATTCTTCTCCTTGCGCTTGCTGAGGATGGGAGCTATATGGCCCGACCTGGGTGCATACTCAGATGGAACTTGACGGCATCCTGGAAACGATTCAGAGGACGCCCTCCAACGGACAGGGATCCCTTCCCGTGCTCCCCTGAGTATTTTTTTTCTATTATTGATTTTTATTTTATTTTTATGTTTGATTTGTTTGCCCCCTCCCTCCCCCTCCGCTGCCGAAGCGAACCTCGCCGGCCTGCATGCAGGTCACTCAACAGGCTCCGAACATATTCCGGCGATGTAGGGCCGATGGCCCACACCTGATTGTTTATCATTTTTATAAGAAATGCTACGGCATTACAGGGTGTTGGTCCTATGATTTGAAGAATTGACACTCACCCTCGGGTGGCGTGGAACAACGTGAAAGAGCTGCGCGAGCCCCCAGGTGCGCGGCGGTTCTTGCGGAACTCAGCGAACCAAAAAAAAAAAAGGATTGAAGGAGAGCAGCGGGGATGGAAGAGAACCTCAAAGCATTTCCATTCCTCCGACGCAGGCGCTTTTGGTGCGGAACTTCGAAGGAAAGGAATGGGAGCGAGGAGCGGGAATCCGTGTCTTTCTTCAGGGAGGTCGCCTTCTCCAGGAAAGCCGGGTCGGAGCGAACAGCTCCCTCAGGATGACCACTCCCTTCGGCGCAGCACTTCCCGCGCCAGGGCATGCTCTTCGGAGCAGAGGGGCAATGGTCACGTGATCCCACCTCGCGGCGGTTCGTAGGGACCACGGCGGAAAGCCTCCGGGAGGCTACTGCCGTCACCTCGCGGGATCCCGGTGGAACGCGCGCCGTCCTGGCCCCACGAGCTCGTTCTCAACCCGACCCTTGAAAGCGAAGATGAAGGATCCGAAAGTGAGGCCCGGTCACACCAGAGCTTCCGATTTCTCTGGGGGAGGAGGAGCTGCAGTTTCCTGTTCTGCCATCAGGACAGAGGGTTGGAGGGGAGGGGAGGAATTTCTCCTTTATTCTCTTTCAAGAAAGCGACGAGAACTCTTCAAAGGATGGTCAGGTGGTCTCCGCAGGATCTCTAAGGGCGGGCTTTGGAGATTTGCTTCATCACATGTCGTGCCTCCTCTTTCCACCACGGAAAGTCTGCGACCCCTCCCCACCCCACCCCCAGGTGGCATCAGCATGCATGTGACGCTCTCGGTGCAGGCGAGAAGCCGCCCTGTGAGCCGCGGGCCGACAGCCGCGTGAAGGGGGAAGAGGGAGGAGGGAGGCACGGTCCCTTTCAACTGCTCCAGGTGCGAGAGATCGAATCCTCCGCGCACATCCCGTACTGCGGTGCACCGTGGCGCACTTCGTCTCGGGGTTCCTCCGGCGCCATCTTGCGCGTGACTGCGTCCGCCTGCGAGCGCAACCACCAGGCGTTCGGCACCCCGTTGGAAGGCCACGGACGTCCCTGGGCAACCGCCCTCCCCCCACTTGACGGACCCTTCCCGCAAGCGCCGAAGAATAGCGCCAGGAAGGAGGAACTTCGCGCGCGCCGCGTCTCGGGCAGCGAGGCGAGGATCCTTTCATCTTCCCTCCGGCCCACGCGCTCTCTCATGCGGATGACGTTTCCGCGTCGCAGTTGACCTCGCATAACCGCCGCCGCCGCCATGTTTTCGAAACTCCCCGTTCGATTCCTGTTTTTCCGAGCTGCGGCGAAGAGTTGCCGGCATTCCTTTCGGCGCGCCAGGAGAGAAGCCTCGCCGGCTGGAAAACAAAAGCTGGCGAAGAGGGGGAACCAACGGCTCGGCAAGAGCATTCTTTCGGCGATGCTCAGCCACTCTTGGCTTCGGCTTGCCCTTCTTTCATGGTGCTTTCCAAGCTGGCGAGCAGCAGCCACCTTTCCTGCCTTCCTGCTCTCTGGTTGACTCCGCTGCTGCTGCTCTCTGTTCTAACAGAGTCTTAGTGGGAGGATTCGCCCTCACTCCGAGGCCGTCCCATGACTGCGCAGTCGCGAGCGGAAAACCGCGCAGAATTCACCCTGAGCAACTCAGGTAGCCTCGCGCGCGGCGGCGAGGCGGCAGCTCCGCGTCCCCCGTTAGGGTCCACAGCAAGGGAGACCCCCCCTCCATGCAGAGAGCCATCAGTGCGAACACGTCGGCTGGAAGGAGGAGAGGGAAACGAAGAGCCCCCGTGCAGCGTGACGGCAGCTCCAAGCCCTGTACCTCCTGGCATCTCTGCTGCTCGGCCATCGGATTTGGGATGTCGCTGCACGACTGCCGCACCGCCTTCGAAAGGTGCGGAGTCCGCAGCGGAGGTTCGGACAGGAAACGCAGTGTCCCTGCATCTCTCAGGGGATCGTGGAGCCGACATCCCCACGAGAGACCATGCTGCGATCCAGCGGTGCATCCGGCGGACGGGATGACTGAAGCCGCGGGAGGGGTTCCTGTCCCGGTCTCGCGAGAGCGGCGACAGCCACGGTGGACGCACGCAGTGGCTCATTCGATCCGACAGCGGCCATCGTCTGAAGACGCAGGGCAGGCAGAGAGGAATTGGGTCATCGCTCCAGATCCCGGATTGCTTTCGAATCCTTTTGTAGCGCGTTTGCGCGACTTGGGGCCCCGAGACGAAACCGGGACCGATCTTTTGATTCCGCGCCCACGAACCGGAGTCCCGTTTCGGACACGCGTTTCTCCCTCCTGTAGGAACGTCTCGCAGAAGCCACGCCAGGAAAGGCTGCTTCCCTAACTCTCGACTGGCGCGGTAGCCGCAACCGTGGGTTGCCTGCGTGCCACACCGTCACGACCTGCCATGTGATCGAAACGACCACGCAGAGAAGGAAGGTCACCGAAGTGGCAGCCGCACCTACATGAGGACGACTGCAAGGTGGCGCCACCTGGAACAGGAAGCGAAGGAGGAGATCGCTGGCATCCAGCGCCGGTTTGGGGATAGCTAGGAAGTGGACACCGGTGATCCTTGTCCCCTGCCTCCCTTTATTTATTTATTCCTCATTCCCCATCCTCGTTCGCTCCTTAACTTCCCCGGCGTTTTCTGTCTTGATGCCGTTGCACACTCAGCGAACTCGAAGATCCCTGCCCCATCCCCACCGGATTTGGTTTATTTTTTTTGTGGTATCCCCGCATCCCTACCCCGCTGTGGACTTTTCTCTATCCCAGCCTGCGTGTCGGTGGACCCTCCCCTTGAACTTGTTCACCTTTCACTATTCCTCAAATTGCTCTATAAAATCCCTCCTTAAATAGTGGAAAAGCAGTCCACCATTTTTTATTCTTCCGATTTTCCTTCTCGGCAGTTTCACTTCTCTATTCCTGGATGCCCGCACTCTTTACCCGAGGCAATTTCGTTAGACTTCTTTTGTCTTCGGTTGGAAACCAGCGTGTTTCCCAACTGATGTCCTTTTTTTTTTGTTTTTTTCTAAAGCGAGCCCGGCGTGACCGAGTGAAAAACTTCCCTGTGTGCGTAGGCCATTGCGACCCGGCAACCCTTGCGTGTCCAACGGAGGTTAGGAGTTTTCGCTGCCTCACATCCACGGTAGCGAAGAGTGTTCTCGCTACCGATGCGGAAAAAATCGAACATATCTGATGACCTCCATCCGACCTCAGCGTGCGTCCAAGCGGATGCTGGGTCCTTCGATCCAGACTCACGATAACATCAGGCACAGAACATTGGGCAGAGAATGTCCTGTTCGGCTTCGTCGCTGGTGACGGAGGGGCGGTCCGCGAATGGTTTTCAAGAGTGGAGATGCTCCCTGTTGGGTGGGACGGGGACTCGTTCACCCCCTGCTGTCCACCCGTCGAGGTTCGATCCCGCAGCCGTGCTAGCCTTGGGCACCATCGTCCACTGGAGACTCGACTGCTCTCGGTCGTCCGGAGGTGCGACTGTTGGATGCCCCACCTATGCTGCATGCTGGACGACCCCGCTAAAGAGGTTCTGCGCATGCGCTAAACTGCTGTCTGCCAAACTCGCTCCGGTACATTCAGCGACATGACGTACTACCTGGCCGATGGAATGGACTTTTGTGTCCTCCCGGATGTGGTGGAGGCAGGGCAGAAGAACGGTCATCCTGGACGTTGCCTCCCCTTTCGAGAGTAGCTCCGACGAGTCCAGGAGAGTCGCAGGAGACCGGATACAAAGATGAAGGTCTTTGTCGCGTTCGGTGACGGTCACAGCGCCGGGCTAGTCAGCTTGCCTCCAGCATTCGACGTCCGGAACCGCGATGTCCGTCGCACCCGTGCACTATGACATCCTGCCGACGGAGAAAACGTTTAGTACCTCGGCCGTCCAGGAGGCACCGATGCCAGCCGATGCGGACGGAGGAGGAAGGTTTCTGGAGATCACAGCGTAACTGCATGCGGACGGGACAAGAAGAAGGTTGGGAGGGCACGGGTCCGGCTCCCTTCATTCTGTTCGCCCCTCATCTTCCCCCTCCGCTCAGTCGAGAATCAGGGCCGGTTGTGCCGGCGGGATCCGTAGCTCTTGCGGATCACCGCTTCTCCTGGGACCCGACGACCCCGTGACGACGGATGCACGAACTGACGCTCGGGTGTTCCTCCCGGTAGAGGGTGGGCAAGCCCAGAGTTTTCCCTTTCCCGTTTCGCATCCCCTGAGAGGTTCTGCAACGCGATTGGTGGGATTTCCAACGGGCAGCACTGCTTGAGCCCTCTCCCTTTTCTGAGAACATGACCACATCGCTCGACGGCTCCACTTCGGACGTCCTTTGGTTGCTGCTGCCAGGACCACCACTGCCCGTGCGCCACCTTCTCGTTGTGGCCGATATCAAGGCGTCGAGCGTCCCGATGCATGCCAGCGTGCGAAACCTGGAAGAAAAGATCGAGAGGCTGGAAGAGGATGTTTTCCCTGCGCACCACGAAGCACCTGAGGTAGGAAAGCGGCAACAGAGAGCTGGACTGTTGTGTGGTGTGTCCCAGATTCAGTTGCCCCGAGGAACGTTCTCTCGGCGGTTCCATCGAACGATTCTTTCAGAGAATTTTATCTGGACGCGACACCATGTATCATGGCGGTATCTACCAGCCCCGAACCTGACAAGTGCTTCAGTAAGCAAGAGATTTCCGGTCACCTTCCTGCAACTAAGATAAGTGATTGCTCTTCGTGTGATTCGCAGCAGAGTGGCGTACACCACGAAGGTCTACCAAACAGGGACCCGCTTCACCGGATTGCATGCCCTGAGCCGTAATCTCAACTGAGCGCTCGATCTTTGCTTTTCCTTCAGAGATTATCGAGGCAGCCCTGATATCTGCGGGTTCTCGCCTCATCAGTAACCCGGAAAAGCTCCATATGAGGGCTTCGGGACAGAGGCTGGAACCTTGACCTCTTCTGCAAATCCGTCCTTAAGCGACCCCAGAACTCGTTGCAGGCATCTGAAGCATCTGGATGCCTGCGGAGAAAGAAAGAAACACGAAAGCTCATGAAGAACGAAATGCAACTTGTATTGAAGAGGAATTCATCCAAAAACAAAAAGGTTGTCCCAGAAATCTGTTTTGTGCCATTTGGTTTTCGCATTCCGACCCGACCGAAGATGGCAACCCTGCGAGGAGCACCGAAGCCAGGAGGAACTCTTGTTCTTTCCACTTGATAAGGCTATATTGCCTAGCTTTATCGAGCAAACTTATTGTTCCCATTCAGGTTTCTCTTTTGTGCGTTTTCGACTCAAAGTGCTCAAACAAAACAAGAGGTGCACCGTCGTCTGTTGCTCGTTCATCTCGGGACATGATGCTCAGTATAAAGGTTTTCGGGTCTACGAGTGACAGGAATCGGCTGACGACTCGATGCTTCGTCGACCATCGGCGCTTCCTCTGGGAATTGAAGTTTTCCAGACGCGAACGAAATCCCCGCTTGACGAGGTGCAAGGTGACTCGGTTCTGGTGAACCACAATCCCGTTTTCTGCGCAGAAAGGAATTCCCTAGCCGCGACAATGCCCTCTCTCAGGGAGCACCTGGGCAGTAGTCAGCCAAATGGGTGGTCCGATGTAAGATAAGTCTTCGGACTAAGGAGCTAGGTAGTTGGACTGCGGACTAGCTAACAGACGCTGCGACCCCAATTGCCCCACCGAAGGGACTGTGGTGCTGGGGTGAGCTGCTGGGAATCCCGGAGGAAGTCCTCGAGTGTCCCCCAGCGCTGAAGAACAGCCAGACCCTCCCGTTCAAGTGTCAGGAGTCGGCACCCCTGCTGTTGCACTGGAGCCTCCCGTGCGACGCCCGCCGCTCTCACTGGACCCGAGGGGTTGTGGGCCCAAACTGCTGCAGGTGCGGGGCACGAGAATCGGAGCTTCCACACCTGCTCGTAGACTGCGTTGCCCTCCGGCCCCCATGGTTGCGTTATGCAACGGCTCTTGGCCCACCGACGGACAATCCCAGAGACGTTTTAAGAGCCTCTTTGTGAGCGACGGCCCTTTGACTGCTGCATCCCTAGTAGCTCTTTGCTGCTGCCTACGCGGGATTGTGGCAGCCTGGAATTACGCGAGAGGAGGATGGAGCGAGAGGGACGCCGTCTTCTTTGCCCTGCGCTTCCTGCGGACGGGAGGCAGCTAGATGGCCCCACCTGGGGCATGCACAGATGGAACTTGCCGGCATCCTGGAAAGAATGCAGAGGGCGCCCTCCAGCGAACAGGAGCGCCATCCCTTCCCGTGCCCCCCTGAGTATTTTTTTTTTTCTATTATTGATTTTAATTTTATTTTCATGTTTGATTTGTTTGCCCCCTCCCTCTCCCTCCGCCGCCGAGGAAAACCTCGCCGGCCGGCGTGCCGGTTACTCGGCAGATCCCGAGCATTTTCGGACAACGTAGAGCCGATGGCCCCACAAATGCATGCGTGTTATCTTTTTAAATTAAACGTCCCGGCGCACCCAGGTGTGAGACAGTCCCGTTTCCTCGACACTGCCCGCAGCCCATTGTGGCGGCTGGCCGGGAGCAAAAAGGAAACAGCTCCGTTGGTAATCCTCAGGCACCAGCGGCGTCGTTCTTTGCTCGGGTACCAGTCGTACTCGAGTCACGCTCATTTCTTTCCTCGTCTTTCTCGTCGCGGTGGGCATTACTGTGGTCACTCCCATCATCATCATCGTGATGACGGGCATCGCTGTCCTTATCGTCATCATCATCAACTGCAACAACCGAGCAGCACAGGGCTGCAGGCGGCCTCTCTGGAGCGAGGAGAGCGCTGCTTCCTCCTCCTTCTGGTCTCTGACCCCCTTCTGGGGAAGGGCATCTGAGACGCGGAATAGGAAAGCTGGGCGTTAAGGAAGCGCGATGCCAATCAAGAACACGGAAGTGGATGACACTTCCGGAGGCTTTGCCTTGCGAAGTTGGGCGGATTGTGGTTCCTCTTCCCTTTTGCAAATGAGCGTCGAACTTGCCGGTACAGGGAACAATATCTACATTGCTGGAAGAAATTGCTCATGAAGAGGTGTGCCCTTCTTGAGCGTGTTTCTATATTTAGAAAGGAGTGATTAATATACCGGCGTGGATTTTTTTAGACGATGATGCCGAGAAAGAGAAAAAAAAACCTCCAGAGGGAGAATCGGTTTAGGTGGAAAATGAGGAAGTCATCCTTTCTTTAATTTATTTCAAGCAGAGACTCAGAAAATAGAGGTAGAGAAATGTTTTTAAGGTTTCGCAGGAGCATTTTTCTACGAAACGTAGAAAAAAGGAAAAAAAAAAAACCTCCTCAGAGTACATGATGGAAAACATGAAGAAAAGACAGCATCAAGAAAATAGGATTATTCGATTATCTTTCCTTTGGGGGGGAGGGGGAGCAAAAATCACGTCCGCTGTTTCCATGACGACCGTGCCTAGTGCATTCGGGGGTCCTTCCGAGATCGTCATCGTCATCCATATTTTTTTCAAGTTTTACAGTTTTTTAAAGCTGACCCGTCTTCCTGCTGCGTGTGCAATTCGTGTTTGCTGAAATTTCATCTTCCGCGCTATTAAGAAAAGGGACGTCGCGGCCCGAAATGGAAAAGGTGCGTCCCTCCGCGGCGACGTGCCGCCGCTTTCGTTTCCCCGACCCCTTTTCGTCCCCCACGCATCGTGTCTTGGGGTAGACGACGGCCCCACGCATGTTCGCGCAGGCACCTGAGGCTGAAGCAGAAGATGGGCAGCCCCAGTCCGCGCTCGGTGCCGCCATCGCTGTGCATCTCATCCTAGGATCCACGTCCCCTCTTTGGGGACGCCGAACGTGGTTTTCTCCCCGAGCAGTCTCCCTGAGATGCTCCTTCCTGCGAAGCAAAGGAGGGGGGGAGCGCGGCGCGGCGCCACGCGACTGCGGCGGCCCGCGGCACCCAAAAATCGCTCCCTTTCGGGCCCTACGGTGGACCCTAGCGAATCTCGCGCGTGCGAGACTGTCCTTCGTACACGTCGGCTATGTACCACTTGCTGACGGGGATTCAACTGGAAAGAGAGATTCCGAACTGCCCGGCGCCGCCATTCATTCAAAGCTTCGAGATTTTCGGGGCAAAAAAAAAAACGAGAGGGAATTTCATTCCAAACGCGCTGTTCCAAGAGGAAGGGAAAACTCGAGCCTCTCTCCACGCTTAAGATAAATTCCGTCCGAACGTCTTTTTTTTTTTTTTTTTGTTTCGAGCTGTGAATTCTCAAGCCTGATAGGAAGGTGAATTGAATGTCAGGAACCGAATTTTCCCAACGAATACATTATCTTCTTGCACCCAACGGCTACCCAAGGTTGGATAATGATACCTTGCCGGAACCGTAATCTCTCGATGCAAAAAGCGCTGGGCAGGCGATTCGAAGTCGCGGCGGCAGCATCCGCATCAGCTTCCCGGACCCACCCCGCCCCCCGAGCCGAAAGAGCCGTCCCCGCTCAGAAGGCACGGAAAGCTCATTCGCGAGCCTCCGGAGCCCGGTGGCTCTCGGGATGCGCGAGAACCGCGTGGAAACCCGCGGGCCCGGGGTCGCAACTTCGCCGTGCCTTCCTCAAGTTCGGCCGTCTTCGAGAAATTGCGTTCCGCAGGCGTGGCGAAACCAAAGTGGACGTTGCGTGGACTCCGCAATTCCAAGGCTGGGCCGCTGCAAAAGCATTCCTCTGGACTTTGGAAAAGTCCGATGATGCTGAAACGAAGCAAGGAAGAAACTCGGTTACGGAAACAGACGCGAGTCCCCGGACACGAACCGTGGTGCAAGACGCGAAACGGATTACATTTCGGATGATATGGCGCGTTGCTCAATACTGATGGCAGGGTCATGAGTGTGCACACAAAACGATTTCCACGGCGTTCTTTGGGATTTTGCAATATCTCTTGCAGCGGCTCAAGAGGTTTCAACTACTTCGGGTAACACCAATCCCCCCGCTATTAGCAGGTAAACATAAGAGTTCCTCGGCTGCCGGGTGACGGGCGACAAATTTTCAGTACATCTAAGGTTTCATTGGTTTGCTAAAGTCCTGCCATGGCCACTCCTCGAGTCGTAAGTCATCGGACGTCGCCTTTGAATTTGATTCCCAGTTTGTCCAGAAGACGACTGTAACGGTCAGCCAAATTATGCCAATGCTAAATTGCATTTGATTTCCTGTCTGCGTACTGGTAACTCTGTAGCAGGTTTTTTTTGGTTTTTTTTTTTTGGTTTTTTTGTTTTTTTTTTGGGGGGGGGGGGGGCTGCAATTTGCCCGTGTTGACCGAAAGTGTTTCTGCGGAATTCGACCCCTGTTTAGTTTTTCCAAGTTTTCTGTTCCTTCATGAAATCAGCAGTCGTTTTCAAACCACACGTATTGGTCGAACTTCCTACGGATTTCGGTGCATAAGGGCTCGAGGAATGAAATGGTGAAGATCGTTAGGAGGCCGTCGCAGCGATTGAAAGAGTTCATCTTCGGTCTCTGAGTGATAAAAAATGACGAGAAAATCACACAAGAAGTATTGCGATGAACTTGTAGTAAAGGCGTTCACTCAAGGCTCAATGAGAACAGCGGCGTAAGCGCTGTGATTATATTGTCAGAAAGGTGAAACAACACTTTCTGGCATTTCCAAGCTCTTCCACATTCTTTTTTTTTGGGGGGGGGGGGAGTGCTTTCCTCTCTACCATATAACAGCGCTGTCTCATCATCCTCGTGATCCTGAAGCCCCAAGAGAAGTAGTCTGGGTGGACTTCCGCCAAGAAGCAGTGGATGGAATGCCTTCTTCCTCTTCGGCTCCAAGGAGAGTCTGACAAAGACAAAAAAGCACGTCGAAATGCAAGGCAGACGGTGGGCAGCGGGGACCCTCGCGAGGGGACGGACCCTCGTTTCAGCGGAAAGCAGGATCTTCCAGGAAAAAGGGTTTCCCAGGATCGATTTTCTCTCCTGGAGGAATCGCTCGGAGAGCGGTCGAACTGTGAAGCCCATGCAGGCAGAAACGCTGCGAACACGCTGTGATTCCAAGGAGCAAATGAACGTGTGTGTGTGTGTGTGTGTGTTCTTCCAGACCACTGATTAGAAATACATTTATAGAAATGCCAGGTGTTGAAAAATCCAGCCTGCCATCAACACTCTGGAAGCTCTTCGGTCACGTCACTCTTAAGGGGTTTGCAGGCGTACGCATTCGACTTTGCGGACATAGTGGATGCGAATTCTGCAGCTCCAGGGTCGCCAGATCACCTCTCATTCTCTCCGATATATTTGAACGCCAAATACGGAAACACCATGGTAGTAATTGAACAGGCCATCCAAAAGAATCCAAACTTCTGCTCTCGTACATTTTCCTTTCGTACATTACCGTACCTGTACATTTTCGTCAGCACGCAAGACAACCTTAAACTCGTGGCGCATGTAGAATTCTTGCATGGTGTTCCCTTCCTTTGCCTGCTTGTTTTGAAACGGATTTAAATCGGCGACAGCATAGGCAAACGTTTTCACAAAAAAGACTCTCTTTTTTTTTTTGTTTCTTCCCCTCTCGCAGCGAGGCATTTCCTCGGAATCGCTTTCCTCGGAAATGATATGATAAAATGCAGTCAGATGAGCCATTGGACGAAGCGCTTCCATCTCGGTCAAAAAGAAAGAGGAATTAACGGAGGTGAGATCACACGTAGCCCCAGGCTTTCGGAGATGATAGAGCTGCTGGGCCGAACGAAAATGCGAGCCTTTCCCTTGCAGTGCTGCTGGACGAAAGAAAACAAAGAGCTTCGTCGTATTGAAATGAACTTCATTTGCGTAAAGTTCGAGCGAAGCTTCGCGAGACGCAAAAGCTCCTCGCGAATACCGACGACCACTCCATCCGCGATTGCCTTTCGGCTCGCAGCGTGCAATCCTTTGAGGGAAGACCACAAATCCATAATCGAACGAGCGCGGAGGCACTGCAAGTGTCGAAACGAAACGTTGAAATCCGTCCGTTCGTTCGAACACGTGCCATAGGGCTCCCGAAGAAAGCAATTGTACGGTGTGACAGCGCGCCTGAACTTCGTGTCCATTGGATTCGGATCGTTCGTTCCGCTGGTACCGTACGCGTTGGTACTCGGCATGAAAATTACAACCGCCTATCCGTTAGGATGATGATTGATGACATGCCGTCTTTCTTGCTCCACTGCATTCTGGAAACCATTGGTCCACCTCTGGGTCCATATTGATTTACTGTTTGACTATCATTTCAGGGAGCCTTCCAAGCCTTCCCATCATCTGCTCAATGGCACTCGAGAAGGAGTCTGTGAAGAGAAGAGGAACCGCCGGAATTTTCCAGCTCACCGAGATCTCCAGACGCAGACGACATCAAATATGCGGATGCCTTTTTGCATTCCAAAATGAGCTGCGGAATATCATGGGCGTTCGATGCTTCTGGAGAGTCGCATCTTCTTATGGCTGCTGCAGCTATCAACTAGTTGAACGAATGTCAACAGCTTCAGCTTCGGATAATCGTGAAGCATCTTCGTTTCATCCCTTCGACAGATCATAACCAGAGATGCAAGGGTGCCTTTGGACTTCTCCGTGAGAGATGTGCGGAGCACCATGGATTAGATGTGGAAAGAAGGGCGTATCAGTTCTATTGCCATTCTCCATCACAGGAGGTTCGGGAGATTTCGTCTTCCTCTTAATGGAAAAGGAGCACGATCTCCGTTAAGCAGGAATTTACCTGTCTCTCGTGGACAAACGTCACTCGTGAACCACTCGACGGCTACCTCGGCGCTGACTGACCCCAAGTCCACGGAAGCGACGAGAGCATGACGCGCGAAGAATTCCACTTCCGGTCCCCACTACTGAAAGTAGCTGGCTCGCCTCTCCCGGGCCACTTTTGCTTTCGATGAAAGCGATGATTGGAAAATCGTGCCGAAAGCACGTGCGGATCGCGTGATCCCACATCATTTCCAAGTTAAGAGTCCCATCATATTTTCGAGTTTCCAGAATTTTTAGAAGAACGCCGTTTCCTTCCATGGCCAGGCGGTGCTTTGCGTTGGCTACTCGACTGACCTTTTCAGGAGCATTCCTTTTGCAAAGTGCAGGTGTGTTGCATTGAGTGCTCTCTTGGACGAATTCCTAACCGATCCTCCTCGTGCGTAAGGCATGCAGAAATGACATTTTGAGCAGTGACGATTTCATGCACCCCCGACGCCCCCCTTCCCCTGTTGAGAGTGCATTTCGGCCATCATACGTTTTGCCACTTGCAACTGCCACATTCCACGGTTACGAGTACGAGTTGGTCCAGATTCAGTTTTGGAAACAGGTCCATCTCAGCATCGTCAGATGTGTGCGTCGGATACGAAACGAGCGACCTGCGCTGCAAGGACGAAATTTCCAAGCCTCGCAGGGGAGCCAGGCCATTCTTCCGGTGGGCCCGCAAACTGCTTTGAAATGTTGGGCCCGGCTCTTGAGAGGAGGAAGAAGTGCACCCTACGATTCGTGCATTCGTGTGTGAAATGCATCGTCCTCCCATTTCGTCTTAATCCACTGATGACTTGACAGATGCGCGTCTAACGGGAATTCAAAAGTGCGCGAGCGTGAATTGCAGGATCGCGCAATCGCCTCTGATTCAAGCGATTTTTTTTCCACCCCCCCCCCCCTTTTTTCCTCCTCCTTTTATGCACGTATTCAGCTGTACGTATTCGGCTTTTTCTGGATCGCCATGGAATTCGCACGAGCTCGCTCGTTTGAGAATCCGAGTGAGTCTTTACCAATTGCTTTCGAGTGAGGCGACCTATGCAGTCGACCTCTGGCGGGAAACGGTGGTGCAAAGGCTGGGGGGGGAGGGGGGAGCTGTTGAAACAGCCCGGCGTTGTCCTCAAGGAAAGGACACGGGGAAAACGCATTTTCGCGGTCGTGGTGGGCAGCTTTCCCACTGCGAGCCGTTTCCAGCCGTCCTCGGCAATCCTTGCAAGCGGACGTGTTGGCTTCCCGATAACGCGAACGGATAGCTGGCCGTACGAAAGAGCACGCGGCCACATTGGAAAAATGTGTGCTGTGGCTCGCCCGGTGGAAGGAGGTGCGATCTGCCCTTTTGGCAATTATTTGATTCATTGCATTTATCCCACAGTCACGCCTCTTCACCACCAAACGCCCGCGCGGTCGACCATGAATGAGAGCCAGTCCTGTTCCGCCGGTGCAGGAGGATGGGTGCGCGCGCGGTCGTCTCCTTCATCACGGGGCCCCGTCCGCGGGACGTGCTGCAGAACCACCCCCATTTCCAACACGGAAGGCTTCTGTACTCTGTGGAAACAGGAGGTGAGCTCGGGGAACGGCGTCGCACGTGCATGCATGATGTCTCCTTACGCCTAGCCTTCTACCCCGCTGTGCACTTTGCTCCGTGCGATTGCCCGAATCTGCTGCCGCGGTCGCAGGACCTCGGACCCCACCACACCATGCACCAAGGTAGCGACAGAGAGCCATCGGGCGCGAGGGAATAAAATAGTCATTTAGGCATATACGAGGAGGTCCAATGCATGAAAATGGACGAAGTTGATTATGACAAATGCGTGTTTTTCGTTCTTGTTGGCCACCCAGGAGTTGATCTGACATTCGCGGAAGTCCTGGATGAATCGTGGAAAGACTGGGCTGGAGCAAGACGTATCTGCATTAGCTTGGGATACGAGTTTACAATCCCACGGGCATCTCTGTACCGACGCATTCAACCAAAGATCCTGGAACTGTGCAGCCACTTGGTTGCAATGGAGATTTGTGGCCCCAACCCCGATAGTGTGTGGACACTAGTGGATTTGGTACGTCGGATACGTGCTGACAGTACAGGAAACTATACATCTGTCTATGTAGTGCAACAAACTAAGGAAAATGCCCGATAAAATTAAGATAAACACGAAAAATCACGAATAATGGATTTTACTAATATCAGCTCCATGGATTAAGTGGGGGATGGCTCACAGTAGTGCCGAGCTTGTAATAACGAGTATTGATTGGACCCGGAGATACAGTTAACGAAGAAAAGGCCTCGGCAGGATCATTTTTCTCTGTTGCACTTCCTCCTTTCAATTCGGCAATACAACACCATGTGTCCAAGTAATTTCCTGTATTTTTCATAAGTGATGCAAATATAATCTTCCTTACCTTTCCAAAGACGAATGCAGCCATCATCACTGGCGGAGGAAAGCACAGTACCAGTAGCATTCCAACTAACCCGCCACACTTCTGGTAAGCTTTCCTCTAAATGAGCTGCGAGATGAACTTCCAAATGGGGTAGCACTTGAACAAACTGAGTTTCATTGTTCTGCACAGGTTTCAGAACAAAAATGTAGAGATCTCGAGATGCAACAGCTAGCAAATGATAGGAACGTCCCGCGTTTGGAGCAAATGCCAGATCATGCACAGGCTGCGTTACTGAAGCCAAGGACTCAATCCTTGACCACTGTCTCAGCTGATCACTATGCTCAAAAAGAAACACCTTGGCTCCTGGTCCAGTATCGTCGCTGGATACAGCCAAAAGAGGAGAATGGAATCGAGCAGCAGACAAATTCCAAGATATGCAGCTCAAAGCTAATTTACAATTGATTTCATGGAGTAAAGACCATTGACTCAAATTCATCAAATCAGCTGCTTCATAAATACGCATAATGCCATCTGCTGAGCTGGTTGCTAACTGCAAGCCTAAATGCTTTGGTGCAAACTTGACATCAGTCACGGAAGTTCGTGAATCTACTAGACTAGTCTTCTTAATCCAGTGAGTTTGACTCTTATCTGTGCTGCTCCAACCACCAGCTGGACATGATATATAAATAAAAAACTTTTAATAGCTCACTCACAAATTTCTTCCCAGACAACTGCTGTTCTATCAAAGGAACATGTAGCAATTACTTGCCCAAACTCTGGATGGGCCCAGTTTACCTTCCAGACTGAACCACTATGAGCTTTCCAGCTTGCAGTACAATTCCATTCATCTTTGTCATTTAAATCCCATATCTACAAAAGCATGAACATCTTTATATGTATCACATGTGGTACTTGTGAAATGAAACAAATGCTATGTTGCTCTACCTTAACGCAGTGATCACTAGAACATGTAGCCATTCGTTTGCCATAAAAATCAAATGCAACATCATGTATGATGTCTTTATGATCTGCTTCAATTTTCTTAGGTATGAGCATTTTAAGAATTCGGTCCTAATGTACAGAGCAGGACATCTGTTGTGTTAACTTTATCACACAGTTCTGCTGATACTTTTAATGCTTATTTCATCCTGAATCTTCAACCTTTATACAGGGAAATAAAAATCACTTTGAGACACTTAACGTCGATATAAAATTATAGCACAAAACACTTTGAAAAACATATAGAATGATGGGAATAAAATGCCAGATATGAGGACCCAATTTAAATTGTTCATGAAAACAGATAAACATTCTGAATTTCATATTTCATTCAACTTAGGCTGATTTTATGATCACAGAATATTTCCCAAGTACCAGAGAACATTATGAAATAAATGTACTCACAGAAGGCATCAACGACTTTCCACGCTTAGTCACCGTACCAAAACACTACGAATACTTTTATATCACCAAGAATTGCCAACATCTTCACCTTTTTCGTGCAATATCTCATTAAAATTAACAAATGAATATGATATGAAATTGATGCCGACGGTCTAATTTTCTCAAAAACTGTGATGAAATGAAATGGTTACTTCTTTGAAGGAATGTACTTGATAATTAAAAATAAATACTGTATGATTTCATGAGATAATGAAGCAGCAATCGACAGCAATAGTATATTTTTACGAAGAAATTTTGAAAGCCATAAACTGTTCTATCCGGAGGCACAGCTGCTCTAATTATAATGAATAAAAAATAACTCAACAAAGATAAATAGTTTCAAATCATAACTTCAATGCTATCTTTAAACGGAAATAATTCCTCAAGTTCTTTTTTTTTGTTTACCTATTCAATTCTTCGAAATCTGCTATATGATTCTGTTGACTGAGTTATTGTTGAGTTGATTTATCTTTCCAGTTTATTCTTTTGATTTTATTCATTTTTTAAATACATACGTTTTCCTTTTTTGACAGGTCAGAAAATAATTCAACATATATTATGAACTTTGTAAACGATACAAAGCTTTTCAATCGGAAACACAGAAAGCTACTGGATGCATGAAAAAAGCATTTGTTTGTTTATTTGTACAAGCATAGATTGAAAGTTTCGAGTATCACGTTCGTACATTCCTAGTTTCATGCTCTCTTGTTTGTGTTTAGTTTCCCCTTTTCTATATTTACATGCAGTGTCCCATTTCATTTAGTCGCAGCACTTTGCTGCATATTGTGATGTTGAGGTCATTGATTTTTGTTTGAAGGAAAGGAGCTTGTCTTTATTTTGATGCATATCTTGAGAGGATCAACAAAAGGACAATTAAATTGTATTAAGATCCACCTTTCAAGACAAACGAATATGATTTTCCATTGATCCGAAAATTATGGATTCATACTTATGTTAAGATTCCAAAGCAAAGACGATCTAGATAAAAACACAAGGTATCTTATCAGTAGGACCTCATGCTCTTACCATTTCTTGAACTCTATGAACCATCTGAGCCAAAAGACTCGGGGATCGTAGAAAGCTTTCGACTACACTTCACATCAAACGGCCTTGCACTAAGCTTTCTTTCTTTTTCGAAAGAGAAAATGGATTTCTCGCACAAAACAGCACCCCGACTCACGAAGACATCCAAAGAGAAAAGAGTCCCCATTAAATGCTGAATGAATCATTCATCAGATTTATGCAGACGTGCCTTTGCTGTTTGGACTAATTGGTGACGAAAAGTTTTCCAATCTGTCTGAAGGATCCCATGCTCCATTTGCATTTGCAGTTGCATTTGCTCGTAAGAGTCGACGCACGTGGGAGAGAGCACTTCGTGCCATTCATTCCATTATGTGGTGTTTCCAACAAAACCGCTGCTGATCGATTTTGCTAAAGAGAATGAGTTGTGGGGCTCGTGGAAGTTGTAATTCGAGGTCACACTGAATTCGCATAAATGCCCTTTATTTGCATTTACTGAACCGAAGAAATTATGGGGTCGCAGTGATCACGAGTCCCCATATCATACAAGAGAAAAATTCCATGCGATGTGAAATCAGAGCAATGGATTTTGGCCACTGGATTTCAAAGGAACGAGGACCAGCGAATCTTTGGAATGGAACCGAGAGCCACAGGTTCTTGTGTTCTGAAAAGGCATTCATCTTTTATTGAGTTCCGTATCCGATAGTTCATCTCCGCCGGTTTGATGCTCGAATAAGTTTCGAAGGCAACGAGTCGCTGACCTCATCGTCTCCACCTCGCTGACAGACGGACTGCATCTTTCTCCCGGGGATGCAACAGACGGACTCCGAATAGCAGAATCTACCTTCTGCGGTTTAGGCGGAAAAGAAACAAGTGCAAGTGCTCACCGCAGATTGCCGTTTCATAAAAATCAGGATTCAGGGGCTCGGTAGAATGAGCGTCGGATTTTGAGCCATCTGGTGGGGATCGTGGATAATCGCCTTGTGCAGGTGTCAGATCATCATCAATCCCAGCTTCCTTACAAGTATACAGCAGACTGTTGCATCCATCGAAACTGTTGTATTCAATTGGTATACGCAGATTACCCTTATTGTTCTCTTACCCTTCTCTGATACCTCCGTGGTTTTGAGGGCTCTCCTCAGCCGGGGAAAGAGCACTCCTATGACACAGACCTGTTAAAATTTGAGGAATGGGAAATTTATGATAACGTTTCACAGAGAAACCCAGAGCTGCTTTTCTTAATTCTTTTGGCAATAGCGAGTACGTCGGCTAGATCCAGATAATTTTCCTGGATTGGTTTTTTTTTTTTTTTTTCCCCCCCTAAAACTGACCTTCTTGCCTCCTTTCAGCTTATCACGAAAATCCAGTGGAGGAGTGATCATCGTTTGTGGACAAATTCCGAGCTGGTTCGTTCCCTTGTCAAAGAAAAAGGCATGCGAGTAACCGTTGATGCCCGCTTACTTGTTTCCTATTTGGCATCGAAAGCTGCAGCTCAGTACAATGGCTAGCTGGTTTGATAGGTATGCGTTGAGGAGACGATCTGTTTATGTCATTGTAAACACAAGCGTTACAACGAAACCATTCCCTCTCTTCCTTACCTTTCTAAAGGTTCGCCCATATTGATTTGACTTTGAATCTAAGCGGCAAAAAATTAGCAAGTTGTCAAAATTGTCAAATGGCTTACCACTCCAGTTGACGCGCTCTTCGGAGGTTTCTTTTGAATTCTTTCAGCACAATTGAGATTTGATTCCTTAGAGTCATCGGAACTTGAATTCGCCGAACGTGGAGAAGCTGACGTTTCAAATAATGTTTGAGCAGCATCCGTCGATGTGGTACTTTTCAATTTCGTTCTGTTTGCAAACGAAGATGCGTCCTGTTTGACTGAATTCGATGAATTTTTTAAAACAGAGCCACTTTCTGTGCTGTGTCTCTTGCTGTTCCTCTCTTCAATCTACTTGGAGAGAATTTCATTTGGTATCCCATGGTACATACCTTCGCCATCATGAGCATAGAGTGAACTTCTGCTAATTCAAGATCCCTGTCTCTGGGGTCTAACTGTAAGCCAATCTCTAAAAGGTAATATATGCGAAGAGGAATGAGCATTTTGGAAAGAGGCAGTCCTTGATGGTATGCTCCTATATGCTGTATGACTTCCGATAATGTATACCCAGCCCAGGGAATCGAACATGTGCAGCATTCCCAGATGACACAGCAAAGAGAATACACATCACTCACGTATCCTGTCTGGTGAGGTAAAAGTAAAGTCTCTGGAGCAAGCCAATTGTACAAATGCCCTGCACATAACTGCTGAGAAAGCTGCAACTCCTTCAAACAGATTAAAGGCTGTTTTGTTGCAGAACCTACCTGCTGTTTCATTTCTACTGCATATTCTAAATTTCCCAATTTTGCTACACCTGGCATAGTGATATGTATTGCATTCGAGCTGAAAGCGCGGTGAATTATATGACGAAAGTGAAGAAAGACGAAAGCATCACACATCTGGAGTAATAAGTCAATCATTAACCCCAAGTTAGGAACAACTCTCTAAACAGGATCCACAAGGGAATATTTTCATCGCTCCAACTGCTGACTCAAACCTGCTCATGCAACATTTGATACAGAGTGCCTTGCTGAACAGACTCGAAAATTAACTGCAGTCCCTCCATGTTGCGCAATGGGCAGATGGCGAGTAGTAAAAGAAGTTGGGAATGGCGCAATCGACAGTGGACTTCTGCTTCTTGCATTAGCAAATCGCATGTCTGTATGTTATTTTTCATCCTTCTGACAGTGACTTGCAATGGACCCCAAAAGCCAGGAACCATTTCGGTGAATTCTCCACACCGATACGCATCTTTGGCCTCTAGTTTGAGTTCCTCTTCCTTTATACAAGGGACGGTACTTATGTAGCTTTTTACGCCGCGCGAGATAAGCAACTGAAATTGGAATTATGGAGGTTGGCTGCACATACATTTTCTATACACACTTTTCCATAACCTGTATGATGAAGAAACATATCGTCATGAGGCTGATTTTGCAGATCCTCAGAAACTGCTTTTGAAATGTCATGAAAACGTTTCCCAGCTGTAATTCTGAAAGTCATGAATCGTTGAAATGAAAAGTTAATTTATCGCCGAAATCAGTACGTCACTTTCTAGTCATTGCAAATGCATCTGTATAACCTTTCAAGAGTTTGAAATTATTGCTTCCAGAAGAATTATGGTTTAAGAAAACCTTCGTCTAAAAAGAGGCAGTAAATATCTTTTCAATATGCTTTTCGCAGGTATGCTCGAGGCATAGAGGAAAATATCTATTTTTTTTTTTTTTTTTTTCGTTATAAACGATAAACCAGTGAAGCTTCTGATACAAAATTCAGTTTACATATTTCTGAGTCAGATAATTTTTAAGGGGGATATTTTCCACGGTCAGGCTGATTTGGAACTTGGCGCAACAAATGCATTCTCCTCTTTTTATGAGAAATTGTCTTACCTTTTCACGGATGCTGACGGGGGAATGATAAAGGACTGCTGCATGGCATAAAATCGAACGGACTCTATGAATTTCAAAATTTTTTTGCGGCGAAGAGGATCCGGTTGATACACGGCCCAATCTCTGAAGGAAAAATTGTAAATCCAGGAGATAATGGAGACGGGGGAAGGAAAAAAAAAAGGCAATTTTTTTTTTCTTTTTGCAAAACTTGTTCTACCTAGGCGATCTGTTTTGATCGTCGTGCAAGATTAATGATCCACCAGCTTCCAGAAGCGATGACAGCATCTTGGTACTGCCGTAGTAGCAGCAGCCGTGCACAGGGGTGTAGCCGCCTGCACAGCGGAAATTTGCATCAGCACCTTTCTTGAGAAGAATTTTCACCACAGCATACTGCCCTGTGTAGCAAGCACAGAACAAAGGCGTCTGGCCCACGTTGTTGAACGTGTTAACATCACATCCTAAACAGCAAACCCAGACTGTTCGTGCAATTAACGAAATTTTTTCAAAGGGTTCATAGAAAAAGGGTCAGTTCAGATGATGAGCTCCTCCCTTGTTTTTGAAAGGACACACCCAATGCATCTTGAGTGTTCCCCACACAACCAGTGGACGGCATGATCATCTACATAGAGGCAAATCAGGGTGTGAACAGACCAAAAACCAGGGAGTCTGCTCATGGTTTCCATCTCCACGCTAAAGAGATGAGCAATTGAAAAATGGCTGAGAAAGTTGATGAGTATCGATGAATTCCTCGTTACATGCTTTCAAAGCTAAACTGGGTATCACATGTGTCTGACCTGTTTGGTATAGATTCATTGCATACCAATGTTGCTTTACCGATTGTAAAACTTTTCCGCAGATTATTGGCACGGAGTCATTTAGTGGAAACGAGTGGTGGTCACCTACCTTACTCAACGCGGATCGTATCGATTCGATTTCATACTCAAGACCACAAGTACAGCTTCCAAAGATATTTCCTTTGGTCGCCGTGTTCATTCGAAGGGATTTCCTACTTGGACAGTTCGCAAGCAATGGGAAAAATAAACCATATCGGTTATTGAAGTCGATCGCAAATTTTGGAAAGGAAGAAAGAGAAAAACAAAATGGCACCCGTGTGGTGCAACTCTTACAAGAGCGTTGAAATGGGAAAGGGTGCACGGAGAGGGACACTCTTTTTTGAGGTGGAGGGGGGGGGACCCCCCTCGCACTGAAATGTGAGGCAAAACTCACCTGACTCTAGCAAGAATTTCACATCCTTGAACCTCCCGTTCAGAATGGCGTGGTGGATTTTGTTATCGTAGTCTCCGCGGACCGGGGAGCCCAGGATTTCAGGCTTCCTCGGCTCACTCATTATTGAAGGAATGCCGGATTGAGCAGGGCGCCCATCTGCTGCTATTAATGGAAATTAATTGCCATCATGTGACCGCGAGTGCTGGTCACCTCCATTGTTGCCGCCGGTGGATCTAACGGTCGCGGGGCAGGCGTTTCGTCAGCCAAAAGGACCCGCGTGGACCGCGCAGCCTCCTGTGGGTGGGGAAAAAGATACACCCCCGGGAGTGGGTTCCCACCCCGGCCCCTGATGCGTGCCAGGAGGATGCAACCCTGCTTCCCGACCGAGTGGCGAACCGGACGGTGCCCGCGGTTTTTCCCAACGCACCGGTAGAAGCAGTCGAAGAGATCAGCGACGACCAGCAAAGGACAGGGGCACAAAAAAAAAGAAAAAAAAAAAAGAAAAAAGGAAGACTGCTGGAAACCCCCACTTGCACGTGCCAAACCGGACAACGCTCGGAATTTTTGCCATTTTTCGCTCATCATTCTGATTTCCGCTGGAAGGATCCATTGCCTTCGCTCTACTTGAATTTCAAAATCGTGGAAAGCCTAAAAATGCCAAAAAATAAAGCGGTCGAGCTAAATAGCTAAAACACATCGACGCAAATATAAATACACAGTGCATATGCAATGATCTGCCAGCCGAAGTTGAACCACGGTTGCCATTCAACTCATCTATCGTAAAGCAAATTCAGATATTTGAATTGAAGAAATTCTTCAGTGACAGATGCGGTCCCTTGCATTTTTTCGTCATCCACAATTCAGAAGATTACCCCCTGCTACCATCTAAAACACTCGCTTGCAAATCGAATTTCATCTTGCAGACACAGATGCTCAAAACAAAAGTCCATGTTTCATGGACTTTTGCAAACTTTGCAACCTGACTTTTCCCATTCCTTCAGGGACTTCTGTTGGGAACGCAAAATGCATTCAAACTACTCCCTTTAAAATAACATCTTCATCCATACATCACTGATGCTGATGAAGAATCGGCACTTGATTCTTGACATGCATATATTCTTGTATTATGTATATATTCTTGATTCACTTGATCACTGGATTCTAATGCAGACGGGGAAAACGAAAGCTGACATGTAAAAATGATATCTGTATCCTCAGCCTTATGTATACAATCTTGGATGCTAATAAACCCACATGGGAGGGAATATGTATTCATGCATCAAATTCCGAAAATCATAAAATACCCATCAAGAACGGTGTTCCACGTAAGTGTTGTGGTGTTTCCTGTACGAAGAAGTCCGTTTCTCAGTAAGTGTGGTTAAGTACTATCCTTGTTTCCTTTTGCTGAGCATACAACACTCATAGTGTCTTTCGTCTGTGCTTCAAATCGTGAACTTCGCTTATTCCAGATAATGTCTAAAAAAGTCCTTGGGGAGGAGGCATTCTGCCGCGAAGCATGCGGACGCCAAATATCCAAAGATCTTGACCCAAAGTTCCATACATATTACAAGTAATGTATAGGGGCCAAAAAAAATACCCGATTTATTTGTTTTCTCCTGTTTGAGCAGATCCTTCCTTTTGCATTAAAACACATTGGCTGCTTATTAAAATAAATTGCGATTAAATACTACTTGACAGTATCTATCTATATTCTCAGCATGCATTTTGTGTCCTCATCTGAGCAAACTGTTTAATGAAGACAATTTTTGCTTTTCCAATGAAAACAATTCGTAAATTGTAATGCTTAGTCCTAATTCGGTTTTTACTATGGAAAAGAGAGAGTCTTCTACACTTCTGCTGTCGGACAATTGAGAAAACCATTTTTCATGGGATCTCACGCTCATGCCGGACATCCCCACATCCTAATAAGATGAGGAATATGGATCCTCAGGGACAAGACATCAGGGAATATTTACACGGAAATTAACATTCTTTCTCTCAAACCTTCATTTTAACTGGTTCTTATCACCCATCGAAGCCAAAAATTCTGAATGAAACTTAAAAGCCCAACACAAAAACGGAAAAAGGAAACAAATGGCGATTCAAGCTTGGATGGTCCAGTCAAAAAAAACAAAAGCCTTCCGATTACTCGGTTACAGGCAAAAGAAGAGCGAATCTCCCCTTTGAAGAAGGGATTGAGCCTTTGAGGGATTCTGAGTCTTCGAAAATCATTGTATTTCGTGTTTGCGAGAATGCTGCATACCTGCTGATCACAGGAAGCAAGAACTCGGGAGCAGCCCGACGCATGGGTTCCCAACTGTCACCAAGCCGTAAACGACAAGTACTACATATGAACGAGTAGCTATACAAGTCATCGTTTGTCATCAGTGGGTGCTGATCAGGGATGGGCTTGGGAGCGCCGTCCAAGACACCCCTCTACCCCTGGATTGGAGCGGGAACTGAGGTTCTTCGGTGGAGTGTTCTCAAGTCGAGCTCCTTCCCATCTTTTGAAGAGGTACCGAGGAAGGGACGAGACTCTGAGCTCAATTCTTGAGAACCCATATCCTGCCCTTCCTCCTCCTCCCCTTCCCCCTTTCCTCTTTTCGCCGGGACCGTTACCGGAGACCACACGTAAAGCCAACGTTTGCTTCATATCCTTCATCACACAGTGTTGAGTTCCATCTCTCCAGTGAGTTGATGATGCCTTTCTGACCGGAGCCAAACAAGACGTTCCGAATGAAGGGAACAAATGATCTGAAATTGTGATTCTTGATCGATGGTGTTCCCGCGAGTGTTTTCCAATGATATGGGATGCTCCGAAAGTGAATCCGTTTTTCAAATGCCTGCTTCAGAATAAACGCGTGATCATTTATGCTCAAGGAAAAAAAAAACAAAAAAACAAAACAAAGAATAAACAAGAGGGAAGCGAAAGTCAAAAAAATTAATTATTATAATTGTGTTGGTTTCAATAACAGTTGCTGCCATTAGCAATCGCCTAATGGTTTCATGATGACCGGACTCTCCGGTGTGTCTGTGAGAGGGAAGTATGGGTACAGAGCCAAGAATTACACCATGCGCGCTTGCATGTAAGGGATAAGAGCAGACCGTGAAATTCTGGTGAGAAGTCGAATCGAAGACGAGCGAATTCCCACTCCTGATTTCCTTCTTCCGTTTCGGGAACCTAAAAGACTGTTATTTGCAAAGATTGACGAGATGGCGAACGAAACCCAGTGGCAGAACTGTTTTTAAACCACTGCAGATTAAAGAGGAAGAGAGAAAAAATACCCGAGAGCCATCAGGAGAGGCAATTAACAACCTAAAGGAGTCTGCTGGATCGAGGGTGGATGAGTCACGAGCAAACCAAGATGCGGATCTTGCAAACACCTATAATGTGACCACACCATCCGTCTCGACCTCACGTCGGGCGGATGCCCGGCTCTTGCCCGAGACAACCTGGAGACGCCCACAAGTTGATGATGATGCCGCCAATGAGGTGAGTGAGGACAGAATAGAAAAACGGTTGCTCTCTTCATTGTCCCTCCGACTGCCCTTAGAATCTTCTTGACCCCGAAAAGGAGAGCCAGAGCCAGAAAAAGCAGGAAAACACAGCCACGAATAGGGGGTCACATCTTGGTCGTGCAGAGTCCGAAACAAAATGGTAGGTCCATGCGAACTCAGTGACAAGGAATGGACCGAGTCAGTCTCCTGCCAAACAGCAAGAAGTGGGAGGAGGGGTATCCTACGCTCCCAGATGTAGCGGTGAAACCGAAGAGTCCCCGCTCAAAAGACTTCAAGTCTTGGGCGGGCAGCCTTCCTCCGCAAGAAAATGGCAGATCCTGAAGAATAAAACCCCTCTTCGTGGAGGAACGCGTTTGTCCTCTTCCTTTTTCCTGGGCATCCACATTTGACACGGCGAGGGCAAACGCTGTTCTCCGCCTGGATTTTGCTCTCCCTCCAGCTCCCTTCCCTTTCCCTCGGACCCGCGAGAGAAGCAGGATTCGGGAAGGGAAGATTGAAGTGTCGGGCTGATGGACGTGGATGCAGGCAGGGGTGGGTGCCTCGGGTGCACGCATCGTCGCGCGACCGCGTTGAGAATGGCTACGGCTTGGGAGCGCCGCCCAAGACACCCCTCTACCCCTGGATTGGAGCGGGAACTGAGGTTCTTCGGTGGAGTGTTCGCAGGTCGAGCTCCTTCCCATCTTTTGAAGAGGTAGGGAAGAAGGGACGAGACTCTGAGCTCACTTCTTGAGAACCCATATCCTGCCCTTCCTCCTCCTCCCCTTCCCCCTTTCCTCCCCCTCCTCCTTTCGCTGGCACTGACGGACTGAGTCCGAGTATGGAACGATGCCTTGCGGCGAGGCAGCTGCGTCAGAGCTCGAGCGTCAGTCCTTTGGTGGACGCCGAAGACGCAGGATCAGCCCAGGACCTAAACGATCTCTGACGCGCCGACCAAGACAACCCCTTCCTGTGGAAAGAGGGAGAGAGGGGAGGGGGACATCTTGATCTGTCCCTCTTCGATGTCAGGATGCTGCCGTTTCCTCCACGGAACTGAAGAACGTCGCCAGAGGGCACGACGCGACAAGAAACCTTACAATTGCACGACCCGGGCCCTGAGTGGGCAGGGGCAGAGGCACGACATTGGCTCTGTCTGGGGGGATCCCGAAGGGTGCTGCTTTCTCGGCTCGCTCCTGCCTCGGGGCATCACTCCCCTCCCTTTCCTCCTTTCCTCACGACCCAGAGAGGAGGCGCTCAAAGAGCGACTAGGGAGTGGAACAGTCGACCGGATTCCGACTCTACCGGACGAGAGAAAGTGACCTCCAGCCTTTTCAGTGGACCAGCGCGCGCGCGCGCGCGCCCACGCAGGAGCGTGGGCGCGCTAAGAGCAGGCGAGTCCACACGTACGAGGTCGCGAGGGAGAGGAAGGGCGCGCGAGCAGTCTGTCCCGGAGTTCAAGGGCGCATCTCTCTGGAAGGGTTTCCCGGACCGGGCAGGAAAGCGCTGCTCGAACGAGAGGGGGCAGATGCGCGCGGGAGGGAGAGACAGGGAGGAAGAGCGAGCGCGGGAGAGGGGTGCAGCTTGTGCCCGAGGAATGCCCGGGAGCGGATCCGGCAGTGGGGCACGTGACAGAGGGCGTCGGGAGTGGGAAGCGGGGAGGGGGGAGAAGAGGGAGTCCAAAGAACCGGGATCCAAGAGGGAGTCGCCGAGGTCGGCGCTGGACCACACGCCAAACGCGGTCCCCTGAAGGGGTGGGTTACAGGGGAGAGCGCGGAAGCGAGGAAGCATTCCGGGAAGTGAGGTGTGGTGTGAAGGTGGCAGGTGGAGCGCGCGCCAAGATCACCACCGCACGACTCCCGCTGGCAGGGAGTCGTCGCGTGGGCAGCCTCCGCTTACGCTTACGCAGCTCGAGGCCGCGAGGTCAGCCATCCTCGGCGAAGGAGCTCTTCGAACCACCACTCACGGGCGCCACTGCAGCAGCTGCGTTGGTCCAGCGATGAGATACGACCTCCTCGGACTGAAGGTTGGCCTAGTCGGCTGCAGCCAACCAGGATGAATGCACTTCAGGCGGCGCAAATCCATGGTTTCCATGGATTCCCACCCCAGCATTCGGACAGCCCGAGAAAAGGGCGAGCATGGCTGGGGAGCTAGAGGATGCGAATGTGATCCACCCGAGGGGCGATGGTGTGGCGCACAGCAGCTCCTCCTAAGAGATCACCAGTGGTGAAACCTGCGCAGGCTGCTGCAGCCCGAGAACGACAACGGAGGAAGAAGTCAGTAGCTGGGAAGAGGAGGGAGATGGATGTCTGCCTTTCTGCATCTCTGCATGGAACTCGTGCATCTGATGCTTCCTTCTCGGCGCCTTTCCTTGGAGGGCAACGGCCGTCTCCGCGGAAGCACATCCAGCTGAACCGCTCCCTGGTTCTTCACTAGGATGGAGAGACAGCCGCCTTGAAGGCCGGAGGCTCCTTCATCTCCGTGAGAAGGAGAGAATGTCTCCGAAGCAAGCTGCCGAACTGGCATCCTTCTTGGACCAACGCGGGGTAGGGAAAGTGCCGCGCCTGAGCTCAGATGTCCCCGGCAGCGGACCCCACCACGGAAGGCGACCTCCCTCGGCGCCCGCGCTGGCCTCGCGCGAAGTGAAGCAGCGGCAGCAGCAGGGAGGGCGGAGCCTCGTGGACTGCGGCCACGAGAGCACGCCGACCGGCCGCACTCCGGCTGCTTCCGGTGTCCTCGCCGGGCCGTGCAGCTCCAGAGCGCGGCAGCTCCGGATGAAGGCACGAAGACGTCGGCCGGGCCTGGAGATGTGCGACGCGGTAAGCCGGCCGGCGTCGTGGAACGCAGGCGCGCGCCCGCCGGGCGGGACTGGCGATGCAACCGCCCTTCCCCTGGCACCAGACGACAACGTGGCGGCGCGCGCGCGACTCGTTCATTTTAAACGTCCGTCTGTGTGACCGTCGGAACGAGATGCGTAGGTCACTTGATGGCATTGGCGTTGATGACTTCTTGCTCCCTCCTCCCTTCCCTCCCTTTCACGACGGCAACACACACTTTGGCAGCGGAAGTGTGTGCTGCGCCGCTGGAAGATCTGATCCTTCCAGAAACGTCCCTTTTCTGATAGAAGCAAAAATCCAAGACAAAGCAGAAGATCGTGTTGCATGTTTGGTAGCAGCACGGCCGTTGCTACGCCGTGCTCCCGGGACGCATCCGCCCGCATTCTCTGGATGCGGGAGGCGCGTGGGGAAACACGTGCTGATTCCTCCCTCATCCGTTCATCGGTCCACAGCCGCAGAGACGCCTGGATCGCAGTTTTCGCCGAAAAAGACCCTGGACCACTTCACGCAACACGAACCGGCCTCATTGCTCTTCGTAAGCGCTGTAGCTGTCGTAAGCGTGCACCACGGACAACAGGAATCCCAGGCACTGAGGCGGCGAACACGGGAAAGGCAAGTTCGGCGCCCGAAGGGCACGCACGAGATTCGTCGAGGCAGAAGGGGAGAGCTGACTCACGTAGGTCGCCGTCAAGGCCGGGTAAACTTGGAAATACGGCGTGATGAGATACAGAGGCCACAGGAGAAGGTTGACGTACACCGCCAGGAAGCAGGATGACGCGGCATACAGCAGGGCTGCGACTCCGTTAAAAAAGACTTCCTGGGAAATCGACAGAAGTCAGTCCGTGCAATTCCCGAGGGCCCTAGTCGATAGCAGACGGGTGGCAGCTGCTGGAAGCCGTGGGGGGAAAGCGGGGAGGGGAGGGGGACAACGGAAAAGCGGAGAGGAGACGCCGACCATGACACGTGCCGGTCGCAGTATCCAGCAGGTGCAGGTCCAGCAAACACACGGAGTTCTCGTCCCCCCCCCCCCAACACACACACACACACACACAACGCGCACGGCCGCTCCGCAGCCTTCCGTGCCTCTCGGGAACGAGTTGAAGACGAGCTAAAAATAACTCGCGGGTTATTTCGTATCGTTCGCTATGGTTCTTTAGGACCTTAGTTCTTTAGGGACTTCCCGGAAAAGGGATTCGGCTGGCAGTGCCTGTACCAAATTCCGATACCGCTGATGGCAACGCCCGATCGCGGAGCAAAAGAGTCTGGAGAACCCAAGTTCCGCCCGCCCACGCCACGTGCAAGCGAGGCGAGCTGTGGCGTGGGCTTCTACCCGACCACGCCTCCTGGAAACAGCACCCGTGCCGATCTGCGTACGGGAGCGAGCGAGACTCAGGCGCAGTTGGACCATCTCGGATCGATGGCGAGGAAGAAGCGACCGCAGGGCACTGCCGACAGGTGGAGATTTGGGGGGTTTCCTGCCCTGTGCCACCAGCAAAGTGATGCCCCTGAGGTCTCTGCTGGATAGCTGGATGCCAAAAGCGAAGAGGATGTTAGATTGAAGAAGGGGGAAAAAAAAAGGTACCAGAAATTTCCTTCTGGAGGCTCCATTTCGGATGCGCACCTGAGAGCGAAAGTGACCTCCAGCCTGCGCGCGAGCCAACGCAAAGGCTGTCACACGGTCGTCCCTCGTCACGAAGATCCCAGATCAGATGCCCACGTCCTGTGTCGGGGGGCAGCTCGTGCCAGGATCTTTCCGTTCAACGGTGAGGGATTACAGACCGCGGATTTATCCACGCTGCGCGGACCGACGGGCTGCCTGCGACGGGCGCCACCAGGGACGGAGCCGCTCCCACGTGCAAGAGGCGCGTCTCGTGGCCAACGATCCCTGAGACGCATCTCTCCCTTTCACGACCGCCGCCGCACCAACAGAAAAACCCTGACCGGTGGAAGGCGGCGAACTAGTCTAGGAGCCTGGAGCTCTGAGATCGATGGCACCGATCATCCTGGATGACTTCGAAGCCGAAGCCACGCCTGGGTGCCTCAGGGCTCACCATACTGAACGTTGCTTGCCCCTTCCCCTTCCCGAGCACGCGTCAACGCTGCCAGAGGAGGCGGGACGGAAGGGGAGCGGGTGTAGTACAGGACTTTTTTCCTTCAATAGGAACATTCGCCCCAGCATTCGTGGGGTCTCGGGGTCCAGAGAAGCAGCGAAAGGACCGGGAACACCAAAGAGAGGCAGGCAGCCCACTACGGGGGAGGGGGGAATTTGGGGTGCCCCAAACAACGCATTCCCGAAACTCACGGAAAAGGGGTCAGAGCGCGCAGTGACAGGAACCTCAGGAATCAGCCGCCCCGACGAGAGGACCAGTCGGAGGGACCAGCCTCGAAGAGGGCGAGAACCCACTTCACGCGTATTCGCACCCTCGTCATCCCCGTTTTTCCATCGCTGTAAGCAACGCAATGAGAAGCGAATGCGCTCCCTCCCTTCGCCGGGGGATGGGCTCTGGACCGGATGCAGACGCTGCGTTCCTCTCGGGCTGCTCCTGAGGGCCCCTTTCTCCTCCTCCCTGTCCGAATGGGCACCCCCGCGACTACCGCGTGACAGGAGCGAAGACCCTCCGGCGAGAGGAAGCGCAGAGGGGGTTCCCGGACTTTTCCCAGGACCTTCCGAGGAGTCCCCTCTTTCCAGGAAACCTCTCACCTCCTCGCACCCTCTCTGAAGGCTCTCGAGGCATTCGGTCAGATCGAGGGAGGGCGCGGGATGTCCGGCACTCTGAAAGCAGGGAAGAGCCGGAAGTTCCGCGGAGACTCCTGAAACTAGGTCGAACGGATCGGACCCTCGAGCTCCAGCGCGATCCTCCCCGCCTCCTCCTCGCTCCCAAAATCCCCGTCGGAGAGACCACCCACGGCGCGGCTTTCGCGATCGGACCGCCTCGGCCGCCTGTGGCCTCAGAGGAGGAAGGGACAGGAAGCTCTGCATTCGCAGGAACGGGCGAACGCGAAGCTCCCAGGTAGGGTCTGGCGCTTCCTTCCGCAGCCACCCCTCCCCCTCCAGAAGGAACTCTTCCGCTCGTTCCTCAATGAGCGCGCTCAAGGGCCGCTCGAGACCGCTGCTGACAGCTGGTCACCCCACTTCACGACCTCCGCCTATTCGCCTCGGCGGCTACCCGGCTGGGAACCTCCGTCGTCTCCGGTCATCTTCGTGACGGCATGACATGACACGCCCCTTCGTGGCTACTCGAGGAAGACCCTCGAGAGATGGCAACACCCCGCGAGGGGAGTTCCGGTCGACCCGCGGGCGTGAGGCTGGCACACCCGAACGAGGGGGGGAGGGGTAAGGCCGTCCTGCGTGGTGCGCAGAATGTCAGAGTCCCTGTTGCGCGTCCTGGAGAAAAACGAGGCTGACGCGTCGATGGGCGGCGGGAACACCGGAAGGGGAGGGGAGGCGGAGGAAGGCGAGCGCGGATGATGGCCTGCCGGTTAGGCAGAGGACCGAGCTCTTCCTCCCGTGTCCACGCCTTTTTCTTCCTCGTCGCCATCACTGCCGTCGTCGCCGTTTTATCATCACCACCATCGTCAAAACCCTTATCATCATCAGCCCTATTCAATCCTCCTCTTCCCCCCCCTTCGTCATCATCATCAGCAACAGCAGCAGCAACAGCGTTGCCATCGTCACCATCATTGCAGTTGTCGCCGTTTGATCATCATAACCACCATCATCGAGACCCTAGTAACCGTCAGCACTATTCCTTCCTCTTCCTCCTCCTCATCCCTCTGGAGGGCGGCAGCAAGTGTGAACCTGCAGCCGAGGCCACACCCGCTAGCGGGCGGCTGCTGCTGGACTGCTGCTGCGTCATCGTCCCGCGCCCCGGAAATGCCTCGCGCCGAGGAGTCAGGCAGGCGCAGGCAGAGGGGGAGGAGAGACGACGCGAGAGAAGGCTGCAGGCGGTTGACCCGGGGGCGGGAGGAACGGCTTCGCGAGTGGTCACCTCGCGCGCGTCGTCGGGGAGCGTCGGCGAAAGCGCGCGACGTGCTGCCGGACGTTCGGTCGCTTGCGCGCTCCGCGGGCCGCTGTCGTCCGGGGGAGGGGGAGGGAGGCTGCGCACGCGGGCAGAGCTACCCTGCGAACGGCGGCGGCTCCGGCCAGCTCGCCCCCCTTCTTCTCCTCCCTCTTCCGGCTCGAGCCCGCCTGCTCCGGAGCCCTTCTTCGTCAAGAGCCTCCAAGGGTCGTCTCCCGACGGAAGGAGTCTCCGCTCGAAGACTTCCTGCCGGAGGGCCCGGAGGCTCGTCGGCGCGGACGCCAGGGAGTCTTCCCTCCGACGCTCTCTTCGCCCCTCCGGGCTTCCGGAGCGGGGAGGGGCCGGCGTGCGCGCTCCGGTCGCTCGACTCCAGCGCCGGCGGCGTAGGTGCGGCTCTTGCGCGCCCCGCGTTCCCGCCTGAGCAAACAGGATGAGACTCCATCCGAGGCAAGATCAGATGGCGACCGGAACCCGCTCCTTTGGCACGCTCCTGCTCCAGCCTCCCCTGCCCTTCCGCCCGAAGGCGCCTTGCGGAAGCCGCCCTCCCCCTCTTGGAGACGCCGTACGACGACACCAAGAAGAGGTGCGCTGCCACCGTCCCCTCCTGCTTCCCTATCCCCCCTCCCGTTCTCCCATCTTGACGTGGGCGGTCCGCTCTGCAGAGGATGCTCGTCTTGGATCACCTGCAGATCGCCCCCGCCAGCGGTTCCTAGAGATGGAAGGGAATCCCCAAGTCTACCTCCCTGCCGATCCCCCCGGATCTGTTCCCGATCCCTCCTCGTCGTCGGTGCCTCCCTCTGCTTCTCGAAGACGCTGACTGGCCGCTGCGAGGGAGGGAGCAGCCTCTCGTGGAACACCAGCAGCAGCAATCCTTGCAGAGTGGACGCCTTCACCGGCCAGCTCGGGGAGTTCGCAGACCACGAGCGGAGGTCCAGCCTTTCCTCGCAATAAGGCGAGCAGGAGGTGCCAAGAAAGGGGTCAACAGCGGTCCCACTCCCCATGCGCACCCCCACCGACCCACTCGCATGCACCCCGCTACTGGATTCGTCCTCGAGGAGCAAATCGAAGGAGGAAGCGCAGCTGGAGGGGGAGCCATGTGACTCACAGAAACGCCGCCGGGCGAAGCAGCGATCGGCAGCCGCGCCCGTCACGTGGCAGGAGCGGCTGCCGATCGTTTCCCTGTGCCCGTGGTCGGGCGTGGCTGAGCAAAAAAAAAACGGAATGAGGGCGGCGAAGAAAGCTGAGCATCACAGAGGTGCCGATAACCACAGCAGCCACAGCGGCGCCTGAAGATTCTCAGTCCGGGAGCCTTTCCACGAGTTCCGACCACGGAGCGCCAAGGAGAAATACACCGAACCCGCATCGCAGCCTCCCAGAAGCTGCGCTCGATCGGCTCCTCCCTTCGACAAGCCTGCAGCCGTACCGGGCGGCTTCCAAGCAAGCAGGGCACTGGAGGGATCCACCCGCCATGCAAAGTCCATCTGGGCGGCTTAGGAGTCCCGACGAGCAGACCGACTTGCGCGCTTCCCCTGGTGGGAAGACATCCCTTCGGGGCGGAGGCTGAGGATGGATCTCAGAGGAAAGGCGCATGCCGCGCGGGGTTCGTCCGCGCCCTTTAGGGCAAGCCGCGCTTCTTTTCGTCCGGTCCGACGAGGACGCGTCACGTGAACGGCCTGGTGGCAATCATCAAAGGAGAAAACGGAGCAACATCCCTCCCTCGAGATTCGCCTCGGATGTTGGAGGGGATCGCTCTTTCTCCGGAGTCACCACGTAACGGCCGAGGCCATCTTTCCTCAACCTCCACGTCTCGGTGTCGCGTCGCTTCTCTCCAGCAAGGAGTCAACCGGTTCGAAAGACCACTGCCAGGTGGAGATGAGATTTCTGAGTCACGTCTTTGCTTGCTTGCTCGGGACGGAATCGACACACCATGAAACAAATCTTTGCTTAAGAAGAGAAGAAAAAAACACACACACACATAAAACGACATTTGGTACGCATGGAAAAGCGAAAGCAAAAACGGAAGGACATTTGGTACGAAAGAGAAATTCCTGGGAAGAAAACCAAAAACCCAGCTGGGTTCGAGGTTTCATTTCGTTCTGCAAAGTCCGAGACAGCGAAAGCGAGAGCGAACGGATGAGCCGAATGTGAACGCAGAAAGATTCGATAAACTCTTGTCGGAGATGCTGTATCCACTCTTAGACGATCTTCGCTGCGTGAAACGTGAGCGGTGATGGAACAACCAACGGAGTTTGAGGAGTACCCATTACGAGAGGAAGACGCTGCTGCTGTCACACAAATCCAGTGGGGCCCGAGAAGAGCCCAAAAGGCATGGAAAAGTCGTTGCTACGTGTGCCACGTCGTGTCCCACACAGCGTTTGCAGGGGCGGAAAGCTAAGGAATTTCTAGGGAGTCAAAAAAACAAACGGGCCGTCCGGCAGATCTGGGAGTCACTAACGAGACGAGCGACCGCACCCGGGACTGCAAGATTTCATCCAACAAGACAACCTAAACGATAAGCATGACGTAAGTCACGGAAAGCACTCCGCCCTTAATGGACTCGAGGGAAGTAACCACCATTTGCATCCGCCGCAAACCACGTAGCTACGCGCAGAGCCATCTACCCAGCGAAATTTGTACTACCAGAGCCGCGCGGTAACGTTCAGGAATTCCAGAAGCCTCCTCATTCCTCCGCACTCACGTCATTTTTCTTTTTTTTTTTTTTTTTTTTTGAAGAAAATGCTTCCCAAAATACATCTCAGCATCTTCTTAAACTTTCTGGCATTCTGCTTTTCGGTGGACCATTTCTTGCTCTCTCGTTTGCTTCTCTTCACCTTTGTCACGCTCTCCGTTCAACTGTTGGTTGCCGTGGCCACGAAGCCAAGAGAATCCGCCCACGCAGACGACCCGCATGGACACAAAGAATAAATTTGGCATCGCTTTCAAGTGTTTTTTTGCAGAAGGTACTGTTCTCGGTGTGATGGTTCTTAAGGAGACCTTCATCCCGAAGATGCTTGAAATTTCTTCTCGAGGGACTGTCGAACATGCAGGAAAAAAAAGAAGTGATAGTGAAGGGTGGCCAATGCAAAGGAATTACAAATGGGTGATCCTGATTACTGGGCAAGGAGGCATCCAAACCAAGAAGAGTTTGCGTCGTCTTCGCCTTGCATCTCTCGATGGTCGGAATCCGTCGTTCAGAGCACAAGCGCTTTTTTTTCCTGATGTTGGGGGTGTTCTGAACTCCGAAATTATCTTCGCCTCCGTCTCCAAGCAAGGATCGACCGCCCTGAGAGTACGTTTTCCCTCCGACGAACATCGGAAGCCTGGCTCTCCCGAATTTCTCCCTCCCTGATTTGTGATTCCCTCACTCTGCCCGCCTCATACGAAACTCATCTTTGGAGCAGGAAGCAAACCCAGCCGACCTTCAGATTTCGAGAAAGAACGGGACTGACGCATCTACCCGGCGCTGCCCACGACCGCCCCTGTACAGACAGCGATGCCCACTCGTCCAGCTTGACCCGAGGCAGAACGAACGGTTCGTTGCGAGAGGCGTCCGTGGACGCCACCAGCACGAGGCTTCTGATGGACGGTTTCCGCTTCGTGGACGTCTGCTCATTGTGCGCAAGGAGCCACGTATATATCTTCGTTCGGGAGAGATCGAACGGTTCTCTTGCAAGAGCGATCGGCGTCCCCGGAATGATCGTCCGCCCGATAGGGAACTACCTGGGAAGATCGGGGAGATTAGAGGAACCGATTCCTCACTGCCCGCTCCATATTTGGCGGTGCCCGTGGTCCCGCCAACCAAGGAGGAGAGAGCTGGTTCGAACGCCAGAGGTCGACTCCCCGGATGGGAGTGACGAGGTGCAGAAAACGCCGGGAGACCAGATGCACGAAGATGCCGCAGCGGGAGAGTCGACGGCATCGCGAGACGAAGATGCAAGAGTCAGATGGCAAAGATGGCACGGCAAACTGAGGGAAGGAGACCACGTGCACATCTACGATGCTGGGTTGTGCACGACGAGGGGCTCCGGGGCAACGAAGACGACGGATGCTGACGCGCTGCAAAGATGGCACTGAGCGATGCAGATGGCTCGGGATGAACTGAACGGCGCCGCCCTCCCGCAAAAGCAGGGACCGCGACCGGTAGTGACCGGGTAGAAGAGGCGGCTGCACCGGGAGATCCACTCCCCTTTGCAAGGCGTCGGTCCAGACCACAGCGCTCTTGGTGGCCACAGGGAATCCGTGCGAGGACAATTCCAGGATTTTCGGAGCAGGTCGGGTCGTCGTTCGCGCGAGCCGACGAGATATCTTGCAACCGTGCCGTCTCTCTCTCTCTCTCTACTGTGGTCGGGTTGGTGCCAGGGATATGCCCTCGGTGGCATTAGCCGCAACTATGGCTCTCGGCCTCCTCTGCAATCAACGAGATTGTCGGTGCTGGAGAACGGCACTGCTGCGAGGAACGGGGGAGGGAAGGGGCACTTTCACAGGACCTTGCAGCAGAAACCAATATTGCGTCTTCCTAAGGAAAGGAAGCAACCACGGAGAGGTGGAAGGAATGGTCAAGGAAACGGAAGCCAAAGGGCTCCCAAAGAGAGACGCCAGAGCACCCTGCATAAAGTCACGGAAGGAACCACCCGTCCGACCCCGGCGGGGCAGACTGGCGACCCACCTCGGGCCACATCTACTCACGAAGATGGAGGACCGCACACTCCTGAGCGTCCTATGGGACACGGCGTAGCAGAAGAGGAGCATGGAGGCGGTGAACAGGCAGCTGGAGGCGGTCGTCAAGAACACCGTGTAGCATGACCCGAGAAGCGAGGAGTAGGACATCCCGTACTTCAGGCACAGGCTATGGCAGACCCCGCTGAACACCTGGAATTCGCCGGGATGCAGCAGTCAGGGAGGGTCGGAGTTGCACAACCGCCCGGTCCCCGTAGCGCGGGTGCATCGGGACCGGGAGGAGGGAAGGGGCGCGCGGCATGGCTGCGTCTCGCCCCGGAAGGAAACCCCTCCCTCGTCCGGAAGGGGAGGGGCAGTGCATGAATGCCCTGCCCGCGTGAGATCCCGGAGGCGCGGCCTGGAACCGCGGGACGAGAAGTCTTGCTCGGGTCGATGGAACGCGCCGACGGCCACCCGGAGGTCTTCGAAGGCAGGAACATCCTCCTTTCCCTGGCGCACGGGAGCCCCCGGGGGATGAAGCCCATTTTTGGCAGCTCACCAGCAGGGTCGAACCGGGAAGGACCACGGTGGTGAAGAACGAGCACCCTTCGGAGCTCCAAGCGATCCTCTGCATCCTCTGGCCGCCACCCGAGAGAAGGCAGGGAAGTCCCGTGGTCCACCCTACTGGGGGATGAAAAGGAAAAGCCTCGGAAGCGCGAGGTTGCTTCGGGGACGGCCGTGGTTCAGTCGAACCGGGCCCGCGGAGACCCTCCGCCCACCCACGGGAGGGCGGGACGGCACGACCACGACGGACGCGCCAGCACCGACTCCTGTGGGCGCCGTGAGGGGGAGGTTCCGTTCTTTCTGAAGACCTGCCCTCTCTCTTGCCGGGAGCGTCCTCTGCGCCGTTGCCCATCACCCTCTCGCGCGTCTCCGGAGGAGGCCACCCCCGCAGTCGGCACGTTGCCCTGGGAGCCTCGCTTCCCCGTCCCCCCGTGTGAAGGACGCTCCGCCGCGTCTTCCTCATCCGAAAGAGGCGCCAGCAGGCGGCCGCCGACGCTCCTCGAGGCCCTCTGACGCGGGTCGGTCGCCATGGACGGAGGGGAGGACGCACGGGACGTCCCCAGAGCCCTTCCTTCCTCGACTAGGAAGGAAGTGCTTTTGAGACGGAGGGTTCTTCTTGCGGAGGTCCATCCCCGAGAGACTCGCTATCCTCCCTCCCTGGTGCGGGAGAGTTGACATTTAGTCGCTCCGATCCGGCAGCTCTTCCCTTCCTTCGAAGAGTCCGACCGACTGGTGCGTGCCTGAACGAACTCACAAAACTTAGGGGGAGGGAGAAGAGGGGAAGGGTGGGGTACGAGCTGTCCGTCTACCCTTCCCTGTTTCCGTGGCAAACTCCCGCAGCATCTTGCTTGATGCTTCTCTCGTGCGCTGCTCCGCCGAGCTGCCCTCTGGAAGCGGCCGTCGATCCTTTCTCGACCCGCGCGAGAGAGACACTCTTTGCAACCACCACCCCTTTCCTCCTCTGCTCCCTCCACAGGTTCCCCTTACGGTCTCACCGGTTCTTCTCTGAGGGAGCACCGCACCCTGGCTTCGGCTCTTCAGGGGACGAAAGAAACGATCGCCCCATTTCCCGCCGCCACCTCCAAAGAGGGCTCCGCGTATTCAGGTATGTTGGGGAAGTGGGCCACTTGCCGGAGGGAAAATCGAAAGCTCTCCCGTCGCCAACGGCGCAGGAAACCGTCAGCTGGCACGAACGTGCTGCCATCTGAGAAATGAGGCAAGAACTCGCATCCTCGCTCCGTTCAGCAGCTGCGTACGCCAGAGACCAGCCCTTCTTACGGGGACGAGGAGGGAGAAAGAAGACCCAGGGGGAAAACGGCCACGACTCGCCCTCCTTTCCGAAAAGGAGCCTTCCCTGTGAGGTCCCTCCAAGCGGAGAGAGACTTCCGGGAAGCATTCCTCCCCCCCCCCCCCCTTCTCCGTCCGCCTAGGTCGGAAGATGGAGGGAGAGGGAGAGAGGCCTTTGCAGAGTCCCCTCGCCCTCCCTCCAAGGGAACGGACGGCGACGACGTCCGCCGCCTCCTCGCTTTCGGGCGGGCTGCACCCCGGCCGTGGCTGGCACGGGAGGGGAGGAAAGGGAAGCTCCCCCTGCTCTTCCTCCTCGTCGCTTCGGGAGCTCGCAGAACCCACGCACGCACACGTCCTCGACTTACGATCTCGAGAAGCTTGCAGATCCCCACGCGGGTCTTCAGGAAGTCCAGATTGACTCCAGAGCAGCAAGACAGGCAGCAGCAGCTACAGCGCGCCTGCGCGGATGTCCACGGAGCGGATGCGGCGGGTCGCTGCCGGCGACCTCGCTGCTGCTGGGGGAACTCGACCGAAATCGGGACGGCGGGCATCGCATCCCGGAAGGAAAGCGCACAGAACGGAGGACTCGGAAGGTAAGAAATCCCGTGCGGCGGCGGCCCCACGCGGGAGTCTTCTCCGCGTGGGGCCGCCGCCGCACGGGAGAAGGCGAGCGCGCCTCCCCTCGGTGGGAGCGGAGAGAGCTGCTCCGGAGGCAGATGCAGCCACCGACAGGAGAGAGCGTCTTCCCCCATGCGCTACCCCCCTCTCCTATGAGTGACCGGAGGTTGCGACATCCTCTGCTTTCCCGGAAGCCTTCCTCGCCCACCGGCCCGCAACATTCTCGTCCTAGAAGGGGTCGGGAGGCGAGGAGGACATGGGAGACAGAGAAGGAAGGGGAAACGCGGGCGACCACAGAAGGCTGGCCGCCGAGCTCTAGGCGCCACCGGCGGCCTCCGAGGAGCCACAGCCGCTGCCAGCGCTCGCGCGTGCCCGCGTCTGTCCTGCCCTCCCCCCCCCTCCTCACCCGTTCCCTCGGAAGAAGAGTAGAGAGAGGCAAGGTCGGCCTCCCCCTTCTCCGCTCCTCCCCTCCGCTTCCTTTCCCTCGGAGGAGGGAGGATCCCGGACCACCTCTGAGACCGCGCCGAGACGCACCGAACGCTTAGTCGCGGAGGGAAAGGAGGAAGGGACCTGGTTCTTCCGGGAGGTCCACGTCCCTGTTACCGCTGTCGCCGCGTCTGAGATACCCCCCCCCCCCCGTGTGCGTGCGTCAAGAGACCTGCTGGAGGTGAACCGACTCCCCCTCCCCTCTCCCCACTAGCAAGAGAGGTCCACTTCTCCCGGAAACGAAGAGAGGGAGAGGGGCGAGACGACGACTGAGAACCACCTGCGCCCTCCGCGGACAGCATCGCACGTGCAGATCCCCCAGCTCTTTTCTGCCGTGCCGGGCCGAGCCCTCGATTGACTTCCCCGGGCAACTTCCATTCCTGACGGCAGAGCTGAAAGGATGCTCTTCAGGCGGGAGCCGTACGGGAGCTGGTGAAGACGGGGATCCCTGGACGAGACAAAGGATGCACCCTGAACTCTCGTGCCTTTACCCTCCCCCCTCCACCCATTTCCCCTTAGTCGATGGGTTCCACTTCACCCCAAAAAGTACCCTTCCCTATGCTGGGACACATATCCTGCGACCGCGCAGGGGAAAATTGGGACGATTCAGGGTTCCTCCGAAGCCCTATGGAGGCAGCCACTCAACGTCGTGGCGCTTCAGTCTGGGTGGACCGCTTCATCCTCCCTCCCACTTCACGGTCGCTTCCCCTTCCCGGCACGCGGAGCAACGCCTGGGTTCGGGAATAGGCGAACTCCCCCGCCTTCTCCGCCCCCTCCTTGCTTTGCTCGCCCGCCTCCGCTGCCCAGTCCCAGGGGCATCCGGGCAGGGTAGAGCAGCATTCCGCGAAGAGAAGCAGACGGTCTTGCCAGAGTCGGCGAGGCGCTCACGCGAGAATGGGACCGGCGCGGACCCCACTTTTGCTCAGAGTCCCTTTGACTGCCGCCATACTGCCGAACGCTCTTTCGGATGGCGGAGGAAGATTGAGTGCTTGCAGAAGAGATCCGAGCGGTTTTCCCTTCCGGACTGGAGCGGCTCCGCTTCTCCGTCACGAGGATCTCTTCGTCACGGGTACGCAACGCCCTTGCAGTCGCCGAGCGACGGATCCGTCGTGTGAGCTCGCAGATCACGCGCACTCCCCTCCTTGGTTGCAACGGTCCATTGCGGATGGTTGTCTGGCTCGGGGAAGTCGAAGCCCTCACGTGCACGAGACTTCCGAGGAAGAATCAGCAGACGCCGTCCCACGACGGAAGTGCGAAAGCTCTGCAGAAGAAGCCGCCCTGCGCAGGCCAACAGCCATTCCGTGCGTGCGGAGGAGCTCCGGAAGAAACAAAGATGCTCGAAGATGCTGCCAGAAGCAGTTTCTCATGAAGCACACTCTTGCTTTCCGTTCCCTTTTCCTGGCGTGTCCCGCTTATCGGAATGAAAAAAAACCGCTTCAGTCTCTCGCCTCGCGGTCCCTCCGACTGCCTCGCGCGGAATCTTCGGAGAGGTTTCTCGGGAGAAAGGAGCGCCGAAGGGAGCGACTGGGAGCAGCAAAATCTCCAAGATGCGGCACGGCACGCGGGCCGTGCGAACTCGGGGGAACCGGCGAACCACACGTGCGAGAGAGCACCTCGGACCGATCCCGCGGAAGAGCAACGCGCCTCTTTCGAGCACAGAGTATTCAACGATCCAAAAGTAAAGGAGAAATTCAGAACCGGGAAACAAATTTTTTGGGGTGTCACTTAAGCAAATCTTCGTGAAAACGACACAGAAAAACGGCAGCATTTTCACGTACAATGCACGAGCAAAGAACTACTTGGGAGGATCGGGGATTATCCGGAAATGCTCTCTTCATGCGTGCTGCCCATAAAACATTCGTGCAGTTGGCTCTATCAGCCGTAGTGGACGGAGCGGATGCACAAAGATGCACACAACGCTTCCTTACTTGGGCGAACCCTCCATCACAACTTCACATCTCTTCACGGCAGCAGCAGCGAGCGTGGCTCACTCACATCTTTGGGGTGCACCGAGGCCCCCCCAAGGTGAATGGGCAGCCATCGCTCCAGCACGCCTTCCGCCATGTCCTGCAACAGCCAAGGCAAACGCAGCACAGCCGTGGGACGCCCTCGGCTCGACGCAAAGGTGTCGTACACCAACAGGCACGCCCGACTGGGAAATCGACCTCCACCGACACGGTCAAAACGACCCCCGGGAGAACACAAGAAAAAAAAAAAAAAAAAAAACCCATGGTACTGCTCGCGGCCCGCGCGAAGTGCAACGCCCACTGAACGACCACGGCAGTCGGACGCGGGAAGGTCAGGGTGATTCACGAGCTGATTCCCGTGAACTCGCCAGAGGCGGAAATCGGCTGACGCCCAGCCCGCTACTTACACGCGTGGTGCACGTGGGGCCCGGTGAGTAGCGCACCCTCGTTTTATCAAGGTCGATTGGGCAATCGACCTCGCAGCTCCAACCCTATAGGGGTGCAGCGTGAGGCATAGGTACGCAGAGTTGGTACCTTGAACACACCGCAGCAGCATTTATTCTATCAATTAGACGCCGCTAAGCGCCCTCTGCACGAGGGCGCGCTTCTTGCTGCTGGAGGGCGGCTCACCCCCTTGCTAGAGCAGAAAGGTGGAAACGCAAACTCGGGGAGGGAATGGGGGGAGGGTCGCCACTCCTGGTGCTTGAAAAAGAGGCGCACAGGTTGGGAGATACGCCCTTGTGAAATATGCCGAATTAGGGTGAAGATGCAAGGAGCTGCTGTTTCACCTTCACAGGTAAAGACTCGTGGGGTAAACTGCAGAGCGGAAAAAAGTTTCCTGCAACATGAACTTTATTTGGCTATTATATATAAATAGAGTTCGCAGCACATTTGGTTCACTTACATCAGAGTAAGCATTCGAAATGTTTTGTATAGAACTTTTCACAACGTTCACATACACTTAATCAACTTCTTCCATTCGAGAAACATCTTCATCAGCGCCCTCTAAAGGGGGCATTTCTTCTTCTTTGGGAAGGGTATCGCTACCACCGAAACCCACATCATCATCATCAATTCCAAGTCCAAGTTTGATCATGCGATAAATTCGCAGAGCATGAACCTGAGGGTCTTCTAATGAAAAACCCGATGACAACAACGCTGTTTCGAACAGCAGCAACACAAGATCTTTTACAGATTTGTCGTTCTTATCAGCATCAGCTTTCACACGAAGATTCTCTATGATCGGATGATCAGGGTTTATTTCGAGGTGCTTTTTGGCTGCCATGTAACCCATCGTGGAAGTATCCCTCAAAGCCTGAGCCTTCATAATACGTTCCATGTTCGCAGTCCAACCATATTGGGACGTTACGATGCAACAAGGAGACGACACTAAGCGATTACTGACCAACACTTTCTCGACCTTCTTGTCCAGGATGTCCTTCACCACTTTACACAAATTTTCAAACTTAGCTTTATCTTCCTCGAACTTCTTTTTCGCATCTTCATCCTCTGGCAATTCCAGACCTTCCTTTGTAACGGAGACCAATGTTTTCCCATCATATTCCTTCAACTGCTGCACGCAGTATTCGTCGATAGGCTCGGTCATGTACACCACTTCGAATCCACGATTGCGCACCCTTTCAACGAAGGCGGAATGACCTACGGATTCCCTGGATTCACCAGTAATGAAGTAGATGTGCTTCTGGTTCTCCTTCATCCTGGAGACGTAATCTTTCAGAGAACACATCTCGTCTCCGGAGGCCGAGGTATAGAAACGCAACAAATCGGCGAGCTTCTTGCGGTTAGTGCTATCTTCATGGATTCCCAATTTGATATTCTTGGCAAAGTGATCATAGAATTTTTTGAAGTTGTCTTTGTCTTCTGCCAACTCTTCGAATAACTCCAAGCACTTTTTGACTAGATTCTTGCGAATAACCTTCAGAATTTTGGACTGTTGTAGCATCTCACGAGAAATGTTTAAGGGCAAATCTTCACTGTCGACAACACCTTTAATGAAATTGAGATACTCTGGGATCAAATCTTCACAGTTCTCCATAATGAAAACACGGCGAACGTATAGTTTCACATTATTCTTGTGCTTGCGATTCTCAAAAAGGTCGAATGGGGCACGACGGGGTATAAACAATACTGCCCTGAATTCCAGCTGACCTTCCACTGAGAAGTGCTTCACAGCTAAGTGATCTTCCCAGTCATTTGTCAAAGACTTGTAGAATTCGCCATATTCTTGCTGAGTTATGTCATCAGGGTTTCTTGTCCATATAGGCTTGGTTTTGTTCAACTCTTCGTCTTCCACGTACTTTTCCTTAACCTTCTTCTTCTTCTTGGTAGTTCCATCTCCTTTGGCACGATCCTCTTCCTCATCCTCTCCCACATCTTCCATTTTTGGTTCATCCGTTTCTTCTTTCTCTTCATCTTTTTTGGGTTCTTCCGCAGTCTCTTCGTCATCAGATACTTCCTTGTCCCTTTCCTTTTCAACCTGAAGCCTGTAAAAGCAAACCATTAGAATGTGTTAGCACACACAATTCCAATACCATGGAGGCATAAGGAACAGCCTCTGGTAATGGAATTCGTATTGCATGAATGTATACTAATGATAATTTTCTTCAGTTTCCCTAGCCCGTACCCTCAATTCAGAGAGAGACACTGATCAGGCAGGGCTCTTAGGGTTAGAAGTTAAAAAACCAAATGTTTTGTTTTACTTACTTGATTGGATATCCAATGAACTGGGAATGTTTCTTGACTACTTCCTTAATTCGACGTTCTTCCAAATACTCCGCTTGATCTTCTTTCAAATACAAAACGATCTTTGTACCACGACCTAATGGCTCCCCAACATCGGGGCGCACCGTGAAAGAACCACCAGCAGATGATTCCCAAGTGTACTGGTCGTCATCATTATGCTTCGAGGTAACGGTAACACGATCTGCCACAAGGTAGGCAGAATAGAAGCCAACACCAAACTGGCCGATCATGGAAATATCTGCACCCGCTTGCAAAGCTTCCATAAAAGCTTTCGTGCCAGACTTTGCGATGGTTCCCAAATTATTTACTAAATCTGCTTTCGTCATTCCGACTCCAGTATCGATGATGGTGAGAGTACGGTCATTCTTGTTTGGGATGATCTTGACGTACAACTCTTTCCCACTATCCAACTTTGACGGATCCGTTAAGGACTCGTAACGGATCTTATCCAAAGCATCAGAGCTGTTAGAGATCAACTCTCGCAAGAATATTTCTTTGTTCGAGTAGAAAGTGTTAATAATCAATGACATCAACTGGGCAATCTCTGCCTGAAAGGCAAAGGTCTCCAGTTCGCCTTCCATCGCCACGTCTTCAGACATCTAGAAAAAATTTTCACGTTAACATCCCTCGTGTTGGGGTGGAAGGGAGGGGTGTGGGGGGTTTCCCAATGCAAGCCAAAACCCGAAAACGACTAAAGCAGCATGCAAGGAGCGCAGAAATGACAACCGTAGTCGGCGGAGGCATAACGAAACCGCAGCCGACTTGCACGCTACGTTACCGAATTTTGCATGCAGTCGAACGCTACCGATGTCAGAACAACGCACCCACTTCGAGCAAGTCACCACCAGCACCAGGCAGGGAAGCACCTACTTTTTCACAAAGTACTTCTGGGGAAGCAGTCGCACGCCACTTGCACGCAGGTCGCTCGCCGGCCTCACAGTGGCCGGAGGAAGTGTCGGCGCAGCTATTTAAGCGTTCCGTCGCCGGTGGAAGGCTCTAGAAGCGACGAGAGCCGTGCAGATGCGTTTCGAAGCCGGTAGTGTGATGACGTGCTCGCGGTCGGCGGCGAATGTACTCGAAGCAGCCGACGTGCCGGAAAGAATTCGTTGCCGCCGCCGCCGCCTGCGTGCCTCCCTCCCTCCGTGTACAGAAAACCGGCGGCGGCCGCGGCGGCCCGTGTACGAAAAATGCAAGCGAAAACGGAAAGTCGACGGGAAAGCATCCCTTCCTCTCGCATTTCCTTCTCCTCCTTAAAACGAAAGCTTTCCGATCCGAAGGGAAAAAAAAAACCTTTTGCGCTCCGCCATGACCGTTCCCTTACGGGTAGTGCGAGCACTTCTCTCTCTCGAGATTTCATTTTCCAAGTCGGCCACGGCTTGAGGGAAACGGTGTTCCAGGGTGGTCAACGGGCCGGTCAACTGACCGCCGTGCGACCGGGAGAGGCTTCGCTCCCCCCCGGGGGTGGGATGCGGATCCGCGAGGTCAGGAGGGATCCGTAGGGGATCGCTCCCGCAAAAATTTCGGCGTGGCCTTTCTCCCGCGGGGAAAAGTGCACGTCCCTCCGCGTGCACACGTCGCCATTTTGGAGTGTCGTTTTCGTGTTGCGTTTTTTTCCCTTTTTTTTTTTTTTTCCTTTCGAAAACGAGACGCGTGTGCTTTTGGACGATTAGTAGGAATAAGCGAGTCGTTTTATTTTGCGAAACACAAATCAGTTCGTCCTTCGGGAGAGGGAAAGCAGTAAATGCAAGTTTCCGCCATTTTGGTTTTCTCTTTGTTGTTTTGTCTTTGGCACGAAACGTTCCCAAACCCAAACGTATAAAATGGCCGACTGTTTGTCGATCATACCAAAACAATTCTGCAAGGAATCGCGGGTGATGCCCTCATTATTTCAAGTTGGACTCGAATTTCCCTCGGATCACCCCATACTTTTGCAGATATCCTCAACTTTCACGCCGCGATCGGTCGTCGTGCATCTCTTGCATAGTTTCCGACGCTTTTGTACGCATTCTTCGCTAATCGTAACCACCGCTGAACCGCGCTCTCGAAACTGTGGACGAAAAGCGAGAAAGGACGGCACGTGGATCTGTACTGAAACGGGTGCGGAACTTTTAAAGTGCAGCGGCAAATTTTTGCTTGGGCCGTTGTTCCTTCGCGACCAGACCTGGGGAAGCCTTCCACTCGAGGCCTGTCCCTCAGGTCGCTCAGGACAGGAGGGGCCTCAAAGACGCTGCCGCGTTGCAAAAGAGCGGGTGCTCGGCGACGGAAACTGCGGAAATCGCTTCCTCGTCGAGGAAATCGAAGCTCACGTCGGAAAAGGTGTTTTGCAAGGCGGTGCCGCAGGGAAGCATCTGGAACCAGCGTGCTGCGTCCTCGGGACGATTCAGGGAGTGAAGCTGCTCTTTCCCGGTCGTCTGAGATTCCAAGAAACGGCAAGCTGCAGGCTGCACCATTCGCATTCGGGAGTTGTAGCGATTCCCTTCCTGTAAACGCCAACTGGGCTGTGTTTTCACGTGACACCCCTTGGATTTCTTGGAAGCCAGCAAGTGCCACTTCTGCGCTGATCGAGATCCACTTTGAAAATGTTCTTTTCCGAAGAGGTCCATCGAGTGCCCAATGATCCCGCTTCGTTTCCTCCCGCTCGTACCTATCGTATTTCCTGCAGACTTTTCTCTGGAGCTCACAAGAAGAAATTCTATCGATTTTCCAGATCCGTACAAGTTCACCGAACCCAAATGGCTCCTTGGAAACGGAAAAAGGCTCTGCGCCGCCCCTATGCAGTCACAATTCGTTTCCCCCCCAAATCAGAAAAGTTTGCCGTTTTTCGTGTGGAAAGTACCATCCTTCAACTGCAATTTGAACTTTTGGTGGCGAACATCGTGTGGAAGCTCTGTACGGAAATGATGCCACGACTGTCCCTGAAATCGGGGACACGGGAGTTGCAGGCAAACACCGGATTACCCCAAAACACCCAAACGCCGAAGGTCTCGTAAAGTGAGGACGTTTCGCACGTTTCCATGATTCGGAGCCTTCCAGCAAAGAATTCATGGCGTTACATCGTTGGAACATCCCGCCTAACAAAAAAAATGCTTAATTTCAGAGTGCATCATGTGCAGTTGTGTACAGTCCGACGACTGCCCCTACCTCTGTACGTTGTACTGCTTCCTTCGGAATGCGTCGTACTCGGCCAAGGCACCCAAGCGGTGTTCTGGAACTTGGAGGCAATGCTCTTCTTGTTGATCGTTCCCATGGATGACGCTGCTTGCAGGCCCTGGGCGGAGGTGACTCATGGCAGCGGTTTCCAGGGCACTCAACTTGTCTTCGATTCCGATTCTGCACAGTTTCATTTTTTCGCAAGTCCGTGTCAACTCGCAATGCATGCGTGCACATGGGAACTTTTTGCAGGCGCATTCCCTCGGAACTTCTTTTGGACTGCTCAAAAAAAAAAACGTGTGGACGAAATGCCGACGAAATTTTTACTGGCTTGGTATCTTGCCCGTTAAGAACGCAGCTTCAGATCCTTGGACATTTAAAAAAAGGCACATCTGAGAGTTTTCAGTTACTGTGGTGATCCTTTTTATCGTTCATGGATTCGTCGTACATTTTGTTAAATCATCGCACCCGTCGCTTTACATGGAATGGCAACTGTCGAACGGCAAGCTAAGGCCAGCTGCCAAATTGTAAATTACTCGAGCGTCTTACACAATGAAGCAATAAGCAGTGTTGGATACAATTGGATCAGCTAAAGCCATCGATCTTTAATCTGACTGCATGCTGATGTTTCGATGGCGAAACGGTCCCCACCGAAACGCACTTCCGAGGTGTGATTTCCTCCGACATAGCAGAGAGTGCCGCAGCCGAAGACGAGTGCCGTCGCAATGAGAAGCGTCCTCGTTTCATGCCTGACCGCAAACCCGTGGTCAGGAGACGTGGGTCACTCTGTTGCAAAGTTGTAGCTGCCCCACACGGTTGCTCACGACCAGAGCACTGCTCGTTGAAGTCGGCAACCTGCCATAAAGTATGGGTTTTAGAGAACAGATGTGCAACGAACGACGACCGGTGTCGTTTTGCCAAGCGACGTGTTTCCAGGCAACACGCTCGAGTGCGGCGCAGAGGATGTTTGTGTGTTTCCAAGCACCTTCCCCCGATCCTCACGTTTCGGGTTAAGAAGATCAACGAACCATTCAACTGGCTGAGGTTAGCTATGGGAACCGATTCCTTAGTTGAAGGTTGGAAATGCTGAAGTTTACAGTTAGGCCGTCCAAATTACCTCTCTGCTCAGAGTGCCTTTTTTTTTTTTTCTTTGTATGTGAAGTTTCGCACTGATGAGTTACAAGTGCTTCTTGAGGGCTCCTTTTCTTGTTCCTACCAATGGTTTGAACTTTCACGTCAGAGTTTGTTCTTTTCTGCCTCCCACACAACCCATCAAGGTGCAGCAGGCATGAATTTTGATTTCGCTCGCTGGCCACAGCTCAAAATGAAGGGATTCTGGCATTTCCAATGAAACAGAAAGGGTTGCTTTAAATCAGTCCCAGCGTGATGCTGTGTGCGTGTGTGCGTGCACGCCTCCTGAGGTATGTACTCGATGGTACATAATGCTTATCAAGGGAACTGGGTAGTTGAAAAAATCCTGCCGTCTTACAATGAAGGAGCATCAATGATTGAGATGCTGTGATGACTCTGAACCATCACGCAGGGAAAGACGAAGGTCCTTTCTCGCTGCATCACTGTAACTGTGAATTTCCAAACAAGGAACGCAACATGTGTTCGGTGTTTGACTTTCATCATGATCTCGGATGTGGCATTGTCAAAGGAAAGTACAAACTTTCGTATACTTACTTATCTCGTTGCTTTTCTTTTTTTTTTTTTTCCTCCATTTGTTTTTCTTTTTTCTATACACTGCTCGCATGTGCAGCAAACATTTGTCTCAATACATTCACAACTATCGCTCCAGTACGGTACGTACATGTACGCATGAGCAACTGCAACACACCACACCGGAAGGGAAGAAAACAACACCACGCCAAACAAAAACACCCGAGCACCAGCAGAGGATTCCTTCTCCCGCTGAACACCCACAGTCAACAGCAGGTGAGTTGCGGTTTCCGATCGCAGGAAACAGCCCGGAGGAGAAGAATGCGGAAGAGTACGATGGAGAGCATGAAGTGGACCATTTGACTTGCGGTAAGAGCATCACAGCTTCTCTGTTCAACGGGGACATTTCGGTTTATTAGAAACGCAATAAGCGTTAAGTGTGTGATTCTTCGTCCACACAAGCATTGCTTGAGGATTGCAGCCATAATTCTGGTACCCAGCTGTAGTGTGACCACCTCAAGGGAATGACGTTTACGTCCTTCTTTATGCATCCAAGTTTAACCGTGGAGACAACACTTTGATTTGCTTCGAATAGACAGACGTGAAAGCAACGAACACTTCCAAGACAAATGGCACGGAGAACACTGTACACCCTTTTGTTCATAATGACTTCAGGAAAGGCAGCCGATAACCGAATCCACATTTTCTCCACACTATTCCGAAACTTATTTGCCAATGCGATCCTTCGCCCTTTTATCACTTGTTCGAAGTGATCCACAAAACTGTCCTTGAAATTCAAGATGTAATGGCGTATAGGATTTCCAAATATGGAGGTTCCTCTAAATTAGCAGCTGCTGCATTCATTTATTCTTGGTATGATGTGAGCTGACCCGTGGATTTTACAGTTTTCATGATTTTTGAGTTCATTCTTCAGTGCTGCTACTCTGTAGCATTGTGGACTACCTGTAATACGGTTCCGTTGATGAGTCTACATTTTTCACGAGCCCTTCCGTATTCTTCTGTACCATTTATGAAGCTAAAAAGTACAGTTGGGCCGTCCAAATTGCATTCTTCGTCAGCATCGGAAGTGACTATTCTTAATCAAAGCAACTGATATGCATGCTGCAAGCTCTCTTCATGCCTGTCTCTTATTGAAACATCTGGCATTTCCATGCCTTCAAGCTATTTAATCCACGTCATTAGTTCGTTAGTATACAATGCAGTTGTACGAGATGTTCCCCTTGTGTGGGATTTCCAGCCCTTCCTTTTAGACAACTCTGCACATGCCACATCATGCTGTTTTTTTTGTTCTTGCTCACATTTCAAAAATTCAGTTTTCGGAGCCCCGCTGCTTTTCTTGGCAGTTTTCTCTCCACCGTGCTTCTTTCATGGTATGCACGTCGACAAAAATTGAATGTGATTCAAATTTCGGCATCCCATTTTTTGGAAACTTTGTGTATAAACTCTCCCTAAAGGCGTTCGGAAGATGCTGGTTCTGACCTCGTACTTCAACAACAGTGCCTCCGTTGAAATTTGTATACAAAGTGATGCTTAAAAAGTTGCCCCATCAGTTTGAGATGGTAACTTATGCTCCAGGAGAATTCTCCTGCAAGGCACACTCACAAAAAAGGAAACATCGGTGGTGTCAACAGCACGCCCAGTAGATTTATCTCGGAACCAGGAGTGACCGCTGCACTCTGATTAAACGAAAAGTTGACTATTTATTTCTCGTTTTCGTCTTTTGAGCACATAACTTCATACTGCTCCTGAGGTAGACCCATGCTGTGGCAGGACCAGCCATAAATGCCGGGACACTGCTCCACCAGCAGCAACACTGTTCTGCTTCTACCAAACAGATACTATTCCTGAAGACCAAAAGCACTCTTCACCTACGTGCTTTTGGTGCGTGAAGATGCTCGACTTCGAAAATACAACGTCGGTGGTTCAGAGCTGCTTTCCTACTCGAATCCATTTGTTTGCTTTTTGATTCATTCGATGCCGAATATTTCATCCAGAAATTGACATTTCCGGTAAACTGCTTTCATATAAAACGCATTCTGAAACCTAGTGAGGTTCTTCTGCCCTTGGTATGTGAAAACTAGGTCCAGATCTTCTGAGACTAGAGCTCCCAAGGATGCACATGCTCTCTGTGATATGATCAAATGAGTGAGCTTTCTCGTATACAGTTTTGCGTCCTACACTTTGACTGTGCATGTGGTAGTGCTTTTTTTTTCAAAGTTGTTTAGACACATAAATCCCGGATGGCTGAGGGAACGGTTGAAACAAAATGTTTGGCTTTTCGTCCCATTCATTCGCTGAATCGGGTAAGGGCCGTAGGGCTCCCCGGTGAGTGTGAGGTCAAACCTGGAGCTCATCTGGCACGCTCGGTGGTATTGCACAATTATAGGACAATATTAAAGCAAACCGTTAAATCTTTTCAAATATCCAACTGCCCTTCCTTTTCAGGGAGTATTCTTCAGTTTTCTTGATGGGAAGTCTTGAGCTTTGAACAATTTTGAGAAAATCTCGTTTTCTGCATGGACATGACCCTTGATGTGCCCCAATGTCATAGGGCGTCAAAACATCTGGTGGAGCTCTCAGTGGACAGCCAAAAAGAAAAATCCCAGCTCGTCGCAACAGATAATTATTAGTGATAAGCAAATTATTCATTGCTTGGGTTCGTGTAGCCACTTATAGTTTAGTCACTGGGATGTCTGTAGAAAAAAAAAAAAAAAACCAACCGCATGTGGATGAAACGTTGGATTGTGATAGACGAAGAGTTCAAAAAACTGGCATAAGCAGAAAATCTAGAACCCTTTAAGACTAAGGTGAGATTAACGTTAGTAAGAAACTGAGAAGGGCTATTGCAGATTGGATGCAATGGCTCATCAAATCATTACAACACCCTACTTTTGTGAGTTTATACGCAAAGCAACCACAAACTAAGTGAAATAAAGAACTACAAAGACATTGGATGATGCAAGTGAATGTAAAAGATGGAATGCTCTTGGACTCGAGCTTCTTCAGGCCGGAAAAAATTGTTGAATGTTCAAAAGTTCACTGATGAAGCAGTTTAATTGGAAATGAGAATTATCCTGAAATTATAGGATTTCAGCAGAAAGCAATGGTCACACTGATTCTCGAAACCCGCCGGAGATGAGAGAAAAAGCATTAAAACTTGACATCACATTGGGTTCAAATCGTTCAGCTTTGCAAATAATGTAGGGTTGCTAGTAAAACGTGGACAGGTCAACCGCCTGAAGTTGTTGCACCAGAAGAAGTACATCAAAAGGTAAAAGGAGCGAATGGAGGAAAGAATTCGCAATGAACGAATGATGTAAGCGTAGCTGGAAAACATTACAAAATACATTGGATAAAATACAGGGGGCCTTTTTTTTTTTTTATTAGGATGAAGGATTCAGAGCTTTTCGTGTACCTTTAGCGTATTCCAGAAGATTGGGAAACTGGCTGAGGGTTCAACTAGGAGCACTGCCGTGGTCGTTCTTCAAAGGACACGACTTGCGAAGGAGCTTTGAAGACAAAATGTGCCCCACTCGGTGCTTCAAGAGGCTCTCAGGGAACGGTTTTTTTTTTTTTTTTCCATTCACTTCTATGCACGTTTTTTACGAAAACTTTATCGAAGAAAGTGACGAGAATGTCAGAGCGTGTTTCACAATAAATTTTGCCTTTGAAACCCAAACCAGGCCTCTTCGAGAAGAAATGGTAAGGATTTTTCACGAATTGCTTCGGTTTATTATTTACCCACTTTGCATACGGAAAGATCGAGATCAAGAAGCGTCTCCTCGCTTCCTGATTCTGTTAAAACCATCGATTGCAAGCACAACGGATTCATCATTCATTCTCACTACAGAACGTCGAAAAGCAGTGGCCTAATTTACCGTGTGGAATGTTCATCCTTATTTTGCATGCATTTGGATTCGTTTTCGTTTGGTTCTCCCCTTTGGTGATTTTTGTCGGGATTGTTTGCAAAATGGCTTGTGACTTTTTTGTTTTGTCTTCTCTCCTCCAGCCTAGTTGCTTCTGTGGCTGGCTGCGAGCCTTTTGCAATGCGTGGTTGTGGCCAAGGCTGTGGGTTTCCTTTTCTTTTTTTTTTTTTTGGGGGGGGGGGGATGGGGGGGCAACGTCGGCCGAAGACCTACCGATGTGACGTTTTGGTTGTGTGCCATGCTGACACCTTGTTTTCTGGTTCTGTTTCTGAATTGTTTTTCCTATTGCTCATCCCCATTCGCTGGTCCCTCCCTCGCTTTTTGTTTGCCCCTGCCGCCATTCCCCATCCCTCTATCTTTTCTGATCCCTGAACATTATTCTGCATGCACGTGGTGGAGACCTGCTTTGCCTTTTTAGTATTTCACGTGGAAGTTTGCACCCCGTTTCTCTGTTTGAGGTGTCCGGACCTTATGCTGCCCAAACAGGGAGATCAAATGGAATATTCCAGTTCACCGATTCCACTTGGAAAATCTGTGCAGGGTGCGAACCGGGGAAAAAAAATCCACTATCTTTCCATCAGCAAATTTTCATACATCGTTGCTATGAATGACCATCCATGAATTATTTTTTTTATCTGATACTTGCCATTCCGATGAGGTTTCCAATTTGATTCTTTTTTTTGTTTCGTTCCATCACTTTTTTGCCTAGACTTACATCCTTTCAAGGTTACGATTGTGCCTTCGTAGTCTTTGCATTTTCCGGAGGGATTTGTTCCGATTGCACTTTCCATTTATACATTAACTTCATTGGTTACATATGCGTCGGTTTTATTTCTGAGTTGAAACTCACCTCCCTTCGGTTGGCCCTACAAAGGTTAAAACGCCTTTCAGTTCTCGCTGTGCTGCTTGTGGCTTCATCCAGCGTGTCCACCAACTGCCGCCTGAAGCGTTGGACACTACCTGAAAGTTGAAGCTTCGTGGATTCCGTGTTGGGCGGTTGTCCACCGAACAGCAACCTTTTTGACCTGGTTGCGTGTTTTTTTTTGCTCTGCCTGCAGCAGCATCCTCGGGTTCTGCCAGCTCGTCTCTGGCAGCACCTCCGCCTCTCTTTTCCTGTGTACACTAGAAACTTGGCAGTTCAGATTTAGCGTTCCCATTGAACAGACGGAACCTCTCGAGCAAGCTGATTTTTGCAATGGTCCTGTTTTTTTTTTTCCCCTCAGGAATGCTTTTCCCATTACTTTGCGACTTCCTGCTATACACCACTCGGCACATCCCAAGAGGGGGGGGGGGGGAATGCTGTTCGGAGCACACTTCTAGAAACGACGGGCCAAGTTGGACAACATGCTATGGTTAAAGTATCAAAGTAATCTCTTATTAAATTCGATAATAATACACCACCATTCATTAATCTGGGGAATCGCTAAAATGCTTGCATTTACGAAAATTCGAGCGACTTGAATACGGGAACCTCGGCACTCCGGCAACCATTTTGCATTTTGGGCTTGAAGAAACGCATTTGCGCTTATCAGCTTTTGCCTATTCTCTTGCCACACAAATCATTTATGGCCGCCACCCCCCCATACAATGAAACTCGATCGCGGTTTTCCCTCTTATTCATTCTGATGCATTCAGGTACACTCAGCACTCAGCCAGAAGCAGCCATCCTCGCCAAGACTCATCTTGCCGGTGCCAAGCCCGAAACTTCTACTACAAATCACTTGCCCTTCCTCGAAAGCTCTATAGCTTTCAGAAATCAGCTTCTGTGGGGCCGCTCCTCTTTTTACCCCACCCCACTTTCCCCTCCCTATCGTTGAGACCTGGGTTTCCCTTGCACCTCGGGGATAAATTCTACAGGTCGGGACCCAGACCTTGAACCCGGGCGCCTTGCGCTCGGACACTGCGATAAATTGCACTGCCATGGCAAAGTAAAAAAAAAAAAAAAAAAGTACCATCCAACTTATCGAAAACACACCGATTTCCATTACCACAACTACAAAATATTTTTTTCAAGCATTAATTACATGTACCAAAACTGTTTGTGCTGCTGCTTGGTAGCAATTTTTTAAAATGCGATGAAAATACAGCATGAATGGATAAGGCCAAGTCAATTCAACACATCACAAGCCACATGCCCTAGTACCTGCGATGTTGAAGATAAATAAAAACATGTATTTTTCTTTGTATTTATTTATTGTAATGTGTTATTTGTTCAAATAATCTATTAAATCTTGCATAAATATTTACTAAAGCAATTAAATGACAGTTCCTATTTTTTAATTTGTTGTATAACAGCCAATCAATAACTAATTGCAAACTATCCGAATTGATGCACTTTACTATGTTCTTTATAGAATATCACCTAATGGTGGGATATTTAATATTTAAATATCATTCAATCTAAGCACATCAACTGAATACTTGAATTTGCTCAAACACATTTCTCAGCTTAATAATATGTCCTTGGTTCTTATGGATCAGCGATGATATTTTATTATCTTAATGTCTTCCTTAAATAAGACATGAAATGTTATAATAATTCATATTGACGCAGATGCATGCGCTGAATTATATCACGACAGTCATTGAAGACGCGCCGAATATTTTCTGTATCTACAGCACATGTGAAGTGCGGATAGCAGTAATGTTTGCCATTCCCACTGGCAGTGCTGATGCGTAGGAATTCATCTCGAATGAAATATTTAGCGCGGACTACTTCCATATCATCACCTGGCTCTGATACAGCTTCGACTGGAGTCTGATATCGTGCATAATCAGGGAAATAGTCTTCTAGATGCGACTTTCCAGCACGCACTTTTTCTGCCAGCAAATCTTGTTTGTTTAAAAATAGAATGACAGAAATGGTGCGCAACCAACGATTGTTCCATATGCTGCTAAACAAATCCAGTGACTCTCTTAGTCGATTCTGATTTTGATCTTCACGAAGTACCATGTTGTAGCTACTGGATGCAGTAACAAATATTATTGCTGTTACATCATTGAAACATTGAATCCATTTACGACGTTCATCACGCTGTCCACCCACATCAAACATACTGGGTATCTCTTTATCACTAGTTGTTCACTGTGGGTGGTGCTGTACTTACTGAAAATTCACTTTGTCAATCTGGAATTTGGTCTCAAAAATGCCAGAAGTTAATACTCGACACCTCAATATATCCTACATAAACATCTCAACACATATACAAGCAACTAAGTGTACACTAGCTACCTGTTCTGTAGGAGTATAATCCTTCATCTTGATCACATTAACTCTATCTAAAAAGCTAAGAATCTGTGATGAAGAATGAACAACTGTCACTTACTATTTAGCACAATCAATCAATTGGTACTCATTAGAACGCTCATAACAAGCTTGTATGCCTTGATCTTTCCACAGTATTTCAATGTGATTATAGAATTCCTAGTGAAAACATTTTAATATATTAACTAGTAACCATAAAAATTACCAATGGATAATCAAAATCTGGTTGTGATGCCACATCTTGAATATAATCCACATGCAACCGATTTTCCGGGTGTTCCAGTTGAAGAGGTGGATTCAATGTACTCATGGCACCACTGATGGTCTGCATGCATACATAGTTCAATAACAACAACGTCATCCATCATACATACCAAGATAGCATCACGAATGTTCTTTTTGATGTCTTCAATTTTTTGCTTTTTTTCTCTGAAAACACAATGATTTCTACACCAACATGCACATCTCTTACTCTTCACTGAATCCATTCACATGTAAAATTCTCATCTGTTTCACAATAGTACTTTTTCCAGATTCACCAGCACCTAATAGAAATGCACTTTAATTGCACATTTTCAAAGTATATGCATTTTCAGAGTATGCATTTCAAATCATTTAGGTGAATGTACATGCATAGTTGTATAAAACAGATTCTCACATTATATGCATTATTAATTATTTAAACATTTAAATGCATGGTTCTAATTACGTTGATGTAAATGCTTGCTGGATTATTTCAATCAATGACAACAATTTCATTTTAAATCCGTACATCAAGACCTTAAAATGTTCAGCCATGTAATTCTTTTGAAGCAGGCAAAGCTAGCACCTTAAAGTCTCAATGTTTGCATATTGAGAGCAATATTCAAATCGATGGTGCTTCTAACTTCAAACTGGGCAAATAATGAATGCAATATTTCCAGATAAGAAAAAACAATATCTAAGACCTTTCAAATTAAGAAAGTTTTCAAAAGCCGCCAAAGGAAAATCAAAATATGTAAAACCTGGTTTCCAATTTTGATGGAAAAAAGAAAAACCTTTCAATTACGTGATTATTTACCAAGCAGTCAACAATATACATAATATTACAAATAAAAAAGATATTACATGATGGCACACAATCAAAACAAACATACTATTTTTTTAATACACCTTAATGAAAGAAAATAAGTTAAGCCAATGTAAATTAGGAAACAAATTATTTTCTCGATATTTATAGGATGTTTAGGATAGAAAAGAAGCTTGAACTATTAACTCCTTTCATTTTTTTTTCTTTTTTTTTTTTCAATCCTGAAACTGAAGGAATGAATAAGCAGAGGCAATCACATGGCATAACACATCTTTCTTAATGGGCATTTTAATATGCATTTCAAATCTGTATAGAACACCATAGAACTCTTGATGAAACAGATCGGAAATATCCTTACTGTCACGATGCTATAACCTAAGTTTCTGAAATACATGAAAATGAAAGATACACATCTTTGTACAACTCACTTTGTACAAAGCTTTTACTTATGAAAGAATGATTTTTAGCTAATGATTATGACTTATTGGAAAAATGGGGTAAAACTTCACACATCAAACTGACAAACCAAAGAAAGAAAATCAAACATCCCAATCAAAATGCAGTTTTTTTTTTGTTTCACCAAAATGAATTCAATTACAAATACTAAATGACCAGAAATGTATAACTGTGAGCTCAATTTCTTTAATCACTTAAATTCTTATATAATGGCAGCACTAATTTTTGAACTGTGCCTGCAAAGGTGTAAGGCTACAAGGAAACTACGCTGATACAATAAGAGCACATAAGTTTACAATACAAATAATACACTTGATTTTAATTTAAAAATATAATACAAATTTTATTCATTTTGAATAATCAAGTACAATTTCAGGATCCATTGTTCATCATCTGAAGTCCTTTCTTCTGGAGATTAAGCACAATAATCAAGATAATCAATAATCACTTTAAAATAATCCATGAAAGTATAATTATAATAATGATTGATTCATAATCGTAATTTAGGATATTAGTCATATGGGATCAGGAATCTCATGCATGTGTGCATCTACTTATCTCGAAACAATTCATTCATGCTGATAAAAGACATTTCTTATACAGGCTTAAGCATTTCCGTCTAAACCATGAACTTCACTTAATCATGTACAAGAATTACAATACAAAGGCATTAGCATGATTTTTTATTTCCGGTAACAGCAAGCTGATAAGAATATTTTATTCAAGAAATAGCTCGTTCAGAGAGTTTTTTTTTTTCATATCGACCTTGACATATTTGAAAAAAAGTACCATGCAAAAAAACACAATTGGGTACAATTTTTAATTAAATTGATTAAAAGTTAAATTAAATTAAGGTTTACTCGAGGTGGAGGGAATCTCCGAAATTACTAAACATGCACATGAATTCCCCTGCATTCTCAAAACAAATTATTATATCCTCAAGTTTTCTATTCATATTCAAATTTCAAAGGCATAAAATTCAAATCTCAATAGATTTTAACTAAATTTGGAGGGATGATGCTTTTTTTGCATTTAACTGAAAAAAAATCTCTTTTACATCCATCATATAAATATCTGCATGGAAAATGTCACGTATTTTACTTTCGAGGTAGCACAATTTTGATAACTTTTCATTGGTACACAACCGCCCACACAAGGTACGTGTAATATCTCCAATGGCATTATGAATGCAAAGCAGAAACGCATTCTTTCGTTTTAAAAAAAAAAAAAAAAAAAAAAAAAAAAACTTCAGCACATCTACTTCCAAATCACGTGCACAATCACAGTACACTCAAAATTCCAATCTACCATTTTTTTCCAATGCAGCATAAATTTACATTTTTAATAACACTGTGCACTCAGTAACTTTAACACGCGATCAAGGAGATTATTACAACCAATAGCTTTAATGTGCTATTCAGCACCATTTCTTGGTAAAAAGCAATACATGTATAAAAATATATACGAATACACAGTTATTAAACATATTCACATGAAATTTACAACGACTGCAAGGCTTGCATTCAGGAGACCATATGCAATGATACTGGATATTAATAAGGTTATGCTCACTGATCATGTAAAGTGACCCATAGTTTCAAAAACACATATGTTTAATTCAACATCATTACAAAATCAAAGTATTTCTACAGACAAAAAAACTAACCTAATAAAAGAAGTCTATGCGTAGCTCGGTAAAGTTTCTTATCTCTCTGAATTTGTTCGTTGATCTTGCGATTTTGGTCTTCTTGCAATTTTTTGAGTCTAGATTTTTCTTTGGTTTTCCCACTTCCAAAACAACCCATGACATTAGGATGCAAATTTGTTAAAATTACGGCAGAGCCAATTGGGCATTTGGGCCGAAATCGCCTCTGCCGAAAATCTACACTTAAGTTCCCTATTTTGCAACCATCTATATTAAATCTGATTCACATAACTTCACTTCGACTAAAAAATTACACCTCTTGCACATCTCAAACCAGTCAGAATTACCACCCTTTGCAAATGTGTCTAGTGAGATTTGGAGAACATCGCCCAAATTTACGAATATGTTTATAAACATGAGATTGCCAAATTAGTATGTGTTGAATGAACACTTATTTTTGAATTATATGAATACTTTCTGAAAAAGTCAAAAATGTATCCGTTTGAAGTGAAAATAATTAGAAAAGGAAAAATTGAGAAAGTAAGACGGAAAATAAAAATTAATTGCTTATATCATCTATACGATGGATCTGTATGTGAAACAAGAGAAAATACAAAAACTTGTTTGTATGCAAAAAGTTTCTATATGCCTCCCAATGATTGAAAGATCGAATGTTCGGAAACCTAAATTAAGGGGTAAATATCTTAATAACTGAAAATCAAATAAGCTAAAATAATATTAGCACTTGAAAATTGACGGAAACTGAACCGGTATAATAGTGAAACATGCTTTCTGTATGAAAGCTGAATGAGAAGCAACATATGCGCTATTATTTTCAGACGTAAAGACGTAAACATATTGATAATCATAAATATAATCTTGAATTTCAATTATAACATGGAACATTTCTTTGTACTACATAGAAGAAGCAAATTTTAGGAACTTGACCTGTCAGAATCAAAGTCATAATTTTTTTCTTTCACAAAATATACTCAATGAAACTCCCATTAGCTACTGATCGCATTAAAAAAGTCGATTTATTCGAATCCATTTGATTAACCTTCGAAAAGCTTTTCTCTTCATTCATAGTGTAAACGAACGCATTTCGTTTCATTTTCATTTATAACACGTTGAACCTATGCTCTCACGAACATACAAATTTCTCTTCTAAACTAATTACAGATGTGTTCACTATCCACCACAGATGAACTCTTTCCTGACCTTAAGGTGAAGGGGCATCTTAGTTTTAAACGGAATCCCTTGTAATGAACGAAATGAATTGAAAAAACAAATTCCTAATTTTGAAAAATCATAATTTTAGTTATTGGCTCTTAATTTTTCCATCAGAGTTCTTATGTTTGGTATTTATTAAATTTTCATTGTAGCCAGTAGTGTCGTGGAATTTTTTTGTTCATCTGTTAAAGAATAATCATAGGGTCATTTCTTATTTAACAACATTTAGGAAATTAATTCATTGCAACGATTTTCTTGAATATTCGAAAAATGATGAATACATGCTTGGTCTTAAGTAGGTTACTTTTCCCTATTTTCTTCAGCATAATTTTCTAATGTTGAATAATGCACAGAAAAATAAATATCAAGAACTTATCAATGAGATCCATTCTTGCACTCCTTTCGTGCAGATGCTCTTAATTATAATTGTGTTTGTCAAGAGCATCCATGTTTTTAGGCAAAAGATATTCCTAAAAATCACATCTATTGAGTATCCGAGAGAGACACCAATTTGGTTTTCAACTAAAGAATTTTCCTCATAAACTTGATCAAATTACTTTGTGTTCATGTAAGTGCATATTGCTGAACATTTCTGCTTGTGAAACCTCGTAGATGATGCAGCTATTAGAATACTCTGAGACTTTACTATTATTCATTGGACATTGGAAGCAGAGGGTTTCAACTTTTTGTACGATCATTTACCAATACATTCGTACGAATTCCCTTTTACTTCTGGAGCATATGGCCCAACTGTAATTAATTGAGAGGCAAACATTCAAAACAGGAAAGAAAAATGATCGTTTGCACTTTCTACATGTCTTTACTCTCCTGTTTACTCTTATTTTTGGAATGTGATTCTGCATCGTCATTTGCTCTTTTGGCGTTTCTAATTGATTCTTTCCAATCGGACTGCTCATTCGCCTGATGAAAAGGGATTCATAATTTGAGAGGAAGCAAATATAACAAAAGAAAAAGAACGGGATAACGTATATTAGTAATGTCACGACGGGACTCAAATCGAAACATTAGTAAAATTTTCGTCATCAAAACAAAGAAATTAAGTTGATGGATAAACAGTGAACGGAACGTGAAGAGCATTCAACTTGAATGCAGAATTAAGTATTAATGAACAGCCTGGGCAGAAGAACCTAAGAAAGATATGATTGCATTTTGCAAAACAATGCCTGTCATGCGTGAGGTTTTAAAATTTTAAATAGATAAAAGGACTGGTTTGTAATTATGATGTTATTTCTTAATCTCTTTTTATTAATAATGCAGTCCATACACGAGCAGGCCGATATATGAGTCAATGAGCTACGCAAAAGCCCGGATTGTCCAAATTTCACCTCATTACAGGATTTAAGGAGCATCCAAAGCATTCAGATCCTTCGATTAGGCTACGAGATTGGAAAAATGCAGTGAATAAAGCAAACCAAGTTGAGGAAAAAAATTGATAGGTATGTCAGTTGCTCGGCAAACCAAAGAAATTGGGCTCCTGAACTGAAATCATTTTCTTTTTCAATTTTTGTTTGTCGAATAACATTCTGTTTAAAGTATTTGCCTTATATTTATTATTCTGATACTTTTTCCCCAAGCGCTATTACTGACTTCAATAAATTAGATCTGATTGAATTTCGCATTAAATGTATCTCAACGCCTTCAAATATATCGATTGATTTTTTCAATCAATACAATATTCAAGGTACAATGTTCTGGAGTAGACAGGAAAATCAAATTCTACTCCACTCTCTTAGAAATGATCACTCCTATCTTTGCGAAGTTTCAGATCAAAGGTATTCGTACGGAATTTTAAATTGTGCAAAAAGGTTGGCAACAGTATGGAGCCCATATCAGCATTTCATCGAACTGATATTTCAACACGGAAACCAAGAAACCAACTAGGAAGAGTGGAAAAATATTATTATGTGAAGAAATGTTGGACAATATTGAAAGGGGGGAAGGACAGAAAAAAAACGATTTTTCAAAGATACAAACATTTAGCAAGACGCAGGCATAAGAATCGACAGGGTTTGCAAGGAAAGCATCATCGAATGGTAACAGCAACAGCGGAACACTGTTCTTCATCCGTTTTGGAAATTCGAGGGACGGCGGAGCTTGGGCGAAATTGCTTTTCGGAAAAGCAGTTGCTCAAAAGGCATTTTATATGGAGAGCCACGAGTGCATGCAATAGAATGCTGAATCATAATCTAATAACTAACATAGTGGTACTACAGCTTAGAGACCAAAGTCGCCGGTCATGTTCTCTTAGATGTTCAAGGGAAATGCATACGATTTATTTTCGAAAACAAGGATAATTAGCAAATCAGGCTCGAGAGAAAAATGGCTTCGAAGACGCACTGACTACAGTATATTATTTCAAGCATAGCTTAAACATCAGGATTCAGTGCTGCTGCAAATACTTCCTTCCCGTGAGGAATGTAAGTGAATATCTGGAGCCATTTTTCTTGATCCTTTCAGACAAATTAGAAGGTGCACAGTCGTTTGCTAGAGGCAAAAGAAAATGCCACGTTCACAATCACGAAATTTCTGCATTCACTTTAGCTGATTTCTGTGTAGCAAATCATTCCGGGGAGATCGTCTGGAGCAGATCATATCACATGTTTTCTGTGTCGGAAAGTTTTTTTCCGGTCTTTTTGCAGTGTCATTTTGGATCCTATTCGATGGGTGCGTGGCGGGGGAGGAGAGCGATTCGATTTGTCGTGAATATTCATGCAGATGAGTAGTCGAGTGCTTTCCGAAGTTTCAAAAAGAGTCACCCCAAAACTTGATCGGAGTCTCCCAGTTTGTGACTCTCTGATCTGAACAATCATTCCTGGTTTGATGAGCCTCGGATGCTTGTTTTTCTACAATCCCTTCATTAAATAGTATTACAAGCGCCATGAATTCATAGTAAATGATGGAACACGTTCGCTCTCCTCTCATTTCCAGCAGATAACAATAACTGCCGTGTCTTATTTCTCTGAACGGCCAAATCAAAGAAACATTTACGACTTCTCGGAATGGTCATTATTTTCCAAGACAAACAAGACGTTAGGAAAATGAGATGGCTGCGCAACGGTTGGTGGAAAGTGGAGAGGATCTTATTTTCGAAGATGCATCCCTTGCTGCAGTAGCACATGACTCGACGCAATCACCGGGAACCTTGAGAACACGGGAGTCGTCACCCGACAAGATGACGAAGGTTTCCGGTGTGTGGCACTACACTGGAGACAACGGGATCTCCACTTGGAACGAGCAGTGACGTGCGTGCCTGAACACTAGAGGATCCTCGAATGGGAATGTTGAAAAGTGTGCCTCAAAAAGCGCGCTGCCTAATTCGTAGGTATGAATTTTGAAACGAATTTCGGATGATTCCTGTTGAAATGAAAAGAACGGATTGATGCACTGCGATCTTTGGACCACTGAGAGACCAGGAATCCGGTTTTCCTTCCCTACGAACCGTTGGCATTCCATGTGAGTACAGGCAAAAGACACAAGCAAGAAAAATGAGGAGAATAGGAGCGGAGTATCTGATGAGCAACGTTGTGAGCAAATCACGAGATTCTGCATTCGGCTGGGTTTTTGATTCAAACTTTCCGTGATCAGATATTCCTAATGCAATAAAAAAAACGAATTGAATCGAGGATTGAGGGAAGAGAGGAAAGAAAAAAAAAGCGAACGAAGAGCCCATCTTAACGAAACGAGCGAGAAGAGGAGGATGAAAGTTGGATGCAACCTCAAGGAAGACATGGATAGGGCAACCATGATCAATCCTTTTCATGCGAGCTCCTTTGCATTGGACAATGTGGATGCAGCTAATGCGTGAAGGTTTTGTGGTGGGCTTTTTCCATACACGCAGTTGATTTTTTACAGCTCCGTAGTTGGCCACTTTTCTTCGTGGTCCCCTGTTTTCTGTGGCTTATACTCCTTTGCACACACGGATCGCTCAGAGTTGATTTTGGCTTTCCAGGAACGGAATAGAAATTTTGAAAAAAAGTCTAAAGGATCTAAGGAATCTAAAGGATTTCGCTTGACAAAATTCTCCTTTGGATTCTCCAATTCTCCAAGTCTCCATGCTGAGTTCATTAATTCTCGTCAAAAAATGATGCAACTACGTTTTTCTGCAAAGCTGAAAATTCACACGGTTGCAACGAATTCTGAACCAGCAAAAATTGGGTGAAATAGGGCATGCACACGAGTTGATGAATCCATTAGGAAAGTCAAATTAAAAGTATATAAAAGCCAAAGTCCATTAAATTGAGGACTATTCAGGCGAGGCACTCAGGATGGAAAACGTGCATGGCCTGATCCTTCCGACATATTGAGGCCAACTGGAATGCTTCCGAAGGAATCTCTTGATTTTCACCTCTCGACAGATCATAATGAATTTTTTACCATTTATCCTCTGCCCCCGGGTCTGCCATCCGTAAAAATTGACCTGTGAAAGCTATCCAGCGGATGCTTTTCAGGCTCTTTGAATTCGGTGGCTCTCATGAGAGCAGCGTTGGATGGGAAGTGACTGACGTAACGAAGTCATCACTTCTGCTTTTCCGATCTTTCTGGAAGTTTAGCAAATGAATATTATTTTGTTCTTTTTTGGACCGCCGAAAGTCCTGAAACAGAAACTTAGTCTCAAGATTAGCCTTTCTCCCAGTTTGTTAGCTTCCGACTCGTTTTTTCTTCTTCTTCTTCTTCTTTTACATCGGATATTTCCTTTGAGCTCTTGCAAATCACAGGAATGTTATCAACTCTGTCACTGAGAAAAGATGAGAGTTCCAGACAACTTTCGTTGGAAAAGAGAAACAAAGTTGGCGAGCCTCGAGAAAAGCCAACCATTTCATAAGTAGGGGAATAGCGAAAAAAAGCTGTCCCTATATTCAATATATATTTTTTGAAAAGGTTGCAGATTAAAATAATAGATACATTATGAAGCACATTATTTATTACGTCTACAAGAAGCGTATCTTCTTTATAGTCGTAAAAATGCTCAATAGAATGATGAAAAATAACTTTAACTTTTTAAAATGAGCTTATGACTTTCGTCTCGCTTTCCTGTAATGTATGCATAATAAAAAACCAATAAAGTGATACCAAATATTATTTTCATTGATCAACTGTTGTTTACTATTGCGGCTGATTAGAAGAGCTTCGCAATGAGAATGCACCTTTTGGTATTTTCTTATGTGCAGGCTTGTTTACGTCAGGGTCGGATTGAGAATCAGTAATGAAGTTCTTTATTAAGACTTTCATCTGAGCTTTTTCCCAGTGATACATTTTTTGCATTTTCGATTTTTGAGAAGGTTCTGTCCTTAACATAGGTGGTTCCAAGCATACAGAGTGCACATTTTTAAGATACATGCTTTTCCAAAAGGAGTCACCATTGGTTGCACTCTCAATGGAGCAGAAAAGAAACCAAGTTGCATTTCAATCCTCTGGACCCGTTTTCAAAATCTTTTCGAAGCTTTTCACGTGCCTCTCCACATTTCATGAAGACGCCTGATTCATGGGTTGCAGCTTGGGAAAATATGTTAGGTCACTGTTGGGAAGAGTTGGGAAGCCATCTTACTACAGTTTGAGTTTTATTTGAAAGCTTGTGACATTGCAGTTCATCAACTTTATGGAATCCTGAAGTTTCACGTCCAGTTTTGGGAAATGGACAGTGACATCTACGAGAAATGTGAGATCTCCAAGCCAATTGTTCTTTCCCATCTCAGGACCGGATTATGATTCTCATCCATAAACAACCTTCCTTCTCCTTTCAGTTCCGGAAAACGCTTTAACATTTAACCTCTACGGCGTTAATTAACATGGAAATAATGCAGATATATCCTGCCTCTGATCCAAATAACAGTCGCTCCGAGTTTCAACGAAACATTCAGTTACTACAGAAATCGCTGAATTGATTACTAAGCACTTGACGCAAAGCTGTTCTTGATGTATGATGGAGAGACAGTGCACTGAACTTCCCCCATTTAGGCCGTTAAACTTCCATTTCTCTTCCAGAACAATTTCTCTTCGACCACAAGAGCACTGTCTTCCCATATTAGCCATTCTGTTGTGCTGCTCTCTAGCTACATCCACAAGTTTTTCATATGGTAAGTTTTAGTTATTGAACTCCATTAATAAGTTTCCTTCCCGATGACACCATGAATTGGAGTTTACTGAAGTAATCCAAAAAGATATGTTCTTCTTTGTTCATTTTTCTAATAAGTACCGACATCCACGTTGTATTAGTGATATCAGTTCTCCCACCATGTGCCAGGAGATGAAATTTTTATTTTATCCTTCTCAAATGTAAAGTCGATCGAATTAGGGACCATCATTCAGCCTAACGAAGCAAACGAATTTTTTGAACTGTTGATTCCAAATCTTCATTCTAGACCGATTCTGGAGAAGAAGCATTGCCAGGTGTGGTTGATTCACTTTTAATTGATAAATTTTCCAATTTTCGATAAGTAAATGTCTCAGTATGTATAAAATTTACGACTTTACGTTAATAATATTTTCACCAATTCTTCCACTTTCATCTAGACTAGACCTCATAAATAAATTAAGGAGCAGAATTTCGTACTAGAAAAGTCATTTGTATGTGCGGAAAAGTTTATCAATAAGAAATCATTATATTCTCAATCTGTACTTTACAGAACACCCACTCCACCTATTCAGTCGATTCCTTGTTACCTTAAACTGTTTGAAATGCAAGGAAAAGATTCAAGAAATTAATGTTTGCATTGAATAAAAGTAAAAATATTAGATGCTATTGTGGAAAACCTAAAAACTAAAATGGATGAAAATGTGAAATGGAAAATAAATAGCTCTCGCTAAGGTACGTAACGAACTAATTGATATCATTGAAACAAATATCTAAGCAGTTTCGTCTACAGGATGCTATTATAAGTGAAAGAGATGCTCTGATAGGAATGCATAGGGAATGAGACTTAATAGAATAATAAAGAAGAATACAAGAAGAAGGGCAATGAAAATTTTAATAAAGAATTGGAGTTTCTTTCCAAGTTGTTGCTGTTGTTTTCTTCGTTATTTGCGAATAAAACGAAGTGTGAGCTGGAAGATGGAAGTTGTAAGAAGTTGAAGGGATGGAAGGTGCTATTATGAACAAAGAAATTACGAAGCTATTGTAATTATTTTATTTCTTATATAGCATAAGCGTTACGGGCGCAGTTGGTAGGTTGATCAGAGGACGGTTATAAAGATAATCAATTCTTAAGTCTTTGTTTCTTCAGTCGAACATCTCCCAAGGTCTTCGATAAGGCACCAATAATCTGACTTATTTAAGAGTTGAACTAGCCTTTCATCTCTTCTTGAGCTCTTTTATTTCTTATTACTTTGTGAGAGCTTAGTTTCTCATTTCCAGATGACTGCATATTTTGTTGAGATTTCTGTTTTTTGTTTGATGTTTATAGCAGTCAATTGCCCATAAAATGAGTTATGATGGAGACAATAAAAATGAAAAAGAAAAGGGGATTATGGTGTATAATAATCGTTGATTTCATACTTCCAATGGACACTTTGCTGCAAAGCAATCCTCTGTATATTTTTCTTGCTACTGCTTGGTAGCAATAAAAGGAAATTTTTCGTAAGCACACATTAAAAGTCTTTAGTTCGTAAATTACAGGTACATCCGAGTCACTCTGGTTTATCCATGCAAAGATACCTAATGTTTTCTGTGACGAGATTCACTGTATACAGAGATATCACAAAATGGTGACATTCATTTAGTCAAATGGAATCATATATTTATGCATAAATTTGAATCAAATGCCAATAGTTGATTCTGATGATACGATATGGAGCCTCCGTAAAAACTAAATCTATTGATAATTTTCGAACAGGGGACCTACATTTGATAACTACATGTTGCTGCTTTTACCACTATGAAAGTAGCAAAAATTGCAGTAATTAAACAATAACCTTGTCGCATTAAGCAAATTAGGATAGAAATTGCCATCACTCGACAAATGATCATTTTAAATTTGAATAAATGAAAATCAAATCACTATTGATGAGAGTCAATAATTGAGGGAATGCTGGTGCAACTGAAAGTAATTTTTAAAGAAAATGAAATTCACGAATATAACTATTGAATAATTTATGAGATGCTCGCGGTTTGCAGGATACTCTTAGTTCGCAAAGATCTATAGGGATAACAATTTTTTTTCCATTAAGAAAAAATAAAAGTATTCATAGAATTTATGCATTTTTCTTTCTTAATTTTCGTTATATGAGAATACACATCTCACGTATTGCGTGCCAAAAAAAAGAGCTCATCTTGCTGTCCTTTATTTCTCCTATGATTTTATTCCATCATTTTTTTTGATGACTTCTCCAATAGTTCGTTTTCAATGCAAGGTCTGTGTTTCAATTATGAAATTTTGGGGAGTTTGGTATTCATACGGTTCAAATATGTTTTGCTTAGCAGTGGCTAAGGTGTTTTACTGTTATTGCTGAAGTGGTGTAAATTTATTTAGACCGGTTGCAAATCTAATTTGAGCGTGAATATAGAGTTATTCAAGCGTGTTTTTCAAAGTGCACATCAGATGCCTAAGAAAAAACACTTTTGCCCCGTATTTAGGAATTTGTCAATGCTATTGATGTAAGTTTCCCGTTGCAATTTTGTGGAGTCCCCTGTATCTGTTGTAAAGCATGCAACATGAGATTTTACTGGCGTTGCTTGGATATACGGGAAAAATTTTTGTCAAGAAGGGGGATGCAATTTGTGTAAGTACCTCAGGTGTTTACAACGATTATTGCAAGTCAGAGTGATTGAAACATGCATTTCACAAAGTTTTACATATAGAAATTTTGTGATAATGATAGTGCAAGTAATGGTAGAGTATTAGACACATTTTTCCTGCGTTAAGTGTGTAGCATCTTAAATTAATTGTAATTTAACTAAAGTGCTATTAAAGTATGTTTTGTTTTCAATGTGTTTAACATTGTGTAAGAGGTTTACAGTATGTTAAAGTATTATATGATCTTTACTCGCAACAATTTGAGAATGGCCTAATTTATCAATTTTATTTACATTTTTTCAACTAACTTGACACTGTTGTTAATGTCATCCACGATGATGAGATTTTAAAGCTTCAGTTTGCGAACGAACAGTTTTTCTGGATTTTTTAACAGTGAAAATGCTTTTCTTAGGTCAATGAAGTGTGGTCCTGGTTTCATCCCTCGGAAATTTCTCTTCTTAATCAAATTTTGAAATATGGAAGCATGTTTTCCTCAATAACGGAGTTTATAAAAAATGGTCAGTTCAGTGGGACTTTTGAATATCAATGAGTAGTAATGCATGCAATATTTATGTCAAAATATTTTGATAGTGATAAGAGTGCTAAAAGCTACGTTTTGTTTTATTCAAGTTTTTTTTGTTTTATATCATCAGTAGCAAATGTAAGAAAATCTGGAACTGCAAAATAGCATCATTGGAGTATCAGCCATTATTTTTCTAACTGAAATGGTGATGATAAGAAGGGTACTAACTTTATCCCAATCACAAAACTTTTTAGTTCAAACCTAGGCAACTTAACATACAGTTTCCTGGTTTATCAGTCTGTGTCTTAAGTAAATAGAAAATGAGGATTATCCAGAAAGTTTTGTTATTTTCTTTTTCATTTTTTTTAATGACTTTGTCTTGTGTTAACTTCTTAGGAGCAGTTGTTTTGTGCCTTAAATGTTTACTCTTAATCAATATATGAGTAACCTGTGATTCGATCTTTGAGCTGATTTGTGTTCTGTATCATGCATGGCTATCATGCCTCATTTGGTAATATATTAGCAATCGTTTTCTTGCTTTGTACACTTTTATTCTCAATAATGAATTTATGAGGTTCTTTATTACGAACACTATTAGTCCTGTGTGTTTTGTTCATTTCTTGATGCACAGACCATCATGACTAACTATCAAATGTGCAGTTTCGTTGCTGTCGGTATTTATGCAAATTTTGCTTATTTTCTGGTCTGTTGATTATAAATATCAATATCTGTTATGTATTCAGGATATAGATATCTAGACAGCATTATCTTTCCAAGATGTTGCAGTGTACTCATTATATCATTCCCAGTAAATTCATTGGCAAATCACTTTTTGTAGCTTTGAGTGTGTAGTGTCCATAATTATTCCCTTATTGTAAACAGATTTTTCCATTTGTGGTAATGCTTTGCTGGGCTTGTTTTGTGCAGAAAATCGATCCATATGTCAATGTAGAAAGGTTGATAATGCACCTAATTCACCAATATTCCATTAATTTTAAAATCATTCAGTTTTCAAGTGCATTTGATGCCTAACTTGTCTAGAAGGAATCTTTCATTTTGTTGAAGCAAATTATTCAATTATGTGTATGACTACATGTTTATTTTTTCCGAACTTCAAAGTAAGATTGCAAATGCAGTTTTGACTTTATAAATGGTTTATTCTGATCATTTTGAATCATTTGAATTGTTATGTGGAGCCTGTGCTATGCATAGTTAATCTGTTGTGTAAGAGTTTCCCTGGAATATTTTTCTTTCACAAAAGTATCATTTGTGTTTTTTACAATCAGCAAATGAATTAGTAAACAGCATCGCAGATAAGTTGTTTCTGGACTTTGATCCAAAAATTTCTTGCTTAATCACAGTCCTGAAGTGAAGTCAGTTTTTCTGTAGTCTGTAAAACAGTCAGCAATATTATTAAGTAATCAGGGTGTTGTTCCTACAACTTTCGTTACTAAGTTCTCGATTCTCATGTTTTATTTTTGCATGCCAAGTTAATTTTAGTTTTTATATATCATGTAATGATATGTTGATTTTAATGATTGTCATAGTTAAATTCATGTAATTGAACTTATTTTGAAATTTGGGAATAATGAATACTTACTTTCCTTTTCAGAAACACAGGCTCAAGGTCAATACATCAGCATTTTGCATTATAGTCTGGATAAAATTCTTTCTAATTATAAGAAAACAATTGCAGAAATAGCAAGAAAAGTTGATAGAAACGGTTCATTGCCATTATCATCATTATTATCAGAACTTCATTGCTATAGCATACTCTTTCCTTCAATAATAAATTTTATTCACAAGGTAAATGTTTTTGTTTTATAAAGAAAAGGTTTGGTAAAGGAAATATCTGAAATTAATTTCATGAGTTGTTGGTAGGCTATTTTTTATCACCCAAGTAAACAAAACATTTAATTCTATAGTAGATGCTCGAAAATTATCATTTAAAGTTGCCATATTTATATCCGTAGCTTACTAAAACAAGTATTTCTTATTCCTTTCTAACACTGGGCACAGTATTTGAAAAGAATAAAAATCCAGATATCATGAACATTTAAAAAACAAAAAATTTGTCATTTCAGTTCAAAAGAATGGAAGATGCTGTTTCCATTTGCTTGTTTGTTGAGTGTAAGGATGTGTGTGCGTGTGTTTATAGGTTTCCAAAGTTTATTTAGAAGCAACAATTAGTACATTTTAAAATAATGAAATGTATTCATTTCTGTTCTCTAATGAGTAGATCTTTGATTGGATATCTTCAGTTTGGCAGAATTATATTAAACATATGTGATTTAAGTTTCTTTAATATAAATATAAAAATAATATGAGTCCCTGGAAATCAGTAAGCCATCTTTGTATGCAATTTCAGAAAGTATGAGTGTTTTTTATGTACCAGTGTATGACTATACGGGAAGGTTTGAAATAGCCAAAAGTAAGTGTATATTTGGTGCTGTTTATCATGAATTCTATTGTGGATGATCTGGATAGTGATTGTGACAAACTAATGCAGCATTATGGTAACACTGCATCACACAGAACACTCCATGCTGCAGAATTAGAACATAAGAGGTTGTTTTCAGTTCATATCTTATATTGTATCTTTGAAGGTAAACAAAACAAAAAGGAGACTACGGGGCTCTTTAAAAATATTCCACAATGTAAATGGCAATATCATCTTGTACATAAAATCCTAATTGGAAAATAAAAAGCCAGACCAAGGATGATCTTAGCAGAAAGTCTTTGGAAATTGTCTTTGGCGAAACAGGACACACTTCATTGATTCTTCCCTCCTCTTACCATTCAAAACAAGAATTAAAAGATGCTGATCATGTGTTTGTTTTGAAATCTGTATTTCTTTATGTAGCAAATGTCATTTGGATTAATATATCTAGATTGAAGATACTAATCAATGAATGATGTAATTCAATGAAAAGTATTCTGTTTATTTTTGTTTTTGCATTTTTTAATATAAATTATTATGTTGAATAAAATATTGTACATTGACACTGCATTATTTTTGCATAAATTTATAAACTTCGATTATTTAGTCAAATAAGTTAATCCAACAGTCATTTCAAAGAATGGATATATCTATCAACTAGTCTAGAAACACTTCGAAACAGTATTTTTGTTATATCAGTAAAAAATTGTTAGCAGACTACTGATCACATCATTAGTAAATTAAATCAATGTTTGCATAAATTAAATAAATTTATCTTTATAAATTTTGACTTATACTAATTTCAGATAAAAATGAAAAATATTCGAGGATGTCAGATATTAAGTGAATTATATCGTCACTGTTCATCAGGCTTTGAGGATGTATCAAGAGTAATGTCTGGGTATGACATTTTAAAGAACCTTTTCTTGTTCATGGTTTGGATGATGTAATAATGTTCATGTGAATAGCAATTTCACAGCACTTTGCTCATTTAATGGATATTTAAAAAAATTTAATAGAAATGGGATTTATGAACTTCTTGTATTTGGCTGTTTTGAATCATTGTTGCTTCTTTCCAATTTCTTTTTTGTGATAATTATACTGTATCAGAGATCCCGATGAAGTATAATATCTAGATTTTTGTTTCATTAATTTTGAATATCATGTTCCTGAACTAAACGTTTTAATCATAAGTTGCAACTTTGTTTTGAAAAGTTTAGAATTCATGAGAATTTCAAATAAGATGACCATTTCACTTATGTATATAATTTTTTTAGTTTGCTGCAAAATTGTCATACTGTGCTATTTAATCAACTAAGCATTTGGCTATTGCATGGAATTTTGCGTGATCCTTACAATGAATTTTTCATATATCAAATTCAGCCACAGAGTAAAGTAAGTTCTGTTGGAAATTTAAAAATCTTGATTAAAATTTCTGTATTTATTTTTTGAAAAAGTAAATAGAATTTGCGCATAAAGCATATGTAATCTGTATATATCTATCTATTTCTAGAATATTAAATGCAATCATCGAGTGCATAAATATAACTTGCATGCATAAATATAATTTGGCTTGTGTGTACATTTATGGTCATCTACATGTAATGGTCTGCAATGATGTTGATCATAAGTGAAGTGTGTTTGTTTCAAGTTAGTACTCAAAGTTCATTTCACGCAGTTTATGAAAAGAATAATCGAAAACTTTACTCTTTTCCATTTTCCCATACTAATGCATTGTGATCTATACATACTCGTAGTAAACAATTCCTAGCAGTGTGTATTCTGCCAAATTTGACAATTGTATGTTAATTGTGCTTGTAGTCGGATGAAGCAGATGTGGTCATGAATTCTTTCTCCATTAGAGCAGAGTTAATACCTTGTTACATTTCATCAGAAATAGCATCAAAAATATTGTTTATTGGACAGTCTGTGTTACTTTTTACTAAGCCTTTGTCAGGAGTCGAATTTGTTTTAAATGCTGAGCAGTTAAGATTCAGTTCTCTTGTTTGGGATTCACAAGAGGAACAGTTTGCAATCATGTTGCAAAAATTAAGCAGTAATGAACGTTTTTCCATAACAGAATTCGAACAAGTTATATGTAACATGCGCAATACTGTGGCTGAGGTTAGACCTTTATTGTAAGTCCATTTGACCAACGTAAGTTTAGCGGTTGTACGAGCTGATAATGGAAAAAGGAAGTTTTCTTGTCAACCTTCAGTTACTAAAGGACATTTATCTGTTAGGACGTGGAGAATTATTTCATGCCTTCTTGAGACAAGCAGAAACACTTTTATCTAGTCCTGTGGAGCCATCTGCAGCATTTGCACATGGTAAGGAATTTGGTTTCATTCGTTTTCTATTCCAGTTTTTCAGATGTCACTATGAATTTCCAGCTAGCTGCTCATCAAGTGTCAGTGCAAGAAAACATATTAGACAGGATTTCCATATCTTTGTCCACAGCTGATTCTACAGCTTTATCTGGTTGGTAGAAATGAAAATATAAATATTTTGAACACTTTTTAAGGATGGTCACAAGTGTGCTTGAAAATTACAGTATCATGGCCTTTGCATATTTTGTTCAATCATTCTGAATTGGTCAAGTACAATACTGTAATGCAATTGCTTCTTCAAGTGCGTCGCATTCAGTTGTTATTGCATGATGCTTGGGCCACACTAATGCAAAACAAAAGATGGAGGTCAACGGAGCATAGAGTGTTCCATTTGCTGAATCATATGATTTTTTTGTTGGAAAATCTCCAGTATTACTTCATGGCTGATGTTTTAGAATCACATGCAATGCATTTGCAAAATGATGTTAATAGCACACGTGATTTTGAAGCTATTCAGCATGCACACAATGTCTTTCTCAATAGCATCATGGCAGAAACTTTCCTTTTGAATCGAATGTTATTGTGCCGCCTTCATGCAATTTTGAGTGTGTGCTCTAATTATGGTTCTTCAGTACAAAAAAATTGTGTTACTCCTGAATTATTACAAAGTTGTCACGATGCCTTTTATAAAGAAATTGCTTTATTTTTTAAAATTCTCGTACAGCGATCTGAAGGTCGAACACATTTGGTTAAGTTATTGCTACGACTTGATTATAATAAGTTTTTTTCCAATATGATAGAGTTTGTACAGTGAGTTTACATTCATTGTAATAGTCAATTAAAAAGTAAATTATGTGAAACTATTCGTTATTCATTGTTTAATGCCTTTCTCCGGCGACCTAAATCAGTTACCATCAGAAAGCAAGATTCAAAGCATTTAAACCGTCAAGATTGTCATCCGCCATGCGTTGTACAGCAGGATCCCAGAGTGTTATGAGTGCAGCACAGTGAAAACAGTGTTTATTTATAATGTAATCCAGTCGTTAATGTAAATGTTTTTTCTATTTATTGGTATGTTCCCAACAACCTCAGAACACGTGTTGAAGTGTTTCTCAGTCTTGTCTTTTCGGTTCTTTCATAAATCAATCATAGGTATTATAGGTCACATTGCTGTCACACTCCTGTTTAACTATGGAAGGTTAGACCAACGCATCAGCAGTGTTGTGCCGTATTAATGTTCTAGGTCATTTCCCGTTCCAGTTCGAGGTTGAATGCCTTCCAGTACTTCTGGTGTGGTATGCTGCTCAAGTGTAATTTGAAAATTCGAATCTGCCTCAACAAAGTGAGCTTCTCTGCACCGAATGTTTGCCATCGAACCCATTCGAGAAAGTTATGTTGAAGGAGCTGAAGTACACGCACCGTCTTCTGTGCCAAATGCTTCTGGCAGATGCTGCAGAGTCCGCTTTGGAAGAAGAAGTTCCTGACTGAAGAGTGCAGGGTCATTAGCAACTGAGTGCTTATAAGCTGAGAATTCATCCGGATTGTAAATTTCCAGAACTGTTATGCAGCAGTGATTTGCTTTCAGTTTCGTTTGTAACTGATGAATCGATCGACTGCCTGACAGGTTTTCAGTATGTAATTAACTATAGTAGTAGTGATGAAAATCTCAAGTTACGATTTCTTCAAAGCATTTTAGAAAAAAGGTTGTTTCTAATAGGCAAGTGCCCAGTAAGCTTGGCTGAAGGAAGGGAAGCAGTCAGCCTTTGTCTGGGCTGGAGGGACGAATGATTTCTGAGAAAGTAAAAGAATTGCTAATGGAGTTATCTGGAGGGGGGAAGGGAGGAGCCCATTGGCGGAGAAAGTTTCGGGAGCGGTTGACCAGTGTGAAATTAAGCATATTTTCCTCGGTGGTAAAAAGCAAGAAGGCAAACGCACACCGGGAATTCGGACCTCTTGGACGTTTTTGCACGATCCGGTGGATCACCGTTCGATGACGCAGCCACAACGAACGTTTTCCACATTTTTTTTTTCTCTTCGGTGGAATGCAGTTGAGAAAAGGAGTCTGATAAATCCTCGAAACTCCCAAAAGAGCTTACTGATGTGGGGAACTTAATTCCTACTCCCTGCACCAGGTTTGCGAGTGCCAAGGGAGCCTGTTAAGCATCCAAACAGCTTGATTTGGGAAGTGAAGCAAGGATAACCCATTTGGGATAACGGTCCTTTCCAGAGGGACTTCGGAGGAAAGAGGATGTTATCTCCAATTCATCGATTGCAATGCAGGGAAGCTCACACCTCGGTTTACTCCTAATAAGTGGCTCATGCGGAGACAGAGCATTTAAAGAAATCTATGCGTTACTTGTTCGAGGATTCCGACTGCTTAATCAGGTTGGACTCGTTTCATTCAGGCTCGATTCTACGACCACCAGGCGGATTCGCAACGAATTACCACAGTGCGATGAGCACTTTCGGCAGCTCTTTGACAAGAGATGAGTTACCTGTCGAGTATTGCTCATAAGTATTTCAGCACGAAATACCTATAGTAAGGTGAGAAACTTCCCAAACGTAAAAACGGATCAGTATCGAATAGAGTACGTGCGTATTCGAAAATGGCGTTGGGATGAAGGATCCAAGAGGAACAACGCTTATTAACATTTCGTCGGACGAGACTCCATATGAGAACGACTTACTCCGGAGTCAGTTGCTGGAAAGCGTTTCATCAGAAATACTTCACTCAATCCATTCGAGTTTATCCACAGAAGGAAGAAATTGACCGTTCTAAATGGTTAAGGTTGCTGCTCGTTTCAGAAACCAGTTTTAGGCATCATGCTGGGAGACTGGAGTGCGTCTGGATGGATTCAGCAGAAGTACCTTAATGTGGAAAGTGGTGGAAATTCCAAATGGAGAGCAGAGTGCACCGAAAATAAAAAAGATAAATGATGACCCGGATAACACTGACTTCAAGAAGAACGAGACGAGACGTGAACTTCCAAATGAGGAGAATGTGATGCTCTCGGACTATCGATGCAATCACTCGTCTCACTCATCATTCAGTTGAACGTCGAAAAGGTACAAATTCTGATTAAAGGAAAACAAAGAATCTCCAGGAAGTTTAGAGAGTATTGAAAAACTGCAAGGGCACACATCAGACTAGGAGTTTTCAAAATGCATGCTTCAGAACGATGGCGGACTTCTCTAGAAGTCACGTAGAACCAGCATGTATTTGCAATCATAAAAAGGAAACCTTCTGTAGAAGATTCAGATGAATGGAACTCTATATGCCACAGTGGAACATTTTCGAATTCTTGAAAAGCTAGGATCATTTTTTTCAGGGGGGGGGGGGGACTTATTCAATTAAACACAGGAAACTTACATTCCGAGAATTCGCACTCTTTTTTCCTGTGGGGATAAAAAGGACAGAGTAAGAAGAATTCCTTCTGGAAAACGACTGAAGTGAAAAAGTGAAAGTTCGATTTTTGTTGGTTCCACCGGAATCGCGACTTTTCAGATTCGGGTACCTGAGGGCCCTTGTGGACGGTTCCTGGTCTCCCATTCCTCGTGATGGTGATTGGGAGGGTTTCTCATACTGGGATGGAAAAAGACGAAAGAATCACGATGCACAGTTGGGACGATGACTTGGGAAAGTATGGGTCCCAAATAATGAGAAGGATCTTTCCTTTTAATATTTGGAACTGAACTGCAAGAGTTTTTTATTTGTTGGAATTGCTATTATTCCTATTCATATTGGAAACCATTCTTTGAACAAGAAACCATTCCTGATTTGTTTTTAATTTTCTTTTGAGAAGTAATTCACAGAACAGTCCAAAACCACGTTCCAAGGCTCGGAGCATTACTGCAACCTGTGAAATCAGTATGGAGGGACAACCATGTTTATACGGACTAAATGTCTGATTCTACCTGTGAATCGATTCTGAACCGTGCTATATTGCATCACTCTACCTCATCCATTCTTTAAAATTGTGCGCACTACTCGACAAAGAACTTTTTGAAATAGAAAGAAATAATAGAAATAATAATAAGAATATAATAATAGGAAGAAATATCATTGCCCTCGTAAGTGCTAGTGAACTTCATAAATAATCTGTAAAAATTTCGCAGAATGAACTGTTTTAGACTTTTCAACAAACACATCTAAATTACGAAACTTTAAAGAATTCATGCCTTTCAGAACGAACGTTCCCAATTTTCCATGGTTTTCCGATTTCCTGGTTCTCTATTCTCAGAGTCAAACTACCTCTTAATTCAAATAGGATTACGTAAGAAAAGTTGGTTATTATGTTCTTAAATTGACGTTCGTTCCAACTAAGATCGAGATTTCAGACAAACCACATTTGTGGATGTCAAAGGGACAAATGACTTTAGCTCCAATGCTCCATTAGCCCGGCACTGATGGTGCTATGAAGATTTTAATAAGACTGCATAATTCATCAAGATTTTGTCATTGGGATTGAACAAGTTTTACATGTGTGCATAAGGTCTATTGTCCTGTTTCAGATCTCATGTTTTGAAGCATTCATTGATAAAGACGAAGAAGCTTTTTTCATAATTCATTCTGTTTTTCATAATCTGAGTCCGAGAGCTCGTATTATATTTGGTAGGTTAGACTTACCGCATTGATGCAAATGGAATGACGAAATTTTCCAAATAAAAAATTGCTTCGAATCCAGAGTGGATTTTTAAAAAAGGATTATGAGAAATGTGAATGCTCTAAGGTTCCAGATTCCGAAATGAATCTGATATTCTTTTAAATTACCATGATACTTTACGAAACTTTTCAGATTGAGTAAGATACTGGGAGATTAAAAGACATACTCTAGGCCACACGAATCTTTAAAGAGTTCCCTCCTTCAAATCGATAACTCCTCAATTTTCCAAATTTGAAAGTTCTTTGTTTCTTTGAAAATTCGCAAACACAAACTTCAAGCATTAGAAGGCATTTGAGCACTGTTTGCTACATTTTAGATTCTTTTATAAGAGAAAGCAATTGAAATCTATTTTAGGAAACGTTTTTTTCTCAGAAAAAAAAAAAAGTTTTGTTCTTCAAAAAGTTTAGTTATTCGTTTTTGAGGAGCCTGACCAAGTCCATTTTATTTTATAGGCTTGTGCTCATAGTATTCGATTATTATTGTCAGGCTCTCGCATCCAGAAGCAGCTGAATAATTAAAAATGAAACCTGACATAATAGTAGTTTTATTCATCGGCAACCAAACTTAGGTTTTGATCTAATCATGTTATTTCTCTAGAACTGATATAATGTCAACTATTTTGTATGCTATCTGCATCTGTTAAGTAACTATTTTCATTTTTATTAAGTTCCATGTGTGATGAATTCAAATCATTCGACGAGTTGATTATATGGATAAGACTCCCACAATTCAGTTCTATAAGAATCCCTTTTTTAACTTTTTTAGTTAGACACTTCTGCTCACGGTTACAATCAGCTACGTTACCCTTTTAATGTTTATAATTTAATACATGTATTATACAATGTTTATAATTATACAATCTTGGTTACAGGTGATTACTACTCAGCTGATGATTCAAGTGGAAACTTATCCGAATTCTTATGCTTTTCTTTTCCAAGTGTCTAGTTACATTAACTTTGGATTTGCTTGCTTTGTGTCTCATTTGGTTGCTGAAATGAATTTGGCTTCCTTACAATATGTATTAGTTTTCATGTTTTTTGTTCATACTGAAATTGTATTCTAAAATCCAATGTGTAGCCTATTTCCTAGAATGAAGTTTCTTTTATTATCAGACTTTTACCTCTTAAAATAAAAATCATTATGTAAATCATTTTTCATATTTTAATATCAGTCAAGCTTCTTTATATGAATTTCTTATTCAATTTGCGTATCAAAATCTTGCTTTTGAGTATAGAAACGTATTTTTGCAATAATCTACAAAATGCTAATGGAAAATTTTTATTTACTCCAAATTAGACACAGTTGCAACATTTTTTTCCTCTATTTGTTTTTCTACAATTTTTTTCCTTTTAATCATTTATTTGTTCAACAAAAACAAGAGTATCTTAAAAGTTGATTTTTATAGAACCATATAAGTGAAAACAAGTGAAATAATATCACATGTATTCTGGTATTTAGCCGCTTCCATTTCTGCACCTTGATGGTCATACTTGGTAATTCTGTACATGGTTACTTGCTTATTTACCATCACGCGTAGTGGCGGTAGCAGAGAACCGAGTAGCATTCTTAGAGTAAGAATTTTGAATAAGTTCATCAGAAGATTATAAAGTATTAATCACTTTCAATTATGTGATCATTAAGTGTAATATTGTAGTGCTGCTCATTTTTTTCTTGCAATTTTTTCAAATTCTTAATTTTGGTAACTGAAATAAAGAAATAACTTATAACGCTTGTTAGTTTAGTAAATAATCTTTTTCAATAATTTTATTTTCAGAAACTTTAAAAATTTTCTGTGATTTGATTGATAGTGATGAAAGAAGAAGATATGTGAGTAATTGCATTTTATGCATTCCATGTATTTGCTTAGAAGTATAAACTTAGAAATTGCTTTGCAATATATATGTTGCCTTCGAAGCCGTAAAGTGCTTTTTAATCATGACTTTTATGCCAAGACCAAAACATGATTTAGTTTTCTGTAAATATTCATATGCGCAGAAACTTTTTTGCCGAGCCGATAACTGAAGTATTGCCTTGGCTCTGTTTGTTGCCACCCGGTCACCCCGGGGGCCTTGGCTCTGTTTGAAAGAATGTGAACATAACATTTAAGCCATGCAAGTGTAATTTGCAACCGTGAAGACTTAACTTTTTCTTAATCATGTAGTTACATAATGCTGTTCTGAGTGTTATTTCTGTGCACCATTCTTCCATGTTTTATCGGATGCTTGTAAAATGAAAGAGAGAAACCTTAAACTGTAAACTACATGCATGTTTACGTTTCTGGATTATGTAAGACAGCATAAATTGTTTTGGAACAAAAGATTTTTTCTATCAGTCTCGGTTTGTTTCATTGATCAGCATCCATGTTTGCTGAATTTTGATTTATATAAATTAAATTGTGATGGCATTCATTCTGAATCAAAAGTCAGTAATGCATTTAATGCAGCCAGTGTATGTTGCTATAAGTGTACATTTATTTCACTAATAATGTATGACTATTTCAAATTGAAAGTATATGTGTGGAGTATGGGATTGCACAAAAGTGATTTATTTTCCACAATTACATGCAATTTTAAGTGACATCAAATTTTGTATTGTACGTGGATGTTTTATGTAGCCTCATTTTTAGGAAGCCTGTTACAGATCAGTCGTCAAAAGAAGAGAAAATGGATGATGATTGTATGGTATTTGTGTATTGAATGCTTTTTCATAATTATTCTTTTGTTATTAGATTCAGAAGAAATTAGTCATCATGAAAATTTGATTAAGGACTTAAAGGCAATAACAGTAAGTTGTATAAAATTTGAATCATAGTTTTTTTTTTCTCAAATGTTCATGCATTAATAAAAGAAGTTTGTTCAAGGTCATTTATTTCTGATTGGAATTAGGACAATTGCTTCCATCTTTAATGTTCAGTATGTTACATTCAAGTGAAGCATTTTTTCTTTGTGATTTGTACCTAACGTGAAATAATTTTAGAAATCGCCTTAAATGATAGTTGTTTCATTCAGGGGGGAAAAAACAAAAAAAGCTTAATTTTGAAGCAAACCTCCATTCAATGATTTAGCTTGAAAATAAGAGATGTCTTTAGATGTTGATTGAATGCATTTATTGCACTATAGGCTTATTTGCCTTTGTTTATTAATGTAAATAATTTTTTTGGAGGAAGATGTTCCATCAGTCAAGCGGCGTGTTAAGGCATTGAAAAAGTTACAACATCAACATGTGAAGCTTGAAGTTGAATTTTATAAAAAAATTCATTTTTTGGAATGTGAATTCAATCAGAAGTACAAACCTTTATATGCTCAAGTATGTGAATTATGCCTTTAAGAATTCAATTTTCAAACCTTATATGCCTCTTTTTTTTTTTTATAGAGGAAGAGAATTATTACTGGAGAATATGAACCTTCAGATGCTGAGTGTGATTGGCCATCTGACATTGAGGAAGAACTTACAGAAGAAGTGAAAACTAAAATTCAGTTGGAACCTGACACTATTCAAAAAGAAAATATTGTTGGCATTCCTGGATTTTGGTTGACCATCTTTAGAAATGTTGATCTTTTGGTGGATATGATGCAGATCCATGATGAACCTATATTAATATGTTTGACAGATATTGAGGTGGAGTTGTCGGAAGAACCTATGGTAGGAATAGCACATCTGGAAAAACTCTAATGATCATAAATTTTTCGTAGAATTTTTCCCTCAAATTCCACTTTAGGCCTAATGCACATTTCACTAATTCAGTGCTAACTAAAACATATGATATGCGCTGTAAACCTGATGATCAAATGCCACTCTCATTTGGTGGGCCTGTGATTTATCGTTGTCAGGTAAGTACTTATTGCTGTCCATATTGCTGCACTCACCTTTGTATTCAATATCTGGTCTCCCTAAGGGTTGCAAAATTGATTGGAAAACAGGTTGTGATGTTACTGTACGTACTATATGTAAGAAGCAAAAGCATCGATCCCGTGGTGATGTGCGTATTGTCACCAAAACAGAGAAGGTTGAGTCCTTCTTTAATTTCTTCAGTCCACCTCTCAGTGAGTGATCTTACACTGGCATCACAGATCTTATAAATACTAGAAAATTGTAGTACCAGATGATCCTAAAGCTGAAATAGATGAAGCTACACAGTCATTGTTGACTAATGACTTTGAGATTGGCAATCTGTTGCGAGAACGCATTGTGCCTCAGGCTATTCGTTATTACACAGGTGAAGCTCTTCTTGATGAAGAGGAGGAAGAGGAAGAGGAGGATGCAGAGGTGAGTTCTTGTGGTTGTTTTATTTTTTTCACTTGTAAATTTGCATGTGGCCCTTATCAGTATGAGGATGAAGATATCACCAGTGAAGACCATGATGGTGATGACAAAGAGGAGGAACAAGTGGACTGGCCTCAGGTACTGGTGCCCGTTTGATGAGATGAAATGTTATTCAATTATGGAATAAGGGCAACAAGAGGAAATCACGAAAATCAAAAGGAACTGATGAAAGTTGCCGACAACAGTAATTTTCTTTATGAGTTGAGCTACCAGAATAAAATGCATGCAGCGCAAATGTTATTTTTCCTTTTATTCAGACAACATGCACATACCTGAGTGAATTTCAATTGTTAGCAAAATGCGTTTAGAATGAGTCGAACTGAACTGCCAACTGATTGCCATACTTTTGGGTTTTAGCAGGAATTTCGGTAAAGTCTTGAAAAGTTTTTAAAATACAAGATTGACAAATAGAATTAATTGCATCAAAGTATAAAATGCTTTCGTTTCCAAAACAAAATCGACAGCTCATGACATGTCATGATTTTTCAAGTTTGCATCAAGAACTTTCTTCACTTCTCCAAACAGATGGGCAAAGAAGGCATGTATGTGATGGAACATTATCATTTTAGAGGAGATGTTTGTTTCTCAAGTCATTAATCTTACATAGCAAACTACTCAGAAAGAGTGAAGCTTTGCAATGATAGCATCTTTTATTACATCCTAATTGTGGTGCCAGTGCCAAGTATGCATGCCCTATTGCACTTTCACGTATTCCTAATCTTAGCTCAATTGTACAAACTTATTAAGGGGAATAACCGAAACCAACAGGGTAAACAACTCAAATAATTGGAATGGATGGCTGAGTACCTATGCATGCATAAGTTGGCTGCCTTTTCCCTTTGATCTGATGACGGGTATTGAAATCATCGCCTTAAGTAACTTGGAGATCACTTGAGCAGCCGTCTGTTTCTGATATTACTGTAATTTTCTTCTCTTTCCAAAGGCAGAACCAGTTTCCTCGGCGCATAATGGAATAACTCGTCATCAGAGTCTGCATCAAGGAATTGAAGATCTTGTGAATGAGATGCTCCATTTGTAGTTCTCTGAAGTTCAACAAACAGGCAGCGTTTACTGCGAAACCAAAACGAAAATTCGCCTCCTTTTTGATATTTCCCATTTTGTACTTTCTTCAATGAATAAGTCTCTTGAGATCATTCACTTACGCATAACGCTATCTCGTTACGTGCCAGTAAGCCATCAATAGTATCAAAAGCATCAACAAGAATTATATGTACAGTGACCCTTGTTGATCCTGTATTCAGAGTTCGTTCTAAATCTCCAGCCCTTTGGGTTTGCGGATGAGCAAATTAAAAAAGAGCTTTACAAAGTCAAAGGGTGCAAATTACGATGCAGTGGGTACATTCAGCAATGAAAAATGAGAAAACAGTTCGAACATTTTGATTTCATTTTCTAAAGGGGACCGGCAGAAAGAAGGAAAGATCTCTTTTTTTAAATCGAGCCAGTTATGCATGGCATGCAGATATGCAATCGCACGTTCCACTAAAATGCACGAAAGCAGAACTAAAAAATTCTTTGGGACCAAATGGTCACATTGATAATGGAACCCTGATTTGCAGAAAAATGCAAGGCTACTCAATTCAATATTGCGGTGGGGCACGGTTCTACATCTTCTATCCATAACATTGACGTGAGGTTCTACATAAGAGCATGCAATACATTTCAGCTTAAATATTTCAGCGCTCACTTTGCAAAACGCTGCTGCTCGTGACAGAATTGCCTGCAGGTGCATCTGACACTTCGGTCATTCGTTTTCTCGGTACTGATGACGCATTCTCATTACTTTCATTGCTTCCCCCTGATGATTTTCGGAGGAAAAGGCGAAACGGATACTCATTGAAATGATTTCTTTCCTGATTTTCCTTTTAGCTTAGCTTCGTCGAACTGCTGGCCAGGATCGTCCATTTGACGGACGTGCCCTGCGCAGTGGCACTGCAATGGCGGCCGCCAGCGGAACGCCACACTCGCCCCTCGTGAAATCACCAGGGTCACCACGCCTTTCGGTGGGAACTCAAATCAGAATGGGACGTCACATCACAACAGCGATAGTGTCGTTTCTCAAGAGAATCGGGGATTTCGGAAACGTTTTCAAATGAAAACCTTCAAAGTACAAGTCAGTTTTCCCAAATGTCGAAGCCGTTTTTCAAGTGCAAAGGGGGAAAACAAACAAACAAAAAACCCGAACACAACACAAAACAAAACAAAACAACCGCAGCAGCGGCAGCAGCAACAACCCCACCATTCTAGTGGCCAAAGACGAGCCAGTGTCATCAAAAATCAAAGTGCCCTCTTTCAAAAAGTAGAGGCTAACGGGAGAAACCACACTCATGACCCGGAAGTCGCATAAAGTTTATTAATATGGCAACTCGGACGACTTGAAATGAAACCGAGTGTCAAGGTTGGTAGACGCCATGTGAACAGGGTAAAATGAAGTTGCTTTGAGAACTAGATAAACATTTGCTCACTGACAAGGAAGATAAGCACGAGCACATAAAGCATGTTTACAACGGCCAGATCTTTTGAAGGTAAAAACTTGAGGTTTTAAAAGCAATCAAGTTGTCAAAAACACGGTACGATACGAAGGAGGCTTCTGAATTATGAATGGCGCGACCATGAGTGAAATACTGAGTACAAGAAAAAAAAAAAAAAAGACAAGATGGCAAGTCACCATCAGAACGAATGGATGGGGTTGCCCCAGGTTTCACACCGATCGGATCCTTCCAAGTTCTTGGACCAGTCTGCTGACTTTTTTCACAGTATGCAAGCATACTTAAGGATGTATTCGAAACAAACTGTTGGGAAAACAAGGCAATAATCCATTCAGTATTTTCTCATTTTTCTTAGCGGAAGTGGCTTGGAATTTGAGGAGAGACTCCTGTCCGAAGATGAACTTCATTCCGGAAAGATTTCCGGTAGGGTCATCGGTGCGTCTTAATCGGTGTTCAAGATGGATACCACAGGTTAGGAAGCATTCTTCCAGTCTCAGGTAAAGTGAGAGATGCTGGGATGCGGCTATTCTATCGACAAGGCAGAATCCTTCAAGCTCCTTCAGTCTGTGGGTGATTCTCGAGGAAATGCTGCAGGGCGAACTTCAATCAAAGGTTTGTAGATCCTTTTTAGAGACATCGCCCGTCCTATGGGACTGCTCTGGAGAAGTCGCAGTGCTCTTCATGCGACTTCTACTTCTAAATGCAGCCAGGAGAAAGAGTGGGCACTGATGGAGGTCAAACAACTTTGAGAGGATCACTGAAAATTCGTGCTCTCGATCTATGCTGTTGCTGCTGACGTTCACCGACACATGGATGTGTTGCGGAATTTGGAGACAAGCACGGTAAAAGAGTTGGGATTTTTGGGGATGGTGACGTGTTTCGATGGATGCCCTTCTGAAGAGGCTCATCTGTAAAGGCGGAGGTTTCTTTCAGCACTGAAGGGTGAACCTGACAGATTGGGTAAAAATCGCAGAACCTCTGTTTGTAACTCGTCTAGAGGAACCCATCGATGTCAGTTTGCTGAGAAGATTTTTCACTTAAACATCCTTTCACTTTCTCCCCAAAACAGCGAGCGATCCAAGGTAGGACGTTTCCATGACGGCGATGAAATTAGCACGGAACCGATAACGTCCAAGTCGGTGAGCTCTTTGTGAGGTGAGTATAGGGTTTGTAGAGAAACCCACCACTTGTAGACATCCTCCTATCCCAAATACCATCAGAGGTGCGGAACTGGGAAATCCACATGATGCCAGCGAGATGCACTGCTTGGGCGTTCACAGAGCGGTTTCGATGATGTTCGGATTGCTCTCTCTCTGCAATCCGTCAGTTTTTCCCGTGCCTTTCTCGTACCGGGAGCAGGGCCACCATCCATGCTCTTCGCCTTTCTTTCTGAACTTCTTGCATCTTCGATTCTATAAAGCGAGTGGTCCGAAACTCCAAGTCTGGCTTTGCAGCGAAACGCAGCGAAGCTCCAGGAGGCCGTAAGTGGCTCGCCCTGCCTAACTGAAACATAACAGTGCTCCCGCAGGATGCGCCGTTATCTCCGTCTATCGTCTGATGAAGGTCTGATTCAACCGGAATGGACCTCCCAAACTAATCATGGATTGCGCTCCCTCCTACGTTCAGATGCAGCTCGAGGGCACATCCAGAGCACGGAGGCGATCTCGCAATCGGGAGGAGTTTCCCCCGGGGCAAGACATGAAGGGGAATAACAGGAAGCCTCGGAATCCAACTTTTTGAAGGATTTTACGACTTTTTTTACATTTCCGTTTCCGTTTTATTTTGTTTAGTTAAGAAGAAGTGATGAGCTCGAAGTCTCGTTCCTCCAGAGTCGACCAGCATCAGGGCCGTAAGCCCTCACCTGCTGCCCCTCTTGGCGTCACACCACCCAGGAGAGATGCCCGTTCTCGAAACCACCTTTCGTTTCGAGTCCCAAGGGACGCCTGTTGCGGTTCTTCGCGACACCTTAAGTCGCGGATCGCAGTCGGAACTCAAGAGGAGTAAGCCGTCTGCGGGGGAGCGCTGGAAGAAGAGGCTGAGGCCTGCTCTAGGGGGTGCGGAGGAGTCTCGCTGGGGAGGAGGACATGCCGCTCTGCGAGCCTTCCGAACCCCACCGTAGAAAGGAAGGAGGTGAGGGGGCCGAGCGCGTATTTTTGGCATCCCTCTCAGAGGAAGGTGTGACGCATCAGGGAGCGCTGTCTTCAGAGCAGTGGAAACCGAACGCGCGGATAGCAAAGGATGCGGAGCAGAAAGTGATTTTTTTCCTTCTTCATTCTCGTCTGTTTTTGCCGTGCAGCCGCAGCAGCGCTGCAGTCGGGTCCCGGGAAACGCCTCCACCGACAAAGGCCCCCCTCTCAACTGCGGAGATGGAAGCAGCGGAGCGACAGTGATGCACCCGAGGGCGTTCTCCAGGAACGCCGGCGTGCACCTGAAAGCTCGGAATCTCTTTCTGTTAAGGGTTCCAGCGTTGGGTTCTCTCCCATCGCTAGGCCGACCACCCCGCGAAGGCGAGAAACAGAGTCCAGACATCTTTGTAGAAAAGAGTGACCACTACGGGTTGATCCTGTGCTGACTTCCCCCAGTTATGGTGCGGTGATACCCGGTAATTTGCTTCCTGTTTTTTTTTTTTTTTTTGTGCGTGTGTCCGCGTGCGTGTGCTTTTTTGCCCGCATCGACGTGCCTTGCGCTTTGGTGGCAGCCGGAGCACGCCTGTCCAAGTGGGACGCCTCTGAAGCAGAAGAAAATTTGCCCACAGCTCGCTTAAGATGTTCCCTTCAAAGATGGAAGAGGAAGCACCTAGCCCTAACCTTGAGAGGCAGAGAGGGAGGAAATGAGGGTTGTCTCGAGGGCGAGTAGGAATCTCCCGCCGATGTCCTAATTCGTTCTCCGGTGTACAGCTGGCGCTGCATGCTTGAAGTGGAGGGGGATGGGCTCGCGCCTTGGTTTGGTGTCGTTTCTGGGAGCCGCATCCTCCGGAGAGGGAAAGCTGCCATTCGTGGGCGGGAAAGGAGCCGAGGGGTGGCAGGTCGGTATGTCCTAAGGAGCGGTCCTTGCGAGCGCTGACTGTCCAGCTCTGAGAGCACACGCCTCCGTGACTTGAGGACATCGAGTGCCCAGCGTGCAGGTCGGGAAGCTGGAAACTGGAGGCACCTGTGTAGGGCGTGCGAGCCCCGGGTTTATCGGGACACCCAACAAGGCGCGGGGAAGGCGACGCATTTCCCTTCACGTCTCTCGGTGTTCCAGGGAGGACGGGCGGTCACCGAGCTCGCGGGCATCTGCTGAGAGCATAGAGTTGTTTGTGACGTTCGCTGGTGTTTCTTGAGAGAGTGGAGGGGGAGGAAGGCCTTCGGCGGGGCCTCAGAAAAAAAGGCTGGCCTCTCCGAGGGGTCTAGGCTATCCTCTCGAGATGGCCGTCTGCCCCGTTTTCCTGCCAGGCCCTTCTTCAACGTTTCCAGAAGCAGGAACAAGCGCTTGCCAGCCTTGGAATCACCGAGAAGCTTTACTTCCAGTGCAGAGGGCAGTGGGAGTGCCTCTTTCCACGGAACTGCGAGGTACTCGGATGCTGCATTCATCGCACCTTGCCGACAGAGATCTGCAAATACAGCGATGGAGGTCGCAACAGCACAGAGTCGATGCTATCGGTCGTGCATTCCTTTCTGGGACTGTCTGAAGGCTCGGGCTCGTCAGTCATCGGAGCAACAGTTGAATCTAACGTTCCAAGCTGGAGTCACGAAAGCAGATGCGTGGTGGTGAGAGGGAGATGAAACCGGAAATCGATTTCCTTGGAGGTGGAGACTCTTTTGACTGGTGAAGATTTCACTGAAATCGCTCTTCCGGTGCTCGGAGTCAGTCATCGGAACGGCTAGGATTGCCAGGTGACGCCTTTCGGACTTTGGCCCGCTAGCGGTTTCCTTCACTCCGGGTGAAACCCCAGAACGGTCCGGCATGAGTCCTGAGGGTGGGATGCTGGGGACGAGATGCCTCATCTTCCGACCGAGGTTTGCTCGGTGCTCGGACCCTCCATCCATCGTTCCCGGTTCCCCCCTTCTTTGGAACGCGCTGCAGAAGTGCATAGGGGGTGCTCTCATCTCCTGCTCGAGAGTGGCGCTTTTTTGGGATGAGTCGGCGAGGAAGGAGTGCAGCTCATCCCGGGTCGGGGCACAGTTACAGAAAACGTACACCTGGTGGAAGGGTGGCGGTAGATGTCGACTGACGGAGCTGCCCCGCGCTCATGCACAGTTGCAATGAATCAGACCACAAACAGCCCAATCATGTATTTGGAGCAATTCGGGAGGACAAAACGTAACTCAAGTGCTGGGCGCGAACAGCGCGTCCTTTCTAGCATGTCTGTGGCTTCCGGCACGAGCATTCCTTCCTGCTCAAAAAGATTCTCGTGCACGGAAAATTCCTCCAGATTGTCCTGTCATGTAGGAAAAAAAAAAAACCCCTTAAAAAAAAAGAAGAATGGGAAGAATGATGCATCCCAGTGTCTTGGCTTCGTCCAAGGGAGATTTAGGTGGTACGTTGAAGACCGTGTGTCCTTTGCTATGACCTGCGCTTCCGTCTTCAGGAACCATTGGGAGGCTCGGAATGTCACCTTAGCGGAAAACGTTCCTCTCTTAAAAGGTACTCGGTCATGTGTGTTCCTTAACAACGATCTTCCACCGAGATGGAGAGTGCGTTTCCAGCTACCAGGTTTTCGACTAGGTTTTCTCTGGGGAGGACACACGGGAACGGTTTTCCAGCACTGGCAATCGTTCATTGTCCCTCAAGATGCTTGGAAAACAATGCAGAAGAACAAAATTCGCGGACGAGAAGTAACTTTTCTGTTTCTCTTGAAGGTGAGTGGCGAGAACAGTCCTGCTATCTGTTGTCTATAGTGCAAGAGGTTCCGTCCACGCACAGGGATCGGTGGCGCAGGTCATCCACAGCGTAATTTTTTTTAACTTCGTTATTGTTGTGATTGTTGTTGTCTCCGTCACAACAGACTTCCCTTTTCGGCTCTGGCTTCTTAGCATAAGCATGTAAATAGAAATTGAGGAACAAAGCGATGATAATAACCATGTATATTATTAACCCGTACCTCATCCACGTCGGAAAAGCGCACCCTTGCAATAAGGAACGCAACCCCAACAGGAAATATATGAAAAACTGGGTCAGTTGGATGACAGTCAGGTGTTTCTTCCACCACAGGTATTTTTGCATGTGAGTTCCGAAAGCAGAAAGGCCGTAATAGGAATACGTGAGGACGTGCACGAAACTGTTCATGGACACGAGCAAGAAAGCGGACCCACCAGCCACCCACTTGACACCGATCCACCACATCAGGAACATCGTCGAATGGTGGTAAACGTGCAAAAAAGAGAGCTGGTTGTCTTTCTTCCGGAGGATGAAGAACAGGGTGTCGGACAATTCTATGAGCTTGGACACATAGTACCACCAAATGGCTGCCGCGATCTGCAAGCAGAAAATCGACAGACATTGCTCGGAGACAGGCCAAACCTCGTTTACTCTCATCTCCCTAGGGCCATCCACGTACTGCACTATTTGGCACAACCAGTTGTACTTGAGAAACAAGGCGTTGACAATGAGCTGAAAGGGTTGGATTTCTAGTTACTCTCTCCAAAACAAGGGGGCGCTCTACCTCCACGGTGATGTACAAGTTCAGTAAGGCCACAAAGATATTGTACACTATCATGACGTACTTCAGATCCCAAGGTTTCCTGTTTTTCATGAGCTTAGGAGCGTGTTGAACCATGAGCAGGTACAGCATTGTCAAGCTCAGGGTCGGCCACGGGCTGCTCATGAATAGCCAGTTTTTCACCCTGTGATCTAAAAATCATCCACCCGTGATTTTTCTCGATTGCCTCTCTGGTCACACATCATGGGAGCCGCTTGTTTGTGAATTTACGGTTCCTTTTCTGTTGTTGTTTTGCATTTCGGGGGAAAGATGAAGACGGCCGGGGGCATTTTTTGTGCTGGACGGACTCGCACTGCGAGGGCGTCTTGCACAAGGAATTGGCGCATCCGGTTCCTCGCTACCGAAGGTCCCCCCCTCCCCCGTGGGGGGCGCATCCCATCCTTGGCAGCGCGCGAACTTGTCCATGATTCGCGTGACCCGCCGATGTCACGGAGCGAGAGAGGTTGCGTCAACGGTTCTGCTCAAACACGAAGCCTCCCTGCCTACGTTTCTTGTACGTGTTTTATGGGTGTAAAAAGCAAAAGAAAAGAAGTACATATGTGTCACTTATTATGGTTGCATCCTCATGCGTGCCCACGCCTTGATGCGCATACTCATTTCTGCGCGCGTAGTCACATGTCACACAGATATGTACATCACCTTCGTATGCAAAAACATGCATGCATGAGGACATGCACACCCATTTGTGTCATCCTAGCTGTGTGCTTGCATATGTATATACAGGTACGTAACGGGAGCGAGTGTTCCGAACGCTATAAGTGAAAAATTAGATGCCCACCTACGAAGTCACCATTCTTTTTCCTGGGGGTGTGTAAAGGGGCACGCGATCCCAAGGCATTTCCGAAACCCAGCCTCCTTTTCTCGATATTGCCACAGTTTCGCAGTTTCAATCTATCCCCGAGGTGGCTGGTGTGGTGGCGGATGCAGGGAGCGGGGCTGCACCCGTTCATACTCTGGCTGGAAATGCACCTGCACAAATCATGGCGGGAAAAGAAGGAAAAATCCTTATACTCTCTCGTGAGTGGGGTTTGGATTTCCCGTGGACCAGACTGCAAAGATAGGATGTGCACATCTCGTCCGCGGCCAGCAGGGAAGTCTCAGGGAAAGGTGAAACGGAGACGACTGGAGGGAGATTTGACACGTGCGTCGTCAATCCGTCAAACCGAGATGCAAAGGATCGTGTGATCAGAGTTGTTTTTGCCATTAATCGAGGGATACACCGGAGGGTCGGACCAGCAAAACAGCAAAACGGAACTGGCAAGAGGTCTTGCTCGGCTCGAGTGTTTCCTTGGCTGCAGAGACGAAATGGCCTTGATGGGAGCGCGTCGTGCATCGGAGGGACCCATTACAGATCTGCTCCGACTGCGTTCCATTTGTGCAGATGTGGCTCGAATCCACGTTCCCGGGATCTCGGAAGAGTCACACCCACGCTGCGATTTTTCTCGGTGCATCCGAGATGCAGAGGTCTGAACAGCAGAAAGGAAGACGGAACTGCGCCGCAAGCGCCTGCGTTTCCCGCTTGCCCCACAAGCAAAAGACGGACGTGCCCGCCGCTGCCAAAGAAGCACGTATTGGCATGCATCTCGATTCGCTCTCAGCATCCTCGCAGTGCAATCTGATCAAAGCAATTTGCATGAAAGAGGCTGATCACGTGATCTGGCTTGCTCCTGGATCTGCGGATCTGTCGTCTTCAAATACGCAGCGAAGGCTGTGATTCACTTTTTCTTTGTTGCTGTTCTTTTGCTGCGGAGAAAAGACCAAAGTCCACAGTCCCTGCGTGTGGTGTTTTGAGGGATGCGGCTCCTGGAAACCATCTTGGAATCTCTCGCGAACGACTATGGAATGCTATCCCGGGTTTCCTCTTCCCCCAACGCTTCTCTGCACTCGAAAGACACTCCGTTGGTTCCCTTTGATTTTCCATTGCCTACTTGGACTCGCTCCGGGAGTTTAGGTACTTTTCCCCCCGGGACGCGCACCTCCCCCACCCAGTCCAGGATTTCGCAAGACTCCTTATGGGGGGAAGGGGCGGGAGTTGCTTTCTGGATCCGTCCACTCCGTTGCAGCAGCCGAAGCTGTCTCCTACTTTCTTCATTCGACCGCTAAGATCCCAACGATTGCTTCGCCTCCGGGCCTCCCTCGTGGTAAAAACAAAAAGCAGGGAAAACCCCTCCCTTCGTGAATTCCTTGAACTTTCACTTTCGAATGTGAATCGAGGAATTCTTTCCGGACTGCTACGCAGCAGTGACTCGCCGAGGGTCTCAGCTTCATGGAGCACACTCAGTTCCAGCGGAATTTCGCCGCGCGCCAAAGAGTACGAAATGGCCCGTTCGGCCATATCAAAAAACTCTCAGAGGGTTTCGTCCCCGGTTGGTCAAATGTACTTTATTTTCGTTGTGTACAAACAGGATCGCGGGATGACACTTGACCTTGACCTCGGTAATCCACAGATCCTTCTCAAAGGATCAGAAGAGACTCTTGACACAGGACAGAGAAGGTCGTCCTTCCTCCGTGAATAAGAATGGCAAGGAGACAACGTAAAAACTGAGACACTTCTGCAAGGATAACACTGGAGTCCCTACGATTGGTGCGGATCACAGGATGGATCAAGCGGTCTTGTCTCTCCTCTTTCGAAGGCAAAGGTCATTGTTTTCCATCTGACCAATCAATGGAGGGAAGAAAGTGCATCCGTCATCTACTCTTGGGTTTGCTCCAAAATTTGGCTTATGGAAACCTTCTAGTGAGCAGTGGGCATATTCGACTGTGTCTTTCATCCCGTTGATTTTTCCTACTTTGCTGCAATCCGTCGGCAAACGCGGTCTCCGAGGATTCGTCATCGCCTCGGGAGAGGACCTTGCAACGATCTGAAGCATTCGTTCCGCAGGCCGTCTGTCCTGCTTTTCAACGGTGGATCGCCGCCACTCCTTTTGAAGCTCGCCGTTTCTTTTCACGTCCAGTTGCTGTCTCTTCTCGGGTTGGCTCTTTTGCTGCAGCTTTTGCACACATCCTCACACAAACACGCGTGCGCCAGAAGCCTCCGTCCTGTAGCATGCGCATCTTTCTCTTCCGTTCAGCTTTCCGGACTCTGGGTGTGCTCTCCAGGCTCCGGCATCCCTCTCGTGTTTCCGGGACGTAGGGTCCTTCCTCTCACCGCTTCGCAAGCTGAGGAAGCGCTCGATGCTTTTGCAGACGTTCTCTCCCGATGCCGTGCTCCACGGCTTCCACCCCCGTCAAAGGATATAGCAATTGCATCCGTGAAATCGGGAAGACGACGCTCCCGAACGCCAAGCCCAAGCGTTGGTATTTCGTCCCATATCTCCCGAGGATCTTCGTAAAGAGAGCGCTTGTGCTTGTGCGGCCTCTGGAGAAACGAATCGGAACCGGGACGTGTGCAATGCACAAACACTGCGTGGGCAGCAGCAACCGTTTCGAGTCTGGTCCCCCCCCCCCCCAAAGAAAGAAAGAAAAAAAAAAAAAACACCTTAGGTTCAGGGAGATGGAAATCATTGCCTCGGAGAAAGATCTGCGCAGCGGTAGGAAACTGGAAATCGAAACAGAAGATGGAACTGTTTCTTCACTGTTGATAAATTCTTTGATAGAGAGTTCAAACTCGCATGCATCTGCGAGTTTGTTCTTCCTCTGCTCCTCAGTTCCTTTGCAAATTGCGCCAACTGCCGAAATGGAATCGCAAGAACAACTCGAAATTTCCTATCAATGCAGCATTACGTATTCGATATTTCTTTCCTTCTTATGAAGGTGACAATGCACAATCTATTTATATGTGCATTACTAATTTATTATGTATGTCTTTATTTATATGCATATCTGTCTATCTAATATATGATGTTTACAAAGCCATTCTGAAATACTGTCCTTTTTCTGGCGAACACAAAAACTGCCTCAGTTACTTCCAGCTGTGAGGCAGATGGACCAATCTTTTAACTCTGAAACACATCCTTTTTTTTCAAACGCCGATCCTTTACCTGGCAAGTCTTTTCACTTGACATACCCTATCATTCTCAACACTTATCGCTTGCTGTTCCTTTTTTTTTTTTTTTTTTACAGCACTCTCTCTTTTTCTAAACTCTGTCGAGAAAAAAAAAAAAAAGTACCGAAAATGCTGAGTACTCAAAGGGTGCCAGCGAGGTGTTGTTGGTACTCTTTGAGCTTCTGGCAATTCTTTCAAGGGCTCTTCTGCACGTGTGCCACTCGGCTCCGACTGCGCACCAGCGCGAGCTCGCGCCGTGCCACCGATCGGAACCACCGAGCTTGCAGAGACGACTTGCGAGCCAGGGATCTTGCTCCTTCCTCCGCAGGATGCGGAGGATTCGGATCCCTATCGATACCCGAAGGAAGTGGCAGTGCGGCTGGACCCTGGGATTCTGCGCAGGAAGCTGAGGTCACGGGCGAGGGAGCGGCCCCTGCGGTCCGTTTCAAAACACGAAACCGCTGCTCGGAACACGGAAGGGGTCCTGGGGGTTCGGGAGGCTGGAAAATGCCCCGAAGCCGACGTCTCCCTCGGTCGGATCATACCGCACGGCGCGGAGCGGTTTTCATCCCGTTTCCTTCGAGTTGAACGGGGTGAAAACTCCCGGCTTCCGTTTCGAAATGCCCTGTCCAGAAAACGCCTGCCGCCTGCGGCACTCTGAACGCCGAACCCGGGCTCGCTTGGCTCCCCCTGGCCATCACAGCCCGCAGAGAACTTCCTGCCGCGGAGTGCTCCTCGCAAGAAAGCACCGTACGCTGTTGGAACAGTTCCACCGCATGCGATCCATGCGGGAAAACCCAATTCTTTAGCTGACCCGTGTCGATTACACGTCTAACCATAGTGTGTTTGCAGCGGTTTTCGGGACTTGTGATGGATTACGCAGTTAATCAGTGTGAACGACTCCAGTTTTCGTTTTGCCATTTCGACGGCGCTTCTTTCTGGAACCGCCCGATAAGCGAAGAAGACGGACGCAAAAAAAACTCCGTTCCGACTCTGCCGGCATCCGCGTGGGAACTTTTTCTTTGCATTTCGTTCGGTTCCGAAAGATTTGCCTCGCATTTTCTCCGTCACCTTCGTGGACCGTTTCGCCTACCGCGTGTGGCCCCTCTCCTGGACCAACGCAACTCGTTTCGCGAAACAGAGTCGCCTTGGTCCAGAGATCTCAGCTTCTTCGTCTTTTTCGTGCCACCGAGCACTCCAAGCAGTGGTTCTTGCAAGAGCAAGAACAAGCGCGGACTCTCTCGAAGGCATCCTACGGGCACCATTCATCTTTCAAAGCTCTCTCCCAAGGTCTTCCCGCGATTCTGAGGTGTGTGATCGTGTGCGAGCAGTGCGAGGAAAGTGTAAGTGAATGCAGAAGAGCAGTTGCCGATGACCGATTTGGGAAGTAACCAGATTCAGATAAGAGTCCGCAGTTTACTCTGGAATGCTGATCGAAGGGGTGGGGTTTGGCAAACGCACCGTGGATAAAGCTGTGGCAGCTCGACAAGGCATATCTCAAGCTTTAAACCCCGTCAGAGGGTATATATACCTCTTGTGATATTTCGTGTGCCTCGAAACAACCAACCAACCAACCAAACTTGAACTTCGTTCTGCCGAGCTCCGAAAATTACGTCAGGCTTTCTCATCTACCTATCTGATTTTCTCTTTTTTGAAGTCTACAGAATCTCGAAGCTTTGTTTTCCGGAAAAGGGAGCCTCGCTCCATGAGCACGAGAAGCGTTCCTTACATTCTGGGTATATGTCTTGATAAAAGAATTTTTTTTCTGAAGTAATAGTGGGAGGATGGTAAGGTTGGGAATTTGTGCATAGGTAGGGTAATGAGAATGAGGATACTGGAGATTAGTGCAATTACTCCTCCTAATTTGTTGGGGATCGATCGTAGGATAGTGTAAGCGAATAGGAAGTATCATTCAGGTTGAATGTGTGAAGGGGTTGTCAGGGGATTAGAGATTATGAAATTTTCTTCGGATGTGAATATAAAAGGGAAGAAGGTGGATGTAAATAGGAGGAGTATAATGAGTGGTAGAAGTTGCGGTTCACAGTCCGCCCTGGGCAAAAGCTACAGAGCCGATTGCAACCGAGTCGAAACAGTTTTTGATCCTTCGTTGCTATGGATCCGCCTCAAAGTGCCGCATTTGCGTCGGTTATGGGAGATGGCTGGGAAGACCATCAGCAGTGCATGCAACTCCATGCTCCGGAGCCGAACCCACGAGGTTTCATGGATTTCGAGGATTTCGAATGCTTTGAGAAACTCTCAAAATCGAAACTCCGCCAAGTGATCGGCGTCAAAGACCCTCAACGGACGGCGGTGCGAATGAGTCCCACGGCAACGCGCATTCCCCCTTTTCTTTTTTTCTTTCCCTTCCAGGGGAAGATCAGATTATCGAGCAGCATCACATGGGAACCGAACTTATTCTTCCATCTGCCAACAGCCCGCGGTCTATTCCGAAAATTTCATCAAAAAATTTCATTATAATCTCACACGTGGGTCCTTCGCAAATGGCTACTTTGCAAGTGTTAAGGTTCGGAGCATTTTTCGTTCTCTTTCTATGCGACAACAGTAACGGCGATTTCGTTCGTTTTCCGATACGGGCTGACAGGTGTGTCATATGCGATTGCAAGCCGGAGGTCACGAGGCATGTTTACGCTGACTTTTCAATTCAATTCGACCTCTGGGTGACTCTTAGTCCTCAGTTTCGTCATCGATCAAAGGGTATCTGAAAGATACGTTTGCAAAAGATCTTCGGTCAGCGCACGGACGGTAAACGGACGCACACACGGAAAGCACTGCTCTGGACGGCTGGGAGAGGGAGAGAGGAAGAAGACTTTTGTGGTTTCGTCCACATCAAGTTGGTTTCCTTGCAGCCTCGGTGTTGTGCGGACTGCGCAGCATCGGAAACACACGCATTTCGCGAAACAGCAACGCCTGCTAATTACTCTCTCTCTCGCAGCAAATTTCAGCGGTGATTCTCGCAAGCAAATTTTTTTCCCTTTTTCCTTTTTTTTTTTTCTTACTCCATCCGTGGAACTTTTCAAAGGTAATCGGAAGGAGATCTCCGCTCATGGGGGGAACGTTTCCACTGGTAATAGGATTTCGCTAATTTTTTTTACCTGAGAAGCTGATGGTCCATCTGTAGTAGTCCTGAATCTGATGAAGCTGCAGGTAAACGAAGTCGATCGCGTCCATCTTGTAGCAGACGTGGACGAGAAGAAGCACGTAACCAAGGAATCTGACCGATCTACATGGAGGCGCCACAACTGAACACATTCGTACGAATCTCTTCTACTTCATTTCGAAGGGCCGGCAAACGACCGAATCTCCTGGGGGTGGAACAATAAATCTGTACAAGAACTTCAAAAAGGACATGAATGAAAAATCTAACCGCAAAGATTTCTTTATATATATTCCTGTAAGCTATCTTATATGTCTCTTCCTTCCAGCTAAGTTTTAGAAAGTGAAAGTAAGCGCTGGAAACTGTTCTGCGCTAGCAACGATATTATTACGCCCATCATTTCAAAGCGTTTTCTAAAAGAGGAAAAGAATGCACTGAGCGTTTTAATTTGGAAGATCAAAGCGTGCATTCGGTTAAGCGATCACACTCAGAATCTCGCCAAAGGGCTTTTTGCATTATCCCGCGTGCCCTGAGATGATAATCGACGCGAAGAGTTGAAAAAGCTGGAGGTGACCGATTTCGAAAAGACGGGGAAAAACACAGGCGAAACCTCCTCTTGAAGCTGGGACCGCTGACCAGCACTTGACCACGGGGGAGGAGGGGGGGGGTGTTGGTCGACCCAGCCCCCTGCCCCGTGGGGGGAAGAGAGAAGGAAAGCAGCGCCTTCCAGCAGGAGACTTTGCTCGGATCGTCCTTGAGAGGAGAACTGCCCGTCGTGTTGATGTGTTTCCGAGGGTTGGTGTGTACGCCGCGTGAGGACGACTTTCGCCTTCCTTCGGTGTTTGCGAAAAGAACACTCGAGGAGGCCCACTGCATGCTTGGCGCTTTCCGAGAACGCGTTTCTCGGATTGAGAAACGCGGGATTTTCAGTCTCGGAACAGCTACGCGACGCATCTTCGGCAACTTGTCGCGCACGGTCATGTACGTATGCTCGGCCAGTGCAAATGTCTGCGGCTTTCCTTCGCAATTCTTTTCCATCCCTTTTTCCCTTTTCTTTTCCCCTCCGGCAGAGTACCGTGATAAGGCACGAATGCACTGCATGCGAATGTACAGGACGACCGTGTTCTCGTGGCTGCGTGCAACCCAAGCGGATGCTGCACTCTCGGATCTGGAAATCGGTACGCATGGGAAGGTACGCCGCAGCCCCGAGGATGGTCAAATGAGTTCCTCGGCGAGCGAGTTCAGGCGCCCATAAGGATTCGCAGGGCGTCCATTCAGCCCGCGAACGCACGTGTTCCTCCCTCACAGAGAGCATGGCGAGGACCGCCGGATCACCTTGGAAAGCGATGCTCCCGGGTTCCAGGGATGGAGGCGAAGAAACCATGGCGGCTGCTGCTTCCGCGGTCCAAGCAGCCCGCCATCTTCGCGATTCGGAGGCACGCCATTGGTCCCGGACGCGCCGCAACAATGCTCGCTTCTAAGATGGCGGCTCGCGGAGGGCCGCCAGCGGAGCGCATTCGAACGGCGCTCGCGTACTGCGCGCCGGGAGGCAGAGCGTGTCGCTTGGAAAGCTGAACACCGCCGAGACGTTCCGGGAATGGAAGAGGAAGAAGCTGGAGGAACGGGAGGGGGGGGAGAGCAAAAAGAAAGAAAGACAAACGCGGCCACACAAAGTACAGGAAAGCCATGGGTCAGGTCTCTGCAGCCTTGTTTCGGCGGGGCCCGCTGCGAACGCCGCATGGCCACGCTGTTCGCACCTGGGTCGCCACGAATTACACTCGGAGCAGCAACACTCCGGCTTTCAAAAGGAAGTGGAAAATAAATACTAATAGAAAGGATGAGGAGAACAGAAGGCGAAAGGAGGGACAAGCAGTTTCTCCTTTTCCTTTTCTACGTTTCGGCCCGGAGGGGAGACTCGCACCAGCAAGAGTCGGCGCGTCAGCCAATCTTCTTCTGTGACCATCCCCATCGACGTTCGCGAGCACAAGGGGTGCAACGCCCCGAAATGGTCGACCGGACTCCCTTAACGTGACTGACGCCTCTTCTCGAAGATTCCATCCCGCGGGTCCGGCGCGTTTCTCCCGTTTTCAGCAGTTACGGCCGTGAAGTTCAAAGGTCCGTATTGATCTTCCTATTTTCTGAAAGTTGGCGCTTTCTGGAGTAGCGCGGTCACCGAGCGGCGTCATCGATAGCAACGCGCCTCTGGGAGGCGTAGCAAAAAATGAGAGCAGATCCTCCTTCTCAACAAGAAGCCATTATCTAATTATTCCATGGAGGCGATACGCTGCTCTTTCCTTTTTGCTTATGTTTTGCTTGCAGCTTCGCCCGAGGGGAAGACTTCGGGAACCACCGTAGCAAAGGGAAGGGGGGGGGGGGGGAAGAACGTACGGGAAGCAGGAGCACAGCGAGGTGCCTGGCGCTTCGAGAGAGAGAGAGCTCTGCATCTCGGCTGCAGATGAGCTGTGCGTGGGGGAAGTCAGTCTCTCATGAGAGCGCACGAGGACCACTGCCGCTCCTCCTCTCCCTGTGTGCACAAAGGAGAACGCCCCTAAAGAGGGGGGGATTTTTTTCCCTCGGCTAACGGTTTCCCCAGGTCTCCTGAGCAGCCGGATGCCTCCTTGTCCACATCGCGGACAGCGGAGAGCGCTCCCTGCTTCCCTTGCACGCCACGCCGTTCTGTTTCCAGTGACCCCCCACTCGTACGTAGCCCTACAAACGATGACCTCAGTGCTACAAAGGGAAGTTCGCGCCACCAGTAGAGGGATCAATCCCCCCACGTCATTTATCGACGGGGCAGCACGGAACATCGCGCTTACCTCCCACTCCGTGCAACGCAGCCAACCAGACGGAAAAGAATCGATCATGCTATATGCAGACGTTTCCTGGAGACTCCGAGGGAGTTTTCCAGGAAGGAGCCTAACGGAAACGGAGCAAACGGCAGCAGTCGAATTCAAAGCTGCACTTCCTGTCCGAGGCGCACACTTCCTCTTCAGCGGCTCCCTCTGGATTGGCGTTTCGGGCCCTGAAAACGAAACTAGAGACGCGACAGGGAGGATGCTCGGAGTCAGAAACCCTGTTGGGAGACGCAGGCTTCGAAGAGGGAACGTCCTCCTGTAGCAGGAGGTGGATATCCATGAACATCTGCGGTTCTAAAGGTACCCTGCATCGCACCAAGGAGAGACGATGGTCTCTCTCTTCGCGCGGAACTATCTCTTTTCCCGCATCGATCTGAGAAGCTTGTAAACACACATATGTATAAGTACATTGCTTATTGCTTGTGCGTCTCAATGCACCCTTTGCGGCAAGGAAGAAGAGATCGACGAGTGCTAAAGGCGATGGAATGGTCCGACCAAACTTCTTCTGATGGGGGGGGGGGGCACTGGCGACTCTAGCGCGCCGTCAACCGAAGGGAAGCGCGGCGAAAGGACGACACGAGCACGCGGGACATACACAGACGCAGCTTCGAAGGGGACCGAATAAGAAGAGGCAGAAACGCAAAAGAGTCAAAAGACTGATGCCTCGCTTTCCCGGCGGGGCTGCGAGCAGCAGACACCCGATTACTCTGGGTGCTGCAGAGATGGCGACAAGAAAAAAGGGGGAGAACGCCTCAGCAAGAGGGACGAATACCTGCGAAGTGCTCCATCCCAGGAATCGGAAAATCGAAAATTGCCGAGGGAACTGGCCGTCCGAAGCTTGCAGGGGCAGCCGGAGGATCTTCCCTCATCTTCTCATCGAGCGGGAGTCCTTCCCCGAAAGGGAGAAAGAAGTTCTTCGAGAAAAAAGAGAGCTTCAGAAAGGAACGAGAGGCAAGAGGCGCGCGCACTCTTTGTGACTTCTCACCGGTTTGCTGGAGCTGAAAGGCACATGAGGCTGGAGGATCCCCGGCGCTTCTTGTTGCCACGGTAGTCGCGTGGACGGATGAGCGTAGAGTAACCGAGCAACCGTTAAGCAGCAAAGTGGGGCTGGCACCAGCTGGAGGAAAGTACTTCCAGCCACGGGAACGCGCGAATCTTATTGGGAGATGCGTCTCTCTCCTCCTTCGATCAGACAGCGTTCTAAGCCTGCGTGGGAGAGGTCCGAGTCTCCGAGTGGTGCGGGGCGGAACCACTTGTCCTTTGGGTGCGTCGGTACCCGCGGACTGCACAGGTCGCAGCTCTGACCACCGCCACGAGCCTCGAAGGTGGCTGCATTTCCGTTCCTCTCGAGGACATTCCCTCGATCCTGAATACGTCTCCCCAGCCAGACAGCTGGCTGAACAGGAGGCCCGGCCTTCCCCGTGTCCGCTTCGCACACGCGCTTCTCGAGGGCGACGCTTCCGCCGTCAGCTGCAGGTGGCAACGAGTTGGACGCTCACGAAGAGGCGCTGCTGCCAAGTGAGGGCCACCGCTGGATGGGGAGGAAGGAGGGGGCAACGCCAACCGAACGCCGCTCATTTCCCATCCGTTTCGAGATGGGGCAGTGGGAATTCTCTGCGGCTCCGCCTCGACGATGGCGTCCACCGAAGTCCCCTCTGGTGGCGCTTTCCCGTCCAGAACCCCGCACCGCAAAAAGCAGCGGCTCCGCATTCCTTTGCTCCCATGATGGGAGTGGCCGTTATTTCCAAAGTGGGTTTTTTAAGATTGTCGATGAAGATAGCAGCAGCTCATTTCTGGCTCATGACCATTCTGTGTCTTGGCCAGCAATCCTCTGCTTCCAATCTTCCTCACCGGCAAACTCAGAGCAGAGCGCGTCATTATAAATTCATCCTGTGGTCAGTGTGTCAGAGATTTTTTGCTTTGGTTTTTCCTTTTCTTTCTTTTTTTCTTCTTCACAAATAGCGAGCTTCGATTTTGTTTGCCCCGCTCATTTCCGCCAGCCTCGTTTCCCACTGGAATCCGCTGGTCATCCGACGAAGCAGCGGATGCAGGGAGTAACGAATTCTCGGCGTCTGCGGTACTCGATTGGAGAGAGCTCGGCTCTGGGAGCGGCGGGTTCCCTTGTTTTTCTTCCCCAGCGTGGCTGAAAAAATTTCATAGGTTTCCTTCGGTGACCCAGATAGCCGAAATGCCATTATTTACAGATGCAGATCCGAGGAGATTTAGGTCAGCATCCCTTTCAACTTGTTCTGGAACTTTCACCTCTTTCGTCGTTCTCAAGGACGAACACGCATTCTGGTGTTTTGATAATTCTCGTTACATATATATATTTGTTCCCCACTTTCCTGGAACAGAAACAACTTGTGCAGTCGGTGTTTCTAACGAGGCATTTTTCAAGCTAATTTTGCCATCGCTACCTTATGATCTTCAGAAAAGCCATTTCATCCCATGTGCAAGCCAAAGGTCGAAAGGTGGCTGCTAATTCGAGTGCTTTCCTTCGGTTATTCTGAAGCGAAAAAGTAAATTAAAGAATTCCCATCTTCCACTATCAGAGCTTTTGTGTGGCACAGGAATTATATAAAAATGGGTGTCCAGTACTATTACGGAAAGGCTACGGAAAATTTAATTCTGTGGTCCCGGACTCTGTGGTCATGGGCTCTGGATGCCTCATTTGCACCTATCCACGTATTTGCACATCCCCTCTGCCACATCTGGCCGCTTTCTCGAATCTCAATCTGCAACGACCCTGAGCCACTCCACACCACTCCCAATGCTCGCTCCTTAACAGTTCTTGTAGTCCTCGGTTGGAACGCTCGTTCAAATACACCTCTGTCTCGCTGGTCCGTCGAGTTTTCCCGTTCTGCTAGCATCAGCCAACCAGCTTTGTTCCACTCTGTGCTTGCTTCCATGCTCATTCGACTCTACAACTTCTACTCCACCATTGCTATAGCCTTTTTTTCTTGCTTTCCCTTTTTAACGTGTCTGCTGCGAGCGAAGTCTTCTTCACCGTGTATTGTGCGTCCGCCCTGTTTCCGGCGTTGTTCCAGGCGTTTCTCTAGCAATTCGTCTGCTGCCTTTGCAGAGAGCATCGACGGTTTCCGTACTGTTACGAGCAAAGAGGAAAGCCATTATGAGGGATTCCGGAGAGACGCCCACGGCAAAGCAGTTTCCTTTTGTCAGCCGCAGCGACGCTCCCTGCTCAGCCTCACACAGGAATATGCTCACGTCTTAGCAATGCCTTGAAGAGGAGTGGTACGTCTCGACATTGAAAGCTCTTACGGTTAAACAGGATGCGCGCAGTGGATGAATTGTCCTCCGTTACTTCGTTTTTTCCCCTTCTTTTTCCGGCAGGTGGGCTGAATATTTTCCGGAGTGTGGGTTACTGAGAACATGACCTGTTGCTATGGCTCACGGCTGCCTTCCTGTTGCATTCCGATATCTTTGTTCCGGATCCGTTGCAGGTAATTCCAAAGTGGCATCCGGTGTTTCCCACACACAAACAGTGAAGATGAGCTTCCACAATAAAGTTTATGAGGTTCCAGAATCGCTTCTTTCCTCAGGGATACCCTGGAGCGAGTTTCCAGTGGATGTCCGTCCTTCCCCTTTCGGATTGCAGCATACGTGGTGCATTTATTCCTGTTGGTGAGTACGGGTGCGAGGCTGCTTGCGCTGCAAAAAGAAAAAAAAAATCGATGATTCCCTGCTCCCCCGAAAAGATGAGATGCAAGGCTCCGTTCTTGGATTTCATCGCTCGCATCATTAATACTTCAGCCCTTTATAGCTGCATATCAGATGGACCAGCTGAACCTATTCTTGAGTCACTCGAGTCGTTGCACTTTGAACGGAAGGAAGGAGGAGGAGGCCTACGAGAACAACCCACGTGAGGAGCACTTTGGGATGCTGAGAAATGGTCCCTGAACTTCGCAGAAGGTTCTGAACCTTTGAGGATTCACTGCAGCCGCAGAGACTTTATGAAACGAGCCAGCCTCTTTCCTTGTCACCATCTGTCGGCAGTGCACAAAGAGAAGATCAGAAGAAACTCGTTGTAGGGAACCAGGACATTCTGCAGACCCTTGTCTGCAGAATGTCCTGGTTATCCACCAGAATGTCTCCAGAAGTGATCGTCGGTCGACGAGGGGCCTCTTTGTTCCGTCTCCTTTCACCCTGAAAGAAGCCCAAAACGCTAATAGGGTACTAAGCTGATCACGTGCCAACTCACATCTATTAAAGGAGGAGGGGGACTTCTCTCGATTTTAGACGAGGAGGCGAGAACGGAAGAGTACGCAAATTCCTTCGTAACGAGGAAGGGATGAGTCTTCGCTTCTTGATGTAGCTTCCCTGAAAGAAAGGCGCCTCATCGAAGGAAGGGGTAGACAACAAGCGGCAGAACGACTGCTTCTACCGCAACATCCATCTGCGCCACGAAAGTATCATGCTGCTGGACATCGATGAGATAGGTCATTGCGACCGTGAAGAGCAGCAGCTGCGTCGAGCTGGTGGGCAGGTCATGCGCCGCGCGGTTCAGCAGGGTGGCCAGCTGCACGCCTCCTACAACGTCCGGGACGTGTCCTTCGACGTCTGATCGTCTCCATCCCCCACCTAAGAAGCCATCGTAGCTCTTTCCACAGATCTACTTTGTGTTCGAGGCCCTGAGGCTAACGGCGTTAGCCTCAGGGCCTGGGCCACCAAGCTCAACCATTTTTGGGGTTTGGGGCTCAGGGAACATGCTGGAGGTTCCAGTGTTTCTGTGCCATGGCTCCCCTTTAGTCTTACTGTCCGTGGAGAAATATGATCCAAGGACTTCGCCCTTCTGAGGTAAGCGTGGTGTGTCCTTAGCATGAGTTTCCGAGCAGAACGTCCAAAGTAATGGGTGGTCCCTTAAGCGTAGAGGAATGGGGACTGCCGATTGCCGAGAGGGAGATACGCTTTCGAGGGTCACCAAGACAAGATGCTGCAGACTCCTTTATCTATGTTTGGAGAAGAATTCGACTTGTTATCCCGAACATCCGTCTTCATGAGCTTCGACTACTGCGACCTTGAAGTGCTTTCATTAACTGTATCGCTGCACACTCAACAGCCCGATTGAAAGTCTTGTTCGCTCTGGTTGCTTGGACAATTGTTCTTCCAAGTTTCTTGACAAACGGAGGACGTTGCTAGGTTTTCCAGTTGCTTCTTCTACCTCTTCCGTGTGCATTCGAAATCTCCAGAGGGAACGGGTTAGTAAGATGCACGCTTCCGTCCAAGTAAGGTCAAGATGATGCACTGCCTCTTTCTCTCCCTCGGCAACCCGCAGTTTCCGTCCCTCTACGCTGATGTGGGGAATACTTGTACATCGGCCGTTGCCTATGTACGTATATATATACATAATATAATGCGTTATGAACTTTTTATGCAGCGGTAAAAATTATATGTGTGTGTGTATGGATGTATTTATCGCGTGTGTGATTATCTCTGATGTAACGGTCGGGAACCCGGCCGTTACATCAGAGATAACGGTTGTAACATCTGTGCTTATCTGGAAGTTTGTCGGATGGGACAGAGGGGACAGAGAGCGCTTTCCCAAAGTGTGCCTGCATGGCACACTTTGGGAACATTCGTGCTTCGAGCTGATGCCTTCATGCGAAGCAGGAGGAAGCACGTGGACCTAAAGCAGAACAGATGCGTTTTGGAAGCCCTGAGGTGATTGCGATCGCCGTCGCAGCCACTCCCGGCCCGCTGGATTCGCACCAGGGAAAAGTTCGGGAATTTCAGCTGATTCCCAGGTCCTGCGGCGTGATCTTAGTATCCGCCGCCAGAGGTCACGTGTGCTCCCCGCCCTGCCGACCACAAGAAGGACGTCGTTCTTGGCGGCTTCCCTGCGTGGCCAACAACTCAGACCCCTCTTTTCTGGGCAGCTCGGATCGCCCCTAAGGGCAGGGAGATGGCAGGATACCAGTAGCTCGGAAGGTTCGGCGGAAATGGAGTTTGCCTTCGGGGCAGTCCCGGAAAGGGAGTCTTCATGTCTTTCTCCCGTCGTCTTGGGAGCGGCACATGAACCTGAGGGACACACGAAGAACATTAGTGGCGCGAACCGCTCACCAGGTGGCCTCCCACTTCCCATCTCGCGGCGGCGACGCCCAAGGAGTCGAAAGTTCCGAGGATGACGCTGCGTCACTGCAGAGTATCCTGTAGATGCTCTCTTCCCGCTCGCCGGTGAGTGGCCGAAGAAAGGAAGGTCCGCTATCCTCTGGAGGTTCCAGTGGACTCACACGAGTTGCCACGCTCTCTCCCACAGAGTGAGGAAGAAGCGAACCTCGGCTTTGCAGATCGCGAGATACAGGGTGAAACCGTGAGCCCTCGTGAGATCCTCGATCTCCGGTTCCTTTCCCAGCTTCCGCAACCAAACCGAAGACGAACCGTTCTGCAGAAAAACGTCGCCCAGAAAACGTCGAAAGGAAACGAAAGGACAACCCTGGCCGCCTCCATGTGCACTTACACTGCGCCCTCCCCTTCTTCGTTCGCGGCCTTGCTAGCAGCTCTTTGCTGCTGCCTACGCGGGATTGTAGTTGCCTGGAACGACGCAAGGGCAGAGAGACAGGGGGGCCACATCCACTTTGCGGCCCGATTCGAGAGTATGGCACGGTGGCTTCTCCTGAAGCACTGCAAACAGCAAGCGCTTACCGGCATCCTGCAGAGGATTCAGAGGACTGCCCCCAGCAAAATGTGACGTCTCTCCCGGCACCCCTACCCCCACCCTCCCTTTATTTTTGTTTCTTTTTTTTCTTCTTTTGTTTGCTCCCTTTCTCCCCTACTGTCGTGTCTCATCCTGCCCTTCGAGGGGATGCTGGTCCCATCCAGGAAGAAAAAGATCCAACAGGTCATCAGTCAAGGGATACCGCGAGTGGGTCGCCACTGCGACCTGACCTCGTTCCGAGAGAAAGGAACCACATTAGACTGCTGAAAGCGCGCTGACCATTTCGGAAGCGTATGGGCAGCGTTCGAAACAGCAGCTCGAGAAGAAGGGAAGAAAAGATGTGAGACACTGGAGCTACAGTTTCCCCTCCTCGCTCCCAAGAGAACCAAAGACCAGTTCTTGAGAACATTGGCCCAACAACGGAGACATCCTGCCGGAGCTGGAAACTTCAAGAATCCATGCGAACCACGACGATGGCGCTTCCTGGCACGCAGCACAGCCGGGACATCCACTGAACGCAGGGGCTGCCAGGACGCCTTCCAGACGACAGAGTGCAGATCGACAAGCCATCCTAGAAGAAGCCCATCAGAAATCTGGCCACGGGCAACGCCGTAGAGACTCGAAGACAGCCGATGCCGAAAGGAAGGTCTTACGCGGCGGGGAGTCCGATAGAGCCCTGAGCTCAGCAAGGAACACTCTCATGTTCACGTGAACACCCGCAGTGTCACGAGACTTCCACCATCCAACGTTAAGCTGGACAACGGAAGCGGGAAGGATCCTCCTTTTCGCGAGGAATCGCGAATCTTTTATGCGTGATCACCCGAGGACAGCTCAGCAGATGGGACATCCCTGATCTGAACCGCAGTCTCTCTCCATTAGGACGCCTGAGACCCTCCTTTCGAAGCGGCATCCACGAAACGGAGAGTTGCCCCGGTGAGTCTCGCCTCTTGCATGCACGAGGTGCGCTTGTCACAGCGCTTGTCATGGAGAAACAGCTCGGAGAGTACGCGCGAAAAGGTGTCTCCGTTCTTTTTGTTGTTCCTTTCGATGTTCGAATAAAGAGTAACATTTCTTTCCATCTCTGTGCGAAGGCAGGAATCATGAACACCTTTGCTGTTTCGCGAAGGACCCGGGAGGAGCAGATTCTCTGAGCGACAGAAACAGGGAAAAGTACAGATCCCGAACGACGACCAGAATTGGAAATTGAAAGAAGTGAACTTCGATTCCCGTTTCCTCTTTCTTTCGAGATTGGAGTACCAGGAAAACCACCTAAACCGCAGTCCCCCAGCTCACTGTCGAATCGGCTTCCTTCCATCTTTCTTGGAGCTCCAGACGTCTGGCAACTTGATTTCGCGACCGAGTTCCCGTTTCCTCCTTTTTCTGCATCACCAAATGGAGGTCTGAGTTCAATTTCGACATCCATAGTTCGGCAGGGCAACATCATGCATTCCTGGCCTTCAGAAGTCCCTCTTTGTTCCATAACTCCATAATTTTGTTAATAGTTTTCTTGCACCAGTTGAATCCTAGTGGGGGATCCTCCACGATGACCACTATCTGGTCATCCGGTCGCAAGAGAGGTTCTGCATCTGTGGTCACCGAACTGTTCTTCCAGAGCGGTGGCCCAAGAATGTGATCCCTGCACACGTTCGGATTGTCAACTGGAACGCACTACCCTCGGCTCCAGGTTTTCTTCCTATGTGCAAGGGACCCCCGAGCTGCCTGAATGTCTCGTCATGTTTCCTGCTCCACATTCCCGGTCGCCTTGCCACTATTCTGCTCATCGAAGCCGGGAGTTCCTTGGGGGCAAAAAGGTGAGGCAGTTCCAGTGAGTACTCCCTTTTCTTCGACGTGCGTCTTCCTGGGCTATCGGCCAGATTGGGCAACTTCCAGAGCAGGAAAAGTCGGCTCGACTTTCGCTCTGAAGAACCAGTTTCTTGCAAAAGCGACTCCCGCTATTGGCCGGTTGGAGACCCCCAGCTCCCTCCCTTCTCAGTTTTACCTCCTTTATAGTGACAAGTTTGGAAAAACATGCCAGCAATAAAGAGAGAGATGTTTTTCCTTACTTTCACCATTTCCTTTATATTCTTCATATTCTCTTTATTTCCATCCTTGTCTTTCAATGGTCCATGGTGCTGTTTTTGTTTTAAAGTGCTGTTATTTCCGGAGAATGTGGCTTTCGGGTTGGGGTTCTTGGATCCAAGCTGAACCACGCTTCTTACTCGGGAAGCATGGCCCAGCTCGAAAGTCACTTCGGAGAGGGAGATGCCTCGGACCAGACTGATCTTTCGCATGATCGGCAGCCTTATATCCGGTACAAGCACTCCTTCAGGACGTTCAAGCAATCTGCGGGACACCTGCGGAAATAGAGTGACTGCGGCTCGGATCATTCTCGCTAAACGGAAAATAAGTGGAGTTTTGGAAACTTCGTTGAAGCTTCGCGGACCTTCCAGGCGCTACATTCCGATTGAAGTCCTTTCAGCACTCTCAGTTGTCTTTTGCCTTCCAAAGGCAATTGGTTATTCGCACTTTGCCAGAGGGGTTCTTTGTCGGACCATCTCGTTTCTGTGATCAATTTCCATGCCGTTCCACCAAACATGCACCGCCGAAAGTTTCACCAGGAACCATAGGCAAGGGTGAAAACCCCACATGGGGAACCGAGACCACAAGGGACTTGGGCCCAGGGCGCTGAAGGGAAAAGAGGAACAAACGCGCCTGTGCGGCGATGGGTACCCTGGAAGCAAAATGGGTTTCTACAGATGACATTTTACGGTCCAAAGAGTCTCAGCAAGACCTGCTTCCCATCGGTTCCCAACAAGATGAAGGTAGGAACCCGAGGACCTTTGGATGCTCAAGATGAATGGAGACACGAAGAGCAATTCCCGGTTCCTCTCTTCCAGCAGTCGCTACAGGTGTCTACCGACTCCAACTGCACCACTGGACTCAGTTGGCCAGGGACGGGCAAAAAGGAATCAGGTTCTGTTTTAGGGATGCTCTCCTTCCTCTGACAGTTTCCAATGACCCTGGTCGACCGGTGATCCTATGATTGAATTCAGAAAACGTAGTAGTTATCGGCTGAAGCACAAAACGGGGATCCTGATCCTTGAAAGCGACTAAAGGGGAGGCGCAAATGGGTCAGTTTGTCGGAGGGCACTGAAAAAGAGGATCCACCTGCTTCCTCCTCCTCAGTAGTGGACAGAAGGGCGAGGGTTGTGCCCTTGTTGCGTTCCGTCACGAAGATCTTGGCATCCCTCGTGTGGAAGGAATCCCTGATCTGTTCCTTCGAGGATGAATGGAGGGAGAATGGGGATTAGGGTAGGAAGCAAGGGGAAAAAAGGAGACTGGCGCTTATGTGAAGACGGAGCACGGAAAACCATCAGGTGGTGCGAACGCGTGTGCGCAAAAAGAAAAAAAAAAAAAAATTCCAGTTCGCGTATCGTGTGGCATCGCGTTGGCCAACTGGGAACGCTCCAAGTACCGAGTGCGTTGAGGGTAGAAATTTTCCTGAAATGGAAAACGAAGAGAAAGGCGTAAAGGATAGGGAAGGGAGGCAGGAGATACCCGTGTCTATGAGAAAGCACCCACGCAAAAGTTAGGGTTCACGAAAATTACGAGGGATCAGATGAAAAGCATCGGCAAGGCTTCTGAGAGATCCAAGAGTTGATTCTCTCCAGCTCTCTTCACTCGAAGGAAGGGAGGGCGGTGTGATACCAATCCAACGTCCATCCTTGACCGGGGCTCAAGAGTTCAAGAGGGAGGATGCTCTCGGGTGGCTGCGAGAATGGAAACGTTGAACATGCAGCACTCCGAGGATGTACATTGGAAGCATCGGTTGGACCACTGGTCGTGCTGACGTACCCCAGGGAATCCCAGTTTCACCAGCTCCACCTAGATGAGATGGGAAGGAACAGCAAAAGGCAACCCAAACTCTTTGTTTTTGTAGCTCCTGGAGAGGTCTTTCATTTCATGGAACGCTTTTGGTAGTCTGCCGAATGTTCCTCAGCGTGAGACGCGCGTCCAAAGAGACTAAGCAAAGTGCTTGTGCGATATTCTTGATCTCCAATGAACCATTTCTTCCCCTCGGCCACATTCACGGTTTCCTTCTCGAGGTTGGTTGCCGGTTCGCGCTTTTCTATTTGTGCATCCCACTCAAGTGTTTTCTTTCGATCCCAAAGATGGTAGTCTCAGAGTCCCAGGAGCTCTCTTCCATTCTTGGTTACGGTTGTTGGCTTTCCGTCTCTTAGAGAACGCCGACCATAAGCTTCCGCTTCGCGTGTGTAAACAGCGGATCGCTGTTCCCATCCTATGAGTAATGAAATATTCCGAGACGGCTAGAGCTTCTTGAAGCTTCTGGGCAGCTTCTGGACAGCGCATCCACAGTGCTGGCGATGTCTCTTCCGAAGAGCAGCGCACCGTGCGCGAGGGAAGACCCGTTGTTCCCTCCCTCCGCCCGCTCTTCGGAGCTCGCTTCTCGTTCCTCTCGGACGGTCCAGCAGGAACCAGAAGGAAGAACGACCACAGTGGCATTCGCACTTGACGGCAGGACAAACTGATGCCTCTCGGAGATCGTTCGTGACCTCTGGAGGATCAGTGACGAGCTCTTTCACTTTCTTTCAAGAAGCAGCATCCTTTCTTGCCCTTCTCTTCTAGAAATGCTTCAAGTTACGCACTTGATGACCACCATCGCTCCAATGTCGTGAGTCTGGGAAAAGCAAACGCTTTTGAACTCTTTTAGGTTCGGTCGTCGTCATCCGCCTGCTCGTAACGTTCTGGAAGCTCCGCGTTTCTGGAAGCAGGAAGGATGATCGTCTCTGGAGTCCCTGAATCCGAAAGATCGAACTCTTCTCTTTCGATTAGTGAAGTGCCACGCTGGGGAAGCTCAGCAGCCGGGCTGACGTTTCCTTTCACACTTTCTTTCCTCGTATACGGCTGCACCGTCTTCCTTCTGTTCACGTGCAGGAAGCGATACGTCTCGGCAGTCCGTGACCCCGCCATGGACGGCCAGCGTCGTCGTCCGAATCGCTGCTTTCCTCCGTCTTGTTCGGAACGTCCATTCCCTTCACACGGCAGCGACTTTGAGTTTTCAGATTGTCTGCATCTGTGAGGGAGCTCAAAATCAGGGAGCGAACAGCGGCAATCAAATTGAATCTTAAACCAAAACGGTTTCGGCTATTTCCACGATCTGCCAGAGATGATTTCAAATCTTTTCAATGAGCCAATTACGTTTTCAGCTATCACCCTTTGGCCAGAAAGAGCTCTGTTCTTTTTTTTTTGCTCTTTGTTCAACGGATTCTTTTTCGTTTTCCTGAGAGGTAACTCAACATTTTTGTGCATTCCTCTGTAGCCAGCATCAGCTAAGATTTCAGCTTGCAGTAATATTGCTCCCTTTGATTCCCTAAGCATCCTAAAATCATGCTTCCTACCACTGGAGAAAGATGTACATACGACCTTTCTACTCTTCTCTGTTACTGTTTTTTCTTTCCAGAGTCGAAGCGCTTTTGCTGGTGTTTCGGTTCCATCTATTACCAAAACTTCGTATTCTGTATCACTATGTAATGGATCTTTTTTCCCAGGCAATGCAGAATCTGGATGTTTTATCAATGTGTCTTCTGTCCACCTTATCATTTTAAAACAGTTACTTTCGCTCATGCCATAACTTTGGCCTATATGAAAATATGTACGATATTCCCTCATGTATTCCAGTGGATTCCAGTCCCACCTGTCTTCTACACAAAGTTTACTTTTTCTTCCACTTCTAGCTTTTTCCCCTTTATCCTCCTCATCTAGAATTTCCACCATTCGCTTAAGTGTTGCTTTTTTTTTGTTATCCCGGTTAAGCGTCGAAACTTTTCTTCTCCTAACTCTTTTATTTCCTCGTATTTCACTCTTCCAAATATATTATCTGACCCCCTCCCTGGCGATTTTGACAGAAGTCTCCTGGTGGTGGTGTTTCCCCCCCATCTGCCACAGCAGTGGTTTCCTTATCTGCTTCAGTTGTTTTTCCTTCCGCTGTTGGTTGCATTGGCGGTTTTCGTTCTTCCTCAGTTGAAGGTTTTGGCTTTTTTTCCACAGGAGGTTTTGTTCTCTACTGGTGGTTTCGGTTTGCCTTCCGTTGCAGGTTTTGGTTTTTCTTTCACAGGTGGTTATTTTGTATCCTTTCTCTCTCTCTTTTTTGCTTCCGGTCCTACAACCAAATGCCCAACAACATCAAACATACTCACCAAGAATACTTCTCCTTCTTCGCGGCTCCCCCATTGCTATAGCTAACCCAAAAAATGTTTCCCCCAAGGGATAAAAAGGTATAATATGGCATTGAATAATAATAGAGGCCGAGACCGTATAGTGAGGAGCTCAGAGAACGTGTTTTGAAAGTAGTAGACGAGGAAAAAAATGACTATGGAGGAGATAAGCAAGATGTTCAAAATTGATAGAAGAACAATATATTCGTGGAGCAAAAGGGGAGAAGAAACAGGAAGCATAAAATCATCTTCAGACTATCTGGCGCTGCCTTCGTCTTTGGCAGAGACGCTTTCTTCTAGGACACCGTGTACCACTTTTTCCCTCCCACTGACCAAAATCCTCCAAGAATCGAGGTGGTTACCATGGAACTTTGCAAGGAGATAACAGCCCCTTTCTTCTCTGGATCCGATCCATCTCGGCCACGCACACGGATTTCGGACCGATCGCTCTTCTTTAATCGTTTTTTTTTTTCCTTCCACCCATCCCTTTTCGGTCAGATCGTCCGCATGCACGTGCACAAGAATCTTTTGCAGATCGAAAATTTGGAAGCTGTCTCCGTGGCTGAGTTGCTCGCAGTTGTAAGAGAACGAATCCATCAAGAAGATGGTGGCTGCTAACTTAAGTTCATTCAATCATTACCGCTAAAAACAACTAGCCAAACCTCACCAGTTGCAGCAACATCACCCAGAAGGAACTGGACAGGGGTTCTCCAGGGTGCGCGTGCTGCTGGACTGCTATTCATGCTATTCACTTCTGGTAACACCTGGTACAGGCATCCCAATCCCCGCGACTCGTGCGATTTCGTACAGTTGAATTCGTACGCAAGACTCGAGGCTTGACGGACGCGTTTCTGCAAAAGTGATCTTCTGGAAGGTGTGCAATCAAAAACGCCACGAGCCAATATTTGAAACCAATGATGCTACTGATCGGGGGATAAGGAGAGGACGTTTGCTCTGGACTACCAAGTGTGCTTGCTGCTTCTCGGAAACCGTACGGAAACCAATTCACTGATGGCGCGAGGTTTCCCGTTCTAATTTTCCAAAGTTTACCGTGAGATATGGAAAATCCTCTGTTTTCATGTTGATGTTCCCAACGGAAGACAAATTCAAAAGTTTGTACCAAACCTCTTTTCTAAAAGTCCTCAGTCGAAGTGCAGCGGAAGGCCACTGGGCCCGCTAGGCCACCCTCGCTTGGTTGCACGCGGCACCTTCGGGAAGCAGCCTCACCACTTTGAAAGAGCACAGTTGAAAGAGCTTGCAAGGACGTTCAGCAGGCGAGGACGCAACGCTTTGAAGGAGGAAGAATTTTTCATCAAAGTAACCTCCTCTACGGCTTTGTATCGGTTTCCTTTCAGGCGAGAAGCTGGACGATTTTTTTTGAAAAAACAAAAAAAAAAAAACTTGGACGGCTCCCGCTGGTTTTGCTTTTCAGTTTGTTCCAAAGAACAATTTCCGGAGATGCTTTGTGGGGAGCTCCACAGTGCTCCGATTACATCGGTTAAATTCAGAGCTGGGAAGTGAGACCGCGGGATGCGGTCGTACGTACCAATGCACGCGTAATGCGCACGCATGCGTGTAATGTCGTCCGTCCACTTTTCGAGCACTCGAAGGACCGACATGGCCATTGGTAAAGTATTTGTGATTAGCCGTTCTCCTTGTTTTCACGATGACTAAAGTGCGGTGTCGAAATGTCCGATGATCAAAAAATCAAAGCAGCGACTCCTGCGGAGCCTGCCATCTATTAATACGTAGTGAAACTAACGGGAACAGGAAAGGAACAGGAACAACCACAAAAAGATACGCTCGTAACCTGAACGTTCGCGTTGCCCTAAAATCCAAGCGACCCTTCGGAATGACTCCTTGTGCGCAAAGGTGTAAAGAGCCAGGGGAGCGGGGTTCCGGAAGGAAAAGGCGAAAAACTGAATTTACTGGAGTTTCGTTTGCCCGGGAGTTTTCCAATTCCGATTCCCCCGCACTTGTTTCGATGGTAATCTTTGAGAGCGGGACGCTGCACTGGGGACTCGCAACATTGGAAAACGCTTCACGACTCTGAAGACATCTGCGAGATGCTCCAACCGATCCTCAAGGATCGGATCCTCTTCGAAATGCGGAGCACGCGAGATGCGTTCGCGGCCGTTCAGGGAAGATGCGTCCTCAGTCCGATGGTGGGGAACGAGCGGTGGGGGCAGCGGCAAATAGTCGCGAGCCGCTGCATCGAATCCCTCAACATCCCGCTTCTTCGACGCGAAGACTGTAGCAACCGTGGCCTCCACCGCGGCGTAGCAACCCTCCCCGGGAGGGCGTTGGGAGGCTCCGTCTGAGAGGTGGAGGGAGTTCGCCGCTCCGCGTTCCGCATCTCCTCGTCCCCCATCCCGAAGTTCCCCTGAGACGGAGGAGTTTCCCCGTCCCTACTCCGGGACGGGCCCGACGACGACGGCGAGCTAGAGGAATTCCCGGATCTCCTGGCAACGGCGAGCGCGGCGCTCGCGCTTCCCTTCCACTGCGGGACGAAGCGCCAGCCCTCCCCTGGCGCCTCCCGCACCACGCTGCGTCCGGATCCAGGAAGCAGGGAGATTGCCGACGCGGCTGCCTTCGTTCCCACGAGGTGGCGCTACGGGGCAACTCTCTCCGCCAGAGAGGACGCGGCGGACCGAATGACCTCTCCCCCCCCATCTGGGGAGGGAGTCGCACGCCTCTCTCCCCTTCCAGGAAGCGCTTCGTCTTCCTGGTTCTTTCCGAAAACTTGGCCAGGGACGCTCGCGCGCGCTGAGAGAGGTGGCTCTACATCCTCTGGTGGTGACCCTGCCGGGAGTTCAGTCCGCCCTCCAGGATGCCGTCCTCGCCGTCGAAAGGGTCGTCACGTCACGCCGGGGTGCGAGCACCCCGGCTCCGTGCGTCGCGTTTCCTGGGGGAATAGGGGAGAGATGGGGGTGAGGATGCAGGCGACCTGCGCGGGAAGACGCGATCTTCTTCCGCCACGATCATCTCCAGTCCGCGCGGGCTCCGGGAGCCATCCGGAAGAGCGGAGGACGGACCGGAACTCGACAGGCGTGGGGGGGAGGGGGGAGGAATCCGGGATTCGGAGGGGACTCCATCCAGGACAGAGGTCCCGCCGAGCGCCGCGTCCAAGAGGAACCGCCTGGACGAGCTCCATCGGAATGCCCCTTTCCTCCCGGGGGGGAGGGGCAATAGCGGAGGGGATCGAATTCCCCCGGTGTTCCCTTGCCAGGCTGGGAGTTCGTCGAGTCCCCCGGGGAAGAAAGATCGGCATTGAGGGGGAAGAAAAAGGGAAGAAAGGGGAAGAGAGAGACGCAGGCAAGGGGCTGGGGCTGAGCCTCTTCCTGCGGGATTCTCTGCTGCACTCCTTGAGGAGCTGAGGGGAACGTGGGTACCCTCGCGGCCGGGAGACGGATGGGAAGGCAGCGGACGGGGCCTTCCACTAGCTCCTCCCTGGAAACGGGGGGAAGGCCTCGGGCTAGGGGAGTTTTCGGGGATTTCCCTCCTCCTCCCCCTCTACCTCCTCTCCTCACTCTTCCTTGTCGCCGCGCCGCGGAGAGCCCGCCTGAAACGTGCCGCCTCCTCCCTTCTTTCCGTAGACGGTGGCGCCGTTCAGGAAGCGCTGGAAGCCGCAGCTCTCCCTATGCGGCGTTCCTTCCGGGAGGAGGTCGGTGGGGGAGAAAGGGAAGATCGGATCAGATAACGGAGGTGAACCGTCCTTTCCCTCTTTGGAGGGCGGCAGACGTGCGAAGGTCATCTCCAGGAGGTGCGCCGTCGTCTCGCGGACGGCTCGTCCTTCTACGAGCGAAGGAGTGGGCGCCGGCCCCGGGGTCGCTGTTGTCAGGGGATGAGAAGGGAAGCGACGGAGGCGGAATGGGCTCAGGGAATGAGGTGGCAGGGAGCGGTTCTTCCCCGAGGGCGCGTCGAAAGGCAGGAAGGGGTTGGCCAGGAGGTCCGGAGGCGATGACGATCCGCCATTTTCTCTCTCGCACGCTTCTTCCTGGTATCGCCGCTTGAACCGGTAGGGTCGGCAGCGGCAACCTCCCTGGGAAGGAGAGGGCGCGTCCGAAAAAAAAGGGTCAGCTTCCCTCCCCATGAGATCCTGCCGGTCGGCAGCAGAGGGGGGGGGGGGGGGGGGGGGGGGGAGGGGAGGGACGTCCTGGAAAGCCCGAAGGCTGCGACGCATGCGGGAGCTCCGGGACGAGGAGGCGGGAGAGTGCTGGGGAGGTCGCAAGGACGAGCTTCGGGACGGGGAAGAGGGGACGCCAGGGGCCGGGTTGGGCCTTGACGGCTTCTTCCTCCTCGGCTCGTCTTTCCTTCCGGGTAGGGAAAGGAGGGGGAGCGCCGTTGACGGCAACGGGACCAGCCGGTGGAACAAAGTGCACAGGAGCGGTCCGCGCGGATCTCCGAGGGGCTGGCCGGGGCCGTCACATCACGAGCCTCTCTTCCCTAGCATCTCGCGGGAGCGGACCCTTCCCCTTCGCAGGGGGAAGCCGGGAAAGGGTCCCGCTCCCCTTCCCGTCTCCTTCCCGAGGGGATGAGATCGCACGGGAGCCGGCAACCGCGGAGTTCGTCTCGTTCGCTCCCCCGAGCGCGGAAAGCTTGGCCGGGCGGCGTGCTGCGCGAAGACCCCAGCAGTGCTATAAATAGCCCCTCCCCCCCCCCCCTCCCTTCCCACGCCGCGGCGGTGCTGCCGCGCCCACGTCCGGATGGCGCTGAGGCGGCGGTCTTCCGCCGACCCAGTCTTGCACCGCGACGACATGGAACCCTGAGGCTTCGAAAACCACCCTTTGGTAGCTCCATCACACCACAGTCGTCACCATGGGAACCGTTCCATGTTCTCAAAGTACACAAAACATTAAAAAAAAAAAAGGGAAAAACACCCCTCATCAATCAGTACGCAACCATAAACTACCCCCACGACCCCAAACATCAAGCCACCAGTCATGCCTGTGCGTCCCTGCAATCGCGTAACGAAGAACGGCAACACAACCATCAGCAACAAACGTCTTTATAAAGCACCAGCATTGCAATCCTCCCCGTCGTGCCACACTCGGTGGCAAGTTGTTCAGGGACTCCCACCAATCCTCGCAGAGAAATGCGAGTCCACCCCGAATCCCTCGTCGGTGCAAAGGCGGAGAGGAGCTTCTTCTTCCTTATTTCCGGAATGCTTCTGATGCTCCCCCCCCCCCCTCCCAAAGGGCGATCCAACAGGGACAGGGCGGCGGGGGGCAAACAAAGAAAGGAAGGACAAGGGAATGGAATGGGCAGTAAAAAAAAAAAAAAAAAATGAGCAGAACCAAAAGCCAAGGTGCAGACAACAGCAACGCAGCAACCACAGGAATTCAGAATACAACGTGACAGAGGCGGACTCTCGGGTCGCTCCCCAACTAAGGGGAAAAGAAGATGGGGACACGCGTGAAAGATCCCAGGGAGGACGCCACGGACATAATCGAGCAGCCACCGCAATAAGGGTCGAAGAAAGAAACGGAAACATTGCTGTTGGCAGCGCCACGCACGGCAGAACAAACAGCACCTCACCCCATCAACCACGCGCCTCTTCCCTGCTTCCTGCTCAACCACCTCATCCTCCACAAGAATACTACGTCCTTCGACACGCTTCTCCTTCTGCGCTACTGACATTTCACGGACGCCGAATGGCATTTCCCTTCCTGCTCGTATACCCACGAGCGCACTCTTGTCGTATGTACAGTACAGATAGCTTCCCACTGCTAAGAGCGGTGCTCTTAGCGTAAGGCAAGACGCCGTTATCCCTCCGAGACGAAAAAAATCATCCGAGTTGAGCTCACGCCTACCCGACTCGAATTACCTCATCATCATCAGTACCGCGAGGTCGCCGCCCACCTTGTCGCCAGGAGGGGCCTCAGCAGCCGGCCCTATTTGTGGGCCGAAGGGACATTCGGATCGCGGCGGAAGTTCCGTGACAGAGAGCGCGGGGGAAGGACGTTCTAAAATTAAAATATCCCTTCCCCCCCCCCCCCCCCCGTCCCGCCTGGCGAATTTGGATGCGGGGCGGGCTGGGGCGCCCCGCGGCCAGGATCGGAGGGGGGGGGGGGGGAGGGGGTGCGCGCACGCTGCGGGAATAACCGCTGCGCTTCTCCCCTCTTCCCCGGCAGGGAGTATATAAGGGCCCGTCCGCCGCCGGCCACTCCTCGGCCGAGAAGAGCATGCGTTGGGCACGTGAGCGTCCTCTCCGGGATCCTCCTCCTCCGCTCTCGCATCCTCGCCACAGTCCCGCGCGTCCCGTGCCGTGAGCTCTTCCCCTCTTCCCTCCCCCCTCCTCCCCTGCTTCCCCGAGCCACACACGCCGCCCGCCCGCCGCGCAGGCCTTCTGCGCCGCCGCCGCCGCCGCCGCCGCCGCCGCAACGCACGAGGAGGCGGGCAGTGCAGCCCGCGCTTCTTCCCCCATCGATTGTGTGCCTTCGGAGCGAAAACCGGGAGGAGCCTCCGCCTGGCTGCTGCCGTTCCACGGGAAGCTGCTTGCTCCTGCTGCCGCCGCCGGGAACGACAGGCGCGGTCGGGAAGCGCACCATGTGCGCGTGACTGCCCACCCCAGCCCACCACCCACCCCTCTGGCGTGCAGAGGCTGCTGCTGCTGCTGCTCCATCCTCTTCCTTTCCGCCTTCTTCCTGCCTCCCTCCCTCTCCCCTGGGACCGTCCTTTCCTCCTCGTTTCTTCTCAGCTGGAAGGATCCCCGGCTCCCGGTGAACCGGAAGGAAAATGGGCCTCACAAGTAAGGACTTCTTTGCACGGGGAGATGGGGACGGGGACTGTTTTGCTGCCGACCCTCTCCCCTCTTTGGTTTTTTTTTTTTTTCTTTCCCCTTTCTGGTCGGTCTCGTTCCTCCCCTTCAGAAAAGGAAGGAGGTGAGGGGCCCAGCAGGGGGAAGGGAAGGCGCAGCCACTCCCACCTCCATCTCTCCAGGTCTGAATGACGATCGAACGAGGACGCCGCGTGTGCCGCCGAACGGGGCGACCCGCCCCTCCCCCCTTTTCCCTCAGTCGACGGGAAGCGCACGGAGCCATCGGGGGAAACGCGATTGCGGGACGGGACGGATGTCGGGAGAAGGCAGGGAGGACGGCAGCTCCTTTACGGGACCCGCTCCCCGCTTCGGGGGCCGCACGTCTCGTGCTCCAGAGAGTCTATTAATAACCGGGGGGGGGGGGGGGGAAGAAGGACGGGGAGTGGTCGCGTTCTGCACGCGAGACGCAGGCGCTCTGCCCACCCCCATCCCGTCGCCGGAGGCTTTCGCAGAGCCGACTCTCGCATTCCGAGCGCTCCGGGAAAAAGTGAGGGCGCCTCTCCCCCTCATCCCAGTTCCGGAATGCCTAGGGGGCCAGCAGGGGCAGAGAGGGACTCGACTTGAAGACTGGCTGCGTTCCCGGCCTCCGCGGAAGGCGTGCGCGCGACCTGTCCGTTCCGCCTGAGGTGGGCAGAGAGCGCAGCTCGGCGCGTGACCCGCGACTCCAAAGGTCACGCGCGCCCTTCCTCCTCCTCCCCACCCGAAAAGACGCTTTCCTGAGAGAACAGGGGTGGAGGGAACAGGTGCCAGGCCTTTCGGTTGTCAGTGGAAGACAGCAGGAACTGCGCTGGCGATGTGCCCACCGGCGGAAAACTCCTCACAGGCCAAGTCGTGTCACGGAGCGCCACGGGACGTGACGATTCCCCCTCCCTCCCTCCCTCCCCTTCGCTTTTCTTTTTTGTTGGTCTTTTTGCCCCCGCCGGCGCGCACCTTCTTAGGGGAATCGTCACTCCGCTCCGCCCTCACGCTCGCGTTTGGCGCTTTCCTTCTCTCCCCTGGGAAGTTCCTCAAGGTGGCGCCAAGGGAAGTGCGCGCCGCACCCGTGCGATGAAGACGCGCGAGGGTCGGGGTGCCGGGAGTCACCCCTCTCCGAGTGGGAGGACCTGCTGAGACAGTGGGGGTAGGATCTCATCCTCTAAACATCCGATGGCAGGCACGGGTCAGCGAACAGCATGGGAAGAGTGGGAACGCTCGAACGGGTGCCGCCGGCGGAGGTCGGGCGGAGAGAGCCCACTTCCTGGAATTCCGGAGGCGGCCGCACACCTTCCGAAGGGTCGGCGGGTGATCATCGGCAGCGGCGGGGGCCGTCGGCCTTTTTCGCGAAAGGAAGGGCGTGGTGGTGGAAGGGCCGGAGGAGGAGAATGCGGCCAGGAGGGAGCGGCTCCTGGGGCGATGCCTGAAAGTGACCACCTCGCCCTCCACGAGAGGGCGACCCCACCCGGTCCGCCCGGCCGCCGCGAGAGACGTCCAACGGGATCCGTCCCCCCCCTCCCTCGTCCGTCCACCCGTGCCCTCTGGACGGACGCTGGTCTCCAAGCGGGACGCGCAGTTTCGCCGCATCCGGAGCTGGCGGAGAAGGGCGGCGGCACGTTCCTTCCCCTCTCTGCCCCTCCGGGATGCTCCCGCGCTGCTCGGCGGCGGCCCCGATGTCTCCTGGGGGCGAATGCGTGCCCGGGTGCCTCTGCTCCTGCGCACCTTCAGCCGGCAGGTGCGCACGTCCTGCACGGTGGCACGCCCCGTGCTGACCGCAGGCTCATTCCCGAACGCATTGTTAGCCCGTGAACGGTTGCGTCGCAACGGTTGCATGCATTGTTGGCTCTTGAAGCTACCGGATGTTGGCGGTGGCACGTGCTGCTTGAGTGGAGCCAGGGGATCCGAGAGACTTCCTGCCCGCCGCTGTAGCCGAGGGCCAGCTACGCGCCCCGCGGAGAAGATGCGCAGGATGGCAGGTAGGTGCGCCCTCGCTTTGCACTCCCCGGCAGGAAAGGATGGCTTTCGCTTCTCGCTTCCCATGGTGGAAGACGTAGGTGGTGGTCGAAGACGCGCCCACGCCTCCTCCCGCCACCACTCACTGTCTTCAAACCTCTGCTTTCTCCTTTGTGTCCAGGGATCATACCGTGCCGCTACATCCTCACCATCTTGAACGCCATCGGGATGGCCATTATTTACGGCCTGAAGGTCAACCTAAGCGTGGCCATCGTTACGATGGTCAACAACTCGGCTAATGAGCTTCACTCCAACGAGAAGAACCACACCAAGATCTACAGGTGTGGTCCGCCGGACGCTTCCCACGAGGACATGGCGGTAAGCGTCGTGCCTGCGCCCCGAGAGCTACTCTGGCGACCTCTGCCCGACCTCTCACGAGCGGACCTGGGGAGAAGGAGGCGCGCGACTTTTCCTCCAGGCGGCCGCCGTGGCGTGGAAGAGGGAGAGAGCGCGCAAACCGGACCGGCGCCATGGGAGGTCGTGCGAGGCCAGCACTCGTCGAGTCGTCCGGGGCGGCAGCAGGGAGTCGTTTGGCGCCCCCGGAGGACGGCAGGTGCCGCACTCCGACGCGAGCCTCCCCGCTCTGCGTTTCGCGCGACCCCCTCAGCTCCCCACACACCCTCCCCTTCCAGGCACGCTCTTCCCGGCATCTTCGTGCCGGCGTGGAGCAGGACCAGCAGCAGCTCGCGCGACCAGATGATCCTTTGCGTGTTCCTGGACGAGGGAGCTCCCTCTCTCTCTCTCCGGAAACCGGGGCGGAGGACGGAAAGAGGGAGGGGGCGAGTCGAACGCATCGGATCTCCTTTGCTCGGGAGCGCTCCTTCTGGGAGGTTCCTCCAAATCTCCCGGTCCACTCCTGCTCTCCTCCTACTCCCTCCTTCCCTCCCCCTTGCTCTTCGCCTCCCGCTGTTCAAGTTTTTTTTTTGTCCTGCCCAGGACGGCCCTTTCTCCTGGGACGAACCCACTCAGGGGTTGATACTGGGGGCCTACTTCTGGGGTTACATCGTGACGCAGTACCCCGGAGGGCGGCTGTCCGAGATTTACAGCGCCAAGCACTTGTTCGGGATCGGCGCCCTACTCAACATCTTAGGAGCTCTCTTGACGCCGGTCACCTCCAAGGTCAGCTACATCTTCTTCATCGTCATCCGGGTGATGCAAGGGCTTGGAGGGGTGAGTGGCATCCGGAGTGGCGGGTGACTTCTTGCCCGCGTGCGCGTGGGGGTGTCAACTCGCTGCCTCGACCGGGTTTCAGGGCGTGACCTTCCCGGCCACCCACGTCTTGCTGTCCAAGTGGTCCCCTGCTGCGGAGCGGCCCCGCCTCTCGTCCATCGTTTACGCTGGTACGTAAAGGGAGGGAGCGGAAAGGGCCGGGTGTGACTTCACATTCCTTTCCCCCTCCCTTCCTTTCCTTCTTGCATCCTAGGCACGGCCCTGGGCACCGTGATCTCGCTGCCCCTGTCCGGAATGTTGGCCAGCGAATTGGGCTGGGAGTCCGTCTTCTACGTGCAAGGAGGCCTCTGTGTCGTGTGGTACATCCTGTGGCTGCTGTTGGTGTACGACTTCCCGGAGAAGCATCCCTTCATCACCCGAGAGGAGCAGGACCTCATCAACCGCGACTCCAAGGCCGGCAAGGAGCACAAGGTCTCTCCCTAGCCGCTCCCGGCCGGCTCGCCTCCGTTTCACCCCTCTCCCCTCCTTCCCCCCGCCACGACTGCCGTGTCACCCCGGGTGCGTTTCCAGAAGCTGGCCGTTCCCTGGCGCAGGATCCTCAGCTCTCCGGCCTTCTGGGCGATCCTGGTCGCGCACACCTGTGGAAACTGGGGATGGTACATGCTCCTCGTCCAGCTGCCCACCTTCATGAAGCACATCCTGGAGTTCAACATCAAATCGGTGAGCGCTGAATGCGGGGAGGCGAAGGGCAGCAGCGGAATGCGGGACTACCTTCTTCCAGAACGCTCTCCTGTCGGCGTTGCCGTACTTCTGCATGTGGATCTTCGGGATGTTTCTCGGCAGCTTCGCCTCCTGGACCCTGAAGAAGAAGTATCTGAGCGTGACGTCCATCCGCAAGATCGCCACTTCCATCTGTGAGCACGCCGCGGATCCACCCGCCTCGTCCCCGCCCTTCCCTCATTTTGCGCCCAAGCGCCGCAGACCCCCAGGCTGGGGGGGGGGGAGTGAGCGGGATGCGAGTCGTGAGGCGCGCGTGCGCGTTCTTGACCGCTCCCGAACGGCCGCGGTGAGGCGAGGGGCAAGGTCGGGAGGTCCTCTCTTCCCATCTGACCTTCTCCGGTACGCGCCATCCGGGCGGTCGGGAACCCTCCGCCTCCTCCTGCGCAGGTGGAAGCGGACCAGGAGCCGCCCACCCGTTATCCCACTTTTATGGTCACAACAACCCAGGAGGCGAAAGGTGGGCGGAGAGGAGTCCTCGAAGGAGGACGCCTGCCAGGTGCAGCTAGTTCTCTTTCGCCTTCGTAGGGTCACTCTCCCCTCTCTCTCCTCCTCCCTCTCCCCCCGCAGACGGACGAGGGATGAAGGTCTCTGCACGATCTCTGATCTCTCACGGAGCTGCTGACCTCCGCAGCGTCGAAGACTCTGCGGTGCCTGAGGACGTGCTGGGCTCGCAGGATCCCGACCCGCGCGCAGATGCAACCCCGGCAGCAGCCGCGCAAAGCGATGGGAATGAACACGAGCTCAATGAGGATGCGGGCACGTAGCCGGGCCCCCGAACGAGCTACCCCGCGGCCCCTCCAGGAAGACAACCCTGGCTCTGCCGCGCTCTTCCACGCGGTCCTATAGACCCCCTGGAGAGAGGAGAAGAGGTCCGATGGAGCCTTCTCCTGCTCCTTCTCTTCGGGGACGCGCGGGGCACTCCGCAACCGACCCGCGCGAGATGCACGGGGTCAGCAGCAGCGGCTGCAGCTCGCGGAAACTGGCGCCGCGCGCTCCTAGGGAGCGCCCGGACACCCGGAAGACTTCTCCTTCCCCGAATCCGGGAATGGCTCGGGGGTATGTTTCGCCGACCCCCCCGACCTGGGGCAGCGGAACCTGACGCCACCTTTCCACTTCACCTTTCCTTTCCCCAGCTCCGAGCCTTTCTCCGAGCAACTGCTCTGAAAATCACCAGAAGTCATCTGCGCGGCTTCCTGGGGATGCGCCTTGAGGCGGCAGAAGGGAACGAAGGGCGCCAAGCTTCGGTTTCCGATATTCGGTCGTCCTTGCGTGCCCCCTCCCCCATTGCCGAGGAGGGGCCGCGCATGGGAAAAGTGCCGGAAAATAATCCGGCACTTTCACGGGCGTTCGGGGCAGCCTCTAGCGACTTGCCGAGGACCCCCCAACTTGCCGCATCCCCTCTGGGATAGGGGTGTGGCCCCAATGGGGTCGGACTCACCTCGGTGCCTGCCCTTTTGGGCTGCTGTCCCCTTTCTTCCTGCAGCTTTTCCTTCCCTCTACCCGTCAGCAGCGCAGCAGCATTGGCCATAACGGCCTCCCCCGCCCCTCCAAGCGCCGCCGCCTACCCGCGGGCATGACGTCGTCGTCCCCTCTCTCGCCTTTCTTGAATCGCCCGTCTCCGGGCCGCCGCCTGCTCGACCGGACAGAAGGAGTGGCTGCTCCCTCCATCCTCCTCCCTTCTTCCCTCCTTCCTCTGGAACAAGATGGGGAGGTGCCCGACAGGCATGCGGCGGCCGGCCTGCGTTTCTTTCCTCGGTGACTTCGATTACTCCCCCCCCCCTCACATCCCTATAGCCGGACGCCTCTCAACCGCCCCCCATCCAGCGGTCACGAATACCGCGGTCGTCCATCCGACGAATCCTCCCCCTCTGCCCACTGTCTTCCGTCTCCCTCCGCCGAGACCGGACTCCCTCGAAACGGCGGACGGGAAAAAGATAGTACCGTGCGAAAAAAGCGAAAGAATAGGGCGCGCCCCCCCTCGCTCGTCGACCCCGGCCAGTTCGGTGCTGGGCGGCGTCATCTCTCCTCCTGTTCCAGCCATGATCGTGCCGGCGGTATGTCTCGTGGCCGTGACCTACACCGGGTGCGACCGCACCACCGCCGTGGCGCTGCTCACCGTGGGTGTCACTTGCATAGCTGGGATGTACAGCGGTTACCTGACCAACCACATCGACATAGGGAGCAACTACGCTGGTAGGTGATGAGGGAGGTGGGGAGGGGTGTGCAGCGGCGCTCAGATTCGCTCGCCATCCCTGGCTTCTTCCTCCGGCGGTGGGTGCTGACTTCACCCTCTCCGTCCTAGGGACGCTGATGGCGCTGACCAACACGGTCGCGACTGTTCCTGGATTCACGGTCCCGGTGTTCGTCGGAGCGCTCACCCACGGGAACGTAAGTGCCCAAGGGGAACGAGAGGGATGGGGGGGGAGGTCTTCCCCGCAACTACCCCTTCCCCCATCTGACGATGTCCCTCTCGCCAGCAAACCGTGGAGCAGTGGAGGATCATCTTCTACACCTCGGCGGGAGTGTACGCCGTGGGGTTCATCGTGTACATGTTAATAGGCAGCGGCGTGGAACAGCCGTGGAACAAAAGCGACGACGGCGACGAGGACGCTCACGAGAAGGACAGCCTGCAGATGAAGGAGAGCTGGTCAGCAGGGCGGGCTCTTCGCGCTTTTTCCGGCGTGCAGGGGAGAGGGGAGGGCTCCTACTCTATCTTCCCTCCCAGGCGTCTGGACGGCCGAAAGCTGCCTCGAGGGAGGACATGGGTGGGGGGAGAGAAGCGCAAAGACCAGACCTAGCGATGCATTTGGTGCGGTGCCCTGAGTGCTGCCCTCTTTTTGTTCTTCTCCTCTTCCTCCTCCCCACACACCCACCCCCGACGGTGCTGTCGTCGTCGGCGGGAGGCAGAGGAAGCCCAGCAGGGGTTAAGGGGGCAGGAAGCGAGGAGGAGGAAGGAAGAGGGGGAGGCCATTTGCGGGCAGGGGTTAAGGGGACGGAGGCGATCGTGAGGGACTCTTCCTGCTTGCGCCGAGAGCCGCAGCGTCCGTCAGTTCGTGCTGACCCGGTGTCTTTTTCAGAATCCTCGCCCCACGGCTACGTACCACTTTAGATTGGAAGTTTCAATAAACGGAAAGAAAAGGAAACCTGGGGGAGTGCCTGTTCCCCAACCGCATTTTCGTCCCGTAACGCATCGTAGGGGACACCCTTTCACTTGTGGGTTCTTGCTGGCGCCGACGGCGTCCAACCCATCGATCCCCTGGGTCAGGAGGAGGAGGAGGAGGTCGTCGGCGTGGGCGACCTTCTCCAGAGAAGCATAACAGGAAAAGGAGGCATGAATGTGGGATGGAAAGAGGTCTCGCCTTCCCCCTTCGGTCAAGGAAGAGGGTGTGGGCGGCATTCCATGGGCTTCGGGTTTACCGACTTTCGTTTCAGTCGGGCTTACCGGGAGCGCGCGCGGAAAGGGATCCCCCCCCCTCCCGCTCACGCCGCGCAACGGAAGCGGGAGGGAGGGTGGCGGTGTTCCATGTCTTCCGGTGACCTAAAGTACCCGTGCCCCCCTCTCCTCCCGAGGTTCTGGTGGTCTGCTGAGCCCCTTGGGGCTGCTCACCTCGCGGATCTTCGCTTCTAGCCATCTCCTGCCGCGAGAGCGGGTCCCGAGTCCTTTGATTTCCTCGTTTTCGACATCCTCTTCCTTCCCGTTTTCCTGTTCTCCTTCGTTTCTCTTCGGGGCCTCGAAGCAGGCGATGCGTCTGCAAGGACCGTTCGAGAGGGATCGACGGGCGCGGCGCCCTTGCACTCACCCTCCTTCTCCCTTTTTCCTCCTCCTTTAGCCCTCACCCGTCCATCTTGACCTCGGAAAAGACGGAAAAGAAGAGGCTCATTCTGAAGCTGCGCGACCCTCTCTCGTCCAGCCGCCTTGGAAGCGGTCCCTTCGCTGCGCTGCGTGAAGACCTCCACTTCCGCGCTGGACATTCCCTCTGCCTCCCTGGAGGTCTTTCCTGCCGTCAGCAAAAAAGCCTCCTTCTCCCGGTTGACGTCAGCAAGATTGCCGCGCTCGCGATCACTCCCGACTCGCTCCTCTTGAAAGCGCCTCGGCCCTTCAGGAAGCGTCGGGCGGAGAGGGATGAGACGGAGGTCTTCCGTAAATTTAGGGAGAGGCTGTAGTCCTCTGCCACTGAAGCTGTGGCCTTCCAAGGTTTTCGGGCGCAGGTCGCAGTCGCCATGTTGTCAGGAAGCGCTGAGAATCGCACGACTACCAAGTGCGGTAGAGGGCCAAAGAACCCTCTGGTTGCATATCCCTCGCAGAGGAGCTGGGAGCCCTCGGCTGAGGTACTGCCGCGGGCTGCTTGTCAAGGTGCAGTTGCACGCCTTCGCAGGTGACACCCACCGACAGGTGCATCTGAGGGGAAAGTGAGGAGGTGAAAACGGGGGGAAACGAAAGTTTTCCCCCTGGGACAAATTTTCTTCATCCTTCTTGGGGCGATGGGGATGAAACCGTCCGGAAAACTTCACCGTCTTCCGAGCGGGCAGTAAACGGCGCGGGAATTTCCAGGTTCCGGCAACTCGCGTTTGCGGCGCTGCCTGCACTGCCCCCCAGCGAAGCACGCACCGCATGCGCATGCGATTTGTACGCGGCCCGATCGACCCGGAAGCCGCTGCCATCCACCGTGCACGTGCCAAGCCGCGCGTCATTCCCTACCTTCCTTCTTCCTTCGCGGCGCAGGATCCTTCGTCTTCGGGCACACTTCCAGAGAGGAAAAAAAAAAAAATCACCGGAGTTCCTGCTTGCGCCGAGAGCCGTAGCGTCCGTCAGTTCGTGCTGACCCCGTGTCTTTTTCAGAATCCGCGCCCCGCGGCTACCTACCACTTTAGATTGGAAGTTTCAATAAAAGCAAAGGAAAGGAAACCTAGGCGAGTGCCTGTTCCCCAACGGCATTTTCGTCCCTTAACGCTCGCCGTTCCAATGTAATCTCAGCCAGTGGCTGTGACCAGAATTCAAGGACGGCTGGGAATGGAGTGAAGGGCATTTCTTCCTTCTCTCCATTTATCTCTTGCTCTCCAGCATCTGTAGGTGGGGACCATAGTCCTTCCACCGTGCAACTCCTATCAAGGGACTCTGGAAGATAATAACCTTTATGCTCCACTATCTATGCCATAAGGAAAGGAGCGATGGACCGAGAATGACCTTGAGGAATCTTCCGAAGGGCACGTAGAGCATATTTGATTGCTGCGTGGATTCTCAGTCCTGCGAGCGCGGTTTCCTGGACTCCCTCCCATGCCATTGCGAACACCGCGTTTCGCAACGCTTCGCGGAACACTTTCCGTTTCGTACAGCTCGTGACGGTACCCTCACCAAAGTCCGAAAGATCAGATCCGGGTGACCACCTGTGGATGGCAAGTCCCTGCTGGTTTACGTCATGTCTACGCTTGACGGAATCATCAGGAGTCTTCCCCCCTTCCGACCATCGATGATTCGCTCGTGCGAAATGCAGCACGTGGACGGACATGCGCGGGAAGATCGTCCCAAATAGAAAGTCTGATGATTTTCCAAATTCTTCCCAAATTCGCCACATCGTGAAGCGAAATTCGAAAAATCCATCTTCGGAGAGTCGGATGTGGCAGATACGCGCGCGCGTGTTTTTGAATGCCAACTCCATTTTTAGACCGCCATCTTTCCATTTTTTCCAGCAATAAACCCTCTTCTAATCGACCATTGTATTTCGTTGGACTTCCATTCTTTATTATTGCAATCACTTTTGAAGCACACCGTCGATTATTCAGAGGTTTCAGATTTCCTTAATGTCAACCTTGGGATGAAACTCATTGTCTTCGACCGTTTCCAACGTACAAGATCGTGCCTGTTTTTCATCGTTTCCTGAAATCCAAGGTCTCCGTGTCCCCCCCCAAGTTTGTCTTCCAGCTCTCTCGAAATTCTACCTATTATCCCTTGTTTGACATGAAAAATGCTGATCGATTCAAGTGGCATTAAGAAACGGCAACTGAAAGCAAGGCATCACGCGACCTGGTCACTCTTGCCATCCACGGCAGCTTTTTTTTTTCTTCCTATTTTCACACGGAAGATTATCTGCCCCTTCATTAAGGTCAACATATATTGGAAACCAGACCTTGGTGTTTCCTCAATTTAACCGAATTGCAAACTACACATGTTCTGAAAGATTGGAATGAATGGTAAAAAAAAAATCAAGGATATAGATGAACACAAAGCAACACCCAGAGAGAACTACTAGCTGAGGAGTATTTTATTTTATTTTTTCCAGAAGATCTCCCTCCCATCCCAGCAGAGGCAATTCAGTTTTAGGTTCTTCTAACATTCTAATCAGAGCAATACTTTCGGGATATACCGATGTTGGTGACCCCGGAAAAACCATGTGCATTCAGGTAGCGGAAGCCCATGACATCTTTGAGGAAAAAAAACCGCCAAAGACCAAGCAAAGTCCAAAAGTAAAGTCTGAACGACTGACAAATTAATTTCAAAAAGAAATGTTCCTCGTCACTGGTCCAATTCATTTATGGAATCAGTGGAAAATTCCTTATGCCCTTTCTTATGATCTTTCACACATAAACACCTAAAAAAAAAATTTGAATTCGAGATGGCACCTCATGCCCTATAATAGTATTGGCTCGATGCACGGAATTCTGATGAAGCTCAAGATGCACCTCATTCACTAGAGACATGAATTAGAACACGCGTCGGGCACCATTTAATAAAGCGCCGTTACATACTGATTACAAATACCACTCGGTGAACTCATTAGTGGGAGGACGTTTCTCCGCCTTGGAACCCAGAAGGGGCAGTGCCGTGTTTCGCCCTGGAGACTGCTCGCAAAATCTAAAGATCATCTTCGATCATTGTGGACTCGACCATGTTGTTTCCAGCAGCACCATCATTCCGCAAATCGGTCTGGCATCACCCTAGAGGCCTACCTACCTGCCTTCAGCCAACACCTCGGCCTTTGAAAACCTCGACCTCTTTCCCTTTTTTCTTTTCACAGTCAATTCCATATTAGTTGTGACCGACTAGATTCTCGACTAGATTGTAGAACAACGATGAGTTAAGCATGAATGTTTTGTGAACACGAAATGCTTTTTTTTTTTGTATTGGGAGATTGCAGCTCAGATCGCCCATTCCCCTTTCTGTGTGCTAAAACAAAACGAGGAAATTCAAAATGTTGTATTCCCGTAAAATACTTCAGAAGACTATTCCTCATCGGAAAACAGGAAGAATACAACGGAGAAGACGGAATCATTCGTTTCTTTTTTTGAACTTTCCACAGTGCTTACATTCGAAAATAAGTTCATGTAAAAACGAGCAAGCAAAGAACTGAAAGAACAAACAATTTAGAATTAACATAATGAAGCTTGAAGGGAGGCGAAAAAACGAATTTAGGTAGAAGTTATAACAAATGAAGGAATTAACTATAAACTGTAATCATAACCTCTGTTGAAATCATTTAACACTAGTTATAATGAAGTATATAATATGTGGACTTACTGAAAAAGCAAGCGTAAAAACAAAAGATGAAATACAAGAAAACACCGACTATTTCCATTGATACTCTGTAAGTAGGATTAATTGCTCTTCAGAAACAAATAACGAACAAGGACTGCGTTACACTCTGAGGGAAAACATGTACAGGAATCTTGGTTTAGAAGAGCCAATACCCAAATTTCGACGATGGACTACCTATTGAAATTTTCGTCAGTTACTTTGCTTACAGCTGCATTCAGTTGAATAGTTTAGACTGATTATCGTGTTTCTAATTGTAGAATGATATTTATATGCAGCTTATCCTAGAGATCATCGAGGAAATACTCTTTGATGGAATTTCATATAAAGATGAAAAAACGCAAGGTTCTTTATAAAAGAATTACAATATATATCAATGGAAATATCTGGATATCTGGATATGGATAGATCGGATATATATATATATATATATATATATATATATATATATATATATATATAGCCAAAAATATATAATATATTTATATTTATGTAAGGAAAAATGGATAGCTAAATTGTTTGCTTTAGTATAATTTCGTAATTAACTTTATACTAAAGTCTTTTACCAGTTTTTTTAAAGAATATACTCTTATCTGGGAATTCTAAATTAGTTTCTAATCTATATAATACATTGCAAGAAGCATCTTTTTTAAACTGTTTGGTAATGTACATATTGAATTATCCCTTTATCCGCAAATAACATGTACTTGGATGCAGCATTTTTTTGTCTCTACTAAGTTTTTTTACTTAACAATTATCGAGTTATCTGAGAAATTTGCTGAAACGATGCTCAATAGTGCCGATGAATGTTTTCATATCACTTTCCCATTATGATCATCGTTACATCCGAGGTAACTCTGAAGTTCTGATCTGGTGAGATGCGGTAACTCAAGTAGAAGCAGAATTCTGGGAATGGAACCTGTTGGTTTGCTAGAAAAACATGCATGTATGAAGTTCTGGCCGTGTACCAAGTTGGTGTACAAGAGTACCTGCTTAAGTGGAATATCCGTGCAGTGATCAGTTTTCTAGGGAATAAACCACGAAAATGAACTTTGCTTGGTAATTGTTATAGGACCGATGATATACCTAAACCGTATTAATATTTAACAGACCCAGTAAGTGCTGCTCCAACTTAACTGCATGCACGTAAATTAGCCTGTAAGATTTCCTGCCTATGGCTGCATTGAATTACTGCGCGTATCTAGAATAAGTGTGTAACACATATGAAGTTAAGATTGCACCAATACAGTAAGCTGGAATAATTGATGGAATTCGTTGGTGTACAGCAGATATACTATACTGTACTGTTATTTCCATGGATTATGATCAATACGAAATTATAATACAATTTATCTGTCCTTGACCTTGGATTGGTTGTAATTTTCAGTGGAGGTAGTTTGTGAATGAAAGCATGAATTAATGAGATTTGAGCCATGATGTGGAACTTTTATTCCTATTTATATTGTATGGTATTGAAAATCTATGTATGTGTATGAATTTCTACATGTAAGGGTGTTGTAAGATATGAAGCAATTTTTGGTGTAGTGTGGTAAGTAAGTAAAAGAAAATGGATCATGCAGCTTTGAAAACATGGAATTTAGGCCTGAATCAGGAAGGGTTTTCAGCAAACTCCCAATGGGATATCTTGTGTATTAATTGCTAAATGCATATATCAATGGCTTCTTGATTAATTACTCCTGTAGAAACAGTTTGCATGATCTGAGTGCTGCATACTGCATGTTGGACCATGTTTTTCAGAATCACGAAAATGTCTTGAAACCGAGGAAAACAAGTTCATTTGCTTTGTGATTAAATAATTAGTACTGATCTCATGAAGTGAACCTCAATTATGTGCTTCATCATAGATTTCATTTTTTGAGATTTTAAAATAATTTTCATGGGCAGAGAACCTGATGCAATTTCTAACACTAATAGAACGTAGAATCCTTTAACTTTTTTTTTTCGTTGTGCGCCCTTTGATTTTTCATGTTGTTTAAACCTTAGGCATGGTCCTTGCAAGCATTTTTTTTTATTTTTTTTTAATGACATGCAGTCAATAAATGTCAATTCTTGTTAGCATTTTACGTGGATCAATGTTTTATTTTTATTGTGTTTTCAGATGTGCAATGTGCTATATCTATAGCATGAGTATGTAGTTGAAATCACTGGGAAATACCATTGTTTAGTATACAATGATATCACGTCCCAGATTTCTTCGTCCAGGTAATTGCTAGAGTGTACCTAATGCCCCCAAATTTGTGAGCTTTTAGAAGGACCAGGTTGGAAACACGATAAAAGTGATTTGGATGAGAACAGTCAGACAGCATTTGTGTATAATCCAAATGCTCATGCCACCATTGAGCAGCAACGTCAACGTCTACCGATTTGTAAACTTAGAAAACACATATTGTATCTAGTGGAAAATTTCCAAACTTTGGTTATTGTTGGTGACACAGGAAGTGGAAAAAGCACCCAAGTGCCACAGGTGAATTGTCTCTTTGTGCCCTACTAGTATAGCTAAGTTTGATAATAGTATCTCTATGAATCAGGATGGTGCAATCATGGACAGATGATAGGAATAACGCAACCTCGTAGAGTTGCAGCAACATCTTTGGCCACTAGAGTTGCTGATGAAAAAGCAACAGCAGTTGGTGAATTGGTAGGCTATTGTATTAGGTTTGATGACTGTACTAGTCCTACAAAGACTCGCATTAAGGTTTGTGGAGTTGCGAAAATTATTTGTTTCTAATGTTATCTCCTTAGTATATGACTGAAGGAATTTTAGTTAGGGAAATAATGTTTGACCCTTTGTTACGCCAATATGCAGTGATTATGCTGGATGAAGTTCATGAGCGAACACTTTTCTCTGATATTATCATGGGTCTGTTGAAGAAAATTCTCAAGGTATCAAATAAAGAATGTATCTCCGTTGATTGTGTGATAGAGGAGAGCTGAGCTCAAGCTGATAGTATGCTCAGCTACTGTGGATGGAGATTTCTTCAGAGATTTCTTTAACCTGAAAAAAGATGAAAAAAGTGCTGACACTGCAACAGTTATCTCGGTTATTGGGCGCAATTACCCTGTAGACGTATTCTATTTGAAGGGTAAGTTTTTTTTTATGGAATTTGTTAAATTCCACTAAGGTTTTAGAGCCAGCTCCTGATTATGTAAAAGCTGTCGTAGAAACAGTGGAGAAAATTCATAACACCAATTCTCCTGGAGATATTCTAGCTTTTTTAACTGGACAAGAAGAAGTAGACCATTGTATTGATTTACTGAATGATTGGACTAAAGAAAGGATCAAGGATGGTAAAGCATTCAAAAAAATTTCCTCCACTACTCGCTCGCTATTTTCATGAATAGATATATTGCTGCTGCCTATGTATGGTAGTTTATCATCTCGACACCAGCTGGAAGTCTTTCGATCAGCTCCACTTGGTGTGAGAAAGGTTATAGTAGCCACTAACATTGCAGAGACATCTGTCACCATTCCTGGAATTGTTTACAGTAAGTAAATTCAATTTGGTTTACTTTAGTATGCATTCTTGGATTCTCTTAGTTATTGACTGTGGTTTTGTTAAGTTACGCTGGTATAATCCCCGCACTCAGATGGATTCGCTGATCATTATGCCTATTTCAAAAGCTTCAGCTGAACAAAGGGCTGGAAGGGCAGGAAGAGTTCGTCCAGGAAAAGCATATAGGTGACTTGAAGGAAGTTATGACAGTAGTTTCAGATGCAGTTTCTCACCAGGCTATGTACAGAAGCAGATTTTGAGAAGCTTGAGATGTATACATTGCCAGAGATGCAGAGGGCAGATCTGAGCCCTGCTGTACTCCAAGTTAAAGCTTTAGGAATCGATAATATTATCAGATTTCCATTTCCATCTCCCCCACCCTCCATGAACATTGTAACTGCTGTTGAGGTTCTACATGCTCTAGGTGCGCTTGACAGGGAAGGACACTTGACTCCAGATTTAGGTTTCAAAATGGCAGAGTTTCCTTTGCCACCCATCTTTAGTCGGATGCTGTTGATTTCAGGTGTAGTATCTGGTTTTGGACTCCTCACTACCAAATGTTTCAGATCGTTTTGAGTGTTCTGAAGAAATCTTATCGATTGTAGCAATGTTGCAAGTTCAAGGAGTGTTTCGTACTCCTCGTGGCACCCGGAGTGTACAGGCCCAGATTATGAAACGTCAATTTGAAGTGAAAGAAGGAGATTTATTGACCTTACTTAATGTTTACAATTCTTATCTTAAAGAAGGTCGAGTGCGCAGTTGGTGTGATCGTAATTATCTTAGTTACAAAGCTTTAAATCGAGCTGAAGAAATTCGTGGCCGTATGCGCAACTTATTGTGTCATTTTAAAGTAAACATTATGTCTTGTAGAGGTGAGTATTTTGAATGAGTCAGCAATTACTTTGGAAAAGGTCATGCTTCCCAGATTTTACGATGTATAGCTGCTGCATGTTTTCCAAATGCTGTTTACTTGCATCATTCTGGTGAATATCGGACAGTGCGTGGTGATCAACCTGTGGCTGTCCACCCATCTTCTGTTTTGTATACTCTTAAGCAACCGCAGTGGTTGGTTTTCACTGAAGTTTTACACACACAGCGTCAGTATATTCGAGAGTTAACAGTCATTCAACCAGAATGGCTTTTGGAATTAGCACCTCATTATTTTGAAAAAGTATATGATATTTAAGCAAGTATTGGGAACATCTGCAGCTTTGCTATAAATGTAACAGTTCCCTACATGGGAACACGAGAAAACTGAAATTACACCAAGTGAAATTTTTGTCTATCATGTTTCAATATTCCAAACTTAGATATGGTGGAGTTATACCCATGAAAACCATTCTGTATGGTTAACATGGCCCAAGTCACTGAGCATAGTAAGAGAGAATGTACTTATTTTAAATACATGTATTTTTTATTAAAAGTACGTCTTAGTCTATCATAGCTTACAAAAACATAGTTTATTGACAAGACTTATTATCAAGGTCTAGTGATACTTATGCTGAGTTTGACAACATGTGATTTAGTGAAGACAATGGGCATTGCTGGAAGGCTGGTAGGATATATTTCCCACTTTGCTAGAGTTACCTACAGCTTGCATGTGACTGCCTCCCCTAGCTAGTTGCCTGATGTACTCTGTTTTATCATTGCTTTCAATAAATTTGATTATGCCATTAATATCCACGTTCGTCACTACCTTTTGCTCAGAATAATTGAATTTTGTATAGTTACCAGAGTAAATAGATATTAGACCATGGTTACCCATATTCTTGGCAATGCCTGGATCCCCCCTACTAATGCAGGCTGCTTTTTGTGGTTCAATGCCATCTGAAAGATGCGAATGAAAGCATTTCTGGTCATATTTCAACGTCAGCGCTTTTCAGTTATCCTTCATTTGATGCAATAAAAGGCCTGGTGCCTAAGTGGCTGCAGGAAAGTTTTGTATGAAGAATACTCGATTTTCTTTCAGTTTTCTGCTTTCTAGCGCGTTATTTGAGGCAACCGTCCATGCACAGCGATGCCTCAACCTCACGGGTGGTGTTGAACGCGCTGAACCGTCCGGAGGGAAGCTGCAACACCGCATTGTGTCATGCTTCTTTTCTTTCCCTCCCATGTGCACGATTAGTTAGCACCTCAGGATCTGCTGGAAACTTGAATTTTTCCCCAAAAACTTATCTACTTTAATCGCCTAAGTATACCTTAGGGGTTGCACCCTTAAAAGGTTGCACTCTGCCTTCTCTGAATGCATCTTTAACTGTTTAGGTGTTAGCATTGACCTCTTCAACCTGCCTGCTGTTGGCACTTTCACTTTCTCACCTGTCATTGTGCCTTATACTCCGTGAATGCAAAGTGGATCAAAAAAGTAGAGAGGAGAGTGCGCTGTTGTGAAAACTCAATTAAGTTGCTCTTACTCAAAAGAAAAAGCTGAATTATTTCGTACATTTTACTTGCATATGTAGAGAACAAAAATAAGCAATACTTTTTGATAAGCTCTCCAGTAAATTATATTAAGTATATCAATCGTCTCTGTAAGTGATGAGAAACCTCTTTGGAGTGGATGGTGAAGAAGGAGAAATAGACAGAGATAGTAAATAAATGACAAAACTACTGCGGAGTTTAAAGCACCACTAGCAGTTACCAGCAGTTGGAGGATGTTTCGAGCAGTAATAACCTGTGAGAAGCTGCCATTACTAAAATGAGAGGAAAATTAAGAAACGAAGAGGAGCGAATGCAAAAATAAATATGTAGGAAAAACAAAGTAAGAGGATTGCAAGATGCGAAAACTTGAACTGATAGACAACATAAGCAGCTTCAGTAGAAAAGCCAATTTCAAATAAGTCTTCGAAAATATAATAACAACAGATGCAAATGGATCCAATTTTAGTAAATGTACCTCCGAAGCAGGTACAAGAATCCAAGAATAAATTGAGAACGCAAAAGAGTACCGATCTCGATGAATCGGTTACTGGTGGAGGATAGTGGAAAGCAAAGCATACAAAATTCAGCATTTGTCTGTGTTGTACACTGTTCCCAAGGTCACATCGAAGACGATTTCAATCTTGAAGACGGTAGCCACCGTGCAATTTCAGCTCGTGTCAAAGAGAAGCAAAGTTCAGTTCGTTCTATAGTAATGCAATAAATTGTCAAAAGGGACGATTCTTCACAATTTCAGCCTTTAATTGAAGAAAAATTGCAAGTAAAGTGAGCTTGGCAAAGTTATTGTATTTTATTTTGGATAGTGCACAACATAAATCCATGCATACTTTAAGCACAGACCCAGTACCCGAGTACTGAATAATGTAACCCAGTACTGAATAATGTCTACGCTTATAGTTCGCATTATATTTCGTATTAGCTAAACCAAATAAAGCATCAGTAAGTAGGGTCGTCAGAAAGAGACCCACAAAATGCTTAAGCATCAAGTACTAGTCAAGAGGCACAAAAAAGATTCAGACGTATCTCGGATCTCCACGTGGTGATTCCATATGAAATAATAACCCATTTCTTCCGAATGCAATACTGCTGGGAAAAAAAACTACTCGTCTATCTCCTTAAAAATCGTACTGTATCAAAAAAATCGAAATGCTGCTGAAGCAACGACTTAAAATTCTTTGCGTACCTTATAATATTCTCACTTCACAATTTAATCTTACCTAATATCTTACTAATTGAAACATTATTTCACATAAACTATTATTAATTACATTACATCATAATAATACTCTAAAAATCAACATTAACTTAGTATTAAAACTTTATAATAGCTACTTCAAAGCTCATAATTTATATCCATCATTGTATTTATAAATAAATTAAGCTGTAATTTCCCATGTAAATATCCGTTGGCAGCACTGCCCGACTTTACTCGAGAGATATATGAAAGCGAATTAATGAATTATCTCGACAGCCCCTGCGGGAGATCGGGGCCAACCCACGCAAACTACCGTGGGCTTCCTTCACCCCCCTTGCCCCAGTGCTGCCCTCCCTCAGGAACGCTAGGGGCAGCAACGAACCGGCAAGGTGGGAAGTGTCCTGCCTCATCGGAGGCAGGGAAAAACTTTTGAAGGCGTGGACAACTTGGCAGCAAGCGGAAGCTGCGACCCCGAGTGTTCCGCCTAAAGGACTTCTGTGCTGGGGCGAGCTGCTCGGAATCCCTCCGGAGGAGGTGAAGTGGCCCCCAGCGTGTTGGGACAGTGGCACCCTCCCCCTCAGTTGGCAAGGGGTGGCGTTGCTGTTGCTGCATTGGGGGATTCCATGCAGAGCACGCCTCTCTCATTGGACATTTGGCAGTGTGGATGCCCGTTGTGCAGAGTGTGGCGAAAGGGAAACGTCCCCTCACCTATTGTTGGACCGCCCCACCCTTCGACCCCTTTGGAATCGTCTCTTGACGATCCTAGGAAATCAGGAGGACGCACCCAGGGACATTTTTCGACGCCTCTTCCGATCTGCCGCCGGCCGCGTCCGTAGCAGTTCTCTGCTGTGTCCGTGGAATCGCGGTGTGTTGGAACGCCGAACGGGGAAGGCAAAATGGTAGGGACGCCATCCATTGGGCGACGATGTTTTTGGAGACCGCGTCAAGATGGCCCCATCAGAATACTTCCAAAGCGGCACTTGTCAGCATGGTGAACAGGATGCAGAGGACGACTCCAGGCGATCAGTGATCCCTTCCCTCCCTTTTTCCTTTATTTTCTGTTTTCTGGTTTTCCCTCCTCCTTGGCCAACGGTGAGGACCTCACCGGTCCGAGTACCTGTTTTCGGCAAGTCGTCCACGCGTGGTGGGACCAAGTGTTCTACCACGATTGAAAAACTTTTCGACTTTATTAGAAACTTTTAACTTATAAATGCCCTGGCAAATCCGAGTGATGAACCTTAAATCATAATCTCAGCGAAACTGATATGCCCTAAACCATTTTTAAATACAGATTTGCTTTGCTTATTTGGATCACCGAGTTGATTCTATCTACGACAGAATGCTAAAACCCATTTCTCTTTTCTTTACCTAATTTGAATTTGCAGCCTTCTTTTCACGAGGTAAAAATCTGCCAATGAAAAAATTCTTCTCCGTCAAAATGTTCACATAAAACTGAAACATCGTTTCAAACGGATAGGTACAACTCTTTTAATTGGACCGTAGTGTTTATCAGTAGAGGACAAGGAAGATAACTGCTCCTCTACGGCATTGGTTAACCGCTGTTCCAGATATTTTGTTTCTTTCAATAAGAGATGCTTTTTCGTGCATGTCATCTGTTCATGTGCTGACAACCTGAAGGGGCCAGAGTCCCAGCGACGACGGGACGAAGGGGTGTGGTTCGTACGGGAGCGGGGGAAAACTTCTCCAAATGTGTTTGCTCCTGCGCAAACCCGAAGGAGGAGGTTGCCATGGGTGCGACGCGCCGACAAGAAATCCGGGAAGAGGAGGCTCCGAAAGCTCTCTCTATAAACGTCAACTCTTCCATCGGTTGCGAAAGGGCAAACAAATTTCAAGAACGTTTCCTTCGCTCTTTTACAAAATACGTCCTGGTAGTTGGTAGGCGGTGAGGATTTTAAAAGTAGAGCAGTCGACTCCATCCATGCAATCTTAGAGGATCAAAAAAAAGAAAACAGTTATTCGATAACTGAGTACATCTACTCGGTTTGCTGCTCCCAAGACGGACGAAAATAAGATTATGCCTCAGCTTCAACTATACATGGGAATAGAGAAATGCTTCGGTTTCCTTCGTCAAGTGGGAGAGAACGAAGGAGTGGCACAGTTTCCGTCAGGCGCTGAAGAGATCGTACCAAACTCCACTTTCGTCTTTGGCAGATACGCTGCTGCATTTGATAACCGACGGATATCAGCACAGGACTTTATTAATGGAGACGACACAAGTCAGCTCGATCACTTCAGGTCCTGTCCTCTTTTGTGTTTACAACCACAATTTTCTGGGTGTTGTTCGATCTTCCCGGTCCAAACGATGATTACTATCACTTGCTGACTTGGGGGATGGGGCTCAGTACCTGAATAGGGAACCGGGTCTTCTCAGGAGTGCTTCAGCACAAAAGGGAAAAGAGGTAAAACTTTCGTTTTCAAAGTAAATTCCATCGGAATTTTCGAATCGCGTTTCCATGAATATAAGTGCAGTTTTTTTTTATAACGGGATGCAAACCGAAGACCTCGATCGTAAATTCCAGTTTTAGGTTTTATGGAGTTTTCATGGATGCCCTCAGTCGAACCGACTCTTCGCGAAGCGCAGAGGGAAAGCTTTATTTTTTGTTACATTGTAAGCATTGCGTTTGTCTCGGGGCGGTTGGTTGGCATGGTAATGCCCGTGTTGTCCAAGTAACAGTCTTTTTCGTTTTCATTTTTCATGTTTTGCCGTCTCCAACATGCAGCACAAAGCCGTGTTTGGTCCGTGTGCTTATGCAGAATCGTTTGCACAGAGTGTGAATTTGATGTACTGATTGTGTGGCCGGTCATTAATTGGATACATTACCGAGTAAAGTAAATCTTATCAAATAAAATGTCGAATCACATGCCAAACATCTCCCAACGAGGGAGTTTCGCAGAGGGCTCCATACTGCGAATGTCATTAAAATATATGCGTGGTGCATGCATAATTTTTTTTCCATTCTTGCCCAGCAAACGAGGGAATTGCTTGTGAAATTACGTGTGCCGTTTTTGCCATGATGAAGCGTTTGTTTGTGTGATTTGTGCCTTTAATGAATCCAGTTTTGTTTGCCGTAGAGTTGGTGGCTTGCAAGCCGGTATTAGTCTGGGCTTGTGAAGTCAGTCATTGCAACCCACGTAGTAAATGAATTCTGAAAGGAACACTCATTTCAAGGATATAGCAATAAAGGCAAAACATGTTTCTTTAAGAAAAAAAACAAAAAATGTAGTTCTTGCAGGGATGGAAAGGTAGAACAGCAGGATTTGATATCAAGACTATTAGAAGGCATTCTTTTAAAAAATTAAACTTTGGTACTCGTTGCATTGAGAATAAAGATATAGGCTTAAGCAGGAATTCAAGCTTCCCTTCATCAGAAACAGGAGTTACCAGCAGCAGCACTTGTCTAAGTGATTCAGATTTTCTGAATGCAACAAAATTGCAACATAATGATGGTTCTCAACAATCTGAACATCAAGTAAATGATAAACGTAAAACATGCAGTGATGCAACATCTGAATGTTGCTTCAGTTATAAACTCAATGATAATACATGCAAGTTTTTATCTACAAATCTGCCTACATTAAAAGCGATCAACCATATGCACAACTTTACATTTCTTAATAGAAACAGAGCTACAACTCTCACAAGTTGTACTTCATCTTCTCATGCTTTAGAGAATTCTTTTCTGCCATGTCCAGCAAGTCCAGTATTCAGAAAAACTGTGAAGCATGTGCCACTGTCTGTGGATGTAATATGCAGTGATGAATCACAGGAAAAAGAAACAGGAGCTAGTGGAAAGGTAAGGCATATGCTTAATCAGTTCTTGTTCGACTGTGTGTGTTCAGGGGTGTTCACAAGCTGACATTGATGATTCATCACCTGAAGTATCCAAGTGCAGACAAAGGAATCTTACCAGCTGGTTGAGCTCCGTGCAGAGGCAGCTTTGTACTCCGGAAAAGAATAGCAACACCCTTGTTGAATGTTCAGTGCAGCAGTCTGCTAGAAAAAAATCCAAAAAGTTTGGTAGATTATTCTTAAGGTCTCCAATTTGCTTTAATTATGATCAGGGGAGGTTTTGTTGCACATCTGGTCAAATTTTTACATCAACAAAAATCAGATGCAGCATTGGACCGTCATTATCAAAGTCGTGGCCTTGTAAATTCTGTTAAATCCGCACTCCTTGTAAAAGTGCTGAAACTTGTGTGCAGTTATTCATTAGTTCAGCTGTGGTGCAGACAGAGTAGGCAGCAGCCAATCTGTGTTTTTGTAACAGAAGAAAGAGTCCAAACATTGGGGCTTTCAGAAGGGGACTCTGTTTTGATTTGCAAACCATGGTAGAAGACATTTTTGTGTGCTCAAAAATAATTCCAGTCAGGCAAAAGTTGTACTTTGGATCTGATAGGACCACTATTCTCATTGGTGCCGAAATATCCAAATGTCTAGAGGATCACATTCCTGAAGAGTATTCTCCTGAAAATATTCCCAGAGTTGTTGATATCGTCTGCCCATGTGATGGCATACCAAAAAATAGTTGTACGTATTTTGTTTTGCGCTGTTTTTCCTGATTTAACTGTTGCTTTTTGTAAATAATTGTGGGTTGTTTTGTTATCACGGTGATTCTGATTTTATAGGAAAGCACTGCAACAGGTTGATTTCATAAATTGGAAGTTTTCAGTTAGAAGAGTTAGATGCAGACAAGCCATCTTCATTTAGTGTTTCAGCCATACCATGCTCTACGGAAAATGAGCTTTGGATGTATTGATAAGTAAGGTATCCGAGCTAAGGCGGTTGGAATTCTGGAGGCTTTTTTTTAGAACTGTTTCCAGGGTTTCAATACGGAGGGCGGCGTCAACGCAACAATCCTGTTGGTCCACCGGAGGCACTTTGGAATTATTGAATTGCTTTGTGATTCTGATAATTTTATTATTATTTAAGAAAAGGTCGCCGAAAATTAGTAAACCCCGGAAAAGAATCACCCCCTTCTACTGTTGCATTCTGGCTCCAAATACACGTTTTCGTTTGAAAAAACGTGTTTTCAGCCTCCTGATCATGCTGAGTAGCGAAACAGCCCGCGTTCAGTGCATTTTGGTTTCGATGCATTATTTCAATACAAATTCATTGACGTTGTTGCATGCGTGGTGCAGAATTAGATGGGCCTATCGGGGAAGGAAAACGTTGGTCCGGCGGAGATTTTCGCGTCGTGTGATGTGTAACATACTGTTAAGGATATTAAGGCGTAACCCCCACGTCAGATTAGTCAATCTGAACAATTTTTTGGAAACGCCAAAAAATTTCCGAATCAAATATTTTTGTGCAATTTTTGCGCGTTTCACAGGCGAGAAGAGGTCAAGGTTATGGTAGTTGACTGTGGGCGGTGTTGGGAAGGTGTGCACCTTTTTCTTCGAATTTGTGCCGAACGTTCGCGCGACTTTTCTCATCCGATGGAGATGAGAAAAGAATACTTATGCTACACTTTGATCTCAGCCAAAAAAGGCCGAGAAGCGATTCTGTGAGGAGCGCTCGTGGCAAGCTGAGCTCGATGACTTTGGTATTGAAAATTGTTGGCTCCAAACTGTGCAACTGGTTTTCCTTAAATAATCCACGTGTAAAGCAACTGAGGCTGCCCGTCGAGTCGAAAGTTCGTTTAAAAGTTGGTGCTGCAGCACTGAAGTTGGGCGAGTACACTGGTTTGGTCCATGCCATCCGTCTACATCTTGGTTATCTGCTTAAGTCACGGCGGTACCGTAACGAACACGAAAACGTGGTCCTTGCAGCCTCGGATCAAAGTAAACCTGTTCGGTTCGGATCCAGGATTGGGTGTGGATAAGTCCAAACGTTGGAGATCAGACAAAGTTTACTTTGAGGAGAGACTACCCGAAGCGCCAAAGGGGTACTCTAATGCATCGTGATGTCCGCTATTCGTAGCACTTGCCCTGCCAGAAGTAATGCACTCTTGATGCAGTGTCCTGATGAGTGGGATCAGGGATGAATTCCAGATGGTGGTCCAGTTAAGCAAGGCAGTCTTCGTGTGAAGAAGGAGGGGTAAAGTTTCATTTGGTTCTCAGCCGAAATGAAGGTATACGATGCTTTCCATTATCGCTGGGAATTTCGGTGTGGTCTTTTGAGTCGGAAAAAGAAGATGAACCTATGCATACGTCAAATGATGAGAACGAACTACTGATTTCGTTGTCACATAGGCGCAGGCAATGTGGATCAAGAGAACGCAAGCATGTGGACCAAGTGGAACCAAAGTACGGACGTGGAAAGAGTGGACGATGGAGATTATTGGGACCATGGCTGTTGATACTTGTTCCGACTACAAACTGGTCTCGAGTAATCCGTCCATGTTCTACCAATGAAGGACGAAAATAATGCGTTTTCCACCTCCGCCAACGAGTGTGATCCTCACGCTGCTGCCCTTTTTTTCCTTTCTTCGACTTGATGTCAAGAGAAAGCATGAAGAGCCCTGATACGCGCTAATGGTACGGACTAAAGGAAGTGGTTCAACCGGATTGACAGACTTTATCAAAGGGTCAAGCTCTTTTAAGCTCGGACTTTCAATTTTTCATGTGAACTAAGGCGTGAACAATCCTGTATCTTCAGTGGAGGATGTGTGATAAGCATTTTGGGAATCAAACTGCATATACCAGTAGCTGAGTTTCTTGAAGCAGCGGCCGCCTCGCTATTCCTCTGCCAGAATGAGAGCAAACTCCGGCGAGAACCGAACATTATTTTTGCCCATCCTGCTGGCGGGCGAAAGGTCAGCAGAGGCAGTCCATCCGGGCACAGCACAGTACGAAAATAGCGGTTTCGAATCACTTGGCGCAGATGGCGTAAACAAGAAGATGAGCCGAGAAGAAAATCCCATTTTTTCCCCTTCCGTCCAGCATTTCGCATCGATTTCAAAAAGGTCTTGGAAACATGACGGCGACGGTGTCCATAGTGATTCCAAGCTTCCTAATGTATCATCTTGACCTTTGATTTAGCTAAGGATTGTCCATAGGTAATAGAAAGGGGCGCTGGGGGGTTCGTTTGATCAGAGGACGCATGCCGCCGACGTGGGTTCCTTCCAGGAGATGGTGACAAGTAACACGGCAGCCCCTGCCAGTCCTCCTTGGGCTGGCATCATAATGCATTCCTCGGGGCAAGGGGCGGGTTGTCTGGATTTTCCCTCAACGGGGAGAATCAGAAGCGATAGCACTCGAGCGGGAAGCTTATTCCGGCACCCACATGTGGAGACGTTGGGCTGCTGGCTCGCGTTCATGCATCGGAATTTCATGTCGAGCTGAACATTCTGCTACCGACAGGCTTTGCGAGTCAAATTTGCGATTGCACGAGTCGTTGCATTCTTTTTAGTTAACGCTTCGGCATTCCAATGTAACCGATGCGAGCCGCCTCCCAAAGAGCCAACGAAGATGCAACCACAATGCAGGCTGCTGCAACTTCCCTGAGGGAGGTGAAGCGGACATCGTACCGGCCGAAAGAGGATGGGCAAAGAGAGGCCGCATATTTATTTCTACATCTGTCATTCTGCGGGATTTTTTTTTTTTTTTTTGGCAAGTGACCGAAAAGTTGCCATTTTATTGCATCCTGTCGGTTCCAACAACGTACAGTTTCCAAGCTAAGTAATCCATCTTGGAGATCGCGCTGTATAAAGATGTAGGACCTGGAAACACTCCCTGCAGCAGCCGTTAAAGCAGCGGATGAACGATTAGGTCCTTTTATAACGTTAATGATTAATGTAGATCGTTTCGAAAGTGGGAACGGTGGTTATAGGGGCGCCAACAGGTGTCCGAATCGACATCAAACTCTGGATGAAGCGCCCATCAAGCGCAACATCTTTTATGAAAGGAAGAGGTTATCAGGAAAGGAAAAACTGTCTCCTGAAAGAAGGAAGGAAAGGAGTTCTTCAGATGTCAGTTCCTGAGCAAAGCTGAGTTTCATTCTGTCTACATGCGCTCCCACACGTACTGAATCGTAGGTCGTTTCTCCCCCGGCCTGAGGACGGACTACTTTCTCTGGCCTCCCCCCACGATGTGCCTGGGGATGTTCCTGTGCTGTAACCCCAGTGGCGAGAATCCCTTTCCATTAGGAAGCTCAAAGCACGATGACTCCGAACGGTGATTTCGTCTTCCTCGAGAAGGTCATTGGAGATTCGCTGTGTGCTTCCTAAAGAGGGATTTTCTGTTGAGAAAAAAGTTTCACACCCACTCCGTTTCATTACATTTGCTACGGCCGCTCGTAATTTTTTGCTTCGCTTAAAATCAAGGAGTATTTTTTTCCCTCCATTCATCTTTTCGCCGCGGTCACGCTGTTATTTGAAAAATGTGCTGAGCTTTTTCATATGCAAATATTCGTGGTTTTGCGTGGAGTTCCATCTCACCTGATGTATCATCAGCAGTTTCCCATCCACTTTCGTTTCCTTGTCTGATCTTTTCCAAGAATCAGCAAATAGGAGGGACGAACATTCCCAATGCTCAATAGACATTATACAGAATAATGTATGTACGTACACACATATGTACCCACATGTATATAACCGGTAAGCACGGCTTATGCTGACTGTATTTGCTGACATGCAATTTTCCATTGAAGGGTCCATGTTTCTCAAAACAGATGTTTGTGGGGGTTAATCCAAAATGAGCATTGGTTGGACCTATGCTGATACACGAAAGTGCCTCGACTACACTTGAGTAGGAGGAATCGTATGTAAAGGAATCTCCGATGTCAGAAAATGGCAACTGCAGGTGCTGCATGGTGACTGACGTGAGCTGTTTTGGTTCATTCACAGGGGTGCTCACAGGGGATTTCTAGAATGTTCCTTTCCAGTCAGGGAGCAAACAGACGAAAAGAAAGAACCGAAATGCTGAAATCAGTGAAATCGAACTCCGTTCCGTGAGCTCAGATCGGTCACATTTGTTTCGGAGAAATTCGCTTCGTAGACTCTTTTGATACTCCGACTTATGGTCCCGACTTGCTCTCCGCTTCCGCCTTTCTTTCCACTGCCATCATTCGATGTGTGCTTACCTATGTGTCCTCTGGACGATAGCATTCGAGATTGAAAACCAAAAAATATGTTCCTCCACGTTTTGACCCTGGCTGCGTTCGTCTTTTCCTTTCTTTCCTTTCCCCACCTGATTTTTAACCGTCCGAACAGAATCCTTTGGTCTCCGGAAACGAGGAGTGGCCATCTCTGTAGAAGCTGAAATCCAAAGATTAGATGATGTTAAGTCGCAGCGGAACGGCACTGACAGTGGGAAGGACTAACTGCTTCGTGATTTCGTGGGGCCAAAATTATCACTGGGTGACCCACTCCGTTCTTTTTGATTGCTGGAGCTTTTCAATTTGACCAACGCGGTGAGCGACGAACGATGCTTTCTTTGTGCTGCCTGTCTTTCACAGACCCCTGCAATGGGCGAGGGAAACACGGAAACCGATCTGCACGGAGTGCACATGCATGAAAACCCTTTTCCTTCTTTCCTTCCGTGCCAATACGCAGCGAGGAGCCGAAATCCTCCTCGGCTGATTTCAGAATGTCTCAAGTACGGCCTTATTTCGTTCCCCAGTGGCGGATTCGTCTTGCATTTTCGAAATTTCGGAATCGGGAACACCCGAAACGATTTTTTTCTTGAAAAAAAAAAAAAAATATATGCGGCGTGACGCATTGTGCCAAATCTTTTTTTTTCCTAATATGCATGTGAAAGTATAATATCTCTCATCCCATGTGAAAAGGGAAAGGGGGGATGCATATAAGGGAGCTGAATATATTCACAGTTGAGAACACGAAGTGGAGAATAGAACCCTGACAAGATGATGTGCTGAAGGGAACCAACACTATTACGCTGTTGGGCTTGTGTCTAAAAAATCACAGGTCGAAATTTTGTGACATTCCTTGCGTTCCTTAGGCTATGGAGGCCCTTATCGTAAGACCACGCCGAGTTGCAGTCTTCTAGTGGATGAGAGAGCAAGAGGAAGCACGAACTTCTGGCGATTTGTGCATGAATTCAAGTCAAGGACCGAGGGCAAGCTCGTGCCCATTGGATCCCGTGGACAAGTCGAGGTAGGAAGGGGTTTCAGGCAATTGCCTCGGAGTAGAAGATGCAGGTTGCAGCTGGTTTTAGTGCAGCCATCAAAGGCGCACGAACCTGAGTGGAACAAACATCACGATGCCTCACATCTAGAGACCATCGGGGGCTTTTCTGTTTTAACATCACTTCATTGCTTAAACGAAGCTGGCTGGGAAATTTCATGAGAGGCTCGAAGTCACAATACAACGTGGATCCAGTCTGCCTATTCCAACTAGTAGAGGAGCCATTCATCTTGTAAACATTGCTCGTTAAAAAGTTCCATTTCGAGTTTCAAATAAATTAGAAAATCGCAGAAGTACTCCAAAAATGATTGGCAAATGGGGTGACTCTTAGGAGATAAAAGATCACGAGGAACGCAATATGACAGTGACTTATAAGCTGAAAATCATTCCACGAAATACAAAACTCTGGGAAGAAGCGCACTGCGACTAGCACTGGTACTTCTGCAGATGAGGCAGATGCCACGGTCAACAGCAAAACGGTTACGAAATCACTCGAGCGTGGAGTTTAGAGACGTAGGAAAATCAGCACTGGTAGGATCCATCGTCCAATGGTCTACTACAGGAGGATCAAGGAATCCAGGGAAGATTCCAGCAGAATAAAAGAGAGTTGTCGATGGACCGAGGACATCGGTGGATGGCGAGATCTGGTGTGACCTGGTTCGGAGAGTGGACTGAATAATCAAATACAGTATGGCACTCTCAAAGACGAACATAAGAACCAGCAGTACGAAAGCCAGCACCACTGGCATTCAGCTCTGTGCTCATGGGAATGAAACCTATCAGAGATGTTCACGACAAAACCTATTGCTATAGTGAGAAAAATGGAACTGGTGATTCCAGAAATTCCACTCAGCTTGTGGCCGAGCGAAAACGGCTCCACACCTCTTCATTTGCTCAACTCTGTACCCAGTGTGGGAATGCATAGAGAGAATAAGGGTGCTCCAGGAACCTGAGGGGGTGCTTTGAAGGGTTTTCACGGTCGTTTCAAAGCACAACCTAATGTTCCGGCCGTGTGTTGCCTCCTTCATCTCCGGAGCGCCGATACGAAGGAATGCCACCATCCAAGGCGGACAAAGGAAGGAGTCTCTCCAAGGGCCTGGTGGAAAGGGAAGTTCCGGAGGGAGAGTACGAGCATCGCTTCAGCGAAACCCGGTGCTGCATCCAAAAAGGAAGCCGCAAGAAAAAAAGAAACTGACGAGGACGGCAATCACAGTGTACATATGTGGCCGTTTTCCTTCGACCGCTTGCAAACGAAACGGGGACGATGTCCACCTATTGTGAGCGTTCCGACGAGAAATAAACCAACTCGAATGTATGTACATCGGAGAAAGCAAGGGCTGCATCTTTTTTGTCATCTATTCGGTCGAGGGGAACGATGAAGGAAGCTGACCTTGCAGGGGTTAGGAGCATGCAGAGAGATTTGTTAAAATACAGCTGATGTTCCCTTGATATCCAAAGTTTTACACATCCGGAACTGAGAGTCGATCTCTGCGAACTGGGTCCGAAAGCTCAATTTACACGTGTACTGTCTTTAATGATTTGGAGACAGATGGATGCATCAGGATTCGAGACCTCATGGGAGCATCAGGATCGAATGGGCGTCTCCATCGATGACACTGATAAGGCGATGACAGAGCCATAAAAAAAACTCTGGGTGGCCCAATTTATGGCACTCCCATATGGAAGAAATCGCTGCGAGTTAGTAGGGAGCCACGATCTGAAGTAGTAGAAATGTCCATTGATGCAAATGCACGGAGTGACTGCCATTCGAGCGTGGTCACAAAGGGAAATAAATTAAGCAGCCAGGAAGCGAAAACTCTTAACGATACGATCTGAAAGGGTTAAGGATCCCGAGGCGAGATTTTCCGGATTGCACCCTTTTGAACTCGGCGGCGGTCGAGGACGGAGGACTGGAGCTGAGATCGGGAGCGGACGCACCCATCGTGTCATTAGAGATACCCCTGCGTGCTTCTCGAAAGCTGGAGCGCCCTGATCTCTCGGTACGAAGCGCGACCCTCAACGCCGCAGCATCTTTTCGGAATTCGCTGTGCGCGCATACGTGCGATTCGGGTCTGCCCGCGGCTCTTGCAGCTGGCCGGCGATGCTCGCGAGCTGCCCCGGAAGCTTCGACGGCAGCGGATGCTGCTCGGAAGTTCAGTAGCTCCTCCCCCTTGGCTTGGGACGGATCATCGTGGCGGCATCTCCCCTCCAAGGGTTCACCCCTTCGCCGCATCGCTCTTGCGATGCGGCCAAAGGGTAGACTCCTCTCTCATCTTCCTCTCCCGTCGCCACGCGCGCGGTTCTCCCCTCGTTCCCGCACTACGTGCTCGGCCCGCTGAGAGTGCTCTAAAAGTCCCGGAGGCTGGAGCGTTTCCGTTTCTCTGGAGGAGTGCTCTAGCGGAAAACCTGTTTCCGGCGGAGTCGCGCCCATTACCCGGCTTGGTGTTCGACCAGAGCTGAAGTTGGTGTTTTCCTCTCTCATGAGTCTGATCAGAATATCCGATGGTCCTTTTTAAGGTCGATTCCCGAGGTCTTGCCGCGTCCCGGAGCTCGAGAAGGTGCGAGCACGCGCTGTGGCTTCCGGAACGCGGGGCCCTGCTCTGTGATTTCCCAACGCTCCAGCTTTCCTTCTTTTGAAAGGAGAGGGTTGAAAGGTCCTCTTGAAAAGCATCTTGCTCTTTTTCAAGATTCCTGAATCCAGAATTCCCGTCCAGAATAAAGCCCTCTCGCTCCACCGGGTCCGCCACAGCAACGAAATGAGAGTCTTTTTCCCGTGGTGTCTCCTTGTGATCTTTCCGGGGATTCTTCAACGTGGGTGAGCGCGTTCTTCCTTCCGGCAAGCGGGTGAGGAGGAGCTCGGAACTTTCGAGAAAACGAAAGGGAAAGGATGGCGGCAGACGTGGAAGGCAGCCGTCGGACATGGGAACCCTCCTCATCCGTCAGGAGCAGTGCCTTTCGTCCAGAACAAGAATTCCTGATTGGACGCATGGAGATGGAAATCATTGGTTTACTATTTGGACCAACTTTGCTCTTCTGATCGCCTTTGTTCTAGCCGGATGAACTTCTGAAATCCCTTTCATCATCAGGCACGGCTTCTCGGCTCATCTCTCATCCTCAAGTGACGAGAGCCACTCTGCCGTGACCGCCTTCTTCATCGGTTGTGCCAAGCCACCCTGGCAACCTCGGACCCGTTCTCCGCATCCTGCAGATGGCTTTCCTGTCCACGGAGCACCTCTCGATCCACAGACCCACTCTGCCCTCAGCCACCGGATGCCTCCGAGCTTGGTCGGGTGCTTCTTCGGTCCCGAACGCTTCCTGTCTTCGGCATTCGCAAGCTTTGCCGGATTCTCTTCGGAAAAAACCCCGTGTTCCTGTTTCCGGGAAGGAGGCTCTTATCAGAGCAGAGGGTAAAAGGGAAAGACCGCACGGACTTTGGTCTTCAGCGTCTCGCTCTCGGTCCCCTCGAGAGGAGGCACAACGGTGGCCCGGACTGGACGGGGTCACGAAAGATTCGTGCTGCTACCACGAGAACTAGAGGTCCGCTCTCACTTCCTCAGGAGCCGTCAGCTCATCTCGTGTCCCCCCCCTCCCCGATATTCCGGAGTTTGGAATTTCAGGCCACCTCTGAAAGGAGGAGCCATCCGGACGCTCCTCTTGGGGGAGGAGGGGAGGAAGACTGGCCACTTGGGAGGGGGGAGGGACCAGCATCACGATCGCTCTGAGGAGAGAGGAGCAAGGTCGGCCCAGCTGCATCGCCTGAGCAGCAGTGCTGCTTGTCTTGCCGAAGTCAACAGCTCTCCGCTCTTACGAGATCGATTGGTCTTCTCTTCCCGGCCTTCATGAGACGAAACGACCTTCATCCGCTCACGCGAGGACTTCCGTCCGCTTTTTGCTAGACGGCTGGAGGAAGGCTCGCAGAGTACGAATTCCCTCAAGGGGACGGTACTGGCAAGATGGTGATCACGACAGAAGGGGGGAGGGCAGGAAGATCCGCCATCTCGAATCGAACTCCGCGGCGAGGATGCTGGATCTGCTCGAGAACACATCTCAGGAGCGGCGCAGGCAGCGTGTTGACCCGGATGGATGACGCCTCCCTTGTGCCATCACCGAGGGTGGGAAGCGCTTCCGGAGAAACGGGAAGCGGCGACCACGAGCGAGCGGAACGCCGCAGCGGCGCCGTCGGGGCGGCTCCCTTCATTCCATGCCAGCGGCCTCTGGTGGGCGGAAGGGGCGGGAAGGCAAAGTGAGCGTCTTCTCCGCATCGAAGTAAGATGCGGCTGAGATGCCCCTGGTCACCTCCGGGAGGGCAGAGTCCTGCCGTCGTCGAGAGAGTCCGCGCGCGCTTCGATCCTCCGCCGATGGTGGCAGTGAGGCTGCGCGGCTCCCCCCCTCCGCGCGCGCTGGCCTCCTAAATCTCCGGGGAGAAGAAGAAGCAGGAATCTGAGAGAGCGGAACTCAAGGTCCAACCTACAGGAAAATGCAGCGTTTGTTTCTGGTGATCTTCCGCTGCTAGGCAGCAGCTCCTTCTTGGAGCTTTTCAGAGGAGGCTCCCGCTGATCCGAGGAAGGGAGAGTTCTTTCTGCACCCCGGCTACCTTTCGATCTTTGTGGCCGGAGGGAAGGAACCGAGCTCGAAGGGCAGCTGAGGACGGATGATCCCCTTGTTCCCTTTCCCGTCAAACTGTGTTGCCAGGACCTCAGGGCCTTCGATGGCGATTCCCTGCACTCAAGACTGCCACCTGCTGGCAAATATGCGCAACAAATTGGATGGATGGGAGCCCGCTGTCCTTGCCCTGCTCCCTTCAGTGTTTCCAGTCATCCAGGCCAATGGGATCAAAGTTGCGGTTTACATCACCTGAGGAGCTACTGACCGCGGTCGCCGTCGATACGACCGTTGCTCCCAACACGTGCCCGGAGGATGCTGGATGCTGCTGCTGCAGGGCGTTGCTTCCTGCTTCGTGTGCCCCCGCTTGATGTACGCCAGCGAGCTCGTCGTCCCTTGGGTCCCGACCCACCGCGAATCTTGCCACCGGGCGCTCCTCCAGGGAGGAAGAAGTCCGGAACCGGTCTCTTCCGCGCACTCGTTCGCTCTCCTTCATCTACCTCACCTCCTCTGAGTCTGCTATTGAAGTCTCCCAGGCGTCAGGAGTGGAGTCGTATAAGATGACCCCTCCCTTCGTTCTGGAGTGCTGAGTCCAGCCGGAGTTTCGAATCGACTCCCGAATCGGTTTCAGGAGAAAAGCATCGGCTTCCAAATAGTCCTTCTCATTTGGTCCACTCGTTCGTCTCGTCGGCTGGTGATGGGGCTGGAGTCCTCTACACCGCGGCTGAGAACATGCCCCAATCTTCCCAAGACACGCACATGCAGCGCGTGTGGTCAACTCCATTTCCGATGGCCTGATTGCCCTCAGGGGTATTCAACCTTTGACCCATGAGCTGGTGTTTCTTCAGAGGAAGCGGCCAGACGCTGTACGATTTGCCCTACGCACGACGCAAGGCCCATCCTTGATCCGCATGCTCCTCCTCCACAGGAGGCTGCTTTTTCCACTCAGCTGCAGCGGGTCAGACGTGAATTTCCGCCTCGAGCCACCGTCGGGCTCAGCGACCACCCTGTGTCCTTCCTTCTCAGCTCCGGCACAGTCCTGGACGCAGACGAATGCCACCGCATCCGTGTCCATGCGCTTCTTGTGTGCTTTATTGTCTTCTTGTGTCGCAGATGCTTGGTCTTCTGGAATTCTCAGATGACACATCCCCTAGTTCCCCATCTGTAGATTGGGACTGAATTCTCTTCCTACAACCCTGTGTAAATTCGGCAGAGAGCGGACCAGAACGGCTGGATGCTGTGAAGCAAAGTGTATGAAGTTGAAAAGTCATCACGGAAGGTGGTGATCTGTTAACGACACTAATGTGCGCCACCTTCTCTATCCAGTGCTGCTGCTCAGGCTCACTCTCCGAGACACAGTCTCCTCCCCTTAAGCCATCTCTCCTTTTCCCCTTCTCCTATAGAAGAGCGCAAAGAAAGCTGCGGCTCAGAAACACTCAGCAGGCCACTCCCTCCTCGTTATCGCTTCTGGCCCCCCGCACTCGTTCTCTATGGAAACGGAGAGGCAGCGGACCCTTTTCGGAGTCTGCCGCCTTACAGTCGATCACTTTACTGCTCCTCGTTCTCCGAGATGCATCCTCCTCTACCCAAGCCCTCTCGATACGCGGAGACGGGCTCGCACCGGAAGGGTTGGGGAGGTCACCCCTCGGTCTTCACTCCCAAGGGAGATATCGAACTGAGGGCGTGTGTCTCCAGGGGAAGAGCAGGTCAAGTTTGCTGCTGGCTCCTAGCCTCTCCCTCTAGCCGCTCCTCCATTCCCTGAATCCCAGCAAAGGGTTTCTCGCTGTTGCCGATGGCCCAACCGACACTTTTGGCGTATGCTGTGAGGGTGTTGGATGCCAGATGGACCACTCCGTGCTTTTCCCAAGATCTTCCTTTCAGCGCCAGCGGCAGTTTCATCCCTTGCAAATCCTTGTCGAGGTTCCTCAGGTCTCAGTCTTTCGAGTATCCCGCGACGAGTGCACCTCCTGACCGGGGCACTCACTGGAGGGGAAGTGAAGGCACCACGATGTTTGCTCTTCGCTCGCTGCGTCGATTCTCCCGGAGCTATCGCGGAGTTCCCGAAGGGACAGGGGACGTCCAGCTAGGCGGCTCTCCCACCGGTCCAAAGCAAGAACTCGGGTCACGGCGTCGAGTCTATCCTTGATTGACGGCAAGGAGGAGGTCTCCAGATCCCGATGCTTCTGGCCAACTGGCTCTTGGTTCGGGAGCTGAGATCAGTGCAGTCGACGAGATGACGGAGGACGTGCAGGAGGGATTTTCCCCGCTCCACCTCTGCAGATACGATGATCCACGCCACTTCCGGTGGACTACTCTGCCACAAGCAGCATGCGCGAATGGATGATCCCGAAAAAGCGTTCCGATGCAACATGCTGTCCGGCGCGAGAATGAAACCTTTCCCTGGTCCGAGATGCTCCATCATAAGAGAGACCCATCTGGAATCGGAAGTCTCCCGACCCAGTCCCCAGGCAGGACCCATTGCAATTGGGTGGGATTTAGGGAATGGAGGAGTGGCTAGAGGGAGAGGCTAGGAGCCAGCAGCAAACTTGACCTGCTCTTCCCCTGGAGACACACGCCCGCAGTTCGATATCTCCCTTGGGAGTGAAGACCGAGGGGTGACCTCCCCAGCCCTTCCGGTGCCATCCCGTCGCCGCGTATCGAGAGGGCTTGGGTAGAGAAGGATGCATCTCGGAGAGCGAGGAGCAGTAAAGTGATCGACTGTGAGGCGGCAGACCCCGACAAGGGTCCTCCGCCTCTCCGTTTCCGTGGAGAACGAGTGCGGGGGACCAGGAGCGATAACGAATGACCTGCTGAGTGTCCCTGAGCCTCAGCTTTCTTTGCGCTGTTCTATCGGAGAAGAGGAAAAGGAAGAGAAACGTGCTCCCTTCCTTGCTCCCCTTTCCCGGAATTCTTGTTTCCCTTCTCTCTCCCCTTTTCCCCAGCGGAATTGCGGAACGGATGCGGCGGTTACCTGAGATCCGACCCCGTCACGCCGTCCGCACTCGTCCCCATGGAAACTTTTCGTCTCCCCGAATACCCTCTCCGTCTCGTCCCCCCTCCCCTTCCTCGCATGTCCCCTCTCCTTCCTTCACCTTCCTCCTGCACCCCACTTTCGAGATGCTCTGCGCTTCCGTACTTCCTGACCCCTAAGAGTCTTCAGATGGAAGGGACCGCTGCAGATCGATAAGCGACGGATCGGATCCACTGATGCAGATAAGATAAAATCAGAAGGAGAAGGAGAGAAGAAGAAGAAAAAATATACACACAGAAACCCGAACAAAGGAAAAAAAAAAGCAAAGATGCCTTGCCTGTCGATTTTTGGACCTTTCTCTCGCGACCTCCAAAGATCCCCCTCCCTCCCCATCTTCCCTCCCCTCCCCCGTCGAGAACAGGATTTTTCCTGGTCGTGTGGTTTTGGGGCGCACGTGACGGAAACGATGGGAGAGAGAAGATGGGGAGGAGGAGAACGGGGGTAGGGGAGGGGGAGCACTCCCCAAAAGGGAAGGAGCGGGCGAGTTGCGGGTGACGCGGGACGCTCCGCTCGGCGCCGACACGCGTCCCGCAAACCGCCTCCATTGCCACCCTCCCTCTTTCCCTGGGGAGGCATGCCTCCCCATTTACACCCTCTGTCCTGAGGCGCGGTGACTGTCGTCCCGCGCGTGCGAGAGCATCTGGGGAACAACCGAGACCCGGCCTACGCGCCTGTAGAGTCCTCCGGTCAAGTCCCCCCCCCCTCTCTCCTCTCCCGCGCACTCGTGCGGGGCAAGCCGCTCGACACGGGAGGGCGCGCGAAGGAAGGATCGACCCGCCATCTTCCTTTGTTGGTCGCATTGACCCTCGATTTGCGCTAAAGGGAGCGTCGCGAGCTGCGGGTTTCGCGTTCCTCGGATCCTGGAAGCGAGGAGAGGGATCCGAGAGGAGGAGGCTGACCCGAATGAGCCCCAGCCCCTCGAGATCCTAGAAAGACCGTCTGCGAACAACTCGCTCCTTTGCTTTGGATCCTTCCTCTGAGTCTGTTGGCTCCCGGGACGGAAACGCGGGTGCGGCGGCTCGAAGTGGTAGGGTGTGCGGAGCAGCCAGGAAACTGCGGAGAAGAAAGCCTCCAGCCGGAGAGAGCCCGTTCCCGGGAGAGTGGCCGTGTGTGTGTGGGACTAACTCAACGGTGGCGATGGCGCAGCCATGGCGAAGCGGCAGAGCGAGATGCGCCGCCTTCTTGCATTCGTGTAGATCCGGCAGGGGGCGATGCGCTGGCGCGGGATGGCGAGCTGGAGTGCGTTCCGAGCGTTGGTCTTCCCGACTTGCCGGCGGAGTCCTCCAGGTCATCATTGTGGCCCTCCTCCATCCCTCCGGTGGTGGGAGAGAGGTGGAGCACTGTCGGGCAGGAGGTGCGGGTCTCATCCCTGGAGTGCCCTCGAAAGGACCGCTGAGGAAGGAGGGAAGGCACATTCGTGCGAGGTGGCAGCGCTGCTGGGAACGAAGCCATATGACACCAGTTGGCTATGCCACGAGCTCTTCCGCAGAGCCTTTGAATCCCCAAATCGGAAGGGACGAGCGGTACTACGACAGACGGGGAAGGGGGGTGGGGGAAGAGAAGCGTCCTGCATCTCGGCGGTGGAGAAGGTGGTATGGCGTCACCGACCTCACTCTTTCCGTGCCGTTTTGTCGGCGAGGAGGTTCCGCCTTCCCTTCCCTTGCACGTGACTCATAGGATGGGAAGGGTGGAAGGAAGGGCAGAGGTATCGTCCATGCTGCCGCTCTTCCTGTGAGGACTCATCATGGAGACCATCCCCGATGGAAGCAGGGAGGGCTCATGTGTGCTTCCCTCTGACGGTCCCAAACAAGAAGATACAGCGCTCCAAAGAGGAGGTTGCGAGACTGGGAAACCTGGAGAGAAGAACCACCTGGAAAAATCACTTCTCGATGACTATTCCTTTTGGTCAGTAGTAACCTTAGCTGTGCTAAGGTTACTACTTTGGCTGCTGGGAAAAATTTCACCTGAAAGAGAAGGCTGCCCGTAGAGGTCCAGAAGGAAACGGAGAAACGGGAGCTCGCTCTGGAGGAAGTGAGCAGGGATCGGTGAGGGGAGGTTCCTCAGAGAGTGGGGTGCCGGGGTGCAGCCCTGCTCCATGGATGCACGTGCAGAGGATCGGCTGAGGGGATGCCTCTGACCGTGTCCGGAGTCGTTGCCTCCGAGAGGAGAGTGCCGGAATATGCGGTGATTTGCGGAGCAGTCGCTAGATGGCAGAGTTCCGTCACCAAGGAGAAAGGCTCGCAGCTGGGGAAAGGAAAGGTGAAGCGGAAAGGAGGAGCCAGGTTCCGCTGCCCCAGGTAGGGGAGGCCCGCGGGACATGTCCCTGAGCCATTCCCGGATTCGGGGAAAGGGAAAAGTCGTCCGGGTGTCCGGGCGCTCCGCAGGAGCGCGCGGCGCCAGTTTCTGCGAGCTGCAGCTGCTGCTGCTGCTGCTGACCCCGTGCATCTCGCGCGGGTCGGTCGCGGAGTGCCTCGCGCATCCCTGAAAAGGAGGAGCTGGAGAGGTCTCGGTTGGACCTCTTTCCATCTCTCCAAGGGGTCGAATGGGACCAGAGCCAAGGTTGCCTCCTAAAGGGCCGCGGGACAGACTCGTGCGGGAGCTCCTGCGACAGGGAGGGGGGGGGGGGGCGTTGGCGGAATTCGAAGGAGTCCCATGTGTCTCACCAGTGCCGCTCCCGTTCCAGAGAGCTCAGCGGTCTAGCGAGATAGGCGAGACAGCGGGGAGCTCTGGCTGGCTGGTTGCCATGGAGTTTCCATCTCTCTCAAGGTGGAGCAGTATGGTCCAGCTCCTCTGAAACCGCCGCCTCTCCTGGTTCCCTTGTTCTCAAAGGGATCCCTGAAAGAGGGGGGCCCACGAACGGGTTTCCTTTCCTCCCACGGTCTTGGCTCTCCGTCTATGTGAGGCGGGCGGTGCGAAGCGAAATGCTACCCTGCAGGAGCGCCGCCTGCTCTTGCAGAAAAAGCTGAGGGACAGAACCAGGGAACCCTTGGAGATCAGGGAACAGGTCCAGTAGAGGAGTGGAAGGGGCGGCAAGCCGCGTGGGCTGGCGGGGTGCCGAGGGAGCCGCCGAAACGAGTGGGCGGGGACGCCAGTTTGCACACGCCGTGCCAGGGACAGCCTCGCAGTGCCAGAGGGGAAGTCGGCAAGGGTCAGCTTCTTCTGCCTCTTTCCAAGTCTGCTCTTGCCCCTCTTGGTGCTCCTCCGCACCCTACTTTCTTTGCTCCTCCTCCTCTTGTCGAGGTCTCGGACCCTCCTGGGAGCCTCTGCGCGGGATTCCCTCTCGTAGGAGGCTCTCCTCCTTTTCCCCGAAACACACAGCGGTCCTACTCCTCTATTGCCCTCTATTGGCGGAACGACCCAAATTGGTCCGGAGACAAGATGTCCGGGAACTCGAGTGGTTTTTCTGCGTACTTTCGAAACCCGAGGGGACTTGACCAGTCTGAAGCAGGCAGGAAGAGCCCTCAGCCTCTTCCTCGAACCTCCTTGCTCCTGCGCTGGGGACATCGGAAGGGAGCGCCCTCGCACCCCCTGCTCTTCCCTCCTTCCCCTCTCCTTGCTTTCCGAGTCAGAAAGAGCAGCTGATCCTCTTCCACCCCTACTCCTTCTTGTTCCAGACGCTTTTCCAAGGGGCGCAGGCCAGGTGGGAAGAGGGGAGAGAAGAAAGAAGAGAAGGGGTTTCCCTATCCCTCTTTCCCGCGCCATGTAGAGTCCATGCCCACTCTGAGACCCGCCGCAGCCATTCGATCGCCTCCTGAGCGATAGTAAGGAAAACCCAAGACCTATTCTTTACCACTCCTTCCTCTCCTTCTCCTCCTTCCGCTTCATCCGGTCCCCACCCAACGTGCTGGTTCCGGGATGACCAAGACGACATCCCCCCTTTTGCGCTTTCCCGTGCTCCTCTCGAGGCCGAGATCGGAGGGAAAAGACCAGAAACACCCTTCTGGTGCGGGCACGCCCCTCTTCGAACGTGGGGGTCCGTTCCTCTTCCCCTCTTCCCAGGAGACGAGAGAAGAGGAAGCAGTCGTGACCAAGGAAAGAAGGGCAACGTGACAGAACCCGGTTCGGTCGTGGGGGGGGGGGGGTTCGGAGTGGAAGATCTTCCTCTCTCCATTCCTCCTCACCGGGTGTAAGTCAGCTGCTGGCGACTCGTTTCCCCCCGCGACGGCGGGGTGCGGAACGACGAATTCCCGGGAAGCTCATCCCAGCCTCCTGCCCCGACCGTGCCCAGCAACCGCCTCGCCTCATCCTTTGCTATCTCCTTGGAAACCGTCCGTTCTCTCGGCAGCCGCGGTGCTCCATTGTGCGGGTTCCTCGCTCTTCTCTTCTTCCCCTCTCCTCTCTCTGACACCTTTCTTCCCCACGTGGAAAAGGAGGAGGAAGCCTCCAGCCGGAGAGCCCACTCTCGAGAGAGGGGCCGCAATGGGAGGAAAAAGCAGTACGGAGGGGAGGAGAGGCTTACTCGACGGTGGCGATGGCGCAGCCATGGCGAAGAGAGATGATCCGGAAGTGCTCGTCTTCTCGCTCTCCTGTAGATCGGCAGGCGGCGACGCGCTGGCGCGGAATGGCGAGCTGGAGTGCGTTATCAGGACTGGTCCTCCGACTCACCGCTGGAGCCCTCCAGGCCTTCGTTGTGCTCCCCCCTCCCCGGCGGTGGCATGAGGAGGCGTCACCGTTTTCCGCGCTACCAGAGGCAGGAAGAGCTACTGGTTGCTGGAGGCCAAGGGGACGGGGACGGGGGTAACATGAATGTCAGAGGTGCCGGATCAAGGCGCCAATCTCCCGCCGTTCCCGGTCCGCTTTGCTGGGGGATCCGGCTTCCCGAGTGGAGGGGCTTGAAGTGGGAGGTAGGAAACGCGAGGTTTCTGGGGCGGCCGCCCCTGCTAGGCACGCTAGTCTCCCCCTTCCTTGCCCCCCCCCCCTCTCGGCCCACCCAAAACTCCCCACTCTCAGAGAGGATCCAGAGGAACTCTCGCATGTGACGCCGAGAAGGGAGTCCTCCCCCTAACCTCCGCTCCTCACCACCCCTGCTACTCTTCCGAACCGTCCCGCCCCGGACACTTCTCCGCTGAGGGGCGGAGCACGTAGATCGGCGGAGCCAGGACGCGCTGTTCCCGAGGCGGGACGGGAGGGGGGAAGACCGAGTAGGAGGCGGCGGAGCATCGATGGGGGATCAGGAAAGGTAGGTAAGGGAAGGAGGGGAGAAGGGGAGCAAGGAAGAGTGTCTCGTCCTTTTTGCTGGTACGAGGGCAAACGCACTCCCCGCCCTCCTTATTCTCCTGGTCCCCCGTTGGCGTCTTCGCCTCCCCCCCCTTTTCCCGTTTGTTTTCTCCCTCGCACGATTTCGTGAGCCGCCGCCCAAGGATGCGACGCGGCTTATCCACGAATGTGGGTCACCGGACCCTCGCACACGCGCACGCGCAGCGGCAGGCCTCCTCTCCCTCCTCCTGAGCCTCTCTTCCCCCCCCCCCTCTCGGACGGGCGGACTCCGTTGTGGCCTTCAGGCAGCCGGCGGGGAGAGAGTTCGACCGGACGGGGGCGGGTCGGCGTGTGCGCGCCGCCGGCCGCGGCACAAGGACGTGCGGGGGAAGGAAGGGAGGGAGGGGTCGGTCGAGGACCGCCCCAGCCTTCTCGACGGGGGTGGTGAGGTGACGGTTCCTCCCCCTCCCCTTCCCCCGCGCGCTCGAGGTGGCGGCAGTGGGCAGTTGCGCAGTCCTGGCGACGCCCTCAGGAAAGGGAGGGGAGACTCTATGCGGGCGACCGAGAACGACCCCACAAGGGGCACTGACGCCCATCCGAGGACTCCCTTCTGCCTATTGGGAGGTCGGGAGACCCCGAGGCCACTCCTGGGGAGGGGAAGCGGGGAGAGGACGTCGTGGGTTCCCCCTTTTCTTCCTGAATCCCTCATCCGGGAAAGGATACGCCCGCAGGGAAGCAAAGGGGAATGCGGCGGGGTGCGCCTCTCTAGTCGGATCTTTCCTTGCCCCGTTTCCATGGGGATCCGCCTCCCGGGAGTCTCCAGAAATGGGAGAGGTCGGGACGTGTCCCTGCCGGAGAGCACGCTCCTTCCCCAGTGGCCGGATGGCCGGACTGAGTGGTGCCTGGGGGGAAGGAAGGAGGCGAGGGGCGCCCTCCCGTTCGCCGAAATGCCTTCAGAGGTTCGCTCGCTGCAAAGGTCAGGCAGAGGGCGCATCGCAGTGTTTAAAAGCAGCGCTCGGCGGAGGACGCCCCAAGGCCGGCAGGGGAAAATCCAGGTCGCGGATCGCGGAGCTTCCGGGAGACCCTCCGGCCTGTTTCCCGGACGAAGAATGGGGAGGTGGGAGGGGCCCTTGCTTCCGTAGACAGTCCCACAGAGGGTTCGAAGATTTCGGAGTCAACTGCCGGAGGGGAACGCCCCCTCTTCTGTTTCTCTCCTCCGAGGGACCGAGGACGCTGTGGGAGTCCCAGGTGTCCTCGACAGACGTATCCTCCGAGAACGACGAGAAGAGCGGCGACGGCAGGGAGGGAGGAAGGGAACAGCATGCGTGTCTCTCCATCCCCACTCCTACTCCCCCCCTCCCGAAATCTCGGCTCGTGGAAGGGGGTCGAGGGGGTCGAGTGTCCGCTCGTCCGCCGCTGTCCTTCCCGGAAAGCTGCACCAGGGAAGAAAGTGCAGGGCGCGCGCGCGCGCGCGCGGCGGCTGGACGCCTCGCGTGACCCGGGGACACGGGAACAAAGGTCATGCATCCTCTGGGGGCGCGCGACTTGGCGGCCCTCCCTCTCCCCCTCTCACGTTTCGCGCCGGCTCCGAGGAGCAGCTGCGCCTCCCCGATTCCGGGAACGCTGGAGGCCCCAGAGGCTGGAGGCCGAAGTGTCCCCAGGGAACTCGAGGGATGCGGCAGTCGGGCAGACGCGAGGGGGTCGTTATCCCCCTTTCTCCCCTAGCCATTCCTTTCTGTGCGCACTGCGAGTGTTTCACAGGTTCAAGGAAGGCATGGAGGGGTCAGTGGGGTCACCGTGCTTTGCTCGGGGAGAGAAAAACGCGCGCGACGTATGCTCTTCTTGCTCTCCCGAACTCGCGAAGTCCGTGAAGGGAGAGCAGGAAGGCCGCCGGAGGTCTTCCCGTTCCCCCAACGGCCCGGCCCACTGCCTAACCCTTGCAAACAGGCGCTCGCCCTCCGTGCTCTCCGTGCGGCGCCCACGCAATCCCGCGCCCCTGCCGGCCTTCCGCCCGCCGGTCCGCCCACGTGGGGGCTGGCGCGTGCCTACCTGCGCGAGGCTCCCATGGGTTGCCTAAGCAACTCCTTCAGCAGCGACCGAGGAGAGAATCGGCAGCGCTCCCCTCCTGGACCGCCCTGCAACGTTTCTCCCCCAGCGCCCGTTCGAGATGACCCCGCTCCACCCCCGAGACGTCCGTTCTCGCTGCCTGAGAAAGGGTGCCAGGAGAGTTCTTACCCCCCATGGCCCCCGGCAATCTAAGCTACAGGGGATCTCTTTTGGGGAAGCCCTGGGCTCCCGCTCCCCTCCCCTGTTCGCTAACTTGGAGGGGTGCTGCCCCCTGGGTACTGAAGGCAGGACACGTCTCCTAGAGACGGAGTGGAGGAAAAAGGCTGCATCCGGGATTCCTCCAGAAACAACAGCTTCCCAGGGAGCGTCCAGATGTAGGAAGAGGGACGAAGAGGGTGGCCTCAGTGCCCTCGCTGCAGGCGGAGAGGTCATGGGGGCCCACCAGCGAGCGGTCCGGCGGGAGGACGGCGGAGACAACGTAACCCGGCCCCCTTCCCCGCCCCCCGACTATGGATATCTGAGATGAGGAGGTGGCGGCGGGCGAAGGAGGGAGGAGAGTCCGAACCAGTCCCCTTTTCTACCGCCGGAAGCGGCGGGCGCCACCAGCCTGCTGGGAGCTCTTCGTCGACAGGGGTGGTGCTCGTCCTCCCTCCCTGCTCCCATCGCCGCCTTCGACAGCGAAGGGCGGACGCTCCGCTTGCTGTCCCTCCTGCCTCCCCCGGGAAGGAGACGACAGGGAGGGGATGGGCTGAGAGTGAGGGCAAGAGCGTAGTGGTGGAGGAATGGGAGCCTTCCCTATTCCAACGGGCCCTCGGAAGTCGGAGCGGAAGGAAGGTCACGTCTCCGAGTGAGGGAAGGGAGAGACAGGGAACGACGACCCCTGGTCCCGGAAGGCAAAGAGACAGGCAGAGCTCGACCATGCTCTCTCTCCTCCCACCCCTCGGGGGCAGGAAAGGGCAGAAGGGAAAGGGGAGACAGCTGCGGGAGTCTTCTCTCCTTCCCGAGGAGGATGCACCCCAGGGGGAGTAGGTCGGGAAGGTGTCTCGAGTGGGGATCCGGGAAGGAGGAGGAGGAGGAAGGGAGGAGGGACAGGAGAGGAGGGAGAGCATTTTGTGCACGCGCATCGCCCGCTGAGGGCGCGCTCGGGTAGCGAAGAACGCCCTTCGGGGGCGGACGATCCCAGGTCTCTCCCTCGTTCGGATCTCTCCACGGCTGCCCCCCGCTCCGCAGGGAAGAGGTCCTCGGGAGTAAGTGGGCAGTTGCCCTACCGCGCTTCAGGATGTGACTGCTCAGCGACGAGCGTACGGCAGATCGGAGAGAGCGGTTCTGCGTCTTTCTCCCCCTTCTTTCCCGGTCCAATGAAGGGAAAGGCAAGGAAGGGCGGGGAGCGAGGAAACGAGGAGGGGAAGTCGGGCGATGCTCCCGCTCTCCTCCTTCTCCCCTGAGGTCGTCGTTCCCTCCCTCTCGGTTGCATTTGCTCTTGTCTTCGAAAAGCTTCCGGATCCCCGGGTAGTCAGGGGAGCGCTCGTCACTCCCCTGGAAGGGCACCATCTCCGGGGAAGGCTTTTTCGGTGGTCTTCCCGGAGGAATTTCTTCTCAGGGGTAAGAAGGAAGGAGGAGCGACAGTCCCTCGTCGGGGCAGCAGGGAAGATACCCGGCATGCAGCATTCGGAGGGAGGGCTGATCTTCCAAGGGGTCGGGAGTTCCCTTCCCCACCGCGCGCATCGGTGAAGTTCAGTGCAGCTCGGGGGTCGCGGATTTCTATCGGGAAGAAGGGCAACTGCAGAAAGGGTGCGAGAAAGGAGTGAGCCGGGAGGGGAGTCGGAGAAGGGAGCAGACCGGATCCTTTCAGGAGGAAGTGGGGAGAGGAATTGGGAAGAGGAGCAGCAGAAGGATGGGGAAAAGGGGTGGTGAGGCAGGCGGAGATCTGAGGAGGGGCGCTCGCGCTGCCCCGAGGGCAGGATGAAAAGGGTGCGCCCAGAGGCCGCCTTTCGAGCGGAGGAAGGAGCAGCAGGTGGATAGGACGGGAGGGGGAAATCCCGAGGGACGTCTCCGGAAGAGCCGAGGGTGCTCGGCGAGAAGGCATGGGGAGAGTGGTGGGGTGAGGGATGGAGAATGTGGGAAGAGAGAGTTCGTCGCCGGGCACGCATCGCGAGCGCTCGGCGGCGCCGGCAGGGTAGGCGGGAGCGGAGGAGGAGGAGGAAGAGAAGGTGGGAAAGGCCGCGCTCCCCTTCCCTCCCTTTCGGGAAGCGGAAGAGGGCTGGGAGGAGCTTGATCTTGGATAGTAGCGAAAGTTCTCGGGCGAGGGAGGGGCGCCCCTGTCCGCCGGCCGCCGAGTTGGTCGAAAGGACGGCTTCCGGTCACTCCGGTCACTCCTTGAGTTTGCCTCCTAAGCAGCGCTGCTTTCTCTTCCCGTCCCCCCTCCTCCTCCTTTCTCTTCCTCCCCCTCCTCCCCCTGTGCTTTTCCTTTCCGGGGCTGCTGCCAGCTGGTGGCCACGTCGAGGCTGACTCCGGGCAGCCGCCGGCAAAAAGCGGGGGAGGGAGGCGGAGAAGCGCGCGTCGTCGAAGGCAGAGCCCGGCGCCAGCGGCAGGGGCGGCACGGGTGTTCCCGTTCCTCGTGGCGCGGCGGCGTTTCGCTGTGACACTCCACCGCTCGCGCGCTAACGGAAAGGCGAAGAGGTGAGGGGAGAGGAGGGAGGCAGCGGCAACCTCCAGCGCGTGCACGCACGCGCGTGCTCTCGCGTGTGCGCGAGAGGGGAAGGAAGGAACTCGGGCACGACCTCTCCTCCTCCTCTCCCTTCACTTTCTTTTTCTGAAATTTCATTTTCTAAAAAGCGAAACTGCCGATCTCGCTTCCGCGTTTCGGCGAAGCTGTGGATGCTGAACCGACGCCTCCTCCCGCAGCCTCCGCCGTCGCGGGCAGCAGCAGAAAGCCGTCGGGCTGCCCGGCTCCGGTGGCGGGAGTGTCTACCGCGGCCGTCGCCAGGCAACGCGGGAAGGGAACGCAGTCCCTGGAAGACGGGGGATGAGGTGGACCGGGCGGAAGCGCCAGCAGCTCCTCGAGAGGAGGAGACGGAACGGGAGACCCACGCCCTCCCTTCCCTTCCTCCCCTGCCACTCCCGCTTCCAGCTTCGTCCTTCCTCCTCCTGGTGGCTTCCAGAAGTCCCGAAAAGCCTCTGCGCCTCCTGGATCTCGCGGAGTGGACCTCGAGACACCGATGCCCGTTCTTCTTCTTCTTCTTCTTCTTCTGAGCGACAGAATGGGACGGAAGTGGGGGGAGGGAGGGGAAGAGAAGGGATAGAAGAGAGCAGAGGGGGAGGGGAAGAGGAACACTGCCCCCTCTTTCTCGTTTTTGTTTTTTTTTTTTCCCCCTCCCGTGGCAGTTCGCTGCGCCCGCGTGGGGGCCTTTGGTTTCCTTGCCTGGGGAGCCGCGTTACCCTCTCTCCCCTTCCTCCACCTAGGAAACGGAATAGGGGGAAAGGAATCGCAACGGGAGTCTGGACGACGCCAGGGACGACTGCTCTTCCCGGCATGCCTGTCAGCGCCCTCACGCACGTCCGCACGCGAGCCGGGAGCGGGAGGGAGCGGAAGAGGCGGGCGTCCAGTGGGCACCGGGAAGAGGTGCCCTCAGGAAGGGACTCCCTTCCCGGGACACGCTCCTTCCTGACCGTCCTCCCTCTCTCCGTTTCTCGAAGAGCCCTCCTTCCACGCAAGGTCGGTGGGAGAAGCAGAGGAGGCGAAGGAGCAGCCAAGTCGCCCTTTCCCCCCACTCAGCCCCCCGCCCCCCTTTCAAGCGGACGCCAGCCCGGGAGAATTGAATCCCTCTTCACGGACACGCCCCCGCAGTCGCCGCCGACGGAGGAGGGTGCACAAACGGTTGGTGTCCGTCTCCCGCGAGAGGCTGCCCCTCCCCGTGAAGCCCCCTTCCTTTGGTTGCCTGGTGGACGGCGGCGGCAGCCAAGAGAGAGGGAAAGTCACTGCCGCGCCGCGCCCGCGAGCGCTCTCGGGCGCGGCGGTCGGTCAAAGCCGGCCCAGCCCTGGGATGGAAGAAGGAAAGTGGGGAGGAGGAGGTGCGCGGTTCCCCCCGCCTCCCCCTTCCTTCCTTGCTCGCCCCGGGGAGCGCCGCCTCCTCGTCGCCCTCCGCTGCTCCTTCCGCCCGCGCGGCGGCGGCGGCGGCGGCGGCGGCGCGTTTCCTTCCCGTTCCTCTTCCCTTCCACCTCTGCCCTTCTGCCTCCCCCTGCCGCCGCCGCCGCCGCCGCCGCCGCGCGCGAGCCACGCTTCCAGTCAGCGCGCTACCTTGGCCTGGAAAGCGCACTGTTTGTTTACCAGTCGGCTGCTGCTGCTGCTCCAGTTGCGCGCCGTGCCGGAGCTGCTGCTGCTGCTGCTGCTGCTGCTGCTGCGGAAATTCTTCGGCTCCTCTCCCGCCTTCCTCTCCCTCGCTCTGGTCGAAAACGAAAGTGAAAATTTGAGCGCGCCCGCGCGCACCACGGGCGGAATTCTCTCCCGCCGCGGATGGAGCGGCGTACCCGCGCGCCTTTCCACAGCCTTGATACACTTTTTTTTTTTTTCCTTCTTCTTCTTCTTCTTCCTTTTCCCCCCTCTCGCGCCCGTGCCTCCCCCCACGCGAGCGGCAGCAGCAGGAGGGGGGGAGAGCCCGGCGCGCTCCGCCGCCGCGGAACCCCACAGATGCTCCCCCCCGAGAAGTGCCGGCGGGTGGCGGAGACGCTTCGCGACCCTTCACCGCCGCCGCCCCTCTCGCGCCGGTCCCCACCACCACCCGCGGCGGCTTGGCGTCCCCGTGCCCGTCTCCGGGGGCAGCAGCCGGGCAGCCACAGAGGCCCTGTTCCTTCCGGCACGCTCATCCTGGCCACGTCGTCGCTCGCTCGGGCCCCTCCGCCTCCCCCACGGCGGGAGGGGAGGGAAGACGAGCGCGGGGCCACTCGCCGCCGCGGCCCGTGCGGCTGCCCTCTCGCGCGCCCCAGCAAGCGAGGCCGAGAGCGGAGCGCCTCGGCGGGCGTGCGTGGCGGAGGCTGCGGGCTGGCGCGGGGCCCGGAGGAGCGGCCCGCCTGCCTCTGCCCTACTTCCCGTCCACGGCGGCACACGAGACGGACTTCGGGTTACACAACGGACGCGCGGAATCACGAAATGAAAAGTCGTGCCATTTGTCAAGGTGAATAAAAGAAAGTGAGAGCCGCCCGTATCTGCTGATCCGAGGGACCTTTTATTTTTTTTTTTCTTTCTTTCTTTTCTTTTTCCTCCTCCATTATTGTTATTTTTTTTTTTTTCCTTTTTTCTTTTCCTTCTTTTTCTTTTTTCCTTTTCCAGCCCTCGGTAGAGAAAGTCAAACTTGAAAATTTCACTTTCCAAGAGGCGGCGGCGAGACGACGACGAGCACGTGACCTAAAAACAAGTTAAAGAGAATTAGAGTAATTATTAATGCGAAATTTACGGGAGAAAGGGGGGGGGGAAGCCAGAGAGAAAGAGAGGGAGAGAGGGAGAGAGGAGGGGAGAGAGAGAGAGAGAGAGAGGGAGAAAAGAAAAGGAAAATAATAATAATAATAATAAAAAAAAAAAAGGAGACCGAAGAGCGGGAGAGGGGAGCCGAAAAAGAGCGGGAGAGCGGTGGCTGGAAAAGAAAGTGAGAAGAAAGCGGCGGGAAAGTAGGTCAGAGCGATACGTAAGCGTTCGTAGGATGTGGCCAGCGAGAAGAGAGGCTCCGGCGGCGGCGGCGGCGGCTGCGGCGAGGAGGTTAGGCGTTTCGGCGCGCGCGACGCGCGGTCGAGCCCCCCTCCCTCCTCCTCGCCTTGCCCTTTCCTTCCCCTCCCCCCTTGCCTGCCTTGCCGCCCGCCCCCCTCCTCCCGGGCGAGGGAGGGAAGGGGTTGCCCGGGAGCCGGCTCGGCCCGATCCCTCTCTCTCTCTCTCTGTCGACCCGGAGCGCGAGGTGCGCTTGACCGCCCCTCCCCCCCTCGCCCGGAGGGGAGGCCGCGCTCCTCCTCCTGTTTGTCCGCCCCGCTTCGGGCCCCTCTCCCCCGCCGGTCGCGGCTGCAGGTGACGGCGGGCTCGGCAAACAGCGGGCCGGGAGGCGCTCCGCGGAGAGACAGATGCAGGCGACAGGTGCGGCCGGCCGGGCTGCTCGCGGAGCGGCGGCAGCGCTGTATATCTGCTCCCGTTTGCATCTCCATTACTGGAAGTAGCCTTGGGATCGCTTCCGGCGCCATTCCAAGCAGAACCTATCTGTGACGCAGGAAGCGGAAGTCACCACGAGATAACACCGCCGGCGCCTGAAAGTTTTCCGATGAGAGTCCCCCACTGGAAGCGCGCGGCTTCCCAGCTGCGCGCGGTCCCCGCGCCCCTGTTCTCCCCTCCGCCTCCTCCTTCGCCCGGGAGTCCGGATCTCCCTTTCCGCTCCCCCTCTCCCTTTCAGCCCTAGGACGGCGCGGACGTGACCTGGGGATCCAGGGGTTTCTTCCTCCCCGCCGCGGAAGGCGGGACTTTCTCGCCGGGGTGGGAGGTCATCACGCGAAGCGAAACAGCGGAAGTGCACTTTGCTTTTCCCGGATCTCGGGCGCGCGCGCCGGGAGATTTTCTTTCCTTACTGGCAGGCGGCCGATACTCGGAAATGCAGCCCTCCCCCCAGATTTCCATCTGGACTTCCGGCTGCGCGACCACGCCTATCTGCCTTCCTGATCTCCTTAAAGAGTTGTCTCTGATTCGTCTTCGAAAAGTCGTTAAACTCCCGACTGCTGCCTGTCGTCTCGAAAGGGCAGCCGGGCAGGAAGGACCAACGACAAAGGTGATTTCCATGCGGCCTCCCCCGCTCTCGGGGCCCATTCTTCCCGGTCCGCAGCTTTCCTCCCGGTCTTCCCGGGAGCTGGACCTCTTCTCCCGAACGTCTTCTCCTGCCCCCCCCCTTCCCTCCCCCCTATTGCCCCCTCCTCCCCTCCCCTCCCTTCCCTTTCCCTCTCTGCCTCTCCGCTGCGCGCGCCTGCGCAGACGAAGGCTACGGGAAAGGGCGCGCGCGCCGAAGAACCGAAAGCGAAAAGTTTCGTGGTCGCTCGTCCAGCGTGGAGAGCGAGAGGGAGCGAAGCAGAATGGACGTCGCGCGGGGCGTCCCCTCTTCCCACGGGGAAAGGGAAACCCGGAGGGGGGCGGGGTGGGGACCGCGGTCCTGCTCTCGCCTGCCTCGCCTCATCCTCGGGCGTCTCGTGCGGGGGAAGCGCGCCGCCCCGCGTTCCCGCCGACTGCCGCCGCTACTTCCGCGTTCGGTCCCCGCGGAGCGAGGCAGCTGTTCGGGAGATCCTTCCGAGCGCCGCCGGACGGGGCAAGGTAGAGGTCACATCCTCCCGCTCCCCTGCATCGGATCTCGAGCGCGCGCGAGCCGGGCGTGCAGGTTCGCTCCCTGGGAGGGAGCGAGTCGCGATGCCCGACGACTCCAGGAGATCGCTGACCACCGCCAGCCCTCCTGCTGGGTGCAGCAGGTGCTCGGTCCCCGCGCGGAGGAGCGCGCACGAGCCTTCCCTGCACGCGGGCGGGCGGACGGAAGGTACTCCCGCGTGCGAAAAAGAGTTCTTCTCTTGCGCACGGGTCAACTGTCCGCCGAGGTGCTGGTGACGGGGGGCAAACCGAAAAGCGGGCTTGGAGACCGCGTTCCTGCCGAAGATGCTCCCCGCCACTTTCAAAAAAGAGCGGCGGCGGCGTCTGCATTTCGAGCGACGGATCCTAACGGTGCGGCTGGTCCAGTCGGCGGGAGGCAGCACGTGCTCTCGCGCGCGCCGACCGCCACTTCTCCGCGCAGCAGCCGGCCGTCTCTCTCTCTCTCTCTCTCTCTCGCGCGCGCCTCGAAGGATCTTCGCGCCCCGCCCGAAAGCGAAGAGACGACGAACGCCAACTTTTCTCTTCCCCCCCTCCCCCCCGGCCACGTCTGGCCGTTCCAACGCCCAACGGAGCGTTCCCCAGCGAGGGGAGGCGCACGGCGCGCGCGACCGACCGACGACCGACGGGCTGCAGTGGCGTGGCAAGAAGTTGTGCGCGCGCGCGTCCCTTCCTGAGATCCGCGTTCGGGATCCACGCTCTTCCCTGCGGAGCCGGACGAAGCATGCAGCCTTTAGCCGCGTCCTTGCAGCCACTCCATGAAGGAGGAGGAGGAGGGGGGAGGGGAACTGTCTGCCTGTCTCGACGGACCGGCCGAACGAGTTTCCGCCCAGCGCCGAGAGGCAGCGTGGCGGTCGACGCGAGAGACTTTTCTTCCGGGATTCAGCCAGTGCCACCACCGCGGGCACTCCAGCATCCGGACGCGTGCGTTCGGCCTCAAGGACACGGGAGTCCTGCCCCAAGGACCGCTTTGGGACGTCACCCTTGCTCGCGTCCCCCCTCAGCCTCGCTAGGCAAACCGGCGCTTCTCCAGGAAGGATCAGCTCCTGCTCCCAGGATGCACACTTTTTCTCTCCCGGATCTTTCCTCCCCGCGATCCCGGAAGGCAAACTCTCGCGCCCGGTTCTAGCTCGCTCGCTCGCTCATTTTCCTTCACTTCCCGGAGCGTTTCCCAGCATTCCCGCAACACGTGCTCAAGACCGCCCACGTGACCCTGAGGTCACTTGGCCTCCTATTTTAAATACATGCGGTGAATCCGAACGAACATTGCGCACCGCGGTACGTACAACCCGAGGGTGCGTATTTGTAGTCGAATTCGATTAAAGGGCTGCACAACTTGGCGCGCCTTAGATACCGTGAGGTGGTCCAGCTCTGCCTCGCCGTCCGCTCTCATGCCTCCCCATCCCGTTCGGCCCGCACCTGTTGTGTTTGTGACCCATAGCGGGGCTCCGAACCTGACGCGTCATCAATCGCATCCGTCTCGCGCCTAACTGTTGCACACTGTGCCACTGGCGCTCTCGGAGGAGGCCGCCCATAGCACGTCCAATTTGTCACATTTTATTGGCCGCCTCGGCCCGCTCTTGCACGGAGGAACGCTCGCGCGCGCGCGCGCGCGCGCCTGCCTCCTTCACGTCTTCATTTTCCGCAGCAGCGCCCCGCGCGCGCCCGATGCCGAGCGAGTTGCCATCGCGACGTGGCATTCGGTCCCGCGCCATCCGCTGGGGCATAAATCTCACGGCGACGCCGCCTCCCTCGCTGGATGCGGACGAAACGCCTGGCCGTTGTTCCGCTGGCAAGCGCCCCAAAGAGGGCCGGCCCGCTCAACGTGTGGGGGATCCTCTTGCTTGCTTTCAGGAAGGCGGGGGGGAAGAGGTCAGCGGCGCCCGGAAGTCGCTGACCTCTCGCGCGCCGCCGCCGAGAGAGGCCAGCGACGAGCGCCCCCCTCCTCACAACAGAAGGACAGTCCGATCGATCCAAGACACTCCTCGACCCTCTCTGGAAGGGGTCCTCTCCTGCCTTTCCTCCCCTTCTTCTTTTTCCGATTCCGGACGAGATCGAGTTTTCGGGCGTTCTCGTCCGGAAAGTGTCTGCAAGGGCAGGGGGCCGTCGTTCCTTCCGCAGACTCGGGTTCTCCGGGTGGAACTGGGGACCGCGCGCTCCCGTCAAAGTCCCTGGAACGAGGAAAGGGAGGGAGGGGGTCGGCCGTGGCGCAGCGAGAACAGTCAGGACGGTGGCGCTCAAACTGGCTCTGCGCGCGCGTGTGGTGTGCATTGCGTATGCTGTGCGCGCAGCATCCTTTCAGACGCGGAGGAGAGGAGAGCGGGCGTCTGCATCGCTAGCGCTCGCGCGTGGAATGCGTGAGGCCGGGGGAAACTTCCTCCGCGCGTTCCTCCTCCCTCCCTTCCGCCAACGCCTCGCCCTCCGCGCGCGCGCGTACCGCGATAGCACGAGGAAGGGTGTGGTCCTGGGGTGCCTCCCAGGGCTGAGGGCAGAGAGCGGCCATCCCGATCGAATGAGGTTTGGAAACCTCCCCCTCCCCCCCCCCCTTCTCCAGAAAAAAAAGAAAAAAAGGGGGAAAAAAAATTCCCCACTGTCCATGGAGCTGCCTGGAGCCCACTTCCGTCTAAGGTCTCTTCCGGCTATGCGGAACAGCTGCCGCTGACCGATGGAAGACCTTGCGTGTGCTCAGTGGACCGATTCTCCGTCGCCGCGGACTTGCCGAACGAGAACGATCTGGAAAAAATCGATTCCCTGGACTTCACTTTCTCTCTCCGCGCGCGCCGGCAGTTTCGCGGCGAGACGGATCGGAAGATTTCCGTGGGAAGAAGAGGGGGAGGAGGAAGGGCGGGCGGTGGCCGGGTGCCGGACGTTCTGAGAGAGAACCGGGGCCTCCCCCGCGGTCTGAGAGAGCGGCGGCCCTCTTCTGTCCTCGTTCCCGCCAGAGGTGCACGCGGGGTCCTCTCTCTCCCCGGCAGCTGGAGGAGCGCGCGGCGGCGTTCCGGCGGCAGGTCGGCGGCGGCGTGCACGCGCGTTCTCCGGGGTCCTTGAAGAGAAACGGGACCTCTGCGTTCGCCTCCGAAGCGCGCGGCGCTGACCGAGAGCGACCGATCCAGGAAGAAGGAGAGCGCGCGGAGAGAACGAAGGCGACGACGGGGAGGCGGCAGGGGGCAGGGAAGCGGGGAGGGACATGTCCGAGGAACGGGAGGAAGATCCGAGGAGAAGGGGAGAGGGTCGACCTCGCTCGGATCGGACTCGCAAGCGGTGACGCTCGGCAGTGGCCAATGGAAACGACCGCAAAGGGAAAGAAAAATGTCGCGGCCAGCCACTCCACGATGCAAGCAGAAGATCTGGAGGGGGGAGATAGAACCAGACCGGATCGAGGAAGCTGCAGCCGCCTGGACCCTTTCGAGTGGGCAAAAGACAAAAGCGACACCTCGTTCTCGGAAGAGGGAGGAGGAAGAGGAGTGGAAGAGAGAGAGAGAGAGAGAGAGAGAGAGAGAGAGAGAGAGGGTAGTGGTGATGGAGGGAGGGAGGAAGAGGAGTGGCACAGGACCGCTTCGCGGGGAAGCAGCCGCGACAGGAGCTTTCTGAAAGAGAGATCTTGAGGAGCTCCTGCAACGTCCGCAGGGAATGCGACTCGGAACTCTTCTCGCTTCCCTGGAACAGGCTGTCGCAGCGGGCGGACGCACGGAGGGAAGGAAGAAGGAGCTACGAACGCCCTGCTGAGACCGCGGTGGCGTCAGGAAGAGGGGGAGGAGCACAACCGGTTCCCCGGGGACTCCAGGGGATGCAGCCTTGAGCGAGATCTCGTCGCGGACTGGGTGACTTCTGGAAGAGCCGCCGATGCCCGCGACAGTTCCGGCTGGAGAGAGAGAGCCTTGACAGCGGCGGTGACTTTGGCGCCCGATGCCCGTTCAGCCTGAGGTCTCGTCTCGGAAGGATACCACGGCGCTCGCGTCAGGCTCCTCTCCTCCCCCTCCTCCCTCACTCTCAGGTACGCCTCACGCGGAAGAAGTTGCTGGGGACTCTCCAGCACCGTCTTCGGACGCGTCCTCCTCTCCGCCGAGGGCTGCGCTCTCTGCTCAGCATGCCCTAGGGCTAGTCCTCTCTCTCCATTCCTTTCCATCCGGTCAAGCGGACGCGCGAAAGGTCGCGTAGCGCGAAAGCGCAAACGTGCCGTCGCTATCGTCATCGTCATCATCACCATCCGAACTGCAGCGCCAGCAGCGGGCAATGATCCCCCTCCTTTCTGTTCCACTTCCCTTTGCGTTCCGCCCCTCCTCCTTCTCCTTGGTCTCCGCCGCACGCACCCCCTCCCCACGCTGGAGAGTGCCGTTGCCAGGAAGGCCACGGAAGCGAAGACAACTCTCCCGGGACGAGGAAGCGCGCAGCCACCGATCGACCTTCCTGCTACATGGGGGTCCCGCGTCTCGATTGGGTCTCTTCGGCCACTTGCGCGTTCGCGCTCGGTATCCAGGGGGTCTAGGCCCTCTCCCTCCCCTTCCTCCTCTCCTTCAGCACCCCGTCTCCGGGGAAACCTGCTTCGCGAGCGCGATCTCGCGAGACACCTTCCCCCTCCCTTGCTCTCGTCTCCCAGACAAAGACCTTCAGAGCGACCAGGGCAAGACACTGCTGGTTCTCGTAGCTGACCGGAAGTCTCCCCTATTTTCCGCTGCATGCCGCCCCTCTGGTCACCCCGGCCCCTCCCTTTAGAGCCTTTTGGTGTCTCTCGCACGCCTCTCCTTTCTCTTCCCGTGGTGCTGACCGGGGAAACGGGTGAAAAGCACTTCCCGCTCCCGAAAACCAGGACTTCCCCCTCCCCCCTTCGCATCCGGCTGTCCCCCGATCGGCGACGAAATGTGCGATGTCGGCTGCCGGGACACGAAAGGCATTCTCAAACGCTCCCGGTGAACCCCCAGGTAGTCACTCGCCGTACTCGTCATCCCTCTCCTTTCTTTCTCAGGCTCCCTTTTTTTCCTTCCCCATTTTCGGGTACAAAGGGCTGGGGCCCTTCCTTCGCTCCGGTCCCCGACCAGCGCTCCAGGAGGAGAAACTCAAGAGGAGGAACGCCAACTCAAAGAACGGGAGGCCGCGTCCCCGAGGGCCGTGCAAGCGCGCATCCCTGCTTGCCTGACCCTGGAATTTCAGGAAGCCGTGAAGGAACGAGTGGAGCTCCCCTTTCGTCGTCAGCCGGTTGGGGCGCGCCTCCCCGAGCTGTTCCTAGCGCGGGGGCGATGGAATCGCTCCTGCACCTCCTGATGGATTGCTGTGACCTCGAGGACTTGTCGCGGAGGTTTCTCCCTTCCTCGCTCCGTCGACCGCAGGACCCGCCTTCCGCATCGAATTTGCTGCGGCCCTTCTTCACAGAAAGAGGACTGAGGAAGGGCGCCGCTATAGCAACGGGATGCTGCGTCCGCTCCGTGGTGACAGTCCGCGACGTGTTGGAGTCCAGTGCGCGGTGAAGAGAGGCTACCAGCATGGCAGCAGCAGCAACCCTCATGAGGGCAGCAGCGAAGTGGCTTCAGCGGTCCAAAAGGAGTCTCCGGGGACATCGCCACCATCCACAGCCACTTCTGGAAGACAAGGAACGTCTCATGCCAAAGACCCCTGTGCCTGCACTCCCGTCTTTTTATTTATTTGTTTATTGTCCCCTTCCTCCGTCCCCTGCTTCTTCTAGGTTAGCCTGCGTGCCGGCGGTCACCCTTAGGAACTTCTTTTTCTTTGGCATTTCTTGTTTTTTTTTTTGAGGGAATTCCCTTCTTCCCCTCCTACTTGTGGTTTGTTCGTTCCCCCCTTCCTAATAAACGTCCCGGCGCGACCGGGTTCGAGTCCTTTCGTCGCTGCGACTCGTCGACTGACCTATTTCACCCCACCTCCTCCTCCCGGAGCACACCGCCACTCGACAGTCTCCTTCAAAAGGAAGAGGGGGAGGAAGGACCGTCGTTCTGAACCCATCCAGCAGTCAGGGGCTCTTTTGGGCCACGGAAGCAAAGAAAACATCGTCCTCGTCCTCCTCCGCCGCCGCCTCGAGATCAGGGTCAGGGAAGAGGGTTGGGATCGTTGCCCGGAGCACGACTCGCTCTCAGAGCAGCCGTCTCCAGCGTCAGCGCGCTCGAGACTCCGGTGGACCCCGGCATCCCGCCGCCTGCACCTTCCCTCCCTCGCTCTCCCCACTCCTGACCCTTTTCTTCCTCCTCATCCGCTCCGGGTCTCCCGAGACTCTTCAGCAGGCGTGCGGGAAACCGGAATAGGTGATGCGGGTTCCGAGTGCTCTCTCTTCCCCCCCCCCCTCCCTCCCCGAGCCGGAAGAGCGCAGGAAGGAAAGAAAAAAAAAAAGGAAAAAAAAAACATCGCATTGTCTCCATCCTTTCAAACGTTCCGGTTTCTTGGCGACGGGGACGCCCTGCGTTCGCGTATTTCCTAGGCAAGGGAAGGTGTCTTTCAGGGTTGCCAAGCGAACGGGACGAGATTCTTTCTCGTGCTCTTTCTTCCCACCCCGCTTCCCACGGAAACGTAAGGAGGAGGGGGTCTCTTAGCACGTGGAGGTGGAGACCCCGCCCCTTGCAACCTGATCAGCGTCTCCCTCTGCGCTCGGCAGGATGGGGGGATCGGGAGGCATTCTCACTGAAAGCGCATCGAACGCAATAGGGAAGGCCGCCAAGCTCCAGACCGAAAGCCTCCACTCAGGAACGAATGATGGAGGAATTGTGGGAGGCGAAAGGGAGGAGACGGATAGGACACTCATCGCTGAAGATGCTCTGCGCAAGAAGGGACAGCTTCGCGTGGTCACGGAGCGCCAGCAGCTTCCAGCGCCACACATCTCTCCCTCTCTCGCCTCCCCCAAGACTCCGGGAGCCAAAAACCTCTCGAGGAGGGTAGGGAAAGACCGGAAGATGTCGCTCCTGCCGTAGCTTCAGATGCAAGGTGGCTCTGGAGGCAGGGTACCGCGATGGAGTAGGAGCAGGAGATGCGGAGCATCGGTACCCACTCGGCAGTGCCACGAGGCTGCGGGTCGTCGCCGCCTCAGGCATGCCTCCCGGATCACAAGAGGAATGCTACTTGCCATGAGGGGCAGCTGGGGAAAGCTTCTCCTGCAGGTGACTCCAGACAGCGCCACAGCGAAAAGGGGAGGAAGCGGGGATGCTCGCGGTGCCTGGAGCGAGGGCAGCGAGCCACAGAGAAGAAGAATGTCTGTCCCCCCGTCGGCTTCCGGTCATGCAGGAGAGACTGCGAGGGGGAGGAAGGAGCAGCGGACTGGTAGATGTCAAGTCCTGAAAGTCCCGATCGGGATGAAGGGAGTGCGAAAAGGGAGGCAGAGGAGGAAGGGCAGAAAAGGAGGAGGTGGCTCTTCCGGTTTGGTCCTTTCTGGGCGTTCCTCCAGCTTCAGCCGAAATTCGGGATCTTCTGTCCTCAACGTGCTGCTCTTCCCGTTTCTCCATGCTCGAGCAGGAGACAGCAGGGACTCTCGCTCCTCGTTCTCCGAGGATGGAGGCATTCAGACCTACTGGCGCCGTCCAGCCCTTGCCTCTATGGTGGCCCTGTCGACCCGTCCCGTCTTCCCGTTGGCTCAGCTTCTGCCGGAAGCACTTGCGCTGCACGATCCAGGAAGTAGGAGAGCGAGAGCAGGCCCGCACAGGAGCTTTAGTGAGGTGCCCGTGGGTGCGATCGTAGGCGCCCTCGCCCTGCGAGGTGCACCGAGATGCGTGAGGACGTGGAGCGCCGGATCCCCTCCTATCGGGATGCACAGAGCCATTTCCAGTCGAATGAAAGAATGACACTGACCAGGAGAAGAGGTCATCCGACTGCGGAAGTGAAAAAAATCATGAGGACAGCACGGGGGGAGACAACAGAGGGCGGGAAGAGAGTGCCGATAAAGGAACAGGAAAGGGATGGGCGCCGATCCATCTCTCACGGCAGTGTTCCCGATTCCCGAGGGTCCATATCGGAAGAGGGTGCGAGGGGAGAAGCTGGGTCGCCTTACTGGTCACGACCGAATCCGCCTGCAGCTACCCTGAAGTCACTTGGGCCGCTTAGCCACTTTTCACAAGAAGGCGATAGGGGTAGCCAGCGGCTTCTTTGGAGGGCGGTGGTTGCAACCCCCTTCCTTCCATCTTGACACAGCTGCTGCTCTCAGAGATGGAAAATCGGCGGTGGCTGCGACGTGACCCTCCTTCAGGGTGTGGTCTTGGAAGCGCCTCCAAGGAGACGGAGCATCATCATCTTTGCGGCGCGAGTCTCCAGCACTGCTATATTCCGAAGAGCGGGAGGTTTTTCTGAAGTTGAGTGGTGAGTTAATTCCTTGGGGGTTCTTCCTGAGCAGCAACAAGGCTCCCTCTTTCCAAGGGTCGATCCCGGTGCTCAGGTAGCAAGATGAAGGTGAGCTGGCAGCGCAGCGGAAGGCTGGAAGAGTCGATAGGCCAGCCCAGGAATTCAAGATGCCCCCAGGATGATTCCGGAGCATGCTGGGATTCCGCTCGTGAAACCTCCCAGATGAGACTGGAGCCTTCCAGCTACGGATTCGATCCGTCCGAGGGAACGCTCCATGAGGTGCCGAGGTCCAACCTGGGAACCCCCTAACTATCTACATCTGTGAGACTTCTTACTCCCTTCCTTCAAGAGGAGCGCGGAGGGCTGGGAACGAGGATGTGCCAGAAATTCAGGATGCATTTTCCCACGGTCAGGAAGGAGTGCCTAATCCCTTCTTCCCCTAGCTGGAAGATGTGGGAGGAAAACGTGCTGGACAAAACAGAGGGAGAATGGAATGATTCGATGGATCTTTTTCCTTCTCTTTCCTCCCTCCTCCCTCCTTTCCTCCCCCGCCATGAGGAAGAAGACGGGAATCATGCTGAAGTGCGTAGATGCTGCTCAACGTCTTAGGGGAGGTTCTTGTCTTGACCAGAAGCTGATCCTGGAAAGGTTCCCTCTTGCAGGGAGAACGAGGATGGAAGGCTCTCATGTTCTTGTCGAGCGCGAAGAGACTATCCCCGCGAAAGAGGAAAGGGTTGGAATCCTCCCAGGACCGCGGAGGGGATTTTGACTTTAGGACATGGGAGGGAGGAAAGGGGGTGGGAAGTGAAGAATAAGAAGAAGGCGACGGAACCGAAAGGGAATTTCCTTCTGAGAAGGCAGGCTCGACGAATCCGCACGGAAAGAAGAAATAACCCTTGAAGTGGAGAGGAGGGAAAATGAGACCTGGGAGGGGGCAGTTCCCGATTCCTGAAGTGCGGAAACGGAAAAAATACCATATAAATTCAGTTCTTTTAAGCATCGACACGTTGGCCAACTTTCTCCTCCCTCTTTGGACCTCGAGAGAGGAAATAAACCGCAAGAACGAGGAGCTAACCAAGGCCAGCTTCTAGGGACGGTCTTGGGACAAGGGGGAAGAACGCTCGTTGGGATCACTGCACCTCCCCGGGACACAAGTTCTGGTTTTGTTCCTTCTCCTCTTACTTCCTCTATCGCCTAGGGAACACTCTCAGATTGCTGCTCCCTACAATTCGTCCCCCTGAACAGAGAAGTTGAGGAGGGATGAGGGAAAGAGAGGGGGACAAAAGATTCCTGGCGAGGAATATAGGGAGAAGGAAGGAAAAGAGAGAAGGGAGAAAGTGTGCCCCACGGCGCGCGGCCAGTCCCCGGAGGTTCCTGAAGCCTCGTCTGGTCCTCCTCAGGAGCAGTCGAGGAAGACCGCCTCAACTCTGTCGCCGAAAACTGCCTCCCAGGGCGACTCGACAGCTGCTGCTCCGCGGGGTCAAATGTGGCACCCGAGAAGCACGGGAGCAGAGGAATGTTAGAAAACACCCGGTCCCTCGCTGGGTGCCCCTGTCTTCATGCTGCCACTCCTTGGATGCCTTCGAAATTCCACGCACTCTTTGCCCTCCCGGAGAAGGCCCAGCGGCTAGCAGGATCCAAGTCCCAAGGGAAACGAGAAAATGTCTGAAAACTGGGAGTCATACGGATGCAGGGCCGAGTGGAGAGGGAGCGACGCTTTCCCTCTTTGAGAAATTCGGTCGTCGTGGGAAACGGCAGCCAGGTTTCCTTCGGGAAGCCAGGAGTCCAGAACTGATCCCGTTAGGACGCCTCTTCCACCGAAGGACGTCCTGGGATTGCCCAGCGGAGGGTGGAAGGGAAAGCAAGGAAGCCGATGCTTGGATTCTGCGGTCCTTCGCAGACCGCTACTTGAGGACTGACCTTCCTGGAGCACGCTCGCGCGCAGAGCTGGCAGGATCCGAGTTTTTCCTCTCCGAGACGGTTCCGAGGGTACCCCGGCCGGATGGGGGGCTTCGCCTTCATAGGCGAGCGCAGTCTTTCGGATCGCCAGGGGGCACCTCCTTCTCCTCTCGCAAGCTGGTACGGAGGGATGCTCCCCTCCCCATCAAAAATGGGGATCCGAGCGACGCCGACAGGAGAAGGGCGTCAATGCCTCCAGGAGATCGACCTGGGTCCCCTGGACTTCCGAGATCGCCCCTACAAACCGATCTCTACTCAGGGAGTGTGGGATCCTCTTTGCGGAGGGGGCAGCTATCCCGGGAGCGGCCATCGTCAAGATCGGGCGAGGTCCAATCGGTGCTCCTCCCATTCGAGGGCACGCTGCACCCTCCGCCTCTCCTGTCCCATCACTTCGTGTTCCTCTCCTTCCTCAGGGAACTGGAACGACCCCCTTCTCTCCGGTATTCTTCTAGAGGACGTCTCCTGTCCTGCGGGAGAATAGCATAGTCCTTGGGATGCGCGCGCCCAGCGGCGTCTTCAGGCCCGGGTCGGAGGGAAGAAGCGCCTCCTCCACCGACCTCACCCGAAAGATCCCCTTGCCCACCTGATCTTCCCAGTGGACCCAGTGGACAAGCCTCACCAGCGATCCTCAGGATGATTCCGGATCCGATCTTCAGGGGATGCAAGGGGAGCGATCGCTCCGGCTGCCGAGGAGCTGGGCAGAAGATGCCGCAGGTCGTTTCGTTGATGGTGTCCCCCCCCCCCTTTTCCTTTCCATCTTTTGGATTCCAGGCAGCCAAGCATTCAGGCGCTTTGAGCCGCCCTGATGACGTCTCTCGCAAACACTTACTCATCTCCTTGGATACTGCCGAGGAATCCGTGCTTCGCTCCATCCGTAACTGGACCGTACGTGTCTTTCAAGCACGAGTGATCAGAGATCTCGAATTTTCGCCCTCTCTCGGAACAAGCAGCGGCGACGAAGGCCTTCCGAGCCGGAGGATGAGCAAGGGGAGGGCGAGATCGGTCTGTAGCAGCGGGAAGCTGCGGGAAACCCGAGAGGGCAGAAGGGGGTAGGGGGGGAAGGGTGCATCCCGGCAGTCGCGGTGGAGCAGCGACGGCGAGGGGAAGAGAAGGAGGCAAGGAACAGGGTGGAGTTGCCGAGGTAGTCGCCGAGGTGCCACGTGGTTGTACGGTGCCGAGGCAGCAGCCCGCTGCCCGGGCATGGAGTTCGCAGCCTTCGTGTCCGCGCGCGCCTTTCCCCGTGATCGCTCGCGTTCACAGTGAGTGCGCGCCCGCATGCTCAGACGACGTGTGTGACGGTGCATTTGCATCCGAAGAGGTGCGTCTTCCTTGGAGGTGGTTCCTGGCGTGGGGAACGCTGGAGGAGGAGGGAACGCCGGCTCGGAAGGCGCCATGTCTTGGATCAGTGATTCTCCGGGAAGCTTCCTGCTGACTGACAACCAATCCCTCCGCCCACACACGCATTCCTTTCCCACTCCCTGGCCCAGAATCCACATCCTCCTGCGGGATGTGGACCTCGCGTGCCGCAAGTGGAACCAACACATTCTCATGCGCACCGCGGGACGGAAGGCGTGCACGGAGTGACGGTGCAAGGAAGCGCGTTGGGAAACCTGCCGTCCCTCTTGCGGAGGGAAAAGAGATGAAGGAGCAAAGAGGAAGGGAGGGGAAAGGTAGTCACGAACCTCCTCTCGATTCTCCGGAAAACGGAGAAGGCGTCGTCATGGGATGGCAGGAAGACGGCCCCAAAGGCCTCATGTGCCGCCACGCGAAGTACCCAAAGAACAGGAGGTTCCCTACCCCCTCCCCACCAGACAGACCAATAGAAAGAAGGCCGCTCTGGCAGAGTATCCCTCCTGAGCTGGGGTGAAGACCCCAAGCTGCTCCCTGCCCCACCCATTCTCGCGCGGAAAGGAGGTGTCGGCGTCGGGATACGTCATCCCTCTCTCTCCTCGAGAGGGTGGATCCAAGAAGGGCATGTGAGGACATCTCCCCTGAAGGGATCTCAGAGGGGATAGGCGGCTCCAAGGGAGCACCGGAGGCTCTTGCTCCAATCCCATGTTCTCGTACAACAAGAGGAAGGAGACCCTGGGGCTCGGAGTCCCCTTTTATCCCCATTCGGATTTGCCGAGACTTCCCCCTCCCTCATAACAAGCACGCACCGTCCCGAAGATGTCGAAAGTCAGCTTGGTCTCATCCGGGGCGACGAACGAACTGCCTCGCGATCTTCCTCCTCCTCCTCCTCCTCGTCCGACCTGGGGATGCAAGGGGAGCGGTCGCTTTGGCGGCCGAGGAGCTGGGCAGAAGATGCCGGAACAGCAGCGGGTGGTGGTAGATGGCGAAGCACGGAGGGGAAGAGCGCCATCCTCTGGCTTCTCGGGGACGGAAGAAGGGAGAAAGAGGAAAACGGGACTCCTGTTCTTCTCCCTCCAGTGAATCCCTCTGTAAAGCTACCAGAGGGAAGGAAGCAAGAGAGAAAGGGGAAGGAAGGGCCTCTGAAGGAGGAGGAAGGGGCCGCGGGCGCGAAGGAGGCATGCAGAGGCGACAAACGGCCTTCGCTTTCGGAAGTGCTCCCAGGGGAACGGCGCGAGAAGTCCTGGACGCCCGAGGAAGAGACGTTCACCAGGAACTGGGCGCGCTCTCGTCCGCGTGAGATAACGGCGCGGCGAAGAACGTTCTGCGCGTCGCCGAAAGATGCGCGAAGGCTGGCAGGCGAAGAGATAATGACGCATTGCTGCTGACGCGCGGGAAGGAGGGATCCGGGAGATACCGCCCCGAGCGGCGCGGATGAAGGGAAGAGGAGGACGCGGGAGGGAGGAGGAGGAGTCTGAAAGGGGTGGAAGAGGAGCACCCTGGGGACGGGTGGGGGCCCTGCCGGGATGCCAAGGTTTCGAAGGAGCTCCGGACGCCGCCGAGGGCGAGAGGCTTCCGCCCTTCCCTCCTGAACTCTCCCTTTCGGAAGTGCGGAGGCGGAAGTGGTTCCGGGTTTCCTCCTCGGATGCAGCGGACCTCTTCATCTTCCCCTTTCCATTCGCCAAGCAGGGGAACAACGGGAGAAGGAAGGTCAGCAATGCTTCCTTCTTTGGGATCGTCCCGCCGTCTCCAGGCGAAGGAGGAGGGACGGAATGGGGTGGAGGGAGAGGGAGGAAGCTTACCGAGCCGGGCGGAAAAGCTCCTTCGCTCCCAGCCCGGAGCACCCTCCACCCGGAGCCCTACCAGGAGGCAGCAGCCGGAGACGGTGGTCTCTCAGGAGCCGAGAGAAATGCAGGAGGTCTTCACGTGCCTTCGTTCGGAGGAATGGCTGCCGCCTGGTAGGCGTGGAGCGACGTGCCTGGAGACACCCCACCCGCCCTCACAGCCACCTTTGCCACTTCCGCCGCCGCACCTCCCTGGCCCGATGCCTCTTCCCGGTCCCGCTCCCCCTACCCTACCCCACCCTCCGTCCCCTCGAGAGATTCAGCAGCCCCTCGTAAGCGGCCGCAGTTCAGAGTCTTCCAGTCTCGGGCGCAGCAGGAGCAGCCCCGCAGGCGCTTTCCGCCGGCGCTGAGATAAGAACTCCCCCCCTTCTCTCCTCCTCACCCGTCCTCCTCTGATCACGCTGATAACAGCTGGCTGCATCGCCGGAAGATTCGGGTTCGATCCGATGAGAGGAAGGGAGGGAAGGGAAATGGGAGACGGAAGGAGAGTAGGGAAAGGAGGGGTACCTCTCGCCTCAGGAAAAGTCCCGCTTTCGCCGGTTCCCTGTGAGGGCGGCGAAGAGCTCTCCCGGCCTCGGCAGCGGGAAGATGGGACGACCGGCGCCGCCGTCTCCTTTCCCCCGCCGTCAGACAGGCAGGCAGGTGGCCGGGCGGACAGGTGGGTGTCGTCGATCCGGGAATTCAAAGGGAAAGCGCGCACTGGTGTGGGTGGAGGAGGAGGGGGAGGGAAGGGGAGGGGAACGAAGCAGCGGCATCCGACACCCTCTCCTCCCCCGAGTGCTGCCCGGAGTGCACTGGAAGGCTGCGGACTCCCTCCAGGGAAAGGCGCGCACGCGTCCTTCCCCTCTCTCCTTCCCCCCCCCCCCCCCCCCATCCGGTCCCCTTCTTTTTAGCCCGCAGGGTTCGAGTAGTGAGCGTGCCGTTCGCGGGAACTGCAAGCGTGCGAGCCCATCTCTCTCTCTCTCTCTCCGCCTCCCCGTCGTCGTGGGAAACGGAGGAAGCCAGGAGGATGTACGCGCGCCCACCGAGCGCCTGCGGCGCCATCTCTTGGCGGCAGACCGCTCCGCCGCTTTGGATTCTTCTTCTGTCTTTGAACCAGGAAGAAGAGGAGGAAGAGGAACGGTTGATGACGACTGAGGCGGGGGAGGGAGGAGGAGGGGTGCACGATTATCCCGACGAAGAGCCGGAGGAGAAGGAAGGGAGGAGGCGGCGGCAGCAGCAGCAGCAGCAGCAGCAGCAGCAATCTGGCAGCGGAGTCCCTTCCCCCTCCTGACGCGCGTAACTTGGCGACGCGCGCGCGCGAACAATCCTGGTGCCGAGATAAGCATCTCGCGCGCCCTTCAAGGGCAGAGGAGTCCTTTCGAAGGACCTCTTCAGGCAAGGAGATTACTCAGCGACCCTCGGATCTCCGACCCACGGGCATGTTTACCCTCCAGGGCCTTTGCTCAGGCACTCGAGATACACAGGGGGATCCGAATAGCCGCAGGCGGCATCGCGCGGGCCTCTGGGGTCCGTGGGGCCTCAGCGGTGGTGCTCCCGAACTCGGTTCCGAAAGGGTGCATGCAGGAAGGGCTCGATCGAGGAGCCTGATCTCGCCTGCTGGGGCGGGCGGGGAGGCGCGTGGAAACGCTCTCTGCCGGGGATCGCCGAAAGGAGGGCTCGAGGGTGAGGAAGGGAGACGTGGGACGCGCTGGACAGGCTGCCCACCCTACTCTCCCTGAGGGGGGAGCTTCTCCCGCGAGGACGGGTCGGGCAGAGGAGAGGGAGGAAGGGACGCGTTCCTCCCCCTCCCGCATGCGACCTGGAAGAGTGCGGGCTGGGAGACGGACACGCAGAGAGCGGAGCGACCCTCCGAGCCTCTCTCATTTCCTGCTTTGCCCATTCCCTCTGCCCACGGCGGTGGTCACAGAGGTGGTCTTTCCGGGGACTGCGGACCCTCGTTCCTCGCCGAGCTGATGCTGCTGCTTCGCGACCTGGGAGAAACGGGAAGGGAGGACGGGAGAATGGGGGGGAGAGAGGCCGCGGCCGCCGGGCCGGAAGGCGGTCTCGAGCGACGGTGGCGGCAGGAAGAGGCACGAGTGCGAGGGAGAGAGAGAGGGGTCCATCCGGGACACGCAGCATCCGCCATATCTCTGCAGCGCGGCTCGCTCTCGAGGGGCGGTCGCCCTGTTCCCTCTGCGCCCCTCCTTCGCGCGCGCCCCAGGGAGAGCCCACTGCTCCTCCCTGGGGCTGGGGTGGACACACACCGATGCGGCCTTTGGTCCGGGAGGGAGCATCCGCATCAGCGGCAAGTCGCCATCCCAACTCCGCCCTTGTCGGCGTGTCCGTCCGTCCGTCCGTCCGTCCGTCCGTTTATCGGGTCGCATCGGCGGCACGCGCCGTCCTTCTTTATCGGCTTCGCGCCTCCTCGGCACGGATGGACGTGCCTTCCCCTCTTCCCTTCCTTCCTTCCTCGTCTCCTTCCTTTCTCGCTCGCCCCCCTTCTTCCTTCTCCCTTCCCGCCCTCTCCTCCTAGCTTCCCGGCGGAGGCTGCCGGCAGGCGCCGGGGAGCAAAGAAGAGAGGACGGTCATCGAGATGCGCGGAGGAGGAAACAGGAACCCCCGCGTACGTGCGCGGAGGCGCCAATCATCGGCAGGCCGAGGACTGGCTTTTTTATCGCGGTTCCTCTTCCTCCGCCCCCCCCCCCCTCTCCCGGAGGCGTTCCCGGAGGCGGCCGCCGGCGCCGCCGCTGCTGCGAGCGAAACGCGTTCGGATCGCCCTGACGCTGGGGTGCGCTCCCGCGCACTCCCCTCTCCTCCTCCTTCTCCCTTACTCCACCGGCTGGCTTTCCCTCCTCCTCCTCCTCGGTCCTCGTCGCCGGCGCCGCCGCTAGGATGCGCTTCCATCTACCCGGTCGCTAGCGCGGGGTCTCCCCGTATCTTATCGGCGCCGGCGATCCCCTCTCCCGCGGAAGCCCAGTGCGCCCGCTCTCATCTTCCCTCCCCGGCGGGCGGTCCTGACGTCACGAGACTGCCGATAACACCGGGGTGGGCCCGGTGCCTCCGGATCAATTAAGATTTAATTAATCCGCCGCGGCGGTTCCGCCTCCGCTATCTGCGGGCGGTGCTGATAGCGATAAGGGCGCGCGCGCGCTCTGACCCAGGCGTCGGGCGACCCGAGCAGGACCGTTCCGCGGAGAGCGCCAGAGGGAAGGAGAGGGAGGAGGAACGGGCCGGAAGGAAGGAGGAAGGAAGCCGCGGAGGAGGAGGAGGAGGAGGAGAGGGGGAGTGGAGGAAGGAAGGAAGGAGGAGAACAGGCTGCCCTCGCAGCGGCGCGATGAGGCTGCGAGGGCGCGGGGTGAGGTCACGTGAGCGGGTGGCGCTCTGACACAGGCAACTCCCTTTTCGTCCCTCTTCCCCTTGCCTCCGAGTGTCTTCCTCCTCAGTGTGCCGCGGAGAAGCCTGAGAAGGATCCAGGCAGATCCTGGGGACACGAACCCTCCTACCTTTCGGATCAGTTCCGTCCCCTCCCCTCCCGCCATCCTACTCCTCCCCATTTTCCCCATTCCTCCCTCCCAACTTCGCATTGCCGGCCTCACAAGCTTATTCAGAAGACGGATTTTCCGAGGACCAATGAAGGCGACCCCTTTCCTCCCGACCGTCTCCGCGGCCCTGCGGGCACGCATGCGCGCGCGCGAAAGGACGGGTGGAAGGCCGCGATAACGACGACGACGTTCCTGCCGTCGCGATATCCGGGATCCCAGGAGTATTCCGGGATTGCATTTTATCAGACCTGTTGTTTCCTTTCTCGCTCCGAGACGCATTACACTTATCACTCTCGCAATCATCCCATCCAGCGCCCCGTTGCCATGGCGCTTGCGCCGCGGGGACGAGGCTGCTTCGGCGTGGGCTCCCTCCCGTAGAACTCCGCCGTGCTGTCCTCTCCTCATCATCTCGAAGCCGTCTCCGTGGCAATCGCTTCCGCAGCGCCCGGGGCAGCGGCTGCGGCTGCGTCCGGTTTCGTCGAGGTGCCGGCGCCGAGCCGTGGCGGCGGCGGCGGCGGCGGAGCATCCAATGCGAAGCAGAGCGAAGGGAGGCGGGCGGAGGAAGGAGAAGGGGGGAGGCTCAGCGCCCACCCTGCATCGACTCCACTTGCTTCCACCCCTGCATATGGGGAGTGCGTTTCCGCTCAGCCGGAAGGATGCGGACGCGGGTCCAACGGGGAAACGAAAGGGAGAGCAGACGGAAGCTTGGCGGATGGGAACGCGATGGCAATAGGAGGAGGAGCAATGATTCTTGGCTCCGAGGAATGAACCAGATCGTGGCAGACCAAGAGCGGCTCTGCAGGAGGAAGGGGAAGAGTGGTGGTGGAAGAAGGTGAACGTGAAGAAGAGGAGGAGAAGGAGCACAAAGTCCCGGCTCCGAAGGGGGAATCCGGTCCAGAGAGGATGAGAAGAAGGCTGCGGAAGCGGCAGAGCAGCGAGGCCACTGACCAGGAAGCACAAGAGCTGTGGGACCTCAAATCCGTTCTCGCTCTTCTTCTTCTCCCTCTCTCTCTCTCTGCAATCCACGGAAGTCGAGGGCGTTCGAAGGTGGGCGTGCGTCGCTCGCGTTCCTCTGGACCCAATCCCCCGCGGCATAGGAGGCGTTTCGGGGAGCGACCTGGAGTCTCGGCTCGGCAGCGACGGGCCGCGGCACTTCCTCTCTTGGAGAAAGGGCCTTCGGTCTGCGCCACTCTCACTCGTCCATCCATCCCTGGAGGAAGACGGGGGTCAGGTCAACCCAACCCCATCCCCAAGTAAACCTGGTCGGTACTGACTCTCCCGCCCCCTATTCCGCTGGCCGCCTCCTCACCTTGTGGGGTTGGCTATTGCGGATGACGCGCTCCACTTCGAGAGAAGGACGGGGCGGAAGTCGGAGGTCGTCCCTCCTCCCCCGCCAGGTCTCCCCGTGGCGCTCCTCCGCCTTTTGCAACCTTTCCAGGAGAGATCCCTCTGATGCTCGCCGAGCGGCTTCCGCAACAGGACCGCAAAGCTAGTGCGCCGTTCCCCCGGAAGCGCGAGAAGGAGGGCAGCAACTCGGGGGCGACCGCCGCTGCTTCCGGTCGCCAGCTGAGGGAGCTCCCCCACCCCGCGGAGCCCCCAGCTTCCTCGACCCGCCGGCGACCGCGCACACCCGCTCTTCTGGGAAAGGGGAAAAGGAGGAGGAGAGAAGATTCCAGGATCCCGAGGGAGGCTGCTCGCGCGGGGGTTCGCGGGTCCGCGTTTACAGGGTCGGGGAGATTCCTCGCTGCCACCTCCTGGAGGCAGGGCTCAGGGAAAGAACAAACTCTCCATCGGCCGGTCATCCGATACGGATGGATCGCCCGAAGCGCTCCAGCAAGCTTCTGTAGGGGGGTGGGTCGCTTCCCGACCGGCGTTTCTCCGGTCCACATCCAGCGGTCGGCGCATATGCTGTCCTTGGGAACGGGAAGGGAAAGCACACAGCTACCTGCGGAAACCATTGAGGACCCCTCCAGACCCTCACTGAGAATGAGGAGAGTTGCGACACGGGGAAGAGGGGGGATTGCGGGTTGGTCCATCTCGGGAAGACCTCTGGGAACGGAAGACTTCGGGGAGATGGGTTTACGCGATGCACGGCACCCTCTTTTCTGTAAGGTGGAGCGACCGCTGCTCCGGATAGCGTTCTCAGGTTCAGCAGGGTTTCGAAAAAGGGGTCCTCGAGCACCCCTGAAGCATCCAGCCTTTTGAAAAGTCCCACTGAGGGTGGGATCCAGGGTGCCACTCGGCAAGGTCTCTGCGAGCGCTGCTGCTGCATCCAGGGAGATCACCTCAGAGGGGATCACCATCCCTAGCGCTGAGGAAGGGAAAGCTTGGTGGAGAAGAGACAGGGGAGCCACAGGTGAAGAGTCCGCGAGCGTCCCCGTCAGGTCGTCCAGGGAACAGAGGCGTCGGAACACCGACACCCGCGATTATCCCTCTTCTCGGGATCGGGAGGATCAGGAGCGGTTTCCCCGGCAACCATTTCGGTTTCCTCGAGCAGCGCGCGATACAGTCCCTTCCCCCGTTTCCCAGGTAGCCTCTGGCAGCCACGTGTCCAGGAGACGTCCGTTTTGTCTCCCGAAGGAAGCCACTGCTGAAGGGGACCCTGCGCCCCTCGAAGGAGAGGGAAGGGAGGGGGGGAGGCTGCAGACAGCGGCAGCATCGCTCTGCTAGGCAACAGCGTCGGGCACGAAATGTTGCTGGTCTCGTCTCAGACGAGGGAATCCTTCCCCTCCCGAAGGACGAGGGAGTGGAATGACGGAGGATTTCACTGCTAATCGCTCACCCTGGAGAGAACTACCCCCTTCTTGTCCGTACCCCAGTCGCGGGGGCCCACGGCGATGAACGGAGAACTTCCTCGCCTCTCCCGTTTCCATGGCTACAGAGGCGTCAGTGGAGAAAAGGTGGGGGTGGGTAGGATGGACGCAGAGACGTCCCCACAGCACTCTGGAAAACGGACGGTACGCAGACGCACCTACCCCCTTCCCCCTCTTTCCTCCGCCGTGCCCGCATCGTTCGTCTCCTTGGCTGCCCGCGACGCACGCGGTCGCGTTTCTCCGTTCCGCCGCCGCGGGCGCTTCCTTCAGCCCTTCCTGAGGCGGCGGTAGCGGCTGTCCGCGCGCCCCGCCTCCCGTAAGGGGGGACGATGGAAGGATGTTGGATTCCTTCCGAAGGAGGGAAGTGGAAGGAAATGGATGGATGGAGGAGGAAAGCGAGGCGCCACGCGAGATCCTGGAAACCATCCCCCCCTACCACCTTCCGCTTTCCGAGCGGGAAGGCAAGATCGCGGCTTTCCAGCATTCGCACCTCGATCGCGAGCCTCTTGCCCTGCCCCTCATGGGTCGTATACCTCTCCAGCCCCGCCTGCCCCCGGAAGACAGGCCGCGGCCAGCGGCGAAGGAGGGAACGCCGGGGCTCGCGGACTGCTGGGTTGGGAGGCTGAGTAGCTGTCCCTCGACCCACCCGACCCTCGAAGCAGAGAGCACCGCCCTGAGCCTGGCCCTCATCCCGTGATAATTTCAGAGGGCAAGGAAGATCCAGGTTCTGTGGGGGAAGTTGCAGAGGCGAAGGAGGAAGGAAGATGGAAGAGTGAAGAACTACCTGTTGGCTGCAAAGCGTGGGAGGCGGAAAGATAGGGTGAGGAGCACCGCGAGGGACCGGGCTCACCTTTCCTCCAGGGAACTGGTGTTCTAAAATCCCACCTTTTTCTTCTTTTCGTCTCCTAGAGAGGAAACAAAGAAAAAGGTGGGATATCAGGGGCAGGTCCATTTGCCTTCTCGCCTTCCCGTGTCTCCTCCGCGGTCCACCTTTCCGCCCCTCCCCGCTTCTTTTTTTTCCCGCTGGGGAAGAATAAATCTCAAGGAGCTCGTGAGGAAGGTCCGAGGAGGCTAGAGACGAGGATACGGGAGGGAGCGCCTGAGAGCAAGAAAAAATAGGGACGGGGGGAAGGGAGGGGGAAGGATTCGTGACCTTCTTCGCGATCTCCAGCTGACGATCCTTTCGACTGACACCGCTGCCAGGGTCTCACGCAGACGGGATTTCCTTCCGAGCGAGGAAGGGAGGAGGGTAAAGAAGAAGGGGGCCGACTCTGAGCGCCGACTCCATGGCGGCCTCCATGGTTCCCGAAGGCTCCCCTCCATGAGCCGCTTCTTTTCAGGCACGCGGGAGAGCGCGTTCCCTTCCGGAGAGGCGACGAATTCCCGCCTCCCACGAGAATCCCCAGCCGAGAGCTGCTGGATGGGTCCCCCTTCCCCTCCATCTTTCCTTCACCCTCCTCGCCTCCTCCATCCCAGCCTCCCTGACCCAACAGGAGGGTCCTGAGAACCTGTGGAGGCACCCCAGCATGACTGTCACCTCCCCCCGTCGATGACATGGGATCCTCGGGAGAGCCGAGGGCACCACGGAATGGGTCCCTGTGCCTTTTTCTCTGAGGTCAAAAGCTCGCCTCTGCCCCCGAGCCCATCGGCGACGGCGACATCCGGAAGAAGAGACGCAGTGCGCTCTCGTCTCCCCCCCCCCTCCCACCGGAAACAGCGTCCTCCCCCCTTTCCGGCGGAGGGTCAGAGGCGACCAGAAGGCGAATTCCTCCGGGGTCACTCCCCTCCCCACCCGCAACGAACCCCTGGGGTCATCAGCACCCCCTTACCCGGGAGCAGCAGCGAGGGGCACTGCCCTCCCCCGTCCCCTCTGCTCCTCCGACTCCGCGGTGCGGACGCGGGACGGGAGCGGAGGCGAAGCGCCCGGGAGCGCGAGACTTCCGGAATTCGGGGCGGTAGAGGGGGGAACTGGTAACTCGGCCCTCAGACTTCTCGCCCGCGGCTACAGAAGGGCCGCCCTGCAAAGGGAGCGAGGTCCCTCTCCGCGGAGAAGAGGAGGTGGAAAGGGGGGGGGAGGTCGCTCATCCCAAGAGACCTCTCTGGACGAGTTCCCTCCATACGCTGCTTCCGCTGGTGGACGCCTCGTTTCCCGGTCGCCTCGAGAGCTGACTTTCTTTCTCCTCCCTTCCTCCTATTTCCCCCGAGCCATGCGCTTGCATCCGACTGGCGAGTCCACGGTGGGGGCATTACCCAGCACTAGGGAGCCAAGCGAGGTGAGCAGCAAGAGATTTTCGAAGAGGGAAGCAGAAGCGGGGGCGGGGTGGGGGGAAGGAAAAATTCCAACGCCCTTCCTTCCCCTCTTTCTCCTAGCCACCCGCTCTCCCGCGATGACTGCGGATGGGGGTCCGGAGCCATCGCCTGGGGCACAGCAGGGCAGGACCATCACCGCCTTCTGCGGGCCGCAGACAGTGGGCTCGCTTCCCTACGCCTCCTCCCCCATATGCGCCCGGGGAGCTGAAAGGAAACCACAGAAGACCAACGGTTTTCCTTGGGGAGGAACCGCAGGGCTTGGGCCTTCTTCCTCTTCCTAATCGTGGCTCCAGGGGACTCGCTCTCTGCAGCTTCTCCTCGGCCTTTCCGAGGGGTGCAGTTGAAGTCTTCCTTCCTGAGAGTGTGGATTGGAAGGGGAAGAGACAGGCGGCAGAATCCTGATGGGGGAGGCAGAGGTTGGAAGGAGCAGGGGAAGGTTTCTCCCCCCTTTTCCACCCCAAGTCCGCGTCCGGCAGGTTGAGAACGCATTCCCTTCTTCCTGTTCCTTCCTCCTCGCAAGCCTGGAGACGAAATGTAAAGAGGAGGGGCAAGGACGCTGTGTACAGAGCTCCGGATGCATCTCCAGGAAAGCGCACGGAGGACGTGGTCGTTTGCTCCCGGTCCGCTGAGCACCGCGCCAGTGACCTGTCCTTCTCCCCGTCACCACTCAGGGATGAGGAGGGGATCAGTGAGAACGCAGGGGAGAAGTTGAAGGCCGCTGGAACGTCGTGGAGCTCATCCTTCCTTTTCCTCGAGGGTGCAGGAGCTAACTGCGGACCCGAGAGCAGGGTCCGGGTGGCACCACACCAGGATCTGGACGGCCTAGTTAGGGTGAGACGAGGACGGAAATGAGGATGTCTTCCTCCTCCTTCCCGGGCTCCCTTTCCCGTGCCTCGCACAGACGCACTCCGGTCTGCACGGACTTCCGAACGGGATGACCTGACCTTGAATCGAACCCTCGGCGACGAGACTGAGCGAAACCGGGAGTAGGGGGCCAAGGGAGACGGGAAGGAAGGGGCTATTGGGAAGCGAAGGGACCGAGCGAAGGGAGCGAGGAGCGACTGGGGAGAGGCCGCTCAATGGTGGCTTCGGGAGCTGCCAGCTGCTTCCCTCCGAGCGGCCCCACGATTCTGAAATCTCCTTTGCTTCTTCCTCCTCCCTCTTTCCCAGCAGGCTGGAGGACCAGCTTCTGCCCCGAGCCCCGCCACCATCACTGTAAGAGGCCGTTCCTCCATCCAAAAAGAGGAGGAAGAGGTGGAAGCGAAGAAGAGGAAGAAGGTAAGGAAAGATGCGGAGGGAGAGAAAGAAGTGAAGAGGAGGAGGGAAGAGTCTGTCACCTGCACTCGTGCGTCCGTCTCATCTACTCCGCACCCTCTGACCAGGAAGGCGATCCCGGCTGGCGAGGGAAGGGAACGGAAGAGGTTGAAGGAGCGGGGGGTGAAGACGACCTCCGCGGGGACTGGGGCGAACGCTTCTCTCCAGGTCCGTCCCTGCGAGCAGCGTTGGGAACTTCGCCCTCTCCCGTGAAACCGTGGACTGCCCCTGCGCGCAGTCCACGGTCCTCCTCTCCCCTTTTTCTGGGGGAGCAGCGATCACACCCCATCCTGCTCCACGTCCGTGCCGTCTCTGGTGTGAGCTGTCACACCCTCGGAGTCCTCCTCATCTGACTCTTCCGTCCGTCGCCTAGGGGGGAAAAAAAGAGTGGTAAGGCGGGAGACCTGGAGAGTAGGTGATGGTTAGAGGGGGCTAAGCCTCTGACCCGGGAGGCAATGGAAGAGGAGGAATCCTCCGCGAGTCAAGAGGATGAAGAGAGCAGCTGCCGGACTCCCCTGGTGCTCCCGAAGGGACCTCTCTGAGGAGTCGAGAGAGGAGGCGTAGAAACGCTGATGGAAAGGCGGCCGCCAGACCCGCCGGAAGGGCGGTAAGGTGAGAACGGCAGGGGCGCACCTCGCGTGAGTCCACTGCCACGCGAGACGCGCCCGCCTACGCGCTTACCCAAGTGCGAGGGGGAGTCCTTGCCAAGGAGGCTGCGGCGGGGGAAGCGGACAGGCAGTCTTGTTTCTCCTGGTCGTTCCCTTCTCCCGGAGAGAGAAACGAGGGATCGAAAGGGAGGAGGGGGGAACAACGGGCCCTTCCTCCGTCGCGCGCGAGCTTCTGGAACTTGAGGACACGCCGCGACGGCAGGTGCAGGCCACGGGGAGGGAAAGGGCACCCCTCGGTTGCCAGCCGACGACGGGCAGGCTACATGGCGGGCGCGAGCTCCTCCTTTGGTCCCCCGCCCACTCCTGGCATCCAGCCGTCGCCGGGGCAGTGCTTTCGCCTCCCGCCTGCGCCGGGGCAGTCGAATCCTGGGCGCAGACGGAGACGTCCATCCGCCCCGCCCCCGCTGGGGCGCACTGCGGAGGAGAAGGGAAGGGAAGGGCGCGCAGGGTGCATGGAGTGCGCGCTCCTCTCCCTTCGCTCCGCTCCTTCCGGGGGACCGCACGCGGCGCTGCCGCAGGCGAGAGGGAGACGCTCCGATTACGGGGGCGTGCGGTCACGCGGCTGCCGGACGCTCTTCCCAGCTGGGGGGCAGGCGGCGGCGACGACGACGACAGTGACAACCACCAGCCCGTCCTTCCAGCAAGAAGACGGGGAGTAGGGGAGGGGGAGGTTCCCTTCTCCGCGTTTCGGGGGACCGCGGGAAGAAGAAGAGAAGCGCCTGCGGCGACGCCCGGGCTGCGAGCCCTGGAGATGCCGAGGAAAAGCGTCGCCGCCGCCGGGCGCCACCTCGTGGGATCAGGCGGGAGCTCCTGCGCCTCTCGTCTCCTCCTCGTGTCCACTTCCGGCTGCGGAGTCTTCCGGCGGTCGGAGGGGGGGGGGGAGGGATGGGGTGGGTGGGGCAAAGGGAGGCCGCAGAGAGCTCGCCCGCGCGCACCGCCAGAAGGGAGGAAGGGGAGAAGCTGTGCTTCCCGTGGTTCCCTGCGCGTGCCGACGCTCTTACAGGAAGGGGGTGGCCCCACGCCTGCCCGTTCCCGCTTGCTCGCTCACGCTCGGCCCTGGCAGAGGGGGCTTCCCACAGGGCGGCTCCAGAGACCGCAGCATCCGCACACTGAAAGACATTCCAAGACTAAAGTGCTTTGTATTATCACATTCTTCTCGGAGAAATCGTACACAAGTCGTACACAAAAGTCGTATACATCTTAAATACACGAGAGGGTAGGGAGGGGGGGGGGGAGAGAAGGCACGTGTGGGAAGGGAAGCGTCGCGAGGGGGGTAGGGGGGAAGGGGACAGCTGCTCCTCGCCTCGGGGGAGGGAGGGAGCGGGGAGGGGCAGGTCGGTTCCCTCCCCAATTCCTTTCTTCGTGCCTCTCGGCCGCTACGAGGGGCTGCTGGGAGGGGACCCCTGGCCTCCCCGCGCGCTCCCCCTCTCCGCCAAAGGGGAGTGGAATGGGGCGATTGCGCTCAAGTCGAGAGTTCCCCTTCCTGGTCTGCCGCTCCCGCGCGCGCGCAGCAGCGGCAGCAGCAGCATCAGGGTAGGGGGAGGGGGAGGGGGTGTCCGCGGTCCTTTCGCTCACCACCCCGCGGGGCTGGGGATTCCAGCCCCGCGGGACGCAGAAGGGCGGGACGGGGGCTCCTTCGGGTCAGGTAAGGGTCGCGCCAGCTTTTCCTCCTTCCCTCTCCGGGGAGCGGGAGAGTGGTGGTGGTGGGGGGAAGGGGGGAGATGAGGGTGAGCGGGTGGGGCTGGAGCGTGCAGTCCCAGTCTCCCTTGAAAAGTCCTCTTCCGCGCCCGAGGGATGACCTCTCTCGCAGTCGAGGCGGGGGGAAGGGGGAGGGCGCGCGCGGGTGTGCGAGGGCGTGGGCAGGGGGCAGGCGGATGGAGGACGGCGGAACAACAACAACAAAAATGAATAAATAGTTAAATAAATAAAAGTGGAAGAAATAAATTAAAAAACAAACAGGGGGAGGGGGGCGGGGCGGGGTGGGGTAGAGGAGGGGGGGAGGGAGGGAGGGAGGGAGGGAAGGGGGTGGGTGGGGTAGGCACGCGCAGGTGCACCTTCGGCGCTCGCGCGCGAGCGGGACGCACTCGGGGTGGGTATTCGGCCGAGAGAGTCTCAGGCAGCAGCTGGTCCGTGTGTCCTTCCCGGCAGTCCTTCGGGGGAGAGAGAGGGGAGAGGAACTCCTGCGGAGGAAGGCGTGGGGGGGGGGGGAGCGGAAAGGGGGGGGTGGTGGTGGTGGTGGTGGCAGTTCCGCTCCTCTTTGCTCCTCTGCTGCGGCGTGCACCGCGGGGGCGCCGGACCGTCCCCTCCTCTTCCTTCTCCCGTGTCCACGGCGACGGCTCCCGCCGTTCCCGCGAGGCACTTCTCCCTCCTTGCCCTCCTCCTCGTTCGCGGGGGCGCCTCGAGCGCTCTGCGAGGAGGCAGTGGTCGGCGGCTGTCCCTCTTCCTCCTTCTCCTCCTCCCCTTCGGCGCCGACGGCAGACCGGGACGCCAGGGGGAAATGGACGGACGTTCCTCAGCGTCATCCCCTGAGCAGCCGCTGGCCACGCGGCAGGAGCGCCCCGTTTCTCCTCCTCCTCTTCTTCTTTTCCTCCTTTCAGAAATTTTTCCTTTTTTTTCCGTTTTTTTTTTTTCCTTCCATCACCACCACCATCATCATCATCATCATCATCTTCTCCTCCTCGTCCTCCTCGTCCTCGTGCTCACGTTCTTGGTTGGTTTTTTTTTTTTTTTGTTTTTTTTTCAATGTTTTGCCGGTCCCGACTTGCTCTCTCCCTCCGGACAGAGAGCGAAAGAGGGTGATGGGGGGGGGGGGGGGAGGGAGAGAGGGGTGTTGCAGGGGGGCGGCGGGGTGAGAGAAGGGGTTGGGAAAGGGCTGCTGCTGCCGTGCCGGGGCCGGCGAGAGATCTGGCGGCGGAGCGCCGTGCGGCGGCACCTCAGGGCAGGACGCCCACGTTCGACAGGAGGGACCTCAGCACGTTCACCTCCTTCGTGAGCACCTCCACGCGCTTCTGCAGCTTCTCGTTCTCGCGGGAAAGGTACTTCACCCGCTCCTCGATCTCGCGCGTGCGCAGCTTGGCCTTCTCGCGCGACTTGCGCACGGCGATGTTGTTCCGCTCCCGCCGGCGCCGGTACTCGTCGCTGTGCTTGTCCACCGACTTCTTGGAGCCGCCGCCGCCCCCGCCGCCCCCCCCGCCTCCTCCTCCTCCTCCGCTACCTCCCTTGGGGGAGACCACCCGCGCCGCCTTGGGGGGTCCTATGGGCGTGTAGGGCGTGTAACCTGCGTTCAAATGAACGGGGGCGGGGTATGACCTCGGTACGAACGGGTTGGGGATGCCCGGCCTGAAGTCGGGGGAACTGTCCGAGGGCTCCTTCTTCAGCCCCGACCCGATCTGCTGCTGCGGCTGCTGCGGCTGCTGCTGCTGCCCTTCCGCAGGGAAGCTTCCGGGGAGTCCGTGGTGGGGCAGGTAGGGGAGGTTCCGCTGGTAAGGGACCGACTGGGAGATGGGCGTTCCCTGAGGGGAGCTGTCCCCCTTCGCTCCCTGCTTGTTTTCCAGGAGGGCGATCTCCCGGAATATGCCTTCGGAGAAGTGAGATTCGTCCATGAGCCCCTGCAGGTCCAGCGAGATCTCCGGGGCGTTCAGCTCCGTCAGCTCGGCGCTGTCGTCGCTGAAGAGGCAGCTGGACTTTCCTCCCAGAAGGCGGCCGTTGGCGCCGATCGCCTTCTTCATGTCCAGGGCGTTGCTGTTCTGGTCGTACATCTGGGGCGACTCCATGCGTCCGGCCGGGAAGGCGGGCGGGCAGAGGGGGGAGGGAGGGGGGATCGGGGGGGGGGGGGAAGGAAAAGGGATGGATGTCACGTGCCGGTCGAACGATATCACCAAGGGAGCAGAAGCTGCAGTTTGCACTCGGACCCGCGACGATAACGCATGCCAGCTGCGAGGGAGAGACAGACAGACGCACTACCACGCTCCGGGCTCGGTCGGATTGCACTGACTTTCTCCGCCGGCCACCTTGCCGTCTTATGAATCGGAAAAGCTGCTCTGCTTTGACGCAAGGTGGCAGCAAACGTCGACGACATCCACACTAATTGACGTGTTGTATGGAGTACTACGAAATGTCGAAAGCGCCGCCGCATTGTTTACTTCCATTCCGGTGCGCACGCTCGCTCGCTCGCTCGCTCGCACGCGCGCATTCCGCAGGGAGCGAGCGCAACGTGCACGCCGGCTAATCCTTCTTACCCACTCCGGGAGTAGCCGGGAGATGTCCGGGAATGAGCCTTTCCTCCCCCACCCCCGCCCCCACCCCCACCCCTCCCCTCCCCTTTCCCCCCCTTTTTCCTTCATTTCCCCCCCTCGCATCCTTTCCCTCCCCCCTTCGGGAACCTGGGAAGGAAAGGAGGAAACGCTCGCTCGCTCGCTGCACGCACACTTGCGACGTGCGCGCGCGCGCACATGGCCACGCACGCACGTGCGTGCAGAGAGCCGCTCGTGTGCCGCCTCGGCACGGAAGGGTGGCGCGCACGCGGCACGCGTAGAACACGTGGCGGAGCCTCGCTGCGGCGCGCGGCAACGCTCGCGGAACAGCGAAACCGAAAAATAATTATTAAAAAAATAATATAAAAAAATGATAAAAACAGAGACGCACGCAAAACCGAACGAACGAGCTGACGGCCGAAACAAAGAGCGTCACAGCCCCCCCCCTCCTCCCCTTGGCCCCCTTCTCTAGCAGGGTGCGGAGCGACAACCCCGCGCCAGGGCTCTTCCAGGATGGAGCTCTTTTCCGCGGCAGGGAATGCACACCTCAGGGAGTCCTCGTGGCGTATCCCTTCTTTTTTTTTTTTTTTTTTCTTTCATTTTTTTTCATGTTCCGTCCGCGTGGTCCTCTGGTCGGGAACGGAAGCGCCCGCGCTTTTTGTGGCGGCTTCACGGGAGAGTGGCCGTGGAGACTCGCCCGGCCACAGATCACGTCCACCCGCTTCCTGCCTCTTCCCCTTCCCTCCTCCCCCGCGGCACCGGCGCTCAGTAACAGCAGCAGCGGCGGGACGAATCCGACTCTTCCCAGCGAGCTCCGCGCGGACCCCTCAGGCGCACGGGAGACGCGCCTTTCGGTGCCCTCTTGCGGCGGCCGTGGCCGCTCTTCGGTGGTCGGGGACCACTGTGGATGCGCTTGCCGCCATTGGGCCCCTCCCCGGCCATGCGCTCGGCTCGGTTCTTTCCAAGCCCCCCACGAGGGGCAGAAGGCTGCGGCGCATTCCTGTGGCTCCGGAAGAGCGTGGACGGCCCTCCGGGGGTGGATGGGCAGGGCAGCCGGACCGGCGGGACGCTCACCGAGAGGCGTCGCTGCGTCGGGCGACGTAGGGGACAGAAATGGGCCGGCGGCGAGCAGCAGCAGCAGCAGCAGCAGCAGCACCACGCACGCAACAATCGCTGGGTCCGTGTCCTCATAGCCGTTCGGAAAATCATCTGCCTTATCTTATCTTCCGCCATCATCGCAGTCTTCGAAAAATATGAATTCGGCGTTGCTAACTTCATCATTACGCTCCCATTATAAAATTGGGGCAGGGTCTCGAGCAGAGACAACGAAAGTGAAACACTTTGGTGCATTCAGGTAATGAAGTAATATCGCGTTTCAAAGCCAATGGCGCGTGTTTGCTTTCCGTTCGCTCGGCGGCAAAGAGCGCCCGGCGGAACTACCGCCATCCGGTGTCGGAACTCGCAACCAAACGGCCTCCTCCGCGGGCTGGCCCGTCGGCCGGCCCGATTGGTCGCTGCAGCGCTGACCGGAGAAAGTGCCCTTGGAACACAAAAAGCTTCGCACTCGGACGCGAAACTTTTCTAGGGAGCTCGTGAAAATGAAAGTAAAGGAAAAAAAAAAAAAAGAGAGAGAGAGAGAGAGAGAGAGAAAAAGAAAAACCCAGAAACCAGCAGCCGCTTGATCCAAGAGTCTGCGAAAAGAGACTGAATGGAAGATGGGATCTCCGCGTAATGTAACGCACAACCAGAAACGGTGTGTGCCGCATCGAGATGACCACACTCGCCTCCTCCTCCCCTTCCCGTCTTGCCTTATGAGGCACTCCAGAAGGGGGGAAGGGAAATCTGCCCGTCGCTAGAAGCCGCCGCTCAAGATGCTGCTGCTCCTTCGGATGCTGGAAGCCGTTCCGGCGGCAGCGGGGCGATGTCTGCAGCCACTCTCCGGCAGGGACCACTGCGCCGCTTCTGAGACCGTACGGGAGACACGAGATATGATTAACGGGCTCCGTGATCGGCATTTCATTTGGTCCAAGCTCCAGTAAACCGGAAATGGCCCGAAAAGTTTTTCCTATCTCTTGTTCTTATTTATCACTCGTGGGATGAAGGAGGGATAAATAACATCATTTGCGAACAGCATTCAGAGCAGAGGCAGAGGACGAGCATGCGAGGGAAGGACGGGCCTTTTTTGCGGGCACGGCCCGGCGCGCCTCGAAGCTCTCGCATCGGGTCGCGGGCGACAGCTTCGGACTCCCTCCAGTTAAACGCATCATTTCGGAAACTGATGCTCTCCCCACGTTTTCTCTGAACGGCGGATGACCGGGAGAGCTCCGCTGACCGACTTCCCGACAGATCTGAATCCACCGTTCGGGAAGCGCTGCTGCAGCGATGGAGATGCCAAGAAGCACTCGGTCGAATGCTGCCGCCATCGCAAGTGTCTGCGTGTCTGCGTGTGTTTGCGTGCGCGCCTTTACCCCGCATCGTTCGAGGTCACAGTTTGGCTGCCCTCTTTTCCTTCCTCCTGCGTCGGGCTGGGGCGGCCGGGGTCCCCGGGACGGCGCAGAGGAACGCATGCGGCGCTTCCGGAGAGACGCTCCGCAGACGCTTTTTTCCCGATCGATCGCGTGGCCGCGAGCACCGTGAGGCTCTCCGAACAGAAATGCGAGGGGGGGGCGGCATGGATTCGGCTGCTCAATCAATCAGCTGCTTACGGAAATTAGAAAGGGAGCAGAGCCCAAGAGAGAGTTGGGAAAAGAAGTGGAACTGGAGTGGAAATGCCAGTCCACGTGGCACGTCTCCGCGACGACCACGTTGAGCACGCGGACGGCGGAAACGAAAAATCCTGCTCCTCGCCACCGAAGGGGTCGCCGTTGTTGTGGAGGCCGCCGTGGGGAGGTTCCGGTCTCTCAGATCACCCTGCCCAGGGATGGCGGTGGAGAGGGCCGTTTCCTCGCGGCTTTCCTCGGAGCAGTGCACTGCCTGAGTTTAGAGGAAAGGTGCTTCCCCGCCGGATCGCTTCCGGGAATGCTTTGAAAGGGGGATCTGAACTTAAGAGCCCCTAGTCGCAGATTCCCGAGCGGCAACCTGGAATGCGAGCAGGAGGGGTGCCTCCCGTGGATTGCACGTCAACGATGCTGCGAGCCTTGCGGCTTCCGCAGTGTCAGTCGTGCCATCATCGACTCTGATTGGCTACAATGTTGGACTGAAACTGAATGCGAAGCGAAAGATGGAACAGAAGGATGATGCAGCTGCCACTGAGCGAAGGGGACGCATCCTTTGCGCGTTCGCTTTTTCAGGGAATGCATCTCCAGGACGAGACCGCAATGAGTGAGGTGCAACGGATGAAAACGACTCCTGCTATTGGGCTAAGTTGATGGCGACGTTCCTTTTCGTGCACACGCCAGATCGCGCCAATCACTCTTTCCTTCGTCGATTTTGAGCCTCCGTTTCCCAGGCAATTCATTGAAGGAATGTTTGCGGAAACGCGGAAATGGGTATAGGATATTCCGTGCACTCTGTTCCCCTTTGCCAGGGGGGAAACACTGAGTAAATGTAGGTGCCTACGGCGGAGTGGGCATCTGACCCGAGCCAGAAGGCACAACTTCTTCCTTGCTCCTCCTCCTGACCTGAGGAAGAGTGCAGCCGTTCTTTTTCCCGGTATTCTCAACGTGAGTTCCAATGAGTCCCGACGCCGAAGCAGTTGTTCCAAGCTGCCTGTCCGTACTGTGGATGAGTCGGAGGAATTGCTGTTTTCGACCCACTGTGTCCCTGATCTCCGAAGACCGCTGAACTGTTAGGCAGGAAAGAACGAAAACTCCTCCTAGATGACAATTAAGGCCATCCCGTCCTTGGGACCACTCCCTCAGTGGCTCTGCGTTCCTTAGCCCTTCGCTCACAACTGGACTCTATCGACAACTCCAATGCCCAAAGACTCCTGATCCAAATACATCAGGTCAGAGGAAGCATTTGGCACTGGACTAGGTCATATCATTTCTCGAGAATGTCAACAACGGAGCGGACTGTGTTCCACGGAAGGCTGATTTCCTATGTCAGATGGTACCCGATGGCTTTCCTTTTGATCTTGGCAATTCCAGGCAGGAGTTCCATCCGACCCGAGAGCTTCCTCTCGGGTCGGATGGAACTTGAGTCTCATTATAGAGAGACCTACAAGGGCAGCAGACTGTGAACGAAGCAAAGACCATTCTGCTTCTGTGAAATCTCACAGGAGGCCTGTTGCTCCGGGTGGTAAGTCTCCTCACACTCCTAAGTGGATTCCGACTTTCACGGTCCCGGCGTACTGCTTGCTGTCCATGGCAACCGGTGAGTTTCACGGGACCATACGAGTGTCGCTCGGGTACCGTAATCCTCCGACGTTTGGTTCATCCCACAGCACCAGATCTGCTTACCGAAATGGGTCCACTGAGCACTCATAAATCTGACGGTTCGAACTTCAGCGTCCAAGCGAGCCGGACTGCTCGCCCATTTCAAGTCCGAGAATAGGTCGAGGTCATTGCGGCTACAAGGCCTCGAATCATTCCTTTCACCGAATGAGGCTTTCCTCTTACCTTCTTCTTCGACGAGCGCCAGCTGTCCTGAGGGAAACTTCGGAGGAAACCATAATCTTCTAGATGATTCGATTCGCCTTTCTCCCACATTCCCAGTCTCCTACGACCCACTAGCACGTTGGGATCGCTGCGGACCTTCATCAGAGTTTTCTCCAGCTTCGTCTTGGCCAGGAGCCATCTTCCGGGTCCCAGAGTGCGCTCCACAGATGCTCTCCGACGACAGTCGAGAGCAGTCATGGAACGCCCTCGAGGGTGGCGAGCGGCGGAAACGTCCGGGAGGGCGCGCTCGCCGTCTGCCGGAGGATCTCCACCGCTTGGCGCACCCCCCGCGTGTTTTTTCGAGCGCCCTCGAGTCGGAACGGCGAACGCGCGGAACATTCGAATGTAGCCATCTCCGAGGATGTGCACTCATCTCTGAGGATCGCAGCCTCCAAGAAGTTCCCAATCTTCGTTCGGGACCCGGGCAAGTGAACCGGATCAGGCGTTCTCGAAAAATGGGAGAGGACGGCATCCATTTGGATAGCTCCGGATTGCTCGAGGCATGATCCTCTCCTAGTAAACAAATACGGACTTTTCTCGAAGAGCACAGATCCTGGGACGACAATGCGCTCTATCCCTCTGCTGAGGACGCGGAACTCCTTCGCAACCCGCGCAATGTCCCTCTGAATCCGTGGGTTCCGGCGAGCATCCAGGAAGAAGGGGCCATCGTGCGTTCGGAACTTCCTCTCTGTACTTGTCGGGATCGCTTCCTCGGAGACGTTTCCTGAGAGTTCTGTCTTCCCACTAGATGGAAAACGCCACCGGAACCCAGCATCTTCTGCACCAGCAGACCATCTTTTATCCGAGTCGGTTGCAAAAGCTGAGTGCTTCTGGACCACGGAGGAGGTGACTCCGGAGATTCTCCTCTTCCAGAGGTGCGTCCTATTCTGGAGCCAACCTTGGGCAAAGAGATGAATCGAACATCTTTCTCGCTGATTGGAGCAGAAGCCGTCGGCTTAGAGTCAGAGATGCAACTCTCGAAACCTCGATTCTTCATGAGCTCAGCTTCTCTGGATCGAGAAGACCAGCTCGAGGTGAGTGAAGGTCACTTCTGGACCATATTCTTTCCGAGACTGGTCGGGATCAGGGTTCGTAAAACTGAGGGAAGGACAAGAAATCGGCGCCGCGTTCGCGATAGCTTCCAAGAGCGCTCCAGAAGCTGAAGATTTTTGATCCTGGAAAAAAATATTCTCGAGACGAACGGAAGAGATCCCACAGGGGATGAGGTTATTCTGAATGAAGTACACGAGAGGAGGAGGAAGGAAGAGTGTGGGATCATCCTCCTAAAGGGATCAGGAAAGCCTGTTGCTCGCAGCGACTCACTGGGGAAGAAGCTCTGGTGCTGAGAGTGTGCCGCCGTCCACGGCAGCAGCTCTCTTCATGAGCGTCCACGGGAAGCTACAGATCGATCTCCGACTGCGTTCCCCTCGGAATTCTATTCAGCTTCCCGGATAAGGACGCGGGATGCGCTTCCGGTCCAGGTGCAGTTTCCAGAAGCCGGTCCTTCGAAGCGGAGGAGGTTCTTTCTTGCTGCGATGCACGTCACCACCCTCGCAGATAGAATCTCTCATCTCGGCTGGGCCCAAGGAAGACATGAAAACACCCAAAAAGTCAAGGTTCGCCCTTCTCTCAGGAGAGAGATTCAAAAGATGAAAACACTCCAGGAAACTGCGCCATCTCGCCGTGGCTTCCATCAAGACCTGGAAGCGCCACCATTGGACTGCGAACTGCGAACGGAAGGCGGGAGAGCAGAAAGAAGAGGTGGTGGACGCGGACTGCCACTTCCCGGTCCAGCACTCTGTCCATCCGAATTGGGTGGCAGTCGGGTTGATAGGCAGTATCCCCGTGGTACCGCGACCAGGCATTTTCTCTTGATCGGGAGTAAGTCCGCTCTATCCTCGAACTCCCCTTTTTTTAGAGCAGATACCCTCTCAGGAGCAGAAACCGGAACACGGAGGATGGGTTCAGATCCCGTGAAACTCAGGATATGGTGCAGCAGAAGGAGAAAACACAAGGAATTCGCCCTTTTCTTCCTCTTCCGAAATGATTTCCAGTTTCCTTTGATGTGAAGAGGATCACTGTATAGATTCATCTTGAGGGCATGAGGTCACCGGAGGTCCCTAACGAACACGGAGAGCTCGATGGCTGCTGGAGAACGAAGCAGATGAAGATGTGCCGAGCACCGTTGCCGCTTCCATTTCAATCTGCCCACCGGACCCCAAGTGCGCCACCCTTGGCGCTCTTGCAGGCGTGCCAAGGTTGGCACTCGGATGTCCCGTCGCTTTCAAGCTGACAAGCGCGCCATGCATGGCAGCGACGCACTTTGATCCGCTTGCAAGTCGCGGGTGTGGTGCGATTGAGGCTGATGGGTGGGGGCAGTGCATTCGCGGATCGGTAGATGGAGGGCCTGCAGGTGTGTGTGGTGGCGAGTCGCGAGTGGCTCGTTTGTGAAACGCTGAATTCGGTCAAGGAAGGGGTTAGTCCCCTCAAGGTAGGGTGGCGGCGTCCGGTTCTTCTGCAACTTGAAACCAGCGCCAGTCACAGTCCTGAGGAGACATCAGCTCACACTGAACGTTGCGCTCATGTGGCATATGAACGCGAAATCCACAGCTCGTGCTCCTGTGCTCGCATGCGCTTTCGCAGCTACCCCTTTCCCCATTTGGAGGGAGTGGGTAGGGGGAAACGTTCGAGTTTCCTGCCTGCCGCTTCCCAGCATCACTCCTAAGCGTCGTCTGCTCCTGCATTCGCTCTCCGTCCACGTGATGTTTTGCGAGGGATGCTTTGGAAGAGCCAGCACGGATCTCAGTAGGACGGAACGGGGCAGAGTGAGAACTCCGAGAGAAGCCTCTTGGAATCCCTAACGGTGGAGCAGATGAAAATGGCTTCAGGCGGAGTCCAGAGTCTTGGAAGCCTGCAAAGTACCAGCCTTCAGCGACCGCGAAAGGCAGAGAAAGGCCGAATTGAGAATGCTGGTGGAATTGCCCGGAGGCTGAGAAGACGGGTTCTCGGAAAAAATTCCGTCTTCATTTTCAACAGCCTCCCGACCTACGAGCGTGCTGACGTGCAGCAACAAGTGCACGCACAAAATTAAGGCGGGAGGAGGGAAGGCTCAGAGAGATTTCGCCTAGTGCGTTTCTCTAACTGCGGGGAGTGGCTATCGAAGGCAAGCGTAATCCACGAAGCTGCATCTTTCAGAACAAGCGATCTCGTCTTCCGAACTTTTTTTAGGGAGCCAACCAAAGAGAGATGCTAACTGATGGGAGAGTTTGGAAGTCCTAGAGACATGTGAGGAGAGAGACTTCAGGATGCAAGACTCAACAGGCATCTCGAATTCCAGCAGAGGTTCGCGCCTCGTATTCGAACATCTGCGGTGCAGCTTCTCGAATACTCTCTTCTCCAGTCTGCGGTCCAGCACACTCTTTCCGTGTCCATCCTCCAGAACTGGATGGCAAGCGTTCTCCCAAAGCAGTAGGAGGAAGGAAACGGTCATGGAAGTAAGGCGGAAAACTCGGATGCTAAAGATGCTTCGATTAAAGCTCTCGAGTTTCCAGGACTGGCGGTGAGGAATCAGCAGAGAGTGATGGAGATGGGTGGTCCATGCGACAGATGAGGGCAGAGAAGACCGAGATGTTTCATCTTCATGGCTCAGAAGCCAACGAGAACTTTCCAGCCGTTGAGTACGCCGCACAGAGGGAAGTGAGAGAGTCCCAATGGGCGTCTCTGCGCGTCTCTCCTCTCTTCCCAAGATGAAGATCTTGCACTCTGTGCGCTGAGGTGATTCCCGTCTTTCTTCCGGTCCGATTCCTCGCGGCCGTGGCCCAGGTCCTTCCACTTTCACTTTCCCCGCGCCGTGCTGCGTCCAGGACTGCTCAGAGACCGTACTGTCCGACAGAGCCCGGAGTGTTGCTGCTGTGCCACCATCCCTCGGTCCAGCGCACTTCGAAGGAAAGGAGGCTGCTCCGCTCGTAGGAACGTCCATTTCAGATGGTCCCCTTAGCGAATCCGAGCTCAAGGGAGCCGAAATACATCGGAGGCAATCAGAGAGGGTGATGGAGAGTCTCGCCTCACGATGATTGCGCACTCCAGGGACCTCCATGAACGACGGACTGGACGGATTCGAAGATCCACCATGTTGCCGCATTCCCAGCTGCCCCTCTGCTGTGCCGAGAAAGGTCTTCATCTCGTGAGAAGGAGCAGGATTCGAACCCATGCACTGCTACGAGGATAAGTAAGCTGGCCTCCAGGTCCTGGGCCTCTCAGATTCCATATAAGCTACGGCGAGTAGCTCTCCAACTTGCCGCTCACATGCACTCAACAGTTCTGTCTCTGAACCTTGAAGCATAGCTCTGGTTGCAGAGCATCCTTCAGTCTTATCTTCACCGCGTTTGGGATTTTGCGACGGACCCCCCTTGCCTCCCGTCACCCCAAAGGCATGCTTGTCTCCTTTCTCTCTCGCACCCATTGCTTTAGCTTGACCTTCGTAGGCAAGTAGCGGCCCAAGTCGCCTCCCTGGTGCATACGCTTGTTTTCTGCGGTCTCTCTCCTCTTCCTTTCTTCTCTTCGTACACCAAAGCGATGGAACTGGAGGATTAGAAAAAAATGTCCTTGCGCCGGTGACGAGTGTTTTAGTTCTTTCTGCTTCCTTGGAAAATCCTTAGGAACGGCTCCTGAGGAATGTCTTAATGTGGATCGAATGCCAAAAAGAGAAAACAAGGAACATGGCAAAAGCGGGACTTCCTTGCAACGAACGCAGGCGTGACGAATTCTTGGTTATGAGGAGCAGAAGGCAGTGACTTATTGCATCTTCTCTGAAACTGAAATGATCCTGAAGTGCTTTTCTTCGTTCTTTTCATCCATATTCTCTAGAGGAAACGCGCTAGAGAAAAAGGGGAAAAGGTAACCTTGGTCTTTATGAATATCAACGCGGAATGCGGTCGCCGTCTCAATTTGATATGTAGCATGTAACGGTTGGGCTGAATAACGATTATAATCAGAAAAAAGGCAGCCAGCCCGTCTGCATAACTTCCTGAAATAACCATTATGCTTACTATCTTCGATAGCAGAGATTCATAGCAACGCTCGTCACTACGGTTTGACTTTGCTGATCTGAAGTGGGTGCATTCCGTAGCGACTGTGGTTCATCATTGTGATGAGTAAAAGGACTGCAACGTTTCTCGTCCTTTGCAACAGCCAGCTTTCTGGAAGCCACCCTTACTGAAGAGTCTTAGCTGGAAAGAGCTTTTCGGTTCATAGTGTGCAGGTAGCTTCTAGAAGATCATGCAACCGGAAGCACCGAGTTAATGCGGAAACGGGACGGAAGGCGTTTTGCCTCGTTTCAGATGAGAGGCGGAAGGCATCCCCCTTACTGACCGTGCGAAACGTGCAGAAGGTCCTGAAAATCCAGAGACCAGGACTCCATGCCTAAATTTTCAGAGCAGACGCCAAGAACCGATTGAATCCTTGTTCCTTTCCAATGCATGCACTCCAGAAAAAAGCTCAAGAGTGGCGCACAAAGAGGAAAAAAAGAGGCGGCCAAAGAGGTAGCTCGAAGGGTTGCGTGTCCTAGATGAATCCTGAAATGATTGGAGCCTGCTCTGGAGAACTGTGCTCCTGCAAATTTCAGCAGAAGACTTCCAGAGGCATTCTTGGAGTGAAACAACAACATAGTCCAGTCACTTACATATTAACAGACCGCAACTTTCCTCTCAAGCGGGGAGGCCGCAGAATGTGTTCGGCTGGATGACTGAGACCTCAAAAAACCTTCTAGGTTTCAGGTGTTCAGGCTCTAAAAACTGCTCCATGCCGATCACACGGCATGGGATGTAATTTGAAAGCCTGAATCTTATTTTTATCTTACATAGGAACAAAGCTTGATGGATGCTTGAAATGAAATGCTATTCACAATCAAATCCGTCGACTCTGACTGGGTCATGAGAGATGTCAAGTGGTTCATACGTTACGCCCACATTCGGAACAGTTTTTGCACATGACGGTCAATCATGATCTCACGTAAAGTCCTCAAGCAGTTTCGGTCTCCAGAAGCTCAAATCCTTGTAAAGAACCAAAGATGGTCGGGAATCCGAATCTCGGAGGAGCCACCAGAAGTCGTTCGATAGAATTATTGCCGGCAATCGGAAGAAATCGAGAGCCAGGAAACATATCGATCGGAAAAACTTGCAGTGCCCTTTCAAGTAGCAGTATAAAATAGGAATGTAGAAAGGATTACCTGGGATGTGCAATTGTTTGTGGTTAATCGCCATCCATCACCAGCAAGGCGCTTCGCCGCGAAAAAGCCTTCCACGTCCTTTAGACGGCACCTCTCGGCACATGTCTGAGGCACATCCAGCACAGCTAAATGCTGAGATGATTGATTCAGCATGCATCATTTTGTTTTTTGTCGGCAGAATAGAGCCGTCGGACAGTAGCATCTGGTGTGGACGGAAAAAGTGGCAACTAACTTTTTAGAAGCACCTCCAGAAACAACTCTCATTGCCCTCAAAGCATAGTTTGTCTGCCCAAGCCGAAGCTGCAAGGAATGGCAGCATCCTCCATCGCAACCTTACTCGATCTACGAACAGCATCCCAAAGCGCTGTATGAATGAATTGGAATGAATCTCTTACCTGAGTTTCCACAACAACTTCCTTACTTCCTTCTTGCTTCCCTCTTCTGTGTTTATATTGTCTTCTCCAAGGGCTACAGCGAACCACCGTTCAGGTGAGACATAAGTCTGCGGGTCGACCTCATAACTCTCGCAACATGCATGTAGCACCCGGAGTCCTTACGGACTGGAATCCATCAGGAAGACGTGACGGAACTGACAAATCAGCCGGACGTTTACAGAAATAAAGCACAATGAATCTGTTGCCACGCACAGGTGCCTGACAAACAGAGATTGAGAGATGAGGAGATTGCTTAAGATGTTTATCATTCAGTGATAAAACGACTGTACATCTGCCTTTCAAAAAAGCAAGAACAAATGAAGATGTGGAGTGTGCAAGTGCAATGTTGAGTGTTCTGACCTTGAATCTTCCCTCTCCTCTCCAACTGATTTATTTAGCTCATTGGAAAACACGAAGGACCAAAGAACAAAAATCCGTTCGGAATCCTCGCTACTCACGAATTGAGAGGAACTGAATCTTCCCGCCACTGACACGAACTTCCTCCCCGCATCTTCGGTTTCCACGGGATTCTGCTGACAAATGAGGAGCTAGGATGACTCCTCCATGCGCTGCTGTGCACACGTTCTCATTTGGGGTCAGTGAATTAGGAAATTGAAATTCAAAGAAGATCGCAGTGCTGGACCGGAAGTCCTCAGTGCCTAAGCGAAAACAGCAGCTCACTTTTCCACGAAAGACGTAGGCAGGACCAGAAGGAACCATGCAAAGCCCGCTAATACGGAGGCCCTGAGAGTCGACCAGGTCAGCAGCTTCGCTTGATTTGAGGAACAACTGTTGAGCGCAATGGCTTGAATGAGATCGCCAGAGCCTACCGATGGGGAAGAAACGCTGTAACTTGTCGTCTCAGCATGATTACCTCGGCACCAGTCACGACCGATGGCGTCAGAATCTTTGAAAGCGGCTGCTGCTGTACGGAAATTTGCAGCTGAACCCCTCTCAACGGCTTGCTTCTCAGAGATATCTTCGACTATAGTAGAAGAAGTGCATGCCGCAGTAGTTCCGGTTTTGTCCTTGTAATTGAAGGCATCTCCATGATTCCAGCATTCACCTGCGTCCCCCTACCAGGTCCTATCATCACCTCATTGCTGCATCAAATGCACGCGCCGCCCGTTCGTGCCGAGAGCGCTCCCGAAAAGGTCGCTCTTATATCCTCTCCAACCTGGACATCAGATGGTTTCCCCTTTCTGGTCTGCTTCCCCTCGCATCCTTCAAGATCCTTGCCTGCGCTACAGACTGAAGTCAGAGTTTTCTACATCGCTGACTAGTTGAGTCCCCTTTGTTTTTTTGTTTTTTTTCGTTTTTTTTTTTATTCGTAGGACATCACTGGTGGCCGACCGACTCATGAACCAACTTGTCTCGAGACCACCTTCTGCTGACCGTTTTCAAAGTTCAGTTCTCCCGGCTCCTTTCAGATACTGAGTAATCCTGACTTCCGGTAGCTGAGTTTCGCTCTTCAGACACATTCTGTTCGTTGCCCTGGTGAACTCCAATGGCCCGTCTTCGCCGTCTATGAACGGTCTCCGGCTCGACTTTCTTGGAAAGCAGCTCTCCAGCCCCGCATATGAATCCTACAGCTCTCCTCTCCGTGTCGAGATCTCGAGAGGCTCATCTTGAGAAAACGAAACCCTGCGAGCCCCGCTGCCCCGAAGATCAGTGAGATGTCACCTCCCTCGAAATTGAATGTGCACACGGGATTCTTCAGCAGCTTATACCCGCCCCTCCCCTCGCTTTAGAACTCGGATCCTATGTTTCGGCGTTTGGTCCTTTAGACAATCGGAGATTCCACTAAGAGCGCCGCCTCGAATGCTTTCCGGAACAAGGTCCGTATTATCCAGAGCATCCCACCGACATTATGAGGTTGCTGATTTTTGTCATTGCTTCCAACCCACAAAGAAGCTAAAGACAAGCAGTGCTGTTAATGGTCCAGCATACGCCGGAAAGAAGGAAGTGGTCTTCAGGAGCTTTAAAACGTCAGTCGCCTCCATTGACTAGGAGAAGCAGGTAAATAAGGATCTGGAAAAAATGCCGCTAGACAACTGCAACCTTCGCTAGAGACCCCAGATGTTTCTTTACGATTGGAACACGAGTGATCTTCGAGGAATGAATAACTTGGAGATCAAGAAGCGGGAAGGGAACGCCGAGGTCATTTACCGACAGATGCAGGAGTCGGCCCCAAAGAACCACCGGATGCTCGACCCGCCAAAATGCTGAGGGGTCTCTTCAGTGGATGGAGGAGTTTCCGGAGAAGTAATAACGGGAACGGCCGCTTTCGGAGGGCCTAATGTCTTAGTGATCCTAAGGTTGGGCTGAAAAACGCCTGAACGCAGGGACTCGGTGTCGAAGGAAGGCGAGGAGACGTCCCGAACCGATGAGATGTCGGGAGTATGCAAGGAACCGGTGAGTGGAAAATCCGGGAGAGGAAAGCTCACAGACCAAGGAAGGAGAGAAGAGCTGATTGCTCAGATGCTCACAGAGCTCGCTCATCTGAGCAGCCTCACGAAAAATATGGAACCAAGAGAGGCTGCCTCCAGGCAAACGAAGATCATAATCCATTGGTGGGGGGATCCATGGTTTCGACCCCGATACTCCAGTGAGCAAAACTTTTTACTGTCGAACTGAGGAAGAAAGATTAGACACAACTTGAAAACATGAAGGAAAAATTAACTTTGAGAACAGTCATAACATTATGATAGATGTCTTCATATTCGGTAAGACGCTCGTGAGATAAAATATTAGATAATTATAGCATTTTTTTCAAGATGCAAGTCAATAGAGCAGACCTATAATGCAGCAGACCTGTATCTCCAAGTTATTTTTGTCTTTGAATTCTCTGCTTCTTGATTCGTCATCATCTTGACTTTGGTGTGCATTATGGAATGTAGATAAACAAAGCAAAATTTAGACACATTTGGAGAGGATGTAGAAAGGGCATCTCAACCTGAAAATCCAGAGAAGATAAAGAGAATCACCAAGAAGTCTGCTTTCCGAAGGCTCGCCATTCAAGCAGGCTGGTCTGCCGTTCGCCACCCATCGGATGCCATCAGGTGCGCAAAGACGAGCAGCGATTCACTGCTAGCGGGTAAATGGTCAGGAACAGGAGTTTGCGCCCGTCTACATCAGAATGGAGCTTCTGGGGGGGGGAGGGAAAGAGACACACATATCTTCAGGGAAGCCCGCTGGACTGAGCTTGGAGCTCAGGTCAGTTTTTCAAACGCACCGGGACTCCTGTGGATGGAGGAGCAAGAAAAGGGAATGGTCGGTCCCGGGATGCCGAGGTCAACGTGCTACTGACGATCGCATTCATAGCCTTGCTGCCGAGTCCATCTATCCTGTTTCTCAGCATCTATCCACTTGAAGACGCCTCTTCAGGCGGCCATCGAGAAAAGTAGCCTCTTTCGTGGCCGCAGAACACTTCCGTTGACTAACGCGCCGCTTACCGAGCTGGATCCTTTCTTCTCGTTCCCTTACCCCTAGGGCTAACCGCGCTTCGTTCTCTCTTGGTCAAAGGCATGCGAACGAGCCCAAGGGACGAAGTCCATTGCTGACTTTCTTGACTCTGATTCACCTCCTCCCGATCCGGCTCAGCAGCATGCCCGCCGCTTCCTTTGGTGGCAGCAAATTTTTAGGTGGAAGAAGATAAACCAGGGAGCGGCGTAGGAATGTTTGTGTGGACGGAAAGGTCCCCCTTTCCGGGGGAGGAATAAGACGCACCGCCTCCCGAAAGCAGCAAAGAGGCGGTGTCGACGGACGCCCGCAGAAGCCTCCCTGGCGGAACGTGCCAGGATCCCTCGACGCCGGAGGGAAGAGAAGGTAGAAGGGCGAGGAGGCGAGAATATCCCTTGCAAGAATGTCCCTACCCGAGATCCCTCACTTGTGAGGTCCAGAACACGCACTCCTCGGGACGCTGCGACTCGCTGACGCTCCTGCAGACGAAGGCCTCCCCTTTCTGGCGCTTCCAGAGCTCGAAGCGTCCAGATCAGCGCTCGTGATTGGAGGGAGACCGGGAGCAACAACGCATGGGGGTGGCCGAGAGAGGGGAAGCAGTGGCTTCCCTCTGGCAAACGCGCCGGTCGGCAGGTGCTTTGAACGCAGCGACACCTGCCTGTGTGACCCAGGGTTGGCTGCCTCTCAGCTGGTTTGACCCCCCTTTCCCGATTGACCGTCGCGAAGGCCTTCCGCTCTTTCTCTTTCCCCATTCCCTCCTCGCGTGTGCGTGAGCGCCAACCATCTGCACCTTCCGCCGCTATCACGGGGGAAGCATCGGAAAGCTTCCCGCCCTGATACGGGAACGGGAGGTCGAGCCGGAGGCGGAGAGGGTGCGAACGGGCGAACCCGCTGAAGACGGCGGCACAGAACGGCACAGAGAAAGGAGGACCACCTTCAGATTTCGGAGGGTGGATCTCAGCTCCCGCCTTCCTTGTTCGGCGCAAATAGCTCTCCCACGCTGGATTCCTCCTCCTCCTTCTCTCCCCTTTTTTCTCTTTAGCCACGGCAGATACTTTCTACAGCACTTCACCTGCTCCTTATCTGAATTTTCCGGCTGCATTTCGAGATAAAAATCTGCTTCAGATACGACTCCCTGGTGACGCGCCTTCCCTTGGAGTCTTCGATAAGGATCCCGGTCTCGAAGGATTTCCCTCCTGCTTCGCGCGCCGGGCCAAACCGTTCGGAAACCTCCGCGGCACATCCGGTAGCTCTTTGGGGAGGACGTCGGGTACCAACAGAACCGACTTCACCCCCTTGCGCGCGCCGAGTACCGGTTCAGACATCTGGGGGAAAGCGAGGAGGCGGGAAAAAAAAGCTGCTGCCTCTGGCAACCTGGCAATCACCTGGCCTGTAGATGACAAAAAGGAACGCTTCGTCCCAGGAGACGTTCGGCGATCGCGGCTGGGAACTGTCAATAGAGGCTCGTAGCCTTCACAGCGGGTCCACATCTCTTGGTGAGCAGCAGCAGCAGAGCATTCCAGAAGAGATAGGGCGACGCGGATGGGTTGTCAGAGTTCCAAAGGACGTCCAACCAACTCCCCCTATCCCTTCGTCGTGAAAGGCTTGGCCGCACATCCGTGGAAAAGGGGAGGAATGAAGGAACGGGGCGGCTCCTGGAGGGAGACTAGAGCCCAGAGCTCCTTCTCAGAGCCCAGAGCGCTGATGATCGAGGAACTTCTGGAAAGGGAAAGGAAGATTCCAGACGAAACCTTCCATGTTGCTAAGCGCCAATGTACGAACAGCAGCAGCAGCTACTCGAATGGAAGCAGACAGGAAGGCCCACAATGAAATGTAAAATCACGAGGACACGAGGGCAGCTGCAGACAGCCCCTCCTGCTTTTCTCAATGCCAGAGAAATCCTCCGCTCGCTTCACAAGGACCTCGTCTTCCGCGAGGATAGCATAGTGAACCTCTGCGGAAGAGGGCGACGACTACGTGAGGCGGCACCGCAGCATGAGGAAGAGAAAGAGAGGAGGAGGAGGAAGAGGAAGGGGGAAGGAGAACGCTCCCGGAATATGCGGGACTCTCCCCGGAACTCTCATCTCGGAAATATGCCTTTGCATCTGTTCCTCTTCTTCCCTCGGCGGATCATGAAGAAAAGCAGGGAATAAACCATCTTCTTCCACGCCGCACCTCGTGTTCCTGCATCGCCGATCCCGCTCCTGAAAGCTTCTCCTCGAGGGTCGCGTCCTCGTCTGGAGACGACGCCTGCGCCGAAGGAGAAGAGCAGCCTCCCAGATCTGCTGTGGTTCCGCTTCCTGCCGGGAGCACGCTGCTTGCCTCTGCGAAGTGGCGCGGGATCGCCCGCTGCGCTCAGCACGGCTGGCGCCTTCCGAGCCGCGAATGAGCCTTCTCGCCTCCTCGAGTCGAATCTGCTCCGGAGATGAGGGAAGGGAGAGACGTTGGCGAACCCTCGCTCTCCGTGGAACCGATCCGCCTCTCCCGGAGGAAGGTCCACCGATACTCCCAATCCAGCGGTGGAGAGGCTCCGCGTTCGTCCTCGCCGCGGCAGAGGATCACCGCAGCGGGGGCGAATCTTCCGGCGCATCCTCCTTCCGCTCTTCCACAACGGGAGGAGGCGGAGGGGAGCGGAGAAGGAGTCGACGGGGCTCCCTGTCGTCGGTGGATGCGAGTCCCGACGCGGGACGTTGCACAATCCCGACCCTTCCTGAAAGTACACGCGCGCACACTGCGCGGCTTCGAAACTTACGAAATCCCGTAATTAAGCGAGCGCATCTTCTTATCTGGCTGCACAGCATGCAGTATCGGGAGAGGGGCTCCTCGTGTTTACTGGTGAGACGTCGCCTGTAGGCTAAACGCTCGAGAAAAAGGATTCGGGAACCTTCCGCTTCCTCCCCCCTCCCCCAGGTCCTGGTAGTGCTTGAAAAACACCAAAGCGAACAGGAAAAACAGGCTCTTCGGTCCGGCAGAATCAGAGTCTTCAGAAGCACTCTTCGAGGAAGGAAGGCAGGGAAGGAGGAGGCTGACGACCGAGTACCAGTGAAGTACCTTCATCGAGGAAGCGTGGTTCAATCAGCCCCACCTGAAGAGATCTTTGGTTCGGGAGAAAAGCAATCCCTTCTGAATTCCGGGAGGCCTTGCCCGCGCATCCAGGTCACGCTGGCTCGCTTCTTGCCTTTCCTCGCTTTTCCCCTCCTCTTCTTTAGCGAAACTCTGCGAGAGAACAGCCGGGTTAGAGGACGAGGCGAGCGACGGAACGGGCGCGGTTCCGAACAGGCAGAGTCTGGACAGACCCTCGTAGGTGGCCGCGCGCCGCATCGAACGTCGCCGAGGATGGATGCGCCGTGGACTCTGGTCCGCACGTGTCGCCGGAATTCTGCTCACACGCGCTGGTGACCGAGTGTTCCCGTCGACCAGCCGGAGTCGGGAGCTGGACCCTCCAGGTCCTACCAGGAATCACGAAACTTCGGGATTTCTCTTCAGCTTGTGCCATTGAGTCGATCCCCCCTCTGGGGTGGTTCCCATCCAGGGTATTAGAAGAGTGCTCCCTTCGGGAAAGCCCCCCAGAGCAGTTAATAAGGAGCGGTCCCCTTGCAGGTTCCCTTCGGAGAAGAAATCGACATCTTTCAAGGTTCCCTTTATACTCCCATAGATACGTATGTAAAACAGATCCTGGACTCGGCGACTCAGGTCCAGAGAAGATTTGCTGCTGCTGTCGTACGCAAAGGAGTTGGGGAGCTGGAAAATGTGCAGGAGATGAGTCTTTTTTCAGAATGTCTGGAACCGGCTGTGCTCCTGGAAACTGCGCAGAGCACGCCGTGATTCCTTTGTGCTGCTGCACTCCTTCCATCACTTCCCTTCCTGCCTTGCCCGCGTGCTGATACAGAACCCGTGCCTAGCCGCGTGCTTCCAAAGGACCCGTGAATACGTCCTACGGAAATGCAAAAACCATGAAGAAGACGGTGAGCGTGGGGCAGGTGGGCGGAGAGTTCGCCAGCCGCGTAGTCGACACCACGTGACACCGGGACGAATGGATTCCCTTCAGCTTACTGACCGCACCTCAGTCGACGCTCAAGAACTCGAGCCCGCGGACTGCAAACTTTCCTCCGGCCGCAGAGGACCTCTAGCAGGAGACGCGAGGGCAGTGAAAGAGGCGGCGGACAAGGACGGCCAAAGACGCCGACTTTGCGCCCGCGTGTCGAGGTCCACTGCTACCATCCTTTCTTAGACACGCGCTTATCTTCCCGGGTCGCAGGAACTTCCCAAAGCTATGTAGGAAGGCAGTCGTAGAAATTCTGCCCAGAGGCAAAAATGCACTCGCTTTGGCCGGCCAAGTCGACTGGCGGCACTTTGGAAAAGTTCACTTCCGGCTTCTTTGGAAGGTTGTCTTTCTTTCACTGCGACAGCGTCGTCATGGTTGCCACCGACTCGGAAACTGCTGCGAGCGATAGGCAGCAAGCGGTACTTTGAAGAGTTGAGCGTGGACCAAGGCACACCGCGGAAGCGTAAGTGAGCAAGGCAGGTTGCTGACCGTCATCGCCACTTCTGCCGCAACGACCCGGCGCCCGTACCGCTTTTCCTGCCTCCTGAAAAGAGTGACTTTTGGATGGCACGTCTGCGGCGCTACGAGGTGGTGGTGGTGGTGCACGTGTTCCGGAGAAACGTTTGCAGGACGTCTGTTCCTTGCAAGAAAAACGATGGATACAGCCGCAGAGGAGTAATCTCTTTCCATATTTGTCTCGGCAGAACCTTCGCCACTCGTGCGCTCCGCGTAAGAAAGCAAAATGCACGTGCATCAAACAGGGGACGGTGGCTGAGGACACCCCGAACACCGCCACACACCGCGCGCCACTGCGAACCCTGCGACGATGCTGAGCGAGGGGAAATTCGTGCCTGGCGAATTTCTTCTCGCTGGCGCACAAACTCGAGATTTCGAATAAGCATGTGAAGAGCTTCCTGCGCCAGCGACTCCCGGCGCCATCGGAAAATGTGGTTCTTGTAAGTTGTCGGGAGACTTCCTCCTGCCCGAGCCCTCATCCCATCGTACTATTGGAACATTTGGCGAAACTTTGTGCAGAAAGCGAATGCTGCCTTCCATGGGAAGAGACGTAAGAAAATCGTCCGCACGCTGAACCATTAAATTACGTATGTCCCCCCCCCCCCACACACACACACAGAAAAAGAAAAAAAAGCTGCTTTAATTAAGCATAAACTTTAATCTCATCGTCACACGATGAATGCAACGTGATGTCGCCGTAGGTGTACGTGTGATCCACAAACAACGCGCTGGGAGAAGACATCCACGCCGAGGTGGCTGAAAAACGTGGAATGTCGTCGTCGCCTGCTCCTCAGAATTTCTGGATCTCGCCTGCGTGCGTTCTCCCGGGACAGAAATGACGGCTGAGACAGCTTTTGCGGGATATTCCGAGTTCAGTTTCGTTTTTCCGCTCGCAAGGTTGCCTGGCAACTGGATGAAAGTCGCACTCCCAGGCTCAGCAAGTCGCCTGAAACGAAAATCCCGAGACGGAACGCTTAAACCGGTCCGCGGTGCTCCTCCTCGGAATTATCTCACGAACAGTTATCTCGCATAAAACCATGGACTTCCTATGCACGCAGAATCCCTCCCCTCCGGCACAAATAAATGCTGGAGGGGAGACATGGGGGGGAAGGGAGGGAGGGAGGGAGGGAAGTACAGCATTAAGCAGCAGTGTTACTTACTTACCTTCACGGTGCGCCTACTTCCAGATCGAGACAGTACGAGCGGCAATATTTTTATTTGCGCAAATCCCCTCATGGCATTTTTTTTTTTTTTTTTTTTTTTTTTTTTTTGGACTTTTAACGACTTTTTGTAATTCCGCACACACCGTAATGAACATCACGTCACGTGCCGCATTCCTTACTTTCAGCTTTCGTGCCCGATCGCGGGGCAGTACCGAACCGTCTTCGGGAAACACTTGTCGGTTTGAAAATTCCAGAATCAGTGACGTTTCCAAGTGGGCACGAAAATCCAGTGCGTCTGGGCATTTCGGGGCAAAGGGAGGCCCGGGTCGGATGTTTTGACCTGCTTCTCGCAGGAATTTCACCTGGAAAGGTGCACAATGTCACACGAGGGTTCCGCGATGATGCGCGGCTCCGCTGCATCTGCTACCATCTTGGCATAATCGAAAGTTTCCGCGTCTGTTTACACGATGGAGAAACTTTTTCCACGCTGTTGTTGTCGACATCCGACCCGAAAGGTGGCCATTCGACTCTGTTCTTTTCGGTACGCCCACTTTCGTGTGATTCCGTCTGCTGTTCGTTTGCTGCACGCCCGTTGTTGCTGTTTGTTTGTGTGTGTGTGTGTGTTTTTTTTTTTGAAGAAAAATGGTAAATTCCTTTTCGTTGTTTGCAAACTTATGATGAGGCCTGCGACGCGAATCCGAATCGCGGCCCGCGGACAAACCGACCCAGTTCGACCAGCGGCTGGTCCCACGATCAGCCGTCAGCAATTTTTCAGGAATTCAGATATTTACCGACTCTCGTTCGATCTTCCGGATGCTATTTTTGGCAGCGCAAAGTCGGAAACATCACTTGAGAAAAGTTTTCCGAGAGGAATAGGGAACGAGACGCGGACTAGCCGATGTCCTGTGCAGGCCTGCTTGGGTTTCGTTTCGTCCGTACACCAAAAGTGCGCAAATGCGTAAACAGCTTCCCGATCTGCAGCCACGTCCAGAACACCGCAGTCACTCTAGCGGGATCCGATCACCTCATCGCCTTCCGAAACAGCTCTGTAACTTCGGCCGGGTACTCGTTTCAGTCTCAAAGCCTCGAACCCTTTTGTACATGATCATCCTATTTCAGTTTTCCCTTTTTTCTTCTTCTTCCTTTGGTACATCCGTGTACTCCAATACCATCTTATACTTGTCCAAAGACGCAGCCCGTGTCTGGACAGAGTCCCTTTCCAGAATGTGCTCACCTTGGGTCCCGAACGCGATCGGCTCCCAAGATGCTTCCCGATGTTCCATCGCAAGAACCTTAACCCTTTGATCGCTCTCTTTGTTCATCATTCAGAACCGTCCTCCAAGAAACGGAGAAAGAAGCTGTGACGAAGAGACGGGCCTCGGTTCCATTCGTCTTCGCAGATCATCTGAGGTTGAGATTCGAATCTCACGATGGACGCGAAAAAGCACTTTCTTCGTTCCTCGATTTCAGATGAATTGATCAAACTTCCCATTGCCAGAAGCGACGAGTACGCTCGCAAGCAATTTTACTTCTCGGCAGTACACGATAAAGAAAAAGTTTCGACCGTCCACGTGAGCAGCGCTGCGTGCGCACGGAAGAACAAAGAAGTGCGTGTCGGCCACCATCGCACCGAGGAGCGACGACGCTCTTGGAGGATCCCACGTTTTCCGTGTCCGCGGAATAATGCGAAACCCAACCGTGCCCGATGTCCACCCAACACGGCGGTCGCGCTCCCTACACCTGGGAGACCGACCTTTCGAGCTGAGGTGCACTTCGGGACAAATTCTTACGGCTACCACGGAGATACACGGTGGCGCCTCATCTTCTTCTCGTTGAGGACCGTCCCTTGATCGAACTTCCCTTGCACGGGAAGCCCTCTGTCGAGGAAGCTGGCGCGTCCGCATCATTTCCGAGAATGGACAGACGAATTGCCTCGACAAACGTCCGCTTCCGGTCCGTTTCGAAAGAGTTACATCTGGAAGCTTCGCTTTCGCGCTGAGCAGAGAACACGAGCCCGAGCGCACCTCTTCCCTGGAGTGGATTCAAGGATGGAGCTTGAGCACCACTCGCAAACCCATCCGATCGTTTTCCTATCCTTTTCGCAGACGGAGTGCACGGATTCAGCTGCCGCACACGAGCGTTATTTTCTGGCGCTGGCAAACTTGAGAGATGGTTTCCGGGGAAACTGACCGGAGGGAGCATTTCCTCCCTTTGGTTCGGGAACGATTCGGGAACTTCGGATCAAACCCGCCGTTCTTGTCCAAAACCGAATTTGCGAATCCCTTTGTGCATCCGAGAAAACTGAAATTCTCAACTTGCAAGTTGCCGGGAACGAAAAACAAGAAGAAAAAAAAAAATGAAAATGAAAATTACGTCCAGAGCTACAAAAAAGTGAGGTTTTTTGTGCTTTCGTATCGGAATGCAGAAAACTGGTGAACGGAAATGCACGGGCAACACATTTCAGGATAACTTTGGGTGAACTGCATCCCTGCCTCTCCCTGTTCGCAAAATACCTTCCTTTACTATGAAAGCTTTTGCACGTCGCATTATGTAACCTTTTGTGATTTTTTTCTTCCTTTGGGTCTGAGATACGAAAATGTCAGAGGCCACTTTATTAACTGCCTTCGTTTTACTCATGAAACACTCCTGAATCCCCCCCCCCTCCCCCCACTGGTAAATCGCTGTATTTCGAAGACTCCTCATTCTAATGCGCTCTCTTTGTGTGAAATTAATCCACTTTTTTGCCCACATTCTTTTTGCAGATCGCTCCCTCTGGTTTTTTTGAAGCCAGCGAGATGAAAACAACATCGCTGCACACATCCACTTTTTTATTCCTCAGGCAGAGCGCACAACCTGCGAACCCCCCCATTTGTACGTGAATTATGTACGTGAATCCGCCGCCTATGGATCAACAGAAATGGTCCTCCACATTTCAATTGGAATGTATTCTCCCTGCCAACTCAGGTAAATAAGCCAACTATTCACAGCAGACACTGCAGAGTGTCCGCATCATTTGGTGTCCTCCTTTTGCTGTAGGTGACAGAAGCGAACGCAGAAAACAAGAACAAAACAACAATTTTTCTTGCATTGCCTCATTTCCCTTACTTTACTTTTCGTTATCGTGTAAACCGCCATCTCCATTTGTATCACGAATTGTGAAGCCTTCCCTTCATTAACAAACATGATCAAAGTTCCCATTTACATCGCAATTAATCGAAACACACCGTGTTTCCCTTGAGAGTGCTCCAAAGGCTAGAAATGGATGAATAATGGGGTGGCTAATAGAAGGGACCAGAATAGAACTGATAAGCAGCAGCGTGAAGCAATCGAAGATATAGAGCCACTGCGTAGCGTTTCGAGAGCTTCATTTTTCCAGGGTACGACCGTAGAGATTACTTTGAATGAAACACCCAATACCAAAAGCAGCCGCACGCACATCAGTGTTTCCACGTTCGTACGACACCATCCTGCCAGACTCACTCACATGGCACACTGGTTTTCGAAACTGGTTTTCTGTTGCTAAAACTCAAATAGCCTGACGAATACTGAAGAGTATGTGAGCACACAAATAAACGAGCAAACGTTTCGTTTTAAAGTGTCTTCCGAATCGCGACAAATGGTCTGTCAGGTGACAAACTGATCAGCTGACGCTTACAACCTTCTTCTCCGAGAAACCTAGAGATTCGAAGCAAAAAAAAAAAAAAAAAAAAAAAAGGCAAGATGGTGATGCAAGCAATGGAGAAATCCAAATGGATGCCCATTAATAAATAATATAATGCAGAGCTGTTGAAAGTACGAGCGAGCATTCCCCTGTACCCCCGAGTGATTGCTTGATCACCTGAAAAATACATTCAATTTAATGACCAATAAGGGAATCACACATTCAAAATTCAAGCTTGCAGTCGTGAAATTAGGCCCATAATATACATAACATAAGGCATTCCGTTTTAACTGAAAAATACACCCACACGAACTGTGTCGACAGGAAAGTCGATGTTGGTGGACATTCTCGAGTCGCGATACTGATTGCCTAGCCGGGATCAAACGTTCTTTCAGTCCCCTCTCACAACTGAAAGGACGATCGAAGCTTTCCGCTGAAACGATTTGCCAGTGCATCCACAAATCATGAATTTGATTTCATAATTTTCGTCCTTTATAGCGGGCGCTTAGGCAACGCAAATCTGAGCATTCGACCGCATTTACTGCTCGTGAAGCACGTACGAAATTTCGTTGCTTCCATCACCGACGAACTGCATTCACTCAACGAGCCAACAACACCTTCCTCTCGAGGGTACTTCTGTCGGTGGTTCGGTTCCTCAGCCCCAAAAGAATAGGGGCCAGCGACTTAATTGATATCGCAAGGCTTGGAGTCAGTAACTGATTTTCACATGATTTCGCTCGGAAACTCTTTCGGCTATTCAGGTATTCTGAGAAATCAAATTCACTGTATCACTGAATTTTGTATTATCTAGTTTGATTTCCGAGCTTCCCATTACATACTTGTTTGACAGACGCCCACGAGATGCAGGCTTCCATTTTGACCTTACATTTTCGGGTGAGCTCTCGACTGGAAACTCAAATTTCCTTGTGATACCCAGAAGACACAGAGCACCTCCTCTTTTTAAGGGGAAAACACAAACACCGTCGATTTTCAAGCAGCTGAGAGACCGCCTGTAACCCTTGGACTGGGAACTGCGTTTCCCAGTGACCTAAGGCTCAACCGCGGTGCGACGGTCGCAATCCTCGCGCTGGAGGAATGGTAACCCTGACCGTTATTGCCTCGACGCCATGCTAACTTGGCGGGAGATTTTTTTTCTTTTAAATAAAGTGCGATTCTACGTGCACGGCATGGCAAATCCATTTCGACAGGTGCAAGCATTGAGTATGGCAAGTGCAAGCCAGAGATAATGGAAATATAATGTATATATTACTAAATTGATTTATAATTCTCGCAGAAGAAACAAGTGAGCAGCTCCTGGTTGAACGGAAACAGATTGAAGATTACAGTTGAGTGTTCCAAAAAACTTGGCCTATATAGACTGCACAGTTTCTAAAAATACTATATTACATAATCAATTCGTTCAAAAATAAATCTTTATTGAAAAAAGGATTCTACAATTACAAAAAAAAAAAAAAAAAAAGGGCATGCCGAAGAAATTTTTGCTAGTTTTTAACAAGATACCATAATTCCATGCTCCCGAGTGCACAGAACAATATAAGAAAAGCTTACATAACTTCATGAAACAGATATCTGCATTTGAAATTTCGATCTGTCGGTGAGATGCAATCACGATGCAAACATTCCACAAATTTCTATAGAGACGCTACTGCGGTGCAAAAAGTTAAGAAATTGAAACTATTCAAACTAACTTCAAGTAATGCTATTTGCAAGCTTTGTACACATTAGAAAATGTTTCATTATCATACAAATATTATGTAAGTAACCAGTGAACAACAGGATTATGAACATATATAGAATTCAATGCTGTTTCAAAGAAAAAAAAAAAAATGCAGGTAAAAGGAAAAACAAACTTCGAAGAGAATCACGGTAAGAATTTTTCAATATCAGATTTGGTGTGGGGGCTGCATGCCAAACATACTTAGGTTTGCTACATATGGGAAATAGCGATCCTACTGTTGAATAATTCGAACATTTTGTCTTTTAAGGATAGTTAATCGAAATAGAAAAAAAAATTTAAAATAATTATTGCACAAAGTAGTACATGTATCACTGGCATTTTTGTGTGCACACCACTTAAAAATTTATGAGTGTGCTGATTATGTATACTGCAGTTACTTTTTTCCCCACTCTTCCAAAGATATTCAAGTTTTGTCATCATCTTTCAACAAGGTAATAAGACTCTGCATGTTGAGTTCATCTGTATTCAATAACTTCCCTAAAATAGAATTAGGCATCAATGGCTACTTCTAATAAGTTTATAATAAACTTCATTGTTTGCATGAAGATAAATCACAACATAAACAAAAAGAAAAAACACGTGATAACATCTTGAAGTGCCTGAAATTATGGAAAACGGTAGAAGCAATAATACAGGAAAAATCTTCTCAAAAATTAGATCACAGTTATCTGTTATGTGAATCTAATTATTCCAGTCTAATATTCATAAACACTATTCATCAAAAATTTTTTGTGGTGATTGATTTGCAATAATCATATAAAATTTTTCAAAAGAAGCATTACTTAGTTGACTTGCTAGGAAATTAAGTAGCCAAATTTTTTTCAGTTTTAACAAACTTGAAAATATATATTAACCAAATTGTACAGTAAAATGAAAAGAAATAATGCTCATTATCAATAAAAAAGAAAAGAATTGAAATAAACAACTCAAGTGAAAAATACTTACTGTAATGTAAAAAATATGACATGCATAACAGCAATACACCTACAAATGAATCAACGACAAAAAGCATGAGATAGCCATTTGTGTGATTAAAAATATTGGAGTAAACTACGCCAATTCAAGTGCTTAACGCTATTTAGATATAAGCAGAATGATCAAGATAATTTCATTTTTGCCAATTTAAGAACACAAAGCAAACTTTCAATGTTTTCAACTTGCATTTTACAAAATTGGTGAAATTTCATATAAATAATAAATATGAAGCCATTTCCACAATCTGTTTGATGATCTACACCTATCTCAACAAAACGAAATTTTAAGATGTTTTGAAAATGACGCTGGTATTTGAAAAATTCCCAAACAGATTAGAATTATAATAGAATGCAATATATGGTAAGGGTCAAACCCACGAATAACACCTTGGAGGCTCCAGAAAATAAGAACAAAATAGATAAGCAAACAGAGAATGTGTTTCTAAAATACAGAAACAACTGAGTTTTACCTCTATTACAATTTTGGACTTTTTTTTTTTTTTTTTTCAATTTTAATTGAAAACAATTAATTAGAAAGAAATATACAATGAGTTTTCTGTATTCACAAACAATTTATACAACAGTGCTGGAAGCATTTATGCTAGGAAAAGCTAGTAATTCAAATTCTAGAAATACAAAAGCACCTTAAAATACTTATTTGACATTAGTCAGAGGTCTTACCACTATAACTTTAAAAAAAAAACAAATGAAAAAACGCATTATCAAAAATAGATTTTAATTTTTAAAAAAAGCAATCACTCATAAATGACTATCGTAATTTCACTTATGCAAGTTCACCAAACCATCATGTTACTATTTATCAATTAAACAACAGCACTTCATTATTAATAGGTCTTGTAATTTACCAAATATTTCATTTTAAAACCCAATACTGTAATCATGAAAAATGCTTTTAATGATAGAATAATCATATAAGGAGCACAATTCCAAGACTACCAGTAAGCAAATTCATTGTAAAAAAATTTCCAATCCAGATATCAATCCAATTCCAATTTAACGAAAATATGCAAAACTTGTTAAAGGAGGAATGAAAGAGTAAAATACCTCCAATAAAGCACCATGTAATAAGTTGGGATCACCAACAAGAAAAAAAAAAAAAACAGGCACAATTCCATGCCCCTCAAATCAGGCAACTCTTACAAGTGCACAAAGTGGAAAAGATACAATACAAATTGAATACCAATTATGTAAGACCCATTAAACACAGCAAATTGAGTTTATAAAATGCAATTCTTTACGAAATAGATTGGGAATACATCTGTGCCACAAAGGAAAATCACTGCATGTGTAACAAATATGTGCAAAACACTGACACAACTGTTAATTCAGTTTTATACAAGAACAGTGACAAGGAAGCAGATACGCTCCCAAATTTTTCTTAAAAAAACATCACTTTATTGCATCTTCCATCAGCTCAAAGGTGAACTGTAAAAAAAGCTTTTGCTGTTAAAGTCCCTTTAACTAATTATCTAATTATCTAAAGTCCCTTTAACAGCAAAAAGCAACTAGTATGCATTTTTTGATAATGCATTTCAACAAAACATCCAGTACTCAAGGGGTAAGTGTATCATTCCAGTGACCTCAGACTTGAAGCATTACCAGAACTTTTTAATTGATGCCTCAAATTGGGCCACAATCGCATTTTCCATAAAATCATACTGTAGAGAATTGGAAACTCAATTGAAAAAGCATAAGATACCAAAGTGCAAGCAGATGGTTGACAAGAAAACAGACTAATGAAAGCACATACTTTCAATGTAATATCCAAATCAAAGCCTGATGAAACTTGAAAATCTTCACTACATGTCAGTAGCTTGGTTCATTTTAAAAACTAAATTCTTGATACTATCAAATTCTTGGTAAACTCATAATCCCTTAAAGCTGATATTAATCCCATTTGTTGATCATTCACAAATTTATAGAGGAAAGTAAGATGGATACATTTAAACAGCTATGTATTGACAGGTCGGATGTCTTCTGACACATTTTCCATAGCAGCTCAAACAGTAAAAATCACAAAAATGTGATGTAGAGCTGAAATGTACTTCTGCATATAACCCAAATGTGCACGTCAAAAAATGGCCATTTTTTTGAAAAAAATTCCTCAAATCAATAAATGACAGTATTTTTTGACATGCATTATTAAAATCAAATATGTGCAACATAATCCCTAACAAGATTAAAAAATGTGACATTGCCACTGAAAACAATCTCATAATTGAAACAAATAATTTTATCATCTGTTATGACATGGACAAGTTCTTAAAGTCCTTAAATAAATGTTTTCAATTAATTTTCCAAAGCACTATTATAAGAGTCACAAACTAATGTTATTCCTATTAAGAAATTTTAAACTTCATTTCAAAGCTGTTTCTGTAATTCCAATTAATGCAGGAACTTACTATTCACACGATATATTAGTCTGTATGATTTTTAAAAGTTTTTTCGTTCAGGAAAAATGCAAATGTGTTTTAAAGCTGAATGATCAATATGACAATTCTTTGAATATATAGAAAATTCTTACGAATTTATGAGTAATTTAATCTTAACCCATAAATACATACATAAATAGTAGCTCAAAACAAATCTTTGGGGAAATGCTCGATAATTCTACAGGCGATAATAGGAGATAAGGTAATCAAATATTTGATGAAAGGTCTTTCACTAAATTTGACAATTACATTAATTACATTGAGGAATAGTTGAAATTTCTAAACATAAATGATTCGTTTCATTGATTCCATAGCATATTGATGATGCATGGTTGCAAAGAACAACGAAATGCTCACCAAAACAAAACAACATGAAAATGAATTTTAAATTCCTCAACAGTATAATATTCAAAGCAAACTTTCTTCAAACGTTTACCTGAAAACTAGAATTTAAAACATTCCTCCAGTTGTTAGAAAAGGAATGCTTTACATGTTATTTACATGTCACATCTTTCTATTTACCCACATATCTCATTTTTCTAATTGACCACCACAACAAACATTATAACTTTACATACTCTAATAAGTTGCTTGCTTTCATGGCTGTTTACACAAATTATGTTAGCAAATGTGAGGCAACATGAGACACCTTCCTGTCGTATTTTTTTCCAAACAAATATGATCAGGATTGGCATCACACAATATAGACCTAAAGTCAAGACTCTTTAAAGAAATCTTGAAAAAACAAACACAATAATGCTCTTCATTGCCTCGTGCTTTTTATTATTCTCAAAAACAATAATACCATATACTTTATGAACAATCCAAGACTCTGGAATTAATCAGCTGCTTACCAGAATAAGCAATAAAAATTTCTTTCAGGTAAGAAAGCTGTTTTGATAACCTTTCAACTTGTAATTCTAGTTCTCTATTTTCTTCTTGAAGTTGTTTAATTCTTTCTTGTGTTAGTGCACTTTTCTGCTTGCTCTTTAGTCTGCTTTTCTTAACTGCTAAGTTATTCCTTTCTCGCAGCTTCTTATAACCATCGTTTTTCGAATTACTCGCCAGTGCACTCGCTTGAAACATATCTGGATCCATATTGATCAACTGCATAATGATAGTCAACACACTAATTTGAAACAACAAACATAGAGTTATTATTCATACACAAATTTTCCCATTCAGGAACATGTAAATGCAATTCAACTGAACTAAATCAAAATTAACATTTTGCCCCACATGAATACATGTTGTATGAATCCATTCTTTCGTTTTCTTACATTGCAAGTTAAAAGGTAAAAAAAAAAAAAAAATTATGGCGAGAGTTAATTTCGAACTGCCGATCAAAAACAAAAGTTCTTTTGTGACCCATCAACATAAAATATACAATCGATCAAGTATTATTCAATTAAGTATAGTACACAGTCCTATCTCAATTACTTTCCTATTTTGGACCAAAATGATTCACAAAAGGTTTCAACGTTACGTTAGGTCCATCCGGGCTTTGAGAAATATTTCCTATACAACACTCACTTTGCCGTTTAGTTTTACAACTGCAACAAAAACTATCGCTTAACCACCATCTTTCACGAGGCATTCATATTAAATAAGAACTAAAAATGAATTTTCTGCAAACTCACACACCACCACCATCGTACTGCACAAACTCTACATGCACATCCAGGATTACGCAACGTACAGTCTTCCTAACAATGAGTTTCGGGGTATCTTTGTGCATATAATAAAGCACAAGATTCTCAAGGTTACCAATCTCTCTCTCGCTCTCTCTCTCTCTCTCTTTTTTTTTGGGGGGGGGGGACCTCTGCAACAACTTATTTAAAATCCGAATAATTTCTCACAAATGCAAAACTGAGCATCAGTTGAAGGTTGCATCTCTCTTCGAAATAAGCACAAAATACAAGACCACAAGTTGAATATCACTATTTTGCAACAGAATGAACAAAGCAATTTAAATTGTTTCTCAACGAACGACCCGATGTTCAAGTGCATCAAGTCCAGTTTTACTGGTTATTAAAAAAAATCGATTAAGCAACACATCAGTCAAATCCAGCATTCACATTCACAATATATAAAGCTGTCGTATTTTCATATTTTTTTTCTTTATGAAAAATGCAAATGACAAGCATGAAATTACATCATATGGACGATAAGGGGGAGGGGAGGGACAACAGTCGTAAGAACAGAAATCGAGGTGATCGAAAGAAGTAATGGATTAAATATCTCTGACTAAATTTGGGAAATTATTATTTTTTTACTTTTGTTTATTTGATGCACTCACAAGTTTATTTGCTATCTTTATGTTTGGAACCATGACAGCTGTAAGATTCTTAAGGCAGTTCTTAAAGTGCTTTATGACTGATAATTTCTTTAAAACTTATGGCACTCGATTATGACACTCGCCATGTTCTTTTAACCTCAGACATCATCAGTGAGATATCTTAAATCATTCTAAGCTATCACACGATATGAATCTTGTTTGTTTGGATATACTCAAAAATTTGTAAAAGGAGCATTCCTAGCTTGCATAAGAGATTAATTCAACCTTGGTCTCCAATCACTCCTCACATTTAAAATGAAAAATAATTTAATCACCAATCGATGAAGCATTGTATTATAACCGTTCTGTGGAAAAAGTTTTTCGATCAAAGTCTTGTTTGTGTACAGAAGCAATGCGAGCACATCAAAAATATGTTGCAATATGATCATATGTGCACGATGCAGAAAAGTGAGATTAGCAGAAGACTTTTTTAGGAAGTAAGAATAGCGCTTATTACAGTGATACCCTAAATACAGACAGATTTTGTGATGGAATCTTTTTTTTTTACTTTTCAGATTTCAGAAAAAAATGTTAAACGTTATCCGATATTCATCGAGCAAATGAATGTTTTTTCAAATAGTCTTGATCCAGACCTTAGGGATCCTTTTTATGATGATTTCAAATTTTTCGAAAACACACACGCACACATCCAGTGATTGGCAATAGACAATTCTGTGGAATGTGATCCTAAGGTGGAAAAATCATTTCATAGTAAGTTCTGTTGGATTTTCAGCTACTCTTTTTTTCTTTGTTTGTTTTTCGTCTTTGTGCACAACACGCTTCGTCGTTATTTGCAACAAGTCGCCCTTCGAGTTTCCAGAATCCCGACCTTCTGATCATAAACCAAGATGAACCAAGGAGAGATGCAACCGAGATCGAAACTTCAAGTATTGAGGCTCTCGTGATGAAATTTATGTAGATTTCGCTGCGGAATCTCCGACGGTGGTGACACTCTAACGATCGTCGCAGTTCTCTCGCTTGCTCTTCTGGGTGAGCAGCACGCAATTTTCGATGGAAGATGCCTTCCTGGTAACAGATCCGCCGTTAAGGTAAATCAAAGTCTTCTCAGGCTGCTCAGCTGTCGCAACGTGCACAGATGCTGCAAAGGACTCTGCATTATCGAGGCTCTGAAATCCATTCTTCCATTTAAGCATTCACGACTCTTCCCTCAGATAAAACTTCAGACAAATAAAGCAAACGTACGACTTCCAGGTGTGTAAATAGCATGAAACGCTTTCTATCGCTGCTTCGCCACATTCGGCGTCCACGATTTCCGAAGAATCGTCTCCGGCCGTTGTTTCAGACCACCAGGGCTTGCGTGATTCCTACTCGGGTGATGATGCCATGATGTCGAGGTTTCACGTTTTTTCGAGCAAAACAAGGCAAATGTGCAATAAATAGTTGTTCCGAGCTCCTGCAGCCCGTTTCGTTGAAACTCTAAGGAGGAGGAAGGAGAAGAACGACAAGGAGAGTGTACGCACGTTAATGGGGATTAAGCTGAAGCACGCAATCACGAGCGAATCCATGCTGTTGCATGTCATCAGGTTACGAACCTATTGGCTCCGATTGGCAATTTGGTTGTTCAAAGAGAGCTTCATTTAAATAAGGAGCGAATTTTTCCTTCAATTACACAACTTGTTCGCAAATTCACTTCATGCTCGTTTCCAAGGTCACCTCAACGCCTTGAGATGGCTCCTTGGATCCTTCCGATCTCAAGACTTTCTGCTATGGATTCACAGGCGGAAGCAGCGTGGCGCTAATAAAGGTACTTTCCCGTCAGCAGATGGGAATCCATCATTTCTTCTCTATTTAAACACCGAAAGATCTTTTCCGGAAAGGAGCTCCTGTGGGAGCTGTTCCCCAGGGAGGCACTTGGTTGACGTAACCTCCAAAGTTACGAGAGGTGAGCATGAGGGTGGTAAGTCAAGCTCTCCTTTCGCAAATTGTAATGACGAGTGATTCAGCAGCACCCGGAAATGGATGCTGGGAATTTGCATCTCAGCGTGGGGTTTTCCGCATATAATCCCCAGCGATGGTCCATCGAGGTATTTTAAAGAAGAGTCATGCAATTCAGATTTTTGCGTCCAATTAGACGGAATTGCAACGGAAACTCTGCAAGCCTCTTTTGCAGCCATGGAACGATTCGTGCGTGCTTGAAGGATTTCAAGATCAAAATCCACCTCTCGAAAGTCTCCTATCTTCACCCGGCAAAGTGGAAGAGTGCTGCCATTTCGAACTACTCTCTCTTCTGATGTTATCTGCTCGAAAACAAGAGTTTTTCCCATATGATGAATAATGTAACATTTATCTTAAACATCTGACACGCTTCGTCAGTGATTCCAACTTCCACGGTAAGAGTTGCGACGGATGCCTTAAAAACCGTCCGCAATGTGAGCGTCCAGCTGCCATTTGTGAGGGTTGAATCTGACATCACTTGACTACCACTTTCTGCAGCAATGTGTTTGGACAGAGCGTGCTGCCAAGCTGGAAAAGCAGGGAAAAAAACAAAAAACACATCCTCGTAAGACCTCACAAGTGCCTATTGCGTCCCGACAAACCCATGAGAATGTCTAAAATACATGCAATTCTGTGCTGCTACCTGTTCTCCGCTTCATTTCATCCTGACGAGCTTCATTTTTCGTCAGTCATACTTTCGGGAGCGCGATGGATCTTACGGAAAGTAAGGATCAGCGTAATCACAGGATGAAACGCTCGCATCCATCCTCCCAGCTTGGTACTTTGGAACGAAAATGCATTGATCGATTTTGTCGGATAACTTCTTCTGCGTTGCACAGGAAAAGGAATTCACTTTCGAGAGGGCTGCGGATAGAATCCCGATGGAAATGCTCTTCCTCAGGTAACCGTAGCAGCCTAAGAAGTTGGCAGCCCTGCCTCCATAGGCAGGTGCGTGCTTGTAGGGCTGTCAACTCTCAAATTCGTTCGCCTTATCCTTTTTTTTTGTTTGTTTGTTTCTGATTGATTGGGATGTCGATTGCGAGCAGCTGTTTCGAAACTCTTGTGGCTGACCATTTCATTTGGAGGAGCACACAGGCAGAAAACGGAAAATCAAAATCAAAGGGGCTTTTGCTCTTACGCGACCCTTCTCACAAATTGCCTCCCCCCCTCCTTCAAAGAAAAAAGAAAAACTTGCGGCCGTACATTTGATTTTGATTACATCGACTGAAAAGTGCAGCTTGAAATCATAGCGGAATGCGTCTCTCGAGGAGTCCGAATGGAAGCCGCGACCACCGAAGCAGTCGTTTGCACTCTCGCTTCTTGGAGGACGAGGGTGTGTCGCTTCAACTCCCCTTGAGACTGCTACCAACTGTTGCTGCTTGTACGCGAACCAAGAGCCTCCCTTTGTGATCGAACATTCCGATCCCACCACGAGTGATTCCGATAGTTGTGGACCGGACACATGCAACCCGTGGGACCCCTGACTAGGAAGAGAAGGCATCAAGCGCTGCGGGTTCGAATCCCCACTTGGTGGAGGGTCGACACCAGAGAAAAGGGTGCGTTGTGGGTTTTCGAGCTCCCCCTACCCTCCTCGCAAGATGACTCTGGTTTTAGCATTCAGGCTTCGGGCCAGGAACTGGTAGGAGCTGAAAAACCGGATGCTCCGGTGAGGACCGGGATCGGAAGTTGACTCTCCAGGTGCTTCAAGGACGTCAAGGAGCTCTTTAGGATTCCCCCTCGATTGTGAAAATGATTCCGTCCTCTCCCTCGGGTTCCATGGACCTGGATGACACCTATCCAGAGTGGCAAGAAGAGCTCCGCTCCCTTCGAGGAGCACCCTTCCGAGGAAGAAACAGGAAGTGGTTTCCTTAGGGGGGATTACCCCAGGATAAGAAAAAATGGAGCCGACACTTCCGGGGATCCCTTCAGAGAGAATAAGGAAGAGGAGTTTACCCTTCAGGGTTCCCTTCAGAGAGAATAAGGAAGAGGAGTTTACCCTTCAGGGTTCCCTTCGGAGACAACCAGGGTAAAGGTTCCCTTCGGGGATCCCTCCCCAGGCGTGGGAGGAACGGACTCCCTTCTCCGAAGCCCTTCCTGGCTCCCTCCCGGGGTACCTCCTGTAAGTTGAAGACCTAACCCGTACCCTCGGTTGGCGTGGAACAGCTTGAAAGAGCTGCGCGAGCCGCCAGGCGGACGACTGTCTTTGAGGGCTAGGAAGAGGCTCGCTGCCCTGAATCCACTCTTAAATGTCGCACATTCAGGAGCGAAACGTGAGGATTTGTAGCTTAAGTCGTGAGGGGAGTCCCCCCGCGTGGCACGGGGTATCGGCTATCGAGGGAGCCATAAATTGGAAGCCACGTGCGGGAAGCATAAGGGAATTCAGAGACCTTTTTTTCGCAGATTCGGGGGACCACCAGCTTGCCCATACTTTCTCCTACCAAGAGTAAGTCCACACGTTCTGAGTGACCCCATCTACTGGAGGATCTTCCGACCGTCTTTCCGAAAGTCAGATCATTGCCTCGATCGAAAAGCCAACTCGGAATTTTGATGATCAGGAGCCCAAGATGTTCTTCCAGCATCTGGTCCTCACCTGCAGAGAAATTTCGCAACTGCAATGCTCCCAAAAAGAAAAGCATAGTTTTCCTTGGTGGGATGACGTGATGACCAAGGCAAAACCATGCCTCTGGACACTGTGCTTTCAACGGGAACCGCATGAGTTGTGTGGAGTGCTGCTTCTCCCTGCTCATGAAATTCGCTCTGGTCCGCACAGGGACCATCGCCTTGCCGCTGTGAAGCGCATGTGCCACGGCAGACCTGTCAGCCACCACCGCAAGCAATCCGGCCAACCTCGTCTTGCACGCGAGGCGCGGCTTCCCAGTGAAGTGGGTCCGCGCGTCTGCCACCACACCCTTTGCCGCAGCACCGTCTCGCCGGAGGACAGCAAATAGGTTGACATCCAGCGAAAACGCATTTGGAACACTTTCCCTTGGAAATGGGCAGGCGGATCCAGTCCCACTGAACCTCTCCCGAGACGGGCACGAGCGGGCACTTCTGCTGCCTGTCGGCGCAAGTACCCTCTCGCCGGCGGATCGACTCGAAGAAGTGATCGGATGAGGAATCCAGAATGGACGGAAAGAGACCACGGGGCGTAAGCCGACACGGCAAGCCCACAGTGGCGGCGTGCCCGGAGCTCGGCAGCTCGTTCGCCTCCGTGCTTACCGCTCCAGATGAAAGCCAGATGCTAAGTAGCAGCTGTTGCCCTGTGCGTATCCTCGACGGAACGCTGCCAATCCATCGTCATTTGAAACATTTTTGTGGTCCACATCCTCCGATCCTTGCTTTTTGCTCCCCTTTCTCTCAGTGGCGAGATCCTTCCTCGAAAAGCTTTCTGGTACACGCAGAGGGCTCGAGTCCGCTTGAAGGACTTTTGCGCTCCACGTCGCCACGTCGCATTAGGCGTCCTGAATCTGGAAAGGACGGAGCGTCAGCTCCAGTTTAGAACAGCCCCGGCGGCGAAGTTTTGGAGCATTCATTGGTGCGTTCCGGCCTTGATCCTGGCCTAGCAAGCAGTCACTTACCTCGTCCCTCGTTTGCAGCCACCGAAGACTACCGCGATGCGGCTCCCAGCTCCCGCTTGCCTTGGATCCACTTGAATCTCTCTCTGGCTTACGGACTGTGGTGCCTGGAAACGAAGCAGCTCAAAAGTGGGCCAAAACTAGAGGCACGAAGAAACGCAACGTCTGCGATATTACAGTTACGCACGCTGGAGGAGATGATGGACTGCTAGAGAAAGATCCAGGGAGCCTAGTGAACTCCTTTTTCTGCGACACTGTCGTTCATGCGGGATAGTCAGGACATCCGCCAGCCCGCAAGATGAGAACTAAACTGCGAGACTGCAGGAGGTGGGGTGGGGAGGAAGAAAAGCTATTGGGATTCTGGACAGCGTGTCAACCGGCTGATATTTTGCATTCCCGTGTTCCCTCCCTGAAGTACGTTTCCACCAGGCGGATCTCCTTGGGATTCCGTTGGAAGCAGTGGAGATTCCTCCAGTGCTCTACGACAGCTCCATGCTTCCCCTGAAGTGGCGGGACTCAGAGTACCGACCGCAGCATCGAGCCATCCCATACAACGCGTGGCCCCACCACTGGACCAGGGACGTGTGGTCTCAGGCTGCGCCAGGTTCGGCGTGAGGGAAACCTTCCTGTACCTGCTCTTCAAGTGAGTTTCCTTTCAGAGTGTTCGGGGAGGTCCGACTGCGTCCCTGAGCTCACCGAGGTCTTACTACGGAGGCACCTCTTCACTCGTAGCAGAATGGCGCCTGCGGCGTCGATCGCAGCTCCGTGCTGCTTGACTTGGAGTTGTGATGATGGAGACCTACCTGCCGGGTTACGCGTGCGACGATGATGATGGAGACAGGACGAATGATGGCGCCTTTCCGCTTGTGATCTTCTTTTTGAGGATGGCCACGAGGTGGCCGCATCTCCCTCGGCAGAAGGAGGAACTTGCCGGCATCCTGCAAAGGATGCGGAAAACACCAGGAAGGCATCCCGTGATCCATTCTCTTGTCCCCAGCATTTCGGACCCTTTTTTTTCATGTTCGCTCTTCATTTCTTCATTTATTCTTTCTTTCTCCCCGTTTCCCCTCACTTTCCCCTGGGTAACCCGGCAGGCTCCCGTTGAATTGCACGTGGTTGGACCATTAGTCCAACCACAGAGACTGTGATTGTTCATTTGCTTATACGAATTAAGCGCCTCGGCGTTCCCGGGTGAGAATCCAAGAAGTTCCTGGATCCTGTCCTTTCGGGGATCCGCTTCTGTCAGCGAGCTCCCCGGTGCTTTCTTCTTATTGCGAACCTCTGTGAGCTTCTCCAGCCCTGCATTACTCCAGCTGGATTCCCCAACGCGACCGAAGCTGAGTCGCCACTGCACAAGGAGCAGGCTGTTCAGCCTCCACGTCCCTAAAGCCTGAATGGTGTCGGTCCGCCCTACAATCACCTACAGCGCCGGTTTCTGACACCAGCACGACCTCGATTCACAGCATGGTTCTGGCTGGCCCCGGGTAGAGTGACCCGACTCGTTCTTCAAGAGGATTCTCAGAGAAGCGTGCAGGTCACTTGCCCGCGTCGGAGGCCACGTAGCAGCGGTCTCCGGGCGTGACACCACCAAGCATGGCAAGTTCGAATACTCGGCAAGAATGGATGCCGAGTGGTGGGGGGTGAGTCGTGGGTTCGAGTTCCTCTCGCGAGATGACTCTGGTTGGCTCCTATTCTGGTGCGGCGCCGGTGGCGGTTGAAACCGAATGCCCTCGATGAGTGGTCGGGATTGGGAGTCGACCTGCTGGAGTCCTTCCAGGATCAAGGAGTAAAAGTTCCTTCCCCTCCTGTTGTGCAAAGGAGAGGACCCCTCCTTCGGAGGAAACCCACCGCGTGGTGCCATGGAGTAAGTGTGGTACCTCTCCAGAGTGCAGAGAAGCGCGTCGCTCCCTTCTGAGAAAATTCGGAAGCGTCCCTTCGGGGATCTCTTCAGAGGAGCAAACAGGAGCGGTTCCCTTGCGGGGGGTTTCCTCCGAAGAAGAAATTTTGGCGGATGCTTTCCGGGTTTCCTTCGGAGAAGAAGAGGACCGAAGGACAAAGGAAAAATTAAGTGGACCCCCTACGAGGGTCCCTACGGAGAGAACAAGGAAGGAGGTTCCCTTCGGGGATGCCTCCCCAGGCGTGGTAGGAAGAAACTCTCTTTCTCGGGGGCCCCTTCCGGAGCCCCTCCAACTTGAAGTGCTAACACGCACCCTCTGGTGACGTGGAACGCCGTTAAAGAGCTGTTTGAGAAGCGCGCCAGACTTGCGACAGTTCTTAAGGTACTCAGCGAAACAACAGAAAAAAAAACCCGAAAAAAGGAAAAAGAAAAGAAAAGCTGGCAGGGAGACAGCGAAGACAGAAAAGAACCTAAAAGGGTTTTCATCACGTGCCCCGCAGTGCAGCAGAGATGGATGGGCGATGTCCGGGCCGCAGCTGGTGAATTTCGCGTAGCAGGAAGTTGGGAACGCCCGTGGTCGACTTGAGCGTCGCAGAAGGACCAGGCGCAGTCATGTGCCCTCGGAATGTGCGGCGAAGGCGCTGTCCCGGTTTCCAGTAGGGGACTAGGGAACCGTTTCCTCTTTCCGGAACAGGCCCGTTTTTTTAGCTCTCTCTTGCATCCCCTTCCTCTTCCTCAAATTTCCGCTCCAGCAGCCAGACGAGGAGAACCGACGGTGCGTTGCGGAAGGTCAGAGGGTGTCTGCAGGACCCACGTCAGCATTTGCAAGACGTGGTGGAGGCACTGCATCCCTTATGCCGACTCCGAGAGACTGATGAGGCTGCATCTGCGTCACAGGAGAGTAGTATGGGTCGCCCGACACCCTACCAGACGTTGGTGCCATCCCGAAAGCGTTTGGCTGCGAAAGATTGTCGCGATCGCTGCTGCCCGGCAGCTGAACAAGAAGCGACTTCTTTCCGCTTCCTGTTTAGACGGGTGGTAACGCTCGCGCCTGAGTACTCATGCCTCGCCGCAGCCAATCGAAATGCTTGATAGCGTCAGGAGGTGGCAGTTTGGTCACGGGTAAAGGACAGTCCGCGATGAGCATCTCGTAGGTGCCACGCCCCAACGGCATGTAGGAGCAATCCTCCCGGAGGATGTCCTAGAGGGCAGTTCCCGAACCACCGCCGCACCCTTGGCCACAAAGCAGGCCTTGCCGAGGGGAGATGGATGGCTCAACAGACAACCGACGGGCTGGCGATTTTCCAGGTGGCAAAGCGAATGAAGTAACGGCGGGACTGAGAAGCTGCTTGCCAAACGAGATATGGCGGATGAAGAGGGACCTCTCGGAAGGGACGTATGAAGAGGGTGGAGCTCGTGGAGCTTCTTCCCGGGAGTGGGTGGTGCGTTCCCCCTCACGTGCCTCTCTACGAGGCGGCAGGCGGAATCGCTGCTCCTCCTGTTCCACAACAGGCAGCTGCCTCCAATCGGGAGTGGATTCGGCAGCTGCCTGCTCTTGGAGTGTACCACGAGTGACCTCCGGACGACGCGCGCAGGCTTCCCCATCATTTCTCCATGCAGGACTCTGACCTTGTGGTCGCCGTCCTGCATGGAGTGAGTGCACTTGCGGGGACGACCCGCTGAGTGGAAGGTTGGTGGCACCAGCGACAGCCGGTTGACGCCTGCTCCGCCCTTTCTTGCGTTCAGGAAGGTGACTTGTATGAACGGGCAGTAACGGGAAGATGAAGAGAGGGGAAACTGCAGAAGAAGCGGACTGAAGGCCGCCGATTTTGAACCGCCATTTTCCACTTCACATGTCCTACCCCTAACCGATCCCCGTCGTCTTTGCGATGTCCAGCTGCTCCGAACGTTGCAAGCCGTGGGCCCTCGTCTCTATCCAAACGCCAAAACCCAGTCCTCGCGGTCGCATGCCCACGCTGACGAGGGAGAAGGACGACAATGCTGGGTGGGTAGGTTCGATGCTGCAGACAAGGCGGGGTCACGTGACTGGTGTCTTTTGCCACCATGGTGTCTTGTTGGGTAGATCCCGAGTGTTCCACTCGCGAATTTCCTTCGGCACCGCGCGCACGCGTCAACGGGTGACGTAGTTGCCGCGCTCGTCTGCATCTTTGTGAGGTGATCGAGGCGAGACGGCCACCACGCGTAGCATCCTTGAATCGAGTGCAAGGAAACGGAAGTGAGCATTCCGCAGCCTCCCTATGAGGGCCAAACTCCGAAACGATGCACGCGGGCGCATCCGCGGCGCAGACCCGAGAAAGTGTCGTGCCACTTGGCATCGAAGCCGTTCCGTGGGGCTTTGAACCTGGAGGACGCCTAGAGAAAGTCATCGTCGGCTCGCACAAGTCCAGGCAGGTGGTTTAAGGAAAGGAAAAACGGAACTGAGGCATGGTGAAGGAGCTTCATGCGTGATCAGACCTGCCGCTTTGCCCGTCCTGCCGAAAAGTCGGGACGCTCCGACCCTTTATGAAGAGGAACCGCAGTTTTCCCTGAGAGACGCGACCGGACGGAAGCAATCTGGAAGATGACGAAAGTGGGATTTCTCGGAGACGATTACGATGCCACGGTCGCGGACCTCTGCCCTTTTACCTCGACGACAGCTACTGTCAAGCTACTGAAAAATCTTCCGAGAGCGGACGCCTGGTTTCGCAGAGGCGAAAGAAGAAGCCAATCATCAGCATAGCCCGCCTTCGCAGGTGTGCTATTGGTAATAAACTCAAGGTACACTAGGGAATGCCGCCACTACGCCCTCGGATCCAATTCGAGATGCTGAATAGTGTCATGTCTACCTGACACCTTGCTTAATGAGTTTTGTGCCCTCGAGTTGGGCAGACTGCTGGAAAAAGGCAGATACGTTGAGTTTGGATGCATCAGCGACATGAAGCACAGGTAGGTGACGATGACCACAACCTATGCCAGCACGCTGGGAAGGAGCAGATGGCGGAAGCAGTCGAAAGTTTTGCAGTTCGACTGCGATAGGCAATGCTGAGTTGTCGAGTGACACTTCGTGCCATATATTTCTTCGGGCAGCTTGAGATCCCTTTAGAAGAGTACATGAGCCTATTCTCGTAGCTCAACCAGATGTGGAAGGAAATTCGTTTGGCAGAGGTCTCAGAAAACCAGTCCGCTTCCGGTACGTTCTTCAGAGGTTCTCCGTCCTAATTTGGATGCGAAGCAAAGGGTACCCCCAGATCCATATGTGGCTTGTGTTTCCCGAATTCCATGCCAGTATTGTGCTATACTTTCATCTTACAGGACATAATCGGTCAACGTGTGGTCCTCATCCCATCATTTGAGGCCAAGTTCCTCCGCCATGTGCCGATAGAAGTTCGATCCCCGCTCATCCCAATGTGAACGGTTGTTGCGATGGGTATTCAAAAAACGAACGCTAGAACTTTGGGGAGCGCTCCGATATTTTAGCAGCCCGCTCAGAGCCTGAGCTCTTGGCCCTTGTAGATTTGCAGCTATCGTCCGCATTCCCCCAAAACAGGTGGATGTTCCTGGACCACTGAATCCTCAGAATTTGGTCTCCTTGGACGGTTAATGTTTCCAGGACAGTGGCTGACAGGTGGTTCGGTTCCGCAAGAATTATCAAGCCGTTTTAATTCTTAGTTCCCTAGTTGACGAACAACTAGGCTCTCAAGTGTTTTGTGAACTCCACCTGGAAGCTCGACATCAGCTCGCAATTTTCTCTTGCAGACAGATGTTCCCATGCTTTCTTTAAATAAAGGAATGGGGAAGGGGACTTATATGATTTGGAAGTAATTGCTTAGTAATTGATAGTTTCCTCAATAATTGATACTCCTCTAAGAACTTGGCATTTCGGTGTTTGTATACGGTTGCTTTAATTATTTTCCAGGAAACGGCTCTTCTAATACAAGGGCAATGCACATTTCCGATGAAGAACGAAGATACGTCGAGTTTCGATGTGTGATTTCACAACGAGATTGGATTCCATTTGGAATGCGTTTGAGAAAGACAATAAGAGCTTTGCGCACAAATCGCCCGTGGCTGTCAGGTGTAAGGTCGGAGAAGCCGTGGCGTAGTGGACACGCCGGAGGGTGCTCCAGCTCCAGAAGAGATGAGGTCAACAGTGCATCCTGATGCTGGTAACCACGGTTCATTTTCTCAAAATGAGCCGTGAGCATGAAGAAATCCTCGGCGATGGCTTCATATTGGATCGTGACAGATGACGATGGTGTCGAAGCGTGAAGCGCAGACGGCTTTTGTTTCCGAGTGAAATTCAACGTGATGTCGATGGTTCGTCTGCAAATGGGTAATGAAGATCGGTGCTGTGCGCGGGGAAATGCCGTTGAGTCTTTACGTGGTGGTTTTGGGCCGACAAATTCATCTTTCCTTCTCGCTGATGGATGAGAAAAGGAGGAAACGTTTTTTTCTTTTTCCTTCCACCGTTTGTTTGTTTGGGAGAGAAAGCTGCTGGAGGGAGGAGATGGTAGACTGTTGCACGGTTTTACTACCAGATTCGAGTTCCCGAGCAAAGCCTCGAATTACTCGGGAAACGAGCAAACCAGTTTTTGCACCCCAAAGGCATGACCGAAACGAATGGGCCCTCTCAGACTCCCCAGCTGCCATGTAGTGTTTTTCACGAAGGAAAGCCATGACTGAAACCGCAGCCTGATGCACCTTTGTTTCACCCCACTCCAGTTTCCATCCCGGTACCTTTCCTGGCATTTCCCAGCGTGGAGGTTTCTGAACGGCACCGTGTGGGAGTCTGATTCCGTGTTTCGATAGGCTCATTTTTTTTTTATTTTAAAAAAAAGATTGCATTTCATCTTTATTGTCAACTCAAATCAAACCAAATTTGTAATCTTTGTGCACTAACATTCCTATGCAAGAAGCGAAGGCATCTCCAATCTTTCTCTGTTTCCGCGGACTTTTTCCTCTCAACTACTCTGCTTTGATGACGGTTGCAAATTGAGTTATTCAAAACCAATTTGTTTTCCTAAGCAGAGGCCTAGGTGAACATCAAATTTTAGTTTCATGGTTTCCCAGTTAAATTTGGAGCTACAATGTCTTTTGCAAACTTGCGGTTCTGATTATTCGAATTCTGCCTGCTTACCCTCAGTGGCTTAACATCTACTTCTCTTTGATCTTGGAATGCGATTCTCCTTGATCTGCATCGATAACGGTTCCTTCTTTGATTGTCAAATACGGATAGGAAAGCTTATTATGCCATGTGGCCCACCACCACACCTTCTTAAAATGAGTCAATCGTTGTCACTGTCCTCTATGCCATGTGAAGCAATTGGTTTCACTCATCAGCCCTGAGCAGGAAAACGCTGGATGCTTCAGGCATCCAATGTTTCGAGATGATCATTTGCTCCACACCTGCCCGATGAAGTGGTTTTCCCACGTTGAGCAGCTATGTAGAGGAACCCATTCCTGGATCCACTGGCTTCGCTATTTGTATGCTGAAGTATTCCGCGACGCATGTTTCGTTTCTCAAGACAAAGTATATAATAAAAAGCAACTTTAGGAGCTGTTGACGATTTTCTGAAATAAGCTACTGCCGCCTCTAGCATGTCCAATCCTGCCTAAGCATGGAAACAGACTATTGATCCAAACAGACTATTGATTGAACCAAGGCAAATCGCAGAAAAGCCGTTTGATCCACACACATTCCTATGGGATAGCTGTGTGATTCGTTTGCACAGTTTCTCTTACTATTATTTCGTTTGTGAGTTGCAGGTTTGCATAAAAAGAGGAACACGAGGATCACAGTTCGTTCACAGTCAACGATGTTACCCCACAGGATTGGGCTCCCAAGCGTGGTCTGATTCCGTTGCTCATTAGAAGCTGCTGATAATAGCCGTAACAAAGGTTTGCACACACATCGATAAATTACGCTTTTCTAGTGCGAACCGATGGATGTAAGAGACAGTAAGGCCACTAGTAGTTTACTGGACAAAACTAGAGACCACCTCAATGAAGAAATGGCATTATATAAGGGAAAACACAAGGTCCACACAACACATTTGTGCATAAGCTTGTGGTCCAAGAATCCATACTACCCTCATGAAACTTCGAAGGTTCTGGTCAAGATTTTGGAGAGTTGGGAGGAATTCATCGTTGAATCAAAACTTACAAACAATTATGATGCTGATGTTCTATCAGAATCTGCTCAAGCTATAATTGAGCATGTTAAGCACCTAACTCATGATAGCATAATAGAAGGTTGTTTAGATGTGGCCCATGTTATGGTTGCATCAGCAGCAGTGCTGAATTTGAAACTCAAGGATTATGCTAATTGCCTTAACACAAATCGCAGCAAAAGGCATGTACTTTTTCCAAGATATTTTCAACACAAGTAACATGAATGCTATGTATTGCACTTGCACATATCACAACTTCAAAGAATGGCAAATCAGTTTGGTCATTCTTTGTAAACATAATTGTCATTTATATTATTTAGGATACTGCTAAATTATGCAGAATCCTGCTTGAATATACTGGAGACATTGTCGCAGCTATGCTTGGATCAGCATGACAATTTTCTTCAAGCAGCCATCCTTTTTGATAGTGACACCTGCATCATCTCAACTGATGATGCCAGTAGAGATTACTGCAATGGAGTATCCACATTTATAATAGGATGGGCACATTACTTGCTAGCCTTGAAATATGATCTTTGGAATTTTTTTCCAGCAAATATGGGATGCGAGTTTTTTGCTGTTGTGTTCATCAATTCTCTCTCTCATCTGGCTTCTCGTTACTGTCAGGTCAGATGAATTACTTTAAAACTCATATTTGAAATTCACTGTGATGCAGCTTGCCATGAATGACAAAAACTACTTGCAATATCAAATTGATATATTAACCCTACTGAAGTTCTGTGAACATTTGCTGCCATACGTAGTGAATAGCTTACACCATTTGTTTGTGCCTCAAATAACACAAACCATAGCATATGCTATTCACTCTAGATGCCAGGCACTTTTCAACGTGTTGTGTTCACCACTCGCAGTTTCTCACAGCAAATGCACGAGAATTAGCCAGTGGCTGAGCCTGGTGCATGTTGAATGGTATCCATTTGAGGCTTCTAGTGTTAGTGACCTGCCTGATGAAGCAGTTGTAAGTTTGCTGGTGATGTTGCAAAGCTGTCAGCCCCAGCCCAACTGGATACTGACAACCATGGTAAGTCATTGCAATACAACACCAAAACGTGATTTCATCAACTGCAGGCCTTATTTGCACGTAATGCCTTACTTATTAGCTCTTTATGCAAGTGGTTAAGCAATACGGAACTTGAACATCAGCCTGTAATGAATTCTTGCAGTGCATCCTTTTGCACAGAAGAGAACTGCTTTGGAAATCATCCTGTTGCATCCCAATACGTACTCTGCAGCACTCTTCTGCTCTTAGCATCCTACCCTCATGATGCCAATTTGCTTTCTTCGTGCTTATTACCTTGGATTCCCAAAGACTGTCAGCAGTGGGATAGAAGTCATTTATGGGCACCTCGCAGATACATTTGGCTTCAGGCACTGGCTGATATCCTTGCAATTTATTTGATGCCTGCAATCAAGGACTTGATTCCTATGCTATCACCTGATACAAAAAAGGAAGTTATAGTCAAAATCCTACTGGAATCCTGCACTTTCCTCTTAAAAGCACTGCCAACAAGTATCATGCTGCTGCTACATAACATTCAAAATATGTTGCCCTCTTCCATACGACCACTCTGTAATCATGTTGGTGTACAGTTATGTGTCAGCACTTTATATCATCTTCTGCATCACTCCCATTTGCTACAATCTATTGCAAGCCCTTTGGTGCTTAATGACGTTCATTTATCTGAACTTCAAAGCATTGCAGAATATCTTTGCCATTCTGATGAATATCTAAATGCACCACTTCTCAAACTGAGAACTCAAATAGACAAAATGGCAAAAGAAAGTGTAAGCAATAGAAAACTCTCTGGTATTGATTTTGATCACAGCGAGCAAAATGCATACGTTTACGCAAATACTTTAATTTTATCCTTTACAGCTTTACCAATCAATGCCAAGGCTCTCCAGGTAAGTTTGACAGTTGCACAAAGAACTAATGCTGCCACTCAGCTCATCCACTTTTTCATAAAAACCAACAAGCAAGTGATCCTGGAACTACTAGAATCCAAAACAAGGTCTTTCGTAGCTGCGGATACTTTAAAACAAAAGTGGAATTTTCAATACCGTATGGAATTAGCTCATTACAACCCTTTGGTCTCTCACGAAATGCTACAGAACATTACACCCAATGTTCCTCCTAATTCACATATTGCCTTGGATTCCTTGTTATCAGGGCATCATATCAATTTCAGTTAGACGGAAACACCATCGACTTTACTTTAATCAAATTAGTAAGCTTTTTACATGTTTATAAAATGCCCTCACAGAAAAGCAGGCATTTCTGTCATTCAGCAAATGTTACACCTGTCCCATAGTTTTCACTACAAATTTGGTTTGATTTGAGTTGACAATAAAGATGAAATGCAATCTTTTTTTTAAAATAAAAAAAAAATGAGCCTATCGAAACACGGAATCAGACTCCCACACGGTGCCGTTCAGAAACCTCCACGCTGGGAAATGCCAGGAAAGGTACCGGGATGGAAACTGGAGTGGGGTGAAACAAAGGTGCATCAGGCTGCGGTTTCAGTCATGGCTTTCCTTCGTGAAAAACACTACATGGCAGCTGGGGAGTCTGAGAGGGCCCATTCGTTTCGGTCATGCCTTTGGGGTGCAAAAACTGGTTTGCTCGTTTCCCGAGTAATTCGAGGCTTTGCTCGGGAACTCGAATCTGGTAGTAAAACCGTGCAACAGTCTACCATCTCCTCCCTCCAGCAGCTTTCTCTCCCAAACAAACAAACGGTGGAAGGAAAAAGAAAAAAACGTTTCCTCCTTTTCTCATCCATCAGCGAGAAGGAAAGATGAATTTGTCGGCCCAAAACCACCACGTAAAGACTCAACGGCATTTCCCCGCGCACAGCACCGATCTTCATTACCCATTTGCAGACGAACCATCGACATCACGTTGAATTTCACTCGGAAACAAAAGCCGTCTGCGCTTCACGCTTCGACACCATCGTCATCTGTCACGATCCAATATGAAGCCATCGCCGAGGATTTCTTCATGCCCACGGCTCATTTTGAGAAAATGAACCGTGGTTACCAGCATCAGGATGCACTGTTGACCTCATCTCTTCTGGAGCTGGAGCACCCTCCGGCGTGTCCACTACGCCACGGCTTCTCCGACCTTACACCTGACAGCCACGGGCGATTTGTGCGCAAAGCTCTTATTGTCTTTCTCAAACGCATTCCAAATGGAATCCAATCTCGTTCTTGTTAAACAACTCTAGAGAACCGATGACTGGGCTGCTAGGCCGAGCAGGGGAATGGTCTATCATCGACCCAACGTGGAGACGAAAGCAGGTGCTGGTGCGAAAGCACCAACTGAAGATCGTGCCAAGAAACAAGGAAATCTGGCAAGAGTGATCTCCTGGTGATCTCGTGGGTGCTCCCAGTGCCTAGCAACAAGAGGAGCTGGATCTATCAGCGGTCCAGGGTTACCTTGCGAAGAATACAAGAGTGGAAGCGGAGAGGTATATCGATATCACCACTCTCGAGTACTGCGGTATATCGAGGTGGCGACAGCGAGGTTCACCCGCAGGACGTGCGAAGTGTGGAAGAACCACAATTACGCGTGGTCCAGGATGACCAAGAAAAATTTTGCCGACTCATATCAGAGGAAGACCAAGACACCAATGCCCTCCTGGAAGCTGCCAATCGCTACGGAGCCAACACAGTCAACCTGTTAGCGATCGGAACAACGCTCTGTAGGAGTGGCCTACCGCCGGACACCCAAGATGACCTCTTAATGTTCTATCATGGAGGAATCCTGAACAGGTCCAGAATGAAGTACTTCACCTGGAGAAGAGAAGATGAAGATTGCAAGGCGTGTGGTAACAGGGACATGAGACTTCACGTCCTAACCTGTCCCACAATTCACCGAGACTGGCAGACCCTGGGGAGGGTTTTAGGGATGCCCAACACCTCAAAGATGGAAGTTCTAGCCAGGATGTTCCAGGGAAGCGGAAACGTTCCCCTTCACAACCCGAGGGTAAGGACAACCATCGCCCCATTCATCACCGCTATCCTGATACGATGATGGAAGATGAGGACCGCCAGGACAGCCGCATCTCCCATGGAGATCCTGCGAGGAATCATCCAAAAGTAGATTGGAATAAGAAACTGTGGACATACCGATATATCCTGAGAAGGATTGAGGACATCGTCCAGGCACACCCAATACTCAGCCTTTCCTAGTGCAGATCTATTGCAGGAACTCCCCAAAGTGAAAACTCAAAAGTGACAACCAACGGGTTCTAGTTTGTTTTGCATGAATGAGCTTGTAGTATGATAAGTAAATTTACCCCACCCCCTGTGGGACTGGGAAAAATCGAAATTGAATCCAATCTCGTTATGAGATCACATTCACACATCCAAACTCTACATATCTTGATTTTCAATCGGAACTGTGCATTGCCCTTTCGTTAGGAAAGTCGCTTCCCGAAAGAAGGTTGAAAGTTGCGACGGCATGCGTGTTTTCAAAGGCAGCAATCTCCAAGGAGATCCTGAGCTTCGACAGAGGCATGATGAGGAATAGAAGTCAGAAGATGTTTCAGTTTGGCTGATGCTTTGCACGCACAAACAAGAGGAAACGCCACGCATGCAGTGCCAATCACCTCTTCATTGCTTTTCCGTGCTTTGTGCACGCATCCCTCATCTTCTGGCGCTGCTCCGGCAGCGAAGGACCGTTTTCGTTTCTGCTGCGCTTCCGTTACAGGATGCAGGGATTTGGCTTCTTACTGAGGCAACGGAGTTTGCCATTGGAAGTTCGTCTTTGCTGCCCTCTAAACTTGCGCCAAGGTGTGGTTGTGTCTTGAGCTGCACATGTTGAAAGTAAGTCCAGAGGAAATTCGCCCCTTGAGATTTCTTCTGAGCCATCATTTAGATGAAGTAATGAAAAGTGGTATAGCCTGTCTGCCACACCCCTTTCTGCAGCACTGCCTACTCTGAGGGTAAGCAACGACACTTGCGTACCGGCGGGGTGGGAGTTCCTCTGTACCATTGCCGAAGAGACCAAAATTCTGGGCACCTGGAAAACGCGCGAGCTGGTGGACGACTCCGCTTTGCGTTGTTGATGGGGAGAAGTCTCAAGTCCAGCTTCCAAGGAACGAGTGGACGCTCGTTTGTGGTTGGACAGTTTGTTCCCGTTGTGGTAGAAAGAGAATGTGCATGGGACTTAACTGTGCAATCAGCTCGGCAGCTCGTTTTTGGGGAGGCTTTGTCCTCAAATCCTTCAAGTGCGGGACGATCGAATCGTTCCCCAATGAGTGATACGGGAGGTCGCTCATATGGCAGCCTCCTACTGTTATAGAAGTACTAAAAAGGCTGTTCGATGGCCTCACCTAGAAGAGGGAGTCCAGACGGAGATCGACGGCATCCGGCGCCGGTGATGAAGGAACGTCGGAAGTCTGTTCATACCCTCCCTTTATTTATTAATTTGTTGTCCAATTCCAACTGCTCTCGACTTTTAGAGTGACCAGCCCTGAGTGCTGGCGGCTCCTCCCTTGAACTTCTTTTTGTATCCTTTGGGAACTGCGTTCCCAGTCTGTTCTTTGGAATCAATGCTCGGGTGTGACCGGGTGTAGAAACCAGCTCTTCACCAGCGACGAAGTATTTCGACAGCTGCTTCCATCCGCATGAGAATCTTCGGGATTCCCTAACTGTGTTCTGAGATTTCCAGATATCAAAATGAGAATGTACGTCACGACTGCAGAGGAGCTCCTCCATAAGATTCGCCGTCCGGTGATCTCCGTTGCAGAGTGTATGGAATTCCTTTTGAACCCGTGAAGCCCGTCAACTCCAAAAAGAGGGCATACTCGAACTGCTTGGTTCCGGTGAATAGTTCTATAAGAAGGGAACTGAAGCTGCGGCAATTGTGTCTCACGATATCGGGATGGGAGTTTACGATTACGCCAAATAATAGTACTCTATGGAAATCATATGGTGACTCCAATAATACCATTCGTACACACCCATGGGTAACGACGGATCCCTCAAGATTTTTGCATGAAGATCTGTGAGTATTCTGAGGGGAACGTGAGAATGTGGGAGATTTCTGATTATCCTCTTCAGCTGTGAGGCTGCAGCGAGGGTCTGTGAGAACGCCGCAAGCGGGGAGTCTTTTCTCAGTCGAAGATGGAATTGGTACCTTAGTCTCAGGGTCAAATCACCACACTTGCCGACCCCGTGCGAACTCGGCTGCGGTGCCGCAAGAAGCACGGCAAAGAAAGGAGTCCAAGCACCCTCTCTGGCACGCGAGGTACGTATTCCGCGCGAGCACTAGCAGTAGTATCCTGGAACCAGAAGAAAGGTCCGGAGAGCTTGGGATCCATAGCCCGCAGGCAAAAAGCGTGGGAAAATGGAACGACCAACATCCAGCATAGCCGGGACACGTACTGGAGCTCATCGTCGGTTACTGGTCCAGGTGAGCAGTTTCCTTGACCACCAAGAATGCAGGCTTGCCGTTCCGGATAGCTGACATTTTGGATATCGGTGGAGTTCAAGATCTCGAGCGATCCAAAGCCCGAAAGATCATTGAAAATAAATGCACATGTTTATTGTATATAGTAACACGTTAATTTATATATGGATTCATATATATTATGAAGATTATAAATACAAACACGCATGTATATCATACAAATATATATAATAAATACATATGAAATGAATGTATGAATACGGAATTATAAAGAACATGACGGCGACATTGAAAATGGCGAAAAAAGCAAACAAAATAAAACACAAACAAAAAGAAATTGTGTAATTGACTTTCCTGCCATTTCCAGCACTCAGTAAACGAAACTTTCTCAGGAAATGATGGATTCCAATTTCGGGACATCGATCCCTTGATAAATGCAAATGTGTTTGACGTGATATCTACACATTCATTTAAGATACATTCACTGTATAGCTAAATAAGTAACAAATACATATATATCTATAATCTTTAATGTATATATTACTAATATATATCGTTACACATTATTAATTGCATTAATCGCGTTAATTATGTTAATACATGTGTGTGTTATAATACATACGTATTTGTCAATGTAATTAAAAGATCCGGGAGGAGATCACGCTTTCTCAGTCCGTTATTACAGTATCCGCACCTCTTTATACGAGACATCGAAAATCGCAGTGGCATCCCTCATCGCTAATTCAGCTTTCCACGCCCACTTTTCCCATGCTTCACTTTGACCTGCTGTGGCCAACGGAGGTGCTTTTCAAATGGGTCAGCTCGACTGGGGTGAGGGTGGCGATGCCTCCCTTTGCATTCAAAAACGGCGAAGGTCTCGTGTGCTCCGTGCTGTAGGCAAAGCTTATGCTTCTATTCCATCCTATGGAAGTCTATGGTGATCTCATCGACGAATAGAATTTGAATAATGACGCATGAAACAGACGGCAAGCGGGTGCGTGAGGAATTTAGTGTTTCGCAGATTCCGGAGGAAAATTAGAAAAGGTAAAATTACAAGTAATGGACGCCGTCGTTCTCTGCCACTCGGTGACCTGGCGCGAACGTGACCTGCTGCTTTGTTTCGCTCTAAGAAATCATCGCTGTGAAGTGGCCCGTTTGCTTCTAAAGTTAGCAGAAAAATAGCCGTTCCTGATGCACCACTTCATGTGGCTGCCATCGATAACCTGGTAACTGTGGGGATACTTCTGAGCAGAGGCGCCGATGCTAAACTCCGCTACTTGTTGCTGCTGCTGTGGAGGAAGGAAACGAAGAAATCGCTCGATCGCTTTTGTGCCGTGGGGGGGATGCCAATGGGATGGATGCAAGTGGAAGAGCACCTCTGCACGTTGCTGCCGGAAAGGCATCTTTCACAATCGTCTGAAACGCGGGGCAGATGTAAATTCTGTAACACGGCTCGGTGCTTATGCAGCACTCCATTTGGCTTCTCCCAAAGGGAATAAAAATATTGTCGAGTTGCTTGTAGAGGACAGAGCTTCGGGTCCTTCCAGGAATCAAGGAGTGGGGAGCTCCCCACCGGTCGTACAACGGAGAGCGCACCCCCCACACTGGGGGGACCCCTGCGGTTTGTTCAAGGTGGAGCAGGAGCCTTCACAGGCACCTCTCCAGTTTAAAGGAGCGACCTCCCTGTTGCATGGGGAGACCTTCCGAGTCGTCGCCTCGTCACAGAGTGTGCACAAGGAAGCAAGCGAGAGCGATTCCCTGCTGTAAGCTGCAGCGCCCCTTCTGAGTTTCGGAAGCGTCCCTTCGGGGTTCTCTTCAGAGGAGCGAACAGGAGCGCTTCCCTCGCGGGTTCCCTCCGGAGAGGAGATTCCTACTAGCGGATCCCTTTCCGGGTTCCCTTGGGAGAATTTGAAATGGAGAGGACCACCCCTTTCTGGCGGGGTGTTAAAGCACTAAGTGGTATGGCACCCCTTCATCCCGCTGCTCTGATTAGCTCTGAAAATCTCGTGAAGTTTTGGTTAAAGTATAACTCTGACATGAACTCTAGAAATGAGGATGGATCAACTACGCTTCATATTGCTTAAACCAATAGAAGCTCTTCCGGATTACAAAGCAGATGCCGATGCTACAGACGAAACGCGGAAACTGTCTGTGAAAAAAAATAGCACAGAAGAGGAGTAAATTCACTTTGGCATATTGTGATTCCTTAAAGAGACCTTGGATTAACCGTCTTCATTACAGCGCCTTTAAATCTCGCTGAGACATACAAGTATACGCGTTCTTTTGCATTGCATTATGGATGATGCTAATTCTCAGGATTATTATGAATTCATAACGTTTCATATCTCTTCAGCAAATGCTCACAGCACGGTGAGACATTTTACCTGGATGACGACGCGCTTCTCATCGCCACTTTGGACATCCATTTAAAAGTAGTTCTTGCATCCATTTTCCAGAACAGGAGGCTGATATTAACGTAAGAGATGGAAAAACAACGCTGAAACTGGCTCTCGAAATTATGAGACGGCTTTCTCATAATTTTGAGCATGCTTTCCATGATTATTGTAGCGCTGAAAGATTCGTTAATTGCGTTTTACTATGCAAAGTTCAAATCTTCTGGTCAGAGTCAGAGCGCTAGTAGGATATTTGCATGTTAAGGAATACACTGCACTCCACGTGGGGAAGAGCATCAGCTGTGACCTTTCCTGATTCAATGCCAGAATGACGCTGGAAGGGTGAAGTGCAAGGAGACTCGTGCCCATATGTCCCTTTATGCATTTGCAGCAAGACACAGTAATCGACGGGCTGCGTTCACAGGGAATGCAGAGAGAGAGAGAGGACTGAGTTCCTCAACCGCACAAGAAAGTTCTGTGGAGCTCCAGCTCGAGACAGAAACAGGAAGGAGAGAGCTGCGAGAATCCGGCGATGTTTTCCGTTCTCCTCCCAACAGATGCTTCATTTTACCAAGTTTAGGTGAAGGCATTCCCAGTCACGTGGGTGGGGATGAAGTTCCGCTCACCTATCCAGTTCTTACACGATGTTTCTCCGCCTCTCTCTGAGAATGCGACATGGCCCGCCAAGACAGATTTCATCTTGGTAAGATGCGGAAGCTGAAGTTGATGTGTAAAGGAGAGATATATGTTCTTCAGAGCCTAACAATTCAAAGAGCGATCGGTCACTCGGGAAGGCAACCTCAATTCCAGAGTCTGGAGGCATCATCGTTTTTTTCATCCGGATAGTGCTTCCGTGGAACGAATTAGTTTACATCCGACCCTTCGTGCAGTCGAGCTTCACGTGGAGCCAGAATATGCCCGCATAGGTGTGCACCCACTTGCATTCTCGTTCGGTGGGACCAAGGCAGACCTTCCGCGCGTGCGCCTGAGCCACTTCTGGATGTTCCCATCTTGTGTCAGGAACAAAAAAACCTTCGAAGCAGAACAAAAGGATGCGGACCGGATCGAGAATCATCTAAACTTGATCCTGGCTGGAGATCAGTAATCGAAGCAAATGATCCTTAAGGGGAACACACACTGTAAAAACGAAGTGCGAACTAAACAGCATGCTTTCTAGAACCGCGCTGTCACACGCTGCTGCATAAAGTTCCACCATTCCGAAAGTTCTTTTTACCGGGCCAATGTTTCCTCGTTCACCAAGATGATCGGCGTGCTTAGCACACAAGGACAGCGTGTCCAGCGTGACCCATCACCATCCTTCGTGGCGGCGCTGGAGGACATCACTTCTTTGGTATTTGTTCGATAATTGGTGAGATCCCCCCTTAGCCTTAGGTTCTTGAGGAAGTTCTTCCAGTATAACAAAAATAGAAGATCCCTGTGGGCAATCTTTCTTGCCAGGCTATTTCGAATGCCGATAGCACGGGCGGTTTTCAAGGAGATTGGAGAAAAGGTTAGAAGAGCAGAAAGGCGGTATTTGAACGTTTACTGAGATCGGTCGACCATTGATAGCAATCAGGAAGAGTCGCCACTCCGAAAGACGGAATCCGAGAATTTCCGAGTGGAGGATAATTTTCAAGCTCCCTGATTAGATGCAGTTAGCAGTGGTTCTCGGTGTCATGGAAACTCAATCTGAGCTCTTACAAGTGAGTGGAGAAGTTTAACGGAGAACTCGAATCCACGAGGACTGCGAGGCAGAGTGCACAGCTTTTGGGGGAATGCTGGCTTGTCTGCCGGACATGCTCATCCTCGTGTCTTCGAGGCTGCAGCGGCTACATTTTCTTCCTCGTGATCGCGAGCTGTTTAGTGCGCAGTCTCGCCTCCGCTGACGTCAGCTGAAAATTCCACGTTCTCCCTACTTGCACCAAATTATCGTGTTTCGGGAAAATGAACGGCAGTGGCACTCCATCTCGAAGTGGAGCTCTCATGCCAATGATTTGTGACTCTTTCAAAGGTAGTGACTGACTTTAGCCACAGCCGCGGTGCCGGTTTCATAAAGCGTTCTTTTTTGAACTGGTTCTTAAGCATCGGCTCGAAGAAACATCTAATAGACGAAAGCTCCATGTTCGTCCAGATTTAGTAGTTCATTTTGGAGGCACGTTGGTCTCTTTTTTAGAGCGGATTCTATTCTGCTAAAATACCAAAGTACATCTCAGTTCCATCTGCAATCTCTCCAGGTGGTCCTGCAGTTTTGCAGGACCTTGGCACATGCGCTTTGTCAGTGATTCAGTCGCCAAGGCGCTGCTTTGCTGGAAAAGTAATGACTGCTGATTTTATGCTGCAAAACGTTGTGAAGGCCATACCGTTGAGTTTCACGAATCACCTAGGGAGCTGCAAGTCATAGGGACACAAATCTCTGGGACCTATACTTCTAGATTACAAGTTCCTCATACGAAGAAAAAAAAGACCTGAAGCAACAGCTGAACTCCCGCTCAAGAAGATCCACCTCGAATTCCATGGTATCAGAAGCTTTCAATTCAAGGAGGATCAATCATGGAGAGCTATCAGTGTGGTAAATATAGAGGAGGAATGACACTGATGCTGATGCTTAGTCTGAGTTTTGAGTCAAGGGTCCCACACTCATTCAACCACCATCACTTTGGAAAGAATTACGTGGATACCAAGAAACTTTTCGAGGGGCTAGCCATTGTCTTCCGAATGATCTTCCGATCCTGCAAGTGTCACTTATTATTCTTTCCCGGACATTATGAATGCAATTCCGCTAGCCTTCTCTTCTGTCCAGTGGCAGCGGTGAGCAACTGAGTTAAGAGTGCTCACTTCATCTTCGATGGGTGAGTGAGTGTCAGTATTTGACGGGGCAAAATAGGACCGCTGAAAGCTTCAAAAGGTTGTTTCCCCCTATCTACCTTTGGAAAGGGTAATTTGCGTTTTTGATTTCAGACCAAAAAACCATGAAGCCTTTGATGCTTGGTTTCTGATCTTCCAGATTTTGAAAATGATAAAGCAGCGGGATAACTCTCGGAAATCACAGCCATCAGAGGCCATACTGCAATGGATTTCTGGCAGGAATTTCATCAAAGTATTTCCACATACCAACATGATGGCTAAGGAAATGTTTTTTTTTTTTCTTCAAAGTCCATTTCCTCGGAAAGCAGCAAGAGAAGTGCAAAGGACTGTTTTCTTTTAGTGAGTGTACGGTCAACTGCATGTTCCTTTTCTGCATCCATTGGTACCGTGCAAAACTGTTGCGCAGAATGAAACAGTGAATCCCGTGAAAGTTGGTTTTTGTCAGTCACAGCAGAAGCACATAAGCTCCCACGGATTGCTAGGTAAGAGGTCTTGGTTTGACTTAAGGATGGCACTTTTCAAAAATGGGAATGGCTCAAAGCTGGCGAATCCTGAAACAGAGGAAGAGCTCATCCTTGCCTCGCTGCCAGATTTGTCACAAAAGGGTAAACAAGGAGGTGGTCATCGAAGTGAGGAAATGTTGGTGTGAATCTCGCATCCCAAGCTTCATTAACAGCGCAAGCATGAATGTCAAGCATGAATACTTTCGAGCTAAGACCCTCAGTGCTCATGGCAGGACTCCGGAAACCGTCACGTGACAAAGTGCTGGGGAGTGAGAACTCAGATGAATAGATGGTTGAAATTACTGCATGCTTGTTATCCGATGGTGTGGAGTTCCTTCGCTTTGGAAAACAGAGCATGGCAGGGGCCTTGCTAAACTGCAATGATGCCCCTGAGAACCTTTATAAAGGATTAACCTCAGAATTAGATGAACTGTCTGAAACGATCCTTCCATCCGCAGCTACTCTATTAATCTAGGCTCCCTGCAATGTCCACTGCTTGTTCTTGTGGCAAAAATGCATCAGAAGCGATGGACAAGGCTATGGGTCAGTCTTCCCCCTGGTGGTCGTTCTGAAGAGAGAGGACGGGTGGTCTCATTTGACCCCAGCAAACGAGGAGCGTCATCATGCACATAGTCAGAAGGATTCATTGAGAGACAAAACTGGTCAGGTTCCACCTCCACCCATTATGAATTTAATTTAATTTGTTGTTTAGTTACCACTTTGTAACCTCAAAGACTTGTCTTCTCCTGGATGTAGCTTCACGTTCGAAAGTGACGTTTCTCTTCTCCCGCCTTGGGAGTTCCAGCCAAAGGTTCTTTGTCACTCTTTCTGCTTATCATGGAACCAATCCTTCGGCTAGATCAGGTACCCCTTCCGCTCCCGTTTTCCCGGGGTGGTGTTAGCACGTGTGTTCTTCCGAGCAGAAAGTCGTTCCGCAAGAGGACCAGAAGGGGAATCGACAGCACTTCACTCACTCACATCGAATTGAGTCCGTGTACGGCCTAGAGGGGCCGCCGCGTAGTGCAGCGACGGGATGGACAGATCGGGGGCAGCCGATACCCACGAGGTTCTGCGAAAGGTCATTCATGCCCTTGTCCTTCTTTTCAGGGACGTGGACGTGCTCGATTTCTCTCGGGTTCAAACTCTCTCTATCCCTAGTCGTGTAAATGCCCACAGAGTCCATGGAAAGGGAGCAGATTCTTGCATCATCCCATCCCTTTAACTCCCCAGTTCACAGCGACTGTGCATCCCGGGAGTGATGGGTTTTTCCATAGCAGGTGCAGGCTCTTCCGTTTGGGAGTGAGACGGCAGATTGCTCTGAACCTTTATTGGGGGAGTCCATCTTAAGACTTTAACGTTGAGCTCAGGAGTGCAAAAGCTCGACAGCATCAGAGCATGTGAGCTTAAGATAGGTTACGTGGGTCACTGAAACGCGTACGCCTGCATACAGTTATAGGCTGTGAGCGCGTATGCGGTGAAAAGGTGGGGCAAGCCTGAGGGGGCAGAAGAGCTGTTTGATAAGCAGGAGCTCTTGAGAGGAGCTCTTCTTCGTGGAGCTTTGCGGGACTGCTCTCGTTCCGGGAAGGCACCAGTTTCCTAGAGAAGAGGCTCTCACGATGTCGCCAGCTAGGTGGGGGCAGCAAGACGTTTGAACCATGGTGACTCCACCCGGCGTTTCGGTCCACCAGATCGCACACATCGCATCATTGCAAGGTGTTCTTCTCCTCCTGTTCGTGGTGAAGCCCCTCTCCCTTTCCTTGTGTCTTCGTTGACGCTTGTCCTTAACGCCCACGCGGAGCACTGCTCTACGATCAAAGCAATAGGCAGAGGCTGCATTTTTTCCGAAGCAGCACACCTCTCGCAAGCACTCTACTCTTCGAACTTGATCTTACCTCCAGTTCGAATGCCAGACCTCCTTCTGAAGAAGAGATGAATCCTCTTCAATCCTGTTTCCATCGGTTCCTCAGATGTGAAAATGAGATTTTACTGGAAGATCGATGCAGATTTATGAGAACGAAGAATGCTCGTACTGCTTATCCGTCGTGGCCACTAATCTCTCTTCATCAGGGCCACTAATTTCCAAGAACAGTAATGAAAAACATGTGAATCCACGCAAAGGATGCCTTTCACTTTAGATGAACTTGAAAGCTCGATAGAAGTGGCGAGGATCTCTGGAAGACCGACGAGATCTAATCACTGTGAAGGATTAGTGCCTACCCGCTGCATAATTTATCCGAATTTTCTCCTCAAATCTTCTATTGACAGATCTTTTTACTTCCGGTTTGAGATGTCGCCCAAATGACCTCACATTGAATGCATTCTGCGTCATTTGTTGCCAAATTTTGATTCTCGTGAATGAAAGGATTTGTATGAGCTATGGTGGCTATGGGTTGGCTATGGTGAGGGCTATGGGATAGTTTGCTTGGTGGGTGATTTATGAAAAATGTTATTTTTTAATGTTTATATAGTATTAATTCAATTGTTAGGAAATGGTCCATTTTAATAAGAGTAATAGGTGAACTCTGCTGGAGCAACACTTCCGAGGAGACGACGCTCATTTCCCGCCGATGCTGCGCAGATGGCAGGAATGGAATGGAATCCACCGCCATCGAGAGGAAAAGCGAGGGGTGGGGGTCTTTTGGGGAAGAGGATCCTGATGAGGTTACGCAGCACACCCAACCTTTTGTGTCACGGAAAGCTTCTCGCCTGTTCAATGCCCAGCCGGCAAGGAATTCAAATCTTGCCACTGCCAAGTCCACGATCCGTTCCTTTTCTTCGTGTCGGCTCATTTGTTCCCATTGCTTAGAATGTGGCGGAATGACACGCCGGCCCTTTTGTAGGAAACCGTTTTTTTCTTTTTCTTTTTTTCATGAAGGGTCAGAATTGCGAGATTCCTGATGCAAGCTTTTGCGCTGCATTCGTCTATTCATGAAAATCAGCTTCCCTAGATGTCCCGAGGGGACCGATTTTTTTCCTGACTAACGAAAGGCGACTAGAAGCAAAATCAGTTGAGGTTTCCGGACTCCTTGAGGTCGACGAGATGATTTTCTTTCTCGAAGAATGTGTGGCAGATCAGAGAATGAACTTCGAAGCAGTTCCAAGACGGGAGATAGACCTCTGGTCTCTTTTTCAAATCAACTTTGGCTTCTGAATCGAGATAGAGGGAGAGTCATTCTGGAAGAGCAAATATCATTCCTGGGAAGAAACGTGAAAATCCCTGTCACTTAGGCGAAAACAATATCATATGGATAGAAGAATCAGCATCACACGTCGAGATGTGGTCCATGCGCTCGCTCACAGTCCCCAAATTGTCCTGCAAGCAAAATTCATCCAGGCCTTTAGCAATGGATCCGCCCTGTGGTCATCTGCTCCTTGGTCGTCATGAGGTAGTGAAATCTATGAATGCCCTCTGTCACGTGCTACAAATAAAGATGAGGATGCAAACGACGATTCTCGGTGAAATATTTGCATTGATTGATCTGGAGCTGTTAACGAGGCGAAAGGTGTCTTTGCGCAATTTGAGATTTGCATGTATAGAATTTCACAGTTACCTCCGTTTCTTATCCGTTCTACATGCAATGGAAGGCTTCAACATACCATTTGTTTCAGCCAAAGAATAGGCCTGCAAGTTCACTTTAGTGTTTCGATCACTATTCGGGTCCAAAGCCATCTATGTCGCTGGAGCGCCCCCAGTGAACAAGTCAGCCTCCCTAAGGAAAAGTGCTTTCCAAAACGAATACACCCTTTCGGTGTAGTGACAAGATGTTTTTGAAGTGTTTTTGAAGATTGCTTAAGTACACTGAACAGACCACAGCTGATTTAAAAATTCTCAAGACTGACGAAAGCACATTAAGGAATCGCAAAGAAGCACTTGGTTTGATATTTCCTTTATTAAAATCTTCGTGGCATTTGCTAAAAATTATGGCCTTTCAGAACTTGTTGCAATAGTACCTTTTTTTGGTAATGGAAACGTAGGCATACCAGAAATTCCTTAGATCTTTGTCCTCTAGGTAACCCGTTAATGCATCGGAGAAAATTCTCGGTAAGATGGAAGATACGTTGAGAGGGGAATGGAAAGCGTTATAGAATTTATGTAGCAACCGCTTTCTTTCTGCTCCTCTTTCGAACTGCTGCTCCATCATTCTGGCATATATTGGAAACCGAGTCTTATAGTCCGAAGATTGAAAGGCTTTAATTATACTTGGCTTCCCGGTATAGGTGACTAATTGGTTGTTGCTTTTCACTAGAATGTCATAAAAGGTAACGTTATCCTTAATTTTCATGCTCGTCATCATTTCAAGTTCTCTTTTGCATTCGTTATGATGTAATGTCAACATGTTCCACTCTTCTCTTCCAGTGAAAACACTTAGGTTTTGTTCAGAAACGTAACGTCCCATAAATTTCAGTTTCGTGATGTACTGCGTCAAAAGTTTAGCAATGTCCCTGGCAGTCGTGGTGCAACGGGTGTTACCAGGAAGAGCGAACTCCAAAAAGGAATTGTAATCTATCATCTTGCTGGCCGAAAGCAGTGGTGTGATTCCGCATACGTTGGTCGTGTTTGGATCAGCGCCGTACTGCAAAAGCATGCTTGCCACACCGAAATTCTGATTCGAAGTGGCCATGTGAAGAGCAGTTGTTCCATCCTCGTCCGCAGCCTCAACTTCGGCATTGTATTGCAAGAGAGTTTTGACCACTTTCTCGTCCGACCTGCTGCAAGCCAGGTGCAGAGCTGTCAGCTGCGCTCCTTCTGTAGCGTTGACGTCCGCGCTGTAGTCCAGAAGAAGTCTGACCAGCCTCTCATTCCTATACGTGGTTGCGAAATGGAGCGCAGAGATGCCACACTCGTCTTTCGAGTTGACGTTGGCATTGAATTCAAGGAGCAGTTTCGCCGCTCCGTAATCGCCATGCTTTGCAGCAATGTGAAGAGCACTTCTACCGTAAATGTCCTGGGCGTTAACATCGGCATGGCGATGCAAAAGAACTTTCATCGTCTGGAGCTTGCGATGTTTGGTAGCTGTGTGAAGAGCAGTGCTCTCGTAGTCGTTCCTTGCGAGTACATCAGCGTTGTGATCCAAAAGCAGTTCCACGAGTTCGACATTCGAAGTTTTGGAAGCGAAATGGAGTGCAGTTGAATCATCCTTGTTCCTGGAGTTCACCTCGGCGTGGTGATCCAGAAGAATTTTTGCTATTCGATGATCCGCGTTGCCCGAAGCGATGTGGAGCGCTGTTGTTCCTTCTAGGTCCTTGAGATTCGGGTCAGGAAGTAATTTCAACAAAAATATTACAGTGTCTGCATTTCCTTCTCGTGCAGCGAGATGGAGAGGTGTTGCTCCACTGCTTGATCTAGCATAGGGAGAAGCTTTATACTTGACAAGCAATTCGAGAATATCTAGATTCCCCCGGATGGAAGCAAGATGGAGTGGTGAATAGCCCTTGCGCGCTGTTGAGGTATGTACGTTTGCTCCTTGATTCAAAAGAGCCTTTACGATTGCTAAGCATTCTTTCTCAACGGCGATGTGCAGAGCCCCCATTCCACTCCCATCGAGAACATCAGAAGCTGCTCCACTTAACAAAAGCAGTCTTACGATTTCTTCGTTTCGATGCTCCACAGCAAGGTGCAGCGGGCAGCTTCCGTACTCGGTGGAAATGCTAACATTAGCGCCTCTCTTCAGAAGCATGTCCACAGTAACCACGTCCTCAATCGAAACAGCCATATGAAGAGGCGTGCAGCAAGGGGTGGAAATGTCGCCGTTCACTTCACAACCATGAGCTAAAAGCAACTGAGCCACTTCACACTGTCGTCTTTGGAGGGCTATACAAAGTAATGGGTAACCCTCCAGCCACTCTCTTGGCGGCCTGGAAGCTACAGAATCCAGGATTTCTCTCACTGCTTTTGTTTTTCCACTTTTAACTGCAGCTGCTAGCTCCCCAACTACTCTGGGGTCCTGCAAGCTCCTCATAATGGCTCGAGTGCTATTCATGTTCACAGGAATACCAGGGAAAGTGCTGACTCGAAATCGCCTCCAATACTGAACCCAACATTTGTGCGAGAGCAGGAAGGTAACCGTTTCCCCGGAGCACGCAAAGCGTTCAGCTCTTATTCCTCCACGGAAATTTAAAGAACTGCCCAGAGCTCACGCCAGTCGAGTCGCAAAGTTTGAAAAGCGTGTCCGTAGGCTACGGCGGGCAAAGAAAGTGCAGAATGGAACGACCCAAGCGTGAAAGTTGCATTCGTTACACGACCTGGGATTGCACTTTTCATCGTCTGGGGGCTCATCATTTGCACGAGGAGGGTCCACCATCCCGTACGCAGCAGTCTCTGGAGAAATCACTCATCACTCTGCTCAAGAAGGACGACTCAAATCCACTTGGATTCGAAAGGATGCAGAACGATTCGAGGATTTAAAGATTTAGAAGTAAGTCTCCATCTAATGAACAGCTCGTGCTGGTGATTAGGCAACTAGAAGGAAACATGCTCGGAAATCTACAACAGCACCAACACGTTGTCGGCTTCTCCTACAAATGCCTCCAGAAGCTTCGACAACCGTCCAATTCATTCCGAGTGCGAACTCGAGTCCTCAGATTGGATTTTCTGGCATTTCGCGGGCCAAAACATCTGGCTCTTGTCAGCTGGATTCATATCCTCCCTCCTTTCGGAGGATGGTTGAGGATTCTAGTCAGGCAAAGAAACTTCTTCTACTGGAAAAGGATCCAGCTTCCAGTCGCCATTGGATGATGTCATATTGCAAGCCGGCTGATTCAGTAGGAGGCACTGAATCAGCCGGCTGCATTCGGGTTTCGACGCTCTTCATCTCCTCAAACCAAGAAAATTCAGTGCAACAGCACCGACCTGTGTACGTCTGTACTTGGAAAACTATTCATCATGAACTGCTCCCTACACGAAGGAAAGCAAACCGGCCTAGAGCTCAGAAAATCCAAAGATCCATAAGCAAACTGCCTATTCAGTCGTGTTGAGGAAGACGCGAGAAATATTTCAGTTACTCATTCTCTTCATGCACAAAGAGAATGTTATAAGGATACCTTCTGTGACAGAGTAAGGCAGAGTGCGACGTGTGATAGAACGTACAGAATAGAGTTTGCGTTTCGGAGATCTTGAGGTCTTGACTTTTTTCTTGCCTTTCGACTCAACACGATGCTTCCTGTGGTGATTCCAGGGTGCTGGCGGTCAGTAGTGCATGACCTCGCCAGTTCCCATCGCTTCTGACAAGTGGAGAGGGTGCTCCAACAAGAAATTTCGAAATGGAATAAGAAGCCTTCTACATGGCAGGAGGACATCTTCCTAGGAGCACTGCCATACATTCTTCGAGATGCCACTGACACCCACGGAAATAATTTCACAAAGTGCCTCCGGAAGAAGTGGTTAAGGAACACAACCACCACGAGGGATATTCCTGGGCACGAAGAAAGAATGAGAAAAAAAAAAAAAAAACAGATGAGAAAATACCAATCGAAATCCGGGGAAATTATGTCATGGCTGGAACCAACTTTCAAGGATAATCTCCAGCGAGGGTGCTCCCAGTCTCTTGAATCTCCAGCCAGAATACAAATGAGCAATAACTGACATGGAAAGAGCAAGAAAAAATTGCTTATATCTAGGATTACAACTTCCATAAGAGGCGGATCCCTAAACGACGTCTAAGAGATTTCCCACCAACTTCTGAGCCCTGTCTGACATCTTCCAGGCGTTCCGCAATTTGGAAGTTCCTTCCGTTGCTGGCAGTACTCATTCGAAATTTCCCATATGCATCCCTGAATCACTCCAACTCACTTTTAATCATGTGCTCCTCCCGTTTCTTAGGAAATTTCCATTCCGCCCTACACTCGATCGCCAGTCGCCTTCCAGATTTCCGGAGATCCTACTGTGATTCCTCTTACGACATCGGACACTCCTTTATGGGTTCGATGAGCATCCAGGCGCTCACTTTTCTTCCTCCTGCCTTTTGAAATGCAGCTCACAGATACTCTGAAGGTGAAACAGCATCCGCTGCGATTCTCTTCGCTGCGACACTTCGGAGCAACACATCTGTTTCTGACTCGCCGCTCGTTCGCGATAGTCTGCTTGGCAGACACCGATTCCCAGCGTTCCGGAGTTCCTCTGTCTTGATTTGAGGACCCAGTTCAGCACAGCACTCATCGCACCTATGAAGAACAAGAAGCACTGAGTCGTGGCATCTTCCTCTCGTGAGAAGCACTTCCGTTCGTGAGAGGGCTCCTCGCTGCTCCTCGCGAAGGATGAATGCTGTACGCATCCTCAGATCGTTCACGATTCTCTCTTGTGCGAATGTTGGCGTCCTCAGCACTGAGGTGGATGAGCGCCACGCTTGCGAAGGCACACTTGCACAAGATCTATTCATGAGTGGAATAGGGGTCTTATCTTCTACACGTATGGAAGTCACGAGCAACGTGTGGATGCAGTTATCCACATTTACGCTCGGTGTCGTGGATGCATGGGCACAAGGAGGCACATGCATTTTGTCAATCTGATCCTCTCTCCTGTTCATGGTGAACGTTCTCGTGCACGCAGCCACCGAAGAGAAATCCGGAAGATACATGCCATCCATGCACAACCACTAAGAACAGCGATGCCACACGGTTGATCTTGGCGCGCAGTCAAGAGCAGAGGAAGTGTTGACGAGGTCGGGAGAGCGCTGGAGCCCCGGGCACTCTTCCGCACTCTGACTCGAACTTCCTGTGATGAGAGCGTCACGATCCCGTCGTGATCAGCAATCAGCGTGTAGAGTTACGGGAAAGCCGAGATCCTGCTGGGGTCCTCGGTGTCGTATGCGGCGACGGAGGAATTGGACACTTCCGGAGGGAGGCGTTGAGTTCGGATGGACAATTCTACTCCGTAATGGAATCGCACCTTACTGATTCTCATTGCTTGGGAACCTCCTTTGGCCGAGGGTCATCAAGTGGAAGGCCGCTCGTCAGCGAGCGAAATAGCCGAACTCCTTCGTCACTGTGGAAGATTCCAGATGACTGACATGTTGCTTGCGGGGTTGCTTCTGCTGAGCTGCTTAGAGAGGAAGGATGACTTTTTGCCTGTGAAATCTTTAGGGATGAGACGAAACCTCAAACTGTCGCAAGGTCACTTCACAACCACTTTTCTCAGGGGAAATGGATTGAAATCTCATGGAAATCGATTACATGGTAAGTGCATCAGCGCATCCGTTTCAAGAGAACCCTACTTGATTTTCCATTTAGAAAGTTTATCATATAAATATTGGCATCGAATTCCCCCCACAGTATGTTAGTGTAACGCCAGATACCACGCTCAGTGATTTGTGGGTTGCGGATGTTCGGTGCAAACCCAGGTTCTGTAGTAAGTCTTGGATGCTTTAGGGGTCTCTCATGCAAGAAAGCTGCCTCCCGCAGTTCACTTTTCAATCGTGGACCCCCAAAACTCTACTAGCTGGATTGACGATCACAAGAGTACTTTAATACTCTTCAAAAGAACATGGTTGAAAACTAGGGACGGAAGGGACAACTACCAGGTGACAATCCCGTTTTCCGCATTTATTAAATCAGAATGCCATCAGATCCTTCAAAAAACGGGAGAGGACATTCTTCTGGAGGAAAAGGCTGTGCACCTCTTCACAACCCAAGCCATCATGTTAAGATCGATATACGGCGGCATGTTTGGCTTGGACCAACGTGGTCTTCAAATGATAGAACCCTCTGATAAGGGAGGCACTCCAGAACTACGCACTCCTGTTTGTCCATTAGGAGAGGGAAAGAGAAAATCACTTTCGGTGGGATCGACCCGAACGAATGGAAAAACAGAACTCATGTGGTTAAGAAGAGCTTGATTGACAGAAGAGACAAGAAACTTCCCGACCTCCTCTCGTTCCACTTGGAAGGGTGAGCCTTGTATCTCTAGGTTACCACGGTCACTCGTCGTGAGAATGGGAGTCAAGATCTGCCGAATTGGTTGCCTTTTTGCCAGATTCAAATCGCAGCCCTCCTCTCGTGAACGATCAGTGGGCGAGCAAGGAAGAGAAGATTGGAGAGAGCACCCACCGCCGCGTCCAAAGTGTACGCTTCCCTTTTCAGGATGTCCTATGGATCAGAAGCCTTAGATCTCGGAAATGATACCGCCATGGTGATCGATACATCAAATGAGTTTATGGAAGTGCCAAAAGAGGTGCTCAACCAGTTGGCCGTGAAAATGAATGCTTCTTATTACTGGTGGGATCGGGCTTCCTATCAGGTAGAGCGATTCTGTTGGCTGATCCATCACGACGGGCAAAGTCAAATTCTAGATAGTTCGATCAGCCTGCTATGAAGCTGATTATGAAAGGACGTACTTTCCGGATATAACATTCACTTTAAGCAGCCAAGTGAAACTGGTCCTCGAAATAAGAGAATACTCGATAATGGTTCGTTCGCTCATCCCTACCCAATGCATTCCGCGTCGGCAGTTTCCTGGAACTGCCGAGTGGATGCTGCCACTGAGAACCTGGTCAGAGGCACATCGACGGGCAGGGACCCTCTGGAAACAATCTTCTTATCGCTCTCGATCTGGCAAGCGCTTCTCTTTGCTTCCCTTCTTGCTTCCTGTGAGCCTCGCTTCACTTCTCCTGTCTGCTGCAGCCTGCTTCTTAGCCTCACACTGTCGTGGCCTGCCGTAGGCCAGCTATCGGAGCACTTGTTTTCTAGATTGGAGGTAAGTGCCTCTTAATTTTCCGCCACGCGAGACCATCGGAGCTGGAGGCAGGCTTCACCTTTGGGATAAGGCTGATGCGAAAAGCTGCGGTGAAGGTGGAGCTGCAGGATGACAGGAAAGGGACTCTCACGTTCGCGGTTTGACTGCCGTTTGCCGCCTCATTCATTGCCTGATATCAAAGCAATAAAAGCAGTTTCTCTTTCTCCTCTCGAAGATTCACGCTTTGAGACCAATCGGTCTCTTTCGGCTTGTTAGCACGAAGCCAGGAATTGCACGTCGCTGACAGAGAAACACTTCTGCAGTCTCCCATTCAGGTCTGCAAGGAACGAAGCTGTCCAGAGGCGCCTTAAAAGCATCTTCCGTATCTTCCTCGGACACCATTCAGGCAAGTTCGATGATCCTGAGATCACGTTCACTGCTGTGGGTTCAGCGGTACATGGCAGGAACAGGGGCGTTCAGCATTCGGACTGCATGTCCGTCTGCTCATCGATGACAGGATGTCGTTAAGAATCCGATTGCGAACTCTGCTGAGAGCTCCGTTCCTCACAGCAGGTTTCCCTCCAGTCTATTGACAGTGCACTCAGCTTCCTGTGCTGACCTCTCTTTGGCAGCAAGGAGGAGAGCTTTGCTTTCCCCTTCCGTCAGAGCAAAAGGAATTCGTGTTGTGGCACCGAGGTTTCCGTCCTTGCCTCCTTGTGGATGCTGCTCTGCCAAGGCTGGCAGCCTTGGCCTGACCATCCCGACTTCCATGACACGGAAAGGTGCGAAAGCTACGGATACCTTCCATCATGGAAGGAGAGATCAGCGTGTTCTCATGAAAGCAAGCAATCTCTCGAAGGAGCTAGCATCCGAACCCGATGCAGTTTCGATCGTCGGCACGGCCATTCTCGTGGAGGTGCTGAAATGTCTTCGAGAACGGTCCATCCTGGTTCATGAATCTGCTTCCCCTTCAGAGCTCTCGGCGAAAAGCAACCATGGCCTCCTAATGCTGTCGAAATATGCGAAGAAGAAAAGTGCTTAGATGTTCACATCATTCTTCATTAGCCCGGTGCAGTCTCCAATTGTTTCCGCCCGAAGTATGGATGCCAACCAGTTCTACGCTTGCATCTGGTTCCCAGTCCTGGAAGAAAGGGAAGAAGTGGGCAGTTCGTGGCGTGGGTCGGTCGGGGAAGGGAAGGTCGACCAGGAATGGGAATGCTAGCGGTCGCGGACGACTTGCACAAGCCATTCGACTGGACCTTCTGGAAACTGTCTCCTGCGGACCTCCTGGAACACTTGGATTTTCCTGCCGCATTATTGACCGATCTGCGCTCCAGCTGGCGTGGTGCTCTCTTCAGCATCTCTTCCAGCAGGCAGACCGTGCATGGAGTACGTAGAAACGCGTCACACGGCAGGGAGACAGCTTGAACTCTTTATTCTCTTGCACCTACCTCGATTTGGTGCTAAGAGCTTACAGGGAGACTTTGGCCCACCTGGCGCGCAAATGCGCCGGTACGTGGACGATCTTCTGCTGTTGCTTTCCATGCTCACCCCAGCAATAGGGGACTCCCCTGGAATAGAAGACTCCTTCTAGGTGCTCATCCGTGGGACAGGCTTCGTGGTGAACTATGAGAAGTCATCCGTAGTTGCAGTTGATGCGGCGTGGGCAGGGAGGCTGGACTGAATGCGCTGGGGAATCCCAGCGGTTGGGTGCTGAAAGAACTTCGGTGTTCCATTGGGGGACTTCCGTGCAGCAGAATTTTGGTGGGGCCGTCTTTAGAAGGTGGAGTTGGCGATCCGTCTTCCGATGCCCTCGTCGGAGGCCGTGTGGTTACGGTGGTCCCCGCGCGTGGCACCATGCGTCGTGGGTTCGAATACTCTGAAGGAATCGACTCAGTGCGTCGTGGGTCCCGAGTTCACCCCACAAGATGACGCTGCTTGGCCTACATTCATCCGGGTGCGGGACCAGTAGCGATTCAAACCGAATGCCCCCGTAGAGGGCTGGGACAAATGGGAGTCGACCCCCGGGTCATTCCAGGAATCACGGAGTGGGAGCTCCCCTCCGGTTGTGAAGGAGTGGACTCCCATTCCGGGGCATACCCCTCCGTGTCAGACTGATGGAGTAGGTGTGTTGCTACCACCTCTCCAGGGAGTGCAGAGAATCGAGCCGATCCTTTCGGGGAAACTGCGTGCTTCTGAATTTTGGAAGCGTCCCTTCTGGGTTCTCTTCAGAGGAGTACAGGAGCGATCCCTTGCAGGTTCCCTTCGGAGAAGAAATAATAAAGCGGACCCCACGGGGATCCTCCGAAGAGAATGAGGGAGGAGATTCGCTCTAGGGTTCCCCTTCGGAGACAACCAGGGTGGAAGTTTGATCCCATCCCCCCTTTCCAGGGGGATCCCTTCCCCGGCGTGACAGGTACGGAATCTGAGCCCTTCCTGGATTCATAGAGCGGGACTCTCCCAGTATGCTCCCTATCTTGAAGAATTACTCACCCTAGGGTGGCGTGGAACCGTATCGAAGAACTGTGAACACAGAAAAGAAGAATTTTTATCCTCCTAGAAGGCAAGTTTCTCTTCCCGCAATCGGCCGCGGTATGGGAGAGGAAGTGCGCGGTCCCCATCCTTACCCCCTATTTTTTTGTTGTCCCGTCCTTGTGGAAAGGAAGCAACGGACGAAGGACCTCCTATGTATCTCCCTGTGGAGCAATGGTAGGCCCGAGTCCCTCTGATGGACTTGTGCGCTTCGCGTTGGGATGGCGGTCTTGGCCTCCTGACGTTGGAGCGGATGGAGATTCAGCTGCGGTGGAGAACCGTGGCCATCTCAACGAAGTACTGGAGCCCCTTCTGGTGCGTTCCCGCCGCTTCCTCTCCCGCCGTGTATCCGGAACGCAGGGCCTACATCTCATCTTCCGTGCCGCGGACAGAAGATCAGAAGATGCGGCCTCCTCCTCGGACGCTTAGCCACCCTCGCGAAGGAGATCAGCTGGATGTGTGTAGCGCCGCCAACTCTAGCGCCTGGCTAGAGGAAACAGTTGGCACGTGGGCGAAGAACGGCGAGACGGGAATCGAGAGCAACTCGGCAACCACGCCCTCCGTTCGTTCCGGAAGGTCCTGGAGTGTCCCTACAGGAGCACATGCGCGGAGACGAGCTCCCTAGCTGCAGCGCTGCTCTTTCTGAGGAGGACAGTAGGCAGCAGCCAAAGACACAGGCGGGAAGTCTACTGCGGGATTGCAAATAGAAGGAAATTGATGAGTGATTGGACCGCGAGACAGCTTGCGGATGCGGCGACCCCGAGTTTCCATCCGCGAGGATTGCAGAGATGGGGCGAGCTGCTCGGCATTTCGACCAATGACCTAAAGTTGACCCCAGTGTTGAGGGACACCAGCATCCTCCCCCTGAAGTGGCAGGAGTCGGCGCTTCTATTGTTGCACTAGGATCTTCCCTACAACGCACTCCACCAATACTGGACGCTAGGGACAGTGATTGCAAAGTGTGCCAGGTGAGGGGAACTGGAATCTTTCCCGCACTGTTAGTGGACCGCGTTGCCCTAGGGCCCACGCGGGAACGTTTCGGGACGACCCTCCGGATCCCGGCTGGCCGCCCTCCCAGGGATGTTTTCCGGTTCCTCGTCGTGCGGGACGTCCTGCAGCCAGCCGCAGCCCTGGCAGCACTTTGCTGCATCGGCAGCATTGTGGCGGCATGGAGTGGATCCGACGAAGAAGAAGATGCGAACGACAGGGACGTCATCGAGTATGCGGCTCGCTTCCTGCAAATAGCAACCTCATGGCCCCACCTGAGGAGCATGCAGAACAACCTCGCCGTGTCCTCCACAGGATGGACACTGCCTCCAGCGGGACGTGATCCCTTCTCCTTCCTCCAAAGTGTTTTGTTTTATTTGTCTTTTTATTTTGTTTTTCTTTTTGCTTTCTCCCCATTCCCCTCCGTTGTCGAGGTGAGTCCCGTCGGTTTGCGTACCAACGACCCCACAGGTCCGTTGTTGTGTTGACCATAGTGGGGTCACGTACCGCAATGTCTGTCAAGTTTTATAAGAAACGCCCTGGCGTGACCGCGTGATACATCGAACCGCGACTCGCAAACAGCAATCTGCACAAACGGCGTCAGAAAGGAGGAGCCATCCCGCACGAGTGCGCTGTGCTATTCCGCCAGCGTCGCTTCCCCCCCTGCACATCTCTCGACGTCCTCCTCGACTTCCTGCTGGGAGTTCTGGTGCGTCTGCTGAAGCAGGGAGAGATCGCAAGAGAGCACGGTCTCCACTACCGCGGGCCGCCTCTTGCTGCCGTGCAGTCCGTTGACCTTCCAGCAGGCGATGTGCAGACCGCGAGAGGCGAGGCTGCGCGTTATGGAGGGTATCATGAGGGGCACGGACCCGCCTCATTTTCGGGAGGAAGGAACACGGAGAGAGCGGTTGCAAGCAGGTCCTCCGTGGACACGTGTCTGCTCCCGCTGGAATGCAGCTCTCTGCTGTAACCCTCCTTGGAGATGCCGCGTGAGACCACATGTAGGCCCTCTTCGTGCATCACCCCGCCGCCTCGCTCCTGCGCGTCTTGGGCTTCAGCCCTCGCGCAGTGGATGCAGCATCGCCTCCGGCAGCAACGGAATCCTACTCCTTCTCGGAATCGGAAGCTGGCGGCTCGCAAGTTTCCCTCTGTTGCCGAAGCAACGCTTCCGCGAAGTCGGCTGCTCGCTTGCGCACCATCTGAGAGTGCGCCCGCAGGAGCTGCAGCATCCATGCACCGTTCGAGGACGATCTCGCATTTCCGCATGGGCAGCGCAGGAAGACGAATTCTGGACACCGTTGTCCAGGAGGCGTCTTCTTCTTCGAGATTCTCTCCATGCTTCTTTCTGAGGGAAACCCTCGCCTCCAGAGTGGCCTCTTTTTAACACGGCGGTCGCTGGGTCGGGGAGAGGAGCCTAATCTGCGAGTGCAGGGCATGCTCGCCTAATGTGCCCAAGTTGCTTGCAGCCTCGCCGTGGATCCGCGGGCACCTCCTCCTGAAGCGTCCCGGTTCGCCGCAACCGCTGCTAATTTCGGGCTTCCCTACAAACTATCTATCGACGTTTCTTGTGCCCATTTCCGGAAACGCGCGCTGAAGCAAGCCCGCTGTACGCGGATGGGAAACTCTTGAAAGGGCTTCCTTTCCATCAAAGGGCGTGCACGGAGGTGTGATCCACCAGCGCCGCAGTGACATAGCGGTCGGACACACAGAGAGGGATGCCTTTCAAATGAAGGACGATAGATGGATCCTCGGTGGAAGCAAAAAGCCTTCGTCCACCGACGCTCAACGGCGTTCCGGGAAGACGCCGGGTAAGTTCTGTGCTTTCGCAGGTCACACCTCAGCCTTCGTTCCCCGCCGTTATTATGAGGGACTCCAGGTGTACCTCACGAACGCTGACCCTGGTAAGCTTGCTGTCGAGCTCGCGAATCGCCCAGTTTACAGTAGGTGGCTCACCTAATAACGGAAGGTGGGTTCATTGCCTTGGGCTATATAAGCCCGCATTTCCGCATCCGCCGGAAGGTCCCCGTTGAACATCACTGTAGTGGCGACATCGCTCCACAAGCGTGGAGTGGCAGGGGAGATTTCCTCGGTTTTCACAGTGGGGCCTTCCTGGCTTCGCGTTCGTGAAGCGGCCTGCTCCGCCACCGGTGCGGTGGCAGGCGGGTCTTTTGCCAACGTTGGCTTCCTGTCCGTGCCGGCAAACCACACTAGCCACCACACAACCACACTCGGGAACAAAAAGCACTCGAAAAAGCACATGAAAGGTGTGACGCATTAGCGAGTCGGCGCTAGTTCATCACACAGTCGGTGACCTTCCGAGTGCAGCTCGTCCAGGTCACCGATTCAAAGACAAAAGCCATTTTCCTTTCGCGAGGCGGACGAAAAAACATGTCCGACTCTTCGCAAGGCAGAGGTGACCCTTTTCCGGCTTCCCAACGGCCATTTTCTTTTTTCCGTTTGAGGCAGCATCTCGAATTCCTCCAGCGCCCGTTTTCTCATCCCTTTGCTTTTTGTTTGGCACCCCTTCACTGGGCGTTTCATCTTAGGAGATGTGCCGGCAGCGAAGGACTGCTCTCGTTGCTGCCGAGCTGCCGGTGCAGGATGCCGAGATTGGCTGCCCTCTCGGGCGATTGGCCTTCCTTCTGTTAGCCCTTTCCTTCTGTTCCCCTGCAGCTCTCCGGGCCATAGCGCTTGGCTCAGGAGAGACCAAGCTCCTGGGCGTCTGGAAGACGCGCGAACTGATGGATGCTGCGCCACTCTGCGTTCTCAGGCTGAGGGACTGCTCTGGTGTTGTGGACTTCTTAGCGTTGCCCCTAAGAGCTTGCGGTCCCTCTCTTGTGTCTGAACAGCTCGGTGCTTCCTTGGAAATGTCCAATGAAATGCGTTCGGGCGTCTGAATGCACGCGAGCATCTCCTTCAGCCGCATCGACCTCACTGTAAGGATGCGGTGCTGCTCTTTCTGCCTTGAGCTATCGAGTGCAATCAGTGCCGGCACCTCGTCCGCGGTGAAGCTGCGTCCTCGAACGGACGAGCAAATCGTTCCCGCGCTCGCCTCCGGACTCCAATGCCCTCCCCTCCAGCTGTGGGAGAGGTTGGGGTCTGCATCCGCGCACCAGGAGGACGCGGTTCAAGATTTGTTGAGGCGGCAAGCGCCGTGACCGGGAGGGGGCGCGGCCGTGGCGGCCCGCCACGTGCTGGAGTCTCGAGTGCAGCGGGAGGAGATGTCCGACCCGGATAGCTCAGCTGCCTACATGAGGACGGTCGCCGGGTGGCCTCACCCGGAAGAAGAACCCGGGTCGGAGGTCGCCGGCGTTCTGCGCCGAACGTGGGCGAAATGGAGTGGCGGATACTGAATGCCCTTTTCCTTACCCTCCTGTTGTTTACTTTCTGAATGTTCCCGCCTTTCCCTGTGTTTGTGTTTCCCTTCGGAACAAGCTGCAGCTGGCGTCACTTTGCCTTTTTTTCCCGAGGCGTCCATGGCGAGGAGGATAGGATGCAAAGCAAAATTTGGTTTCCCTATGCAGGACTTGCGGTTTCCATGCCCGGAAGACCGGTGTGCAGAGATTGCCCCGTTGACATTCTCGCAGGTGGCTCTAGCAGCCAGGAGCGTTTGATGATTCAGGGGTTTCGTCGACGTTTCTTCTGCGATTTTTTTTCCCGTCCTTGGAGTTCCGTTTTCTGATTCCACAGTGCTAAATCTTTGCTAAATACAGTAATCTTAATGAACCGATGCGACGGGAGGAATCGATTTGTTTTCCGAGTTTTGATGAAAAGCAATGATTATTTTTCGACTCAGGGCCGAAAAGCAATCTACTAGCAGGAAAGGTGGTCAGTTTGACGCTTCACGATGAGATTGAAAACGTCTCTCTTGTGAGTTTATACTGGGGCTTTCTGGAGAGCTTCTTTAATTTGGGAATTGCTTTTTCATAACGCTGGATTCCAAACGAAAAGTTCCTTCTAGACAGAGCTCTCCATTCGATTTGCGTTCTTAATCAACCCCTCTATTCTCTCTAAAAGGAAGCTGCGAGCCTGACGATGATTTTTCTGATAGCAATCGCTTTCCTGCAAACTCCTCAGATTTCCAAAGGATCACCGTGGTAGCCTTTTTGCGTCATCACTCGGGTTCTTCCAGCAAGTTTGTGACTTCGGAACGACGCCCGTGTCGTTCTCGCCCGAGGGCGTGATTTCCAATGCATGCAACGTCGAACGCAGTGAATTCAAAACTCCCTTTAAATTCAGAAAATAAAAGGATGGTTGGGCACTGCGTGTGGCTCGTGTCATCCACGATACGTACGTTCAAAGAGGTTTCGATGCCAGATCGGAAGTGAGAGCAATTCACGGAAAAAGACGTCCATGTGATGTTTCATGCCACAAATCGGTTTTCAAACGTACGAGCGTGGGCTTTTCACAGCAACGGCGATTTCTCATCCTCCTAACAAGAGAAGTATCAGTTGAAAATCTGCTGCGCAATACAGATCCGGGGATCCTTTGGGAGTGTGGAGGCGATACTTGATATGTGGTGAACACCCTTTCGAAAAAGGTACATCGATAAGCGCTGCTTCGAATTCCCTTCTTTTCGTGGGATCATAAGATAGCAGCAAACTGTAGTCGTAATAGAAATCTGTTCCCGGAACCGTCTCGGTTTGGAATCGGCATTTCAGTTTCAAGGACAAGATGTCACAACGTAGAGTTCTCGACTTAGAGGATGCGGTTAAAAATGGAGAAATCGAAAGAATAGAAAAAATCCTGAAGAGTATTAACCGTTGCAACCCATCCGATTTTTTCATAAGTTATACAGTACTTCTTGATGCCCTTAAGAATGGCCGGTGTGACATAGCCCAGCTGTTGTTGGCACACGCTTGTCAAGTCAATTCAGAGGTTTCCACTACGCCTCAAACACCACTCCATATCGCTATTTTCCTGGGGGACGTGGCAACCGTGGAGATGCTTCTGATGAAAGGTGCCGATGTGAATGCTTTCAATAAACAGGAGTGCACTCCTCTGCACACCGCTGCACAGTGCATGAGGGAAGAAATTACTAGGATGCTTTTGCACAGGAAAGCAAATGCTATTCTTAAGAACGCAAGTGGTATGGAAGCTCTGCATATTGCTGCCGAGAGGGGGTCTCCGGCAATCGTCAGGGATCTTCTGAAATATGGAGCAAACGTGAATTCCCTATCAGGGGTCGAAGGTTATGCACCAATTCATTTTGCTTGCTTGGGAGGGTTTGAAGACACTGTTCGATGCCTCCTAAGTCACCGTGCTGATGTGGATGCGAGAGCATACAATCAAATCACTCCTCTTATGGTTGCCTCGTCTACTCATCACGTGAACGTGGTGAAGCTTCTTCTGGAAAACAAAGCTGATGTTGGTGCGAGGGCCCTGGATTCAAAGACTGCGCTTCACTTTGCTGCCAACGGTTCAAATTCCACAATGGTGAGACTCCTCTTGGATCACAGAGCAGACATCAATGCCAGGAACCACTTTGGATTAACGGCACTTCATTTGGCTATTGAAGCTGGAAATATGGAAGTGATAGAGCTTCTACTAGATTCCAACGCCGATGCTAACGCCAAGGACGCGTATGGTTTGAGTGCACTTCACCTTGCCAGTAGGAAGGGAAATCTCAATTTGGTAAAACTTCTTTTGAACCACAAGGCGGATGTGGATTGCCGGAGCGTGTACGAAGAATCCAACCTCTGAACCGAACAACCTCTCGTAGAAAACCGCAAAGCAGACAGCCTCGGCTCCAGAAAGGTGATGAGAGAAAACAACCGAGCTCCTCATGGGAAAAGTAGAATTCTGATGGAAACAAAGTACATACCAAAGAACGAGGTGCACCAAGAAGCAGGGAACACGCAACTGTTTCAATGGGACAAAACCCCTTTTCCATGTGCAAGCCGTGACTTGAGGAATTGTATGTAGGGCAGCAGTAGGGAAAACTGCACTGCCCGCTACTGTTTAGAATCCAAATTTAGAATTGCCGACATGGAATAAAGAACCACTTTTAATATTGTAAATGAGCATGCAAACGCTTCCATATGTCAAATCTGTCATATTTCGCTTCTCCAAAAACACGAGAGAATCGACTCTTTGGCATGGCTGCAATCACTTCGTAGCGGGGGGTTCGGTTCAAATCCCGATCCAGCGGAGCCCCAGCACGGCCTAAAGGGAAAAAATCTCTGCCTCCCCTCGAAGTATGCATTCGCATCCATTTCCTACGTGGAGCTGTTCTTCTTTGAAATCCTCCTATTATTCGGTATGCTCTGACATGAGCATTCCCCACTAAACTGCCCTGTCTCCTGCTCCATGCGCCTACGTTATTGAGTACTGGGAATTGCATTCCACATGCGCTCCTACGCGAGACACAGATGGGGAAGAAGCCACACTGGCCACCGAACGGCAACGTGGCCGCCATCCTGCGCTCGTAATTCTTCTCGTAACTTTAGCCCGCAACTTCGCTGGCTTCTTCAGGAGGCTTCCGTTCATCAAAAGTTCCTGGAATTTCATGGGCTGGAAGGAATGCCAGCGAAAGGGACGCACTTTCAAACGGAAGGTTTCGCCTTCAGTGTGCCGCGTGGCCAATCGACTCGGCTCAACTTTCCGCCAAAGGCCGAAATACTTCGTCGGCAGGGCCTCGAAATTCACTTTTCGATGCCTTGGGTACGTCATTATGGCTCGGGGATTCAGCTGAAACCCCCGTCTTCCTCTTCATCGCACCTTCCAGCAAGCGTTTGCAAAGTGCTCCACTTTCCCGCGTCATGGAAGCATAAACAAGGACAAGCGTTTTCACATTTTCGGATCCGGCGGCAGCACGAACAGTGTACAGGTGATGGAACACTGTGGGGACAGTTTTGAAAGTGCCATCCATTACCCACGCTGGAGCATAAGCTAGCCTTTCTAAGCCGCCGAATGGACAGTCGGATGCATAGCCAATAGTTTACCACTCGGCATGTTTCGGAACACTGCAGGAACTTCTGTATCACCAAGTGTCTTTGGCTCAGTAGCTTCTGGCGCTTTTGGAAGTCTTTTGATTCTTTGGAGAAGGGCATTTCTTGAAGACGAGCATGTAGCCATGTGAGTGGGAGCAGAAGTCCGATCATTTGGCGAAGGAGATTTCTGGTACCTTTTTCTCTTGGTTTTGTGTTCATCTTGGAAACACTCGCTGCAATTTCATGTGCAGAGCGGGGGCCTCTCTTCTACGGGTTCCAAAGGCACATGCTGTTCATCTGACAGGCCGGTTGTCATAGAAATGAAAATACTTCCTCTTTCGGCAGCACCAGCAACACTGCAAAGCAATACTAGCATCACTTTCATTTGTGGAAGGCCATTTCGCAAATATACCCCATTGCGTTGTAAGCCCCTCTGGGGTGAGGCGCATAGGAAGCCTTGGTCAGCCCCAGTACTTCACTTCCTGTCACGATCGCTGATTTTTGAGTGCCTTCTAAACGGAAAGTTTGGCTACTCCAGAGTTGGTCAAACCAAGGTATAAACCCATCTAGCCACAAATGGGTTCTTATTTTGAGTTGAAGCTGTTTTGAAGGTGGAACTCGTATGAGAAAAAGTGCATGGGCAGTCAGATCAGAGATTTTGAGTGTGTGGAATTCCTCTTTCGGAACGCGCTCACCCTTGATTGATCCTTCAAATCCTCAATGCAATAGAAAACAAGGAACGATTTTCATAAACAACCGGAGCATCTACCATGAACAACTACCGTTTATTTTGTTTGGTACATACTTTGCATCTTCTTTGAGGTCTCCGTTTCCCTTTTGTGGGTGGGATATTTCTCGGAAAATGCACCCATTGTTTTCCTTCAATCGGACTTTCTATCGCACTTTGATGGCCCTCGTTTTTGGTTGGGGAATGCGGTTTCCGGGGTCGTGGCATTCGGTGCTGGTCGCCAGGCCAGACCCGACCTAATGGCATGAAAGTCGGTCAGCTCTTATGGACCACCACTCCGTAATCCACATCTCGCTTATGCAACAACAACACAAGAGGCTCTTCCCCATCTTCCATTCTTCCTCCACGGTTCCCCATTTTCAATTTTTCTTCTTCAGTCTGCTTCCGTTTGCACTGTTTTTCATTGGCACAATTACTCTTTGTGTTTCGAAATGCGACATTCATGTATTCAGTAAATATATATTCCATATAAATATAAATATATTTCACTAAATGTAAATATAAACACATGCACATATATTCACGTATATGTATATGAAAATATATAGAGAAATACATATATATGTGTGTATTTGTACACACCCTCTACATACATATATTTATGTGCATACTTATATTCATATGAATACATTTGCATCATCTGTAAATACTGAGGCATACAATAAACATATATTTATGTATGTTTTTATAATCCCTAATATATATATATATATATATCAATAATGCAATGAACAACTAATTAATTATATTAATAGAATGTATGGCAAAAAAACTTACTAAATACATTTGCTGACGTACTATCACTCTTAATAATATTCACGAGAATTTTTTTGGAATTTTTTGGAACGCCATCCTCAAATGCCTGCAAGGATGACAAAGAAAGAATTGCCGTTGACAGCCCTTCTGGTGGTGAGGGCCCGAAGACTGCTCCTTCCGGAGCACGCAGTGATGAAGCACACACGCCCTGTTTTCTTGCGTGGTTTTCCTTTGAGCCACGATACGTACTCCCTGCGGCATTCGCAACGAGGGGCTCTATCTGTGAAAGTCCTTTTCTCGTTCGTGGCAATCACTTGATCAGGCCGATTCTTCCGTTGGGAGCAGGTCTCAGAATCTAAGAATCATCATTCATCGTAGCAGGACCACTCTCTCGCTTCCAGCCGTAAACACTCCCTGGAATTCTTGCAGATCCTTTTTTTGCTTACGAAACCGTTTCACGGAGGATAGTCCTGACGGCTGACAATCCTTTTGACCATCTATGATAAATTCCGAAGCCGATTTCTGGATGCTGCTCCACAGAGAAGTGCTTCAAGTAACGGTGTTCGATGTTTGCCGCCTCCATCATCGGAATCATCGTCCGACGCTGATTTGGCATGAGACCATAATCGAATTTCTAGATGGATGCGATACGGTAATGACAGCACGAATTATGGGACTTTTTACCTGAGCATCTTCTTTTCCCCTTTTCTAATGTACAGTCCAACATCTTTCTACTTTTCACTTACGTTTTTCCCCATTTTCAGACGGAACTGCACCAAGAGGAGGAGTCCAGCACATCTTTCCTTGCGTACGAGTCACGGAAGGAGACTCCTTATCGATAATGGCAGTTTCCAGCCACCTTCTTGAAGATATCATACCGAGGACCCCTACATCCTTCTCTCCACTATCCATTCGAATATTCTTCCAGGAGTCGAGGAACCAGGTAGGAGTGAGAACCAGATCGCTGTCTCCATCGTCGTGATGGAAATCTTCTCGAGAAAGACTCTTTTAAGAAAGGAAAGACGAGAAACTTTTCTTGTGCGCCTAAGAGTCTCCACGCACGGAAACCAAATTCCTCCTTGCAACAGCAGGAAAGGGAGCTAATCGTAGCTAATCCAGGATTTGTTGCTAATTTTCTCTCTCACATTCCAAAATGCTGAAGAACTTTACTTCATATCAGATCTGTTCTTCAGCCTCCACAGCCATGGACCTTGAAGCTTCCTAAGAAGGATCAGATCCTCGTTAAAGCCAACAAGCAAATCAATTTGCGTTCTTGCAAAACATCTCAGCTTCCGAGGAAGTAATGGTGCAATGCTGCCCGCGTCGGAGGCTTTGTGGTTAAGGCTTCCGCGCGTGGCACCGTGCGCCGCGGGTTCCAATACTCCGGCGGAAACTCACTCCACTGCGTCGTTGGGTTCCTCCTGCAAGATGACGCTGGTTGGCCGAGACATTCGGGCGTGGCACCGGCGGTGGATAAAGCCGGAGACCCCCCCGATGAAGGCTGGAACAATGGGAGTCGACCTTCGGGTCCTTCCAGGAATCAAGGAGTGGGGAGTTCCCCCTCCTGCCGTGCAATGAAGAGCGGACCCCCCCCACCGGGGGACACCTCCGGTTTGGAGCTGGAGCAGGAACCCTCAAGGGCACTTCTCCAGTTGTTCAAAGGAGCGGACGCTCCCTGTTTTGGGTGGGACCCTCCGAGTCGTCGCCTCTTCACAGAGTGTGCACAAGGAAGCAAGAGGGAGCGCTTCCCTCGCGGGTTCCCTCCGGAGAAGAGATTCCTACTAGCGGATCCTTTCCAGGTTCTCGTTGAAGTTGAAATGGAGAGGACAGCCCCTCCCTATTAGGGGGGGAGGGGGTGTCCCTCCGGAGAGAATGAGGAAGGAGATTCCCTTCCGGTTCCCCTTCGGAGACAACCAGGGTAGGAAGGTGCCATCCCCCCCGTCCGGGGAGATCCCTCCCCAAGCGTAAGAGGAACAGACTCCGAGCCCTTCCTGGATTCATAGGGCGGATTCCCATCCCGGGATGCCCCTATTCTGAAGAATTACACGACCTACTGAGGGGTTGTCGCAGGGAAGAGGCTGGAAACAAAGCAATGTGTTTAAAGAGCCACGTGCACCGCGAGGCACGCGACCGGCTCTTGAGGTACTTAGCGAACCAAAAAAAAGGAAACTCTTAAAAAAAAAGCTGGAAGGAAAACAGCGAAGAAGAAGAAAAATTAGAACCCAAGGAGTTCCATCGTCCATGACATGACATGAGAGAGTCTGGCAATTACCCTGCCACTCCTGGTGGACAATCCCCGAGGCATGATGAAACGCCTTTTCGTGTAGAGAGCAATGCTGCTTGCTCCAGCGACCGCAACTTTGCTGCCTCTGCGGTATAGTTGAGGCACAGAAAGAACACAACGCGGCGCGAATGCGCCTCCCTCGAGGTAAATTTCAGTCAAACTGCCAGCATGCCCTGCAGAATGCGAAGGACTTCAGGCGGTTGCCGTCGATTCCCCTCCCACGTGTATTTTTTCAGAATTTTTCCATCTCTTCATTTGACATCGCTTCCCTCTTTCTCCGGGCTCCTCACTGACAATTCAGCTGGTTTCTTGCCGGCACAACCAGAATTCTTTAAACTGTCGTGAAAAAAAAAAAAAAAAAGACTCCTAATGTGTATCATCTTATCTCATTGTATTTTATTTTATTTTTTTGCATCCCTATTTCAGCGAGTGACAGTCAACTCTCCGATTTGAACGGGGACCATGGGAGGCTGTGATGCATCACGAGACGCAGCTCGGATCCTATGTATCCAGTCTTCCGGATACTGATCGCAACTATTTTTTTGCTGAGGGGAATCCATTCTTCCTCAACTGAATTTCGTATTGGAAACTGGTGGGTCAGTGCAAGAGGGGCCAGGTGGCTGACGCGGTGGCAGCCGATGTCCGTGCTAAAGGACCGCTTCGGTGGGCGGATTACCTGGACATTCTGCAGTCCGAGATTGTTGTCCTCACCTTCTATGCGGACAACTCCGTGCTTTTCCTCACACTTGGCAGCACGAAGAGGCCTTGAAATCCTTGCACAGGGCTTCCCGTGCAGCCAGCGGCGGCATAGCTGAACGGCAGGGAACTGCGTCTTCCCGAACTGCGTCAGCTGCGGGGAACTGAGAACTTCCAGGAACCGTCTGCTGGGACGCGGTGACGCTCGAAAGGCGTGAAAACGCCTTGTGCCTGACCACTTCGACCCACAGACATCCCGAAAGAGCTGCTGCTGTACTGCACCATGCGAGGCGAGCGTTCGCCTACTTCTCTGATCGCCATCTTGTATTGAGTCAGGAGGATCGTGCGTCCCGGAACACTGAGGAGGAGTGGCAGCAGGCAAGAAGGACCGCACAACTCAATATAGTGGCAAGGAGGACTGTGACGAAATGACGTGGAAAGATGCCGGAGTCGAGAAGGACACATTCCATATCTCAGGCAGGATAAAGGAGACGCTACGTAAGTGATCGGTACCCTCTGTCCCTCACTCATCTTCTATTTATTCAAATCTGGTTTCCTACCCTACCCTCTCGCTGTCCTTTCACGTAGCCGACCTCCGAGTCAGTGGTTTCCTCTTCTTCCTCAACTTTCCATATACTGATGAATTCACCAGTCCACATGGCCTGCTTATCCTCCTTTGCACTTCATAGAAACCTACCGAGTCGTGTGTTCAGGAATGGCAAACAGGTCGTGAGCGCGGTTTCCAAAAAGAAAGAAAATGGAGTTTTACGAGAGGGCCCACCGACACGCAGGTTTCCCACCCGGTTTTTCCAGGGTATTTATTATTGAAATATTAATAAGAGTATACTAAAACAGCCTTCTATCGTGAAACACATGGTTTCACTACGTACTTTGAACTTGTCGAGGACCGGTATGAAGGCTGGTGAAGTCAAGAAAACAAAAAAAGGTGGAAAAGTTCTTGCTAAGGAGTGATGGGGGAGGGAAACACAGGGGATCACAGTTCGCTGGGAGACGTCCTCTGCATCCTGCCCAGGACCCTGACAAGTTCTGTTCTCATGTTGCTCAGACGGGCCATCTCGAGACAGTCTTCAGATCGATCCGTGCCTAATGGATGGCGCCTCTGCCATTCTGGCCTCTTCTCCCTGATTTCCAGGCTGCCACGATTCAGAGACCGCATGGGTCCGACTGGAGGCAGTGCGGAACTCACGGAGAGGCGTCTACAAATGTCCCTTGGGCCGCCCACCGGGATCCCGAGGGTCGTCAAGAGACGATCCCAAAGAGGGAGGAGGGACCACACGGTTTAGCAGGAGGTGAGAAAAGGCCTCTTTCTTGCCGCACCTGTCGCATTTGGCATCCACACTCTTCCGTGTTCCGTGGTGAAGGCCTGCTCTGCATGGGGTCCTCTGATGCAACACCAGGAACGGCAACGCCTGCCACTTGAGGGCGAAGGTGCCAGCACGCTGGGGACCACTTCACCTACTCCGCAGTGTTCGTGAGCAGCTCGCTTCAGGGTAGAAGAAGTCTCTCGGGATGGACACGCACGGTAAGTTCTCCTATTGCCCACGTACTCAGCAGTTGTCCGCGGCAATGTCAGTAACACGCTGGTCGGCCACTCAGAAAGTCCACAGCAGAAGACAGGAAACTAAGAATAGTTGTAGATAGTAGGAATAGTCGTCAATATGGCAGGGCAGCAACAGCTGTCTTCTCGTCTCTGTAAAGAAGAGGGGAAAGTGCGGGATGGACGGGAAGGGGCAGCAATTCAATAAATGAGGAAAGGATAGGGAAAGGGGTCTTTGGTTCAGGCAGCTCTTCTCTTCTAGAACCGGTAGTGGATGCCGATCATCTCGGTTGTCACTTCCACCACCAGGTGAGGCTAGTAAGCAGGTGGTAGCAAGGCTGGTCACCTATTTTCTTTGTGCCCAAGTCCCCAGCGCAACAGCGGATTGTGATCATGGCATAGATGCAACGTCTTTGAGACACTACAACGATTTGAGATGCGCCAGTCTGTTCGAGGATCTCCAATTTGTAGATAGAAAGTGAAAATAGGCTAATGTGGTTCTTTTTGATGCCCAAGTTGCTGGATGAACTTGAAGCTGCGGTTGCTGACAATGTTTGAAGGAACGTAGCAAAAGTGGAGGACAGAATTCTGACGTGAGGCTGCAGAGGATTTTTGGGTCGGACAAAGGAACGAACGGCTTTTTCCAAGACAAGGAGGCATCTCACTGCTGTGCTCAAATCAGTGACCTTGGGAAAGATATTGCAGGAATCACAGTTTCGAGAAACTTTGGATAAACACGAAATTGGCTGTTTATCAGAAAATCATGAAACTGCATCATGAGCATCTTGACCATATCCTACTGAGAAAGCAACGGGAAGTCACACAGAGGATTGATCATTCACTCAGAATGTGCTTGGAAAACTAAGGTTGCAGCCGCTCAACTCCGAGTGAGGTAGTAAATTTGAGAAAAAGCAAGCCGTTGCTTCATAAAAAAAAGGAAAAATGTCGAAGGCTTAGAGGTAATCTTCGTTTCGTATTTGAGGACCCTCTTGATTGTGTTGCATTTTCAAAACATGATACGCACGCATGAATATTTCAAAGCTTTCATATGATGACATTTACTGACTGGCTTTTGAATCAACCTCCTTGGATCGTGGTCGTTATTGAGCAGCCAATAATCTCGAATCCGCATTTTCAGAACACCACCCCAATGCATGCTTATGGAGAACATGAGAACGACTTGCATACAACTCTTCGCAATATGCGATCACATATCGTGTCTGAGCTTGATATTGAATGGGAAGAAAGCACTCCAACTTCACTCCACTGTTATTAGGGATAGGGAAGAATGAATACCTTTTTAGGGTGGATACCGCAATGCAGAAAAGGTGGATTCTTATGCACGGAGACGATTACTTCTTTTCACGGAGTAGGCAATGCACACTTCATGCACGGTGACCTTGGCAGCAGCTCTGGGCACACTCCCCAAGTAAGGAGAGAATACCAAACAGCTTGCTCCGCTGCTCCTAAAACTTCTAGGAATAGTTGAACGGGACTCCCGACATCGGGATGAGATGTTTTGCGAGTTCGATAAGCTCACGTTGCCCTCAGGATGTTTGAGATGCATATGGAATCGAAGAGTTTTCCGCAGTTTTTGCGGTCTCTCCGGGGACCTCAAAAGTCGCCAGGCTGATGAGGAGAGCTCCGTTCCCCGCCGAACGGATGCGGATGCGAGCATCGTTCAGGCGGTTCTCCCTCACGAAGAGGGTGTGGAATGCTCACTGGTACCTCCCTTCGGACATTTCCCTGGAGAATGGGAGAAACTCAGGAGTATTCCTCCTCTGTCCATTAGCATCCGTCCTCTCACTCAACCACAGGCGAGGCCGGGGCTGAGGTCGCCCACTTGCCCCGGTTGTGTTGCTGTAGAGACATGAGTGGTTATTGTGCCACCCAATGAACCAGGATGCTCGGCGGAAGGACTCGCCAGAAACGTGGATGCAGGTGGAAAGTCCAACCCTCCCTAGCAGCAGCACCCTCAGTCGTCAGGAGAGACCCCTTCCTTGCAGGAGCCACTCAGCAACGTCACCCTACTCCCCAGATCGTTGAGGGCGCCATGCGTTCGTGACTTCATCTTTGGGATAGGGAGGAATTGGATGCTCCTGCAGCGAAGGAGATGAGACCTGCTGCGTCTCCGGAATCACCAAGCCTATTGGCCAGTGGAAAACCTCTTGCCTAGCGAACGAGGTCACTCCAGAGGTTTCAGCTCAGGGTCTCCAAACACGTTTGGAATCTCTGGAGATTCTTCGTGAGAATTCCGAGATCTCGTGCTTCCTGGTCGGCATCTCCATCCTTCCTCTCCGTCACCAGCAGACCTCCACATCATCTCGCCGTTGCATTGGGCACTCCACCGAAGCGAGGAATTCATGACGCCTCAGCAGGGGGAAATGCCCAAGGGACACTTCCACTGCGGTACAGAGGAAACACTCCCGCACGAGCTGCTGAAACGTGGGAGGCTACTTTGAAGATGGGAGCGCATCGCTGGAGCACTTCGGGCCCACGATGCTCCCCTAGAAGACCCGTTTCTAAAGATGTCTGCGTACCTGGTCGCCGGTTCGCCGGTCAGCTAGTCGCTGGCAACGCTTTGCCACGTACGAGAAACGGCAATCGCCAAAATGGAGAGAGGAAGGATGCGACCGGTATCCGGAGGGCCGTTTGCAATCGGCATCGCTTGCACGCAAAGAGCGACACAGTGGACCAATCTGGCAAGTAAAGAGCCTTCGAGCGATTGTGGGCAGACTGGCCCTAGAGCGGCGGAAGAACCCCGTTCCCTTCTGTCCCTTCTCTGCCCGATGCAGGCCCGATACAGTGATTCATGCTGGGAAACTGGCCAGCAGCACCATTCTTCGTTCTCAGATCACTTGAGTTCGAAATGGATTGGGTTCATATGTTTCAGATCAGTCTCCGGGATGGCGGATGCCTGCTGTTCAAAAGTTTTACCCCATTGCATTCCACTTGCTCCATGGGAAGGGGAAAGAAAGTGGAATGCACGCGTTCAGATCGGAAACGAAGCCGTCCTATCATCCCACCTATTTTTCCACGACATCTCAGAGAGAAAACTGGATCCATATTTAGAATGAAGAAGAATGAAGCAACAGGAAGCTAGAAATGTTATCTTTCACTTGCAGCACACTCCAAGAATCAGGAAGACTCATGGAAACATCGCGGGAAAGGGGGAGATTTCTTTTATGGACTTCACCTTTTGCAATTTCGTTCCCATTCAACTATGAGAGATCGTGAGTTGAGCCGGACTCATGATGTCATCTTATCGAAATAGATGGAGAAGAACTGTTTTAGTTACGAATCCACCGCTGAAGAATCGCGGCATCCGGTGAAACTTTGTGGTAACCGTTCAGTGTCTGCTACAAATCAAAAATCTGGAAGTAGTGCGTATTCACAACGCCGAACTCAAGAAACTCCTTCAAGGAAGTCACCGCTTCCCTGATCAATATCCAGGTCCTGGGCAATCAGTAGATGCGTGCAACGCTTTATGGTTTGCTTGCGTTAACTCCTCATTCAACGAAGCTACGATGGAAGCAAATGGTTACGGGAGCTGGAAGGATAAGCCAAAGTGTGCAAATTGAACGGAAGAAAATGAAAGTTCTTCCGCGCTTGACCCCTCAGTAAAGACCTTTGATCCCGTTCTCGAAGCTGCTGTTTATTTCTGACGCTCTCTGACTTGGCAGTTGTAAATCTGTGCCACGAGACGGTATCCGTGACTCGGAGAGGCGAGTTGGTTCCCATATACTCGGAAACTTGCGTGTCTCTCCATGTAAAATACGGATGTATGTTTGAGAAATGGTGCCTTTGAAACTATCGACAGAACCGCGTTGCCGGAGAAACGGCAAGCTCTTCCTCTCATTCAAGTAGACGTCAGAAGCTGAGAGTGCTGATCTGTTGGAGCACGGTCGGATCAGCACGGAAAGACACTTTGCTTCGGACAGCTGCCTCATCCCCATCAAGCACGCAATTTTTTCAGTCCCACAAAAGAAGGGGTGAACTCATCGGAACACAATCTACACAACTCGGGAGCAGTCGTGCGAAACAACCGACACGTTTGCAGTTCGACCTAAACATCGCCGTTCACAGCACAAGGTGTCGCTTCTCCCAGTTATCTTTAGGTTCTAATCAGTACAGTTCATTGGGTGTTCCACCCAATTAAGCAATATCTTCAGTCTTTTTCAGGATCTAGCGCTACGTCCAGGCTGGGATTCTGCCGCAGTTCCTGATGCCGATCTCCCTCTGCATGATTTCCGTCAAGATGTCCATATCAGGCGTTGCTTTCCTTGCCGACGGCCATTCCCGGTGAACGTTGTGCTCCCTTCCAGGAACTGAGTTCCTAACTGGTGAGTTTACTTTTGGACAACCTTCCTGGAATGACCAGAAGAAAAAAAACACCACCACTGGACAAAGGGACTCCGGATAGCCATCACATCACCCTGCAGCAGCGCTATCTGCCCTAAGGGTTAGCAACGCCAGTTGTCTACCGGAAAGGTGAAAGTTCTGAACCGTTGCAGGAGAGACCAAACTCCTGGGCGTCTGGAAGACGCGCGAACTGATGGATGCTGCGCCACTCTGCGTTCTCAGGCTGAGGGACTGCTCTGGTGTTGTGGACTTCTTAGCGTTGCCCCTAAGAGCTTGCGGTCCCTCTCTTGTGTCTGAACAGCTCGGTGCTTCCTTGGAAATTTCCAATGAAATGCGTTCGGGCGTCTGAATGCACGCGAGCATCTCCTTCAGCCGCATCGACCTCACTGTAAGGATGCGGTGCTGCTCTTTCTGCCTTGAGCTATCGAGTGCAATCAGTGCCGGCACCTCGTCCGCGGTGAAGCTGCGTCCTCGAACGGACGAGCAAATCGTTCCCGCGCTCGCCTCCGGACTCCGATGCCCTCCCCTCCAGCTGTGGGAGAGGTTGGGGTCTGCATCCGCGCACCAGGAGGACGCGGTTCAAGATTTGTTGAGGCGGCAAGCGCCGTGACCGGGAGGGGGCGCGGCCGTGGCGGCCCGCCACGTGCTGGAGTCTCGAGTGCAGCGGGAGGAGATGTCCGACCCGGATAGCTCAGCTGCCTACATGAGGACGGTCGCCGGGTGGCCTCACCCGGAAGAAGAACCCGGGTCGGAGGTCGCCGGCGTTCTGCGCAGGTTCTAGAAGGAAGGAACGGCCGATACCAGTGACCTCTGTTCCCTGCCTCCCACTATTTATTCATTTATCATCCCCCTCTTCTCGTATCGAACTTTTTAGAGTGGCCGAGCTATGTGCAGAACTTCAATTCAGCGCCTTTTTTCTGCTTGAAATGTGCTGCAGGTAGAATCACGGTTCAAGTCGAACGTTTCTCTTACGGGATGCTCTTGAGGCTCTATCTATGGGTGTTCATGGTTTTAGCGCTCATGCTGGGTCTCTACCTTCTCCAAAATGGAAGGAGTCGCACCCTGCTTAGGTGGATCATGATATGCCTTCAGATCTACACAGGAACAGAAAACACATGAACTGCCTATTTAGGCTGATGATGTTCTCCAGTAACTCTCTTTCAGTTGTGCAATGACTGACTCACGATGACTGGGATCTCTAAGAGTCAGATTCAGATATATTTTTCTACTTGTGGCGCAGCTTAGACATCGAAAGCTTGTGGACAAAAGGGACAAAGGGAAAGGCTACGAGGAGAAAGGAAGCCCGCTGGAAGTTCATCGGTGGTGCGGAGCCCGACATAGCAATTGATGACGTCACCTTCAGCAGCAACACTAGAGATACACTAGAGACTTCTACCGGATGGAGTGGAGTGGAGCCAATTTGCAGTCGAAACAGCTCAGAGAACTGCTCTCGGAAGAAGTCTGCGTCGGCGAACAAGATGCTAAAAGCGCACCAGAATAAAGGGCAACGAGCGCCCCAGATGGACGAAAGATGAGACGCGGAAGAATAGGGAGACCCCTTCCCGTATCGAATTGTATCTCCGGAAGATAAAGCACATTTTTGTGTACTCGTTGCGTTCTGCAGTACACTCAACAGCAAAGGTTTCAGATGCCTGAGGTAGATCTGCTACAAAAAGAACTGTTTCGAGACCGCTCCGCTTCAAAGATAAATGGACGTGAGCGTCACACAGCCTTCGATGTGTACAGGTGGCAACGTGGAAACGTGCCAGGACTGAGAACATCACGATCTCTGTATAAGTCCTGTTTTCAGGCAGAGAAGAAAGGGATGATCATAAGATTTGCTTTGACACGGGTGGCATTCTGGATGCTGGAATTTTTCCTTCCAAAAGCTCGGTGCAGTAAGGAACTTTTCTAGGAAAGTGTTTTCTTCTTAAGAATCAAACGCACAAGCTCCTAACGATATTGACTCCTGCGTTACAGAAATGCTTTTTGGAAATGACCAAAAAGGCTCCTGTTTCTTCTTGAATTTTCGCCTGCAAACTGCTTCTCTCTGGAACAGGCAGTAGTTTTGATTGCTGCTGATTTAAGGTTGGGTGTTCCACGGCAGAAGTAGTCGCCACCATCCCTGAAATCAGTAGCTACAGCAACCGATAGGCTGATGAAGCATCCCTCAAAAGTGACAAGTGGGCATCATGTAGACTGGTCAGAATTCTGTCGACGCTCATATGTGAAATCTGGAAAGAGATGCCACTATCCCACGGCCTTCGGAGTTCTTTTTGCTCTGTTCCAACACTGTCAGAATGGTCCAGCCTGGCTCATTTCAGCGCAAAGACGTATTCCAACCAGCCCTTGCTGAAACAAACGATACCAACCTGCACCGGAAGACATAATCAGCCTTCGTCTCGCATCAGATTCTTCGCAAAAGAGTTAATCTGAAAAGATCTACTTGCATTTGATATATTTCTCTGTACTATGTCAAAAAAGGTGTGAATATTTGTAGCACTCTCTCTTGAGACAAATTCCTATCCCTAGAGAGATGAACCGTGTCAGTTTTCGTTGTCCATTTGCTTGCCTCCACCTGAGACATGCGAGTTGGTGATATTTTCAGCAGCCCTCTCCGCGGCAATGAAGATATAGAGATCACGTGACAATTCTCATGGTTCACATGAGAATCCGGATGCCGAGTAGCATCTTCCTCCAGTCCTCTTAGCGCTGGCGACCAGAGAGCGCGTCCGGGAAATTCCGCACACGCCCGTTATTTACTTCCCTGTCAATTGCGTATCCGTGGATTCGCTTGTGCATTCAGAAAGAACGGTACGTGCAAATCTTGAAAGGCGGATCAACAAGCAAACGCTTTTCTTGCTCAAGTCACCACTAGCTAGAGCTGCACCTCGTTTGCCATCTTCGCTTTGGAAATTCACGCACTATGGAACAGAAGATTCAGAGCCTTTTTCTGTGCTCCCGGTTGCGAATAGAAGCGAGTTTCGAAAGCATGCAGCAGATTTCTTAGGTCTCTATCAGTCAAATTGCGCTCTATGATTTCTGTGCAAGTCTGCGGTAAACTGGAGTAGTACGGGAAAACATAACCTAAACCGGGATAGCAGCACTTCAGCATCTTCCGCCTTTTTTCCATATTCTTCAACTTATATGTAATGAACAAAGCAAACATCGGAAATTCTGATTTGTAACGTGCTGATCTGAAGATCTTACTGATCTTTGGATTCTTCAGAATGGGCATCAACTCGTCAGTGCGTTTTACGAGAACATCATGAAACAAAGCGGTCGTTTTGAACTTCCGGCACTTCATCTTTTCGAGTTCGTTCTCACATTGGTCGATAAAAAAGCTCAAATCTTCGCCCTTGGAATTCTGAATGGATTTCAAATTATGAGTACTCAGATAGTTTCCGGAAGATTTGAGCATCAAAGCATACTGTACAACAAGCTTGGCTGCACGATCAAAATTACGCTTGATCTTAAATTCCAAAGGATAATCAGAAGAGCTGCGTAAATAGAAGGCATGATAGAGAATCAGTATAGAGAAATCCAAGGGTGTCCGTTCGTCTTGATTCTCCACGTTAATATCCGCTCTGTGTTCCAGTAGATCCATAACGATACGTATGTCTGCGAACAAAGGAGCCAGATGGAAATTTCTTTCACACTGACCGTCATCAACAACATTAGATTTCAATTTCAAGAAGTCTCCCTACCTCGATTTTCCTTCTCCACACAGCTATGTAAAAAGCTGTTTCCCCGTAGCAATCAGTGGCGTTAACGTCTGCATTGTGATCCAAAAGGAGACTCACCACATTCGGAGATGAGACGCTCGTAGCAATGTGAAGTGCAGTCGATCCGTCCAGCGTCCTCTTCACGTTGACGTCCGCTCCGTACTGCAGAAGCAGTTCTGCCAGTGAGCTCCCGGAATCGGCAGAAGCAATATGAAGCGCGGTCGTTCCGAGACAGTTCATGGCATCCACTTCCGCCTTGCAATCCAAGAGGAGTTTCATGAGCTTGAGGTTCCCTTGTAGGGTAGCTATCTGAAGGGGGGTGATCCCATTGGCGTCCTTGGCGCTCACATCAGCCTGGAAGCCAACCAGAAGCTTTACGAGTCGCCAGTTGTTTCTTCTGCAGGCAATGTGGAGCGCAGTCGATCCGTCCTTCAGTTTGGAGTTCACGTCGGCTCCGTTGGTCAGAAGGAGCTTCACCGATTCGCAATTCTCGTTATGCGCAGCAATGTGAAGTGCGGTGCTTCCAGCCATGTACTTGAAATAAGTATTAAGCTTGTAATAGAACGGAGTCTTGAAGGCACTCCGATTCCACTCTAGAGATTCAACATCGGAGATGGTGACGGAGTCGTTGGGAGCATCAGCGGAGGATGTGGAATTTGTCACAGACGGGCGAAATTTCTTCCTTTTATACAGTTTTGAAGAAAATTCAAACTTTACGACGAGGTTCACATTCGCAGCACAATTCAGGAGGTCCATAAGCACTGCCGTAGATCCTTTCTCGGCAGCAATATGAAGGGGAGCAACCCCAAATCTGTCTGTGGCATTGACGAACGCTCCTCTTCTTAAAAGCAATCTCACTATCCTCAGATCGTTCCGCAGTACCGCAAAATGGAGCGCAGTGCATCCAATACCATTCCGGGAATTCACTTCCGCCCCTCTATTCAAAAAATTTTTCACAGTCGCCTTGTCAGCAGAAAGAGTCGCCAGATGAAGCAATCTATGCACTCTGACGTCGCATCTCAAAGCACCATACCAATATTTTGAAAGGCGCTCTTCAATCGCGGAACTCTGCTTCTGAAGGATTTTACAAAATAAAACGTGATTTCCATTCGATGGTTCTGAGTAACAGAAATGAACAAAGTCTATCAGGTCCTGGGTCTCCATGTGCTCCTCACGTTTCAAGGCCAAATACAACTTTTTGCGTAAACGCGCACTTCCCATTTTCAAAACGAATCTTTGTCTTCAAAGAATTGTTCTTGTCAAACAAATTGCCGACGTTCACACGCCACGGTCTGGCTGTCCTTTCTGCGTGCCGATTGCAAGCAGCGTATTTATGGGGGGCAGTCTGACTGCCAACATGCAAAGGCACACCCGCAGGCTACGTCCGTTAGCGCCCGTGACACCATTCGAAAATGCAACCTGCCAAAGAAGGACCTCAGCAAGCGACGATTCGGATCGTCTGCAAGCGAAGCGCTTTCATAAGACCGTCGTTACCTTCGACGTGGTCACTTTCTTCCCTTGTGCATCTTAACCTACCCAAAGATGCCATCCGTGCACAGCAAACTGGAAGGGGACAGTGTTCCATCTAGAAGAACGCGCTTCATGCCCAGGGGGGAGACACGGAGCGCGTGCAGCCATGGAGACAGGCTGCTGCTCATCGTACAGGCAGAATTCGTAGGTGCGCCGCCCATCATTCGGCGCACCCTTCTGTGCTCTTGGCGCGCCCCACTGACGAGCAAAGAGTGCCAATTTGTGCAGCAAGACGGCCTTTGCGGTTGGATTTGGAGGTCGTGCCATTCTTTTGACCTCAGAAAGGAGCTATTGAGAAATATCGTTGCTTAGCGGTGATGGGAGGGATGATGCGGAAGGATGCAGGACGACGGGCAGTGGAAAGCAGTAGTGCCACACTCGATGCGATGTTCCTTTCTAAGTCCGCCCCTTCGATCGAGCCCGCATCCGTTCAGCTTGTCTATTCAAAAATTTGGTAGTCTTCGAGAAGAACGCACATTCTGGAAGCGTCATGAAATCCCCACGTCCATGGGTTTGCGTAACGCCTCCGTTCCTAATGATCACTGTCTTCCGCTACCACCGTGGTCTCCACTTGCATACTTTGCGGGGCACTGCAGTTTAGCAACCAAGCGCGCTATGTGGTCAGAACTACCTCGAAGGTAGCGGCATAGGGAGCTACAGAGGGAGAATCCGCTTCAGGGTACAGAATCTGTGCGGGCTGTGTGAAGAAGAGATTGTGGAGCTCGGAATGTACCTTTGGTGATCGCAGCACAATGCAATACGAGAGACGATGCGCGCTTCTTCTCGGTTGCACCACCGCCAACGAGCCCGGACACCAACTGGGTGCCTCTTGCTGCGACGACCACAAGGTACTGGAGAAGTTCAAAAGAAACTGCGTCTACAAGATACTCTCCAGTAAATGAAACGAACTCATTCGCAGTTTCGGGATGGAATTCAGGTGCCCCGATCATCAGAATGGAAAGAGAATGAGGGAATTTGGGATGGCAGCGCCTTAACCGCGATGAGATTTGCTCAGCGCTTCAACATTGAGCCTGCGCGCATGGGATGAGGTCGTATTTACAAGGGGCCACCAGTGCACCACCACTCGGCATCTGTTATGGCTGGGATAACTAGGAAGAAGCTCGTGATGAGGTGAGCGATGATGATGATACACGTGGCAGGGTATGAGAATGGGGAATGCTGTAAGCGAATGTCAACCCCCTGGGAAGTTCCCCTCATTCCGGTTCGGATTCTCAGGATGCGCTTATGCTTTTGCGGCTTCTGAATGTGAGTTGTGGTCTCTTGGTGTTCATAAGATGTTGGATCTCGAACTTTTAGGCCGGTTTTGTATATTCTTCAGCTTAGTCTTAGACGAAGTGACTCTAGACGACCATCAGAAGTCGAATCTGAGGCATCATCTCTGCAGGGTAACTCGTGAGTGAAATGGCTGGAAAAAGCTATGCGTTGCGAATCTCGTCCGTAGTTCAATCTCCCGGGCGAGGTGCTGATGCTCAGGCAGAAGAGAAGCAAAGTCTGTTTCCTTGACAGTGGCATTTTCAAGGCCGTGGAATGAGAGACGAAACAACGGATGATAGCACAGACGGGACAACTGATCATTCGAAGCTCCCGAGCACGAGAATGCAGAACGAAGAAAATGGGATTGCCTACGGTCAGAGGACGGTGCAGGCATTGGATGCCGTGTTCATCTTATTTCCGCAGACCATTTGCAGCCGCACAGCGACGAAGGAAAGTACGGAGGGAGTTTACGACGTATAATGGGAGGAAGGTCCACACTACGCCGACTGCTCTTTTTCCGAAATGCAAGAGTCTGCGCGAACGCAGTCTTTCCGAGCAGCAGTCGTTTCCGAGTAAGCCACGTTTGAGGTTATCGCAGAGGTCAGCCCCATCCGAGTCGATGACCACGCCTCGCTCTGGCGCCGCTACCGTCCTGATAGCAGTGTGCACGAAGCCAGGCGAGTATGGTCACTCGCAGCCGTCCTCGAAGTCGTTGCAAATTTCTTACTAAAGGAAACCTTTTTTTGAAAAGCTTGCTGAAAGTGTTGACTGCCCTCTGGGAGCAATCGTAAATTTGGACTCTGAATGTTGCTGCCTTTCTAACTGCTATTTTGATTTGTTCCTTCTAAACCCATTCCAGATGGCAGCAATGGTTTTCATTCTTTTATTACAGTCTTTCCACAAAAATTGGGGCAGTGCAGTGAGAGCGAAAGATACTGTTTCAAAATGAGAAACGCAGGGAGTTCTTGAAACCTCAGGTACACCGTGGAGAATTGCTGAAAGATCCCAACGAGAGTGTTCCCCACTCTCTTTCGGAGAACAGGTACCTGCCACAGCAGACAACATTCATCCAGATTTTGCACAAAGTTTCATTCCCCAGTTTCTGATATGCACGATACTTAGTCATTTGGAAGTCCTTGGCATTCAGATTAAGCAGCCTATAAGTTATAACTAGTGAAAGCATAAGACGATCAATAGACGATAGTTTTCTTAAAAAAGGTACGGAAGACTGACGAAAAAATCCTTAAGTCACTATTCTCACCAGACAAGCTACCACGCTGACATATATTAGTCAAACTCAAAGGGGACTGAATAATTAATGATTATATAGTATTAATTTAATTATTAAAGAATGGTTAATTTTAATGAGTAATGGGTTATGAATGGAATATAGTATAGATAGAAAGATAATGGTCTAAAAAAAGTTTAGATGTGTAGCTAGAATTTTATGTTGTGGTAATGTTCAATTATAGATTTATTTCGGGAATAGGTTTGATAATTACGTATTGCTTGTTTTAATGTGGATTGGATGAGCTTTGATATAGTGGGTGTGTTGGAGGGTGTAATTAGATAAGAGATGGTTTATTAATTTGGAAGATTTGGTTGGTGTTGATGTTTATTTGGAGTTTATAGGGATTATGGGTAGCTACTTTCCAAAACTCCGGAATGTTTTCTTACATTCCCAACTTACAGAATTTTTTTTTCATTTGTTACCTCCTGTTTGTGTAACTTAGATTCCTGAAAATAAAACTCACCGTAGTATCTCAACTGCACCAGAAAATAACAATTATTTTTCTTAAAAGCGTTTCCCATTCAACACTTGCTAGGGGAGTACCATGCACAAACATTCTTGGAATCCAAACTTCAGATCAGTGTACTGAAATTCAGGAGAGAAATGTACTAGAGAGTACCTGATGAAGCTGCTGAAAACATCAGTCCGAAAATACCCTTTTGGAGGTCAGAAAAGTTCATGTTGTGAACCTACCTTTGTATCACAAAGAAATGATTCCAAAACTAGTGAAACTAAATCAGTCATCTAGGTAAAGTGATGGTGAACAACAAATTTGGTTTCAATGGAAAGGAAAACTGTTGAAAACTTTATCGACTACACATCACGGTGTGTGTTTCTACTTTCATGAAATACAATACTGCTACATTAGTGCTGAAGGTTTGAGCTTAACAGCTGTATTTTGAAAAAGGTGTCAAGGGAAAACCTGATCTATACATTCCATGCTAGTCAGCAGGGAGTTTCTAGCTCGCTTGTGCAAAGCTTACACTCCTACCAACAACCTTGATGAGCCATGCTATTGTTTTCGATGACAAAAGAATGAAACAAGCTCCAACATTCTCTGGATCAACTTTGAAGAAATTTCAGGTCAGAAAAATTGGAAACACGGATTTGGCAGTGTTGTCTCAATACCTGTGAATGGAATGCCCTTTCACAAGAAACATCTAAGTTAAACCATCAAACATCATACATAGCATTGCAGTTATCTTGCAACTTGTAGTGAATGCCACTTCTATGTACTTCTACACTTGACTTTCCATTTACATAGGTTTTTTCAATTTGTACCTGTGAGTAAACTATTGTGCTTCCCCAAAGCAACACTTCTGATTTTCACTTACATGTCTATTTGTTAAGAAATGCTGAAAAAATTAAGAGCTTACAAAAAATTAAAAAAAGAAAAATGTCACAAGGCCAACTTTGCAGCTTATCAGAAATACTAAGAAAAGCCGATCAGGAAAAGAATCAATCATGAAACTGAATCTTTGATTCTATGCAAACTCAAATGTAGACATTTTGAAAGCTTTATTACCTGAAAAAACATGTTCACATCTACAAGCCAAACAATAGTGTTCCATTTCATCACTCAGTGATTATTGAATATTGATGATGAAATGGTTTGTTGGCATTATTGAATGACGGATTTTTCTCCATTTGAAGTGCCAAGCAACTTAAGTCCCTAATGCAGATGGCAAGGCAGAAACGACAGTTGGATATTGTGGATTAAATGCAAACGCAAAGGCAGTTAGAAAAGCTGAAACTGCTTTTGCACAGGCAAAAACAGTAGCTCACAACCCTACCGCATAACCAAGTTTTTCGAGGGGCACCAATGAAGTGATTGAATGTAAGTTAGCCACTCTAATTACAGCAAAACTGGCAGAGAAAGGTATAAGGACAAGACATAACCACATGAAAGATGAAAGCGACCAAATGGAAAAGCCAAACAAGACACAAGTAGAAAACAGCTCTGCAAACACATTAGTATGCAATTTGTGAATGCATCCTGCAAACCTGCTGGCTATTCTCGCTATTGTGCCTGGATAAGAAATCATTAAACAAAGGAAGAAACAACACCCGTGGAAGCAAAAACAACACGCTTCATTTAAATGCAGAATTACCAAGCGTCAGAAAGAATCACATGAAAATTTGGATCTCCTCAAACTCCCAAGATTGCCAAGAAGCAAAAAAATTATAAGATGTTTCCAGGATGCTAACATCTCATAAGTTAGGATCTGCATCATGAAGGCATCACAAATTCAACCGAAAACACTTAAATTCTCGCCAGTGTGGCGATGGACGAATGTGTTTTTTAACTATGTTCATGAAACAAACGGCATGCCTAATAATCCTGTCCTTCCAAATGATTCCCGGATTAATGGAACACTGGAATATTTTTCTTTCGAGCCGTTTCAACGTATACTTTTTGTATTCACACAGCAGCAGACAATTTTGACATGGGTAACCCACAATTGGCAAGTCTGCATTCATCTCTGGAAATCGGGTGCCTGCGAGGCGTGGCATAAGGCAAGGAGCCAGCCTGAGCGCCCTGCTCTTTAGCACCCACTTTGTGTTGGCGCTGAGGGCATGCAGGACGACTCTGGCGTCCTTGCCGAGCTCGTGCCCAGGCACGCCTGCAGTTTCGGCGTATGCCGACGATCTTTTGCTGCCCGGGTCAAACCCGGCTCCAGAACGCGAAGCCGTCGTCGAGCTAACGGCCTCGCGGTAAACAGGGCAGAGTCGTCCGTGGTGGAGGTCGGTGCAGCGAGGGCTGGCGGCCGGATTGGATCCGCTTGGGGGATCCTCATGAACAGGTGCTTCGAGTATCTCGACATGCCGTTTGGGGAATTCTCTCCTGCGAAAGCGGGGTCCAACTGCCTTCAGAAGGCTTTTCACCCAGTTACTCCGGGGCGTTTATTTTAATTACAACATAAAACTACAATGTAAGGAACTTGGTTCCTAGTGGATCTGAAAACGGAAAGAAACAAGAAAAAGATCGTCAGGAACGGACTCGGCAACTCGTAGGAAAAGAAGAAATAGTCTCCAGCATGGAGAAGGTAGAGGAATTTACAAAGAAATAGTTGATGGGTGGGGATGCGGCCACCTTCCGAATTCTTTGTGCGATGTTGCTGATCTCCCTGATGAGTTCTTGTTTTAAATGAGCTCACCTGCATCCTTTCTTTAGATGGATTCCAGCGATAGCAGGCAGCCTCTCTTTGCCGTCGGTGCAACTCCGACGAGTATCCGGTCGCCAGGATGCTGCGGGCGCAACACAAAGCCGCTATCACAGCGGCAGATGAGAGCCCGTCTCGGCTGGAGGAGCGACGCAGATCAACAGGAGCGTCTTCCGGGTGGAGAAGGGCCGATGCCAGCCTATTCTGCAAGGGACGGATGACACCTCATTGCATCAGCAGATGGAAGAGCGATTCGACCTCTCCGCACCTGGCGCGCTGCTCAGACACACTCCCTCTCGTCTCTTGATGCATGCGCTCTTCTCAGGGAAGACCCCAATTGAAGAACGGGACCACGTCCGGTTGCCACCGGAGAGGGAGAACAGTAGAGTTCAAACACAGGGCAGGGGCACAAAGTTCTTCCGGGAGCATAGTCAATGTTTTGGTCCACCGGCTAGCACCCTTTGCCTGAAAACAGGGCTCAGCAGCATCGGCCAGTACGTTCGTGGAGCATACGGCTAGGGGTTTTTCCACTTCCGCTATGGTGCAGGGGAACTTCCAGCTATCTGATTGGCAGCTGGAGTTGCTTCCTCGTAAGGACAACAGTGCTGCGGGAAAAGGTGTGGCTGAAGCGCGAGACCATTTTGTCGATTCGTTGATGACGCTCTGCAGGCGCATTCCTCTGATCCTGAACGAGACCATTTGGGCTGGCGCCAGGAAGCCGAGTCGAAGGTGCTCCTGTCGCCAGGAATTCGAGTTCACGGGACGGTCGGAGGTTTACTCGTAGGAATGCAGCAGTGAGGCGACCTGCTTCACGGAAAGCCCCGAGAGTCTCGTTGAGACTTGCTGAGAGATTGTCTTGAGAGATTTCTTGTTGAGAGAAGTCAGGGAAGCTCCTCCTTCGCAACTGCTGCTGGCCGCGAAATGTGGAGGGCGGAGACACACTATTGCTGGTTCCAGCTCCCCAAGTCCCACAAGGGGTGGGGTAAGTTTATTTTCTTTTAAATCTCATTCCTTCTACAATCACATTCATACAACATACCAACACTTTATCACTTTGAAGTCCTTGGGGGTATCACAAGTTCTGCTTTCAGGGTGGGTTTCGAGATGTTTGGTCCCGGGCGTCATCTTCAATCCTCTTTAGGATGAATCAGTACGTCCAGGCGTGGAGTCGTCCACAGTTCCTGATGCCGATTTCCTTCTTGATGAGTCCTTGCAGGCCATCGGGGGTGCGGCTCTCCTGGCTTTCCTCATCTTCCACCACCGCACAAGTATGGCGGTGATGAAGAGGGCGATGGTCGTTATTACCATGGGATTGTAGCAGGGAACATTACCATTTTCCTAAAACATCCCGGCGAGGATTTCCATCACAAACTTATTATTTAGTCCTATGATCCTTTTCAGGATCAGCCAGTCGTGTAGCAATGTGGGACACGTCAAGACATGAAGTCTCGTATCGATGTCTCCACATGCCGTGCAGTCTTCATCTTCCCGTCTTCCGGTGAAATGCTTCAGCCTGAACCCGCTTTGGATTCCTCCATGATAGAACATCAGGAGGTCGTTCTGGGTGCTCGGCGGAAGGTCAGTCCTCCATAGCGTCGTGCCGATCGCTAACAGGTTGATCCTGTCACTCCCGTAGCGAACGGCGGCTTCTTGGAGGGCACTGGTGTCTTGGTCCTGTCCTTGATAATCTTCCGGAGGTTCATCTTCGTTACCCTAGACCACGCGAGGTCGTTGTGGTTCATCAACACTTCGCGGGTCTTATGGGTGAACCTACCTAGCATCATCTCCATATACCGAAGTAAACGAGTGTGATGTAGATATCCTCCTAGTCAACACTCCTGGATTCTTTGTTACTCTGGACCGCTAGTAGATCCAGCTTCTCGTGTCCGGAGGGACCGAAAGCATTCACGGGATCACCAGGATGGATTCCTTCTGCCAGAGTTTCCTGCTTCTCGGCACATTCTTCATCTTGTGCTTGCGCATCAGCCGTTGCTTTCTCCTCCAAGTTGGGTCGATGTTGATGCATTCCCCTGCTCGGCCTAGCAACGCAGTCATTAGGCCATTCGAGTTGTTCAACAACAACGCGTAGACCCTATGCGCCGCGTACGGCCAGTCATCCCAGTGAGTAGCGATATCTAGGATGTGTCGCGAATCCATGATTTCCATGGAATGTGCAAGCGACTTCATCCCAGAACCGCCCTCTTCCCTGGGGCGACACAGGGATTTTAACCTTACTCTTGGGCGATACTGCCCCCACAGTGTCTTCCTCTGCAGCTTTTCTACTTCCTCGGTGTTCTCTTTGTTCATCCTGGCGAATGTCGCTCCAAAGAGCACCTTTGGAAGGAGTACTTCATTCCAGAAATTGGCCTTTCGCTTCATGCCAAAGTCCAGTCGAGTGTACTTCACTGCTTCTTTTTCCGTTTTCCCCAGGATTTCCGTCCACAGTAGCTTCGACGCAGAGTCGTCGCCGATGTAGACTCCCAGGTACTTGGCCGCGTCCACCGTTCGAAATCCTCTCCCGGTGAGAGTGGAGAGATCCAGGATTCCGACGGGCAAAAGCTGTCTCTTCTGGGCGTTGATCTTCAAGCCCAATCCATCTTTCATAAGGCTCACCACGTCCAGGAACGTTTCTTGATCCCTCTTTCCTCTTATGAAGAAGAGGAGATCGTCCGCGTAGGCTAGATGGGTGAGCTTCTGGTCGTCGATGTTAATCCCACGTAGTCACCCGCTCTTCTCGATGAAAGAAGACAGGGCCTCCATGTAGATAACGAACAGCATCGGACTTAGCGAGTCGCCCTGCCGAACTCCTCGTTCCATCCGAATGGCTGCTGTTTCTACTCCGTTGATCTTGATCCGGAAACGTTGATTTCGGAGGATCATTTCTACGAAGTTGCTGAAGTATTCCGGAAGTCCCAGCTTTTCCAGAATCTTCAGCAGCATCCCGTGATTGATGGTGTTGAAGGCTTTCTCCATGTCTGTGAACGCAAGCACCAGGTTCTCGCCGACGTATCGGCTAAGTCCACGTGCCTGCATGCACTTGACATTGTCCGACATGTGGCGTCCGGGTACCGCACATGTCTGGACAGGAGATATCAGCCTCGACATTACTTTGCCTAAGCGGTTGGACCAGATCTTCGCCAACCACTTGGCATCTGAGTTAAGGATTGAGATTGGCCTCCATTGGGCTATCCTGGATAGTTCGCCTCCTTTCGGCAACAATCTCGTCCTGCTCTCGTAGAAGGACTCCGGCAATCGTCCTTCTTCTCGGATGCAGAGGGTCAGCTGGTGGAATAAATGCAGGTAGGCGTGCAGGTAGCGCTGATAGTGACTGATGGGAACACTGTCAGGGCCTACCGCCACATCCTTGCGTAATTCCTGAAACGCATTCTTCACCTCTTCCTCGGAAAAATCCTCCTCCAATCTCTTCCGTTGGAGGTCGTCAATCTTCTTTTCAAGGTGGCTCAGGAAGGTCTTCTGTATCTCCTGACACAGATGTTGTTGCCGGAAGTGTCCCGTGTAATGCCTTTCGAAGGCATCCACGATGTCCTTCGATGTGTGTCGGCTGTGATCGCCGTACTGGATACGTGCCCAGATTCTTTTTCTCCAGCACGCCGACTTCCCCTTTTACACTATGGAAGACGTACCGACTCTCGTACTGATAGAAGTACTTTGAGAGGGAGCGATCTTGAATGTTCAGCTCCCGGTACGCCTCCTGACTCAGTCTCTTGTCGCCGAATTGCATCTTTGCAAATAAATGGATCCTGTGCTTCAGGCCGTCCCAGTCGGCGACTCTTCGGATCTTAGTGGTCTTCAGAATCGCCTCCAGGACCTCCTGATGACAGGGATGGGTTTCGAACCAGGCGGGCATGCTGATGAGCCCCGCCCTGGTGCCTTGCCTCCGCCGGGGATTTTCCGTCCTTAGGGAAAACCGCACCAACGGATGATCCGACAACGCGGTGAGCGTGTCGCGAAAACCTTGAATGCGGTTCCCTAGATCGGTGCTGTGAAGGACGTGGTCGATCGGCTTGTGGCCAGCTGTTCGCCACAGCAGCCCGAACTCGTCGGACAACCGCCGATACGGCGTCCTTCATCTGGCGTCCTGGGAATGGGTGATTTCATCCAGGATGTTGAGATCGCCAGCAACAATCACGACGTCCTTGAAGGCGACCTTTTCACGGAGTGCTGCATGCAGCGCCTCCGCACACCGATGTTTTAATCTGTGTGGCTCGTACACGCTCACCAGGAAGAGGTGAACGGTAGCGGACCACGCCAGTCGCACGCCGAGATGCCACCCGGATACTCCGGGACATTTATTTAAAACTTTGCATTGGTCAATACAAAAAAACGTGGTACAAGGCCCCACTAACGGCCAGGCAACACCGGAACTGCCGGGACACCGAGACGCAGCCCGGCGTGACTCTTCGGCAGTGGAAGGGGATGGGGGAGAAAACAAAAATAAAATAAAATTGAGAGAGAAAAAAAAAAAAGAGTTTGGAGGACCGGGAAGGGATCACATTCCACTACGGGGAGAACCCATCCTTTGGCGCCATCCGGTAGCTCTCTGCATGAAGCGAAATGCATACGGGATGACTTCCATCTCGTGAGAATCAACATCTTCGTCCTGGGCATCACTCCATGCCGCTACGATGCCCCGGATGCAGCAAAGTGCTGCCAAGGCTGCGGCTGGACTCAGGGCGTCCCGCACGAAGAGAAGACTGTAAACGTCTCTGGGGTTGCCACTAGCCGGTATCGCAAGGGCCGTTCCAAGACGATCCCAAAGAATCCGGAGGGCAGGGCAGTCAACTAGGAGGTGGGGGAGGAACTCCCTCTCCCCACACCTGGCACACGCAGGATTTACTCTTTCCCGCGTCCAGTGGGAGCGGCGCGCGTTGCAGGGTAGACTCCAATGCAGCCACAGAAGCACCGACTCTTGCCACTTCAGGGGAAGAATCCTGGATCAAATTAGAACCGGGGGCCACTTCAGGTCATCCGACCGGATGCCAAGCAGCTCGCCACATCTTTTTAATCCTCTCGGCTGGACACTAGGGGTCGTAGCGTCTGTCAGCTCTCCCATGGTCCAGCCGCTCATCATCTTCTCTCTGCCTGCGATACGGCAGCAGACTTGCCACCTCGGCTTCCGGCTGTTGTGAAGCGCCCTACGGAGGAAGGGTCTCGCCGTAGCAAGGGGTGTTTCTTCCGCCCACGTGCAACTCGCTGGAAATTCAAGAATTTCACGCAGAGTGCGGCGGGCGTAGATGCCGGCTCGCAGGCAGTTCCACGTCTCGTAGTTCTTCTCATTCATCTTCGCCCACGTGCCAGCGGTCTTCTCCAGCCATGCGGAGGAGTTGGCGGGGCTGCAGACCATCCAGCCGTTCTCCTTTGCCAAGGTGGACATGCGTCCAAGGAGAGGCCGCATCTTCGTATCTTCCGGCCGGAGCACAGAAGATAAGACGCTAGTCCTTGCGTCCTGGAGACACGGCTGGCAAGAAGGCGGGCAGGAACGCACCAAGGGGTGCTCCACAACTTCTCTGCGATGACCAAGGTGCGCCATGGCAGCTGGATCTGAAAGCGCTCCAGCGTCAGGAGACCAAGACCGCCGTCCCGACGCGGAGCGCATAAGTTCCTCAAAGGGACTCGGGGCCTCCCCTTGCCCCAAAGGGCGATGCGGAGTAGGTCCTTTGTCCTCTTCTTCAACTTCGGGGCAAACACAAAGCAGGGGGTGAAGGATGCTGTGGCTGTTAGTGTTCAACTTGATGTAAGCTTTCAAGAATAAGCGGGAATATTAGAAGCTTGTGCACGACAGGAAAACAAGCTTCACTACGATCCGAAATGGGAGTTTCAAGATGGAGAGAATAGAATATAGATCGGAGGCTTCACGATTAAATGTACAATGAAGGGAATGTTTGCGTCGACCCTCAGATCTGCTCAACAGGGAAAGGCAGTCCTTGATAAATAAGCACTGGGATCAAGGAAAGGCTATGCGCTGCGTTGAACTGCATCGACCTCCGAGTCACTTCATGACATCAAGGGAGTACATCCTCTTTGTCGATTGTAGCTTTGTACATGAAGCAAGGTTGAGCCTCCTGTCAATAAGGGGGTTATCCACAAGAAGGAACGCTTTATGTTCGATGCTGCCAATTGTAGGACGAGACGTTACCTCATACTACAAACTATTGCACGAAGCACTCTCGCCTATACACATCCAGGAATGACGGCTCCGCCAGAAGATTGAAACAGCAGCTGTCGATGTCGCAGGATGGACCCTGATTTCGGAAAAGCAAAGAGTTACGGGTCTTTATTTTGGGGATCGAGTACCGCAGAAGAACAACAGGATGGCAGCGTTGGATGCCATCTGTCCAATAGAAAGTAGAGAGCAGACCTTCAAAACTGCCAGAAAAAAGGAGTCGAAATAGGGGAACATAACCACGAAGCTGTCCCAGAAAGGCAAGAAAACGTGCGTGCATTATGGGAACGTGGAATGATGGCGGTTCACCGGGCTCTGGAAATTCCTCGAAAGTAAGCGGATGAGACCATGAGATGAGACATCCGATGGTCTCATCTTGCATACGCTTCACGCGAGACACATCCTGGACTCATTGCCTGGGGCATTCACCTCATGATGCTGACGTCCTTCAGATACAGTATGACAAAATGACCAACTACACGAAGCGGTCGACGAGGTCACCTGATGGAATGGACGTCCCTAGAAAATAGAATGAACCCACGCAAAGGAAGTACGAAAGATGGTAAAGGTGATGAAAAGTCCGCCCTTTCATCCGTTGATATGTCCTATAATTAAATTGGAATAAAAATCGCTTCTCAGTCTTTTTGCTAAGGTCAGAAGTGCACTTCCAAAGTTTGCTGAATACTTCGAATTTGAGACTTTTTTTTATTGACTTCTTATCTTTTATTAAAGCACATTTCGTAGAACTTCTTGCCTGTGGTTGTAGCCCATTTGACTTTTCAAATTATAGGAATTTCCAAGAAAGATTTATCACTTGAATCTTGTTTTTCAGCCTGAACTTTATAAACCTTAATGTCAAGCTTGCCCTTAGTGTTATTACTGAAGTCTCTTCCTTCAAAGTGATCGCTTCAATTTCAACAGTTATGAAAAAGATGGATTCCATTTCGAAGAGTATACACATTTGATAGGGAAATTGATGATAGGTAACATACCGTAATGTTACGACTCTTTTTCAAAGGAGATGGTGGAAAGACAGTTTGCCGTTTTTAATTTATTTGCAGATGTCCCAAAAATCTGGAAGCATGAACGAATTATCTGAGTATATTTCCACTATACTCCGATAGTACATAATTGTTATATTCAAGAAGCTGCTCTGTAAATTGACTTCCACTGGCTTTAGTATTTGATAACAATAGCTTCTTTCATAATTACATTACCAACATTCATAATAACTTCTATATCACTGCTTAATCCATTACTAGTTTTGCTAAGTAAATGTAAAAGTTAATTTTCTCATCCTGAATAGGTACAGTTGTTTCTTTACCCCATTCAATGTCTATAATCAAGTCATTATCAAGTAATTTAAAATTGTCAGAACTCAAATACCGATTTCATTTAGTATGCTCCTAAAGTTCGTATCCAATTTCCAATTCACTTCTTGCCTTCAAGTTGCTTATAAAAGCTCCTCTTAACAAAGACAAAATTGTAAAGACAAAATTTTATTGTGATCTCTAACTATACTAACATGCATTAACCAATCTCTTAATATAAACCCTCTCATCAACTTAAAACCCATAATAATCATCATAATATCTCCTCAACCCCTAAACATAAAATTAAAAATTCTATTCCATTAGAATTCTGAGATACTCAAATTTAACCTTACACAAAATCATCTCTAAAAAATCATTCATCTCAAATAAAACTGCTTCCCCTCCATTTTATCCCCGATTATCTCAATAATCATACTCATAAAACTAGGCATACTACCATTTCATTATTGACTATTGCCCATCATCAACAACTCCTCATGACTATCAACCAAAATTCTACTATCCGGACAAAAACTAGCCCCTATATTCATCATCTCCCTCTCACCATCACCAATTATCCTAGTTTCCACAATTCTCAGAGCCATAATAGCCCCCATCATAGCTCTGACCACCTCATCTATCCGACTACTTATAACCTATTCATCTATTTCCCACATAGCATGAATAACCTCCACAATAAGTACATCTTCCACAATATGAATCACATACTTAGCCATCTATTCCATCAGCACGCTCAGATGCATCATACTCCTACGAAAAAGAAACATACATTCACTAACTCACATCCCAACCTTCAACTCCTTCAGCCTTATTCAATGTGATTTTTCCACTTCAAGTGGCTTGAATGCTCCCCAAGCTCTGATAGCCCTATTTTACAATTAACATACCCATTGCTCTGCTGAACTAAAACTTCATATCATACTTACCAAGCTTTGCATCATTAACAACTAGATTGGGAACTTAGGAATAAGAATGGACTCCTTTTGTCACAAGCATTCGGATTCAAAATACGAAAACAGAATTCAGATTCTCCTATTGCACCTTTCTATTCTCTTGTAACCTTAATAATATCCAGCTTAAATTTTATAGGCTCATCTAACTAGTGAGCATCAATTGCTATTTATGATAAGAACTGACTCTTCTTGAGGAGATTCATTTTCATATCACTGCCATCAGTAGTGAAATTCTGAAACTCAGCACCATTAACAGCAATTTCGAGCTGTGAATGTAAGAACTCTCACAGTCATCAGAAAAAGCACTATTGAGAGGATAGATAGTGACAGCTCTTTAGATGAAATTGAAGAACAGGACTATTCAAAGACAAAGAAATACAGGTGTCATTCCAGCAAGTGAAGCTGGAATTTAAGTGAGTTTTGTATTAAAAACGGTGGCTAAAATTTAGTTTTTGCATACTAATTACACAATATGTTTACTAGGAAGCAATCTGCATGGTAATAAAGAAAAAAAGGAAACAGTGGATATGTGACAATGGAGAATACTACAGACTTTTCAGTGATGGGGCATGATTTGATGATCCTGGTGACACAGCTAGGAAAATAGAGGAAAGGTATTTGTATGAGGACAAAAGTAATCTTGATTATTCTACGTGTAGGTAGTCCAGCGGAATAAGCAGTAGGAAGAACTGTGATTTAAAAATAAGAACAGGTTACAAAAGGGTATTACAAAAGAAATAGCAAGAGCATTGGAATAATGCTTTGAATGTAATTCATTTTGATATACTTGGGTACTAATTTTTTGCTGCGAAGAAGGAACAAATAGCACAATATCATAATTTTAAGTAAGGAAGAGGTATGATAGAGATGAAATGAAGTTGCTCCAATTGCTGACAACAAAGCCAGTCCTGCATGTCGCAGTATTCAAGTTGCACATCATAGCTGGAAATAAATCATCTAAATAGATGGACAGAATGGTAGAAGAGAAGTAGAGCAAATTTATACTTGAAGTGATAAGGTCAGAAATCTTTTTACAATTAGCTCAAGATGCCAGTGGAACTTACAAAAGGATATTTATGAAAAATAGGCAAACATTTGGCAGTGTTAGCTACATAACCGCTCATATCCAACGTCCGAAAGGTTTAAAAAACTTCATGGTTAGATCAATGATTCGGGAGCCGATAAAATAATATAGAGGATATTAAAATGGCAATAGACAGCAGTGGTGTGTTACATTCACTGCAGTACACCTACTTGCAGCAAGTAAAAATGCATCCTATCTTTATTATATTCTCAGCTATGAGCAATTAAGAAAGTTACATGTGATATTAAGTATAAATACAAAAATCCATAGTTGCATAATACAACAGTATGGAGCTATGTTATGGCAGGCCTCCTATGGAGCTTGTGTTTTGTTACAGGAAGTTCATTGTCAGCATGCCATGAAAACAATATATGCAGATAGTGCATTAGTGCAATCTTTATAGATTATACAGCGAATGCTGTTGAAAAGAAAATGGTCTACCAAAAAATGATGCAATGGAACCTCGAAAAATAATATTATGGAACTACTGCTATTAGGTTAATGAAAATAGAAAATGGCATGGAAGGATGGAAAAAGGTCCCAAATTTTGGATAGATCTGATATTGACGGATTTTTCTCAAGGTTATAGCAAACATTCAGCTTTGGCTTTAAGAAAGGATCTGATATCAATTAAGAAAACGAACTGCTAAGCAAGTGCTATTTGCAAAAATAAGCAATCAGTATGAAGGAATCTGAAATCATGACATAACATGGTTGGAACGTACCCTTGCATGAAGTGTTATGCAACAAAATTCACTGGAATCCAGATATTTCAATTTCGAACGGACAAACTGCATAATCAAGCTGGATTGAACCTCAAGCACCAGAATAGAGCAGTGTACTCTAGTGTTCATTACTCAGCAATTTTTGACAAGACACCAGGCACTACTAACCCCCTGCAACTACTAACTTCGTCCTACTAACTTTTGCAATTCGTACTCTGTAGGGTGAAGATGGAATGCAACCACTCCTGACTTGAAGAGAAACTCTGCAGATTTTGGGTATACCAAGTTCGATTTTGTTTCACGTTTTGTTGCCTGTTTCAAAAGCTATTTTGATCAACTTCTCGACTTCAACATCCAGAATTTCCAATGTCTCCAGACCAATTGTTTGCCTTATAGGAATCCAGGAAACTATCAGACTAAATCCTCTGCTGGAAAACCCATAGTTTGCATTACATCATAAGTGCCAAAACTGAAAAATTCTGAGTGTTTTGTTGGTGGAGTGATCAGTGCTGCTCGTGGCACTTATGTCACTGTTCGAACCAAACCACTCCTATCCAAAATGTTCAGCTTCTTGCTTTACTATCTTGCATCGCACAAATTCAGACTCGCATACAGCAAAAGCTGCAATCCTGCATTTCAAACAAAAAGTTGACCACACCTACCAGCACCATCTCAAACTTATCTAACTGCTCATAGATTTCAGTAACATTTTTAGAAATGCAATTCATTCATTTTCACATTCATTCTGGATTCGCATTTTTTGGGCAAAACATCAACATGCTTCCATCCACAAGTTGGAGAAAAGTGTGTGCCTTCTGCAAACATTTACCCACATTCCTATTTGCTTGACACTCACGACCTGAAGCAACTTGACATTATCTTTATCGCATTATCCTCCTTAGGGAAACCAATAATTCTCTCTCTGGGTGACAATCTGATGCTGAAGCCATGTAATTTGGGAGTTTCAGAACGGGGACGATTTTGCAAAGAGCTCAGCTTGTCTCCATCCCATTTGCCAAAACTTCATCTGGTGCAGAAACAAATGAATCCAATGCACTAAACACCCATGTGGCAAACCCATCAGGAGATAAACCTTGTGGATTTAAGTGCTCAAAAAGTTATATTTTGTTTCAAATCTCTTTCCAGTAATTTGGCATATATACCTTCACGAAGGTAACGTGGGCAAAAGTGAACCATCCAGCATCATCAATAGAAACTTAGGCCCCTGAAGCAAACTTGCTAAAGAAGTGCAAGTCATCTAGCTGGCTATGTCGCTTCGTTCCTTATATTAATATATATAATAAATAGAGGTATTTATTTTTAGGATCTTTCGGAATTCTGAACCAAATCCCTTTAAAGATATGCATGAGCACATTACTCCTCCAAAAAAAACGCTACTCTTTAACTGCTTTTATTTCTGATAATATTCAATCTTTGAGGCATGCTACACTCCCCTGCATTTCTTGAAAATAAGTTCGCCTTCCACTGGTTACCTTCCTAATCTCATGTTCGATATCACTTTTCATCTATACGAGAATCAGCTTACCATCACTCGCTCTTCTCCCCTTAAAGAAACTCCAACCCCCTCATTCTATGTCCGGAGTGGTACCCGAGAGAAGAAGGCTAGCATCGTCTCTGTTTAACTCTGAGAGCAGAACAGGAGATGCTATTTGATTTACAGTCCGCAGAGCCAGTCCTCTGACTTTTCCGTGCAGATTTGGTAGGTCACTGCCACAGAAGATTATTTTGGTTGCAAAGGAGTGACTTGCTCACTGCCTGTTCCATCGCCTTGACACATCCCATTCTGGTCAGCGTTCAGCATGTGCTTTTGTTCTCGTTCGTGGCACTTGCAGTGGTCCAAATTTAAGAGGCAACTTCAGGAAAAAGTGCGCGTTCTGCAATGTCCATTTGCCGATACGAGAAGTATAGAAAGCTATTTAGAAGGTTCGAAGAAGTGGAAGGTTCTGACAATGGATGGTGTAGGGAAGCAAACATTTCCTGCATCTCTAATCCGACACGATAGTGATCATGACTTTGCCGTCTTGGAAGGCAAACGGATTCGCAGAAATCATGGAAGCAGAGCACCTCTTGATTGCTGTGATGATCTGGAGATACGTGTTTCACTTGTTGCCACTGGAAGAGCACGCGACCTAAGACTTGAGAGGAAAACAACAGCTGCGCAAGACTGTCCAGAGCCCCTGAAAACAAACTGTGTAATTGCACACAACAAACAATAATGCGGGCTTTGCCGATTGTTATCTCCGTGTGGAAAGTGCTGAGAAGAAGTGTTGTATGCAATGACTGGAATGGTAAAGGTGGTAAAGATCTGGGGAAAGGAGGCGTGAAGCGTCACCTCGAGGTGTTGCGTCCCTAAACATCCAAGGAATCACGAAGCTCACGAATCCGTCGTTTGGCTCGCCGTGGCGGAGTGAAGCGCACCTACGGACTGACCTAGGAGGAAACCCGTGGTGTCTCGAAAGTGTTCCTGGAAAACGCGATCCGTGATGCTGTCACTCACACCGAGCATGCGAAGAAGGAGACCGTGACTGCTATGGACGTCGTGTACACCTTGAAAAGATAGGGACGTACACTGTACGGATTCGGCGGCTAAGAAGTAAAAAACACACACACACAAAATCAACTCCAAGGGCTGTTGGGCACTTTGCCCGGCTCTCCCTCGGAACTTGCGCCCCTATGAGGGGGAGGCTCCATGTGGATGGTTTCAGGCATTCCCTAGCTCCGAAAGGTGAGCCTCATTCGTTCACAAGGCTGTGACAAGTTCCCGTGGAGTTTTCCTTATGCAACTCTCGTGAATCACTCTGGTAAACTTTAACTGGGAAGAAAAACTATCTCTAGTGCCCTCTTGGAACTGCTAAAGAAACAATTCGTTGGCTCTGAAATTGAAAAAAACATATCCAAGTTGATCACGTCCAGCTAATTTAACGAATGCACGCAGAGTGTCGCTGCTAAACAATAGGCAAAGCTCCCTTTTCTATTCTGTCCTCTGTTCTTATGTACTCCATCACGAAAATTGAGCGGTTGCCGGCCGAACAGACCATCATGCTGTGGGAGAAGATTAGGAATTTTTCTTTTCCTTTTTCCAGGGGAAATTTTCACCTTCGGACGGAACCTCATCCAGTGGTCAGCTGCGCTGCTCTAAGGGAAGCATTCCCTAGGAACTCAAAGGTTTTGCCTCCGGGCAACCGGATGCCTTACATTCCAGTGTTGAGCATAGGAGACAAAATTGTCACCTCATGAACGCATGATGTGCAGAGAATGCGTCAATGCTCTAGTGGGATTTTCGCGATAAGAAGCTTTTTACATAGGAATCCTCTCCATAGAAGTTGAGCACTTGCTCCATCCTTGTTGGATATATCCTCATTGCTGCTCAGCTGTCGTTATTGTCCATGCTCACGGTAATTGTTGCATTTCATTCACCTTTGCTGTACATCATCCATGCGTGATTCTCGATGCTCCCATCCAAATAATTCGCTCGAGCCTCCATTGAAAACGAAAGAGACCAATAGAAGGAATAAAGGTTACAAGAACCGTAATCTCACGAGAATACCTCGAGCGAATAGCGATGAAAGATTCGTATGACCACCTGTGGAAGCAGAGGGAATCTCAAGAGAGGAATCTGGCATCCAGTGAAGGTTTACTAGCAGGTTCTTGTGAACCAGACAAAATGCATGTTGATCCTCAGCGTAAAATTGGAATCGTTCCAGTCTTTTAAGAGCTGCAGCATGTGAGTCGTGTCTTGGCAACATGCGACTACGTGCTCTGAATGCTTGACATTGTCTCCGAAGAAAACAAACACTCTTATCTTGTGCATCATTTCACGAATAACCCGTCGGAGGCCGTGTGGTTACGGTGGTCTCCGCCTGTGGCACCATGCGTCGTGGGTTTGAATACTCCGAAGGATTCGACTCAGTGCGTCGTGGGTCCCGAGTTCACCCCACAAGATGACGCTGCTTGGTCTACATTCATCCGGGTGCGGGACCGGTAGCGGTTCAAACCGGATGCCCCCGATGAGGGCCGGGACAAATGGGAGTCGACCCCCGGGTCATTCCAGGAATCACGGAGTGGGAGCTCCCCTCCGGTTGTGAAGGAGCGGACTCCCATTCCGGGGCATACCCCTCCGTGTCAGACTGATGGAGTAGGTGTGTTGCTACCACCTCTCCAGGGAGTGCAGAGAATCGAGCCGATCCTTTCGGGGAAACTGCGTCCTTCTGAATTTTTGAAGCGTCCCTTCTGGGTTCTCTTCGGAGGAATAAAAACAGGAGCGGATCCCTTGCGGGTTCCCTTCGGAGAAGAAAACATGGAGCGCACCCCTTCGGCGTTCCTCTGGAGAGAGTAAAGAAGGAGGATTCTCTTCCCGGATCCCTTCGGAGACAACCAGGGCTGGGAGCCTCCCCAGGCGTGAGAGGCGGTCTCTTGGTATCTTGAAGAATTGACACGCACCTTCGGGTGGGGTGGGGAACAGTCTCAAAGAGCTGCTTGGGCCGCTGGTACTGAAGTACCCAGCGACCCCTCCCCCCCAAAAAAAAAAAAAATTTGAAAGCAAAGAAGGATTTCCATCGTCCTGTTTACTTGTTTGGAACTGCTCCTGTTTACTCCTCTGAAGAGAACCCCGAAGGGACGCTTCCGAAATTCAGAAGGGCTCTCCCCGAAGAAAGCGGTACGCTTCTATGGAACTTTAGAGATGTGGCGACACACCTACTCTACGGAGGGTCTCCGACTCGAACCCACGACGTGCACAAACTCTTTCCGTCGATTCTTGCAGAGTATTCGAACTCTCAACGCCAGGTGCCACACGCGGAGACCGTAACCACATGGCCTCCGACGCGGGCCATGTGGTTACGGTCTGGATGATTTCCACTGTTGAAGGGAATGGTAATCGACCCTTCTTCTAGACTCTATCCATTTGAATTGTTCTTCTGCTGTTCGGCTGACACCAATTTTCAAGAACACTTTTGTTTCTGGACACTTCGGTGCTCTCCTTGAAGTAGGAACAGGATGTGCAGCACTGTGCTTTGTGCACTGGTATTCCCCGTGCAATCAGCGCCTCGTTTGCGGGTGGTTTCCGGTGGCATCCCCACGCAGCCTGGGGTGCAGAGAGAATGCACAGTCGTCTGTCCAGGGCAGAAGCTTTCTCATGTTTCAAGCGCAATGAATCTGTGCTTGAGGCAGAATCCGATGCACGTCTGGTATATCGATTTTGTGGAATTGCGGATGAAGCTTAGGAAGAACGATGGGATGCGACACAGAGACACAAAAAACACGGTTTAGAATGTTAGCACGGGGACGCAGGGATGCGCGCAATGCTGAGACGGAACGCTTTTGAGCTTCAACGGGGAAAATCATCATACCGGAGATCGTGCGAGGAGCCAAAGTATGCGCTTCGCCCGAGAGACTTCCCGGCTGCACTGGACGTGGCATACTCCATAGGGCAATCGCTGGTGGTGAAGGAAATGATCAGACACCGCGACTGCCTGGATCCACGTAATGAACGGCATCTGTTAGAAAGTCTCCGCGCAGCATCCATTCTAGGCGCGGGCAAAATCTGCAGCGTGCAGCTGTGGCGATTCATTCACAACCGCCTATTGCTAAAGTAGCATTTGAAGCCTCAGTTTCTCCCTCAACATGAAGACAAAAATGACAGTTTTTCCTTCTTTGTTGCGTGACTTTCTCGTGGTTCAAGACATCAACTTAGCATCTCCCCCTATAGAACGTCACCTCGGCCTCGAATCCTGTCCATCCGTTTCTCACCCTGCTGTTCCAAAAAACGATCAACGTGCCGTTCGTTGAATAGAAAGATTCTCCTTTTTGTATGGACCCGTTATAGCAATACCTGGAAAGGCGGTGTTGGAGAAAAGAGGTTGCCGTTACGACTTTTCCACTCAACCAAGCACTCAAGGCATCGATCACGCGATGCATACGAGCGAAACCGGAAGCGCACGTGAAGCGTCAAATTGTGACCCAGTTTGTTTCTGCAAAGCACGCAAATCCAATTGTCAACACCCTCAGGGCTGCAGCGAAACGATCCTTTTCTGATTCAGAGCTCAGTTTTCACAGACATTTAACCGAAGCGCATCGGAAGGAATTCGTCGGATGCCCCCCCCCCCCCTGACAAAGATTCTTTCTTTCTGAACTGCGGAAGAGTTCGGTGGAATCTTTAGGATTCCTATACGGCATAAGAAAGTGATTTTCGGGAGCAGAATGGATAGGAGAGGTGCCGATCCATGAGCGTACAGAATGGTCAGCATGAAGACACGTGAGCAACTTGTCCGAAGGCATGCGTGCAAACAAGCAGACAAAAAAGGAAAGTACTCACGTTTCTCCTCTGTACAGGTCATGTGCACGAATAGTAAGAGATTCCAATGCGCAATTATTAGCTCCATAGAAGGAAACATCCTTGAAGGTCAGCTCAACCTGCTCGCATTTTTTCGCTTCTATCAGCCAAATGCATGAACCAACTGGATGTCCTTTGGGAGTGGATATCGTGGTCTCGGTCGTTATCTTGCCTCCGCAGTTGAGCGGGTTGGGGGCTGGAGAAGATTTACTGGTGCAGCGCAGCTTCAACAATAGCAGAAGGGAGAGAAGACAAATTGGATACCCTCATTGATTTTGAATTGTCAGTCTACTGAGGACTTTTGGGGATCAAGGGCAAAGAAAGGACTGGAATGAAGGAACATTTCCTCACTTACGGTAGTAGCTCCCAGTTTTCTTTTCACACTTTTTTCCTTCCGTCCCACGTGGGCATACACACTCGCAGTTGGCTCCGAGGTAACCATAGTTCATGCAAGGATCACTGGATTTCTTGCACTTCTTTAGCCAATCGGCTTTTCTGCAAATGACCCTTTTCTAAGGTGGATTGCTCATCTTACTGATGCATCCATATGCTTTGTTTATCTGCAGGGCATCCATGTGGCTTAAGCCTTCTTCGTTGTATGCAAGAATCGGCTGCATGAGGATGTCTTTAGTAGCCATCGTTGGGGCTCCGTTGCTTGAAAACAACTGCAATGCAAAGGACCACGCAGTCACAATGGCGAAGTTCATGGAGTTTTCTACAATCATTCATTTTCCGAAAGGCATAGAGAATTATTTACGGAGACGCTTTCTGATTCGGAAGGCGTACTTTTCTTGCCACCGTCAATTGACGCGTCCATTGGATTCGAAGCATTCAACCGTCACTACAAACTCCTCAGAAGGGTGCCAATCTCGCTCTCGCTCTTTGCCTTGTTTATCAGAAGCATGAAAGGATTCCCGGGAACACCTGGATGCTTTCACCTAGCAGTTACACGTTGATGGCTGCTGAGTCGCATGGGCAACGTTTGCCGCTGAGAGGCTGCAACTTTCATCTACAGTGCTGCGCCTAGATGAAAGTTGCAGATGGGTAGCGCGGCCCCTCCCCACAAAGACGGTCTGCTTTGGAGGAAGTCTTTTCCATCGCGCGTTCTTCCTTCCGGAAAGAGAACTCTCTCTACTTTGCCTGTCTGCTGCCTCCAGACCAGTCCTTCGCGAGGGTTGAAGGGTTCGGTCAACAAGAATTTGCGGCGCCGTCACTAGGGAGCGTGTATTTATTTCCTATTGCAACGAAAAATTGGAACGAGAGATGCTGCATGCACCGTGGAATGAGATCTTTGCAATCTGACTTTCTAAATGAGATCCGTGATTCCTCGTGATTTACAGTCAAGTATTTTGTGTCGCCCTGCATCATCCCCGAGCGATAAGTTAAGGTATCGCAGTTTTGTTGCCGCCATTGTGAAAAAAAAAAAAAGGAAACGCTACAGTGATGGTCAGCCACAGGGCAGGCAGCGGAAACTTGGCCTGCTGACCTGCAAGCATTGCAGAAGAGACCAGCCGCTGCTTCACGGGGATCGTCAGCCGACCGAAGAAATGAAGAGCAAGAGTGAATAAAGATGATGGAGAATCGATCAGAGGATCAAAAAAAAAAGAACTGAAAGGGAAGGTCGGGACTGCGCTCATAAGGTACGGTGTGTGCAGTGTACTGACATGCAAATTAGTATACATCCTCGTTTCATCTTGATCATCTTGTTCAACCTCCTTCGAATGTAAGAATGCGGCTGCACTTGGACTGCAGCATTGAGATTCTAGCTGTCGGCAAACGGAGGTGCCAGTTCGACAAGGTGTTTAAGGATGTCTACGTTTGCTGCCTTTCGGAGCTCCGCAGTATTGTAATGATTGCACAGAAATCATTATCAGTTGAAAAATTCGTTCACGAGTGGGCACTTTGAGGGGACCAAATTGAAAGCCATTCATCTTCGACATTCGAACGTTGGAAGACGCATCACTTGCGGAGAGCGGAGACAGTTCACTGTGAGGAAAGGTGGGAGCATCGGTGAGGCTTTCAGCTCGGAAATTGCTTTGAGCTTGGTGGAGTTTCTGAGGCCGCACACTTTCATCTTTGTTCGCTTCAGTTGTCAGGGTGATTCTCAGATGATGGAGCCCTTCGCAAAAAGCCCCATGCCCTAGAAAACCATGCAGTATACTTACATCGAATGAATACTGCATGACGCCGGTGTAGTCGTAGGGCACGTCATAAGTTTCGCACACCTTTAATTCGAAGCTCTTTCTACTGGATAGTGGCACATTATTAAAATTCACATCTATGTATTGATCTCTGTCTGGACGGTTCTGCTCGTGGAACAAGCCAGTGGTGTGTCCGAATTCGTGCACCACTGTGCTCAACTGAAAAACACACATCCCGAGGTCATCAGCTGAAGTTCAGTAGACGGATGATGATTTCGAATGGATATGAGTAGCTCTTCATGCGGACAATGGGCATCGTCACCAATTGGAAAGCATCACCGTTCTGGTGTGCATTCATCATGTCCGTCAAGATTCACAGGCTTTTGCAGATGTTCATACACAATGCAATGACGTTCTGCTCGACAAGCTAATTACCGATGTTGCTGATGGAGAGGGAATAGGTCACGCCGGAAAACAATACCTAATTTCGTGGGGAAGCGGCGAAACGTCTTCATTCTCGTGGCATTGGGTTGCCGTGCAGCACACTTCCTATTCGCGAGTGATGCTGATCGGCATCGAATTTTCCGTGATCATCGGATGCCCTTCTGTCCGAAAATCCTCGCTGCTTGGAAACGACCAAACCAAGCGAAGTGCGTGAGATGAGTGGGAGGGGTGTCGAATAGGGAAGGGCGCCCAAGCAGCGGCAAGGAAAATCAACGTTGCGCACATGCGAAGGAAGCAAAGAGAGCGCCACGGCTAGCACTGCAGAGGGCAATGCAAGGGGCACGGTCCCACGCCCCCACTCAGGTGCTGGGAAGCAGTAAGCGATTTTGCGACCAAGCTGGGAATTATTTGCTTGCTGTCGATCAAGGAACGCCTTTCTTAGGCGCTACTGTACAATCGGTGGCCGTCTCGCTCAAGCAGCGATCACGGCCCGAATACATACACGGCATTCGTATCCCTGTAGCTACTCATATCCACTCGAAGCCTCATAACCAAAAACAATTTTACCGATAAGCAGTTTGATCCAAGATAGACATACTGATAATTTCCAATACCACGAGACCCTTTTGAGTACCAATGATGGAGACACAGCCACCGCTAGGTAGGATTCTCACGTGAAACGTTGTGGTTGTATCAGACACTTTTTGGAAACGTATGCAGGTTTTTTCTGCGTAGTTCCTTACAGCACCAGGAATCAGCTTCACAATTTCGGGAATCACTGGAAGGGAAAGTTAAAAATGGATGGAATACGTTCGCGGTTCACTTCGGTGTTTGGGCGACTTTCAGATGTATCTGACGAACTGGAGTCTTGTTTTCTTGGGGAAAGGTCGAGTTATCAGCAGGAAGCACAAGAGAAGAGAACGGCAAGCCAGATTACTTTGAGGGTTCCCCTCGCGTCAGGAAGTGTTGCTCGCAGCCGTGGTGAAAAGATAGCCGTGCCAGCATCCTGGAGGCTCGATTCCTACGGCTGACCGTCAAAGTGTCTCTCCACAGATTCTCCGCAATGCGCAATCCAGGAACTTTGCCCGCAGCATCAGATAAAACTTCGTGTGGATGAGAAATCCGTCCCGAAGGCTTTCCGGGGGACTCGTGGCTCACTACGTTACCATCATAAGCAAAAGTTGCCTGTGATGGTAACGTCCACCAGTTTAGCGTGGAGGACATTGGATTTCCTCCCGCAAACCACCTTTCTGCCGCTGGACACGTTAGACAAAAACATGAGTCGCTATCGAGTGGAATCTACAGACAAGGAAAAGCGAGTACCTATTGCTCGGTTTGTACCTCCCAGGTCGCACATCATTACAGTAAGGTAGGAAAGAAGTTAATAATACGTATACCATTCGGATCAATTGCATAGGGTATATTGACGAGTCCATTAGACTTCGGCCACAGGTTGCTTGAAAAGCAGGACTTTTCTTGGATTTGCAGCATCTGTTCCGGTGTTAAAAGGAGATCCCCAGCAAACAGTGTGAATGGAGAATACTGAGGATGAAACAACTGCTGGAAAGTGTACTTTTACTAATGAACGAACACATTACCTCTGTGTCGGTACTATTGTCTTCTATCTTTTCGTTCTCCTGCCAGATTTCCTTGTGTTGAGAGACGGTGCGCCCTCTTAGCCCCTTGTGGTGAAATCTAGAGGCATTCTTCTTTTAAAAAGAAGGCACGCTGGAAGCATTCTTTCGCTTCGATGCCTCTAGAGGCTCTCGTTAGTAGAAACGTTAGAGGACACATTCGAAAGGATACCATCGATTTCAAAGAACACAAGTAACTGAACGAATCAGAGAGAGGGATCTGGGAAAGTGGTAATCCAAGACAGATACAGCAGCCCGCAGTGCCCGAGACGGCTGATAGGCTCTCGTGCTTCGAGAGATATGAAGGATCTCTTGAAAGAATTAAGACTACAGAAACAACAAGACTTTTCGTGTGAATTCGTTGTCTCGTGATTCACGGGACTCTCGATGCACTGGTGGAGCGGAAGACGTGGAGAACAGCTCTGGGTCTGCCTGCCTGCGGTCTTTTACATTCAGCACGTCCAGAAGAGAAGCAGTTGCTTTCTCTCTTCAAATGTGTTTGAATGATAAACGATGCACACAAGAAGCGCTTTGGAAAGTTATGTTCTTCGTGTTCTGAACTGAGAGTAAAGCCAAAAAACCAAAAATCCACAAGAGGGACCTCTGTGAGGGATGCATTTCAGATGAACACCTCCACTCGACTGTTGCACTGTGAATCTGAAGATTCGAGAGAAAGGACTTTTCCTGCTTTCGAGCATTTCGGACGCACAACACGTTGTCTCCATTAACAATCTTCAAGAGCGCAGCTATGCGTACTGTGCTAAAGGATTGATGACACGGATGCAGTCCTGGTGGCTGCGTTTGAAATGCATCCCGAACTGATCGCTAAGGGAAGTACTACGAGACCTCCGTAAGTGCGCGCAAATGCATTCTTGTACTTTTTTTGCCTTAGGCATTCTTAGGCACGGGGGGAGCGCGAAGACCCATTCGTACAGAAAATTTCACCCGTCTTGTGCTCATCGCGACCCCTTAAGAGAATTCACTGATCGTCATGAAAAATGAGGAAAAAAAATTCAGCGACCTGTCGCTCCAGCTATGCTCCTTTTGGGTGGCATCCACTAGGAAAGCCACAGCTACCTGAAATCGGAGTCATTTCGAGGTAGTAAATAATCTTCCACTCACACTTAGGAATAAAAATTTTAGATTCATGATCCGATCAATCACTGAAATCCACGGAAGTACCAAGTCTTAGCAAGGCTTCATCAGCTCTTTATAAGGCATCGTTCAGGTGTCAGCCACACCCAATTTAGCCCCGTGTTTTTTCACACTCTTGGAAAATATTTTTGTGCTCCTAATCACATGAAGCTGCCTTAATTGAAATTGGAAGGAGTGTTGAAGTGATTTGAACTCGAAATCTGCTACTGCTTCTCATTTTGCAGCGCTCTGTTTACTGCTAATCAGCAGTGCGATACCATTACTCAATACATTTGATTGGCTTTCTCGAGAACTTCCTTGGAAAACACTCGGCGATCTCTTCTAAGAAAGGGCAACATCACAAAGCGACCTGGACGAGTCCGAGTTTTCCTGGCAAGATTTGAGCCGCAGCCCTGATCTGAACATGGACTTTTGGAAAGCCTGCTCTTAAACAAGAAGGATGCGATTCCACAGCTAGCAAACCACTAACGATTGAATTCCGATATCCGTTTGGTCCTCCTTGTGTAGTCGGAATGATATCCATCGGAATGATGTCTTCTGCTCTAAGCTTTACTGCGATTTTAAAAGAGGATTCTGCGAAATATGGAATTTCACTTGAAAAGCGATCGATGGAGGATTCGAGCGTTGCTTCCGGGGTTGATGCTTCTTCGAATGGCGCAATCGTTGCACAGAATCAGAGAGCTACTCACGGTGGTGCATTCAAGGCAAGCTGTTTCAGAAGCAGAATCCTTACTGCTTCTTCCAGATTAATTAAGCAGTAGACCAAGAGTAGTGCAGCGAGACGAAGTTTCATTTGAAAAGAAGAAAAGTCAAGGCCAGCCAGGTATTCAAACTGCTGGCATTTGGCAGAAGGACGACGTCAATTCTATAGGCGAAGGTCAAAGGTCAAATTCAAGCTCGAATTGTGCGGAAGTTGGGTTCTCATCGACGTCGATCACCTCAGTTTCTGCTAGTATCATCAGTTTGTTCCAGGAACCACTTCGGCATCCCTTGAATTTGAGACTCAGACAGAGCAGCAACTTCGAGGATGCAAAGATCACATCTGTGCCTCCAAAAGAGTATTGGAGAGCAAAACGGATTATAAAGCTTTGTTCTCCCAATGTGCGAAAAACCAGCCGCAAGCAAAAGCAGTTGAACCAACTCAGAGTCCGTGGAGGAAACTAGCTGCGGTTTCCAATCACCAAAAATGACCCCCTATGAACTGTGCAGTTTTTTACCCGGTCACGCTGGGCGCTTGTCTTGAAGGAACGAACAAGCAAGTTGGGAACGTCGTTCCCGAAACAAAAACGACAAGAAAGAAGCTCCAGAAGAGGGTTCACCGACCATCAGGAGCGGAAGAAAGGGGGGCAAGACATAAACAAATAGATGGAAAAGGGTCTTTGGTTTCGGCGGCTCCCTCTCGCTTACAGTCGGCACAGAACGCCGGCGATCTCCGACTCGACTTCTTCCAGGTGAGGACACCTCGCGGGCGTCCCCATGTAGATGGCTGCCATGCGGTTCCCCTCCCTCCGCTGCTCTCGAGACTCCAGCACTTGGAGAACTGTAGACGGTGGCGCGGGTGCAGCGCAAAGTCGCGGTAACGGCGGCTGCCGAAAGTCCCCCGCGCGCAAAGAATCGCAGGGCAAGAATCGCCGGGGCAAGTCCTTGGTGGTGTCCTCCAGCTGCAGCAGCACCGATGCCAGACTCTGCCACAGTTCTCATAGGGCAGTGCAGTCCAGCAACCGCTTAAGGTGCGGCACGATCGGATCGTTCCCGCAGCTCAAGCTGCGTGGGGATGCGACTCCCCGGAAACAAGGAGCCGGCGCTGATTGTACGGGGAACCCCGGTGCGCAACACACAGTGCTGCTGCAGATCCTGTCCCACCTCAAGGAGAGCGCCGAAGTATCCAGAAACGAAGGGGGGACCAGATTCTTCGGGAGGCACGCTGAGCATCTCCCCTCACCAAAGCAGTTCCGCGAATGGTAGGTTGCAGAAAACCGTTCACACGTGATCGAGGATCCAGGAGCCTGGTGCGGAACAGGTGCGACGTTTCCTGTACGCTCGTAACAACAACTGCACGCTCCGGGAGATCCTCAAATATTCCCAGAAGAGTGCATGGGCAAGCAGATGCTCCCTCGCCGCCGCGCTGCCCTCCCTCAGGGAACAGCTTTACGGCTAGATGGGAGGTTACTGTGGGAATCTCCGGAAGGAGAAAAGGACTGGGAGAGTGGACGACGGATTAGCTCACCGAAGCTGCGACCCCGATCGCTCGACCTCATGAAATTATGCGCTGGAGCGTGCTACTGGGTATTCCGGAGGAAGGCGTGCAGTAGCTCCCGGTGCTCATGAACACCCGCACCCTCCCCTTAAAGTGGTAGTAGTCGGCGTTGATGCTGCTTCACTGGGGCCTCCCATGCAACGCCCGCCGGCATCATTAGAAATGGGGGGTGTAGACCCTAACAGTGTCAGGTGAGAGGAGAGGGAATCGTCCTCGCACCTCCTAGTGGACTGTGTTGCCCTCCGGCCCCTTGAGGGACGCTTGGCCACGACACTTGGACGTCTTTGGCAAAGCCAGAGACGTTGTAAAGCGCCTCTTCCTGCGCGGCGCCCTCATGATGGCCGCATCCCCAGCAGCACTTTGCTGCTCACGCGATAGGACCGTGGCTGCATGGAGCAGCAACTCCAGAGGAGACCAGGACGACAGGGACGTCATCTATTTTGCTGTCCTCTTCATGACGATGGCGTCCATATGGCCCCATCTGGGAGTCTTGAAACAGGAACTTGCCGGCTCCTCACAAGGCTTCAGAGGAACACACCTTCCAGCACACAGTGATCCCTTCCCGAACTTCCTCCCTAATTTTTGACTGTAGTTTTTTGCTTTATTTTTTTCTTTTTGTTTGTCTCCGCTTCCTCTGTGCTGCCGAGGCGAACCCCGCCGGCCTACGTGCGAGTTCCCGGCAGGTTCCTTTTCGTATCCATAAGTAACCTTCTGCCTTCTGCTCCTCCTCCTGGACTCCTGGTGATGAGACGCTCCGCATTTCATTTCCTGAAGCAAATGGGTTCCACCGCTCCGCAGTTCATGCGGCCAATTGCGAACGGAGCGCCTTATCGCGTCATAGGTAGCGATACGAATGTTAATGAGGGTGATGATGGTGTCAAGGGAGGCGCTTGGTAATGATGCTGGCGGGTGGGATGAGTCATTATTGCTTGGTGGCTTTATCGAGCTCGGCTCTCAGGGAAACTCGATGTCGGCGGTATTGCAAGAACCAATGTACTCTGCCCATGACCGCGGCCTACCGTTGTTCAAACGGTGCAGTCTGAGAGCTTCTCGAAGAGGCATCTTCCACCGGGACAAGCAGAAGAGCTCATCCACATGAACATAGTCCATGGGCATCTTTTCAGGCAAGGTGTCTCTCAAGTAGGGAGTCCGGCGGAAGGATTCCTGCAGCCCGAAGGGGGAAGGCGACGGGAAAGAACCGGACTATTATTCCTATAGTCGTTTGGCCTTGAGCCAAGACGACGGTGCCGGCTTCATTTTTTGAATCAGATGAGGACACACCTCGCAGTTCCCCCATAGCAAGGAAACTGCCAGCAGGTTGGCGTAGGTCTTCCGTCGGTGCAACTCGTTAGCGGGACGAGTCGCCATCATCGTTCACAGCCGTCGTCTGGGCTGCCTGCACTCGTCCGTGAGGACGAGTTTGGATCAGCCAGGAGAAAGGGTGCCGAACTTCAAAAGAAGGTTGGGATGGAGGAGGGAAGGGATGAACATTACTATAAATCTCCCCTCGCACAGCCCGGGCACTCTATCTACCCCCTGCACCTGTCCGGTCGTGATGATGCCCTTCGCGCATGAGTCCCCAGTGGCCGCGTCTACATCTGAGCTGCTGGTGACCCCTCAGGTGGACAGCAGGTTCCACCCGGGAGGACAGTAACAATCCTCGCTTTCTCTGCTCTCGCAGAAGCAAGAAGTTGGAAAGGTGGTACAAGAGCAGTCTCCATTCTTAGGACCATGGGCGACCCAAAGTTTCAAATAAAATAGGAGAAAGGGGGAACTGGAACCAAGGGTTTGGGCAGATGTATACGCTGAAGTCGCGTGGGTGATCTCCCCGCGAACTGCGGTCGAATCTTCTGCTTGTTGTGTCCCTTTATTATTGACAGGGAGTTGGCGATTTCCCGTTCAAATCTTCTCGCTTCTGCTTGCAGCTTTCCCACTTTAGGCTGCAAATTCTTGCAAAGTTCTCAACGGCGAACCAAAGGTAATCTGAACAGATGGTCATCTCACATATCCTGGTTGAGCATCTGTCCAGATGAATTCCAGCCTCATCCGTTCGCCATCTGCAGAACGGATGCGGCCTTCTTCTATGTTGTCCAGGCAGAGTGAGCTCGAAGAGGCGCATTGTAACTGAAATAATGATTCATTTTCTGGAACGCGTGAGGCGCGTTCTTGCTCTGGTTCCCTCTCTGCCGCCTCCTGAGGCTTTTCAAAAGATGGAAATTCATTTTTGTTTTTATTATTCGGGAAATCCATGCATCCATGGACGACTGTCCTGGACCAGCGATCCGGATTCCGACTTTGGAATCGTCTTTGGGCACCGATCGCCTTTCGAGTCGACACAGCTGCCCTTCCAAGGTCGCTTCCCCCACTCCTGCAGTTTTCGGTACTCCCATTCCAGCAACACCAGGATGGGTGGGTCTGTTGCCCGTCGATACGGCAAACCTCAGTGACAAACGATTTCCCCGCAAGAGCATCTCGAGATGTATTCGTCGTCGTCGGACACACGGACTGCTTGAGCCGAGCCTCCGTCAAGTCGCCGTCGTCGGCAGAACGCCAGCTGCTTCCATTCATAACATGCCGTCCTCGACATCAGGAGTCCTCCTCACCCAGATGCGTGGCAGAGTCATTCTCACCTTGATGCGCTTGCTGCTCCTGAGACTCCAAGCAGCACCTACAGCGCTCTTCGTACCCGAATGCATGTAGGCCAGCCAGCGTCGTCTTGCAGGAGGGATCGAACCCGCGACGCACTGCGTCGATTCTTTCAGAGTATTTTCGGGCCCTATCGAGCCTCCGACGCGGGCTCGGTCCCCGTCCATGCGTCGCGAGGGAGATGCAGCCGACTAACGACGAAGCTTTCACGGATCACTTCCGTTTGTTTCTCAGCAAGTGGTGATTCGGATGGGCAGCTGGAGATCAGGAGCCGCGTGCCATGTCTCAGCAAGACGAACCTGGCTCCGCTGGAGTGAGGCAGTGCAGCTGAGCCAGGCGGGGCAGGCAGACCGAAGCACGTGAGCCGTTTTGCGAGCCAGCATGGCTGCCACCTGCACTCGATGCTGTCTCTTGACGAACACTGCTCCGCATGGATCCTCCTCGAGGTGGCAACGCGCGCACGCTGTCGAAGGAGGCCTCCGGCTGGCCCCATGTGCCCGTCGTGATCAGCGAAACCGTAGCCGCCACCACAGCAGGGTCCGAAAAAGGAGGCGTGGCGGGCTGCCTACGGATTTCTGCGGCAGACGTCAATTTGCTCGCCAAGGCGTGGTGCGTGCTAATGGAACGAGTGGCGGCGTTTGCAGTGGCAGGACTTCGCAGTCCCAGGTGGAGCCAGCAACCCTCCTCGCCCTCACCCCCTTCAGACTGCGAGGCTGCCGCCGCCTCCAGGAGGTGCTGCACGGGAGGCTCGTGCAGCGTTGCACTCGATAAGGGGGCGCCGGCTCTCGCAGTCGACCTTCGAAAGACCTTCCTCCTGCGAAGCACTTTCGACGGCGTTGATCATCCTCCTGGAGCTGATTGCCTCGCCGGCCCCTGGAACATTGGCGGTCGCTGCGGTCTATACGCGTCGTCCAGCTGTCCTTACCTCACCCGGAGACTTTCGTGTCCGGCGAGAGAGAGCCGGATGCGGTTCGGCACCTATTCCCAGCTGGTGCTGGATGCGTGTCCGCATTCCTCAGCCCCCAGAGCAGCACGCTGCAGCACTGCCCTACGCCGACGGATTCCCTCTCTTGTTGACAGAGACCCCACTCGAGGAAATGACAATTTAATCAGATAAGAATTAAATCAATCAATTTAAAACTGTTCTTTTTGGTTGAGTTTTTATGATGATAGAAAAGGTCGAAAGCACGCTCACCAATGACAACACCAACAGGGATAGTGTTCGTTGTGCAGCTTGTGACAATAAACTCTTTTTCGAATTCTGTCTCGACATCAACAAATACTTTGGAAATTGAATGTTTCGAAAAGTGAATGAACATCCCTTCACCAGATCTCTGACAGACTCCTATGTGCCAGGAATGATTGAATTAGCCTGCATGGGAAAAGACCAAAGTATAGGCAAATCTGCAGATACAATGCCCGACATTACAACACTAAGTATAGCTGAGGCACTTGCTTTTGAGGATGGGTTTGGGGTTTCCCGATGGGGTATTTCCTGAACAATGCGCCGGCAGTGGACATTCTAAAAGGATAATCGAAAAAGGAAATTGGGATCAGGGGCTGTGGACGCATTCCCATTTGGGCTTGCGGTTACATCCTGCAAGGCACTGAGGAACGTCGCCAAGTGAGCGGAATCTCCTCAAGAACCTAGTGATTCCATTCCCGAAGAACATTACTCCCAAAAGCAAGTGACGCTCAATGATGTCAAACTCCGGAAGTGACAAACTGAGTGACAGCACTGTGAGTCAATGTAGCATAAGGTTGACACCCCACCGCGAGTCGGACTGGGGAAGGGCTTGGCCACTAACAGTGTTGTACCCGACATGGACTGATCTTGTTGACTTACAGTCGATCAGCCATAGAAGTTTGTGGGAATGTTTGCCCTGTTCTTTGCCATCCCAGTGGACGACTCCAGAAACATTCTAAAGACCCTCTTCGTGCGGGATGCCATGTCGCCCACGGCCGCAATCGCGGAGCTCTGCCGCGTGCGCGGTGTCATCGCAGAGAGATACGAGGCCGAGAGTGGCCAAAACAACACGGGAGCCATCCCTTTCTCCATCAGTTCCTGCGGATGGTCTCCAGGAGGTGGTTCCACCCCGGAAGCCATCGAGACGGGCTCGCCGGCATCCTCCAAAGGATGCAGAGGACCCAACGTTGTGGGCTGCGATCTTTCCCTTCCCCATTTTTTTTTAAAACTCAAAACAGAATTTTTTTCTCTCGTTCTTCTCCATGACTCTTGAGGACCTCGTCGGTGCCCCCTTTGGGTTCTCTGATTCTGACCCGGTGGGACATCATGTCCCACCGACTGCTGTCCTCATGAGACTGGTTGCCATGCTAGTGATCTCCTTTGGCTACGAGCGTTGCTGCTGGAACACAAGGCGGACTGTCACTGTGGTGCTAGTGGAACCAAGGAACGCACGCTGGAACAACAAACGTGGAGCTTGGAATGCAAGAAATGCTTTTACAAGTGAACGTCGAGCAAGTGCTGCCTTCCACACTGGCCAGAGGTGCGACTATTGTGCCGCTTTACAGATGTGCACGACTTCCTGTTGCTTATTGCAAACTTCCAACATGGCGACATACCGAGTGAAGGCGTTTACGTGGGTACCCAGCGCTGACCTGACCTTAACGATTGAGCCCCTGGATGGCAGATGGAGCTTGCTTCATGGCGAAGGGCTGTCCGAGACACGCGTGTTTCTGCTCATCGACTGCAAGAGCTTACACCTGCAGCCGCAGCCAGGAGAGAATGCCTCCGCTTACAAGTAGCGGTAAGACGTTGATGCGCGTCATACGTCGGCTTGGACCGGCCGTTGCTGACGACCTTCGCGGGCAGTGATGCCCTTCCGGGATGCGAGAGAAGATGCAAGCAAGCAGTCACCGAAGAGAACAACGCAGACCGCTAAAATGAATGCTAGCTTCTCTCGTCAACCATTGCACCTACTCCAAAACACTACTCTCCATTCCATCAACTTGATATAGGCAACGCCAATCCCAATACACCTCCTCACATCTCTTCCTTACACTCACGATTATGCAGAATGAACTTTCCAACATTCTTCACGTTTAAATACGCACCATCCGTTCGCGTGTACCGCATTCCAGTAAAACACAATCATATAGTTTCCCCACACATCAAGAAGCGTTGAATCCAATTGGGTACTGGGCAGGCAGTAGTAAAGGGCAGCAGCGCGTGAAGCAGGCGGAGTTTGTGGATGCGGAATCCATGCATAGAACGAAATGGAAAAAGGGCTTCCAGACGGTGGTTGGTCAAGTTTCGACGGATGAGTCGAGCAGCATTCGTGCTCCTTCGACAGCGAAGAGGAGCATGAATCCTGTGGTCCAGAGTAGTGACGCAGCATGCGAAATTGCTGATACTGCTGGCGTGTATCCATCTTGTCTTCTGCAGATTCGGATGTCTGATGGGATGGCGGCGAGTACGGAGGCTCAGGTGGAATCGGCTCACAAATGCATGTCTAATTCTAAGTCCTACGTGGGGGGATCAAAGTAGCAATCCTAGATAGCCGAATGTTGGGAGGCCTTTGTAGAAGTTCTTCGCGGTGTGACGAAGTTTTCTTCGCTCCTTCTATCCAAGAATGACCTTGGACGTAATTTCGAAGCCGGAAAGAATCCAAATGGCGTTCGGATTACCAGAATAGGTGTTGGTTATTCCAGGAGAATAGCAATGATCACCAGGGATGATCATCCCGGTGATCAACGCTAAAGAATTCACTGTCGAAGAGGGATGTTCGAAACAAGGATGTGTTTGCGAATGACAGGACGGAAAAGTGCATGGTTCTTAGGCTGGTTGGGAGTCCTGTCCTTAGCTGCAGGGACTCAAGAAATTGCTATGTCATTTCTCGCGGAAATGCAGCGTCCGTCCTGCAGTTGGTCTTTCCGAGTATGCACGCCTAAAGAGTGCACTAGGAAACGCTGGTGGTCAAGGTCGTAATCTGGGGTTGCGTAGGCAGCATTCTCAGGCTGTATCTGGTGTCCCAGTTAGCAATCGTGCGAGTGTGTGCCGAAACCAGCTATGCTGCTTGTATTGCTAGGAAGAACATTCTGGTCAGAGCGTGAGCGGTGATGATGATGCTCGTGATGATGTGAACTTCGTTGTTTTTAATGAGGGGACCACTCGCCTATTTCTCTCTCACCTAAATTTATCTCACTTATTTATCTGCCTTAAGAGTTCCATGAGGTCGGACGCAATTGTAACCCCACCTGTTTCATCTGCTCCAAACAACCAGTGATGTCATGTTCTCGTCATAAACCAGTTATCTAACGCAACGCAACTCTCCCTACCACCTTGGCAGAAGGGATTCAAGCTGGAAGCTCTCCAGATCCACAAGTAGGGGAACAAATTGCAAAAATATTTTGGAATGAGACTTTTGCCTTCAAATCTCCCAGCAAGGGCCGTCTCCCAGCGAAGTGTGTTGCCATCCCCGGTCGTCCCCTCCCCAGAGAAACTTCTTGTCCCGCTTTTTTTTCCCTTTTTGTTGCTTTTCTTTCCCGGTTTCCCCTTCCCCGTCGCCGTGGAAACGGACCTCGCCGGTCCACGTACCGGTCGTGGCAAGTTCCGAGCGCGTGGTGCAATCAAGCGTCTCGCCACACCCGAGCATTCGAGTAGACGTTTCTTATCATTTTTCTTTGATAATAAATGCCCCGGCAAAATGAGGTGGAAACCGTTTCGCCACCAGCGTTTCCCGGTGCACTCTGCAACCGTGCAGGTGGATTCTTACGACATTTGCAACATGATCTGCAGGATGTTGGCAAAAGAGGCTTCGGGGATGCCTGACCGAAGAAGAAGGAATGGAAAGTCTCCTACACGGTGGGAAGATTCAAACCAGGCCCCAAATGAAGAAAGAAAAACAAATGTGTTGATCGACGAAAGAATCATTTTGCCTGAACCTTTGGATCTTTCTTGAGGTCGGTTCGAATTCCAAGAAGTGATCTTTGAAAAGATGTGATCTCGGCGCCTTTCGGCTCACAACACGCAGGTGGCCCCCAGTCGTCCTAGGAAAAGAGAAAACATTTTCGCAGGTTCTGCTAGTTCCTCACTTTTGCTCACGGGAATTACCAGTCGGGAGTACACTGTGTTTCATTTCAGTGTATATCCTTGGTACACGAATGCAAAAATTTTCATCTTTAGAGTCAAGTCCTCCATCTTCGAGCGCGGGCAATGAATTCGAAATCAACGATGTCTCGAGCTCATCATAAAGAAAGAAACGAAAATTAGAGACAAACGAACGTATTTAAGCATTACAACCGAAGGTGCAACGGCCAAATGAATTTTGTGGTGACCAGAGACGACGGTGCCCTATGAACACCATCGAATTCTTACAAAATGCATGGCAGATGCGCTTCACTAACAAAATGCACAGAAGCCTTCAGTTTGTGTGATACGGCGAAGGATCTTCCGTAAATACGCGATGCGAAACTGCTGACCACCGGCTCAGCTGGCAGGCAGAACTATGGAAACCTCATCCATGAGGACTTACCTGCTTAAGAGACGACAGGGGCGTCTCTCCTGCTTTGGCTATGGCAGCCTTTCAATATTTTCGTTCTGCTCCATTCTATTGAAGGATTTCATTTTCCACACTCCATCCGAAACATTCACATGAAGTTCATGGGCTGACTGAACTGCGAATGTAATAACTATTCCCTAAAGCTGTTACTCAGTTCCTTGAGGATACAATGAACCCCCATATTGCCATTACAGTCAATAGAGAAATGAATTATAGCAGTCCATCCATGCTGTGTCGTGATTTTCCTCGTGTGAATGCATCGGGAAAAAAACACTTTTTCCATTGCACTTCACACTTTCTGCTGCTGGCAGAGAACTCTGCGATCAGCTGATGGGAGCGTCCTTTTATGGAGGATGGGAGGAAGGCAGCAGAGCCGTGTCCTTCACGTGCTCCGCTCTTCCGGCTTGGTGAGGCGATGGAACGGAAGGATTCGATCCAAGGCGCCTTGGTGCTGAGAAACGCGACAAGAAATGGATTGCCAAAGCGTCAAAAATTGGTCATTAAAATAAATTCAATTACAGCGGGAAACTCCTAGATTTCAAATAAAATGACACCGACAGCGAAACATCATCCTTTCCAATCCAGGGATGCATGCCTATAATCTTGGTGCACGCATGTGCATTGATCGGCTACTGCAAATGGATGTTAAGTATATTTTGATTTTTTTTTCAAAGTATTTTCAAAGAAAGAAATAGTTTGATTCTGGCTAGAATTAGGATTTCTGTTGCCTAGCACTCGATCAACATGCTTTCCCTGTAGAGGCTGACAAACAGATAAGAATGAGAGGGTCCTCTGGTTCAAGAAGGAGGGTTGCACTAGGCATGGATGTCCACGTTGTTTGCCGTGGCTCCAAGGGAGCCATGCCAAAGAAAACACTGCTCGATGCCCAGACGACTGAGCAGATCTTCTTAAAACCTGAGGCCTTTATTTGGTGCCTGCTCAATCCCGAGCGTCTCAGGAAGGCGTGATGTGATGGGATGCCAAATGTGGAAAGTGGCAAAAGGTAACGGAATTGCTGGCGCGTTGTTCCAAGTCCTCTCGGGGCGTGGACGATTCCGTCGGGATGGATGCTTTAACCGCCGTACGCTGAGAATATAATCTTGGTGTGGGGGCAAGGAAAGAATCACCTGACAAGGAAAAGCACTCCTTTGCCCTGCCTGTGCATCCACGGGAGAGTGCAGGCGCGCGCGACCAGGTCGACGGAATGGGCAGGGGACTGGCTTTCCTGCTCCCTCGTACCCACCCAAACAGACGATGGGGGCTTCGCACGCCATTCCTGTCGCTCGTTCCTCGTTTGCCCGCCCCCCCATTCAGAGAGGACTCTGGACGCCCGCTACTCGGTATCCCACTCTTTGCTGGCTACCGCCACCTGCCCGCCTGTCGGCCAGCGATCTGGAATGCGTGGTTGCAGGAAGCGGTCCGCGCCACCTGCAGGAGGCGCAAGTGCTCTGGAAACACTTGCACTTTGGCGACCGCTCCCCTGCGACCGGCTAACTGATTCCCTGCAAGAACAACGCTGCAGGAACAACGCGACTACGAGTCTGCGTGTGCAAGAAGCCACTCAGTTGCCTACCGGCCGGATGTGAGGTGCCCTGAGGAACTACAGAGGTCCAGCGCATCTCTTCGGAGGCGGGCGAGCGGCAGGGATGCTGAACGCGCAACGTGAGCGCGGCAGGGGCTGCTCCGGTGGAAAGATCACTCACTTCTTGTCGTGAGCCACACTTGCTAACAAACGTCAGCATGCACGGTAATAGAAGAGAAAAGCTTTTGAATTTATGGATCCATCCGTATTTCCCCTGAGGTTCAGCAGGAACGGAATTTCTGCGCCAAACAGCAATCCACGGAAACGCGTCTGCAGATGAGAGGAGCTCCTCGATGCCATGACGACGAGAATTGCATCCGAGAAGGAGGAGGAATTCCGAACGCTCCTCACCGCATGCGTTCACTTCCATATGGACAAATAAATATGCGAAATGATTTGTGAGTGTCGCTCGAAAAGGCTCACACGAGTTACAAATTCCAAGATGAGCAAGCAAATTCCAAATTGAACTTTCTCCAATTGTACACGATATATACATTACAATACAAGTCACCACGAAGTGGTTCCGCATACACGTGAGTTTTCAAAGTCTTCCCTACGTGGAAATGGCAATGGAAATGGCCGCATGGATGGACCCTGTCATACAATCCCCTTCGTTACGGTAGAGGTCGCATTATGCATTTCCGTACACAGAAATGCTTTTTCCCAACAATCCCGGAGATCGGTACAAACGTTTACTCCTGCTGTGGAGCCTTTATTCGCCACAACAAGAAAGAAAAGAAGACAGCGGAAGAAGCGGATGCACGGTGCGCAGAGCGCTAGGTGCCTCAGCGGAAAACGCGGAGCGCTCTCCTGCAGAAGCGCCTCCATCTTCCTGATGGCACGAGGCGCGTGCCACATCGGTGACGACACCGGAGCCAGGACGGCCAAGGCACCCGGAAACGCCTCTCGAAATGCGCTCGGAGAGCACAGCAATCGCCGCCTCTCCGCGTGGTTGCCGCGCGGCGCAGTTCCCGTCACGCTGCTCTCCGCCGTTCCCTGCTGCAGGCGCCGACTCCCAGATCGAGGAGCGCCTCCGCAGCTGCTTCGACCGCTCCTGCAAATGAACCGTTTTTTTTCTCCTCCTTCCTCCCCTTGTGGTGCGGCCGACGTGATCCCGGTTCCCGTGCTGGTGCTCCGAACAGTCGCCTGGAGGAGCGCCCACCGCTCGCACCCGGTGCTCCCGACCGTCTGGCTGCTGTGCATCCCGTCGCTCCTGGTCCTCCTCCTCTTCTGAGTACAGGACTAATTCCTGCTTTCCCTCCTCCTCGGACGCGAACGCCCTCCCCCACCTCCTTCGGCAAGGCGAGCGACGCCTGCAGCACCTGCGTCGCCTTACGTTGCTGCTCTCCTTCCCAGTTCCGGTCCTCCCCCGTCCCGCACCTGAAACTCCATCATCTGCCCCGGGTCGAGCAGATTCCCTTCCGCTTTCCACTCCAGAACGCCGTCTCCGTGCAAGAACGCCCGCTTGTTCCGCAGCTGCCTAACCTTTTCCTCGAACTTACCGTCTCCATACTGGTGCGCTCCCTGCTTCTCCGCAGTCCATCCGGCAACGCTGGTCCGCATGCTTGAAGAGAACAGCTGGACTGCAGCGCCACGGCAGTGTTCGCCTGCAAGCGTGGCGCCAACGACCGACCCCAGGCGGGCGCTCGCTGGAGCACGCGCGCGCACGCCGGACGGCGTGACGTCGTCGGGACGCCGAAGGTGGAAGCAGCGATGCCCTCCCGTCTCGTTGCTGGCCCTGCATCTCCCCGACACGCCTCGGCGCTCTCGCGCAAGCGCACGCTCGCCAAGGGGTGATCATTTTTCCACAGACAGCAGCAGCCAACCGTCGACGGAAGCACAACTTGCTTTCCACAAGGACAGCGCGCCGGAAGCCGCAGTCCAGTTGCAAGAGAGGATGCCTGATCTAGGCAGGAGCTTTCTCTGGAATGGAAAAACATTTCATCGTTTGCTGCAGCGTTATTCCACGACGGAACAGAGATGCCCGTCGCCTTGGAAACGACAGGACGAAAGCTGGCAGGTGGGATGGCCAGAGGGTGCCTCTGCGTATGGCGGAGGAGCGTGGCCGCAAGGCAAGCGGCCGACTCTGGTCTCGCAAGCACGCCTGGCCTACGCCCAAGCGCCGCGCTCTGCGTGCGTCCGACGACGCGATGGCCGGCGAGAGTAGCGCTGCCTTGCCGGCCCACTGCCCGCCAACGCCCCTTCCCTTTCCAACGAGCGTTCGCACGTGCGCGCGGGAGAGTCAGGCAGGCTGGCGGCACACCCCACGCCCCCAGCCGCTCGTTCGCTTGGCTGCTGTTCGGCAGTCTCGCTGCCCACGCACGGCTATCGCGTACTCCGGGCGCACGACGCTCACCTGGCTGTAGCACATCAGTAGAGGTCAGCGCGCGCTACGCACACGGCATATCTGCTCTCTCGATGTGCCCGAGCTGCTTGCAGCCTCGGCACTCGATCTCCGGGCACCTCCTCTTGAGGTGTCTCCCTTCGCCTCATTCGCTGCAAAATTCGGGTTTCCTCACAAACCATTGGTCGACGTTTCTTGGGCCGATTTCCATTTCATGGGGAATTTCCACCCTATCGGCGGAAACGCACGCCGCAGGGTGGAAATACCGGACAGGATACCCTTTCTTGCCAATGTCGGCAAACTACATTAGCCACACCACAGAAGAGAAAAGCACTCGAAAAAGTGCACCTGAGTGGTGCGATGCACTTGAGAGTCAATTGCCCACACTCTGTACAATGGGCAATTGGATGCCCATTGTACAGAGTGTGGGGAAAGGGAGACCTTCCCCCACTTACTCATCGAATGTGTTGCCCTCCGCCGAACGTGGGATCGACTCTCGTCGGCCATAAACGTTCCGGTGGACGACTGGAAAAGCATTTTTCGTCTCCTCCTGATGCGGAACTCCCTGCCAGGTGCCGCGTGTGTAGCAGTTCTCTGCTGCATACGAGGAATATTGGACAAGCAGAACGCGTCGATATGAGGCCGCAGTAGTCGGAATGCCATCCACTGGGCGGTCATCTCCATGGAGAAGGCTTCCCGTTGGCGCCGGCTGAGAAAAATTCTGCCAGCACTTGTTAGCATCCGGAACCAGATGCAGAGGCCTTCACTCAGCGAACAGTGATCCCTTCCCTTCCCTCCCCCTCCCCATAAACAGTGTCCCCCAGACGTTTTTTTCGTTTTTTTTTTTGCATTTTTTTCCTTTTTCCCGTCCCCTTTGCGAGTGGAGTAGGCCTTACCGGCACTCAAGTCGGTAAACAAGTGAAAACAAAACGAAAAGTGTTCCGAGAGGAACACAAATACAATTCAAACATCGACTGCAATTAAAAATTGTAATATTGTATTTTTAAATTGATAAGAGCCCCGTCTTACCCGGGTGAAAACACTTGAGAGTCAACGATCCTTCGGAGCGCAGCTTGTCCAGATTGCTGACTCGAAAACGAAAACCCTTACCTTTCGCGGGACGGACGAAAAACACGTCTGAAGGCTTTTCACCCGGTTGCGCCGGGGCGTTTATTTTGATAAAAAAATAGAACCACACAAAACGAGGGAATGTAGGTCCTTGTGTTTTATAAATAAAAAAAGCATAAAAAGAGGTTCAGCTGTAGTCCCCTGTGGATTAAAAGAAATAAGAAACAGAGAGAAGTTCATCAGGGGAGGACTCGCCTACTCGCAGGACAAAGAAGAGATTGTGTGCAGCATTGAAGGAGTAGAAGCATAAACAAATGAGATTACGGGTGGGTGGGGATAGGGACACTGGGTTAGCTGCTTCTCTTCTGAATTCTTCCTGCGATGTTGCTGATCTCCCTGCTGACTCCCTGTTTCAGATGAGGCCACCTGCGTGCCTTCTCTGGGTCGACCATAGCGATGCAAGCAGCCTCTCGCTGCCTCTGGCGCAGCTCCAGCGAGTATCGGGCCGTGGGGCGGCCGCGGATGCAACACGAAGTCGCCATCACGGCTGCAGACGAGATCCCCTCTCGCGTAAAGAAGCGTCGCAGCAGTTCAGTCGGCGTATCTTCCGGGTGAAGGATTGCTGAAGCCGGCCTCTCCCACGATGGACTGATGACGCGGCAGCTCATCAGCAAGTGGGGGAGCGATGCGATCTCCCTACAGGGGTGCCTGGCGCACTCTCCAGAATGACACCCACTCGTCACGTTGTGCATGCATTTGTTGCAGGGAAGACCCCAATGCAAGAACAGAATCACGTCGTGTTGCCAATGGAGGGGGGCTACTCGGAAGTCTGAGATGGCCCTCATCCCGTTCCTTCATTTCCAGTTCAACTAGTCGGAACACGCTGCAATTGGGAACACCTTCGAGGTTCCCCTCCTCTGCCCCCTGTTTTTTGTTTGTCTGTTTCCCTACAAGGCGAAGCTCCAGGCTCAACGCCTGCTAAAGAGCATCCTCTGGGAACTTACGAGGTTCAGGATCCACCTGAAAGATTGGCAGCTTCGCGTTGGGGTGGCCGGCTCAGGCCTCCTGAGGCTGCAGAGAATCGCTCCAGCTAGTTATGTTTATAATGTTGCATGGAACTATGTGCCAAGCTGTGGACTCCCTCGTTGTGTGAGTCTGCACGCCTTCCACTGCAGATGCGCCGGCGACGAAGGACTGCTCTCTCGCTAGGAGGAATCAAAGCATCTTCTGCTATTTCCTCGAGGCTGCCAGTTTCAGCCTTGCATTTTGTTCGGAGCGACAGCCGACCAGCATCACGTGCAAGGCTTCTCAAACACTTTTTCAACTTTCGGAAGTCTCCTCCAAGGTCTTCGACCACGCACTGTGTTCCTATCATCTCTACGAAGAGAAATTCTGCTAGCGATTCCAGCTCGTCACTGCCACTTGGAAACCGCCCGTGTCAAAATCACGGCTGCTCGATACGTAGTGAAAAGAAGGTGGCAACTAGAGTCTTCAAATGCTGGCGGTGTGGGAGAATCGCCTTCTCCCTTCTGTCCCTTTCTTGAAAAGAATCCCTCTGCATTGCCACTGATGCGCCAGCATCTCCGACTCCTCTCTCATCCTGCGCTCGAACACCTTGATGTGCCCGGCGCCCAAGCTACACAGACGGTAAGCAGAGCGACATTCATGGAGCTTGCACTCGGTAACAAGCTGCTTCCTTGTCACTGCAGTGTGCAGCCCTGTGAGCAGGCGAGTGCTGCTGGGATTCTCTTCGGAATGCTGTCCGCGCGTCATCTCCACTCACGCATCTCCCAAACTGGGACTGAGCTCAAAGCAGGAGCCCATCCGGCGCACCTCCCTCACCCTCTCACCCTTACCGGAGTCACGAACTCGTCTCCTGTGATGCACTTCGTGCTGTGCTCGAAGCGTGAGAAAGGCAAGCGTTTGTTTTATCACCCGGTCACGCCGCGACCTTTATTATAAAAAATAAACATATATGTGTAGGGCCATCGGCCTTACATTGTCCGGAAATGCTCGGAACCTGCCGAGTAACGCGCACTCAGGCCAGCGAGGTTCGCTTCAGCAGAAGAAGGGCAAACAAAAATAAAAATGAAGTACTAATCAATAATAGAAAAGAGAACTCAGGGGGGCACAGGAAGGTATCCCTGTTCGCTGGAGGGCGTCCTCTGCATCCTTTCCAGGATACCGGCAAGTTCCATCTGTGTATGCCCCAGGTGGAACCATCTAGCTCCCATCCTCAGCAAGCGCAGGGCGAAGAAGATGGCATCCCTGTCGCGCCATCGTCCTTCCGCGTAGCTCCAGGCTGCCACAATCCCGCGTAGGCAGCAGCAAAGAGCTGCCAGGGATGCACCAGACTAAAGGGCATCGCTATCGAAGAGACGCTCCATCACGTCCCTGGGGCGGTCCGTTGGTGCACCTAGAACCGCTGCGTAACGCGACCACAGGGGCCGGAGGGCAACACAGTCTACTAGCAGGTGTGGGAGGAATTTCTGTTCCCCGCACCTGCAACAGTTGGGCTCCACAGCTCCCCGGGTTCAGTGAGAACGGCGGGCGTCGCACGGAAGGCCCCAGTGGAACAGCAGAAGTGCCGACTCCTGCCACTTCAATGGAAGGATCTGATTGTTCTTCAGCGCTGGGAGCCACTCGAGGTCTTCCGGTGAGTTTCCCAGCTCACTCCAGCGTGATGGTACTTTCGGTGGGACATTTGGGGTGGCAGCGTCCGTGAGCTGGCCCGTGGTCCAACCATCTAGTTCCCTCGTCTTTTGACTGATTTCGCAACTGACCTCCCATCTGGCCAGCTGGTTACTGTCCAGGTGTTCCCTGAGGAAGGACATTGTCGCGGCTAGGGAGGTTCTTTGCGCCCACGCGCACGTGGTGGGCAGCACGATAACGTCCTGCAGCGAGCAGTTGTTGCAGGAGTGCAGCAGTCACTGTCGCATCTCCGGGATCGCTTCGTTATTCTTGGCCCATGTGCGAACAATTTCCTGCAACCTGACACTACAGTTCGCGGGTCGGCAAAGGATCCAGTTGCTGGTCCTGGTCAACTTGGCCACTCGCCAGAGCTTCAGTCCGCAGCTGGACACGTTGCTCAGCGTTGTCGCTCCAGGAACGAAGCCATTCCCGCGTAGCCGGTGTCTTGCTTGACCAGGAATCGTGCGAGCTCGCACCAGTTCGTGCTCCAAAGCTTCGCCATTAGGGCAAGTGTCCTCAACTGGAGCTGACGATCCAGGTGCTCCAGCGTCAAGAGACCGAGGCCTCCTTCGCGACGCAAAGCGCACAATTCCTTCAGGAGGACTCGGGGCATTCCTGTGCCCCAGAGGGCGATTCTGAGGAGGTTTTTCTGCCTCTTTATACTGCTCGGTGGGGGGAAGGCAAAAAGCAGGGAGCGAAAGAGGGAAGCCACCAAGGTGTTCTACAATACGGCTCGTTCAAGCAAGTAAAATCTGCCACCTCGGAACTGGCCGATCGTCAACTCTGCCTTCTGGAGGCAGCTGAGCCACGCCTCTCCACAAGGGTACGCCGAGGTAATTAAAGTACCAAACCATGGAGATATCCAAGCGGATCCAGTCCTGCAGCCCTGCCCATGTCGATCTAACTGCTGTCACGGACGAATTCGTCCTGTTCACCTCGATTCTTGTTCCATGGCTTAGCAACTCGAAGTGCCGACGCCGGGGTAGACATGGAGATTAGCAGCAAAAGATCTCCGCATACTCTGATACGACAGGTGTGTCTGGGCATGAGAGCGGCAGGCGAGCCAGAGTCTCCCTGTAAGCCCTCAGCACCAGCTCAAAGTGGCACTTTGTCTTGGATGTTGGCGTATAGATACAGAACTCTGATATCCAGAAGACACTTCCGAGTGCGCTTCTTTCCTGATAAAAATTGCAGATTTATTGATTGTAATCCTGTTTTGCATTCGCGGCTTAACGACAGTGAGTTTTGCGATGGAGCTGGGTCGGCAAAGACGCCATACTATTCTCGAATTGTCGTTCTTACAGGAAGGAATAATAGAATGGAACCATCTAAAGTACACAATAAAAGAAAAGATTGCTCATTCTATCAACAGAAATGCATCAAAATTGATTCATAATCTCGGTCGTCCGTCTAGTATCATGTATTTGTGTAATTTTTTTTAATTGCTCCTTGCCTCCTTGTATATGGGGCCTGCGTCTGAAAATAACCAATAGCCGCCAAAATTTCGTAGAGCCTCTTACAGGGACAGGATGAAACATATCTGTTCATCTGTTCTACAATATACAATACGGTGACCGGAAGATGAGAGAGGAAGTGTCCCGGGAGTTCGATATCCAGGACCACTCCAATTCGAAGTATTGGAATCAGTACGAAATACGGTACATCTTCCAAACTGTAAAGAGGGGAACTGGTGTGCTGGAAAGAACATCGCCACCGATGTCTTCTGCATTCAATACGACAATCAAGTTAGTCATATGTAGGAAGTAATCTTGAATGTTTTTCTAAGGCATTACACCTCTCACTTCCTGAGACGAGATCTGTTCCTGAGGTACAGAAGACAATTCCTGCACAGAAGACTGAGTCAACAGCGTCAAGATCGACTCCACGAGGACATCTTAATGGAGGAGATCAGGAGCGTGTTCGCATACTTCCCAAAGACGTGGCGGCCAGCCCAATAATGTGCCCATCTCTAACTTTCTACGGTACCTGCCTGCCTGCCTGCACCTGTTTCACGAACTCATGCAAACGATTCAAGAACAACAAATGCTGCCACTATCGTTTCAAGATAGCAAGCAGGTGTCACTGCTGCCCAAGAGAGGAAACATGAAGAAGTTTACTCCATTGAAGGGCAATCTCCATCCTAAATTCGGATGGAGAGGTGGTTGGCCTAGATCTGATCCGACCATCTAAGTCCAAGTCATCAGTAATCTCTTCAATGGTGATATGTGCGGTATGGAGATCGCATGTCTGACAATGTGAATTGTACCCAAGCACCACCGATACAGTCGGTATTTCAGCGGAAACATGGTTCTGGGTTTCGTGGATATGGAGAAGACTTTCGACATCAAGGACTACGGGATACTGCTGAAACTGGGCTTTCTAGGATACTTTACTCACTATGAGGAGAAGATACCCAAAGAGCGGCCCTTCAAGATTCACACCAACAGAGAGGACAGACGCAGTTCGGATGGAGTGAGTAGTCCATCAAGGCAATGCTCTCAGTCTGCTGCTGTTTGTCATCTACATGAAGGCTGTGTCAGCACTAGCTGACGGAAAAGGACAACTCAAAAGTATTATAATGGACGACGACAGGCTGACTCATCTGGAGGACGATCTACTCTTCTTTTTGAAATATGACACCATGGATCAGCATGCATTCCTGGAAGTTACTAGTTCTATGAAGAAGGATTGCAGGAGAAAATGCAAACTCACCTGTGTCGACTTCAACATGAAGCAGAGGGCTACCCTATGTAATAGCGATCCACTTCCCAAGGTATTCTACGGAACGGTCTACCCAATCGACAAGACTCCACTATGTGTAAAACAAACTTGAAAAAAGCTTTCATGAAGAGAATAGGTGAACTCAAACTGTTGTGCCTCCGGCAAGAAGATACTGGGCCCGAAATGAAGTCATTACAACACTCTGCGCAAACCATGGACGCGTGACAACTCCTGGAACCCATCTAGAACTGAGATAGGTGACTATTTGTAACTCACAGAGCACACTCGAAGATATTGAACAACTCAGGTGGTCTGGTGCCAGTTCTAATTGGCAAAACAGAACAGTGGGTAGACATGGACCCCACTTGGAAGAGGAAGCAGGCAGTGTTGAGGACTCTTCAGCTAAAAATAGTGCCTCGTAGCAAGGAAATTTGGAATGAAAAGTGATCTTGGTGGTTCCTTACCTTCTTATCGTCTTACGACGTAGATATAGATAAACTAAAGATCCAGTCTGAGACTATTCGGGAATGAGAACAGTTGGCCACCAATGGCAAGATACGACCGCTCCGACTGTCAAGAAATCATTGGACCATTTATACACAGGAACTGCCAAGTCTGGAAAAATCAGAACAACCTCGCGTGGTCCAAAAACGTGAATTAGAATCTTTGGGAGTTCCTTCCTCCAGAAGGTAATCATGGAGTCCTCTCCACGGATACAAAACGTTACGGAATTTGGAACGTGAACCTGCAAGCGGCTGGAGTGTCTATCCAATCGCTTACAGAAAGGGCGACACTCAGGTCGACCTTCTTAGGTTTTACCACTGAGGAATCCTGGGCGACTCGAGAATTGAGTCCTGGACTGGTGATACTTAAGACGATCTTTGCACGGGATGTGGGGGCAAGAAAAGCCAGCTCTACTGCCCAACGCTGCTCCAAGAATTGAGTAGGTTGAAGGCAGTGACGAGCCTCAAGAGCAGCACAGGGACAGAAATCTTGACGGGGTTGTTTGAAGAGAGCAGCAAGGTTTCTTGATACAATTTTATGATGAAAAGGACCATTGCTCTTTTCGTCATGAGCATCGTGATGAGAAGGGCTAAAATGAGGAACACATGTAAAGTAACGCCTGTCATGGACATCTCGAGAGGAATCGTTCAGAGGGAGATCAGAATCAGGAACCGCAACAGAATCCCAGCTTGGCTCGCTACATCGTGAGAAAGATTGAGGATATAGTCCAAGTAAGTGGAATGGCAAATAATTGACAAAAGTCCGGGAAAGTGTTACATAGTGCTGTGAATGATGATGTTTCTATATAGAAGCAAATATGCAGATATTGTTCTCGTCTATGAGTTGTTAGCAATCATTTCCCCCCATCGCTTGTCCAACCTGAGGACAACTGATTAATGATGCTTATGATATTTAAGCAATAAGCGTATAGTACTGTTTTGTGTTCTTAATGACGGCTTTCGATTTACTCTTATTTTGCTATGATGTGAAGGATTTTGATTTTTAGGATGAGGAGCCATTCAAATTCCAGATAAAAAATTGCATTTTCATCTTTGTGAATTCATCTTGATGAGATGCAAGGAAATGCTTGATTTTCTTTCTTTTTTCCTGCTTCCATCGAAAGAGTCAAAGATATTGATAGAACATTTAGTTTTAAAAAGTTAAGTCTTGATAAATTAAATGAATGAAGTCTTGATACGGGATTTTTATGATTCTTCGTGCGAAAATCGTTATCAGATTGCCATTGTTATGGAAATTAAGAGTCTAATGATTCTTAACAACATTTCCTTTCAATAATACCTCTAGAAGATTTTCACATGGACTATAAAGTTAATAGAAATTTGTTTAACAGCCGTAAATATTTAATTTCTATTAACTTTATATTAACGGTTATTAAACAATTACTATTCATTTTACTATTTTATTATTTTTCTTATTCAGTGTTTCTGAAATGTCAGCCATCGTTAGTGAGGAAATTAATCTCCCAGCGGACATTCGAAAGTCTACAAGAAATCCTTATGGTTTTGGCGGGATCAGTTTTTGAACGCCTCAGCATGCAGAAGAGGAAGGGGGATGAATTTAATCAATCATCTCGCAAAAGTGTATATTCTAAGAAGTCCAAGTAAGTTGTACTCTTGATGTTCTCTAATGATTGTATATCGATTGACTGGTTATTTATAATTAACGAATTTACTTATATACATATCCTCAAAGTATTTTAAAATATAATTGTCTTACAGTATATCACTCAATGCAATTTACCTTTTCTACTCCTCCGCAAACATGAAAAAAAAAAATGTAGTAGAAAACCTAAAAATCTGATCATAAACAGGGATGAAGTCGATGACAGTCCTTCACAATTCGAGCAGGATCTGGCATTTTGTGATGATGAGAATGAATGGGAAGAAGATATGGAAACTCAAGGAATGGTTAGCTAACAGTTTTTAAAAAAATTTTGTTTCTATATGACAGTGCGAATAAAGCAATAGAATCTAATTTCAGTTCGTAGTCGTGTTATGAGAACTGAGTATAATATTCATATAATGAAACCATTAGCAGTCAAAATCATTAATTTCTGATTATGAGAGGGTCACTTTGTTTACTCAAGAAACCTAAAGTAAAGCTTTATTCATTTTTCACAATGAATTTTAATCCTGCATGAATTACAGATAGTCGTAGACTGTTGATGGAAATGAAAATTACAATTGTCGTTTTGCACAAATTGCATGTTTGACTGGGCTAGATCCTGTACATGCAGTATGTATACCTTTCAAGTATGATAGCATAGATAATGTGATTTATATTGCTCATAGGCCTCCAGTTTGCTAGAATGCATAAGGAGACTATATTTATTTATTTATTTTCCCTTTTTGATCTTCTGCAAATGGTCACATAATACTAACTGCCCTACATCATTTCCTTGATACCAGTGTCTTTGAATTTCTTGGTCTTGGTAAAGATTTATGTTTGTCTCATTAATTAAGAGGGCAATTTATAATTTCATCTGATATTGCAGAATATTAATGAATTAAATTATTCAGTTTCTGATTGAGTCATGAAGTAATTTGAAATGAATGCAGTTGGGTCTGTCATTGTTATAGAGCAGTTGATGTATTGTTTAAAAGATCATCATTAAATTGAGCTTAAATTGTGATTTTGATAGGGGCCTGATGTTTCCAAAATAAATGCAAGATGGGACAGACCAGTTTTAAATTCTTTAAATCCAGAAGAGACTGATGTCATATTTCAGCAAATTGACATTGACTACTATACAGGTATTGGGTGATTTCCAGGCTTTTTATGTTTTAAAATTTTTGTACACAGTTGGTTTTTGTATTCTCAACTGACTGGTTTTCCTAACATTCTAGGTTCAGATACTATGTTAGATAATTTGATGTATGTTGAAAAGACATCACCAGTCATAAGACTGTTTGGTGTCACAGATAGTGGGATTTCTGTTTGCTGTCATGTCCATGGATTCCTTCCTTATTTTTATGTTATGGCTCCTTCAGGTTTTCATCCAGGATTACAGGATGCTTTTGTGGTACTGTTTTCATTAATTAGCATGCAGATTTTGGAAATCAGTTATTGTTTCAGACAGCCTTAGATGCAGCTTTACAGAAAGATGCTAGATCAGCTAAAGATAAGAAACTTAAGTTTGTCAATAATGTGCAGCTTGTAAAAAAAGAGTCTTTGTATGGTTTTAATGGAAACCATAAGATCATGTTTCTCCAAATCACCGTTCAACTCCCTAAATTTGTTCCACCAGCTAAGAGACTTCTGGAAAGTGGTGATGTTTGTGTGCAAGGCTTTGGTAGCTGCCACTACAAGCCATTTGAAAGTAATATCGATTTCCAACTAAGGTGAGCAAATTGTAATGTGAGAAATGAATAACGCTGCATTTCAGGTTCATGATAGATAAGCATATAGTGGGTTGTAATTGGATTCATATTCCTAAAAGATGTTGGAAAATCCGCAGTCCTGATAACTATCTTTCTTGCATGTCATATTGTCAACTGGAAATTGATGTTCACTGTGAACACCTAATTTCTTATCCACCAGATCAGTGGGCAAATATTGCTCCCCTGCGAATTTTAAGTTTTGATATTGAGTGTGCTGGAAGAAAAGGTAAGCAAGTATGCTCTTGATTGTCTCTTTTTAATTTGTATGTCTCTTTTTGTGTTTGTTTGTTTTTTCTGACCGAATGCCAGCATATGAACTTAATCTCTATGATTAAAACGTTTCTCTAGGTATCTTCCCAGAACCAGATAAAGATCCAGTGATACAGATTGCTAATATGGTTATTCGTTATGGAGACAAAGATCCCTTTATAAGAAACGTCTTCACCCTAGGCAGTTGTGCGCCTATTGTTGGTAGTACTGTTTTGTCATTCAACACCGAAAGTGAATTACTTCAGGTAAATTGTTTCCTTTGTAGCAGATTTGAACATCACAGAAACTGTAGAAATGGTCTGCTTTTGTGAGACAAGTGGATCCTGACATCCTCACAGGCTATAATATCCAAAATTTTGATCTTAATTATTTATTGACAAGAGCCAAACATCTGAATATTGATTCTTTTCCCTTTTTGGGGCGAATCAGGAATGTCAAGTAAGCAATAATCATAGAATTGATGGAAATCACTAAGAAACAAAGGTCCTTGGTAAAAGCAAGCATTCTGGAAAGCAAGCAGATGGGAAAGCGTGAAAATAAGAATATTAACATTGAAGGGCGTATCCAATTTGATCTACTTTTGGTAAGCACACGACAAAAAAAGGTTTTCCTTGATGCTCCACATTTCACCCTATATTTACATTCCCTTGTTATCCTTTTCTTCTGCTCTGGATGTGATTTCAGCTCTGTTGGATCAAGGTTGTATTTATGGAGATTATAATTGCAGTTGTTGAATCTGATTGTTCCCTACCATTGGGTTTTCAGTGACAGTGCTTTGAATAGTTGTTGGAAATCTGCGAATATTCACAACTTATTTCATCACGGTTTTTTATGGTTTCAGATTTTGGTTTTGTATGCTAATGTCTACTTTGTAAATTTGGCACGATTTTTGCTTCTATTTAATGAGCTTGAGAATGCGAGTACATTCTTTCATTGTTAAAGTGAGCAACTTGTGGTAGAGGTTATTTGCTGAGTGGAAGAAATTAACAAATTTGAAGAAGGAGCAAAACTAGGAGAATGGAATTCTATAGGAATGATAAGCAATGGAGCAACTTGCCTCAGTGAATTGATTAATAATTATAAGACTAATAGAAATGTCTATGAAAAATGAGTCATTTCATGTTAATATCCAGTGGATGAATTATGTAGGCACATTTTGGGCTTATGGACAAATGTAAAATAAGAACAAAATAGATATTGTTCAGGAAGTCTGAAATACAAAGACGCATCAGGTTGAGTTATTTGTAATTAACTTGTCTGATTCTAAAAAAAATTCTTCACATTATGGGACACATTCATTTAAGGGAAAATTCTCATCCCAACTTAGTAAATGTATATACTAAATAGACTCTTGAAAGGTAATGAAACAATGTTTTGAAAAGTTTCATTTTGGTTGGGGACAATAGAAACTAGCTTCAATTTGCTCTTTCTTGTAAAAGATGAAGTATTTTGCTTCAAGCAGAAAGGTACAGCTAATGAAAGAAAGAAGATAAATAATTGACAATGTTATTGTGCACAATAATTTAATTTTCGATCATTCAGGTGTAAGCATAAAAGAGTTCTGCTTGAAAATTGTGTATGACAAATATAAAGTACCAAAGGAGCATGTTGAAATTCGTAATAGGAAAGTGAATTTTTTATGCAATAGTCCTGAAAGTGCGACATTAGGATTAATGATTTTTTTAATTCATTAAAATTCATTGTTACTGTTTGCTTAGTGTACTTGAGTTTGAGCTTTCCTTTGTTTACTATGCTAATTTTCTTTTCATTTGCTAATTATTTTTTCATTTGGAAGGAAAAGACGCACTTCACAAAACTTGTTTACAAGAATTGCATGATAGTTGAGCTATTTGATGTTGAACCCTGCATCTGTGTAATTGCATGACAGTTTTTTGTGAACAGGGGATTATTAAATATTTTGGTAGAACAGACGTTTATTCACAAACTATTCTCTTTAATGGCGAAAAGACATTAATCTTCTATAATTTCGCACAGTTTTTTCACCTTTCGTTTTTATTCTTGAGTATGTAGGCACGAATTAAATTTCTTGGTCAGATTCTTCTACGAGACTATAAGCTTCGGTCATATACTTTGAATGCGGTTAGTTATCATTTTCTGCAAGAACAGAAAGAAGATGTCCATCATTCCATCATAAGTGACCTTCAGCAAGGAAATGAAATAACGCGTCGTAGGTTGGTTCAACATCAATCTATATTCTATTCATTTGTCTTTGTACAGACTGGCCGTATATTGTTTGAAGGATGCCTATCTCCCTTTGCGGCTGCTGGATAAACTCATGTGTATCATCAATTACATGGAGATGGCAAGAGTTACAGGTGTCCCTCTAGCTTATCTGTTAACTCGAGGTCAGCAGATCAAAGTGGTTACACAGCTTCTTCGTAAGGCAAGTATATCCATTCTTTGCTTTTGCATCCTATGTTTATATTCAGGCTAAAGAACATAACTTGTTGATGCCTGTGCACCGAACAGAGCCAGGAGAAGATTTTGCTGGTGCAACTGTTATTGAGCCAATAAAGGGTTTCTACAATGTTCCAATTACAACTCTGGATTTTACCTCTTTGTATCCATCAATCATGATGGCTCACAATCTATGTTACACCACGCTTCTTAATAATCCACAAACTTTTGGGTATCATCACAAATCAAGTTGACTGATAAACAATTGTTTACTAGCCTTTCTGAGGATCAGTACACCCGTACTCCCACTGGCAATATGTTTGTCAAAGGATCAGTTAGGAAAGGTCTGCTTCCTGAAATCTTGGAAGACCTACTTGAAGCAAGGAGAAAAGTTAAATTAAATCTTAAGAAAGAGACAGACCCATTTCTCCAAAAAGTTTTGGATGGACGTCAGCTGGCTCTGAAGATCAGTGCTAATTCAGTATATGGTTTTACTGGTGCACAAGTGGGCAAGCTGCCATGTCTTGAAATCTCTTCAGTAAGTTTTGAGTGCACACTTATATATAGTTATCCCACAGAGTGTTACTGCTTTTGGTCGCCAAATGATTGATGATGCCAAGACTTTGGTAGAAGATCATTTCACCATAGCTAAGGGATTTGCCCATAATGCACAGGTAGTCAATTAGATAGAATAACCTTTAAGTTAATAGTTCGAAGGTCATTTATGGTGATACTGATTCAGTGATGATAAAGTTTGGGGTGTCAACTGTGAAGGAAGCTATGGATCTTGGAAAGCAAGCAGCAGAATATGTATCAAGTCAATTCCTGAAGCCTATTCACTTAGAGTTTGAAAAGGTACTTGTTGCTTTTTGTGATTTTACTATATGTTGTTGTGCTAGGTGTATTTTCCTTACCTTTTGATCAACAAAAAGCGTTATGCTGGCTTATATTTTACCAATCCCCACCATTATGACAAAATGGATTGTAAGGGTATTGAAACAGTTCGGCGTGACAATTGTCCTCTTGTTGCTAATTTAATCAATACATGTTTGCAAAAGATTCTTATTGACAGGTGAGTTAATCAAGCTGTAATCATAAAGGCACTGTGCTTGCAGAGATCCAGACAGTGCTGTACAGTTTACTAAGCAGACAATTTCTGATCTGCTATGCAATCGTGTTGATATTTCTCAGTTGGTAATTACTAAAGAACTTACCAAGACAGATAAGGAATATGCAGCAAAGCAGGCCCATGTGGAACTGGCACATAGAATGAAAAAACGAGACCCAGGCTCAGCTCCAAGTCTGGGAGATCGTGTGCCCTATGTTGTTGTTGCATCTGCAAAAAACATACCTACTTATTTGAAATCTGAGGTATGATATTTAAGAGGCATTTGCATCCAAATTGTTTATTGAGATGTGTAAGTACAAAAAAGTGCAATTGCTGAATCTTAGGTGATATTGTTCACAATATGCATTATTGCATAGTTGTATTTCAAATTGTCTCTTTCAAAAGTGTTTATGGCAATGATGCATCAGTTGATTTTTGTTTGATATCATTTATTTTAATATCTCTTTTGAAGTGTTTAATGTTGCTTTGCTGTTTCCAGAATTGCATGATTCTTTGAAAAGTACCTTTGATGCAGCAACTGCTTTGAACTTTCCATTGCATTTTCCTTTCGTAAAACTTGCTTTTATCCATGTTAAGGCGGTCTTTTTAAAAAGTGTACTTGAAGTTTTTGATTTTGCATTTTTTTTTTTGCATAAGTAGTCAAAGAATATTGCCAAGTTTGGTAACTTTTTATGATCTCTCATTTTATTTCTTATTAGATTCATTATCATTATCCATTAGGTTTTTGCTTATCAACTCAGATCTTATTGATGCCTTTGTACCGAAAATAGCATTTTTCCTCCATCTAATTTTATAATAGATGCATCTCTAATAATCTTTTTATTTACTTTGTAAATTTTGATTGTGGTTCACCAATCAGAGTCATACATGAAATAAAATTGGAATTAAGAAATAAAATAAAGCATCAGTTGATTTAGAGGAAAGATTTGCATATTTTATATCATACTATTGCAAACTGACTATGAGAAACCAAGAAAACTAAGCAACTAAGTGCTTTGGAAATGCTTGTAGCTTTCCATTTTAGTATTGAGTTTTCAGTAGATGAAATTTTTAGATTGCTATGTGTGCGTAGCGAAAATATTACTTTAGGAAAGCAATCAAACATTTGAAATAAGTTTTGAGAAGAGCCAGCAGAAAAAACCGGTAAGAATTTTCAAATAATAAAGGTAGAGACACTTTAAAAGTTATGATGTAACCTTAACAGTTTGGAAAGTCCTTCAGCATGATAACATCATTGATCATCTTTTATCTTTCATGTGTCTTGAAACAACAGTGTGTAATAGCAAAATTTTCATAATCCTACTTTTTTGGTTCATCATTTTTCTTGGCTAGTTATCTGATTTTCGTACAGTAAATGAGTAACAGATGCAATGTTAGTGAGTGCAACAATTAAAAGTAATTGTTAGTTGACACTTTCGTTCGATAATTGCTTTTCCTATAATCTGGAAACAGCTGATATTGAATATGAATTAAAATGGTAAAGAACAGCATCTTTGTTTACAAGAAAAGAATAACCCAGAATATGAAGTCAAAGGATGTTTTTGTATCCCATAGCAACATCTGTTCAGATTTCTGCATTTCAAAGTGCAGTATGTAGTATTGTATTTTTTCTAATTAAATTCTATTTGACTGTATTTCACCTTTGCAGCTTTAATTGAAGTTTTAATAGATGTTGTAATTAGTTCAAAGTGTCAAGTATAATGTAATGCTTCAGTGTTTTGTGGCTTTGTATCCTGTTCTGAAAGTCCTCAAAGTTCTGGAAAAATGCAGTCATTAAGTTTACGTCAAATGCCTTTGTTTTGTTAAATTTTGAGTTAAAGTCTTAGAATTGAAATTGGATATTTGGAAACTTGGTTTAGTCCAAAAAGAACTTCTGGAGTTTGGAAGTTGTAGGGAAAGCGAATGTAAAAATAATGGCATTCTTCAATGTGCATAAAAAATAAATAGAATTGAAAAACTATCTATACGATATGTTTAGACTAGAAAGATTAAGAAAAACTTGGATGCTTTAGATCAAGCACAAAAATAACTGATATTTAGCCTTAGAAATCAGGAATCAATTCTTGATTTCAAGTTTACATATTTACATCCTTGAATTGTTTGCAATAATTACGTGTATGCACAAATGAAATGTGAATTTATGTGGCAGTTTTCTATGCTGTTGCTTTCCAGTATTGTTAGATTCATCAAAGCAACAGTCATGTTTTATTTAACTTTCATACTTCAAGAGTTGTGATGCAAATTATTCTCTGTTTTTCCCCTTATCAGCATATCTAAATTCTGTCATCTTCAAAGATAACTTGCAAATGAATGTTTTCTGAGTTGACTGCTTTATTTTGATTTTGAGGTTCTGTTCAATGGTTTCAAAAGAAAAAAAATTTTCCTTCTCATTCTGAACATTTCAGGATCCAATATACGTATTGGAAAATAACATCCCCATAGATTATGAATATTATTTAAATCACCAATTAAATCAGCCTTTGCTTCGAATTTTTGAGCCAATTTTGGGATCGAAAGCTGAGTCAATTTTAATGAGTATGCACATCATTATAGTGTTTTTTTTTTACTAAATTTTCTTAGGAGGAGAACATACACGGACAAAGACATTTGTTACATCAAAAGTAGGAGCATTGGCAGCCTTTATCAAGAAACGTGCTGTCTGTATTAGCTGTCGCTCCTTATTAGAAAATGAGGGAGATGTTCTGTGTTCACACTGCCAAACAAAAGATAGTCAAATTTTCCTCAAGGAAATCACTCATCTAAGAGGGCTTGAAGACAAATTTTCCAGATTATGGACAGAATGTCAAAGATGTCAAGGTAGTTTGCATCAAGAAGTGATCTGCACCAAGTAAGAATTTGCAACAGTACTTTCATCTTCAATTTTTGGTCTCTAGTCATGATTGTCCCATCTTTTATATGCGGAAAAAGATTCAAAAGGACTTGATAGCACAAGAGGCAGTCATCCAAAAATTCATCAGAGTTCAGATATAAGAAAATGCAGAGTGAAATGAACATGGGAAAACCTTCACATCATTTTTCAAGATACAGGATCTCATATTTTTTTTAATCTCCGGAAAATTTTCTCAGGCATTGGATGATTGCTTTGGTTTATTTTGCAGTTGTATTAATTTTTTTTCTTGACTTTTGTGATTTTGGAACCAGTTAGAGATGTCATTTCCATGAAGTGTATTTTAAAAATTGCAGAATTGCGACCATGTTTGGTAATTTATGAACAGAAGATATAAAATACAAAAATACATTTTGTTTGACAGCAATCGCATGCATGTCCCTAATAACCAGTGATTCTCACAAATAGTTCTTCGTCCGGTTCCAGATACTTAGCCAATCCATCGGCATTCTTCACTAGCTGTGTGGAGGGACCCTGTCATGCGGAATCAGTCCGAACTTCACCCTCAGATACTCAAATGCTTACCCTCAGATTGCACTCTTTCTTACCCCGGAACTCTAAGGTGGTCATCGAAGGTGTGATGCACAGAGCTTTTCACCACAGATTACCAGTTTAACAAGTTTTGCACGTGAATTGCGTGCACAGCTTATTCACTTCCGTGTTTTGCCTCAGACATTTCTTGTTTGAGGATAGGTGAGCGTTGAAGTTTCCTGCATTAGGTGGGTTTCTCTGTGGCCAGTGCTCGTGGACCAGTAGTTTTGCAAGACTTCGAAGAACTCTTAGATAAGTGCGAGATCAATCGAGTTGAAGCACTGGCTAACAACCTGCCCATTCGTCTGTTCTCGTCGAAACGAACGCTTGGCACATTTTTCGCCACAGCCAGCTTTACAGGGAATTAGACTTCAGACAATCTTGCAGAGTAGTACCACGAAAATAGCTTCCTGTGTACGCTGCCTTCTACCACTGCAACTGCTATTTAGTACGTCCATCACTCCATTGGAGGCATTAGGAATTTCCTGGAGAAGTGCAAGTTTGAAGAAACAGCGCGTTTGCTACTGTGGGTCGCTTTAAATCTTCCTGCAGTTTTCCGACGTTCTAACGAAATGCAGTGAGATGACAAGCTGTTCTCCACATTGCTGCGTGTGAGGAATGGATCTGTCATCAGGCAACTTCCTCCTCCACAAGAGCAGCTTTGGCGTTATCCTAACCCTGCTTCATGGAGCTGCCATTCATTACACTTTCTCCTGTCTTTCCTCGGTGCTTAGTGTGACACGGCAGTTTCCACTCCCTTGCCTTCTTAGGGGACTGCAATTGATGGCCACCCAGATACTTCGCGTTTGCGGGCCTTGGGTGCACACCCACTTGCAAGGTGTCTACCTCCTCAGCACCATCATCTAGAACTTCATTTCGTAGCCCGTAGACTGTACATGGGGTTCACGCAGCTTGTGGTGTGGCACGCGTTTGCAGTATGTACATTACGTCGCTCGCTTCGTTAATGGACTTCGGACGCGCTGGCAGGCTGGCGGTTTCGGAGCAGTACTCTGCAGAGGCATCGTCTTGGTACCACCTTGCACTTTTGCATTTTGGAAACAGTATGGCCTGCCCTCCGCTACAGGTCGTTGCATTTTCTTTTTCGCAGTGAAGTTGATGGGTTGGGTGTGGCGTTAGTCTGTGCAAGCACTGATTTCTCTTGTTGAGTTTGCTTACGAGAATCCTCCCAGTCGCGCTTGGGAGACTATGGAAAACAAGAAACAAAGGTAAAAAGTGGGTTCCTACTCCGCACTAAAACATTTATTAGAGATGGCTCTGAGATCAGCTGCGTGTAAGGGCTGGAGCAAAGAGGTGTGGAGGTAATGAATAAGTAAAAATAAGCAATGGAGGGAGAGCTAGTTTCGTCGACCGGCCCACCAGCTTCGTGGCTCCTGCTGCGGGTCACGAGACCACTGATCCACCTGGATGGCAACTATTGTTTCTCTCCCGTAGGAAAGATAATGCTGTGGCTAGGGAGATGAAAGCGGCTTTAGCCCACTTTTGGTTCCTTTTCGCTTCCTCCCGGGAGACTGCTCCCAGCTTATGGGTGGATGTATCGACTATGCTCCGGTGCGTGTGATGAGGATCCAGCTGCCAACTGCCTCCAGACTCCAAGCGTTGTAGTTTGCAGAGAAACAGCATATCCAGTGATGTTCTTCCCATGGGCAGCGATTTGCCTCAGGGGGAACCCAACCACCTTCATGCACAATCGACAGTGCGCCTCAGCATTTCGCGGGCAGGCAGGCACCAATGCTTCATCCTGTTCTCAGCCATCAAGGACATCATTCTGAACTAGAGATGTACTCCATCTTCGTAAAAGTGAGGATGTGTAGCGCTGTATCCTTTCGTGGCTCAATCATAGTGTCTTTGTGGCAATCCTTCGACCTTCAAGAGGTCCATAGTTTTTTCTGCAGGTGTCCGTCCAGTCTTATATGGAAGGAGAGAAAGCAAAAAAAATGGGGAGGAGGAGGGAGTCCGGAGAAGGGAGACAACGATAATGTTCAACATGTAGACAGGTTCGACAAGGAAAACTTGGGATGGGCCGGTGTCCTTTCTGTCATTTGGAAGGGATGCTGGACTCGCCATCCTGACATTGAAGAGGATGGAACCGCAGTTCCATTTACGAAGACTTGCCTTGATGAGGAAGGCATGGAGCCAGCAGTGGTGTCTCCCCGCTCACCACATTTTGCGGCGAGCGGCTGGCTGCGAGGGACTAGCGTTCTTGCTTTTTCGCAACTGGAAATGGCTAAGGCGCTTGGGGTTGAGCCCTGAAGCAGCTCGCCTCGCCGCCGGAGTCCAACGAGCGGATCTCCCGCCGCCTTCTGGACTTTCATCCTGGCGAGCAGGAGTCTGTGGACTCTAGGGCTCGGCTGACTAGCATCAGCATGGAAGATCTCGTTCGGTTATCGATTCGCAACAATGACCCTGCAAGGAATCGTTGGAGAACTGACCTAGTGCACTTGTGCATTCGCCACACCTTTGGCCACAGCGCTGTCTTCCCTATGGAAAGCAATGGCAGTTGCCTACTGGCAAGGTAAAAGTTCTGTTCCTTCGTGGGAAGGGGAAAAATAGGCGGGTGCTCCACGAAAGTGGTGGCCGACGCGGCTATGTCCTGCTTGCAGGAGAAGGGACTCCGCCTCTGGGTCGAGTGTGCTCCCGGAATAACTTTGTGCCCCTCCCTTGTGGTTTGAACAATACTGACCTCTTTCCCCCTCCGTTGGCAACACGACGTGATTCTGTTCTTGCATTGGGGTCTTCCCTGCAACAAATGCATGCACAACGTGACGAGTGGGTGTCATTCTGGAGAGTGCGCCAGGCACCCCTGTAGGGAGATCGCATCGCTCCCCCACTTGCTGATGAGCTGCCGCGTCATCAGTCCATCGTGGGAGAGGCCGGCTTCAGCAATCCTTCACCCGGAAGATACGCCGACTGAACTGCTGCGACGCTTCTTTACGCGAGAGGGGATCTCGTCTGCAGCCGTGATGGCGACTTCGTGTTGCATCCGCGGCCGCCCCACGGCCCGATACTCGCTGGAGCTGCGCCAGAGGCAGCGAGAGGCTGCTTGCATCGCTATGGTCGACCCAGAGAAGGCACGCAGGTGGCCTCATCTGAAACAGGGAGTCAGCAGGGAGATCAGCAACATCGCAAGAAGAATTCAGAAGCGAGGCAGCTAGCCCGGTGTTCCTATCTCCACCTCCCGTTAGGTCCTTCGACTCCTTCAATGCTACCGACAATTTCTTCTTTGCTGAGAGTCAGAGAGTTTTCCCCAGATAAACCCCTTTTCATTCTTTTTTTTATTTACGAAACACATAAAACTACATTCTTTGTTCTTTTTGTGGTTCTATTTTTTTATTAAAATAAAAGCCTCGGCGCAACCGAGTGAAAAGCTTTGGGAACGCGACGTAATTACCTCATGTTCAAACGCTACCATTCACGCACTCTGGAGTAAAGCGAATCCCATCAAGGAGTTCCACTCCATCTAGTGGGCTCTCTGCGGCACGCATTTCTTTCGAGAAGTGGAAGATTCTCCACAGAATGATGATCAGTAGAAAATCTATCGATCTTTGGTTTGTAGAAAAGCCCAGGTTTTGAGAAGAATGTGGCGAAACGCGACACCAAGAAAAGAGATGCCTCAGAATCCAATGTTGCGGCCCAACGCAGCTCGGACATACAAGACAGGCATGGTTGATGTAGAATGAGAAGGTATCTGCGACTAGAGGCATCACCTTTGCTCAAGGAGGATCCAATCATGAGTCGAAGATCCTCTCGAATAAAATTCCTGGGGAAGCCAACGATTAATATTAACGATGCCTTCCAGGAAACGGTGTCCAGAAAGGCTAAGAGTGAGTGTTATCACAAGAGACAAGGAGAGCTTGTGGAGGACGCTGAACGCTCTGTGTACCCAAAAGGACGCTGAGCTATCCCACGCCCGACAAGCGTGTCAGACTCATCGTGATGCACCGATTTCTCAGACCTGCAAGGTCATTTTAGGAAGCCATGTTGTCCCTGCAATCGTCGACTTCAACAAGTACAAGTGAGAACGACAGAGGATGCGACTGACAGAGAGCGTTGCCTTAGGCAACCATCAGCCACCTCCAGCTCACAACTCCCGACTCAGAGAAGGAGTTCGAATCCGGTGCGACCAAAGGCGATGCTTCAACCACCTCGCGAAGGCGCAAGTCCAGTTCCCGGAGATGGGAAACCGCCGGGGTGGGGGAACAGGAAGGGAGATGGAAGTGTCCTCGGGAGACACCTCAAAAAAGGGATGCAACCGCGAGGGCGATCTCAGCCGGCAAAGGCAGAAGTCCCTGGACAATATGCTGGCACCCTCCGTGTACCTGTTCCAGCCGCCAGAGGTTCAGGCAGGATCTTCCCCGTCATCTTCCCAGACAAAACGCGCAACCTTGCCTCCCCTCGTCGCTTTCGCATCGCCTGTTGGAATGACGAAAAGAGCCGCGCGGAAGTGGGCCCTCTGCGCTCCCTCGACCTCCCTCTGCTTCGCCAGATCTCATGGCAGGAAATCGTGGACATCGAGAGAAGTGCGGGGGGAAAACTGCATTGGAAGGATGGCACTGCTCACTTATACAGAGTGGCCTTCTTTTTGAAGCGATTGTGCAGTGTCCTCGTTAAAATGCGCCTCGCGCATTTTAACGAGGACTATCGATTTGGGCAGCTTCTTCTGAAGTGGTCCAACTCGATCGATCTCGTCATCAAAAACATCTACGCACCGAGAGGTACGCTGTACGACAGCACCAGGGCTCAGCTTTTCTGTGACCTCGGTAGCAGTAAGTACTCAGGTGCGACTGGATATCGTAATAGGAATTCCCTTCCAACAAAGGTACACTGCCTGGAGCGTTCGCAGGTTCACACATTAACAAATTTCGATACGATATCTTCAACCCAAAATCGCCTCCCATTTTAAGAACCTGACATTCCTAACGTCAACGGCTCCACCTTGTAACGAACACCGACCAACTTCACATATTGGAAATACCTACAAAGATCCTGCAGATTACGATCGCGCAGACTTGACAACAAATCTTGCAACTCCCGATAACTAAACATCCAAGCTGTATTAACTTTTCCACCTGTCTTCATTCTGTGACAACAGTAGTGCACACATTCTACCATAGACATTCTCTCCACAGCTCTCTTCAAATAGCTTAGCTTCCACTTTAACGGACGCGATACTCTCCTCTTCTTCCATCTAAACTTCTTCAACCACTTCTGCTCAAATACCCTTCTACGTCTCAGAAATCTACGCTTTTTCGTCACACCTCCTGACACCTTCCACTTACGTTTCCTAGAGACTACCAAAGCCATAGACTCCTGCCTTCGGCAGAGTCGACTGCCTACTGACTCCTCATCAACCATACACACGTTATTGTACCCCCCTCTCCATCATACACAACCGCATCAGTCTTCCACGTACATTTTTAGGACTCCCCGTCCTCCACGATCACGTTGCGACTCGCATGACACGCTTTTTGCCCGCATTCCTGCACGCACACGCTCACACGCCCACCACACAAAAACAATAGCCAGCCAAACAGGTTTACTGTTACCATATCAGAATTTCAGCAAAAACCATAACACCATACACCACTTGAATGCGCATCATCTCGGTATATAAGAGATCACCACTGGTTTTCGTAGTCTTACGCAAGATGCCCTATACTGCATTTACGCATTGGTGCCTAACTTTAATCAATTGCTCCGAAGATGAAGTCCAAACGATTAAAAAGTGGTGCAGACTTCATTGCCCCTTCCCTCTTATCGCCGAGGGAGAAGGTGAAGGAGGAACTCCACACCTGCAAGGCTACCTCCAGCTGCACGAGCCGAGAACATTGCCTCAAATACGAAGACCACCATCTCCAAGTGCCATCTGGAACACGCGGAAGGATCCGCTACAAGCAACCTCCAGTACTGTAGCAAGCAGGATCCCCATCCGTGGGCCTACGGCTGCCTGGATGACAACCCAGCCGAAGAAAACTACGAGAAAAAAATAACAAATTTTTTATTCCTTTTCACATCATTGCTTTGTTCTTTATTTTCAGATTTTGCAGCTTCTCAAATCTGTAACGAGAAATACATCCTCGAGAACCACACCAGGTTCTATTCAAGAAACATCAATTTCATCAAAGAGTGCTTTCGGATATATCGGAACGATACCGTAACGAACCCATTGGCTTCACTACGTTTACGCACATGGCAACTTGATGTCATTGAGCTGTTACGAAGACCACCACATCCCAGCAATATTTACTGGGTTGAGGACTCGAAAGGGAAACGCAGGCAAAACTACCTTTGCCAAATTTCTCTTCCTACACAGAAAATCACTATATATGCAGAGCTGCAAGAAAGCAGATGCAGCACACCTCTACAATGGTGAGCCCATCACCGTCTTCGACTTCACCCGCGACGCTAAGGAGCTGGTCCAGTACGGGTTCATTGAATCTCTAAAAAATGGCATCCTCTTCGATCCCAAATACCAGAGATCCATCAAATATTACGAAACCTCACATGTCATCGTCTTCGCCAACTGGGAGTCCGATTACTCAAAACTGAGCTACGATAGGTGGATCATAGACCTCGACATCCACTCCAATCGTAAGCAAACAATCTGTGTGCTGTGGTGTACACACTAGTGCGGGCCCGTGCGTCGCTCACCTGATAGGAAGAGAATTTAAATTCGTCTGCTGTCGAGTGGCAAGTGGGCGCAGGTGCATCATGTGCAGTTCTGCGAGCAGTTTGCATCCGTGAATGCATGTAGCTTGTTGGCACCTGGGAGGTCATCGATCACATCTTCCTCGATGAACACTTATGTTCTCGAATGGACAGTCGAGAAAGAGAAGCGTCAGTTCTCTAGGACCACCTCAGACTCGAGCTGGAGTTGTGGCAACCAGGAAAAGGGCCACCAATTAAGGTGGGGTTGTTGTTTGGAGATTGGTTGAGTCATCCGGGAGCTGCCCAAATACTCGGCGGTTCTCTTCCTGGCTTCACCATTCGCAGACTCGAAGATTGGGAATTGCCCAAGGTCCCGGTCCGAAAGTTTTACGAGTGTTTCTAACCCCTCGACCTCCCCCCAGCTGGCTTCGAAGAGGGTGTGCATAACGGCAGCACCGTTTTGCAATCACGCATCGCCTCCAGACATGCCGACGGACGAAGGTTGACAGAATTTATGGCCGGATCCGAGAAGCTGGTCTGGCGGTCTCTGTGCTACCATCTGCTGTACGACTGCAGACAAGGGTATTCGGATCCTTCTGGTATCCGGAGCTCAGTGAAGGACTTCTTGTGCTCCTTCTAAGAAAAGATACAGCTGGAACGAGATGAGATGAGAAGGTTTCTATTTCATCTCCCTCTCTGTGAGATGAAATAGAAACCTTTCCTTACCATGGGATTGTACAAGAAATTTCCTTGATCCTGAAGGAGTTTTCGTTGGATTTCAAGTTTGATCACTGCTTGTAGTTGCATCTCTTCCTCACTGTTTCCCCATCTTGAACAAGAATTTGGCAGGTATAGAGGTATAAGTCGGCTTCAGCGGTCATGCATACTGGACATGGCCTATAATCTGGTTCCTGTGTTGAAGGAGAGAGCCGTACAGGATTCCTTCATGACAAAACATCAGAAGATTGTCTTAGATCTTTGGAGGCAACGAAGGTATTCACAGCACAGTCTCTATGGAAAAATTTTATGGATGGTGCCCATGTACTCCGATCGCCTTCTGCTTTATGTGCCTTTCTAGAGATTGGGGATTCACCTAGATCTGTTGTGTCTTTTGTGCTTGTCAGACATCTCTGGACTTGTAGATTGTCCACTCTTGCATATTGTATTAGTACAATTTCGTACATGTTTCCATTGGTCGAGAAATGTTCGTATCCTTCGATGGTGATGTTTGATTTTCCCTGAAGCATATTTCTTTAGTCCATAGAACGCTTACTAAAAGAAACATCCTCATGACCGGCCCCTTAAGATTTTCTTGTTCTTCGGGACAAATCCTAGGTTCAGGTTGACCTCGGCCGGTGGGATTGATCTTTCTCTACTATCCTGGTATTCCAGACAGGGATGAAAGTGACGTCGGTTCCGGTAAACAATCTTGAGCATGTTCGGTGGAAAATGTGCGGCCGTTCCTCCCAAGAGTTAACGGGACTTATTAAGTGGCTCACATCCTGGATCTCGGTGGCATTGGCAATTTTACGCATCCCAGTGCAGCACTTCAACTCTCATAGAGCACAGAAACCTCAATTCCATTTGCATTTTTTCATACGAGTGTTCCTTGGGGGTTGGTCATTTTCTCCGAGACTTAGTGCAAGGCCATGTCAAAGAGGGACTTGGGTTCGAGCACTTTGTTCCTGAGATTGACCTTCTCCTTTGAAGAGAAGTTCGTTCTGTTGTATTCTTAGTACTCCTTCCTGATGTTATCAACAGTTTCCTTCCATTCGGAGTCTGGCAACGTCTATTCGTCCACTAGTGTGGATTCCCAGGTTCTTCATGCCATCCACTATGCTCAAACCATTTTTCAGGATAGCGGTGTCCGGAATTCCAGCAGGGAGCAGTTTGAATTTTGCTCCGTTGATCTTAAACTCGCGTCTATGTTTCACGTTTCCTTCCAATCTGAGATCTCTGCAATAGTGAGAAGCGTTTTCTTATTTTTGCGTAGGCCAAGTTGGTGACACTTTCCCATCCCAGGCGAAGTCCTCGGTAGACTACCCTTTGTTAAATGGTATGCTATCGCCTCTACATAGAAGACAAAGCTCACGGTACTCAAGATATCTCCTTGGTAACCTCCACTCTCCATCTTAATGTCGTCTGTGTTCATACCATTGAGGGCGACTCAGATTTTGCATTTACACGGTGACCGTATGTCATGAAATTCCTCTGGAAGCGCACCCTCCATGGAATCGTGTGGCCAACCAAATCGAATATCTTCTCAATAACAGTTAGGCTCAGTACCACTTCGTATGCTTGGATGCACGTTCTCTAGGAGAGCTTCGTCACACTTGACGTTTTTTCCCATATTTGTCTTCCTAGGACTTCACAAGATTCCATGGTCGCCGATCCAATCATCTTTTCAACCGATTTTCTCAGATCTTGGCCATGCACTTTGCATCGGAATTCAGGAGGGACAGGGTGTGTCCCCTGAGTCACTGGTTTCAGATCGCCACCTTTTGGGAAAAGCGGCATCCCGTTCCAATCCAGGTAGACCGGTAGTCTCTTCTTCGACTCTGGCCAGCAGCTGGAGGAGCAAGTGGACAGGGAATCAGTCTGCCTCTTTAGCAGGCTGCGCCGAAAATGTGATACCTGGGATGAAACCCTGTCTCACATTTTGGACCACTGAACGAGGCACTCATCCTATCATCAAGACCGACACAACGCCATCATGGGAAGAATGAAGCAAGCCATCACCTCGACAACTGGATGGAGGCTTATATCAGAGAACCAACGAGTCTCAGGAGTGGATTCCTCACTGCCTTCTTTTTTAGCAGGCTGATTCCCTGCCTTGTCTTCTGGTGGAAAATCTTAAATTCCATTGGAACTCTAGGGAGGACATGTCTTAATTTTCACACACAGAAAATTCTTTCACCCAAAATACTCTAATTATTCATTACTTGATTGTATTTTCCATAATTTCATTAGTCATATCTTGGGAAATTGTACTATAGCTTATAATAAAAATCTGCATTTTTCCCTCTAGTGAATACAGTCACAGAGCAAAAGCATTCAAGCTCATTGAAGTTCGCTACTAAATAGCGATCATTAATCAATGTTTGGAGATCAATTTCTGGAATTTCCAAGGATTATTGTTGAGTTGAAATTAGAAGCCTTTAATTCAGACCTCCCAGTTGATCGTTGAATAATTCTTGCTTCTGGAGAACAGAGTAACTATTAATCAAGACTTCTTTGATTACAAATCAGTGGATGATTCACTTGATTTTCTCACATTATAGGAAACCCTCGAAAGAGCACCTCTGTAGAGTTCAATATCATCTAATAAATAGCATTATAGCGTCGAGTAACATAGTAATGAGCATAGTCAGGACCATGAAATACAAAATGGTGAATCATCATCTGTAACTTGGGATGATTCGTTGCATGTTTGAGTTCTGTGTGCCGTGGTTTACACACAAAAGACCTTTTGCAAACGTTGGCTCTTGGATCTTCAGGAAGTGGAACTGCCAGCCCTCTGGGGATGACGACTCGGCGCCCTTATGGGGCACTCAAGTCTGTTGGCTCCACAGGTTCTATTGGAGACTTTTCTTTATTCGAGTAACATCTGAAACCGAAAGGGACTATGGTATAGCTTTTGTTTTCTTCCCAGCAAAATTTCGTTTCGATACCAAGTTTCAAGCTAAATGAGGAGTTTTCCCTCCTTCCAAGGCCCTTTAGCCACGATTCTTCCCGCATGTGGCCGCTTGCAACCATTCCTTTTTTTTTTGCTGAATCGGTCCTCTGCCCTTTTTTTACATTGGAAATAATGTGAAGTTTCATGGAAGTTTCTTTGTGTGCACTTTAAAATCGAGTCTTTCGACGTTGGCCTCATAGTGACCTGGGCACTCACGGATGGCCTTTCCCTGTCAAAACCATATGCTTAATGTTCATCTCACTCGAACCTCGAGTGACGGAGGGATTCTTCATTATTTCCGTATTAAGCAAAAAGTAATTACAAGACGGTCATTAACTTAATCGTGCCCTCGGTTTTCCGATGTCACACCGTCGGGTCGTTTTCGAAATACATTTGGATGCGCGAGTGCGGCTGAAGCTGCGAAAAAGAAGGATCTATGAAAGAAGAGTGTTTATGTTTTTCCCAAAAGATAATTTCTCCTGTTTAGTTCTAGGTGTGCCGTTTTTACGAAACGCCCAACTTTAATCATCAGAGTCACTGATATCGGTGAGTATAAACTGATTTTCGAAAATGTTTTGCGTTTGTTATGTTTATAGGAGTTGTGATGTTTTCATCTTTAGAAAGCCATGTCTGCAATGGAAATGTATATTTTAATCATGAATTTCCATGAAAGCCGTGTCATATTTATGCACTTGTCATGTGAACTGCTGTTTCTAAATATTTAGCAATGGCAGAATTTCAAACGGATACCCAATTAGTGGTGAGTATTGCCCCAAAGAAAGTTTTTTTGGTAAACATAGTGTGTTAATATGTTTTGGAAGCAATACTACCGTATAGGCACCGTGCGGTCACTTCATGACGCAAACATTTGAATGAAATTCAATCAAATCTTATCTGTCTGTTGATATCATACTCTTCTCTGTATCAAATTTCAATGCATGTTTTGCCATATTTAGATGTAAAGTTATTAGTGTTTTAAAAGTGTGTTCATTTTCAGCACGAAATATGCTATTATTGCATTTACAAATACTTTTGCCAAATGCAAGGTGCTTCTATGAAAGGACTGAAGTTGTTTCCAGGCAATGCCGTGTTCCGAAATTTGTATGCCTTGTCACTGCTGTTTCAAGGGAAGATAGAAGATGGGAAAAAGGAGAGTGATCTTTTGATGGTAATCCCTGGCTCCCTAATATAAGTGAAAATAATTTTTCCACATTTCTGTCAAAAAACAAACTTACTGAATTTAGTGGGTTTCATTTAGGCCTTGAGGAAATTTCGGACAATGATGATAATGATTTTGTAGTTTACATGTATCTTGGTTATCCATTAATAGTTTGATTTATTTATGGTGAAAATACTTGACAATAAACTAGGAGTCATTTTCTCATATTTCAAAAGAGTTGCAAAAGGTAATTAGAAAGATGCATACTTTGTGTCATATATATGCTGGAAGCAAATCAAATAGCAAGTCCATTCCAAAATACGCAGAAATTGAATTTCAGGTTTTCAATGTAATTCTATGGTAAAGTTAAGCATTATAGTAAAGTTTATAGACTATCTTATTGCTCCTGCAATAATTAATTGCTGATTATCCCAATGAATTGAATTTTACAGAGAATGGAGAAAAAAAATTGTTTTTGTAATTTTTTCCTCTAATTGCTGATATTTATTTTGATGTAGATCAGCTAGCTGTTTTGAAAGTTCTTTTGTTCCAGTGGAATTTGCAAAATTAATGATAATATTGTTAATTAGTGATACTATAGAGAGCACAGCTGTGGATTGGAGCACATTTTTCTAAATTAATGTATACTTTTATATTATCAAAAGTTGCACAATGTAATCTGTACTCAAAGCATTTTGCAGTTGAGGAACATTTGTAAAGTGCAGTTTTGTTCTAGAATGATGCAAATGTTGGTTTAACATCCTGTTTGATACTACTGTTTGCTCACAAAACATTGCACTCTGGAAATCAAGAAGTAGCTGCTTTTCTTCAAATGCAATTAAAAGAAAAGAGACGACAGGCAAATGCACAGGTATCTGAGTTTATAGTTAAAACTATACTTGAATCTGGGAATTGAGATAACTGATCAAATTTAAACACGTTTTTGTTGGATTTTCTCCTATTTTAGTGTTGTCTTTATTTTCAAAGCAATTTTTCATTCTATATAGTTCTTGTTTATAATACTGATATGAAGGGTAACATTTCAGCTGTTTTATTTCAGTTTGGTGTATATGTACTGCTTTTTTGCTTTTGTGTATACTCTGCAATGGGAACAAAACATACAGATAAATGGAATACTATGCGATACAGTATTTTGCTTTGTTTCTGTTTTTTACAAGCAGTTGAAGTCATCCTATGTCTTTTGATGTTTGAGTATTTTTACATTTCATTGAGATTGATAGTCTTCAGAATCTTATTTTTAGCAAACACTTTTTCTTAGCACTGTTTATTTATCTGATCTGTAGTCTGTTTTCTAATGAAATTTACTCTTGAAATTACTCACAATTTAATGCTAAACATTGTTTAAAGTGCAAGGAAACAGAACAGTTTCTGGTCACAACAGAAAGTCATATTATTATAGCTATTTGTAGTCACAATAATATAAATATGAAGGATGCATGCTGAATGGAAGAAGTTCATTTGTTTGGTATAGGCATACTACTACGCTGCCATGTTCCTTTGGCTTATGGATCGGAAAGATAAGTCTCATGATTATGTGGAGAGGAGTATACAGCTGGGGGGCAACAACGAAGGAATCCATTGGTTGTTAGGATGGCTTAGCCTTCCTATGGCCTTTGATGCTGCTATTGCTCATTTTGAGATTTCCCTTAGGTTAGTTAGTCAATCGTGAATTTTTTTTTATTTTTTTATTTTGATGATTTTTGTAGGGAGCAACCAGATTCTTTGCTGGCCCATGTAGGAAAGATTCATGCATGTATTTTGAAGAAGGAATTGGACAAAGCGAAAAAAGCATCTGAGAAGTTTTCCATTCATCATTTTCCAAGAGGATTTGCTTTACTTGAACAGATTCATGTCTGTTTATCACTGAGAGACTGGGAGGTTGCTTTGTGTCTGGATGTGTGTTTGCCAAATTATTTCATTGAAAGCAAGCGTCTTCAGCTACTAGCTCATGTTTATCATGGTGGTATCGAAGAGGAGTTTTTGAATCATGAATTAAATGATCTGTTGGTGGCATTAAAGAGTGAAGAACCACACAATGCACAAATCTTCTTGCAAACTGCTTGTGCTCTTCGACAAATGGTAAGCGCTATTTGACATGATTTTTTATTGGCCCACAGAACAGTCAGGATGCTAGACTTCTTCAGCATAGTATGCAATTCGTAGAATATGCAGCTGAAATAGCTCCAAGAGATCCTGTAGTTCTAAGTGAATTAGCTCACCATCAATTAATATCCAATTCTCCAGCAGAAGCTATTCAATTTTTTAGAAAAGCAATTCAAGTAGATGGGACATGCATTTTTGCTCTGCTAGGTGATCTAACTTCATTGCTTTCATTACATTCATTGCTTTTGTCCTGTTCAAATTACAGGTTGTGCCCGTTGTTTTTTGCTTCAAGGGGATTGGAATAGCACAATCCATCATCTGGATTTATTGGCTTCACTTGATAACACTGTGGAAATTATGCCAGAGTTTCTTTCACTGAAGTCTCTATTGGCCATTAGGCAGGAAGATCCTCTTCATATTGTCCTAGGTTTGTTAATTTTCTGGAAATAAATGGTTTGTTATCGGTCTCTGTAGATACTTTGCAGGAAATTGTAGATCGGCACGATGAATGTCTAAGAAAACATATTTTTAGTGTTGATTATCTGATTGCTATCAATGGAACTCTTATAATAGAGTTAGTGGAAGAGCACTTGAAATTGGTTCAAGAGGTTAGATGAAATAATAAATGAAAAACAAGTGGCATCATCACAACACAATAGTCACCCATTACATCTGTATTACGTATCCTGAGTTTGTGTCAAATCTTATTGGAACGCTTGGTTTCTGTATGCAGCAAAATGCCTAGAGGACTGTATCTTCTTGCCCAAGCAATGATGTTCCAAGATAGAACACAAGAAGCTACTTCCATACTTGTGCAACTTCTGGAGGAAATTGGTAAATTTATTGGTAGATGCAAAAAATTAGAATGTACTTTAGATCCTTGCCATGTACAGGCTCATCTCTTATTGTGCCAAATTTACCTTCAAAATGAAAACACAGATCAGGCTAGTCAGTCTTTGGAAGCAGCACTTAGTTCTGATTTGAAGGTACTTGCTTATAAACTTGAAGCAGGTCTTCACATGCTTCTCATAGATTCAGAACCAGTCCCGTTTCCATCTTTTGAATGGTAAAATGCTGCAACAAAGAAATCAGTTGGGAGATGCAGTCCATTTCTTAAACAAAGCCATTGAATTATCAAATGTATGTTGGTTAGCAAATAAGAACGCATCTATTGCAGTAGGCAATTGAGGATGACAAACTTACTGGAAGAGATCTTTTGGAGGCATTGATATCCTTAGCGGAAATTAAACTCAAGCAGAAACATTTGGATGAAGCCACTTTGTTCATAGATCAGGCGCAAAAGCAGCTTCACGTAAGCTACTGCCTGGAAGTGTTGTACACTGTTCTCTCTAGAACCAGCAAACTCATCCTCGTTTGCTGCTGATAAAAGCTGAATTGGAATTGGCCCAGCAGAATATTCAACACTCTTTGGAGCTATTGCATTTAATTAAAGAAGACCAGCCTGTTTTCTGGGTAGCACAGAAGCAGATAGCACAAATCTATCTTGACTACCTTCAAGATACACCAGGCTTCATTGCTTGTTATCAGTAAATATGCCTTGAATCTTGGGAAAGCTCTATTTGCATTATAGAGACATTGCCCAACATGCACCATCAGCTACCAACTACATGCTTTTGGGAGATGCTTATATGGCAGTTAGTGAACCATGGAAAGCTATAGATTTTTATGAGAAAGCTTCGTTGTTGGATCCTAAAAATCTCGAGTTAATCTTACGTCTAGGAAATGCTTTAGTGGAAACATACCAGTTCTCTGCAGCCATTCAACATTACAAAACTGCTTGGGAAAAATGTCCAGATTCGCAGATTAGGTAATGAGATTGTTGAAATCAGTTCAAGACTTATCTGACTGCTTCTTACATAGCATTCATCTTTCAGAACTTCAATTAAAGATGCAGCAATTGGAACAAGCACAACTGAGCATTCATCAGGGATTAAGGCAAGTGAATGATGGACAAGAAAATTCTAGTCTAGTTCTCAAATTGAAACTCTATTTGCTAGCAGTGCAGGTGTGTTTTCACCCATTCTTGACATTTTCTATATTAAATCTCAGGCACTGTTTTTCTTACAGCTATGAACTTTGTTTTCTTTTATGATATATTTTAGATAAATATAAAGCAGCTTGATATGAAAAAAGCTCATGACAATTTACAGTTGGCAAAAGACGTGAGGAGCTTGTTGAATACAAGGGAACAGCTTCAGCACACAGAGGACGCTACTTCTAGTGCTGGTATAGAAAACTGGAGAATTGCAGAGTGAGAGATATCAGTCTGTTTTACATCTTTCTACTTTTTATCTTCCAGACTGCTATGTGAGATGGCTCGCATTTATCGTTCTCAGAAAAATGTATCTCAGGCCCATGTTTGCCTTGCTGAGGCTCTAGTTTGTAGCCAGTCAGCGTGCAAACAAATGATGCAAGTAGCTGAGTTGTACCTGGAACTAGGTGATTTGGATCAGTGTCAAGATTGCTGTATGCAGCTTCTACAGATGAATTCAGAGAATGTGGGTGCTTTTCATCTGCTAGCTGAAATAGCTCTTCTAAGAATAGACCTGGAAACGGCAGTATTGCAGCAGGAACAAGTGTTAGGTGTGTAAGGCTAGTTGAGAATTTGAACAGTTCTGAGCAGCTAGAAATCCTCAACACTTTGGAGTTTTGGAGAAGTTGGTGAAGACTTTGTTATGCTTGGGAAGATTAGAAGAAGCTGAGCCCTTTCTGGTGCGAGCACGATCCTTGTGTGTTCGATCTCATCAGTATGCAGGCTGGAGTTATTGTTCTGCTCTATGTGAATTGTAAGCTAGCAAAGTGAAAGATGCTATGGCTTGCAGTTATCAGGGAAATACCTATCAAGCACTTCAGTTGTTGAATGCTGCTTACAAAGATGACCAGTGGAAATTGTTATCAGTCATTCAAATGATTCGTATCTGTCTCAACCTTGACTGTCATCTTTTGGGTGGAAAAGCACTCGAGTTAACCCTCGGTACTTCTGAGCAATTTGATTCTCAGAATGAAGAACAAGAAGCAGCTCATATGCTGACCAATAAATTGCTTGCACTGTTGGCAGCCTGGGATGGAAAAAATTTACTTGTGACTACTTTGTCTTCATTGGCACTCCTCACCACTAAGCAAAAAACTGGAGCAGAACAAGCACTCCAGTTGCTTTCAAAGTTGGGTGGCAGTGCACAAGAGAAAATAGAAGTTGTTTGGTTATCTGCTGTTGCTCACCTCACTTTAGGCCAGTTGCAAAAAGGAAAAAACTTATTGAAGAGAGTTGCCAAGCAGCGCTGGACACTACAAGAGCGGGAAGAACTTGAATGCTGTTGGCTACTTTTGGCAGATATTTATATTCAGGCTGGCAAATATGATATTGCTTCTGATCAATTACAGGTGTGTATTGCATTAATGTATGTTTCCTGAAATACTGCCTGTTACAGAGAATAGTACATTATAACAAATCCAGTTGTTTGGCCCATGAATACCTGGGTTATATCAAGGAGAAAGAACAATGTTATAAGGAAGCTGCGAATCATTATGAAACAGCCTGGAGGTGTAACAAGAAACCTCGGGCAGCTCTTGGTATTTTAAAACTAATTTGTTACCGTTTGCACTTCTGAGAGCAGGGTACAGATTTGCTCACAGCTTACTGAAGGCAAAGCGCTATACAGATGCTATTGATATCTGTCAGAAGACTCTCCACATTTATCCTGATTTCTCTAAGATTTCCAAAGAACTTTTAGAAAAAGCGAGGAATAATTTGTATGCCTAACTACTTTCTGGAATGTATTCTAAAGAAAACAACTGATTATGTCTTGAGAAATGTTGGGGAGGGTATTCTGGTGAGCTCCAGATCCCAGAGACCCATAATCATGGTCAAAGTTCTATTATGTATACATTAAGTAGCTGTAGTTTTTTTCTCCCTACTTCAGCAATGACTGCTGACGTGCTTGTAGATGCCTTACCATATATCGACCAGGGTTATGATGAACCTGGTGTTCGAGAGGCGGTGAGTACGCTTTTCACAATTCTTCTTTCAAAATTATGGTAGGCATTGGCTATGGTGGAAGAAGAAACAAAACGTTACCGTCCTACCAAGAACTACTTAGAACATTTGCCACCCTTAACACTACATGCCTTTGAGGTTTTTACTTCAAAAGAGATTTGTGCTTAAGCGTTTTCTTTAGACAGATATTATTCGAACTGAATTTGAACGTCTGTTAGCACGCCAGCCTATGGAAATGTTGAGCATGAAACGCTACGAGTTGCCTCCTCCTCCTGCTGGTAAAATGACAGATGTATCTGCTTGGAATGAATGTGTGGAAAATTCAATGGCTCAACTGGAGCACCAAGTTACAAGGTCAGCAAAATATCTGCTATTCAAGCATCTGATTCCTTGCAGACTATGTAATTTGGAACTCATGTTAGAGTATGGTGGTGAATGTTGGAAAATGTTCAATGAAGTGCTTATGCAGATGTTACTTAGTGCTCAGAAGCAATTGCAGCTAGTGAAGTGAGGACATTTAGCATTTTACTGTTGCCACATTAATAATGTATGGTAGAAAAAAAATCCAAGAGCTGAACTGGGAGAGAAAGAGCATCCAAACAGAGGCTGGAGAGCAGTTGAGGCAGTTAGAGCAGAATTGGGTGGGACTGGTATCTAAAAATTATGAAATTGAGATGGCTTTGCTACGACTGGAAAATGAAATCCAGTGTGCCAAACAAAAGAGGGGACTATGATCTGGGAATAATAAAAATAACAGAGACTGATTAGCGTTCTGGGTGAACTGTTTTTTCAGATAAGATGGGCAATGTCAAGGAACAGTTTGTTCGTGATTGGCCTTTCCTTTCCATTTTTGGTGTCCAGCCAGATAATGGATTTCTCTTGCTGTCTGCTGAAGAACGAACCAAAGATGAACTTACCACAAATGCAGTTGATACCTCTGGTGTTGATTACCTGATTGATGATTTGTGCCTTTCCGAAAAATTCCGGGAAAATGCCGATTCCAAAGTCGATCATCTTGATATAACTGGGTCACCATTACCGGATCCAGAAGATCGTGTGCTGCACACATTTCCAAATAGGTTCATATCTGTGGAAGAAACTGAAATGGTTTCTTCCATGCAACCTCTCACTCTCTCACTTGCAAGGTACTTAAAAACAGAAACTAGTCTTTGTATGAAGCACTAGAATAACATTGTCGGAGAAGAGTAAGAAAGGTGAAAAAAGGGAAATGTGGGCAATCTGTGATGGAGAGGACACACGTCATACATTGATGATTGGTACTCATGTCAGCAACACATTGATCTTTCAAGGTGCCATATGGAAGCTTAACAGATGCAGCTCATTGCCCTCCCTCGCAGATTTGAAAAACTTATGTGGTTGTTCCGAAATCGTAAGAGGAATAAAGAAATTTATTCTATTCAGTTACAAGCAGACAAATGTAGAGACAGAAGCCCGTTTTGACGTGTTTAACCATCCCAATACAAAATCGGACTTCCTAAGTGTTCATTTTCATTGGTTGCCATGTTCAAAAGTGTTAGAACTTCCTCCTATGCATGCTCACTGCCATGTGGCAAGTATGAGTTTTTCATCACAGTTTTGATTTCAAATTAGATTGCTGGGGTGAATCCAAGTTTGAGTAGCAGCTGCTTGGCAAGTTATCACAAGGAATTGCTCATTGTGGAGATGATATTGGACACTATTGATGGGGAGCAAATGTCGTGGCCTCTTCAACATGGTTCAGCGCAAGTTCCCGAAATACACAAAATATTGTCTGTCTCTCCACCTTACATGGAAATAGAAGGGGACGCATTGCAACTTCGGGCTAATCGCAAACTAGATCTTACAGATTCTCTTTGGAACATTCTCAAAGGTTTTCTGAAAGATCCTGGGAAACATTGTCATGTTATTTGCAGATTGCTGTTCTCATTCTGATCTGGTAGCTTGTTTCCAATTATTGTTTAAAGAAGTGCAAGAACATCGCCATCGACCTTGGGTAATTAATTTAATGCCCAAGATTTGAGTAACTCATTTTGGCTGCAGATTCATGAAAGTAGCAACCAGTTGGCCAAACTGCTTCTTGAGGCATATCAAAATGGTGTTAATTTGCATCAAGAGTACTTGGAAGGTAACCTACCTCTCCGATTGCTAGCCGAGATAGGAATCGACAAACTGTTTCGAGATTATGTGGAATTGCTGACAGGTTGTGCGTATGTGTTTTTTTCTTCTTTTGACAATGGATCCTAGTGTCAAAACCTTTGCTGAGCACCCAGCAATTACAGTCTCTCAAGAAGAGATGCGATCAGCAGAATCTTCACTCAAAGCTTTTATGCTTGTATCAGCTGCATGCTGTATTAGAAGTCGCAACTTTATGTCAGCGATATTTACGTGTGTCAGATCTTTTGCTGTTTGATTTTTGCAAGAGTGCACTGCAGCAAGTGACTGAGAAGTGTATGCCAAATCAACTCATACAGTTTCGCTTTGATACCAAAACAGCAGCACTTATCACACAGCTTGAAAGGTATTGGTGATAACTCTGCAAAATGTTACATCGGCACATTTTAGACAGTCTCCCACATTATGGAAATTGAGATTCCACGGTGTTAAACCCAAGATGGGAGTGACCCATGTGTTTGCATTCAGCCAAAATGAACTGAATGCATTGCATGCTGCACCATGGCCAGCAGGTTTGTTGAATGACGTTGAAAGCCAAAGAGCGCATTCGTTCTCTCTTAAAGGTGTTGATGCTTGACTGTGATCATTGCCTATTTTTATGGGTCAGGGACTCGGTAAGAAATCGTCTGTTTTCAGTGTTTCGTCGTAGGGTTTGACATGGGAAACGTTAAAACACCTCCATGTCGCGCACGATTCGATTTTAAATGCCTTCCCAAATAGGTGTGTGGGGTTCGTGGGTCCTTTCCTTACAGTCGTATCAGGACTTTTGTTCATTTTCTACTGCGGCTATTTGAACGGAATAAATGTTACCCAGGTTATTCCTGCGGTATCTGTGTTTCAAACGTGCCCCCCTTCATACCTTCAGCAAACCTGCATTACCTTCTTAGCCGTGGACGGTCAGCCATTTGCATCAGATAACCACGTTTTATTATGGAATGATGTAGTGGACGATAGCATTTCGTTTGGTTAATGGCTAAAGGTCCCTCGCGCCAGCCTGAAGCGGGGTCGCGCGGGCGGTGTACGAATGGGATCCTCTTGCATTGCACAATCGTGCATTTTGTTTTCCCAGATGTTTCCGAAATTCCGGGAGATTTTCACCAGTACCACATGGCTACGGTTGAAGAGATGCTGTCAACGTGATAGTCTTGAGGATCTTGAGGCTAATAAAGTGGGAAGGTTGCGTACTTTCACGTGTTTTCTTGCATGCGCCCTGCGTGGTGGCAAATCGATTGGCCTCGCAAGGATCCGAAAGGAACGGCCGCAGCAGCAACTTCGGGTCACCCCTGACTTCAGTCTTCGGGATGAAATGATTCGGAAACTGTGAAATTTTTCGCGATGAAAAGTTGGCGCTGGTGTGCATACTTTGTAGCTCTTCACCTTGCAGCTTCCGTGAACGCAGGAAGACGAGGTATGATTTCTGGTGATTCCTTCCTCTTCGCCTCGCGCTGCGTTGGGTCGATTCCAATCACTCGGGCGTTTCCCTTTGCGGAAATAATAAGATAGTTGTGCTTCGGAAGCAAACGTGGGGTTAGCACGCCCACGCACGGAATGCATTCTGCAAAGAGTGTTCCTATGCAATTCTCTCATTTGTCGAAATCCTCGAGCCAAGAGCCGTGTGCGTGTCCGTGTAAATTTACCGACGTGTAACGCCACATATGTTTCGGAGGGCCAAAAAAAAAAAAAAAAAAAAAAACTTCCGCCATGCAGGTTTACGTGCTCGCGTTCGCCTGCTCTTTTAGTTGGGCAAAGGGCAAGGGTCTATGTAGTTGGGCAAAAAATGCACGGCTGTTTTTCCTTTTTTCTCCTTTTTTTTTTTCAAAACTGATGTCCCGGGCACGGTGAAAGGCGAGCAAACTATGCGACCACAAATGCAAATAGGGATCGAAAGGGGTATGATTGTGGATGGAGGCTCGTTGCATGATTCGATCTTGCAATCTTCGTGCAGGGAAGCACAGGATCCTAAGGTCTCCCAGAGCCCGATGGGTGAATCGTTCCAACCAATGCAAATGGGAAGGGGAGGGGTCGAAGGGGGTACCCACGTCGCCCTAGAGTAGTCCGGGAGTTGTTCCAAATGCCAGCTGGGAATGCTCCGGAATGAGAAAATAGGCCAACGCTGCGTGGGGCGACCAACTACGCTGCATTATCCTCGGAAATCTTTCTCTTCCATCACAAGTGGCCTTGCTGTTTGAAATTTTCAGCATAGAGAAAGGCAGTGGCAACTTTGGTCGTTCTCGCATTAGCGTTGCCAATGTGGGCTTCGTCTCGTTACCTGCAGAGGACCTGCATCCAAGAAACGAATTTGCATGGGTATGTGAACTGACTTTCGCAACCATTAGAATCCTTGAAAACACGCCTCGTTGCCTCTATGTAAGATGAAGTAGATTCTTGCATTGATTTGTTTTCTGTTCGTGATTGCTTGCCCAACAGCTTCGGAAAAATCCTGCGCACAATTCGTAACAAAAAAAAACGACGAAAATCTACAGGAATTTTCCGTAATTATTCTTTAAAAAATGAAACGGGCAGCAACATCGCAGCCACGCCCCTTGATGTAGGATCTGAAGTGATGCTATCGCTGCCCTTAACCATGCAAACCAGTATGATACAAGCGGGGTCTTCGAAGACACTGCTGAGACCCAATGAATGAAGCTTTCTAATTTAGATCTCAGTCGTTCCCGCTGGATCGACTGCCGTTGGATAGTATCCGATCCCGGCAGCTTATCAGTTCCAAAATTCCATGAACCGACCTCTTGACGGGATGCCACTCTTTGGAACGTCTTCCTGCACTCCTCGATGCTGCCGCCAAATTCGTCTGCGACTCCCATCTTGACGGCAGCGCAGCGGCAGCAGGCTGTTAAGGATGCCGCTGAATAGACTCTTCTCTATCGTAGGCTCTTAGCTTTGCAAATGATGCGGACACCACAATAGGTTAACAGTGTGTAGGAGACCCTATGCTGCCAACATTTCGTTTCCTTCATATGAGACACGCTCAGCATGGGCGAAACATTTTGGAAGCGAAGTGGCTGCAGCCCGTGAATCGATGAGCATTTGGGTTGTACCTGTGAATCCTAAGAATTGGGGATTTTCCCCAGAAGTTCTTTCCACATGGGTTGAAAACTTTGTTTTTCGCTGCTGACGCATCCAAGCCACGACCTGCTTTGCACATCTGCGCTCTATGTAATCTCGCCTGAAAGAAAATAACATTTCTGTGGACATTTGTAGGATCTGCCCAACCCATCGGTTGCGCAGACCCTAAAAAATTGATGAACACTGTCGCGTATCATCACATGAAAAATTCAGGGGAGATCGGGGGTCGATGTTGTGCCGATGCTTCGTCTTTTCCCACAATCCATCAGCGAAAGTATCAACGCCAAAAAAAAAGCACAGCAGGAGAACAGCGTCGTTCGCTCTGCTGAAGTTCCTGGCGGCACGCTGCCCCGGTGACCGTCCTGGTCACCATCTTTTCGACTGTGGAGAGAGGAGCCACGGGGCGGAAGTCATCAGAAGTCCGTGTGCTCCAAGTTTGTTTCGTACGTCCCCGTCCTGCTGGTGCAATCTTTCTGATGAGCGTCGTTCTGGATTTCTGAGAACATGGAACAGTGCAATGTTTTCGCGTGTCCATGCCAATCCACATCGAATCGAGGGTGGAACTTTTGCACATTACCATGGTTTTGCAGCAGTCCATGTTTTCAGTTGAAGGTGTTCGAGTGACACTTTGTCCGGTGGTATCAGTGATGATGCCTGAGAGCGATTCTGCGGGGACTCTATAAAGCGCCTCTGGCTTCGAACAAAGCATAAGATGAAGGGAGACGAGTAGATAAAATTCCTGTTGCAGAAAAATGCCGTTCACTCTGTTGTTTGACATGACGGGCTGATGGTGCTGAAGTGTATGGCCAATCTTCCTCCTCCATTTTTTTTTTTTGGCCGTCCTTGACTTATCAGTCCGTTTCTTGATTTGCCTCTTCACCATCTATTATAACCATTCTTTCTGCCAGTGCTGACTCGGTTTTGAAACGTCAAAGGGGAAAAAGCAAGAAGAAATAAGGGTGGCTCACTCAAGATCTGCGGCCCATCTGAAAACAGTTAAACATGAGAAACCCATTAAAACAGTTGACAAAGTTTGAATCTTTTTTCTGTAATGTATGTAAGGTGGCTGTGCACTCAGTGAAGCCAATTTTTTCGGGAATGCCTTCCATGCCCTGGAGTGCATGAGCTAAAGGGAATGTTTCTTGTGCTCAACCAACCAAGCATGTGTCTGAAATGAAATGTGTTTTTTTTTTTGTTTTTTTCCCTTTTGTCTTTTCATGCAGCCAAAGAGGACTATAGGCAGCAGGTAAGCCGGATTGTCCTTTCTTTGACTTTCTCATTCGATGTTCCATGCTGACTCTGCGGCTATACTATCTCATTCTTGTAGCTCGGTTCGTTTCCAGTTCCTCTTCCTCCAGGCCTCTCTGTGCAACTCTCGGGGGTAGGTCCATATATCTTGAGAGAGTCGTGATCTTGAAACATGTATCAGAATGGTCGTTGATAAATGAGGAAGTGGGGAAGGGCATTTGATCCCCTCAGATCGGAGTGCGTCGAAGCGAAGGAGATGCCCAATCTTTCCATCTCCACCCCATCTTCTTCGTTCCACACTTGAACTGTTTATTTCTTTAGTGGCGACCGTTTGTCTTCAGCTAGCTATCGCTAGCAAAGTCTCTTGGTTCAACTCTCAGATTTGAATGACGGCCTCTTGAAGAAGGACATTTCCGAAGCCAGAGCTCTCCTAGCGAGAGCCATCGACCGATGCTCTTTTCCTTCTTGCAGCCTTCTTGCAGTGGACGAGGCACCCTGGTTGTCTAAGTTCTGCTCACAGAGAGAAGGTTAAAAGAAAGAGCCTGGAGTGTCCAAGACAGATGTTATTTGCGTATTTTTCTGTCCTCCATTTTAGAGGGAGGAGGCATCGCACTTGCTTCTTAGGAGGGTCGTCCTGAAGACTGCCTGGAAAGGGGTTAAGCAGCACCATCCAAGGGCTACCCAAGAACGGGGCGTCTATCCTTTTGCCAGCTATTCTCAGTTTCAGGAAGTTTTGAAATCAGTGTGATCTGATCAGATTAGATGGTCCCTAATAATGCTGCTGTTGCTGTCCCTGCAGCGCGTGCTAATCTGGGCAGCTCTTTTAACGGGAGAGAGTTCGCGAGTAGATAGTTGAGTGCCAGAGCTGTTTTAAGTGTTGAATCACCAGAAAACTTCAAGGATACGAACCCAATGGAGGCGGAAAGCTCTCGAAATTCCTACGGAAGGGTCCCTCAGGTGCATTCGGTGCTCCAATTTTCCTTGCGTGTATCTTGGAGTGCAAACCTGTTTTGCAGTCCGATCAAAAGTTACCGTTTTAACTGAGAAAGGAGAAGGCAACCGAGAAGTGCTCCATTCCAGCTGAAGTTGTAGGAGATATGTGTACGGGTGAATAGGAGAGGGTCAACTTGTCAGGGAGGATGACCGTTGCCGCCATGACAGATGAGATGCCCTGCCCAAAAGACGAATCCCGAAGGGTCTGCGGCGAATAATTCGTAGTTTCCACTCCACTCTGGAAACCGCGAATTATTCACAAACTGTCTCTCAGCTGCTTCTCTTAACGAGTATGGTCACCGAATTCGGCGGATGAGAGCCCAGCCTTTCCTTATTTGTGCATATAAGAACGCCTTTGGCTTATTTGCACAAGTAGCAAGTGGCTCCTAGTAGGTCCGTTTCGCGTGAAAGCCTCGGAAAAGCACTCAATTTTCCTATTACAGGCAGCGTCCTTGATGCAAAACCATCAAGATTTGTGAATGGAGTCATTCGTCTCCGGCCGTGCTTTACAGCAAACTTGACCAAATTTTACTACCTTCATCATCTTCGAAGACGCTCAATCCAAAGCTGGGGCATGCTGCTGGGGGAGCATCTTGTGAGGAAGTCTTATCGAGGACTGCCCATCTGGTGCAGAAGCAACGGGTGACAAATTGCATCGATTCGAGGCAGGGCATCCTATGCAGCAGACGTTCCCTCTGTTTTCGAACTGAAAATCCCGAAAGGCAAATGAGAGCTTCCTGGTCCATCTGCTTGGGTACCTAAATTAGGGAAAGTGTCTCCTCCATTGTGGAAAGCACATCGGTTGGACATTCATCGGGAAAACTTCGCACAGTAATTTTGTGTGGGGAGTCTGCCTCCTTGAAGAAACAAGTTTGGCTGCCGTAGCCAGTGGAACTTCGAAGAAGGCTTCCGTGTCCTTCGCAGGCGTGCCCTCCCGCACAGGGTCGGAATTTTCTTTCCTTTTTCTTTGTAATCTCAGTTTGCGAGTTTCATCTTGGAGCAGCTAACCCACGCTTTCGTGAATTTTCCTGGTATCTTTGGACTGTGACTCTTTGAAAGGGAAGTTTGTGCTTTGCTTCGAATCCACGAGCAGTAAGACTCAGCCCTCTATTGCTGATTGCCAGAGTCCAATTTCTGTGTCGGTCCTGTCCTTCCCAGTTGAAAGATGCATTTCTGAAAAAGAATCCTTCAGAAAAATAGTGAACTGCTGCGTCTTATTTTCGAGTGCTTCACGTGATGCGGTAAAAGTTTCGAACTCATAAGAAGTCCTTTGATGTGATCTTCAATTTCGTTCAGATTTTTCAAGATCGTAGGAGGAGGATGGGAACAAGTACCACTATTCATGTGCCATTTCAAAGCTGATTCAAGGACGTGGAGAACGGAAAGACTTTGGGGAAACTCAGGCAATCTTCCTTGATAGCCATTGCTCCCTTCCGAGAGTTTGTCGATGGTACGAATGGTTTCGTTGGGCAGATTGCGTTGCCACTGCGAACGCCAAGGAGCACTGCAGCTCCATGAGGACAGTCACCAGGGCACCTCAGGAAAAGTGAATCCGTCTCGGAACTGGACAGAGACGTAGGAGCTCCGCCTCCTCCTTTTCTCTCCTTCAATAAGTCCATTGGAACGATCCGTCTTGCATCGACTTCCTCCTCCGATGTGTCATTCTTCCGAGAGCTCGAAGAGCGCCTTTTGAAAAGTTCATCTCGATGCACGAGGGAACTCCTTGAGGACACAGCGAGGACCTACAATTTGATTACTCCTCATAGGGGTGCATCGGCTTCCCGTGTGCAATTCGAAATCCCGTTGGTTCTGCGCAGTGATCGTCTTTTATAGGACCATACTGGAAGAAACATTACATGAGGAGGATGGATTGAGGGAAAGGCATTTTCTGCAATGAATTTAAGTGAACGTACGCAACCTCTTGCATGAAACATTTTTGTGAAGGCTGTGTGAGCGTAAACCCGAAAGACGATCCTACTTCCGCATTACGTTTCAGTCTTGGTGGTTCCTTTGGTGATCTCCTTCCATCCCACTCATATTCAATCTCAATCACTTCCGACATAGCCGAGAAGTAACGTGAATTCCGGTCCAGTCGGAATGCGCTTCAAGCGAATGAACTACGGCGATTTAAGACGTTTTCCAGGCGTCTGACCCCGATCGAATTCCCGCACGTTTCCCGGTTTGTACTCCGGAGCAAAACCATGTGTCCGGGAAGCTCTCACGGGTCTGGCATTAGGGAAGGAAACTGCTTCAAGCACTCGGATCCTACAGATCGTGTATTTCATATTTGAGCATGTGAGGCGAGGTTTTCATCCTGGGTGCTCCGTTCCCCTTGGATTTCCTCCCTCCCGGTCAGCGAAAGACGGCAGGAGTTTGCCCGAGATGGGACGCTTTGCTTTGAGTTATTCGTTTTTCACCCGTCGATTCGTGAAATTTGCTCTGGAAGGCAGTGATGCGATTTCCAAATCTGCGAAGTTTCTGCAAACGATCATCCGGTGCTTCGGAGATGAGGGAATGTTCCATCGCTCAATCAGCGAATTCCCGAGTCGCTTCCAATTGTCTTGCATTTTAGAATCGTCCTTTGGAATCCTCAAGTTTGCTCATGTCCAAGTCGCATGTCTTCTCCGAAATTGATGGCAAGGAGTCGCATCGTGGACAATCCGTGGAGGAAGGTAAATTGCTTTCTTCTAAGGAAATTGTCAGTAACGAGAAAACACGTTTCTAATTTGTTACAAACCTAAGAGTCATGTAAACATGGCTTCTTTTCGTACACCCACCCATTTTGGCAACTTTGCAGCTCGGTGTTGGGGGAACTCACCAAAAAGGGGTCCACGTGTTACACAGTTTTTAATGCCCAGTAATCTTGAATCTGGTACTTTCATTTGGTCAGCATCTGTGGGTTTCTCGTAATTCATCCTCCGTATATCTACCTCACTTTTCAGTTTTTCAACAAGGCACTTAAGGTAATCCCTGCTAAGGAAGTGTACAAGTAAATGGTTCCCATAAATGCGGGATTCAGAATCGGAACGAAGGTGTGGGAAACTTGAACAGTACAAATACTTAAGGGAGACATGTTAAAGATGACCTGAATCTTCTGAAAAGTTGGCCTTAATTCTGCGCCTTGTTGAATAAGTCAATCCCTTTGCTTATCGCTGAAAGAGAAAGGAGCTTCCCCCCCCCCCCCCTTTTTTTTTCCTGCCGTTTTCCCCTTTGGTTGTTCGACTGGGCCACGAGCGCCAAAAGATTCCAATTTAGAAGTTCAGTAAGATATTCAAAGACGCGCGCGAGAAACTGAAGTGCCAGAAGCGACCATCTGCGGTTCCGTTCGTTTTCCACGGAGAGCGGTACAAATCCGTGTTTTCCGGTGTCTGCCGACGTGGACCCACGCCATCTCGAAACGCGACCTGCGAATTCACCTGCGTTTCCACCACCAATCGTGCCTTACAACTGATGCAGTGTGCACGGAAAAGGTCCAGGGTAGAACCAGTGACGTTTCCAAGGCAACCCCCTCCAGCAAAGCACGTTTGCCGTGTGTGCTGACGCGGAGCCCATTCGGTGTGGCGTGGCACACGTGAAGGTTGCAATCCCTGCAAAACTGCAATCTCTAAATTAGAGATTGTGCAAATGTAATGTAACCTATTCCTCGTGTCATGTTGCGCGCAGCATGCATTAAGAATGATGGTAAGGGACGCGGCATGCTATTCGATTATGCTGTCGCAGAGAGCGAAATGATCTCTCGGCATCTTTCCATATTGCACACGGATGCCGCATCACTTTCGACTGCTCTTCTCGCTTTAACGAGACCGTTCGTTCCAGTGAAGCACAATGGAAATTTACTGCTTTCCTTAAAAACGGCCATGAAGTCGCACAGGGCTAAAGACGACAGCTCCCCGGAAACGGTCATCGAGGCGGATATCAAAGTGCCCCGCGAAGACATGGACAGCCATTTGGTGTTTCGTAACGGAGTCGTTGTGGCAGAAAAGTCAAAGAACTCGAAGGTACGGAAGGATCATCTTGCTAGGTTTCTCTTCAGCACTTGGACAAAGGTCGAAAACTTGGCTGATATGGTGAAGCACATACTGGATACCTGGAAGGGAAGAGATGTCTTGGAGGAAATGGGGAATCGTCTGGCAGTAGGGAAGGTACTGTGCCTACTTACTGTTGCATGACTGTTGAATGGGCGAAGGTCTGCCCACGTGCTGCTGCACTGATCGGAATCCGCGTGACCTAACGGATTGGTGAAGCTGAATCGATCGATCGGAAAGTCCGTGAGAAATCCGCTGAATACAGGCTGTTGCAATACCCGTTATCTGCAGATGCACCGATGCAGATGTCTGATTGCGTGCACAGTTTCAGTACACACGAGTGGAATTTTGCTCGTTTCCCAATGAAAAGTTTCTTCCGCGACAATTACGTCTTGCTGGCAGGAATGAATCTTCGACCCCGAATTCCTGGGGCAGCCCAAGTTCACGCATTCATGGAAGATTTCAAAGATTTGCTTTCTCGTTTTTCCCTTTGGCATCTCTTCTGTTACCTGAATGTGCTGATGCTGTTATCGGATACGGATTCAACCCATACTGTTCCTACGACCCATACTATTATACTGCGGAAACCTGGATACAGCTTGCTGTTAGGGGCCATCCATTTTAGGTTGTTAGCCATCAGCAATTTTTCTATAGTGTTTTGCTGACGTAATACTTTCGTAGACTTCCTAACAGCCTTCTTCCACACAGCTTCCGTGCGAATGATCTCACTGCTTGCTTTGTCTCATGAATTCTTCTTCTGTGTCTTCCAAGGTGCTTCAGAAGACCGCCTTAGTGATTTCAATGCATTCATCTATTTCATGCGTTCTGACTCCTAGATTGAGAGAAAATCTTACGAATCTAAGAGGAAATTTCATTATGCAAACGTAACAGACTTGCGTGTACACAAGCGAAGCAAGTACGACGTGTATTGTATAAAACGACACATTAACTGCTAAGTTTAGCATGCAATCATAGGAATGGAACCAAAAACACGTTTCTGAAAGTAGCAACGATCTTACTGATGTGTAATGGTCTGTGCGCGGGAATCCGATCTCATATAGGGTGATTTTTCATGTTGCCAATGTGTGCGTCCACCCCAACTCCCATGTGTTACAGTGTCTCACGAAATCCGTGTAAATCGGATCTTCTTAACTATTGCCAGCAGTTCTCAGAACATAACCAGGATTCAGTAATTCGAACTGAAGATGAAATTTTTTCGTCTCACAGAAGAACCCCTCGAAAGTCGTTTGAATTCGGCTCAAACGTGTGTTGGAATGCGTGTTTTTCTCATCGATCCCCTGTCATCTCGAAATGGGTCCATCAGCACCCTCGAGGACGAAGGTCCACACTGCGAAGCAATCCTTGTAGTTTGGGTTCGAAATTCCGTTCTTCTGCCGACGTACTGTTTTCGGACATTCCTAAACATTGTCCATCACTCGAACTGAATCCTCTTTTTATGGAAGAACTTGAATGCACGGAGCAGGGAAGGACACAAAGCTAGCGAGGCGTATGAACATCGAAGAAGAAACCATCGAAGATTCCATGCTCGCCTCCTTGGGAGGCAAATTCTGAAGTTGGTTGAGGCATCTGTCCCTATGCTTCCCGAAGAAGCGGTTTGGTGCTTCCATCGACGAGGTCCGCGCTGCAGTTCACCTCCAGCAGGTCGATCATCTTCCAGTTGGCACAGTGAAGTCTCGAAACGAACGGGCGGTGTGGCCCATTCGGCGCCTTTTTGTGCCACACCAGGAAAAAAAAAAAGAAACTCAGCTGCGGACGGTCTGAATGGGAGGAAATATTCAAAGAAAACATCTGAAATAAAATAGGCCTGCTGCTGTTCTTTACGAATTTTACGTGACGCTGCATTTGGGCTTTTTCGGTTCTCTTCTCGCTTCGGCTGAAGAGCCTGGTGAGGCATCTGAGGATCTCGAAGCTGACTGTGCTTTATTAAAATGCACTTTGGCTTCTTCCCTTCTTCCCTTGCACAGTTAAATAGCATGAGTGCATGAGAACCAGAAGGATATTCTTTTTGGAGAATTACTAAGAAAAATTGCATTATTTCTTTTCAGAGTCTCAAGCGCAATGCCGATCCTGCTCTGAGGCACAGTAAGTATCTGTTTCTGGATGAGTGCATTTGCATGAGTCTGTGCACGTGGGATTTATAACGACAGCGCAGTGACTAAATGAATGGAGGCATAAGAATTTACACGTTTGCTGAAGCATCGTTTTCTCTCGAGTGAGATTAGTAAGAAGCTGTGAATCTATGTATCAGACTCTTATGCATCGTGGCTGGGAGAAAGAAGGGACAAGCATATGGTGAACTGCATATGGTCCAGCGATTCTCTTGAGGGTGAAAATACCACACACAACTCTTCTTCAATTTACGAACAGTGCAAGAAAGTGCATCTTTCCCTGGCACTCCACGCAGGGTCGCACATCCCGTTTAAGGGGCAGCAGCTCTTTGGGAACAGAAGCCAGCGAAAAAAGGTGGTTTTCCGGTTCAATCAGGGAAACTTGCTCCCGTCGTCACGGAGCAGATCGCTGCATGCCAAGGTGATCTTGTTCGACGGAATTCGCATCCCCATCGACATTAGCCGTGTGGGAGTCTGCTAAGCAATCTCTCCGGCTTCGCCGCATGAGGCTGCTCCAGCGAGTGGCTGCAGACGGATGACCGCAAGAGAGGACAGAGAAGAACCCAATAAGAGGTGGACCTGAGGTCAGTTGGTCCCGAAGGGAGAACTTTAGCACGCCGGATACTCGCAGATTTCTGTGACAGTTTGGAAAATCCACCTTTCCGCTTTTCCACTAGCAGCTTCTTGGAGACGACCATCGAGACCTTGTGCTGTCACAGCTCTCTGCGTCTGCAGCTTTTATGTCTCTTGTGAATTGAATGACTCGGCAAGCAATTTTCTTGGTTCATGAACGCAATTTGGAAAGGTGGTCCCATTAGCAAAGTCTTTTGCAATTTCATTTTTTCGTTCTTCTTCGCACCTTTCCTTTCTGCGGTTGTTCCCTCACCACTGTGAGCTACCCTGAAACTTCTTTAGCAACCATCTGTTTCAGCCGCTATCAGTACCTTTCACTCAGAAAATCGATCTAGAGGGAGCACCCAGGATGAATTACTGTTTCTACGAGCACCGCTGATGTATCTGTAAGGAAACATCCTGCGTTGTTGGCTCTATCTCTAGCGTGCAATCGGGTTGCGACCTCAGGACCGTGAATGAACTTTGCCCGATCCGAGTTTCTTCATGTTCAGCTGCACATCTCTCACAGGGCGTTTTCGGGCAGGCATTTCTAATAGCAACAACGGTCGACGAGGACGATTCGAATTTTCGTGGTGACAATTCTTATCACCTGAAAGCTTTTCTCTCACGATCCCCTGGATTCATTAAGAGTCTGTGGAAGCTGATGATGCGAGCTCATCACCTAACTAACGGGATAGTGTGCATACCTCATAGCTCACTGAGGGAAAACGTAAAACTCCTTTTCCCTGCCTTGCAGTACTGGTGCCACCTTTTTGAGGTCAGCTGGTCAACCATCTCCTCAAATTGCGTCCATGTTTCGTGATCATGTTCCATCGGTGTATGCTGGATCGTAGACTCAAAGTGGCCCAGCGATTTCTGGAGTCCTATGCACGAGGTGGCATGTGAGCTGACTTTTCCATACTTTAGTGTCCACCAGGAAGGACTAGTTTCTTCCAACGCTGTAGTTATTCCTTTCCATAGCATGCATTTGAACGGGCTCGGGATCCAATAAATTTCTTTTCCTTTTTGCTGAAGAGAAAAAAGGCATTAGCTGTTCCATTCCTCTTCGAGCAAGAGGATTCGCGTGCTGGAGGTGTCGGATCTCTTACTTGGAGTGGCCAGTGGCTCATGCTCTGATCCGCGAGATAAGCGTTCTAAGGTTTTCCGAATCTTCCAACCGAATTGCTATCATCGTCACGGCTCCCATCTCTTTCATGACTTCATAACCGCGTCGCATGAGTGCTTATGAGAACCCTTTGGATCCTTCCGGATGACTTTATTTTATGTTTCTCGAGAGTGAAGAGAATTGGCTTATGTATGCTTGCAAGCTGCTGATCGCCGGTCATGCCCTCAGGTGAAACTTCACCTTTCCAAAGAATAAAGCTTCAGGTCTAAAGGTTTGTCCAATTCACACCGAGCGGCTTCATTTAAAGGAATAACTCAAAATTCTTTCCCCGATTTTTCTTTTCACTAATCCGATTCCATCTTTTGTGGTTAGAAAACGATGAAGAGGAAAGTGTTGTGCTGAAGTTGGTATCTTACCTGAATAAGGAAGCGAGCAAAGGAAGGTTGTCCCCCGAGGAGCAGGAATTTTTAACTCCCAAGTCGTCGGAACCCAATCGAACCAATACAAAACCTTTCACGTAAAGTTCAGTTCTGCGAGTGCATGCCATCAATTAGCTTTGGTTGCATTTTGTGGAGTTCTTGATTTGAGGTCAAAAGGGGCTTTCTATGGCAGCCATAGGTTCTCTGTTCCCACGATTCCCCCTTCCACCCCGTTCCTCTTCTTGTCACTGGTGGTGCTTTGTATATAGGAACTTTCTGATTCCAAATTCGCCTCCGTTCTTTCCAGGTGATGCTTCCTCTCTCGGAGAGGAAAGTGTCACCAAGGAAGAACAGCGGTGGAGCGCATTCTTCTCTGAGAGCTGTCAGCACTGGGAAAATCCACACGTAGTTTTGGGGCCTTGGGGTTTTGTTTCTCCCAAAAAAGCTTTCGCGTGTTCGTAAAAAGGGAGAGATCCAACGGGATAAAAAATAAATAAAAACACGACATTCATGTGAGACCAGCTGGAAGTGAGAAACTGGATTCTCGCTAATAAATAATGGAATGTTGAGATATGACTGCTGCCTAAAGTAACAACGATGACGGCAAAGGTATCATTCTATTTATTCAAAACACATTCTAGCTGTGTTCTCGGAAACGGCAGCAATTTCCTACAACCAATAGCCAAATAAATCCTCGGTGATCGATACGAAGAAGAGTGAATTCAGAAGGACAGGACCGAGGAAGGATAGCAATCGCTGAGAAAAGCTTCCATTGAAAAACCTCGCCTCATCTCTGCCTAACGTTCCTTCCAGTTTGAGCAACTCCTTACATCTAAAAAATTTCAGTCACCTAAATTGGGCTCACACGGGCTCAAAATCTTTGGAGAAACTCAGGGGGTCCTGTGAGCCCTTGAGTTTCTCCAAGGGTCTTCTCGTGGCCTGACTTTTCTTTTGCGATCGAACCATTTATTCTTATTCAGTTGTAAGTTCGTGATAGGTAGAACTAGAAGGGCAGCTTTGGATGTTTGTATATGAACACCCATTCCTCATCGTCGAGGGGGAGCTCGAGGGTGGTTGCCAGCAATCAACAGGAAACGCAAAAAAACCTTGATCATGGAGGAAAAGAGAGAGGTTCTTCGGAACGAGCTGGATTTTCTTCTGTTACAGCTCAAGATCAGAAGTTTATTGGCTCAGACTCCGGCAGGTACTTGGAAGGAGTCAGTTTGCATTTGAACCCGTGGTCCAGAATGGAATAGGTGGAATCAAGGCAAATCTAGTTGATGGGTGATGTTGGGTACAGCAACCTCGTGTGGAAAACGCCTTAGTAGGCCGTGGTGCACTTGCATCCCGCACTTTTCAGCAGCAGTCTGTCCCACTGGTTGTAAACATTCCTGGATCTTGAGGATACCATTCGACACACTTGACAGCTTTTCAATGACAGCACTCTGTTCATGACGTCGATTATACTGCCTTATCTTTTAAGATGAAGACTGGCGCAAACTGTATTCAAAAAAACCAAAAAAAATGGAGGAATTTAAGGATATCAGTAGACCATCAGCAGTTGGCAAACTTTTGTTTACTTATAAAGGGGCGGAGGACAGTATGAGTCATGTTCGCATCCTAAAGAACAAGAAACTTCATAGAAGGGTACATGCAGATGAAAGGTGGCACATAATGACTTTGGAAAGTGCAGGATTAAAAATTCCGTCTCAAAAACATGGGGGATGTGATCCCGAAGTTAACAGGTGCTGAATTGCACGCGAACGGAGCCGCAAGAAAAGTTAAGGAAGCTCATTTGTCTCGAGATGCGATGCCCCGCTGAGATGCTGCTCTGAGAAAGAAGGCTCATCAGCCACTCGGACGATGTGCGGAGACGGCTGCTCGCTAGGGCCGGTGACGTGGCCCCTATGAAGCCTATTAATTAAGAAAGTTGGCAATCCATCAAGGGGGTCTCACTGGCTGATGAATTAGCGTCCAAACTTTTTCCAGCGTTTTCCAAATTAGCAGAAATCGGATCGATTTCGGTTTTGCTGTTCCAATGATGAACTGCAATTTTGTGCTTTACTGACGAATTTGTATGTATGCACGAGTGGTGTTTCATTCATAGCACTCAGAACTGCAGATAACCGCTATTGAGGAGAAACCCACAAATACGGAGGTTTGTCAGCCTTCAATGGCTCAAATGAATAAAGTTCGCTCAATAGGGATCTGCTCAATGTGGATCAAAACGCAATGATTTTCGATGATCCTAATCAGTCAGTTGTCACAAAAATCCATAGGAAGATGTGAAAATTTTCAACGAAATCAATATATGCAAGAAGATAGCAGGGCTTTTCCATTCCCTATAATCAATTATCAAGACACTCCATGGGAAATTTGCAGCATCCCTTTTTAGCCAGAAAGAATTCTGCAGGAGAAACTGTCCAGCGTCTTCCTCCCCTCCCACTCATATTCAGAAACATTGAAGAAAATTCATTTACTCTTACTGCATAGCAATTTAACAGTAATTTTCCATAGTAGCAATCGATGCTGAGCCTGATCCACGTCGAACACAGTTGGAATCAGCAACACGTGATGATCACTAAGTTCAGGATCCATGTGTGTCACCAAGCTCAGATTCCGTTTCCCAAAGCGATTCATCGCAACTCAGCTTTATGCACTGCTCCTCAGAGGATGAGGCTTTTGCCCGATCTCAGACGGCAGCACGAAAGGACCGAACCGCATCACGTGATCCCCGTGGCGGGCGTCTCCCTTGCCGGGACGTGGGACCTTCATTTCATTCAGCACCGATTCCGAGAGACCCGCAAGCCACTTGTCGGAAGAGCACTTTTTCGTCTCGTGACGTGCTCACTCCACAGCCTCCTTTTCCGAAGAGCGTTCGCCGCTCTTGACCCGCGCTCATTCGCAAACAGCAAGACGTGTGCAGCACTTTTGGTGAGTTGGGCTTTAAATCAAATGCAGCAGCAAACAAACTGACCACCTTATTGGAATGACCTTGCTGCTCCCCATTTGACCTGCATGTGGGAATCGCATTTGACACATTGTGTGCATCGGAAACCGAATGGCCCGAGCACTAGAATAGAAGTCGACTCTGTGCTCCGAGGACGTCAGGGTAGAAGGCCAACGTGCACGGAGTCCAACCTGGAGCCCAAGACCTAGAACTCACGCTGGAGCATGAAAAATTTCCTTTTCTACCCTTCCATCTTCGGAAGGGTTCAAAGAAACTTGTAAGGAAAGGAGAATTGCGTTTGAAGGAAGGAGAGTTTCACTTTGTTGTTTGGCACCAAACAGCAGTTCTTGGTTTCGGGAACAACAAGGAATCTGAAGACTTTCCAATGACCGAAACCAACCAAAAGCAGCTCGACCACAGGCAACGGACAAACACGGAAGCCGTGATGAGGATGAGTTCGTGGATATGCATACGTGGATATGTGTTGCAGATGTGAACTTTCGCAAGAACTGCAAACATTTTCCTTCCTCCACCGAGTCGACTTTCGAAGAATGCGGTAAAATGCAGCATTTCCCGTCTTCTGAAGATGGATGCGAGCATAATGAAAGATATGATGAAGACGCAAAAATGATTTGTTCCTGGTCTTGAAGAGAAATTCTAAATGCCTTTCACTCGAACCTTTTCTAGTTTTCAAAGGTGTTTGCAGTGTGCAGTTTCCATTTCACCAACGGTAGAATTGCGCTCCATCACTGGGGGGGAATGTCCAGCTTCCGTTCTACAAGATGCAAACGAGCCTGGTCAGCCTGGGCTGAAGAGTGCAGCAATGGTCCGTAGTTATGGATTTAGAAGGGAATCTGATGTTTCCAGTGCTACTTATTGAAAATGGACCCCAAAATGGGGAGTTCTCTGGAGTCGGAACAATGCAATGCTTCTTTTTGCCTAGGAAGATGCACTCTGCAACGGTGAAGAGTTCAACCCACTCCTCCTTCTCCTTTCCACACATTCTAATCATGAAATCAACCTCGACCAAAATGCAGATGTGTTTCATTGATACACTTTTGGGGGAAAAAAATGATTCCGACTTTGCTGCATCCTACGGTTTGCTACGTGCACTTGGGATGCGTCATGGCGAAGAAACCCGAATGCAAGCATTCTGTTTCCCGTTTTGATGATCACATCCCAGGAAGTCCACTCGTTATGGAAAAGCATTGGCTTTTCGTCGCTTCTCAAATCCTCCCTGGCGGGTCCAGTTTAAAACGGAGAGAGAGGGTTTGCAGCAGGATCGGACGAATAGAGATTAACAGAGATTTGCCTTTGAAAGCTGATGATGGTCCATGGTGTGACACGCCCCCTCTGCGAGGATTTCCAGTGTTTTCGAGAAGGTATGGTGCCACTGACGTGCTGCAACCAACCTCTTGAGGTGAATCCTCCTTGGTTGGCGCGATTCGAAGCCTTCGCACCAGCAACACGTCAGGAAGTGCACCAGGAAGTGCTCTCCACAGGCGGTTTATGAAATTTATGCTGCCCACAGCCTCGAAACCAACGAAAAAAAGGGAATCCCTATGTTCGCTCGTGCTGAATGTGCTTTCCAATACTTTATATTCATATTCAGAATATCCGTTGTCTCTGACGCAGTGTTTGACCTTACTCGCTTCTCAAGTCATTCCTTATCTTACTTTCCTTTCAGATGTGCTACCGCCATCCGTGATGGAAGCTTTCAGGGATGCTGACAACTTCCGGTTGACGAATCAGGCACAAACCGAAGGATGAATTGGGAAGAAACCACGAAGAAGATGGATTTTTAGGGGGAATAAACAGTGCATTCAATTCCTTTGCCCTTCACTTCCTTTGCGTCTTGTTGCATTTTCATTCCACGTCACATCCTTTGAATAATCCGACATCTGCATCCCTTATTTTCGGAGAGTTGTTTCCAAATTCAAGAGTCGCAAAAAAATAAGTCACAAAATGCAGAAAGGAGAATGGCTGTGAAGAGAATTTATGGGTACAGGGAGTTTACGGGATGCTCTATCCAGATAACAGCAAACTTTCTGGATTTCTCTTATCTTCAAGTGAAAAAGCCATCAGCATTTCATAAACTTGAAACACTTTTCATTCGCCTACAGCCCAAGTGCTAATGCTTTGATCCCAAATCGCCTGACAAAATTCGGATTAGACTGTTCGAGAAATTTGGACCTTGGTTTAGCGGCTCACGTTTATTCCTCTTGGGGCGCTTACAGTGTGCTCCTGCTACTGCTGAGAGATGAAAATTTCAGCTTTCATCTGGACCAAAAGCAGGATTTGCTCAGGAGATTCCAGCGTGTCGGTTTTGCGTCACGACTGCCATTCCCAGCAAACTCGGAGATGGCCGTGAGCATCTTGAGGCTGCATCTTGAAGAGCAGGCTCATGAGGAAGCATCACAAGTTTGACGAAAGGCCCTCGTTCCGAGCCCGGCAGAATCTGCAGCAGTCCTCTCACAGTGGAGAACATTCCGGTCGAGAAAATCCTCCATGGAACGGGATCCTGGTCGGAGAGGATGTCGACGAATCTCCGCAAAACGCCTGCGTCGATTTCGCCATCCTTCTCTGCCATCCCCGGAAACTGATGGTACTCTAATTTTTTTCACTGCTTGCAAAACACGGTTCACGAAAGAAGCGCGTCAGAATGAGCAGTACTTTCAATGGCAGTTGAGGCTAGCTTGAGTAATGGCCCTAGTGATGTTTGGTGCTGTCCCCATACCTTTGATGGATATGCAAACGCATTCGTTCTATTCATTTATTAGAGGGAACAACAGTCACGTGACCTCTTTTTCTGCAGAATCCTCCGCATCATAAGTAATAAGCCGAGTGCCTCGACCATTCTCTTGAAATCAGCAGTGACATTGTAATCCGTATCGGAAAGTAGCCATGTGGGAGTTCAAGCGAAAGGTCACAGTTTGTTCTCCTAGAAAACGACCCGGAGTGTGCAAAACAAATGAAACGAGCAGATCTCGGAAAAATCAGCCTGCTGAAAACTTTTATTTGATTCACATTTCCCCTTGCTTGCAGACACGCAGAAGTTCTGACTGAATGCATAGGGTTATATTTTATTTAAAATTGTAACTTATAGCAATTCAAGTTTCGTGAAAGATTCCAAGGATTTTTCATAGACCCACGGACAATCCATTTTTTCATGTAGTAGATTAGGAAATCCAAGGGAACCAAGTCAGTTGGCAACATGAAAATTTTACAACTTCGACTTTCACTGTCAAAATGGACCTAAAAGTACGAGCAGTGACTTTGGGTCCATGAGCAGCAGCATAGTGACCCACGCATCTCTAACTGAACAAACAAAATCCCAATCCCCTGCCCCAGCGCACAGACAGCAACGCACCCCCCCACTCGTAGGATCTCATCGTCTCGGAAGACGGATTCCGATAAGAAAGGCAAGGAAGATTATCCGCAAGTGCGACATTTCATGGTGAAGACGACGCACAGTTCCTGATTCACAGCTTCCTTTTCATTGGGAGACTTCTGCTCTGGAGACTGAGATTCGCCAGTGATGCTATTCTAGCAAACCTCCATTCCAGCGAGAGCCTGTGGGTTTTCCCTCCGACTGCCTGACCACTACGGATGCGGCTGCTTCTCGGAACATCTTCCAAGCTTTCTAGCTCCTGACAGAGTGATCTTATTACCTGCAGCCTCTGTCCCAGTCGGTGGACGGGAGATTCCATGAGGTCTTAGTGTGAGATTCAAAGGGGAAAAAAAAACCCAGCATGAATGAGAAAAAATAAAAGCCACTGTTAGAAAAAGTGAAAATGTCAAGATGGACAATTTCTCCATAATGGACCGTTCACTCTCGAAGGAGCCCTCAACGAAACAGGAGAAGCATACAGTAACCTGTGAAAGATGGCGAGGGGGCATCGAAAACAGTGAATTCCACTTTCTTCCTACGATTTGCGCAAAATCGCTTTAACGATAGCGCAAAGTGTACAAATTATGTGCACCTTCAGTGCATGACTGGGACAGTATAGCACCATGCGTATACAGAAATACACGGAATCATGCATGTACACATTTGCACTGCATGCATACGAGATGATGTGCTCCTACATCCAAGATCAATGTGTACATGAAGATGAATGATGCTGTAAGTCTGATTGTTAGAGCGCATGTGAAGGGGTTAAGAGTTACGTCAGATGCCAACGTTTCATTCAAGACTATTCTTCGAAAAGAAAGTCTTTCGAGCATTCCAATACATTTCATAGTTTTGGTATCCTGACTTGAGAATTAAGGATAGGCTCTCCGCGTCTTCCGATTCAGTAGGAGGGCCAATGATCATATTTGCTTAGAAGAGGGAGGAACCCCAAGAATACCTATCTAGAAGCACCTGTTACTCCAATTTTCAACATTCCAGGCGGATGAAACATGCTGTTGTTCTTTCTGGAGACTGCATTTACGTTATGTGAATTTCAACCCACTAGAAGTCATTCTATAAATCCACACACCTTTGATTCCCATTCGGAAGGAGTTGGTTTGGAAACCTAAAGAAGAAAAAATTCTTCTACAAAAAGCTTTCTGCAATGCTGGTTGGTCCTTGATGCCGCTCATGAACCGTTCGCTTGTGCCATCTACTTCGCTCTTTCGCACCCGAAACAGACTTTTGCTCCCATATGGAAGGATCTTCGAGACCTTGAACTCTGCATCCATGATGAGGAATCACAAGCGCACTCCTTTTTCTCGTTTGCTTACAGAAGGCGAATTGGGAAATCTTTCCTGTGTCGTATCTGGGATCCAAGAAGTCGAGGATATAAGCTTTCTGACTTGCTCGATGAGGTCAGAGGCAATGAGCTGGCAGTGCTTCGTAATCTGTGGTCCACTAGAAGAGAGGATGAAAGCATCTTTACCGAATCGCAAAGCTCCGAGTCGGTCCCTTTCACGAGAGACTTTTTCGAGATACTGAAGCTGAAGTTGTTCAAAGTACATTCTTCAGCCTTCTATTTGAATTGATTTCCAGTTCTGTCAAGGGTGAGAAGATGAAAAGTTCCTTCTTTCTTTCTTTGAAGGAAGGAAGGAAGCTTCCCTGAGCTTTTGAAAAGAAGCATTCGACTGTGCAAGGTTTTCGTTGCTTTTTTCCATCAAATAGACGAATCCACGATGGGCCTTTTCTCCTCATGAAGCAGTTCAGGTATTCCTTGCTCCCTCCTAACCTATTTCAACTAAAATCTTAAGCACGGAGGAATTCCGATAGGAAATTCGTCAATACTCCCTAAATACTTTGTGTCAGCGGCTGCTTTGGATGCGGTCAAAATCTAAATTCTCCCCACCACACTGAAAATGTCCTAGGGATCTCTTCTAACTAGAAACACTAGCCGTCTCTCCTGACGACTGCTTAATTTTCTCCTGACGATCCACGCTTTCCTTCCCTCCCGAAGAGCCGTGTCGACCTTCGCTGACCCTATGCTGCTCTCGATCTACAGGCGTGAGCGAACGAAAGAGAGTCAGAAGGAAACGGAAGGAATCCTTCAGTTCCAACGAACAGAGGAGGTCTTTGAAACTTCTGTATCCGCACTTGGCGCCGGCTGCATGCTAAAGGAGATACAGAAGCTACTGGAATGCCACGTGTTCTGAGCAAGTGCTGTTCCTCGTCATCTCTAAGGAAGCTTTCCAGGAGGCTTTCCTTTAATACCTGGAAAATATTCCTGTAGCTAGTCACAGACACGGCTGCTGCATCGGAATCGATCTTTATATTGCTAGAAGGCCTTAGCTTAACATAATGAATGGCATTGAGCTGGGTGCAAGAGGCCTTGCGCCATACATCTTCTTAAACAGGAGTTGCTTCTCTTCATTCCGTAGGTTCCGTGCTCTCCTGAGAGCATACCTTCGTCTGGAGAAACACGAAATGGAACATGAAGGGTCGTACCTCTCGGGGTAGGCTGCTGAGTCGTTTGGGGCGTGTGAGATCGAAAAACAAGTGGCATTAGGCGAGAACTCAGGACCTCTGTGGGTTCGTCCACGTAGTACATAAATCTTCTTTCTCTTGCCGCATAATCGCTTGCTCCTCGCAGCATCCTCTCTCGGTAGTCTCCAAGAGCATGGTACCCTGCGAATGAGAGGGAAGAGGAAGAGGTTAGAAAATGAGTGAACCTAGAAGAACCTCGTCAGGGATAAATCCTGTCTCACCAGCATCCGTTGTTGGGAGGAATAGTGCGGGCTGCTCACGCTTTCGCGCGTGGCCAGAAACCCTTGCACCTATGTGTAAAGGAGGAATGGGAGCTCGTAGCTCACTCTGACCGCAGGCACGACGGCATCTGCCAGTGCATGCATCACTTCCGTTGACCTCACCGGCTCAAGGGTCAGCATGCACGGGAACACTTATCAGGCATCAATGAGCGCACATGTAGACCCATGGGCGCCCACGTTCACGAATGAAATGGAAAAAAGGAACTTGTATCGCGTGCACTGATTCAAGAAAAAAAGATGGCAGACCACAAAAATGCCTGATTAGGCATTTCTTTATGCAGCAGTAGGGATCGTCTTTGTTTGGTGACGCTTTTCAACTCCTAGCATCTCCATGAAATGTTCCCATTATGATTCCTGATGTTTCGAGGTCAGAATGAGAAATTCCTACACATGGCCCTACACCATGTGCAGAGTCTTCGGCACCTAAGGTTTTCAAATGTTTCTGTCAAGAGAGTTACGAAGAGACCCCGAGAGACAGTTCTAGACATTGAGAAGAGAGTGCAAGGGAAGGAGTGACAAGCACATCCCCCTTGATTTGACTCTCAGAGTTGTGTTGGGAGTTGCCCCTATCGGAGAAGTTTTCAGAAACAGCAGAAGATTGTTTCCTCCCACCCTATTGAAGGTGGTCGTTTTCAGCGTTTAACTTGGGCAGCTAGTGGAGGACTCTTGAAATCCCACCAGAGTCAGAGTCTCAACTCTTTCGGACGCACTCAGTCCTCTCATAAGGATCAGTGTCCTCTTCCCATCTGCTGTGGCGAAGAACCCATTTTCTGTATCCTTGAAGAGCTGTTTCTTAGTCGCCTAATTGAGGAAACATTTTCGAATACATGGTTCGTCAATTTTTTTTTTTTCTTCCGAGGAATGATGCATGACTCAGAATCCGTGATACAACACATTTGTTTTCCGCATGTCCAGTGTCCCTGCAATCTTTTTTGGCGTTTGCAATGTACACTTTCCAGCTCAATTGCGAATTTCACTGCTATATACGAAGTGAAGGATCTCTAGACCATCTTAAGAGAGATTACATTAGATTGGTTCAGAAAATCTTTTGTGAAAAGATTGCCTTCTCAGAATCTGTTGAACCCCTCTGGGCGATTCTTATTTTGTTGATGTTTTTTCCACTCCTTGGTGCTCATGGAATTCTTCTCTTCTTGGATCCTGCGAAGTTCCCAGTGATGGAAAAGCTGTGTTGGTCCTTCGGAGATTTTGTGAAATCCTCGAATGGGATGGAATTTCTAAGCTCCCAGCAACGTCTCCAAACCCAAGGCATGACGTCCTTGGCCGTGGACGCCTTTTTCCACGAAACTGCTTAGGCCACTCGCAATGGCGTGCTCTGGAGCTGCCGACGGAGGATTCTGCACGATGGTCCAACGCACGTCAGGTGGAATGATTATGCGGGTGCGTAATCTCACACATGCGTGCCTGCGGTTCAAAACCCATGAGATCACCGAGTGGCGCATGGGCAGGGAATAAGCTCAAGCGCGTCCCTTTTCTTACTGAACTAAGAGGAAGCACTGTCTTTGACGGGATCGAGAGCTTGCCCTATGAGAAAGAAGGGAGAAGGCGGACCAACGTCCGTTCCAAGAAGGCACATTTTCCTCACATAGAAGTGCAGGCGTTCCTTGAGTCCTAACTTATTCCAGCGATAATATCTTAAGCATGGAAGAATTCCGATTAAAAATCCGTTGATATTCCCTGAATACTCCAACCGACGGCTGCTTTTCTATAGAGCCAAAATCCAAATTCCTTCCTTCATATTGAAATGTTCAGAGATCTCTGCTGACGAGTGATACCAACAATCTCTCCTGATGACTTCTCAATTTTCTCTTGACGGATTCTGGATTCACACCCTCCATTACCGAAAGAAAGAGGAAGAACAAGGAGAAACGTCTCTCGACACCTCCATCCCAGGGATGCTCACTTGTAGATTTTCACTTCTGGGAGAACAGTTATGAGTCGCTTCCCATCTTCCTGGATAGCAACCCGCCCCAAGCCTCCTGGCATTCTCGAAGGCAGTAGGCATGCAGCTTCCCCCATTGTCCTCCCTGCCTTTTATTTCTCCAGCTTCCTATACCCCTTCTCTTCCTGGATGGCGCAAAGGTTTGTTCTGCAGAGTTCGCCTTTCTCGGGATACACCCTCCGTCCATGGACCGAGTCCAGTTCCACGAAGAAGGCAAGGAGCATCGCCCAGATGGATGCAGCTATGGATTTCCGGACGTTGCCCCGCCCTCGCCTTTTTCCCCGCCAGGCATCGCCGTCTTTGCGCGGGTGGCACAACTGTCATCTCTGCGCGGAACACTCCCTGGAGAGAGCCAGAGCCTTCAGGACTTAAATCTCTTGAGGAATGTGCCCTTCTTGGAGGCTGGATAGGACACCTCCCTTCCTTTTTGGGAGAAGTAGGGTATTCGGGATCCCTGGTCGCGTCTTCCTGCATCTTTCTAAAAGAATATCACCTTCCCCCGTCTTCAATTCTGCTCCTCCTGCTTCTACGTCCCCTTCCAAGTGCTCCCACCCTCATATTTACCTCCGTCACCCTCCTCTCCGTCCTCGCCGTCGTACCACCACCAGGACAGTCCATCGAGGTACGGTCCCGGGGAGCCACCGGCGGCAAGGAACTTGCTCGAGTACGGCGACGGTGCGAGCGAGAAGGAGTCCGCCAGGCAACCTGGAAGACAAGGGCGGCGGTTCTTTCAGCGGCTTAGCTCCAGGAACCGGAAACGCGCTCCAGGAACTTTCCTCCTCCACCTCCCTCCCCCTATCACTCCTCCATCTTGGCAGGCACCGTGTGAGAAGGGGGCAGCATGAACCGAGAAGTATCAGCTTCCAACTAAACGAGACCGCATCCTTTGGAGGTCCAGAAATCATTGGGTCGAGGTCCTCCACCATTCTCTGCTTGAGGTTTCGTTAGAGGTGCTTCGAAAAAGAGGTCCTGGGGGAGGGGGAAGGATTCCCAGGGAAAGGTATAGGCTCGCTGACGACACAAACTTTGATTTCCGGGAGAGGTAAAAGGACGGAGGGAACTGGGAACTTTCTAAGAACAGGACAGCTTGAGGATGGACGTTTCAATCTTCATCTCTGTGTGCTGTGATCGGAAGATGGCTGCAGGTCTGAAGATGCTCTCCGTTTGGAGATCGGCTGCAAGCGTTTCTGGAGCCGAGCTAAATGGAAGATCAAGAATGTTCTTCTCTTCGAGAAATGCCCAAGTTTTCCCTTCCTTCTCCGCAGACCGCCATATCCCTTGCGAAGAAGAGGAGGAGCAACAGGGGACACAGGCATGCGCCAGTGCGAGAGAGGCAAAGAAAAAAGGACACGGAAGGAGCTGCTTCCAGCATGAAGCAGTCATTCCTCTTTCCCACCTCACTCACCGTGGAGCAGGAGAATGACCACGAGACTTTGCATGTCAAAGACGGTCTCTTTTTGAGCCGACGGTTCTCTGAGCTGCAGGAGTTTTGCTCTTGTAAGCGAGAATGAGGAAGCGCAACGAGCCGAAGGAGAGACGACGAGGGTTGAGGCTACCCTTCCTCAGCTTCCGAACCACCGAGGGACGCTTTCCACTGACGCTTCAAGAGAGTCACTTCCGGTCCGACGGAAGGAGAGATTCACATATCTGGAAGAAAAAAGGTGAAGGGAGGGCGACGTCGCTTCTTGGATGGCCGAGGAAGAGTTCGTCCCTCCCCACCACCCTGCAGACGCTCACGACGCGGAGCACCGGCGGCAACAGCGGTGCGAGTCCCTGCGCGAAGTGTCCGGGATGAGAGTGGGTCTTGGCCTGTGGGAAAGAGAAAGGCAAGACGGCACCGAGGATGCTCCAGTTAAAGCTTCTGAGAGGAAAGCGGGAAAGGGGCGGGGTCGAGTGGAACCCTCTTCCTGGAGGCAGGAGCGGACACCGACGGTTCCCTCTCCTGCCATCGCCGCACTCAATCGTCTCCTGATTTTTTCCACCGTAGCGCATCATTCTCACCACTCAGTCCAGAGACCACCAGAACGTCCTCAAGTCCTTCCGACGCTGTTGTTATGGATACGCTTATTCTCTTTTTTTCCTAAATGACCTACGGGGAGTTCGTTAAAGGAGTTTCGTTTAGAGGCGTTCTCAGAGCTCCTCTTCGTTTCCCTGGAATGCATTCTCGATGGAGCGTAGTTCCTTCCTGGAGATGTAAGGAAGAGCGCTCTAGAGGATAAATGCCTCGAGCTGAATTGGGATGAAGACTTGATCTAAAAGAAGCCTGTGACAGTTCTCTGTCGACATCGATCTCTCTCTCTCATGCTCTCTAAGAATCTCGACCAGGAATTCCGAAGGTTTTGCCACGGGAAGAAGAAAAAATGAGAGGTTGGATGCATATCATCTCCACGCATCTGTTGATAAATTTCAAGAGGCTCTTGTCGAAGGGATGTCAGCGAATCAGCCGCGAAAACGGGACTGGTCAAACGGCATTGGGATGCGCAGTTGGAGAAGGAGCTGGCGAAGAACCGCCAGATGAAGTGAAGCATAAGTCCCTTTCTCCATATTGCATCTTCACATGAATGCCCGATGCGGAGATCTTCTCTACTCGACGAGGGTGCAGAGTAGGTAGCAAATTCTCAGCGCCCGCACACGCCTTTTTTGCAACATCTGCCTGCAAGCACATTTTCGACAGGGTGTTTCTTCTGCCAAACATGAAAAAAAAAAAAAAAAAACGATCAAAAGGATTCCTGAAGCATCACTCCATGACGGAAGCTGAACGGAGCACGGAAGCTGTGTAGGCAATAGAGAACGAACGTTGCCTTTCTTTCTTTCTTCCCTTTTTCTTGCTAGAGCTAGAATGTGTGTTGGATCCGGAAAACCAAAAAAGATCGATGTCGTCAGAAGAGAGAAATCGGTAAGTAAGCAGATGGTCCGCCAGTTATACGTCTTGTCCGAAGGTACTTTGTGGTGTCAACGGCAGAGTAAACACATCCGCACGCTATGTTTTTCATTCCGAGTTGCTGGGCGTCCAAGCAAACTCGCGCTTACTCTGATTCCTCTCTTCAGACCACGAGAGAGCTCGGATGCTACGAGCGGGATGCTGGACTCTTGCGCAGCAAGTTCCTGTTCAGGTTGCATGTTTGCGGAACGCAGGTTCCCGAACACGATCGTATCGTGTAGCGTTTGTCGAAGAAGCAGATAGCATGCTGCCGGTCATCGATCAGGTGTGTTCATTTCACTGGAGTCAGGAGCCAGTGCAGATGAACTGGAGGGCAGCCGGAGGTTCGATGCAAAATCTCAGGTCTCACTGATGCTCGAGGATGAAGATGAAACTCGAGGATCACATCTTCCAGGGCACACATGCCTCTTGAGTGGGATCGAAGGGGAATCCGTTTGCTTCCCTCTTCCGCAAGGAAACGAGATGGAAGGATCTGGAACCTCCGCATGGATCTTCGTTTCGGTGTAGCCGTCACTGAATCGGAATAGTGTGTTCGTCCTCTCCATCCTAAGGACGTTTGACATCAAGTCGTCGACGGCGTTAGCGAAAGGAGGGAAAAGGCTGCCTCTAGAAGAACGGTCCAAACAGAGCAAAGGATTCATCATGGACACATGCACATGAGCAAAAGAATATTTAATCCAGCTACCGCATCCCCAATAAAAACACAAGCGCTCTCTCTACAGTTTCCCAGAGTTTCCTGGAGCTATCCACCTGCCTTCTTCGGAGATTCGGTGGACGCTAATCGCGTTCATCTCAGTCACCGTGTAGTCACCATCGCAACCTGTGGTACGCGAAAACCGTGAGGACTTGAATGAAAGTGGTTCACCACTGTCGGTTCATCTTCCTCACGTGATGAGCTCATAAGAATTAGAGACAGTCTTTCGTAACCTGGGCGACGTGAACAATCCTTTATCTCGTAGCACATAGGGTGGTTCATTGTGAATTACCTTTTTGCAAGTTCGTGGTCCTTACTGATGCTCTGATTTCACTGAACCTTAGACTGAATGACTCCGGCAATTTCTAGGTAGGCGCTTTATCAGGGCACGTTTCAAGGCAGCGGTTTCTAAGCAACGCGCATCCTAACCGGCCGCAAACGCACAACCTGCTAACTGGGAGCTTAATTGAGAAAGGTTGACGAGATCAGGAAAACATCCGATGATTAGTCTCATCTTAATTTGATTTCCAGCCGCTCTGCAGAAAAGCAATTTCAGATTCCCAAAAAGCAGGGTGGTATTAATTTTCCGTACATGTAAACATCATAATTCTTATCAAAGTGATGTACATTCACTTGGCTATTGCGGGAAAAGTGCGGCGTTTCAACCTGTAGTGTTTGTCGAGATGATGGACAAGTTGGCCAACTTGCCTTCGATTGCATCATCCGGTTCAACTTGAGAAAGTGTAGCAAAGGATTGGCGTATGCTTCAGGAGAACAGTTGTTGGCAGCATGGGAACCAAAAGGGCTCATTTTCCCGGAATGAAACTGTCGAGAAATGCCTCAAATGCAATGACAGACTGAATGCAACGCGCCTTTCGGCTCCTGGGGTCACGTTGTGGAACAACGAGAGGACGGCATTCGGAAAGAGAATGGGAAACGCTCGTCCAGGAAAGGAGGAGGAAAAGCCACGGTCCGGAAAAGTGTCTTCCCGAAGCAAAGTGAGGTGAGGAAGAGGAAACCATGGGAGGCAGGGCGAGCGGTTTCGAAGCACAAGGCTGACACGGAACGAGGCAAAAATTTTTTTATAGGTTGACACGCCAATTCCCAATTGCAACCAATCATGTCCTGAAGCTAGGGATGATCTCTAGGAAACGAAGGATCCGCCATGGTTCTCGTTCACAGTCCTGCCTGTCGCCCTCGAATAAACAGATTCCAGATAAGGAGAGGCTGATCCTTCGCTCACTTGGTGAAGCAGCTAAGCAGAAAAATGCACGCTCGAACGATTGGTTTTCTGTGGACTCGGCAGCTGAGCAAACGAGAAACAACTGGGAAATCGCTTCACATTCCTGGAATGATTGCTTCAAATCCTTAATCAAATGAATACCCACGATGTGATTTTCTATTGCAGGCACACACCGTTTACGGTTGAAGGACCTCATCTCTTCACACACAGAGATGAGTGAACGGAGGAGCTTCCATAACTGTTTGAAGTGATTCAAAGTTTCATTCATTGTTCAGAGTTTTATTCAAAGTTCTCTCCGCAAGGCACACAAAGATCACTTAAATTAAGATCACAGCTTTTCACTCCAAGATTCACAATTCGGCAAACGGAACTTCACTCGCGGCGCCGGTCCAGCTTTCATGGACCGTTTCCTCGTCTCGATTCCCCACTATTTATTATCTTCGAGAAAGCAAACGTTAAAACCCACCATGCCTTACACATTCAGTGACACGTCACGCAGGGAGCAGGCAGTAGCGAAATAAGTGATGCAACTTACCCAATCGAGAATCAGTGAATGAATGAAGAAAGCAGCATGAGGAACGCATTGGTTAGTAAACCACATCAAAGAGTCACACACAAGGCCAAGAATCTACCTGTGTGGATGGAACTCTCAGCAAGAAAGAGCATGCGCTATTTGCATTCTTCAACCGAAGGAAACCCTCAGGAAATTAGGACTCCCGTCTTCCTAATTACCACGTCGCTCGTGCAAAAGTTGCCATTCGGATTTTTATCTGGGAATGCCATCTCAATCGGGAGATGACAAACCATCGGAAGATGCCAAACTTGCGCGAGCTGCTCTGTGGGGTAAAGATGAAGAACGACCTCGGTCGTAAATACTGTGGAATAAGGCACGTGAATTTGTGTATGACGACGTTAAGCGCGTTCGAATGAGCGGTCGAAGCGGAGCATTCGGTGGAAATTTTCGAGGCTGCAGAAAGGCGGCACGTGGAAAATAGGGTGCCTGGAATTAAACATGGAACACGCCGATGGGATCTCTGCTCCCATATTCCGTGGGAAGGAGCAGAGACCCCCTTTGCGCCGAAGATAAAGTTCCTGACCGAAATGAATACAGGAGCTTCGACACTTCTCCATTCGCCTCCAGAGGACGGCTTTCTTCCCGTTCGGAATCGAATTCCCTTCTGCTAACTCAATCCCCGAACAAGAGAGATCGGACTTTCTACGGAAAGTGAAAACTCGGTATTCATATTTCGCCTTGTTTGGCCATGCTAACTGAATCACTCTTTCGTTCCACCTCCGAGACTTGATCGGCACATTCTATCATCCAATTTCTCACCCATCATGATTCACTCGCTTATAGAGCGTGGAATGCCGGAAGTGCGGAGGAAACCTGAGCATCTTCTTGAGCTTTCCACCGTGCTTCCTCACAAATGATCAGGAGTCCTCCATTCGATGCTTCCGAGGGGCCTTTTTCCCGTGAAATTCTCGTAAGGACTCCCGGAGTCTGCGTTCATACGGGACGAGAGGATCCTCGAAAGTCGAACTGTTTTTTTGTATTGATTTTGTGCAGCAAATTTGCGTGCATGCGGTCCCGTGGATCCACGAAAGTGCTTTGGCCGGTGGGGAGGAATGGATTTTGCTTATGAACTGAAAGTGCGAAGACAGGACGTCCATGTTTCCTCTTTTCGGGAAATTCTCGAGTTTCTGGAGAAGAGAAAAAAAAAAAAAAAAAAATTCTAAAAATTACAGGGTTTTTCCTTCAGGTTCCTGTTCGAGCGCCCTGGGCAACGGAGAGAACGGTCCTTTGAAGAGGATGCCCATCCGACAAGCGGGAAAACAGAAGGGACGACCATGATTCGGAAATTCCTTCCAAAGCAAAGGCCCTTTGATGAGAACCCGTGGAAGCACTTCAGATTCATCGCACTCGACAGCTGGTGGCTCGATTTGAAAGCACTTGCATACGAAAAGGGGTCCAAACGACCCGGGGAAGGCGGATGGCGCTGCGAAGATGTCCTCAGATCAGAGAGGAAACCGAAGGCGGGATGCCCGGGTTCCAGGAGCGGCCGAGATCCAAAACCCGCGGATCAGCATCCCATCATCAGTCGTCATCAAATGCGTTGGATCTGCGGTCGGATCCATCGCTACGAACGCGAACCTTCGTCTCGACTGTCTCTTCCTCGCGTTGCAATTTACTGTCAACCGGTGATCATCAATTCGCTGCTGCTGTTGTCCCTACATCCTGCCAAACCTGCCACCTACGGGCACCATCTCATCTCTAGAGATGGACCGGAGAGAAGTGAAAAAAAAAAAAAAGGGAATTCACAAAGGTGGTCTCCGAGAGGCGGCACGGAGCTCAACATGTGATTCGAGCATTTCAGTGGATATCTTTTTAGTTTGCTCCTTCCCCAATGATCACCAAGGAGATCGCAGTGATCACTGATTCTTGTCTTTCGATGATTTCACCGAAATACAATCTGCATCCAACATCTGAAAGATATTTCGTTTGTGAAAATCACTGAAGTCTTTGAGCAGGAGGGCTCTCCATTCCAGTTTTGGTATATGTATGCCTTACAGAGATCACGCATGCGCAAGAGAGATTCATGCGTGACATCAATGAATTTTACTAATTCTGAAACGGATGTATGGCTCAGATGGCTGTTGGGAAACTCCCGAGAACTTGACCACCCCTCAAGGATATATGTTCCACTGTCGAACTGTAAGAAAATGAGTGTTTTCTGGACTCTCAGAACTTCACTATGCCTATCAAACTTCCTTCTAAGATCCTGGGGTTTTATGAAGGCAAATGACTTTAGAAGGAGAGTCAAGTTTCGGCTCCAGATCCATGACGCTATGGGATTAGTAATTCCGGAGCCTTCGCGTAGAGTTCTCCAGAGTGCAGCAAAGACAGATAAAAGCATCCGCAGTCAGCAAACACTGGGATATAATTCGTCATTATCTTAAGAAATAAAGCAATAAAACAAGGAAGCCGATAAATATCCGAAACCCGTCCGAGTCATTCCACTAAATAAGCATTCATTAAACTGGACAAAGAAGCATCCTGTAAGCAATTTTGGTACTTTGTTCTTTCGAGTCACGGGCATGATAAGATGATGCACGACGGACATATGAATACTAAAGAGCAGGGTTTTGTGGCTTCTGAAATCTGCAATCGCAGCTCTGATGGCAACTCCATAAACAAGAGAAGTAGAAGAACGTTCCACAAAGCACGCACGCCAAAAATCCATATCATTCCCGGATTCACTTATTCACTCGGGAACCCACAGTGCAAGGAAGTGAATTCAGTCTAAGCGTCCTGCTTTGGAGATCAGGAGCATCTCAGGACCGTGTCCACGGGAGGAGTTTATCCACACGAGTAAGTGAGCGAAATTTCCTTCAGAGATCGGACTCCGCGCTCAGTACGAAGGGTGAAGAAAGCAGGGTGGTCGAGTCACGAGTCCTCCTCGATGCTGCATGGACCAGCCTTCTGTTCGGTGCGAGCCTGCGGCCGGCGTTTCGCGTTTCTCGAGCATTCCGAACTCCACACCCCTCCCAAAACAGGGGATCAGCATTCCAAAACGGTCGAGATGGAACTGTTTCGCTCTTTCCTGCTTGTTCTTGTCCAGAAAAGCTGGAGGCTGGAGCGCAACTTGCCACAGATGCCACCTGCTTCCTCATCGAAACACTCTTTTGCTGCTCGAATTCAGGACTCTTTCGTCCTGCAGCTTTGGGCGAAAGGAAACTTTCCCAACGGAGCAAATTTTCCCCCAAAAAACGATGAGGAATTACAGATAGCCGAAGTCTCGATTCTCCACCCACCCCCTCTGATCTTCATCTTTCTTCATCTTCCGCTTCCCATTCCAAAGCAAGTGATGCTTATTTTTCTCGAAATTGCAACGAATCGTCTCCATCTTGGACTCCGAATCGCAGATTCCTGTTAGCTGTGCCACCGATCCTGATGGGTGGATCACTTTGGAGGCATCTTTACGGACAATTTTTGCTACCGTTGTGAACGGCAGTGCCGCTAGAAGGCAAATTGTCTGAATTCGAGGGATGTCGGTAGACACTTTGGAACAAACAAGTCCGCGAAAAACCGCGAAAAGTATTTATCCATTTATTTTTCATTTTGCAAGTAAAATGCCTATGATGAATACGAGTTCTGCTTCCTAGGTTGCATATACAGTACCATGTTTGCTGTATACGCATGCACGCATTATAAAGATGGTGCGGGAGATGGAGGCTATTCAACCGGAGCGTGATGTCCTGCTTGGAGGTCAGAAATGTCCCTAGGCAGTGAGCGTGATGCACGCTTCCAGCTGCGGCAACCGAAGCCGACATTCAGGACTTGAGGACAGCGACGGTTCCTTAATTGGCGGAGCTGATAGACATCCATGGATCGGTTACTTCATGACGCTTTCATTCTATCAAGCTCCGGTGTCTTTGTTGGGGTCAATGCGTTTTCCAGCTTCCTCGTCAAGCGACCTGATGCAGTTTTGCCATCCCATTTCGTGGAGATTCATAAGGATAAGAGAGCAGCACGGCGTGTTAAAGACTCAAAAAGATCTGAGAAAGTGAAGATGGACTAAAAGTGATTCAAGGAAGACGAACTCCTGCGCGTGCGTTGTTGGCTCTCTCAAAGGCTCCTACGTCCCGAATGGCAACCTCATTCGCCACTGACTCGCAATTTTTTTCGTAAAATAGAATACATAGAATAAATACTCAGAAAACACAAAACCAGGACAGGAGAGCGGCACGAGGGACATGTTCGAGCGCACCAAAGTCGGTGGCAGCATCCTTGAGGATTGAGCGGCGAGGAATTCCTTTTCAAGTGAGTGAATTCAAGGACTGAGGACATCAAACCTCCGTGTAAAGTGACTTATTGGCTCCCACATACCTACGGCTGTGTCTTCTGAATAAACCACTCCAAAGATGAGATTCTCATCGCACAGCAGCCACTTGCCACAGCCTCCGAAAGGGAGATGCAAGCACATTGTCAGAAAAAAAAAAGAAAAAAGAAGCCACACGTAGTGCGGTTCCTATAAAGAAATCGCAGGAGACTCAGCTGCCAATTGGCTGCAGTTTGGAAGATGAGAGAGAGTCTTTCATTTCCATGCCTCAGCCTGAGTGAGTCCAGGTTTGCAGAAAACCGTCACACTCTTCTTTACCGATACTTGGAGAGATCAAACCCCCCTGGTACCGGTGCATCCTCCCATTTCAGCTATTCTCCGATTCCAGGAAGAAATTATTTAAACAGTGCTCGGTGGGACAAATATCTTTCTGAGCTGCCACAGTCATTACTAACCTATTCTCCACCATCCCCCTCATTGGCCAACACATCATTTCATTCCTTTGGGGGAACTTCTTCGTGTCTAATCCCACCCTCAACCGATTCTTCTCATTACACTTCATTCTACCTTTCATCATAGTAATCATCTCCATAATACACCTATTCTTTCTACACAAAACCCTGGTGGCATCCTCTTTTCCGAAAGGACCTGCGGAAGCCCTTCGTCACTGCCATGGAACGTTCCCGAAAAAAATGCATAATCTTCCCCGAAACCTGCGGAGTTCCCTCTGCGAGAGCCTTCTTTGAAGTTTCAGGAACTTGCGGCTCCCCAGGCCAAGCACGACCCTCTCCATTTCATTTTCGTTCAGTAAAGAAGCACCCATGCTGCCTTCTATTATCGAAACCCCCCCCCCCCTTCAAAAAAAGAAGCCATTATCCCGAAAGGAAAGTTGCACGGATTCAAATCTTCCAAGTGTAGACTAGATAGGAACCATTTATTATGAAAATGATTAGCTGGGAACCTCTATGCTCTCAAACGATAGCATTTTCCTTATTGTAGAAGTCCTTGTTCTCAGCGAGCCAGGTAGCCACTTCTGCGTGCCTTTCCTCCAACCACTTTACATTCAGCTGCACGAGTTCGATGCTTCTATCCAAGACTTTGGACTGAAAGCCATATTTTTCAAAGACCTCCTCCCTCAACTTGATGATCTGAAAAGAAAAAAAGAAAAAGAAAAAGCGTCTGTTGTGATTATGGCATTGCAGAGCCACGGAAGTTGTGAAGTCGCGTTCATCGTGGTGGCTCCATTTTGAAAGCACTTGCATACGAAAAGGGGTCCAAACGACCCGGGGAAGGCGGATGGCGCTGCGAAGATGTCCCCAGATCAGAGAGGAAACCGAAGGCGGGATGCCCGGGTTCCAGGAGCGGCCGAGATCCAAAACCCGCGGATCAGCATCCCATCATCAGTCGTCATCAAATGCGTTGGATCTGCGGTCGGATCCATCGCTACGAACGCGAACCTTCGTCTCGACTGTCTCTTCCTCGCGTTGCAATTTACTGTCAACCGGTGATCATCAATTCGCTGCTGCTGTTGTCCCTACCTGCCACCTACGGGCACCATCTCATCTCTAGAGATGGACCGGAGAGAAGTGAAAAAAAAAAAAAAGGGAATTCACAAAGGTGGTCTCCGAGAGGCGGTACGGAGCTCAACATGTGATTCGAGCATTTCAGTGGATATCTTTTTAGTTTGCTCCTTCCCCAATGATCACCAAGGAGATCGCAGTGATTACTGATGCTGCATTCTTCTGACATGATCTCTTTGAGTGGTCGTCTTTTCATTTTGTGAATGGAATCACGCGCTCATGGATTCGGGAAAAACATGGATGTGGAATCGTCACCGTCTCCCTGCTTTCCTCTGCTGCCATGGAGATGAACTTCAATCTTCCAGAACACAAATGTGCCATTTCTTAATATGAAAGCACACTGAGGCTTCCAGCGTGGACGACGACTTGCAGTAGAGAAAATGAAGTTTCTGTTTGAATCCCAGGTAGATGGACCAAAGCAACACAACTATGAAGTATGAGGATCCTTTGAGGTGGTCCGTTTTGAAGTAGCTCTTGAGGCATCTTCACGGAAGTTACTGTGATAGGGAACTGGTTTCACCTGAAGGTTTGTCTGGAGGGAAATGCTTGCAAGCACCTCATCGCCGCTGGATAAGCACCACTTCGTCAGGAGTGAAAAATGTTTCTATCGCTTTTTTCTTCTTCTTCTGGGGGTCACGCTGTCCAGACGACCTCCCTTTCCGGTCACTGCCCATTGATTTCGCTGGAGCAGAGCAAGGCGGGTTACCATCTTGCCTGATCTCCGTGAACTGAATCTCCACAAGTGGATTCCGTTGCGGAAAAGTGTCCATTCCGCTCTCACGCTTGTACATTGCGTTTCATTCTGCGAACTTGTGCGGATTCTTTGCGTTCTTCGGGTGGCACTCTGTACACATTCCAGGATCGATATTCCACCTCCCCGAACACAGCGGTTCCGCCGCATTTGTTTACGGGGGAGAGGGTGACCGCATGATCCCTTCCTCCGTACCATTCGTGGATTATTCCCCATTACCGTCCGAGTTCCCGTTTTATTATTCTACTTGATGCACGTACTCTTGCGAACGCTAGCAAGATGAAAGGACGGAAAGAAGATCAAGTCCCCTCCCCCCCCCACGTTTGGCCTCCGCGAGGCAGGTAAGCTAATGTCAGGAGGAGAAAAAATAAATTGCAGCATCCGTTGCGTGTGAAAAAGCTATTAAGGCTGATTTCATGCACAGGTCGGCTGCATGTAAACAAGTGTGCTACTTACATCGTTCAACTGGTGCTCGGTGTGCAGCTGCTCGGCCAGAGCTGTAAATATTTTATCGAAAGACGTCGATCGGCCGAAACTGAAATGAGGAATAAAATAAATACAAATTCTCCACCCACAGCTGCAGAAAAAAATCCATACTCAATAATTACGCGATGATTCGGATGATGGGCACGAATTACAAAGGAGAGGACACCAACAGAGCAATGGCTGCATCCCGCGTTTTGGGGAAGGAGGGGGAAAATTCACCGATGACCCGATAGTGTGACCACCACAGTGGAAGTCAGTCATTGGTTCAGCATGTCGACGTTAGCGGTTTCCGCCATTCGAACTTGGGCTCCTCGATCGAGCACCTTCATCCCTCGCATCCCGAGCGGTTCAATTCGACGTCATAGTAAAAGATATCGTCAGCAACTCTCACGCGGCGGCATCTGTGCTGATTGGAAAGCCATCCGAGGTTGAAAATCAGCATCAGTAAATGATGATATTCCGTTTGCTATCAATACACGACGACGACGTACTCCAGTAATACATTCTTTCGCGGAGCACTCATTTCGAGATTCGACTGCTGACGCGCTGCACGGAACTTGGAAGGATATGGGGGGGGGGGCTGGGCAGCTCAGAAAGCATGAAAAAGGATCGGTACTTTGGATGCTACATTGAAATAGAATGGTCGACGAGAATACTCTATTATCCGGGAACGGGGGAACATCGGATGAAGAGCCGGGATGCTGAGAGATCTTTGGATTTCCCAGCATTCCGAAATGCTTTTCTAAACTTCAGAGAAGCTGCTTGGAATTTCGGGTCATTCTTTCCCTCACCAATATCCTTCTGAACCATTAATGAAATCAATCCTCGAGCGAAATCGGGTAGATCTCGTCCCTCGTTCCCGATTCCTTAGCTATGGATGGCGGTCGTCAATCCCACTTTTCATTTATGGCTTCCCACTGAATACACTCAAGAAATACAGTGTTTTTTATCGCGAAGAAAACATTCACGCTACTTCGCGATGACCTCTGACTGCTGCTGTACAGTTTATGTACTCAGATTATTATCGTACCCAAAGCCATGTTTTTCGCATCCATTTCCCTATAACCCAAATATGTGTTATCATGGAGACTCGCACGGATAGGAAATGTATCCTTGAAGCGTAGATCTAACTCTCGCTATTTGTCATGCTGGTCCGAAGAAGGCAAGAAAAAGTGATGCACGAAATTCCAAGGAAGTGTGAGGCACATCTGAAATCCGAGAAAAGTTGAAGGTGAACCTCTGATTCCAAACTGCAGAAAGCAGAGAGAATTTTTTCCACTATGATGCTCTTTGTCATTCTTTGCTTTTGCTTGTTTGGTGTACTACTAGCGATGCTCAGTCCAAACGAGATTGCTGATGACTTCAGCATCAAAAACGCCTCAGCCTTGAGGAGTGATGAAACTTACTGGGAGATCATGTCGGACCATCTGGATTTCAAGAGCTCCAGTATCATCAGAGCTCCGTTGCTGTTCCTCGCGATGGACCCCAGAATCGAAGAGGAATCCTGACGACGAATTCCCAACGTGCTGCTCAAACTCTTTTCGATCAGGCTTTGCAGCTTCCATGCATCTTTCGCACTGCACATGGCTTGCAACACAGAGTATCTCTCTGTTTCATCGTTTGAAGACAGAAAGTGTTTCCACAAGAAATGCCATTCCGAGGTGGTTCCGGAACGGGCTGCTGTTGAGTATATCACTTGCTTCAGATTGGGATGAATCCTTCTGGAAGCAGAATTGTGCGAGAAGCTGGAACAGGATCTAGTCTTACGATGGTCTTTCATCGTTGGCATTCCTCATCCACCGTCGAAACACATCCATGGCATAATCCAGACATGGTTCGTACTCTAACATGCACGACTGTTCCACGATTATCAAAGCCCGGTAGACCTGAGTAACATCTTCATGGCCTTCATCTGCGAGGACGTGAAATATTGACCAATCGATGCCAGAATACAATTTTTCCAATAACCCCAGTAGGTACATCTGAAGAGGAATGAGATTCACCTCGCCTCGCTCTGGGGAAGCAAACCCGAAAGTCTTCAGATGCAGTGGAAGAGGAAAGTCTCGTCTGGATGCTTTCCAGCTCTTGGAAAGCGACACAAAGTGGACCATATTCTGTTTCGTTGCTAAGATACTTGGTCAGGTCCAGAGCTATGCTGTAATCCAGATGCGACATCTCTGCCAGCCCAAACGCATCGTCTAACAATTTCGCTCTGTCCACTGTTTGAATTTTTGAATGGTCGCGAAGGAGTTGTTCAGATATAAGGAACCAGTTTCTCTTGTCGTAGTTGACTCTATAGTATCCTGAGCTTTGGACGTTGAAGATCATCCAGTGTTGATCACCCGGCACCCCCATATCGAAGGACAGTGGTAGCGAATCTTTATAGAGCCACTGTACGGTGGAAGTAGAATCCTTACTGCTTTCAGAGATCCATGTCAAGGGAACCCACCAGTATGTCGGTTCCGCGGTTGTGCAGTTTAGGATGGTAGAAAACTTTTTCTGGAATAGGAGGACGAGAACGGAAGAACAAGCACGCGCTAGACTGCGAAATTCGCTGCAGAGATTTGTAGAAGGCACGTTTGGAAAATTCGCGAGAAGAATAAAGGACAGCTTCACGTTTCGAGGATCAATGATGCTGCTTTTAGTATCCGCTCATTGTTATTTGCTTTTTTTTTTGGAAAAGTGTGCTTTCGTGCACACGTTGCCAACTCTTCCCTATTTTCCTCTTCCACCAATGTTTACGCATTCGTTATCGAGAGACCGCAGAGTGCAGATCTCCATTTAGGAAATGTGCCACCGATACTGAAGTCAGAAAAACACTGATCGAAACTCTAAAGTGAGACACGGATACCTAAGTGTATAGGACGAAAGACTGAAACACGAATCTCAGCCGGACATCTTCGCTTGCAAGGAGCATGGTCTGATGACCCATTACGGAGAAATGAAGGTGAGGTTCCCTTTAACCTTGAGATAGGTTCAAAAAAAGTTCCACAAACGTAGGACAAAACAGATTCACTCGGGGACTGGGGATCTTAAGAATATCGTCCTTGAAGAATCACCTTAGGAAAGCTGCTTCAAGGAACCAGAGAGACTTTTCCATTTAGAATGGAACCGCTTCTTGCTCCAGTAGGAATCTTCACAAGATGCTGCTCCTGGAGCGACTGCAAAGCAGAAACTGCTGTTCGGATGGCAGAAGTCATCACTCATCCAATGATGCTCGTGAGCTTCAAACTCCTCGGGGCAACCTCTTTCCTGTATCTCTTCCCAAAGGAAAATATCAAGATGCTTGGCAGACTGCAAAGCATCTTGATCTGCGAATCTAAAGCCTCCTAAAAGAACTGAAATAGCAGTGGTGACTGAAATAGCATACATCAGCTGCTCAAGAAATTTCTTGAAAACGTTTCCTTACGGAGACTCCTTAGCGTGTATACAGAAAAATAAGTGTCGAATCGCAATTCGTACGCGGAAGTTTGGACACGGGAAAGCAGGCTGATTGGCGAGCGAGGCGGACGAGTTCTTTCAAGTTGACCGCGGGCAGGATAGATGGCAGAGCGAGCTGTGACTTCGCTCGGAAGAGTGGCCGATGAGCATCCCAAGGCGATTCAACTTGTACAACTCAGGCTTTCCTCTGGACCGAACAATCCCTATACACTAATGCGTACTTCCTTCAGCCTCGCTGCTCGGGAAACCATTCCATCTGGCTGAGACAGATTTTCTGGATCTTGCAACGTCCGTGCTAGGTCTCTCTTCAAAGAGCAGTCATTACAGAACTCAAGATGACCCATCTTTAATTTTAAGGCTTTTCGTGTGCGCAAGAGAAGGGTTGAATTCGTTTCTCTTGGTGTGACCTCAAGACAGACGAAGCATGACTCGTCTCAGTTCTCTCTGCTTCCATCGTTTGGAGAACTGGATGGAGTCAAAGAAAACAGCTCATAGGAGGGATTCATTTGAAGATATATATATATATATTTGAAGATATATATATATATATATATATATATGTATTTTTCAAAAAAAGGAAAAACAATTTCATCTAATGACAGCTGAGGGGCAGGAATGCTATGTGTTCAGTCAGTAACTTCCGGCACATTCAAATGGAAAATAGGGCTAGCCTCAACTCTTCCTCCCACATATTAGGGAATTGTGGACTCGCTTCCGTAAAAGAAGCAGCAACTTTTCGCCTCGAAAATGCTTCTTCTCCGTTGCACTGAATGCTTTCTTGGAGCTCTCCTGTATTTCGTCACAGATTTTACAGACAATCCTCGGAATTCAAGTCTCCGGGAGATACGTGACAAGAGATGCTATCGTGTTCCGCTGTTTCAGCTCCCAGGAGCGGTGCCGTTTTCCTTTTTGCCCTTCATTTCTATTCAAGAAGCTTATAAACGGCTAGCATTTGAGTTTTGAGTTTTTGTTGCATTTCTCTATTTATGCGCCCTCTCTGGGAATCCATTTTTCATTTTTGTTCTAATCGATTTCGTTTGCTGTTAGCATCCGCACGTCCATGTGATGAGCCCCAGAGGCACTTCTCTCCAGATCTATCTAAGGACAGCTGGACCAAGATCCTCGAAGCTCGAGAATTGCCTCGAAAGTGGAGACAGCGAACTCTCAAACAGCCAAGGAATCCCTTGCTGCTGCTTTTCGTGGTTACAATGTCACAATTATCTGACTCTTCATCGTGCTCACGCTTCTCTCTACTGCCCTGAGCTCGGAAAGCAGCCGTTTATAAGCTTTTTGGATAGCATGAAGGGCAAAAAGGAAAACGGCACCGCTCCTGGGAGCTGAAACAGCGGAACACAATGACCAGTGTTCGGAGGTTTGGGGTTGCCTCCTTGATGAGGAGGAAGATTCCTTGACTGTTTGAGAGTTCCCTGTCTCCACTTTCGAGGCAATCCTCGAGCTTCGAGGATCTTGGTCCAGCTGTCCTTAGATAGATCTGGAGAGAAGTGCCTCTGGGGCTCATCACATGGACGTGCGGATGCTAACAGCAAACGAAATCGATTAGAACAAAAATGAAAAATGGATTCCCGTAGAGGGCGCATAAATAGAGAAATGCAACAAAAACTCAAAACTCGAATACTTCACAGATAACAAGAGGTGCTGCTAGATTGGGATATTAGCAACGCTTTCGTACGATTTTCTCTTACTAGGGCTAGAAGAACAGAGTGACTGAGTCCGAAAATTCCGGTAAATTTCCAGTTAGGGTCGATGGAGCTCCTTGTTGGAGAAAGAATAGAGAATCTTCTTCTCCATGAGGTTGGGACTTAAACGAAGAATACCTATTGGTGACCTCAGAGGACGAGTGCAAAAAGGCAGCCATCCAAGGTCTATGGTTTCAGGTAATAGGAACTTCCTTATATGCAATTAAGAACAGACATTCAAGTGATACCAACAGAGGATATAGGAGTGAGGGTAAAAGAGAATGATGATGACGATGGCAAGTGGCATTTGTGCTGACGATTCATGGAAACCTGAAAACCAGCAGCAGTGCTGACCTCATCACTGCTGCTGCTGAAGGCTGGATGTGCTTGGATGGTATCTCTTTGGTCCCTCGGACTTTCCTGGCTCCTGAGATCAGAATGGGTTCGGAAGTGATGCCCGACTAACAGGAGACAGAAATGCATGATCTTGCGTCTCATCGGAAATAGGTATTGTGACCTCAGACCAACTCAGGACAAGAACTGCTGCAATGAAAATTTACCACGACAAGCGGCAAGAGTGGAATCGATGGATCGGAAGATTCACTTTGCTTTGCAATACGTTTCGTTGCAATTGCTGTCACGGAGGAAGGAAAGGGAGCAAAACGAGATGGAAGGGACTCGTAGAGAATTTCGAAAAGCATTTTCGATGGAAGCAATCTGATTTTCCCTTACCTGCGTCACGATGGCTGAGTTGTTCTTGTAGTTTCTTTCAACTTCCACAATGGGGTACCCAAGCTGCAGCGTCCACGTGTTCATTATTTCTCTCACCGTCACTCCAGATGGGAGCTTTTTTCCATCCAGGATGGCTTGCTTTGTGAGGTACTCCCAGAGATCATCCTGATCAGCATTCCCAAACGACTGTTCCTTTAGGTAGTTCCCGATGCCTCTGATGAAGGTATCTTCGCCGAGGAAGGAATTCATCATGTTTATGAGAGCGGATCCTTTGAAAAAAAAAAGAAAAAAGCAAAGCGAATTCAAAAGGAAAGCACTTTGGATTTGTTGTGACAACGTTTTCTTCAAGAAAACTGAACAGAATCGATGTATATTCCAATTCTGAATTCGCTTGATTCGATCTCTTGTGGAACTCAAAGGAAAGCACTCTGTTCTAGGTATAGTCTTCCGATTCCCTAGTCGCAACTCCGGATCCGCGTTGCCATCGACATCAAGAAGCTGTGGCAGGAGGACCCACATGAACTAATTGAACGACTGCCCCGCAAACTAGCCGGATGCATCAACAGCATTTCGTCAAGGAATGGGGTGTTCCCGTTGAGGATGTGGATCGGTTGCACGCTCATGTCTGCCTTAGACGCTTTCGTCCCTGTGGTTTTGTGTTTGTGCTTCCAAGGGAGCAGGTCTCTCCGAACCTGAAGATTTCCTCCATGAAACTGGAGACTGCTTCTTGCTGCAACACGCCGAAGTCCGCGGTGGGGGGATGCCGAAAGAATTCGTGTTATGATAATCATCTTTATCTTTCGGATCCCGCGCTTTTTTGGCATCCCAGTCACGGCGCATTACAGAATTGAATAAAGCAATCAATGGAATTCGTGGGCAAATACGCGTTTAGTCACTGAAATTGTTTTTAAATTTATTTCTCATGACTTGGCTCGATTCGGGTCGCGGCGCATTAGACAACTGAATAAAGCAGTTAATTCAATTCATGGACCAATCGGGTTTCCTCATGCCAGCTGAAAGAGACCATCATTATTCCGAGAGCTGGTTGTCGGCTCTGAGATAAGGGGAACAGCACCAAAGCGAAAGATTCGAAAAACAGCGTAACGTCGGATGACGAGCTCACGAATGCACCTCGAGGATTGGTACCGAGATCTTCCCAACAGCTTCGGCAGTGAAGGAAAGAGTTCGCACTGCTTTCGGTCACTCCGGTAGACGTGCTCTTGGAAATCCGAAAATCCGGTGCACTTCTTCCGTCACGCAAACAACGTCCAGCAAGAAGAACCGGAGCAGCATCAAAGAACTGATGTGTGGGGAATTTGGGAGAGTGCATCTTGCAAGGCGGTAGCAGAAAATCGCCTTCTAATCCCACTCCACACAATTCTGAACTCATATTTCCATCTCCAAAGGTGGGAAACCTAGAAGGAGAATAACAATTCCTCTTCCAAGATGATGATGCTTCCTCTTGCGTCCTGCTCATCATCTCCTCTAAAGAACGCTCCTTTCGTTCGAAGGATCGGAAAAGTCCCCCCAAAAAGACCTGCTTCGAAACGAAACGCAATTGCCAGGAGCAATTCGAAGCCATCTTCTCTGCTGACTCGTGTTCAAGATATTATCCAGATGCAGCAAGCAGGCATCAAGTCCACGCACACCTTCGAAGCAGTTTCCTCTGCTTAGAACACAGCTTGCAGAAGAATTAGGAAACACTCGCATGAGAGTGTCTGGAGCGAATTCAAGGCGGGCAAACTCAAGTAAGGCGCACATGGAAGGGGCAGACAAGTGCTTCAGGGAATGGTCCCGTCAGTACGCACTACGAATGAGCGTTGAGGAAAAGCATCACGGGCAAGATGTGATGCTGGATGGACCGGAGTTAGCAAAACCACCACAGGAACCGGGAAAGCTGTTGGAGACTTTTGCGGAGCCTTGCTGACCCGCCGAGCGCACGCCGATTCGGTTCTCCGTTCCAACTGGTCCATCACCACGATTTAGCCCGTTTTCACACCTCGCAGGATAGGTGTCATTCGATTCCTCCGGTGGAGCTTTCAGGAATGAGCCTTCATGCCATGAGAATGGGATTGAGTTCGTTGGAATACTTTAGCAGTGATTGCAGCAGGACGTTCGGAAAATTGAATAGATGAGGAAGACCAATACATCGAGAAAATTGCTGGACCTAAGCCATTTGGATCGAGAACATGCAAATTTCAAATCCCACCGCTGCGAAGATGACCAAAGTAGGCAAGATGAGAGCTGCTCGGCTCAATCTACAATCTGGATTGCATATGCAATGACGCCATTTTGAATCTTCACCCATTTCGAAGACGATTTTAGTTTTGTTGTCTTTGCTTAGCCCCCAGCTTTTAGATGATTTATCCTTGAATGTGAAAGTGGAGAATGCAGTACACAAAGCCATCCCCATTAACACGTAGGTTTAGTTTTTGTTCGACGGCAATGGTTCCTGAAAGCACGGATGCTCATAATGCACGAATTTCCGTGTATTTCGGGCATGTGCTCATGAATTCGCGTCTTCTAATAGGGAAGAAAAGCGTCCTCGTGGTGTTTTCCGGATCTCTCGCTAACGGTTCTCCTACATGACTTTCTAGAGATTTCGAGTCATACTTCCGGTCCCTACGTGAATCCGCAATTCCTTTCCGCTTTCGGGAGTCTCCCACTCCTGAGGTCCGCGCTCAGCATCCCCCGAAGACGGTTCCTTGCAGAATGCACCGCGCCGATATTCGAATTGGGCAGAGCGCGGCAGACGGGCGCTGTCGGTAAGAGGGGGGGGGGCACCGCATGCTGCTGCACAGAGCATCCTTGCCCTGCCCCCAGCCGCCACATGATTTCCTGGTCCACGAAAGCGTAGAAAAGCACTTAGAGAGTTTCGCAGCCGGGCTACTTTCCAAAAGAGTCCCCTTTCCCGAGTAGAGTTCGGTTCAGGATTCGTCGACTCGGAGATCCGAATGAAGGAAGAAAAGAGAAAAGAACAAAACAGTGTTGCCTTTACCTTTCTGATAGGAAATCCCATCGAAAATTTCATCGATTTCATTAGGATCGTCGACGCTCTGGGAGATTTTGTGAGTCAAGCAGAGGGAATCGAGCTTCAGAACCGGGAACACTTCCAAGTATAAAAACTGTTCTTTGATCTTCCATCGTGACTCTACCTTTAAAATGGATTATCAGTAGCACATCCTAAATTTTCTATTTTGATAAAAAAACAGTCTTTAGACCTATCTATGGATGATAAACGAAATTATGATTAGGCTAAGAGCAGAAATTTCAAGATATGCTAACTGAAAAAATGGATAGCACCTGCATCGGAAAAAGGTACTCAAAGAATTCCAGAATCATTACCCATCAGGCTCGGTTCCATTTTATGTGATCACTGATACATTGGCGTTCCTGCTCCGCTCCCTTGTTGCCGAGGCAACAAGAAAACATCTGCACGAGGGGCCGTTGCATCGCACTACTGCATCAACAGGATATCTGCATCGGAGACGAGAAAAGCGTTTCCTTCATGCTTTGCTATTGGAAGGCGTTCCCAAGAACTTTATCCTCATCTTGGAATCATCTTGCAGCCTTCCACCAACACTGACTCAAAAGGCCCAGAAGTTTCTGCTGAGCTGCATTCCTGGATGCACACAGCCCCGCCTTCGATATTCAGGACTCGCATTTGTGCGAAGATTTGGATGTTTTCAAAGACTACTGGAGAATCGGTTACCATCCGATCTGAGGTGGTGGCAGAATCGAAGAGAGTTGCTTGCCCCGAGCTGCGAGCCCCGTGGCACTGCTCGTGCCAATCTCGTGATTTGCTGGGATGCAGCTGATTGCCACTCGTTCCATAATGCTTCTCAGGTCACCACGAGCATGGCCTGCACATCATGCTGACCGTTTTCTTTCCTGTCTTCTCCATTTATTCTGCGAATGATCTGCACTCTCCTTTTTATTCCTGCCATCCACTCGTCGCTTTGCCTGTCTCATCATCTTATCCTCTTCTTCCCAGAACCCAGTTCTGGAAAGCCTCGCTCTTTTTTTCATTTTGAAATGTCCTCCGAAAGAGAACGCGCGGATGCAACGGCCCTCAGTGCATCAGTGTTAGGTGACCTTATTCTTTTAGCATCCAGATGTCCTCAAAGGGAAAATTATGGACGAGGAGTCCTTTTCTTCATGCTTGCTGAAAGCTTTCCGATTTCCGTCTTCCCATGCAAAATCGGAAATCAGATCGTCATCGAGTTTGCACATTCCGATCATTTCGAGCACCTTCATGACGGCCATCGTTTGTGTTCCATCATCACAGTCCCACTATGTTGCCACATCTACACCAATCTACACCTCCTGGGAGTTTATCCAAATTGCCAACCTTTTCAAGGAACTTCTGGCGATCTTCTAGCTACGTGGGAGCTATTCGTTCGCTGCTCTCCACTTCGGGTTGCTATTGTGAACGAGAGCTTGCCGAATCTTCAGTGTTAATGGGTTTATTGGGAAGGAAAGGATTCATCCAAGATCCTTGTTTCCGCATGCGAAAGAAAAGGGTGTTCCTTCCCAGTTCCTTCCGAGGCTTCCTATAATTCGTGGAAAAAGAAAAGAAAAAGGGGGGGAGGGTGGACAGGATATGAGACGATTCCCAAGAAACGAGTCAACCTAGATTCTATCTCAAAGTATCAATATTTTTTCCAGGAGCTTTCAGGAAGCAAAGTGACCAGACATTTTGGCTCAATGATTGGATTTAATTTAGCCATCTCAGAACTTCTTCAGGAAACACCGACATCCACCTCACGAGCAAGCTATTCGGACTAGGATTCCTATCTGCATCGGAAATGCCGACGAGGGCCTCACAGAAAGGTAAGAAAAGCACCTGGAAAACTGGAATGCTTCACCTTGAAAGATTTCAACGAATCTGGACACAGTCGACACCCAGGAGGTGAATCAAGAGCGGAAGCGTGTCTGTCGAGAACAGTCCGTGGAGTAAACAAGATGGAGAAGCAGTAGTCGGCAAAGAACAAACACGAACATCTGATTCATTCCTTGATGACTCATGCCCTTGGCAGGATTCTTGGGTCTTTGGAATATTTTCACATACGCCGCATCTGAGACGTGTGAAGCAATCGCAGAAAGAAAAACCGGACCAATAATTTATAGAGCGTTCAGACAAGAGCTGAGGATTCCGGAGGATGGAGCTCATCTCGAGATGTGAAGCATTCAGCATGGAATCAGACTGCATACCGAGTCAGTGCCTAGGTACTCCATATAAGTCGCGAATCCTTCGTTCAGCCAGAGATCATTCCACCACTTAGGAGTCACCAAGTTCCCAAACCACTGATGAGCCAGTTCATGTGCGATGACCAAGGCGATCCTTTGCTTATCCCATGATGAGCCACTTGCAGGATCATACAGCACTCTGGTCTCCCTTCGAGGAAACAGCAGATTTCATTGAGCAGCCCATGGTATCTGGCCAGGTTCGCTCTTTCAGGCCAGAAGGAAAATACCTGTAGGTTATTAGTCCCCAGTTTTCCATCGCTCCGGCAGCAAGATCCGGAAGCGCAATCATATCAAGCTTTGGTAAGGGGTAAGGGACACCAAAGAATTCCTTGTAAAAATCGAGGATTCGAGGCCCTATGAAACTTGAGTAGTTGGCTGCTGCTATAGTGTCAGGTCGGGCCCACAGGCGGAACTTGATGGCCTTCCCGATGGAACGATCGACTTTCGTGTAACTTTCCACGTAGGTAAACTCTGATACAACGAACGCAACAAGATAAGTAGACATCGGCACCGACTCCTCGAAAACATCCCACACCCAATCCGGATCTTTCCTGAAAAGACAGCGCCCTTTCCTTGAGTCTTATCCCTGTCTCTCAGCATCTTTAGCATCTGCGATACTCGAAGATTCATCGAAACTTTTTTTTTTTTTTTTTTCATTTTATCTTACAAGCCGAGTCAGCTCGTTCTCCTTTTCCCAAGCACATCCGTCTCGAAGAGTCAACGCATGCAAGTGAAAGTGAGCGCAAGGATGCTGCTTCTCAAAACAGACCACGATGGTCTTTGTAAATTCCCGCCGAATCGATCTTCGAGTTCCCTATGCTCATCAAATTAGGAGGAGTCCTCAGATAAAAGAACCTTTCGTATGTTTTGACATGTTTGCGTGGGTTATTGGAGTCTGAAATTATGGCTTCGGAACTACATCCACGGAAATTTCTCCGTAGAGCATCTCATATCTGTATCTCCCTTCGCGGCTGCATCCATCCTCAAAGCTGCTGGACGCCATAATCCCTTCACGTTCTTTTTAAGCTCTTCATCAGTCAGCATATAGATAGTCTCGAGCGGTCAACAAGAGCAAAGTTCTTAAAAGGCCTTCTTAGAGGCTTGAGACTTCCCACTAGCAGTGACGTGAAGTGACTCTTCTCGTTCTCGGGTCAAAATCAATAGGCAGATATCTCGATAGCAGGGAAACGAAAATGCAAGAAGATGCTTTGCCACAGGGCAGAGCAATAAAAGTGGGAGATGGGACGGAGTCTTATGAAAAATAGGCAACTCTTTTCAGGAATTTCGCCAACACCAACGCAGCTGCTGCTCAAGGTTCCACCGGAAAACCCTAGCTATGTAAAGTGACTGATGCTATTCATCCATAGAGAACACCTCTTTCATCGATCCGAGAAGTCACCAAGGCCGAGCACACACACAAAGAGAAATTCGCTTTTCCTTTGCATTCAAAACCTCACAGGAACTGAGTTATGGCATCCTCTACAGGCAGCAAACCCACAATTGAAATGCTTGATGGAAATGTAAAAGATGTGGGCGATTTGGAAGAGAGACAGCTGAGCACTTGGTCAGTTTCGCTTCTTGAGAAACGGTCATTTTGCCTTTGCCGCCCTCGCAAGCAGACTGAAGGCTGGAAGTTGAAATTCGAGGCGGCATAGATGTGAACTTTGCGATGTTTCCGATCGCCTTCTTTCTCAGCGTAAATGTCATCGAGTTTTACTCGACCCGAAATGAACTTGAATGGGATTTCAAAGCTTCCTTTTCTTTCTTCTTTTCTTTCCCGTAATTTTTCCATCCTTTCCCTATGTCTGCTGGTAACCGAAACGGTAATGCAACAGGTTACTACGATACCATCACCATCAACCTTCACTGTATGCCATCAACGAGCCATTTCTCCACTTGTGAAAGAATAAACACATGGCATTCTTCCGAGGGGGAGGAAGAGCCACAAACCACAGAGCCCGCGTCGGAGGCTTAGTGGTTAAGGCTTCCACGCGTGGCACCGTGAGCCGCGGGTTCCAATACTCCGACAGAGACTGACGCCACTGTGTCGTTTGGGTTCCTCCTGCAAGATGGCGCTGGTTGGCCGAGGTATTCGGGCGTGGCATCGGCGGTGGATTAAGCTGGAGGCTCCCCTGATGTAGGCCGGAACAATAGAAGTCGACCTTCGGGTTCTTCCAGGAATCAAGGAGTGGGGAGTTCCCCCTCCTGTGGTGCAACGGAGAGCGGACCCCCTACACTGGAGGGACCCCTCCGGTTTGTTCAGGATGGAGCAGGAGCCTTCACGGGCACCTCTCCAGTTGTTTAAAGGAGCAGGTCCCCCTGTTGCGTGGGGGGACCTTCTCAGTCGTCGCCTCTTCACAAGAGTGCAAGGAAACAAGCGAGAGCGATTCCCTGTGGGAAGCTGCAGCGCCCCTTCTGAGTTTCGGACGTGTCGCTTCCGGGCTCTCTTCAGAGGAGTGAACAGGAGCGGTTCCCTTGCGGGTTCCCTCCGGAGAAGAAATTCCCACTAGCGGATCCCTTTCCGGGTTCCCTTCGGAGAAGTTGAAATGGAGAGGACAGCCCCTCCCCGTTAGAGGGGGGTGTCCCTCCGGAGAGAATGAGGAAGGAGATTTCCTTCTGGGTTCCCCTTCGGAGACAACCAGGGTAGGAGGTGCGATCTCCCTCCGCTCCGGTGGGATCCCTCTCCAAGCGTGAGAGGAACGGACTCCGAGCCAAGATTGCGATAGCATTCTTAGACAGCAGCTGACCAATCCTTAAAATCAGCAAGAACAGAGCGCTGCTTTTCGACAAGGTCACTGTTGCGGGTCTCTACTCGTGACAAGAGCGTGGATTGTGGTAGGCATTTCTATTCTCGTAATAAGTGCAGCGTCATTACGGTCCGGAATACTACCGCATCGCTGAAGATCGAAAACAATCCATCAATCTGTCCTTCCTGGCAGCTGAGGTTCACACTTCTTCAGTATAAGAAGAATTCCCTCAGTTCTGACAAGCGGATGCCTGTTCCACGCCCAGAGCGGAACAGTAGGGTTGCAGGGAATCTTTGCTACTACTAGTTGCAGCCCTGGATCCCATTCAAGAAATTTGGAGATGGTTCCGAAATCGGTCGCTGATCGGAAGGAAGGCTCACCATTGGTGAGTCCATGGGGGTTACCTCAAATGTGATCATACGCCTTTCTTTTGAAACTGATTCAGAAGTTATTCTGAATCAGTTTCCAATAGCTTCCAATAGCTCCACAACATAGCTTCCCTATACTATAGGGATCAAGACAAAATAAGCACTTCCAAATAGTATGCCTTGAGGAATGCTCAGTAGAGATCCATCAGTGCTTGTGTGGAGGAGACATCCAGTTACAAGCAGTAGGGCAAAAAATTCACAAAGGGCCACGTGGGTTCATAGTGATGGTTACACAACACTCCTTCTTCACGAGAGATAGTAAAAAAAAATATCAGAAAGGCTCACTGTGTTCTTTCTCCCGGCTGAAAATTTCAATTCGGGCGTTGCTTCATTGCAAAGATTCGCCACTGCCATCCACAGTGGTGATATCTGGAAATCAATGTTGAGAGCCTCAAATGACAGAAACATTTGCGGCACTAAACACTGCTTGGATCTTCTTCATCCTCGCTCTCTCTCTCTTAGGATCTGATTTGAAGCACGACTCCTGTAGGATGGCATCTATCATCCTCTTAAGTACGACAGGCAGTTTGTTTCTGTACGTTTCGATGAAATTTTTCTTCCTTTCAAATTGAATTTTCCTCACCCAAACGAACACTTCTGCTTCCAAACTGAATACTTCCCGTTTCATTTTCAGGAAATCCCAGAATTGTTTAGGGGAAACGGCATACTGAAATATAACCAAGTGCTCCCAATGGATTAGAGGATATTTTCGTTCCTGTCCGAAGGATCCACTGAGGCATTTGGCCAGCGGCAAGTGGTCCTTGATGTTTCGTCCTGTCTGAAAGGTCTACGCTTGGAAAACCTCCTTGGATTGTAATAGAAAAACACCTTCTTTGGGCCTCAAACGCGCGCACGTGACAACAGCGAGTAACACCCGTGAGTGTGCATCGACGTTGTTTGGACTCCCATTTGTGCCGCTGGAAGACGTGAACGAAACCTTTGAGTAAATTATGGAGAATGTAGAAGAGCATTTGGATGAACTAATGGACTGTGCTGACCAGGAGCTCCAAGATTCCTACCGTGGTCTTGGAACTTCTATACATCCGTACTGAATGGCGACTGCAGCAAAAGCAACGCAGGTGACGGAAAATTCCAAAAGCTGATGGTAGCGCATCATCTTTCCATTTTGGGGGCCATCGAAGTGTCAAAAGACGGACAGCAAAGCTGCGAGCAAGCTGTCGTTGGGCTTCTTGACGGCCACACGCAGAGACGGCCGCCAACTTGACGACGACGTCGACAGAATCCAACACACGGGAGCAAGCTTGCGAACCAGTAGGAAGAATGCAAAAGTGACAACCAGGTCGGCATATGCAACTGCTGATCGACTTGAGAGTGATCCGGCTGAGCGGGATGACGAGGGAGGACAAGGGTGGAGCAAAACCCGAAAATTCATCATGGATTACGGCGGAAATAGAGTAAATAAAACTCTATGAAACCGAAGGTTTGCAGTATTCATAAACCATGAACCAGTTTGGCTCATGGACCAAATATTCCAGCAGACCTTTTAAACAGAGCCAGATGTTCCGCAAGGAACATCAGCATTACAGATAACCGGGGCGAGAGGTGTTCCCGGATGTAGGGTTGGCTCGGGTTTGGTACATTGGTTTGGATATTATCATCCGCACAACGTGCTGCAACCGTAATGCGACAGAAATGCTGCAATGGGTTGAAAATCATCACCAAATGTACCAACGTGTCCGATGTGGAAAGCACGTTTGACCCAAATCGAGCAGCACCGATTGGAAGAACAGAAATTGCTAACACGCATCCGCTTACGGATAGGCGCTCCATTCTCATCGAGCATACAACAACTATCAAATCATTCTTCCGGTTTTGGCAAAAGGGACATTCAGGCAGTTGACCGATGCTTAAGGCGGGGGCAGCAACAGACAGGCTGCATCAATGTCAGGAGCGTATTCGGACGGCGATCATTTCAGGCAGTTTCGTTTATTGTGAGTTCAAGAAGGCGACTTACATGTCTTCCGTTCTCACCAGAGGCATGTTCGATATGGATGACCAGGTCCTGGGACGGCCTAAAGTGATAAGGAATCTGGCTTTGAAGCCCGGTTCGTCAAAGCAGGGGAATGCCTGTCGAGCGTACGTCGGTTCGAACTGAGTGACTGCAAGATACCTCGAAGGACAAAAACAAAGATTAGAACCTCGTAAGAAGGATTCCTTCATTGCCAAACATTACTAACGCATGTGATTGTCACTAATATTAGACGAGGGATTGGGGATTGTACACGTTTATGCCTTTGCTGTATGTTTGCTAAAATACGGGGAGAGAATCTCAAACTGGAAGCTGGGATGGACTTCGAGAGACTGGGATGCTGCTCTTGAGAAGACTCCCAAGGCACCACTGCCCAGAAGATTGGACTCGGGCGGGCGGGTCACAAGGCAGGCGTCACACGGTGCAACACAATAAATGAAGTTCCTTGATGTAGCCCCTGCTGCACAAAATTTTCCAGCTTTTCAGTTGCCCACACCTTCTTATGGAGTGAGGGATATGTGCAGTATGCGAGCCAAACCCACCACACACATTCTTTTCATTTCCGGTTTATGTTGGAGCCCGAATGATGGCAGTTGCAAAATCATCTCCTGTAACGGAGCATTGCGAATAACGAGGAGACGGTGGTCGTAGAAACACTGATCCTGGCTTCAAAGTAAAGGAACTCTTTTTCTCAACTTTCAGTCGTCTTCTAACGAGCATCTCTCCACTTCTAAAGCGGACCAATAAGTCTTACAGCATCCCTCGAAAAGAGTTTTCCAATTTTAGTACTCCTCGAACTTTTCATTTCGATTCACCAAGATTCCTTTTTTTTTTCCTGTGTTCTTCTGTTTTGTGTTTACATAATGATCGGCGTAATGTTTTCGATTTTCAAAACTGGTTTTCAGAGAGCCTCGGGGACTGACTTCGGTCACAAACGATCCTTTTCCAGAATTCCACAGATTTCTGTCTTCCTCCGATGCCATTTACAACGCATTCTGCCTGAACCGATTCGTTGAACAGAAATCAGAAGGGCGAGCATCGGAGTACTTCTCGTGTGGAAGTGAGCTCCCACGTGGGAATCTTCCGTGGAATATGGAAAGCAAAAGCTCTTTGCATTTCGGTGTGCCCTGAATTGATGCGAATCTACTTTATAGAATGAATGCACGGAGCACTCGCGTCCATTAGAAGACTTTGCTGATGTAAGGAAATAATGAAAAGTGGAGCAAGCAGTCATCCACGTACCTCAGGAACCACTGAGGAATCTGCGGATTATTTCAAGGCCGATCTTTGCGTTCTTCGTGAGCACTTCTATTCTCATTCGTGTCCCTCTTTCGAACTGTGCTCCTTCTGATCTCTGAGGATCAAAAAATCACGAGCCGCGGTGGCAACGCTTGTTTTCCACATGGAGCCTCTTGGGAAACAGTGCATGCGGAAACAGCTCACAGATCCTGGAGCGTCCATCAATCGTGAATACACTTCTCCTGATGAAACTCCTCAAAGATAAAGGAATCCGTTAAAGCCTCATATCGAAAAGTCCGAAAGAGGACGCGTTGGTCTCGCGTGCGGAGTGCGTGGTTTCGGCTGCTTCCCCGTCTGGACCGAATCTGCTGTTTGACCAGCACGAAACCGCAAGGGCGCGACTGCCACGGGGACACGAGGCAGTTCCCTCCGCCCAGCAACGGCGGAGATGCGGGATCAGCATCCAGTCGGTCTGTCTCGAAGTGCAGCATCTTTCGAAACCTTGCCTCTTCACGTCGATAAAGGAAAAATTCTGCTCATCTGCGTACGTCGTGGACGATTGCGGAAAAACAGAGAGTTTTCGACTCTGCTGGGGTTTCCACAGGAAACTCGAGCAGGGTTTCATCCATTTTGCATTAGGGTCGAGAAATGGCCAAGGAGACGAACCCCAAGGGAGCATTATAGAGCATCTTTCTTGGAATCTTTAATGAAATTTTCAAATGCTTAGCCATCAGCAAATGTCATGCAATATTTTTCACACCTATCTGGGCTTTTCTTGTCCCTACAGAAGTTTCCAGTTTGTCCTGGCATGTCTTTCGTACAGGGAGGAGCATGTTCCACGAGTAGAGTAGTGCTTGAACGCACTCCAGCGCAGTGTCTTCTACAAAGTGCTCTTCTGAAACCCTTCGGCACATTCTCGCATTTCTGTTCGTCCTCTCTCTCCATGGAAACCGCACGCATCTCGTGAAAATCCCCAATCTGCCAGCCGGAACTCGAGATTGTGGTTCTCACACGGAGCCTCTTCTTCCGGCTTTTCGAACCGAGTGCGACTTTTTGGCCAGTTGAGGGAGCAGTCGAGTCAGAGGGCGTGAGAGCAGAGTGAGATGGCACGCAGTAGATGGTCCCACACGATGGCAGAATGCTTGCCTCGAGAAAATGCCTCTGCAACGCTGTCTTAGCACGCATTGAGCCTTCCCAGCAGGAGCAGGAAGTTTTACCCTGTTCCTAAAAATCCCGTGTCCACGAAACCAACAGCAGCAACCTTCTTGGAAAATCGGAGCAGTAAAAGAGATTGTCGGTGATTTACTAATGTGGGAGTTGATTTGTGCGTGCTGAGCGATGTCGTGTGCGAGTCATCAACAGCAGTCATCAACAATCATGCCTATTTCAAGCTGGCGGTTGGCGTAGAAGAGGAGGAGATTGAATCGTTCTTGGCTGTTTTATGGGGGACACCGATAGCGACTGATGTCATTCCACAATGGAATTACTGGATGCTGGACATTCCGTTTGTTTCCAAGTGCTGGCGTTGGTGGTGGTTATGGCAACGACTTTCCTTTTCAGCAACTTTCGAGTGAAAAGAACAACCACAAGGTGGAGAAATGGAATTGCAAGGATGCCATTGGTAATGCAATGCAATGTTCTTCCACTATTCCAATTGTCTTATCGTTTCGAGCTGAATCTGTTTTTATTGCTCTTTGGGAATCAAGCAAGCTAATCTACATCCTACTCGATCTAAGTTCTACTGTATAGTGTACGTTCGAATGACATGATAGATGGCGTCCACGATACACAGAACGAGCTCTTCGAAACAGTTTGGTACCCATAAAGAAGTGCCCGCCTAAGCTGATGTGCTCATCGCTCACCAAGTGAATCGTCTCCCTTTTATGTTTCCGCACTCTATCGAGTGTTTTTTTTTTTTTGTTCCATGAGATACATTCAGTCGCAAACTGTCCTGAAATAAAAAGCAATGCAACATCTCGAGGCGTGCAGGTGGTGATGATGAAGCATGGGAACATTCCGTGTCCTGTCTCAGGCACCGCAAGGGATCGTCTCCCTCCGGAATTTGCTTCTTCGGGAGTCATCCTTCCTGCTTCCCGCCGGTTCGGAACATGCGTTTGGCTTCCGTTTACAGCTCAGACACTCCGTCTAGTCGATGATTCCTCTTTGTCATCTCGGCGCCGTCTGACAGCATCTCCAGCCAGCAGATCCGTTTTCTCGCCGTTGGTACTTCAAGGTGAATCTCTCTGTGCTCACTCTTTCAGCTTCCGCTCTTCTCTTAGTATTATTTTTCGTGAGGTCCCGTGGTAGATTCCCCCTTTTTCTTTTCTTTTTCCGGACGCACGTCTTCCATGTGAATCCATTTGCAAGGAGCGGGAGTTCCATTCACCCTGCATGTACATTGCGAAATTCGTGCAAAAAGATGGAAATGTGCGGATACGATTGGGTTTTCTTTTTTTTTTTTTTTTTCCTTCTCTTTTCTGGAGAAATGAGGGAGGCGCAACAGGTAGCACGACACTCCTCCGTGAGGTTTTCTCCTTAACCATTTAGAATGTGAAGTGGCCTTTGGCTCGATCTTTGATGATTTTCTTTTTCTTGGCATTAGTAATGGATCTTTCGAAACTGTGCGATTGGGTATTGACTGCATTTCAAAGGCTTCGAAATGATCATTCTGGGAACCGGAGGAGAGTGACAGCTGTGACTCGCTTCTTTCACATCCATCTCCTGTCTGCTCCCTCACTCGATGGTCCCCTAGAACATCCCGATCGCATCTAGTGCTTCATCCTCTTTGTTCCCGTCAGGAAACTTTGTTTGGAGACCGCCAAATCAGTTTTCTTGGATGCCTTGACGAATTCTAAAATTCTCATGCAGCGAACAGCTCTGCATTTTTTTTTTTTTTTAGAAGAAAAAAATGCTTTGGTGTTTTCTTCATTGGAAGAACGTGAGGTCTTTTTCGTATTTCATTCCGCCTCATTCGAATCTTACAGAGCTCTAAAGAAAAGTCCATGGCAAATCAAGGGCGGAGGATTATCAGATTGATAGCTCCAACATCCACGAAACTCATCTCTATGCACAATGTGGTTGAAGGGATCGAAACAAACCAATGAGGAGAGCCTTTTTCCCGAATGGTGGTCTATCCTTTGAGCCCTGGAATGTGCATCCCTGAGCGATCCCTCTGCTTTCACACATGGTTTTCGGATCGCACCTCAAGGAGGAAAGGGACAGCAGAGTCTTGGAACCTCAAGGATGTGTCCTGAAAGATATAACCTGTCGCCTTTGGGCCTCGAGGGATCAAAGGACAAATCCAATCAAACCCCGGAGTGTTCCAGGTATCCCTTCCAGGTATCCGTGTGCCAAATTTTCACCTGCAAGAAGTGGTCCATCTTGGGATGCGATGAGTCTGGTATGCACAACTATTAATAACCAGAGTGAAAATAGACGTCTAGACGCGCACGCTGCCTGAACGTAGCTTCGAACTGTCCATAGAGGTTCCAAGCCATTTGATCTAAATTCCGAGTCCAAGGATTCCGAGGGCCCACGGAAACAAATGCCAAAGTAAGAGAACCCGAATCAGTGCACTGCTGCTCTCGCTGTCCGGGGTCTCACTGTAAGACGCTTGGCAGTACGTAATTTTTTTCACGTGATGCTGTGAGCCTTTTGCATCTGCAAAGGGCGGCGGCTTTCCAAAAGCGCTCACAAGCGCATCGCAAACGTGTAAACTGCGTTTTCTAAATCGAGGAAAGGTCCCTCAAGCTCTGACGCTCTTGCAGGTGCTCTCCATGTTCGAAACGGTGGAGAAACCAATGCTACGATTACGATCATTAATGGGCACGCATTAAAAAAGAGGAGTCATTTTTCCGTTGGTGTTTCGGGTCGGTCGCACGTGTCTGCTCACGGGACAGTGGGTGGGAATTCACTGGCATACCTGCAGAAGGCCCCACAAGCAATTTATCGGCATGGGATCTCTATTCTGGCATTTACTGGTGACGATCCGAGTGTTGATCGCCAGCACCACTTGATGGTCTCATGTATCCAACGAGACGCATCAATCCCTTCACTTCGTGGAACTCGGTTTGATAGGGGGCAGGCGGACGCCGCCTGCCCCCTATCGACGTGTACTGCCGCCTATGTCGTTATGCTCAGTGTCTCCAATACACTGCGGACACTAAGCATGACGATGTGATGGCTGACATACGCGTGCATCTTCCCTTCGGTCCCCGCGCTGGAGTGCGATGCGCGGGCTCGAAAGCCTTCGGGATGCTGAGCACAATGGACCACGAGCTGCTCCCCTTGAGAGTGTTCCCGCTGTAAACAAATGGATCCGAATGGATCTCCCGCGGCTGCCGATGACGGCTCTCCTCAACAAGTGGGAATGGAAGCGCTACAATTTGCGTACTCACTTTTTGCTCCCCGACTCCATGTAAGTGCTCGAGTAAAATCCGGTGAGGTGTTCTGAAAGCTCGGCACGGTATTTCAAGGATAGGGTGTAGGTCTTGTTCGGCACGACACGATCCGCAAGCTTGATAACGTGCATCTGTTTATCAGCGTCATAAGAATTGCCTGAGATCCTCAGCACTCTTGGAGAATCGTCTTCTTGGAGAGAGATGCTGCTCTCGTCTATCGATAACAGTACCGAATGCAAAGTGATGTTTTCACCATGGCTGATGCATCTCATCTTCAGAGTGAGATCACCGATCACTGTGCGGTTCCCGTGAATCAACGGGAGAATACGGATCTGGTACGATTCGGGAAGCAGGTGGACAGGCAGGCGGAGATATTTCTTCGGGGTCACCCTTTTGGGGATTCGACTGGCGGAATCGTCTGCACACTGCCTCAGGTAGAGAAACACGAACACTACAAGCAATACGAGGGAGAGCACACTGATCACCGCCGATATGGCAGAAAATTTCTTTGCAGTCGTCATGCTTACGAATCTAATCTGTCTGACATTTTTTTCTTCACTCCAGCATCCGTCGAATTTTACACTTGTTCCTCTGCCACGTACTTGGATGTGACGCAAACCGAAACCGCTCACATCTAAAGAAACGGGAAGGGAAAAAAAAAAAAAAAAATTGAGCGTGATGTTGTAGCCGTCGAAAATTTGCCATTTGATCCTTCGCTGTTAGCAAGGAGAGCCTTCGTGAATAGCTTTTCAGATTGAGGAAGAATCGCTCTCCAGCGTTGCAGCAGTCGAACTGTTGGAGCAGTGAGGCTGACTCACTGCTCATTGCGAAATTCGGTCCAAATAAATAAATGGTCTTTTCTTTTCTTCTTCTTTTTTTTTTATGTGTGTGTGTGTGTGTTTCGACTTCGCCCGACGGATCTACTTTTGAGACAAAATATCAGTTTTCCATAAGCCACCTGGATCAGTCATGCCACTGCGAAAATAGCGTCATCATCCATAAAGGGAAGAAGGATGCAACTACAAGCGACGAGGAACTGCACCGCCAGACACGGGATGGGAAAATCTTCAACTCGGAGGAACTCATGTACATAGTTACCGCCGAAAGGTACATCTTGACGTGCACGAAGAAAGCAGCCAATCGCATCTGCTACTTGTGCGAGGAATTTTGAAGGGGGGAGGGGGGGAAGAAAAGAAGAAGAAGGAAAAAAAAAAAAGGAACGTGAAACTCAAATAGCTAGTCCAGAGTGAACATCCCAATGCGAAGCCGGGACAGGCGCTCGTCTGGGGGAGAGGGGGGCATCTCCTTGATCGTTTCCATGCGTACTTCAACCTCCCATTCGTTGTGCCCCGTACGATGAGAAAGCATGGATGGCAGGACAACGATCTGCTCTCAGGTCCCATGTCAAGGATCCCGAAAGATCTTCGCAACCCAAGCAAAAGAAGTAAGACCCGGTTCAGTAAACCATACCTTTCGACGGCGGGGCAGCTCAAGGAGGGTTGTTGTTTGCAGAGCAAACGGTTACAAGAAGTCAGCACCAAGTTGCTGGGGTGAGACCTTGCACGAGGATACACGCATCTCAGCAGCATCATCTGCTGCATGTTAAAAATAGCCGTCGGTGGATGGATCTTTCGGAAGGAGTCATCCCCTGCACCGATGCGCCGCCGCTGGAAAGCTCTGCGGTCCAGACGTGTGGTGGGAACAGCGGCAGTCCCTTGCGGATTCCCTCTCGGCAGGGGAACCAGGGTCGGCACGGTCAGCGATAGGATCCGCCACGAGGATCCACCTTTGTAGAAAAACGCCGCGGGAAATAAAAAAGATAGATCTGTGGAAAAAGGGATGGTGGAAAGCTACGCCGAATCCGAACCGGATGGGCGCATCCAAGTCGAAGCTTGAGGGCCGGGAGTGTTTTCCACGACACCCTCGAAGAGAATGTTTGGGATGTCAGCCGCAGAAACTCATGCAAACAAGGGCAGGGCGCCAAAAACGTTTCGGGAGTGCCCTCGTCAACGAAACCCAGCAGCAAATTTCAATGAACTGAAACTTTCCTACCCACGCACTCTTCCATTCTTTTTGCCGGGACGCATTTGCTGATTAAGCAGATGCAGGGAAGTCACCGTATTTTTTTTTTTTTTTTTTTTTTTTTTTACAATCGAAGCATAGACTTCTATGCACTGACCTTACCTTAAGATCCAGCCTATGGACAACAGCATGGATTTTCTTTCTCTTTTTTTGACCCTCCTCTAATAAGTTCCCAAATGGTGATGTCCAAAGTATTGGTCCTTTTTCTCTCGGGCGGTTGTCGTCTTCGTGACAGTCACTGTGTTTCCGCAGAAATTGCGCAAGAAAGCAGCAATGTCTTTCAGACACATGTAGATTCAAGAAACTACCATGGAAAATGATGGCTACATAAGAAAGTCTCCTGAATCGCTGCCAAAGGAAGGATACACAAAGATGTCCTTAGTAATTCCTTCCTTCCTTCCTTTAAAGTTCCGAAGCGTTTTGACTGGAAGGGGTCACTACGGCTTATGACCATTCTTTTGTCTCCTGCGAAGCTTCGAGCAGAGCTCGTTGCGATGAACGGGTCGAAAAATCAGCATCTCGTCCCAGCAGCGGAGACAGAGAGGTTCTGCTTCGGATGCTGCAGCATCCTGAAATCCCATATTTCTTCCGACTCTTTGGACATTTCAAACACGTGGATGTGAAACCAAGCAAACATCCCTCAGCCGAAGAAGGCAAGGGCGGCGAGCTGTCAACAAGATGTGTGCAACGAAACGGATGTGCCCCGCCCTTGATTTCGCCCTATAAGCCTCACTCATCATCTCATCCTATTCAACAGGCGTTTGCGCTCTGGCGGCTTTGCTGGACCCAAAATCAAGTGATGGGGATTCAATTGCAAAACACTCTCGAGCGAAAACGCGGAAACCGAAACTGAGAGGGCATCACTAATGGTGGAATGCAAACACAGTGTAATCGTATCCTACCCTTGAAACGTAGCTGAAGGACATTTTGCGAATGCGAGCATCAAGACATGCACGAAACGAAATAAAAATGTCCTTCGCTGCTAAGCTTTTGTGATGAACCGGCGGCGTGGACCGAAGCACAGCCACGGTGGATTTCCTCTCTCTTCAAATAACAAACATTTCCCGAATGATCGGCTTTTTTTCTTCTTCTTTTTGGATAAGCGTGACTCTGCATGCCCCACATTCTTTTTAACAGACAAGAAGCTGTTGAAAAGAATTTCGGAGGGGAAACCAATTTTTTCTGAAAATGTGCTATTCCACAACGCCGATTTCACCGAGTGGCTGTAGGAGGGTTTCCTGGAAATAACCATCCAGCATGTTCCAAAGAGCAGGGTGACCTCTCCTGCAGCTATGGCACTGTAAGTGCAACGGTGGAATCACGGGTGAAAGGGCAGTGTCGTCCTTCGGTTCATCACTCTGGATGGCATCGGTCGTGCTTTACAGCCGCCGGTTCGATATTCATTGGTGACCCACTCCTACCGCCATGCAGAGGGTGCGCGGTGTTGGAATGGGGGGGACCGCGTGGTGGAAACTCAGTTGGAAAACGGAACGGACGGCGAAATCGGAACAGAAATCCGGTGGCTGTACACCGACAAGTACCGTTTCAAGTTCCGGTACTTTGGTGCAAGTCCAGAGGAATGATCTTTCGCAAGCTGCAACACTGACACTTGACACTTTCCCCCTCTGCCGAGTATATGATGCCAGAAATGTTACATTCTGCAGCCCTGCGGTGTACAAGCTGCAGTCTGGAATGCATGCGATGCGTTCCTTCCACGAACTAACCCATTCAGATCGCCGGGTCCATCGAATCATCTTGTGCTCCTCCCAACTCGATCGTTCCGTGGTCTTCACGCAGAGGTCGTCCCAAGAAACATTCGAACTTGAGACTCAGGGCTGAAGTGACTGCAGTGGAGGCGCCTTCAGAAGGTCCTCGTGGAAACCTCCACGAAGACCAAGCAGACACTCGGGTGATGCCTGAGCTCACACAGTTGCTTCAAACGAACACATGGTTGACATATGGAAGATCCTTCTTTAGGAAGAATCAGTGGAATTCAGCACTTCGGGACGCTCGACGATTTAAAATCCGGAACGGATGTAGCGGCAAAGATCTCTGCGGCAAGCTCGTTGTGGGAGGTGGAACCCGCTCACCGCCCAGGGGTTTCACCAGGATCCATCGACTTGCAAAGAGCGAAAATTGGCCAGGTCTCATTAGTATTCCATGACTACCACTCTAGTTCGTTACTAGGGTGGGAAAGGGAAAAGGAAGATTTTCAGATAATGGCTAAGTGGAAGGGATCGTACCAATTGAGGAAATCCTGAGCGGGTCCAGACTCAAGTATTCCACGAGAAGAAGGGACGACGAAGACTGCATGGCATGTGGAGACAGATAAAAGACTACACCTCTTGACGTGTCCCACATTGCTCCGAGACTGGATAATCCTGAAAAGGATTATAGGAATGACCACCAGTTCCGTATTGGAAGCACTTGCCGGGATCTTTCAGAACTGGAAATGATCCCTCCTACAATCCCATGGTGAGAACGACCAGCGCTCTCTTCACCACCGCCATACTTGTGCGGTGGTGGAAGATGAGGAAAGCCAGGAGAGCCGCGTCCCCGATGGAGATTCTGCAACGACTCATCCAGAAGGAGATCGGAATCAGGAATTGTGGACGAGTGCCGGCCTGGTCGTACCGATACACCCTGAAGAGGATTGAGGACGACGCCCGGGAAACAACCACGAGGACCCCACCCTGAATGCAGAACTTGTGACACCCCGAAAGGACTTCAAAGTGGTAATACAGTGCTGAAATAGGAAGAATGAAAATTGCAGTATGAACGTTTTGAAAAAGAAGATAAATTTGCCCCACCCCTTGTGGGACGTGGGGAAAATCGTACCAACTGAGGATGGAATGCTTTATGGAGAATGCTTATCGGAGACTGCCATTTGCAAGGAGAAGTGCTGTTCTTCGGGCCGGATGTGAATTGGAATTGCAGGGAGATTTCAGATTGAAAACAAAAAAACATTTCCTTTTTTGGGATGTGAATATGCAAGGGCAGATGGTCTTATCTGAATCATTTGGATGGCAGGAGAGGGTTATCTCTATGCTGCTCCTTGTCCGTCTTGGGGTCACCACTCGGGAGAAGTGGCGATCCCGCAAACGGATTCTGATCAGATTCTCACTCGCACAGATTAGCATTTCGAATGCCGAGAAGTGGATGGGTGTTGATTTAGGCCACAGAATGGCAAACTGCAGTGGCAAGACTCCCGTTGAGGGCCAGGATCCCGCCACGAGGTGGACAGGGTTCCCTGAGCCCGAGAAAGATGCCCGTGGAACGGTTCGAATCACTCCGATGCAGCACGAACTTCTTGGTCCACAGACTCCGAGTGGATTCCGTACCTCTTCTCACGCGTCACTCAGGTGCCACCTGTTTTCACTTATGCGTTCTGAATACGTAAGACGTCACACGCAGCAAACGCGAACACACGCAGGCATGGAAGCTTCCACGGCGTACGTGTTTCTGATACTTAAAAGCAAGTGGGGGAACCGGCACGACTGGATTTGTGTCGCTTTGGCCTTGTGTGCAGCTGCCTCGAGGATTCTGTGGGTTCCGGGCGGTGTGGGGAGCTGTGGGAGATGGGGCGACTCATCTTGTTTGGATTCGGTTCCACTCACCGGTCCGGATCAGAAATTGCCCGGGCAATGTCGTGTCCGTGTCCCCGCCTTCATTTTCGAGGAACATTACCACCCTGTTTTGCTTCACCAACGTTGCTGCTGCTGCTGGATGACGCATGCGGACGAGTCGAAGAGGTGCATGGCGGAGGAACCACGCATTCTGGAAGGTGGCCGAGGTCGAACTCAATTAGAGGGATGCACTTGAGCTCTGCCCGGTCCCTTCGCCCTGCTCCCACTCGAAAAAACGGAGGAGCTCGAATGGATACTTTCGCAACAAGGGTTATGGGATGCTCGTGCCAGCTCAGATCCTTGGAGGAAAAATCACGGATGCGCTGCATCTCAGTCGTCAGGTTTCCCGGTTCCTCGGGAGGAACCGGGAGTCATCCTGGTCGCTCTTTCGCTGTTTTGAACCTTCCGTGAAGTGCCGCACGAGGAATGAATCCGTTGGACTCTGAAAGTCCTTCAAGCGGGCTTTTCGGTTTGAACGGACGGAAAGTTCGGGAACCGAGCCGAAGTCCTTTTTTCTTCCCCCCTCTTAACGCCAACAAAAAGGACATTGCGTGATCGCTCCGAGACGTGGGGTTTCATGTGCGGAGCCGTGCACTGTGGAAAAGATCACGTGGGGAACGGTTGATGTGTGATCCGCGTGTTCGGTGCCGTGTCAGCTGTCTAAGACGGCGATTACGGCGGCGGATGAGCGATCGCGCTCGGACCGCTCAGATGGATCGCAAGCATCCTGAACTGGGAATGGGGAAGGGGGGAGGGAGGGATGCCACCCTCCCTCTGCCGCTGCTCTGCCGATCGTTGTTCTCTGGTCCTTGGCGGCGTCCCGCGATGTTCCAGCAGAGGCGACCTGAGAACGGAGCCTTCCCGCAGGGCCTGGAGTCGCGGGGAATCATTCGCTTCTAAATTTCCCATTCTCCATTTTAACGGGAGCGATTTTGGAAGCTCCCTTCCTTGCGCCAATCTTCGTGGAAAGATCGGCTCGCCTCATAAGTAGACAGCTGCATCATTTGGGATGCATCTGCAACCAAGCGCTTTGAGATGTCAAAATCGATGCCGCAGTCTGCAGCAATCTTCTCGCAGCGCCTTCCAGGAAAAAGGTCGCCCCTGAAGTTTCTCTGCAGTTCTCCATGCAGAGGTAGGCTTCCTTCAGAAGTGGGGAAGCTGGACAGCACTAAGAGGAATTTCAAGACCTTAGAAGACTCCCCAAGCGATTTGCGGGTGAAAGCGACAGCGTCTTGGTAAAGCAGATAACGGTAGTTGCTGTTGGGAGCAGATGAAAGAGTTCGGGCAGGAAAAGGCGAATCCCACTCACTGATGGTATGTGAGATCGTGTTCTGTGCAATGAGAGGGAGATAACGAATTCTCGAATACAAATCGATCTCTGCTGGACGTGATTTGAAATTCAACTCATGTCGCAAACAGCTGACCCATTCTGTGGGAAGATAATTGTAGTCGAAATGGTAAGCCCTGCTTTTGGATGAGAGTATAATTGATTGCAACTGTTTAAAGTGAGGTTCTGATGCTGCAATTCAAATCTCAACGATTTTTCGCGTGCACCCTGCTCATATGAAGATCACCAGAGTTGAGGATCAGGAAGTTTTATTAGGCTACTTCATATTCACATATTCACTGCAAAATGTGCGTTTGATAGCCCACGAATGTGTAGGGAACACGAATGTGTAGGATGAACGAATGGCCTCAATTTGCTTTCCTAGTCGCTATCATTTCACTCTTGAAATCCTTTCCAAAGCACAAACACACACATGGGATTTGAGCCTGGAAGATCTCCCTAGTGCCAATGGCTTGGGATATGTGATGTTCGCTGGGCTTTGTGACCTTCTGGAAACAAGTTTAATTACTAGTGAGTTGTTCTACACATACTAGCGCGATTAACAGAAAGTGAAGCGCTTTGCACGGTAACCACCAAATGGGATCCAAAGAAGTGGATCTCAGCCTTTTTTCCGCACGTGAGTGAATGCAAGCTCCTAATTTTCGCTCCAGTGGGATGCATCCTGAAGGCTCCGAGCACGTGATCTCATCCCGCAATCCTACACAGCCACAGGAGAACTCTTGAAAGCGATTCTAAGGTCCAGATTCGAGATGGCCTCCCGGAGATCAGGCCGAGTTTCCTTCACGGATGACATTGCTTCCATCTAGAAAAATAAATAAAAGCACTTCATTTATTCAGTAGTCATCGATCAGCCCCAGAAATGTTCACAAGTTCAAGGAGCACAAGTTCAAGGAGGGAATGGGATTCAGAATCCTCTTGAAGCTTGAAAAGATGGGGAAGAAAAGCCATCGGCATCAAAGTGCAACTGTACGTGCTCTGCCCCACCGGCGCTTCCGGGACCCGGAAAAGCACCGATCTGCCAGTTCAGTCCAATTAGAGACTTGCAGGCCATGTGGAAATGGTACAGAGAGTGCCTCCAGCTCTTCCTTAGCGAGATGTGCAGCTGCAGGAGAGAACTCGCCGGAGCACCAACTTGCGAAGTGTGCTCCGACGATCCCGCAGTGCAGATGATTGCGATCTCTGTGAAAATCGTCACCCAGTGGATCGAGATAATGTTGATAATAGAAAAGGGCCATTGCATATCACATGTGACGACGACGCCAAGAGAAGAAATCGCGAACACTACTGATAAAAATAACTGAGCACTGATGAGGGCACTTTTTCTCCTGGTCACAAGAATCACCGCGACCTTTCCAATTTTGTAGGAAAAAGGGGAAGAAAGGCAAAGGACATATGGAAGGAAAAACAATCCCAATGTAAGCTTCTATTGGAAGTTGTGGCAGGGAAAGCAGCAAAAGAGGGAAAGTTTTGGAGCACTGGGAGCGCAACTCCACCTGAATCAGCTCGATACGTTTACTTCCGAATCATTGAGTCTTAATTATAAATCCTTGCGAAGAGGAAAGCTAATTAGTGATCCTTTCGCGACTCAAAGTGTCCACATGGTTTTCAAGAAGCTGATGCAATGAGAGAGTGATTACATACTTACTAGTTATTGCAAATAACTAGTAAGTATATTTAAGGATGCAACTAGTAAGGCATTTGCATGGGAATAAGGCAGTGGGAATTCTTTAAATCATCACCATCTCAAACCATCATCTGCCATAGCCTTTAGGAGGCCTTCAGATCTATTGGGTTGAAATGGAGGAACGTTAGCTTTACATCAGTTTTGTTCTTGTTTTGCTTCTTGGATCCTCGAAACCCCTCTGTGCAGTCTCCAACAGGTGGACACATCTCAAAGAACGATGAAAAGATGACCGTGAAGTTTTGCAGGAAAAGATCGTTTCCTCTTCCTTTTGAAGATTCAACGAAAGAACTCCCATGGACCACACCTCCAGGACGGCAGCAAGGGCTCCAAACACTAGAACTGCCAACCATTTTCCTGGCAGTGTTCCATTTCAATGAGGCATTATCGTACCAAAGTAACTTACGCGCAGTACATTGCCACGGACACTATAGGGATTTTTTCCCCTCTCCCGCAGCCCCCGTAAAATCGATGTCTTCCTATACTTCCAAGAGATGTCAGGCCACGTCAGTCCTTGCTTGTAACAAACCTATGCCATGGAGCAGCGGTTGGGCAACAGCACCAACGCCACACATTCAGGAGGGACTGAAGGAAAAAAAAAAAAAGTTTGTACAGTGCACAAATCCAACGTACAATGGTAGAGTTTCAGTTTTCTGTTCATGAATTCGTTTCAATCGATCGATCTTGACGAAATGAACAGCGTCACAGATTAAGAACCGAGTCTTTTGACACACACGAGGAACGATATGCTGCTGCTTTTGTAGAATGTTTAGTCTATGGTCGAGGTGAGAAAGTGTGTTTCTGACTGACAGAAGCGCCGATAATGTGCGCAAAATGTTGAAAGTCCTCCACTGGGAGATACTTGAAGATTGCATTGCACGTCGAAAATTGCCGCAGAAACATCAAAAGTAGTTTTAGGAGCTTCTAAAAGTAAATTCCATAGATCGAGCACCTAAAAATTAAGAGCACAGACCTGGAAATACCCTGTTCACGGGCCAAATAACTGTTTGCTTCGCACTATCCATCTTCAATCCACAGTCCATCGAACCATGGACCGTGGGCAGTCTTTCGGTGTTCTGACATATCAGCATGGAAACGAAGTGGCTTCATTACCTGGATCTTCCGGCTTCATTCCATCCTCGGCCACGACTGAGAGGATCGACAGGATGAAAGGGACCCTTTTTGCTTTTCCCTTGCCCGAAAGGCGAGCCATCAGCCTCCTCCCATCTTCAGGAAAACAATCTGACCAACAGTCACAATAAACTTACATGATTATCCCCCCTTATTTACAAATGCCTCATTCTGATGATTCCATCCTTCCCTTGATGATTTGTTTTCTTGCCTTTTTCTCCTTCCAAGGCCATTCTTAGAACTTGTGGAATGATGCTCGAGAATGAGGAATGCGAACTCGCATGTGGTCTTCCTGTTTATGTTTTCCACACTTTTTCCCTTGCTATACTTTGGCTCAAGAGATCCCTGCGTTCCGTTGCTAGAATGTTCCTTGTGAATGCGTGTGGGTGGATGCACCTCATCTGAGCATTGTTTTGCTTCGTCTTCCTCTTCTTCTTCTTTATCCGACAGTGCCCATGGCACAGTTGCCTTGCATGGACATCACGCGTGCACGCGTGAACAGGAAATGAGACGAGCGCAAAAGCTTCGCACGTATGACAACATATGTGCAGACACACACACAGGGCATAAAGTGACAGCGAGAGAGGTATGTGCAAACCATCATGCAATCTACAAGCATATGTGTGCGTGTACCTGTACAAGCGCATACCACGAATGCTTATACTACTGAATAGCAGTCGTGGAGCGTTTCCCGAGCAACCAAGCCTCCTCCTCGAGAGTGTGAGAAATGGCACATCCGACTTTGAAAACTGACTGAAAGACTCCGTCTGATGGAGTCTCGCTTCTGACGGAGACCTTCGTTTCGGCTTGTGTCCACCCATATGAGCATCCATCACTGATGAACAAAGAAAAGGCATCCAGAATGGCTGCACTTCTTCACGAAAGCATCCCTTCAGCTTGAACGGCCACCCCACGAAGTGGGCATCGGAAATGTAGGAATTGATGGAGAATCCTGAAGAGGACTGCAACTTTCATCCGGCCGTGCCGTGCACTCATAAGGCTTGCCCATCGTAGGTATCTTCAGTCCAATCTCCAGGGAAACCTTGGGAACCCTAACTGCCCGTGGGAATTGTTTAATCCCGCTGCGTTGCTCGGTCATGCGTAAATCGAGCTCAGTTGCATTATGGGAATTAGAGAGTAGGAAAGGAGGCCTTCTCATGAAGCATGACAAGAAAGAAAAAAGAAAATGGAAGCTGGTTGCAGAATCTCCTCGGTTTCACTGCCGAGTTTGTTCTCTATGCATGTATCCTCGGAATGGCTGTTTATTCTTGAGAACGTCTGACCTTCGAGGCACGGCTGTGTTCCTGGAAGACACGGAAACATCCGATGCTAACCCGACTTTGTTTGCAACAAGCTTGCGTAGTCTCAGGGCCCGGCAGTCGTCCCGAGTTGGTGCTGCCTCTTCAAGTGCATAAGGATGCTTAAGGACAACTCGTAACGAGTGCTCGTCCAACCTACCTCCGTGTCCCTCTCCCCATCCCCCTTCTTCCAGGAACGAAATCACCCGAAATTGCTCACTGCTCCACGCGCGCGTCTCTGCCGTGAGATGGGTGCCTCCAAATTCGGGAAGAAAGCCAATCCATCTGCAGAAAAAAACTGCCTGAAGAAGCCCTCTCTGCTCCTCCCTAATCAGACAACTCCTCTCTCTCCACAACCTCTACGGGGAGACTTTGAAGATGAATGAGAAGGAGTTCCAAGAGCTCCTGTTAATTTCTTGCTTTCCAAGGATCCTGTTCGGTTGTGGGAGGCAGCTGATGGCACTCTCTCTATGTTGTCCATATTCCATCAAGCAGTTCCATCCGCTGCTGACACCAGCGCAGCGTTCCGGAGCGGATACGACAACCAAGTGATACCTCCGGGTTACGACTCAGTGGTCCAGAACACTTTAGTAGGATATCGACGGATAGAGTTCCTCGAAAACCCCATCCTGCTCTCCCTTCCCCCTGTGTTTGTTTTGGGTTTGATGTTTGTTTCTTTTTCCGCCCACGATCCACGACAAGGAGGAGAAACTGAACGGAGACTCTGCAAAAGATCCCCAGCCGAGCATCCTCAACCCACTGTCACTGCCGAGAAACCCTTATTCCTCCTCCTTTCTCCCCCATTCCATCTCTGCCACACTCCGGTTTTGTCCTTCGGACTGGAACGAGGATTCTCCTCCTGGCAGGCAGAGGAAGCCATTTTGACTACTTCTTGCGCTTTGGATGGCACCGTTGACTTTCGTTTTTCCCCCATAAGCATCGGAGGAAGATTGTGGGGACAGAATCGTGGTCGCTGCCGACAGGGATTTCGAAACACGGCGCGGCGCGAAATGCACCAACGGGAAACTTTTGCCAGGTTGCGTTTCCCAAACGTCGGGTGGAGAACCGCCGAATCGACCGTGCCTTCTCCTGAAGAAGTCAGTCCTCCATTCGCTGTCGACATCTGTTCTCATGACAACTGGCGAGTGTCGTGAGCTTTTTCCAGCCTGCAGATGCTCCGCTGAAGCTCCCGAGGCTATGTAAGGATAAATCGGCCTCTGGGTGCCTAAGGGGTGCTATTCAAGGACCTCCTATTTGCATAAAAAAAGCAGTCGAGCACATCCCGCGAGGTGAACTCGAATCAGTCTGTGGTGAGACGCTCGTTTGAGGGCCGTTTTTCTAGATGGTGTTCGCGCATCCCACGTGGCTCTCTTCCGAGCATCCTCTAACGGTCATCCTTTGCCTTCGGAGAAAGCACCCCTTCACTGAAGCAACCCACTTCCTCGTCGAGTCCACTTGATCCACTTGATCGAATTTGCATGGCCGGGATGGAATCTCTGCGGCTGCTCATTTTCCTACCGAAGTCATAGTCTGGGATTTCTGCTTTTTCTTTTTCTGGACGGAAGAGAGAGCAGGAAAGGCAGAGAGTTTTCACCCGTGCAGGTCATGCTGGACGCGGAGGGACGTCCCACGTGTGAGGGTCGAGCTGTCCAAGGGAGGTGAACACGTTCCGAACTTGCCCGCAAGGACACGCAAGGACTCTTTTGGTGCCACCTTGCATGCCCTGAGCCGATGCCCCCTTAACCTTCTACTGCTCTGGAAGTTTACGCACCCCCAGAGAGTGGTTAACCCTCCCTTTGCGCGCACCAAAAATTATCCTCGTCTTACGGTGCTTCCTCTCCACCCTCCTTCCTTCTAGTTTTCATCCTTTCTCTTCCCGAAACGAAACAAACCATGGAGGAGGAGCGACGCTCGCACGGGCACCCAGCGCCATCTCCTGACAGTTCGCAAAAGGTCCTCTTGATCCTCACAGTGTACACCTGGAGATTCTTCGCCCCGCTGTTTTCATATTCAGCATCGATCGAATACGGTCTCCTGCCTGCTTCATCTCCCCACTCCACTACCGGAAGTGGTGCGAACGAAGGGTCTTTCAGGTCTTCCGAACAGCAAGAATTCCAACGTAATTGGTAGCTGCGCATAGCAGTGGTCAGGGAGTTGCATCGCTCTTCCACTTCCTGGTTTGTTCCTGTTGCCATCCTTACTATCTGACAGGTCCTGTGATTCTTTCCTCTCCACTGACTTCCATAAAGATTCATCCCACCTTGCGCTTCCGGAAGGTGTGGATGTTTGTTTCTGAGATCTTGAAGTGAGACGATCCTGATTCCGCCGTTGCCATGACTTGGTTCTTGTCTCCACTCTCTCGTGCACCCTCTGCTTATTTCGTGGAAGAGCAAACGCACCATTGGCCGCCCAGCCACTCTCTTTGGATCCTTACCTCTCTTTTGACTCATTGCTCCTAGACCTAGGCAGTCGAACTGCGACGTGATAAGCAGCAGAGGAAGCTCCTCATTGCTGGCCCAAGTTCTGAACCTCCACTCCCTAAACGGCCCCTAGGAGTGAGTGGGGGCTGGGTCACGTGCCTGATCAGAGATCTGGTGAAGTCGAAAATATGTTTCAATCAGATGTTTCAGTGGGAGCGGATGAGCGAATCGCCTGCGCTTCAAAGTCTCCATGGGTTTTCCAGAGAAGCACCGGATGCTGACTGCAGTACGTGAAGACACATCAATAGTCCCACTTTGAACCACATCCCAAGTAAGACGTACCCTGCTTCGGCAAAATGGATCTCGGATCGTTCCCTCTTGCTTTCTGCCATTTTCTTCTTTTTTTGCCTCTTCTTCTACCCTCCTCGCTTCCTCCTCCTTTCATCTGCCTTTTGCCATTTTCTTCTTCTTCTTCACTGACTTTTCACCTTCCTTGTCGATTTTCTTTTGTTTCTTTTCTTGCCTTTTTTTGATCCTTTCTTTTCAGTCGCCCATGTCTTGCTAGGTTCCTCCCCTTCTCCCCTTCCCCCGTTTCTTGTGTTCCTCTACCTCTTTTTATTTCTGCTTCTTACCCCGTGCTCTTTCAGTCTTTCTCTTTGTCCTTCCTTCCCGTTTTCAACACTCCCATCCACCTTTTCCTTCACTGGCTCTCCAAGTGCTTCTTCATCCCGAAGGAAACATCCCCATCAGGGGACGTGAAGCAAGGGTTTGATCCCGAATTTCGCACCCCGGCTTCGTGCTCCAGTGGGAAGTCCATTCTGTCCCAACCTTTGTTGCCCTCCAAGAAAAGGAAGCAAGGAAGGAGGAGCGAAGTGGTACTCCGTCTCGGCGACCAGCCGAGCTCTTGCTTCCTCCCAGGATGCTGGAGTGGCGGCTTCTGACCAGAGAGGGAACCCTGCGAAAAGCAGCGCACTGTCGGGAGTCTGCTTGGCAGCAAGGATTTCGAGATCCCGCATCAGGTGCACCGTCCATCTGTGTGGACCTTGCCTCTGGGGGGGGTTGGGGTTGGGGTGTTTGAGGAGGACGTATATGCATGCCACGAAGATCGAAGATTAATATCCTTCGACGGTCGGAAAAGAGACAATGGAAGGAAAAGAACGAAGGGAAGGATGACGTCACGCCCGATGCCTTTTTTTCTGATGACTTCGTCCTTCGCGCGCAGCTTGCCATCGTCCGAATCTTCTTGAGCAACAAATCAAAAAGAGTTCAGGATCTTTTGCATCCTTCCCTCTCTCCCCGTGTACGGCGAGTGAGAAGGGGGTCAAAGAGACTGGCGAAATTGGAATAGGCCTGGAGAAGTGAGAATGACGTACGGAATGTGGCGCGAGCGTGCGTCGCTTTCTTATGCCACACCCTTCGGGGGCGGCAGAGAAGGACGGCTCACAAATCCATCTTTTAGAAAAACGCCTAGACATGACCCACCCCACCCACTTTTCCCGTTCTTCCTCCGCTTCATCGCCGGAAGGTCTGTTGCCAGGAAACAAGAAATCCTTCATCCCAGACAGCCAAACCTCTCCTTCCCAGTGGTCTCCCTCCTCCATCAGGCAAAAGGAAACTAAGGAGGAACAGACCCTCCTTCAAACATGCATTCCGCCGAAAGACCTTCAGAACGATGTCCTCATGCCTTCTTCGAGGTGTTGGCCGACCCAAATGAGGTCTCCAAAGAACAACACACTCCGTACCTGCGCCCACGTACGCGCTGCTGATAGGAGCACGGCGTCGGATCCTCAGGATAACTCAGATGTGGGAGACGTCTGACCGGCTCGAGTTTCCAACTCGATTTCTTTCTCCATAAGCCAAGTGAGAGAAGGTGACTCCTCAGATAGCCGGAAGCCTCCACAAAGTCCCGAGACCGTTTTTTTCACCTCCTGCGCGACTTGCGGTCTCGTTTCCCCGGGAGCTGACTTCGACGAGCATCCGGACCTGCCATCGCAGCCGCTATCGAGGGCATCAAAGCTCGGCTTCTCGGAACTCGGGGACTCGCAAGACCCTTCCCAAAGACGACCCACTCTAGCGATCTAAATGGAATTTGAGAAGCAGGAGGGCTTTACAGCCTTCAGGAGGAACTTCCTCCCTGCAATGCAAGATGCTCTGCTGGATCGTGGCTACTTAAAACAGCCAAAGGGACAAAAGAAAGCGTGTTGAGTTTTATATAATCGTTCTTACGAAGCAGAGAATACGATCTCATTCCAGTTGGTCTCGGGGTTCCTTGTTATACATACTGTACAAGACATACCCTGAATAAGCAGTTTCGAAATGATTAGGACGAGAATCTCACATGCGATGGACGAAAGAAAATTGGGGAGGAGAGCAGGCAAATCAAGCAAGCTATCTTGAAAGCAGCAAAGGACAGCAGACTGCTTCGAGATAGGATGAAGGAACATTTCTTATTTGGAAAGGAGCGTCTGGTGCTTTTGGTTTTGGCGGTCTCAGAGATACCCTCCTCAGCTTAATTTCAGATTCGCTGCATGGCTGCGGAGTGGCTTCAAGGGAAGCCCCTGCATTGTATCCCTAAACAACCTCGTGTTCATTTTACTCACAGCAGAAAGGGAGGTAACCTATAATGACGAATTTCGGGGAAGAGCTGCAAAGAAAACTGAGAACATTTGACGACGCCGTGTGCCTGGGAGAGGCCGTTCCCGAAGAGGAGCAAGAGCCTCGAGGAAGAGATTATGCCTCCTCCTCTGACGTTAGCCACCTGAACGCGTTTCACTGCAACTCCGTTTCCGTCACTTTGGACTGCTGCAGCCTCCTGCACGTGTTCCTTATAGAGCTCATCTTATTCCTGTAGAACACCGCATCCCCGAGAGCCTCAAAGGAAAAGGATTTCAGCACGGGCAGTGGGAACACGCCGGCGTCCGACTGCGAACCTCCACTTGGGAAAAAACCGGACGACCACAAGGAGCACAAGGCAGAGCAGTCTTTATGGGAAAGTCCGGATGTGAGGATCTCCATCGTCAAACGTGCAGTCCGAGCGCCAGAGAAGATGCTTTCGAAGAAATCTTCTCCCATGCATTCAGAACCTCCTCCTCCATCCTTGGCGATTACTCGGATTGCATGACCGAGGAACCTCACTGATGTTTGCGAGTGAACGAGTTGGGGCCATCGTCGGCTGCGACTCCGGCGGAACCATGTCCTCCAGGAAAATCCCTGATTGCGACAGGAGTGAATTCGAGAAATCTTTCCGTAAGATGGGAAACCGATGCTGTGCCTGGCAGCTCGGAAAATGCTCATCCGCATCCCTGTTGATGAAACCTCTTCCGTGAAGCTGCGGCTCATTTCTTTCGGACTTGCAGCTTGTGAGAGCAGCGCGAGGACGCTTTCGACGATAGGCAGGCGGCTCATTAGGGTTCGAATTAATGAGATGGACGCTCGCTGTCACGAGCGAATTAAGCGAAAAACATCAGAAAACAGGGAGGACGCTTCGGTTCCAGATTCAAAATGATGATGGAATTTCTCGCCAGTTTGTAGACAGACATCTGTTGTTCCTACAACATGCATACAGCACTGTACCGAACTTTCTATAAGAATAACCAACAACGCTGTACCGAACCACATCACTTTCTCACAAGGGGAAGGAGCAAACGTGGTTTTTTTTTTTTTCCACGTGAGATTCATGGAATGGGGTTGACAGATGAGAACAATTAAGTGAAGAAGAATGACAGGGTGGACCGAGTTAGCGCTCGGGGGAAGATATACTTGCGAAGAGTTTACATCGAGAAAGGCATGCGAGTCATTGGGTTTCTTGTAACTGGTCCATAATGCCTTGAGACTCCATCTCACGTCACCAGCTGCATATGGAGACAATGCGTCGTACTCCTCGTGAAGGAAATGAAGGACACTGGTTCCCGAGTAGATCATTTCTTGTCCTTTCTTTGGGTCACTTTATCCATGGGTGCAGCAACGAATGACTGGAGCTGCAACTGGAAAGCAAAAAAAGAAGCTGGGAAACAAATCCTGCCACGAAGTTGTGTGTCGTGCATGCGTCGCAAAAAGATGGACCCATTTTCATTTACTGACCTCACTCAGGGGCCCGAAATTGCTTCTCTTAGACGACCTTGCTATGCGTCCCGATGCGCCATTTGCTGACCTGCACAGTGCTCTGGGATCCCTGCTAGACACAGTACATTGGCAGCACTGTTTCTGATAACAACTCAGAAAGAAGCCTATCGCACGGTGAACGACTGCTCAGTCGGCAACGCCTCAGATGAAACCTACAGTCTACACCAGGGGAAGAGTAACCAGAAAATTCTTCAGCCATGTTTGTTTGTACATGCCTTCATGCTGAGGAGCGCCGCGCTGACTCTTGAACTGAAGGCCACAACGAGACCTGCGATCACGCAACGAGAGCGGTTTCCACAGGCTCTTAATCGTTGGGAGTCATAGAGACCATCCCTATGTCAACTGATGGAGGCTGGCGGAAGACGTGCTGACTGTGGGAAGATGCCACCAGAGCCGGGTCACCTGGACGACAACCTGAACTATACGGTTGAGCTCTCTCTCTTCACTCCTGTCACTCCCCTCAGCACGCGAACCGTGGTTTCGTGATGGTCCAGAGGAAAGAGGAGAATTGGAATCTAATTGTTTTATGCGCAGTCCAGATCGTTCCATAAGACGGCCAGAGAAACCACGTCAGCGATGCCATGGATCCTCACGTTGCTGTTCAAGTAAACCAGTCAGTGCGAAGAAGAGGGATGGCAACTGCGCTCTGCATCGGAAATGCCTGCGATCTTGCGCAAGTGGACGGACTTTGTCGGTACGCTCGACAGTTGCCGAAAGAAAGCGAGAAGGCTTGTTCCTCAAGGTCGATTCCGGAAGACTTTTTGCCTCCCTTTCTTTCATTCCATGTCACTGAATGCAGCAACGGAGATCGGGGAAGAATTTTATCTGGAAGGACGTTCCGTTCGAGAGACTGATGTGTGACGATTCCCCTTCGAATCCGCCTGAAAGAGGATCGCTCGCCACAGCTGTCCTTCTCCGGGGAGGTTCCAGGACGCGACACCTTTTACTCTCTAGCAGCCCAGCGGATACGTTTCGCCACTTTCGCCCTCAGTCCGAGATCGCTTCCGTTTCAGACACCTTGATCTTGGCACCATTGCCTGCTGGCTGCGTTTTTCTAGGAGGAAGTTCCATTGGTTTGATGTGCGGAGTGGGGCGTGACGCCTTGCTGTTCCGGTGTGGCTGTGCGCGCGCGCTGCTTTGCCTGCAAGACACGCGCGACTTGAATCTCGGAGGCACGTGGAGTGGGAAGCGCTCATAATGAGCCAGATGATTGCCTCCTACTCGGGTGGAAATCTTTCCTGCTTCAACCTTTCCCCCCTCCCCCCCCCCCTACTGGCAGGGTGCGGACACTGCCCGTGAGGAAAGGGAGGATACGCTAAAAGTAACTCATTCTAGACTCTTATTTGTGTAATGGCCGAGAAATCAAAGTCAAATCTGTGTCTTGTCGCCAGAGGATGGTGGCGGCTCTCTCGATTTATCTTCGTGACGAGGGAACATGACCTTCCTTTCTGAAGCATTTGAAGGATTTTGATTTTCCTGAGGAGGCAGACGAACCGTTGAAAGACAAATGCTCTCCTTTGATGCTCGGATGGGGAACGAATCGGTTTCGGCAGGAAAGAAGGATCCATCTCCCCAAAATTACGAATCTCAGAAGGCAGGCATCAAATGCACCTGAAATTCCTGATTGGAGGTCTTCTGTTCCATCGGTCGTCTTATTTTCGAGTCAGGAAGCAAAGGAAAGAAGCATTCTTTTCCATCCTGAATGCACAATGCCTTACCTATTCAGAATTCATTTCTAGGAGTAGGAGCGACATGGAGAACCATCGAGGTAATCCATTCTTTTGAATGCCGCAGAATGCCCACTCTTGAAATTTCCGGCATCCAAGGAAAAAAAAATCCTCCTGGCTGCATCCTTACCTGTGATCTGTTGTTCCGCTGCATTAAAGATGATTTTCCGTACCAAAGTTGATCTCAGCAAAGGTGCTGCCAGCCGCCGAGCTGGGCGCAACACGCGCTGAAGATCGAATGCGTTGCAAGAAGTGCACAGAAGCGATTTCTACGTCATCGGAAAGAATGACCACCGACGAAGAGGACAGAGACGGCAGAACGCTTCGCGCCGAAAAGGAGAAGGCTGGAAGCGTCGTTCCTCCGAGACGTTTTCGGAATCAGGGTGAAGCAAGGCTTGGAGAAGACTCTGAGGAGCTGCTCGTGGTTGCCATGACATTCGGACGAAACTCCATTTGCTGAAAGAAAGAAACGACCCTCTGCCATGCTGCAACCACACTGACTTTTAGTAGCCCCTTGGCAATACCGACGGAGACAGCAGGTCAGGTGTTGAGCATGGATCAGAATTCCGTCACCATTCCTTTTTTGCTGCGTGTAAGAGATCATGTCCTACATAGCCCGGAGCGACGAGAATCCTGGATCATACGTTGCCGCCATATACACTTTCCGCGTAAGTTTTTGAATGTGATCTTTAGCAATCTTTCGTGGGTGCTCTGTGCTTTCCAGGATTTATTCCTTCTTGCGTGAACCCTCGGAGTTGAAACGAACTAAACTTTCCAGAATTTCACGTCGTCCGCGAGCAATTCCAAAAGAAAATAAGGGAACCTGCAATCCGCTTTCTCTGTTCAGACGGAGTTTTCCTGCCATCATTGCTATCATCACCAGTCTTCCGGTCATCAACACGTTTTTTTTTTGTTCACTTACTAAATCATACCCATTGCTCTTGTTCTCCTCTTAAGACTGGCAACCCTGACCCTCCCATTACCAGCGCTAAGACTTCATCATGAAAGTTATCCGTCTTTTATAATTGGAGGTTGTTTTCCACCTGAACATGAGCGCCAACCATGAGATTATCCGAAAGTCATGAAACAACTCATCTAGAAAAAAATGTGGCAGCCTCCATGATTAAGGGGTGGACTTTTTTTTCTTCTTTTTCTCACGACCACAGAGAGTTCTCTGCGATTCACAGCGATATAGAACAGGGAGGGGCGAAAGATTAACGGCGACGATCAAGTACATAAAGGAGGAGGACTTGAAGATAGCTGACCCAAAGGATTCAATCAACACGATAAGGAAAATGCGGTATCAGTGGAAGCAGCAGAAGGGAGTGCAGCATGAGTGAGTTTCGGAGAAGAAGCCTTTGTGTAGTGTCGTGCCGTGCACGGAGCCTTCCTGCTGCATCCCATGCTGGGGAGAGCGCCCAGAAGCATTCTGGCGGACTCGTGTGTGGCAGGATGGAGACGGAGAAGACTGCTTAACTGTGAATCAGCGTGTGCAGCCACGACGAGCCTCCACCCTGCGGAGCCCACTCTCGGCACCGAAGAACTCTGAAGAGCGATCAGAGAGAGATATTGGCTGCGTTGATGGCAGCAAAACGTCAGACCTTGCCTCTGCCCGCAGATAATCGCTCTCCAATAATATTGAAATCACGGGAGAATTCAGGAAGAGATAGGGATCATTGGAAGAACGGAGACGTTGCGGATTCGCGGCGGCAAATTCCCAGAAGCCGAGTGAATGTTCGAGGAATCCTACGACTCTCCCTGTGTTTGCAGAAACCGTAGAGAACTCTCAGTGGCATGTGGAGAGTAAACACACGACTTGAGGATTCCATGCGATCGCACGGAAGGGATGCCCATAATCGAACGCGTGTGATGGGAATTTGGGATTTTTTTTTTTTTTTTGTTTTCTCTCTCTTCTCCCGCGCTCCCAAGGTAGGATGCCAAACTACAGCTTATCTTCTGAACGGCTCCAGATGTTCGGACACGAATGTGCGAATCCATTAGAAGCAGATACGGTACTTGGTACGCGACACAGCCAGCAGCCCACAGGAGAATGATTATTGCAGGCAGCGGGAATTGCGTATTGGAGGGTAATTACATTTTGATGAAGCTTCTTGCATCCAGTAGTGCTTCTGGAGAGTTATGGGGTTTGGCTATCTCCTCGGATCGCCTCTTAGCTGCGCACGGAGCAGCAGACACACAAACGAACAGCAGCGTCTGCAGGATGCTGAACGGCAGAGTGAGGATCTGTCACTATTAGGAGGAACGTACGGGGAGGAAATGATTCTTCCTCTGGAACGCGTGCTGTGGCCACGGCCAGGGAAGGAATTACTGATGAAGTGCATGTCCGGCCGGCAGGAACGAGGGAGGAACGGGTGGTGGTGAAAACTTCGGTGCTGTCCATGCCAGAAGTCGAGGAACGCAGCCGAAATGCCCGCAGTTTGAATGGGAAGGCGATCACGGACTCGCGATGCGTCACGAGCAAAGCCTCCAGGAAAAGGGACACGGGAAAGCGGGACAGCTGCTCGCGCGGCATCGCAAGAGGGAAATTTCCCGGCGATTGATTCCGTCGGTGATCGAACGAGATCGGCCGATCCGATCGATGGTGCCCAAAGGGATCCTCAAGCCTTCGTTCCACGCGCCTGAGGCGGCGAATGCTTTTCAGCCGGCTCTGGGGGTGGAGATCCGCTGCTCGCTCCCGGGATGACCTCACGAGGCAGCCACCGACGGATCATACGAATCAGGGCGTCTGGATGCTGCTTCCTGTCGAGCACGAGAGGTTTCCAATCGCCTGCTGCTACGTAGGAATCGGCGGCGCGGAGTGCGAGGAGAGTTCAACTGTGAAATGAGCGTTGGCAGCGGCTTTCCGGAGCGGTTAAGTGCGTCTGTGCAGCCGCCCGATGACTAATCTCGTAGACCTGAAGGAAAACAAAGCGCTGGCTTTACACAGAGCAGATGAAAGCGGGCACTTTGGTTAACCTTTTATGTACGAAAGCGATTGGATTCCGAAGCGCACTCTTTTCTTAATTCATGAATCAGCCGCCCACCCTCGACGAGCTGCGACCATTTCTGTCGGAGGACTCGATCGGTTTTCGAGCTTTCCACCTCAAATCGGTAATTCCATGGGAAACTTTGCGTCATAATTACGCTTCAGACGCACAGCGCGGTGTGACGCGCCTCGCACGCCCGAAGGGAGATCGGAAAAAGGCAGCATCGCTGACGAAAGGAGCTTTTTCTGGAGGAGCGGAGCGCGGTGGTGCCCGCGAAAGCTTCGGACACGAACTCTATGCGAAAGCGGAAGCTGAAACGCTTTGGGAGAATGAAGGCGCACCCCATAACACCCCATAACGAAACCCGAAATCCTCCCCCGATGCAGTTTGTTGAGATGGAGGGAGTTCCTGGCTGGAGAAGGATGAACGCCGCAACGCTCGCCTGAGGAGAAGGAGCAGCTGAGAGAGCAGGAGGGAGAGGGAGACGGAAGCAAGCAGTTTGGAAATCTGGAAATCGATGACGAAACCGGGAGCAACGAGGAACCCGCTCCTGCAGGATTTGCAAATAACCTGCGCAGGGAGCAGCCCCGGGATGACATGTCGGGGAGCCGCCTCGGAAGCGGAGGGGAAGGAGCTTTCCGCATACTTCGGGGACACTCCGATGCCGGGACGCTTGCCCCACTTCAAGAGATGAGACAAAAGCCATCCCTGCTTCAGACCTGAGAGCGGAGAGGCGGGAGTGAGATGAGGAGGAAAACTTCGAGGGTCTCTCCATTCGGATGGCAGTTGTCCATCCGAGTGGGAAGAAAGAATGACACGAGAATTCCGAATCTCCCGCTGGCGCAGCCTTTGTGAATCTTTTTTATGCGCGCGCTCCCGGAGGGCTCCGAATGAGACGACCCGAGACGCGGCGACGGAGCGAAGAACAAGGAGCGGTCCAGATGGGGGAAAGTGCTTATCGGGGAAGGGCCGATCGTATCCCCGAGGATCGCCTTCGATGGCGACTCGCCCCACGGACCGAATGGGCTTCACCTACTCGATTCTTTTTCCCCTCTCGCCAAGAGGCAGCTCTACGGGAACTTTCCTGGGGAGCAGAAGCCCTAATAACAAACGCTCCCGTTCGCTTCTTTCTGGAGAATCGCGGGACCTTCTGACAGCTCGCACCCAGCCTCCTCTTCTCAGATCTCAAGAAGCAGGAGCGTTCTCCCGGCAGGAATCCTCCAGGCAGCGGCCTCTAAAGAAAAGGCCCGGAGTCCGCAGCAAGGAAAAAATCGAAATCCGCATCTTCGGTGCGGCATCTTCTGAAAATGGTACTCACCCCCACCACATCCCAAGCACCCTCAGCCGACCTATGGCTTCAGCCGCGTCAGCTGCCTGCTCGTCCATCGGAATCACCTCGGAATCACCTCGAATGCCTTCATTCAGCGATGTCAGCGCGGTTCCACCGCGGTCTCTCCTAATTCCTTGTGAATAGAACGTCGTCACAACGTGGCAACCGGCACTGCCGTTGCTCCTCCGACCTTTCTGCGCACCCTTCTACGCACCACTCGCTCCTCTTCGACGATTGACTCCCTATTTGACGATTTGTCCCTTATTATTTCTTGGAAAAAAAAAAAAAAAAAATGGAGAAGAAGGGGCTTAGCCCAAGGAAACCCAAGGTGTCACCATTTCGAACTGTTCCTAAGAAACCTCCGTAATGCCTCCGCTTCGTTGGCCACCGATACGCAAACATATCAAAGACCACACGTGGACCAGCCGGAAAGGACCATTCCACCCAAGTCCACCGCTGACTCTCTGAACCCTCTCCAGCTGATCCCATCTGAAATGCTCGATTGCCCCTTGAGCATATTCCGTACACACCCCACTACTTCGGAAATGCCACACTGCAACGATTTCGGTGCGACCCCACTCGCTACCCCTATCTCATTAGGGCAGGGGGTCAAATAGGCTTCGCCAATAACCAATCAAGTCCGGAGAGCTGCTGGGAGCCGAAGCCGGAGTACGAATGAGCAGCGTTCGCCAGTTGACCGGCAGCTGGACCGAAATATTCGGTTGTTCCCACCATCCATATTCGACCTCGGGATGCTGTGAGCCAACATCTACGAGCTCCAGGAGCCTCGTCGGGTTCATCTCTCGAGACCACCAATCAAGGCACATACGGGTCCCTGAAAGTCCGCCAAACGGCCGAGCCCCACGGGGGTCGGAGGTGGCAACTCCCGACCGGGGCAGTGGCTCAGAGCGCCGCTTCCCGGCGGCGATTTCTTCCTCGAATCCGGAACGCCCTCCCTTCAGGGCGCTCAGCTTCCATCGGTTCTCGGAGAGGGCCGAAGGAGCACATCCGTTGACCGGGTCCGTCGCGGAACCCAACGCTCATCATCCAAAGCCCGCGACCCCCACGGAAGCACGAAACCCCTGGAGCCGGGAATGTCCGCCCCTCCCCCGTCTCCGTCGTCTCCCGCGACCGGTCCCGCGGACCCTCCGCACCTCCGAACCCGGAGGCATCCGTTCCGGCCATGGGATGCAGCGGGAGGCAAATCCAAAGAGGCGCAGTGTGACGGACGCAGCTGCAGGGCTGCCTCCCCCGCGTTCCCGGAAGAAGAGGGATGGCGGACGCAGCGCCGCCACTGAGCCCTCGCGATGGGTGCGGTTTGCGGCACACGCCCGAGAGGCAGGAGCGAGTGGATGCCGCGTGGCAAGCTCGCCTGCTTACGTCACGTGGCGAAATGCGCGCGACGCTACGAAACTCCGACCCCCACGGCCCCTCCAGGCCTCCAGAGAGAGAGGGAAATGGGTCGGCCCGGGGTCTGGGAGACGTGGAAGTCGCGCCCGTAAACGAGCCGCGAGGGCTTCCCCCCCCTCCGGCCCCACGGTGAGGAAGCGCGGGAGCGCGCGTGCTCCTGCACACACACCCACGCCGGCGCAGGCGCGCGCGCGGACACGCATCGCCGGCATCGGCGTCGGGCTCGCACGCGCGATCCGCCGCTCCCGTCAGCGGGCACGGGCGCGGCGAGTCTGGACCCCCGCGGGCTCGCGAGCGAGCACGCGCGCCCGCTTCCCTCCCACCTCTCTCGGGAGCTCCCCTCCCGCTGCACCCCTCGGTTCGCCTCCGCTCGCGGAAGGAGCGGCGGCGGCGGCGGCGGCGGCTCGGCCGGCCGGCGCCGCCGATTCGGCCCGGCGAACCTGCGCTCTGCCCGCCCGCCATCGGCCGCAGCGATTGGCGTATCGATCCGGCCGGAGAGCCTCGAGAGTGTCCGCGCCTCTCGGCCGCCTCGGATAATCGTCCGGTTCGAAGCGACGCGGTCGGTGCGGTCCAGGGAAGGATGGCGCCATCTCCGTCGTCATCGCAGTCGTCCCCATCTTCTCCCTCCTCCTTCCCCTCCTCCTTCTCCTCCACCTCCTCCCCCCCGCAGCTGGTGACTCCTCCGCTTCGGCTGCAGCTGGCCCGTCTCCCCCTCCTCCTCTTCCTCCTCCTCCTGCAAGTTGCCTCGCCCTTCCGGCTTCCGGGAGCTCTGGGCGAAACCCTCTCCAGTCGTGTCGTCACCATCCCCAACCCGCACTTCCTCCCGCGGCCGCCTCCCGACCACCGCCCTGAGGGGACCAGTGGCGAAACACCCGGCTCTGCACCTTCGCCTCCCGCCGTGGACCCTCTCGGAGACGTGCCGAACATCCTGGAGCTCCTGGAGCTTGGGCAGGTAGCGACCGTTCTTTGTGCTTTGGTTTTGGGGAGGGGTGCTCCCTTCGGCTCCGGAGAGCTGCTTTTCTCATCCCGACCATCCTCCCTCCTCCCTACCCTAACCTGCCCATTTCCCAAGTCCTCCTCCTCTACCTGGAGCTCGGTTTGGCGGTCTCTCAGGCCCTCTTTGCGCAAGCGAATGGGAGAGCCCGGAGCGACTGGGGCTCTTCCCTTCAGCAAGAGGGCCGGCGAGGGAACGGGAATCGGGAGAGGAACGCCCCCGCTCGCCAGAGGGTCTTCGTGGACGCCGGGAAAGCGGGAAGGCCACGCGCCTCTCGCTCTCTTTTTGCCGGAGACACCCCGGAAGGATTTCTGACCGCTGTCCGTCTTCCCCCAGCGTTACGCAGCGAGAGTGAAAGTGAGAGACTTCCTGGGCGACGGGGAGTGGCACGTGATCGAGCAGAGGGAGCCGGACGCGAGCTACCTGAAGCTGCAGGGACCGCCGGCTCACGGCGCCGTTTGCTTCCGGAACCTCTTCGCGGCGTACGCCATCAACGGTAAGTGGGGTGGGGGTGGGGAAAGGGGTGGGCGGGGAAGGCGAGCGACGACGTGAGAGGAGGGAGGGGGGCGGGGAATGCGGAGAGAATCGCAGTCGCGGCGGCGGGTGCCCCTCGCCTCCGCGCACCGCCGCCGGACCCTCGCAGTGGGTGGGCGGGAGGCATCCCGGTCGCCGTCACCGCCCCCGAGCGCGCGCACTCGGGGCTGCTGCTGCTGCTGCTGCTTGAGCAGCGCCACACGGCGCGCGCACGACGGCGGCACGTGGGGCGCGCGCGCCCGAGGCCTCGCATCATCGCAAAGAACTCCCGAGCTGGATTATAGGAGAGCCTCCAGCCTGCAGCAGGGGCTTTCTGCTGGGAGCCCCACGTCTGGAGGGATACCGGAACCCGTGGTCCGTTCCCCCACCACCCACTCTTGCCGCACGATCCCACTCATCCCTATCTCTACTCCCGTAGCGTTGCAATCGCCACCCAGGAGCCGTCGTCCAAGAGGGGACGCCATTTTCTTCCCTACCCTCGAAGGATCCTCCTCGCGATCCTCCCTCCTCATCCTGGAGATCCGGCATCCCGTGCCTTTCCCGTTCTTTGCTCTTTTCTCCTTTCGTCTTGCACGCTGCTCGTCCCTGCATCAGCTTCCCGAAGAATGGGTCTTCCTTGTTCTTCCCCCGAGTTCTGCTAATGGCAAGTCCACCAGCAGTCTGCCTTGCGCTGCGCGTTGAAGACCAATGAGGTCTCTGAAGGGGGAATAAGGGAGAGAGAGAGAGGGATGCGGAACAGAGTCTGGGTTCGAGGATGTCCTCTCATCCTTGTCTCCAGGAACTTCCTCTGCCGAAGAGGGAAGGAAATGTCGGACTTCCGAAAGGTCCTTGTCTCGCCTCCAGGTTATCAAAGGTTCCCCGCTTCCCTCTGTCACGCTTCCTCCGCCTTGTCACTCCCTGCTCTCCACCGACACCCTTGGTCCCGTTCCTGGATCTCTGCACGGAGTCCCGGTTTTCCTCCTGTCCCGAAACTTCACACACTCCTTCCCCTTTCTCGTCCCCTCGGTGGAAGAGGAAGGGGAGCGCGTGCACTCGCTCGTCCGTCGGGAAGTGAACAAGCAGGACGCAAAGAAAGGAGCAGAAGGGGGGGAGGGCAGCAGCCAGCCGAGGCACCAGCGAGAGCGGGTAGATCCCTGGAGGGATGGAGGCTCCTCCCTACCCCCCACTTCGGCCCTCCTTCTTTCGCTAACCTCATCTCTCTATCCTCGAGGCAACCGGGAAGCACATTGCCGCCTCCGCTGATGCCAGTTTCATGAGCACCTCCCTCCGCCTGCCCCTTAAGCCCGGCTCCCCCCCCCCTCCTCGGCAGTGTCAAGAGAGAACGCGCTCGTGGAAAGGGAGGTCGCCTCGGGAGAGTCCATCGCGCGTGTTCACAGCACCGCCCGGTTGCATCTCCGCCTGTCCAACCCCTTTTGCTCTTTGTCCGCTGATTGATCACGGTAAGTCCCTCTCTCCTCTATGGCTCCCTCCATCCGTACCATCCCAGCTCCGTGACTATGGCAACGCGATGCGCTGTCGCAAGCCGTCGTTTTTCCCGCCCGGCATGGGAGAGCTCCTGCCGCGGCAGAGTCTGAGTGAAGCAAGCAATCCCCGAGCTCTTTGTCTTCTCACAGAGAGCTCGGTTCAAGCCGACTTCCTTTATTCCATGGCCTTCTTCCTCTTGTCTTTCTCTCCCCTCTCCATGATGGAGAGGAGGCGATCACGAGGATGCGATTAGTTGGAGGAGAGCGTGCTCGCTGATAGCAAGTCCTCGCTCCTTCTCCCCAATGTGCGAAGGGCCGATCCAGGGTCCGCGGGAGTAAGGGTCAAGGGTTTCGGAAGTAGGGATGCTGTGCCCCGAACTTTCTCTGGACTCGATCTGCCTTTGAAACCGAAACATCACTCATGGGGAGTTCGTCTCCTTGCCACCCTCTTTCTTGTGCTCCTTCTCTCTTCGTTTCGATCCCCTTTTGAAGGAAACGGAGCCTCTCCTGGATCGCTGCTCTTATCTTCTCTCGAGAGCGATCCCTCTGAGCGCATTCCTGAAATGCTTTAGCAGGCCGGGAACCTGAGCACGCGATCGTTTGCAGTGAAGGCAAAGCTGGGCTAGGCGTGAAGGGAAAAAGAGAGAACTCTGTCTCTGAGCAGCCATGAAAAGGACAAGAGCTCTCCCACTGGGAAGAACCAAGGAAACAGAGATGACCTTCAGTCGTTCCTTTCCTCCACCACTCTTTCCTTCGGTAATTGGAGACGTTGAAAATGGGGGACACGGACGTGAGTTTGCAGGATTCTGTAACGGAAAATTGTTGACGGCCAATGAGCGACAGGGATTCTCCCTCGGAGGAAGCTGGGAAAGGCAAGATACCCTGAGAAGTCCTCCAAATAGAGGGCACACCATCCTTCTAAGGTGCAGACCTGCAGATCTGACTCTTGGCAGATTCATCTGCCACTGCTGCAGAAATAGGAAATCTCCGTCTTGAGCAGTCTGTAAGGGTCATCCTATGAAGGATGCTGTGTGATGGCGTTTAGATCTGAGGGCACACGAGTTTCTGAGGGATGGCAGTGTAAGCTGAGAATGTCATCCCAAAAGTGTTGGTCTCCTGCAGACTTCCGCTTGTAGTTTTTCTGATCACCGAGAGCTTCCTAAAGAGATTTTTCCCTTGAAGATACCACGGAAACGAGTAATGTTTCGAGGGAATCTAAGAAGGCACTCGATCACTTGCATCCATGATTTGAAACCAAGTTTTGGAGCTCTCTGGAGATCGTGGAAAATGTCTCTTAAGTCTCCGTTTCAAGCCTGCTTCTTGAGAGAGTTTCCCTGCTTGGGTTTTGGTCTTCTCCGGTGTGACAGTCACCTTTCTTGACCAGCCTTCTTAGGAGAGGGTTCAAGGGATTGACTGAAGTCTTGTGTCTCCGGAAGATTTCCTTGCTTCCCTCTCTTACTGGCATCGAAATGCAGAATTCATCTGTTTTAGACGTGAAGAGATGGAAACGGAAAAGTTCCTAAGGGAGAATTGAAAGCTGCTGAGAAATCGATTCGTCGCGATTACGTACGTAAGAGAGAGCAGTCAAGGAGAAGGCCACATCCGAGAGAAGAAGGTGCTCCTTTTCTCTCGATCACAGCCAGAAAGGGTGGATGCTTCTCATCCCCTACAGCATACCTGAGAGTCAAAGGGGAATCATTAGAGAACGTTTTAAATGCAGCACAGCTTCCGATAAAGAGAGAGATTCGTTGACGTTGCATTTTGGAGCAGTGGGACCTCATCAGACGACTGGAAATGCTTTTTGTCTGGAACAGTGGCTCTTTTTTTTTTTTTTTTTTCGAATAATGCTCTACCCTGTAAGTCCTCCAGTGGTCGAAGATACCTTTTCCGTGATAGTCGATCTTTGGAAGTTTCGTTGCAATCTCCAGGAAGTGAAGGTCATGGAAGTTGAGTGAAGTCAGACTGCATTTTCATAGGATGCTTAAGTTTTCCATGATGGTAGGATGCCTGAGTTGCGGAAATTCGCTCTGGGATGATGATATTTGCAAATAGTTCACGGCTATCAACGTCTCCCTCCTCTAAGCTCCCTCGTTCTCTTTGAATTCCCAGTCTTAGGCTTCTGGTGTCCTGCGTGTGTGTGTGTAACGCGACCTCAGAGTGGCGTCTGCTTCTCATGGGGTGAAGAAGTGGCTCGTGCGAGAAAAGTATCTCAGTGTTGCTAAGAGACAAGCCACAACAAGAGATTTCAAGACAGCGGAGAAAAGACAGGACGGATGGAGCCGTCACGAATGTCAGCAGTCCCTCTTAGGCAGACCAGTTCGGACTCGAAAGACCATGGCTTTTTGCTTTCTTTTCCTCCCTTAGAAGAACGAAGGATTTCGGGAGGTCTTTGCGAGTTTCCAGAAGAGACATGGGACAAGAAAAATCAAACTTGCACGTGGGAATGGAACCAGTAAAGAAGCGAAAATCTTTTGAAACGCTAGAAGGAAGGAGACTCAAATCGGCCGAACACCGAAAAAACACACTGCATTCCTCTTTCTTCTATCCATGAATCCGACAGACAGAAAACAACGAACCAATTCGTTTCAAGAGGTGAAAGGTTGGAATTCTCGTTGGAGCGATTCGCATGAAGAGATCTGAGGTTTCACACGAATCAGAGGGACAATGCATGGATGTGATAACTGTCGTGTTGCTGATGGTTCCCAAAGTGATTGGAATCTTCAGACTGCATGTTGAACTTTCCTGAGCTCTCGGGATCTTCCAGGAACTCTGTTGTGAACAGCTGAAATTCCGTTACAGGTTTTTCGGTCTTCCAAAGCGTGTCCATGCTGATGGATTCGGTGGAATCTCTTTGATCTGGTCTCGGTCATAGCATCTGCGGAAAGATGAAGTCCGCTCAATTGGCGCAATGCGAAATCGACCATCATCTCAGATTGCGGTGAAGAACAGAATTCTGAGTGTGGTACCCAAAGACATTCATAGAGAAAGAAATAACCATTCGAATGGAGCGTACCCGTCGTGGAAGACGCCTGTGGCCTTTGGAAAACAAATCGGTCTTCGGCCTGTTTGCTTTTTGCCTAGAAAAATCGCATGAGGAAAAAAACGAGGTGGAGAATCCGAAACGGAGTGGATCGCACATTGACTTCTTTATGGGCATCTCCCTCACCTGGAAAGAAGTGCGATCTTGCCGTCGTGCACGGCTACGTCTCAAAGAGTGCTGGACCTTTCCGGAAATTATCAGCAACGGATCAGAGATGCTCCCTGTCATGATTCACGATGCTAGTGACGTCACAGCTGTACTTCAAGCTGTTTTCGAGCTGTCTTCTATGAAATCTAAAACTTTCGTGGGCAAAGCGCCGGGGGTTCTTCGGAAATGTAGCCATCGCGACTGAATGTGGCGCAGCTGCAGTAACGTTGGATCCGATGTTTTCGTAAACACAAGCAGACACATTCCTACAGCAACTCAGGAAACTCGAGAGACGCCTGATGAGTCCATGAAGATCGACCGCATGGTACCAGTGCAAAGCTGCCTTTATTCATAAAAGGGCAATTAACAGGAGGAGCAGCCCGCTCCTGCCAGTTCCCCTGCTCCTCTTCCGGGGGAACAGATGTCATCTAATTGATATGGGTACGTTCAGTGGGAGCAGGTCCGAGTTCTCTCTCCAGGCAGACGCTTCCGCTTTTCCCACTAAGCGCGCTTTTGTTTTTCCACTTTGGATTCCTCGCATTCCTTGAGCTCCTGCCTGAAGCCGATATAAATTTGATCACCGAAATCTAATTTTCCGCATACTCTTCGTGGCGGTTTTTGTTTTCCCGCCAAGATGGCCCGAGATGACGGAGGCCGAGGGAAGGTGGAAGAAGACGCCGTACCGTGCTCGGTGGACCCACCGCTTCCTTCTGATCCTTCTTCAAGTGTGGAGGAGGGGCTGCGTAGAAGACGGAAGAAAGCTGAAACGAGAGAATGCCCTGAAACAGCATGTAAAAGAAGACAGAAGGCAATTCCAGCAGGCAGTCTGATTGCGACGGCATAAACATTGAGGTCCGAAGAATGGAAATCACATTCCTTTCTAGCCACGATCCAAGGATTGCTTTTGAACTCCCGAAATGGTCCGAGGAGACGGTTCCAATCTTGGAATAAAAAAAAACATGTTATTACACAGTAAAGCTTCTACTTCTCTGCTAAAAGGCTAACGTCGATTGCCTGCCTCCAGATGTAGGAAAATGGGGAAAAGAAAAAGGTAGCAAGGACAAAGAGTGAAAAGAGATCGTTTTCAAACGTGCCCACCACTATAAAAGCCAACTCGCAAATGCGAGGAGGATTCCTTTAGGAGGGAGGCCTTCAAAAGCTTTAAAGCCTCATCAAACCTCCGATGAGCTCCTCGTGAAAGTCGGGCACGGCGCGAGCGGGCCTGGAAAATAGAATGGGCCAATCACTGGAAGAGAGTTCTTGCAGAGAGATGATGATGAAACCGAAATCTCAAAGTACCGCGTGCGTGGAGCCAGTTCGGGAAACAAAGTATTTACTGGAAATTGATCCCCGGAGCACTGACGTATGTGCCGATAATTAAAATTCGAAACCGAGCACATCCATTGGCGATGTGAGTACACCGCAAAAAAGGAAGGCACATTTCAGGGAGGACTTCCAAATCAAGACTGACAAGCAGGAAAAGTTAATTGCTGTTCGTTAAACAACGTGAGGTGCTCCACGTCACGTGGGAAACAAAGACTTTGGATCTTCCATCGGATCCAAGGCCGTAGAATGGAGCGAGAACAAGTTAGCCCGTAGAAATCACCGGGAGGAGATTTTTTCTCCATCCATAAACAAACGTCATGCGGCCGGCTTTCGTTTGGGAACCAGCAAAGAAGATTCATTAGGCCAACAAGGCAGACTCTGTAATTGTAAATCTTACCTCTGAATAATTACCGGTGCACAGGGAAACCACTTATTCCCTGTAGCGATCAGTGAGAGTTCGGGAACTTTCACAGTTTTCATCCCGTTGATCGGCAGCATCGCGAAGGTGACGGAACTGTCCAGAACTGTTCCGGGGGTCTCTGGGAAACTGGGATGCACAGATGCAAGTACCATTGTGCATGCACGCGCAACCAAGGCAGCGAGCGAGGAAGACTGGCACTCTAGCTTAGTTCTAGCCATGCGTGGCCCTTGGTCTTCGGAACATCAAACAAACCCGCGGAGGTGCTCCTTGGAAACGCCGCGGGTTCGCAAATTCATCCTCCCGTCGGTTCCTCTTGCCAAGCCACCTCTCCTTGAATGACTGCAGATCCTAAGAGGTGAAAAGCCCTCATGGCGAGTAACACCTCCGAAGGCCCTGACAGACCTTTGCAGTCTTAAAAGGTAGACCGTGAAATCCAAATTTGCTGGAAAACCGGTTGGAAACGCCTGAAAAGAGGTTGGTGGACATCGAAGATCGGCCAGTCCAAAGGAGCGCTGAAACCGATTGCATGACGACGGTTCGTCCATGCTGACCGATAATGCTTTCTTCCGGCAGTCGTTTCCATAAAACTCACGGATTCAGCGATTGTTTTCATTTTGGTGTCTCCTCGCGGACGTCCAAATCCTCCATAGCAAATAGAAGGAGCAGATTTTCCGAGACATATCTTTCTATGCCGGCAATTCAGCCGCAGCTGGAAAGACCCGCGGAGATTTTTAGAACTTCCCCGACGGGCTTCTAGTGTACCGAACTCTTCGTATGTATGGCCTGATTTCCAAAAAGTGGGCTGGCACACTTCAAGTATCAAGTGCTGACGCACAGACGTACCGTTTGCCGTCTCCCCATCCCGGCTCGGGACCTCCTCGCCAAGCCCGGAACGCATTAGGGAAATGGCCAGTGGAACACGCGCGACGGTTAAAGAGTTGGTGATGAAAGAGTCCCAATTCCACTGGCTGTGCCGCCAGTCAGGGACGAAATTTCGAGTCTTTGGCATCATAAAGAAGAAAGATGAACAAAAAGCCTCTAACAAAAATGTCTCGTTCGAAGGCCCTCGCATCGTGAAAAGGATAATCTGGAAAATAACATGGGAATTTCACACTCTTAATAAAGCAAAGTGGGACGTACGTGTGCGTAGGAGATGAAAAGGCGAAATTATTTCTGTTCCCACTTTGGAGGACGGACGAAGATGCAAATAACCTTTCTGCATTCTGGGAAGGCGGACGCGCCAGCGCCGGGCAGAGTCAATGGGAGCGCCATCCTTGGATGATGGCGCCATGAAAATAGGGAGTTTATCCTGACTATGCGTCCGTGACCATCGAACCGGACACTTGTCGATGTCTTTGAGATCCTTCGATTCGGATCGGAGTTCCGCTGAAACAGAAAGGAATCATTCGAGTTTCTTGAAGGAACTCGTTTCTGGACCAGAAGAGGTTTCTTTTTCCGTTCCTTTGCCCTTAAAGGATCGGAAGGGGGGAAACCAGCGTCCGCGACATCCCTGATCATTTTTCGAGAAGAAATAGCGTTTCCTCCGAAGTGCAACGCCGATTCCACTCGGGCGAAAACGATTCTGTGTAACCGGGGAAACCGGGAGCCCTCCACTTAAATCTCCACGAGCACAGGAGCCGGGGAAGAGGCCAATCGATAAACCAAAAAATCCATCAGGCAAAAGGTCCACGACGACAAGGAATATCACGCGAAAATCATAAACAGAATCCGAAATCGTATTCTGCGAGTGGAACACGGTCGCCAGTGCTTGTGCTTCCAGCTTTCCAGGAAAATTATTATTCCTCGTTCGGATTTCAGAAATTACGGTTTTGCAAAGGAAACTGGATGCACGTCCGAAACGTGCCTGCACTCGGGAGGTGCGGGGCGATTTCGTGGCCACTAATGGTCCGCATCTGGTGCCTGGAAACTGCATCTGCAGCCAAACGCTTCGTGCCAAGCGGCTCTCTCAGAGCCGCGCGACTCTTGGAGTTTTCTGACTTAATCGGATCGCCGGCCGCTCCGAACCGGAAATGCGTCTCTCCTGGAATAAGTCGTGACTCTGCCGCCTGCTTTCCTTCCACGCTTTCCACACGGTTACGTTCGTACCCATTCACCGGAAAACTTGAGGTCATGGAACACTCGGTGTTTTTCCTTGAGGGATTTCCTCCTCCGTGTCACTCGCGCCGGCCGGCCTTCCATTCCTGGAAGGAATGATGCCGAAATTCAAAGCGGCTCCGCCTCGTTATGCACTCTCTCCCGGTTTCGAACGCAGGGAGGAGCGTTCTCCTTGGTCCACGGTTCGTTGCAAGGTCTCTTCCCGAGACTACCGATCGTAGAAACACGGATCGTTCTATTTGTTGCTCTGTGCGTGCAGGGCAGACGCGTGCCTCTTGTGTACCAGCTCGTTGCCTCCAAACGTGCACGCCAGCAAGTGCCTTCGGGTGCTCCCGTTCTTCCTTCCCCGAAAAACGTACCGCATGCGGCCCGCGCCAGGATCATCCTGAACCCGCGGGAAGGAAGAACCAGGAAGAACCTGCGAAACCCATCGCTCTCGCTCCGGATCCGTTCCTGAGGAATCTGCCATCTTTTTTCCCGCTCGGTTGTCTTCAAGTTCATTACCAAAGGAGCTGTCAGCTAGAGAAACTGGATTTGTGATCTTGAAAAAGATAATAGCTTTTGAATAGCTTCGGAAAGGAAAAGCGAAGAATCTCAGGAATTCCAGCGGCTGGACCCCAGCTGCCGACGACTGGTGCTGAAAATCCTTGGACTCGAGTTCCGGGACTGCAAACTGAAGCCGTCTTTGCAGCTGCTCGCTTGTGAAGCTGGGAAAAGAGGTCCATCCGGGGTTCCAGATGACGAGACGCAAGCAAACACGTGGTTTTCTTGCGTCCGCGCCATGTGGGTGGCACTGCCCGTGGGAAGAAGTACATGGAAATGACTACTGCTACGTGTGGAAGTAGGGTAAGGATCCAGGAAGGACTGCTCGGTTGTTCAGGATATCAGATTGAAATGGATCTCGATGTTTTTTTTTTTTCTGCATCAGATGTTTACATGTTTGCTCATACACACACACACACACACAAAAGGAGCTCTTTCTTTGCTGAAAATCAGGAGCAGTGAATTTGTTGTTGTCTGTAGGGATGCATCGGTGTTTCCATAGCGGAGATGACCGAAAATGATCATCGGCAACGTGGAGATCGATCTTGCTCAGGGCAGATTGGCGTGTTTCGTGTTTTGTGAGACATTCCTGTGACCATTGCGTTTCATAGGAACTGAAGCGCCCTTTACTGCTTCATCAGCATATTTATGCATAGAGCCTATGGCTGGATAAACTCTCTTAGATTGGTCAAACATCCTTAGCTTTCGCGTGAAATGCCTTCCCATTTACTACCGCGTCATGCGTTGGAATGTTTGTGAATCATTGGTCAGCACGAAGTCAGTGTGATTCAAAGAATGCATTCCATATGGGGCACGGTCATTTCGGCATTTACCATTTCCTGTTAAGGGAGGAGGAGGTTTCTGCTGTGCATCCATCCACTTCCTACAAGCAAGCAGTGCTCGCCGGCTAACCCCTACGAAACAGGCGGTCATTTTCGAAGTTTCTCGAGGTCCATTACCCAGGCAGGCGGCCATTACGGAAACGAAAAGTGAATCACTGTTATGGGGGGAAACTGTAGTAGAGGAAGCTACTGGAAAGATCCGAGGAGCTCGTTTTCCGATGGAAACTGAGCTTTCGAATTCGAATATAACCAACGATGGTCGTAAATGGAGGGAGGGGGGATCGGAGAGCTAATAGCTGGCTACTGGTGAGCAAGTCGTTTCGGATTCTTCCTTCTTTCCCCGTCTATAGTATCCCTCCGATATTTCGAGGGCCAAGCAATGCGTCTCCTCGGATGCAATCCTCACCTTCAGCCTCGTATCCCTCATGCTCAGCGACACGTCAACCCCATTCGGGAAAACCCGTTGCATGCAGTCTCATCCTGGAATCTCGTGTTGCTTGCATCTTTCCCCATCGCCCGTCTCCATGGTGCGAAACTCACGTTTCACGTCCAGCGGCACGAAAGGACGACTGACGGGACGCAGCTTCTTGGAAGACCCCTGTAGATAATGAGCCTCGCCTCGAACGTCCCTCGGAGACTGCGAATCATAATCGCATGAGCTGAGAACCATTTGCGAAGTCGCAGACCGACGAAATTTCCTTGTCCACGGTTTCCAAACTTTGGCTGGAAAATCGACGTGTGACTTCTTCGAAATCAGCTTCGGAATCTGCACAGATGTGTCCGTCCGCCGTACGAACAGTTGCACCTTTTAGGAAGGTGTGGTCACAAAAACTCGAACATCGCAATTACAGTGATTGCACGTGTAGGCCTTATGAGTGAAGGCCTCCCCAGAGGGCGTGCAAATTAACAGTTCAGAAAGCGTAGTAAAAATGAATAGGGCATTAGTGATATGATGACCACGATAACAATAGTCGGGTCATAATCACAGAGTGGGTGTAACGACTAATGACAGAAGGTCTTCGTTTTCCTTTGTGTTGAATGAAGGAGATGAAAAATCCAGGGATGGATTTCGGCGTGATGGTTTTGCATTCGACTTTGCTCGATCCCTGCAGCAAAAGAATGCAGCGAACGAGCAGCTTTTTTGGATGCTGCATCCTTGGTCACACACGCTTTCTTCCTGCAGTAGGCAGTACGGAAAGGCAGCCGTTCCCAGGTCGCTCTCTCTCTCTCTTACGACACGACGGCGACACGCACTCTTCGGAGGGGGGGGCGACTTGTCCGCTGAAACCCTCCGGAGCGTTTCCGGGACTACAGAGTCGGCTTCGCGTCCGTATCCTCCGGGAGTTTTCGTTCGTCCGCCCGGGATCCTTATTGCCGAGTGGAGAGGGATTGACGATGATCTCTTCGTCTTCGCCCCCGGTCTTCTCTCGCTCTTGGAACCCACGCGACGGTGCCCCGTCGTTCTACTGGGGTCCCCACTCCGGTTTACCGCCGGCTTGCTGCAAGACCTTCAAGAGGGGCGACTCGTCTTTTTGCGCGCTTCTCAGAGCAGCCGGACGGTCAACACTTTCGGATGCTGTGCTTTTACGCTCGTTTTATTGCTTCCGATCTTCCCAATAGCTGCTGCCGCTGCAGTTTATGTGAGGAGCGCATCCCAAGTAGCTCCTACTTTAGACCAGAGATTAATGAGAACGGCTCTGGAGTGAAACATGCGTTTTGACTGGCAACTTTGACATTCTAAGAATGTGACGAATGCGCAAAGAGCAGGCATTCATAAATCGAGACCCAAAAAAAATAGAGAGAAAATCTCATCACGAATGAGTCAGTGCTGGAGAATTTCCGGAGATCATGCTCGCTTATTGGTTTAGACATGAAAGCAGATGCATGTCAGGTTATCAACTAATAGGCATAAATAATGCCAGTTAGGAAGCTCGAGTGCCTTCGAACGGTGGCACTGGTCCTGGAGGAAGGATCCACTTCGTGGAGGTGTTTCCTCCAAGGCGGCGTGTTCCCTGTACGGCTGGTGGATCGTTTTATGGGGAATGGCGCTTTTTCGAGTGCCACGTTGGAACGACTGGCGGACTTCTGGGCAGGGCACAGGGAAAAAGCAGCTGGGCAACAGCCGGGATCAACACTTTGAAAGCGAAGCAAGACGTGATGATGAAAATTCAAAGTGCAGATCGCTGGAGATCATAGGACTGATGGGGATTAAAGCCCGGAAGGATAGCTCGGAAACAGGTGATGATTTTTCAAGTCGAATGAATAACAACTCGCTTCGATCCGCCGTTCCCCAATAAACAGTTTTTCATGATGCGAGTCGACCTTCTCATTTGTGAATGAGAGTTTTTTCTCCGTTTCCATATCGCAAGATGATTTCAAGAAAGCATCCTCATCTTCTGAGCGAAACAGCACAAGCAGATATTTGTGGGGTTCCTGTTGTGAGCTGTCATTCCATAGGTTTTAGTGATCAGGGATTGCATCATGGATGCACGCCCATTCCGAACATGGAAAAGCTTAAAGCAAAGCGGAACCGAGTCTGGAAAATGATTTAAAGCTAAAGATCGGGATGAGTTCTCCTTCTTTCCTTTTTTCTTTTTTTGTCGCTGCAAAATACGACCAGGAACAACGAGATGTTGAAATCATCGAAGATTCCGACATCTACCTGTAGGCGGCGAAAATTTAGGGTCTCATCTGCTTTTGCTTCTTGCGCTGCTCTTGCACACTTTCTTGCACTGCTCTTGCACTTCTTGCGCTGCTCTTGCACATTTTCTTTGTGTCTTCGAGAAGACTCTTCCGGTCACTTAATTTGATGACATTCGTACTCGAATTCGGCGGCTGCGATTCCTCTTCCAAGAATTCTGAGGATGCGCTCAGGGGAAAATACTGACACCGGAAATTCGTTCCTACCCACATGAAGTCGTTCTTGCAGTGGGCGCCTCCTTCCTGACCTCGGATGACCGAGCGGTTCCTCCTCGTGTTTTGGCATTCCGTCTTCGATTTTATGAAGGAATTTCGTGAGAGGTACTGAAGACCGCAACCTGCTACTTCGGTGCTTGTGACCTGGACGCTTTCAAGAGTCAGCGTCCCCTGTAGATAACGACGTTCAAACCGAGCAGGCTAATTTGTTTATCGCTGCTCTTTGAAGCTTGCGGCCCACTCCTGGAACGCCTTCAGTCGGGCCCTGCCTTTTCCACTCTTCAGATTCCCCATATGCGGTCTTCGGTCGTTTTGTTGACAGGTCGGGGCGTAAGAGCCGCGAAAGCTGCGGTGGCAAAGTCTCGATCGTATCATCCGCACTCTTCGAAAGCTTTCAACCTCGCGACGATTCAAGAACTTCAATCATCTCCTCGTGGGTGTCTTGACAACCTTTGGATGACTGGGCGACCCTCTTGCGTTCCCGTTGTTCCTGCCACATCTCTAGGTATTCGTTGCGCCCTGCAAAGGGATCCTCGATCGCTCCGGTGACTGGAAATTCTGAATTGTTCCGGAACCTTCTCATATTATGCCTGTTATGACTGCCACTTCGATTTCGTTCGGCATCGGATTTACAGACCACTGCCGTCGGGTAAAGCCAGCAGACTGACTTGCTACTGCAAAAAGTTTCACTGGAGAAGGTCAGGCCGTTAGCTATTCATTGATCGTCTCATCCCCCTCTCTTTCCGAACTTCTGCCCAGATCTCTGATCCGCGGCTGCTTCGTGGCAGGGAGTTCTGGACGTAGTGCAGATCCACTCTGGACAAAGGTCGCTTTGATTCCACAAAAGACTCTAGGAAAGGTGGGACGAGTATGCTGGTCAGCTGGAGTGCACGTTTGTTATTCGAAAGAACATCCGGCAAGCATAGGTGAAACTCAAGGCGGATTGCTTTCATGTCTGCAAACCCAAACCTCACCCTTCATAAATTTATCCAGCGTTGCATAGCGACCTGCTTCCTCTTCAGGATGAAAATCGAGGGAAAGTTCTTGGATGCCTTCCTTCATTCTCAGATGAAGCCTGCTTTTCATCTTAGTGTCCTTTCTTCCTTTTCATTCTATCGGAAACCATACCCCGAGATGTTCGAAGACATCAGTTTAACTTTGCCCGTAAGGAATCTTCCAGGAAAAGGCATAAGCAAATAGGTGCTTGGCTGTTGTTTCTTTCTCTCTGAACAAGAACAAGTGCTTAGAAAAAAAGAGGGGGGAGGAAAAAAGCAGTTTTGGAAAACACCCCTAGATATACTTTGTTTGCCTTTTTTCATCTTCGACGTAATGAGAAGCTGGACGGAAAGCGTTTTCTGCTATCGTATAAAACTTCACAGAAGTAGTGTTTTTTGATCCGTAATAACGGAGGTGGAACAATAACAAGAATCCTTTCGAAGTTGGCATTCTAGATGTTTCCATCAGATCTGTGTGTTGCATGTCGATTATCCAAATTCTCAGAAAATCCACTTGTTTCCCGAATTGATTCGAATTTTGCGGGTTTTTTCTATCTTCAAACCTCTGCTTACACTTGAATCCATTCAATACTCCGGAACTCATGTTCTTTTTCTCTCTCTCTCTCTCTCTCTCTCTCCAGCAAGTAGGGGAATGAAAGGGCGCGTAATCCCGAGTATATTTTGCGTGTTCAGCTTGGGTGATTCGCTGGGGTCACCAAAAATGAAATGTGTAGTCACACCGGAACCATGTTCTGTGTCCAATGTGCGCACTGAATGAGGTGCTTCCACAGACGATTAACCACTCCTTTCCTTTCGAGATGATTTTCACGGATTTTCTCATAAGCAGCCAGAATCACTGAAGATTCTGCTGGAACCTCCTCCCATCTGTTGCGAGAAGTGGAGGAATCTTCCGGTGAGATGGCGCTTCGTTGGCTGCTCACACATCGAAGGACTCGCACTTGCTGCTGAAGCTGTGAACACTTCGTGTATGATCCCCACACTGCGTTTCGCGACGACCAAAGATCACCTTCGCTGGTCGTTCCGGGGTCATGGATATTCATGCGAGAAAAATGCACTTTAAGATCGCTTTTCATTTCCGTCTCCACCGAAACGTTTCTGATCACGTGAAGGGGCTTCTGAAGCAGCTGCCCACGAACAAAGAGGGTTCCCATGGTGGGAAGCATCATCATCCCGAAACAGGTTGGAACTTGGGTTGAAAAGGTCAACCCAGCGCAAACTTCAATGGGTTTCAATGTCGAAAACACATATCCCGGATGTGGCATGTGGCTATTCAATTTGACCACCACGTTCGGGAAGGGTTTCGCGCCACCACGTTGGGGAATGGCAGACGGGATGAAATGACGAAAATCGTCCGGGGTAGGGAAGTCGGGAACCGGCCGACAGACTTTTCAACTACTCAAAGTGTCTGTTGTTTATTCATCAGTGTTTGTCAAAATTTTGACCTGCGGTGCACTAAATTGTTGCTCCTGAAGTGACGGATGGAGATCTTTGCTCATCTGCTTTGCATGCTCCAGCGAAAAGTGGATGCTGTAGTTGTGCTTCTCTTTCAGGTGTGAAATGCCAGAAGATAGAGAAATATCCTGACGATTGCAGCCATGTAGCAAACTCCTATGTCCCTCTGTATCTACTCCTCGAATACGTCAAGAAAAAGCACTTGGATGTGAAGTATGCGAGCCTGGGGCAACAGGAGATGATCCAGATAGTGATGAACGAAGAGACCGGCGATTCCATTGAATTATATTACACGAATGCTAAAAATAGCAGTTCTTGGAGTTTGTTTGCATCCAGGATGAAAATTGATGGTGATTGGCGACTTCTAGTTTCGAAAACTTGATATTATATATCTAGGAGGGTACGTGTACGGGAAACAGAGGAGGCTGGATCTGCATTACAGGATCAGTTTTTATGAAAACGGGTCGTCTAAAAAGTTTTCTATACCTGATGGAGTGCTGTGCTCTCAGAACAATTTCGAAAACCATCCTATTCCCTCCCTAGATGATCATTTCTCTCTGATGATTGAGAGTTTCACGGAAGTAAGTTCGATATTCATCAAAGTAAGCATTCGTGTCTGCTGTTTATTTCGTTCGGTTCAGGGCAGCAACTTTAGTGTACACGGCTATCAGGAAAGGTCCTGATAATCCCGGCTTCTGTAGTTTTATTGTGATTGTTTCATCATTTATTTCCTTCATTTCAATCTATCGGATTTCCTCACTGGAGAATTTTCTCACTCGAACTCTCACCATCTTTGTTTCCTGGTTGAATTTCCTCGGAAGCTCAGATCCAAAGAGGTACCGAGAAATAGCAGAAAATAGCACCAATAATTTCGAAAGTGCATCTCTCGAAGGGGGAAAGCAGAGAGAAATTTCCGTAGATGGGATAGAGCAATCCAAAGGTGGTCTCTGATCAACGAAATGGATTGCTTCGTTTGGAACTGGGAGCGATTTTCGAAGTTTTGGTTCCTCTTGCACGTGCTGCAGTTTGAACGTCACAAAACTTGACCGGAGGTGAAAGCTCGTCGTCTCCTGCCTCGAAATCACGGTGAGCGATCCCATGCATGAGGTCGCTGCGGCATCGCCAGAGACCCTGCAGATAAGGGGAGCAAACTTTCAACCCGGGAATTCTGACGGACGCTGAAACATTCGAGTTTCACGGCAAGAAGCTGTCGGTCCGCTCATGCAAAGAGGCATTCGTGTCTGACGTTGGCGCAGTCCGATTCAGGGCCGCGAATTGTGCACTGACCACGTTGTTGCATCACTTCGACCCATATCACTGCACACATTCTGCGCTTGAATTCCATCGGGTCGTAGAATTCATACCCAGTCTCTCTACGAAAATCCTTACTGGTTCCCGTATGTCGATGCAGTCTCAAGATGAATGGTTAATATCTATTTCCTAAGGAGAACGGGTCCTTCGGAAATCATCCAGCTTCCTGTTCCTCTTTGTGCTTTCGCATACAACAAGAACGTCTAGGTAACCGGAATCAATAGCATGTGTACGAATGGTTACGCTGCTGTTTGTACGTACCACTGACTTGGAAATTAATCAGCTGAAGTCGGATCGGACATTTACGAAATCTATTAAGAATTTGAAATCGTTACTATCGATGTAGACACTATCGAACCATCTGTTGAATCACGAAGACTTCGGGATGAGTTCAGTGACGTCGTTTCACTACAAGTCAGTGGAGCTTAACTGTTAAATTTGCAACTGCCATCTTCAAGGCTGCGGAGACGCTTTGCAACGGAAGACTGAGGCGATATCCTGGAGCAAACCTTCAGGCAATGAGCGCAAAGATGAAGAGTGCAGGATGTTCCAGAAATCTGTTGATGATGCTTGTCGAACATCTCGCGATGTTCACTGTTTTCGTTCGAATCGAGCAGCAACACCGATGCCATCGAATAAAACCTCGTAAGCATTTCTTCGGGAGATGTTATTGAATCCCCGGAGGTACAGTTCCTCGAGGAACATGTTTTCGTGTCTTCCGCACAAAGACAAACGTTGCAGAGGGGAGTAAGTTGTCGTGCGTTTAGGACTAATCAATAGCTGCACATGTCTGTGGAGCACTACCAGCTGGTGGGGAAAAGTAGGCTGTCGAATGACCTGGAGTCGCTTCCTGAAATGGAGGCACTGCAGACTCTGGTACGCGAAAATTCCGCGACCATCAATTTGCGGAGTATCTGCCCAGCACGAACGAAGGCGGGGCTGTTTTGTCTTGACACTGAAACCACTCTTCCGTGGTCGAGGAGGAGGTAGAAGTACGGAAAACACGTAGATGGATGATGGTTCAGTTTTCAAGATATTGGTGCACTTGGGAGTCGTCGTCTTCCATGTCTTCACGGCGTCGGCAGCGAGTTCTCTTGCCATTTCTGCTTCCGAGCAGGTGCTGACCAGCGAAACGGTCATCTTCCGGAGGAAACTGCCGTAGGATGGCGGGATAGGAAAAGAATTGGTTGCTTTGCACGGCAGCTTCGCTCTGGAAATACGCAGCGGCACGAATTTCTGCCATGAATGACTTAGTGATGAAACGCCACAGTAATTTACTGGAACGGCAACTTCGAAGTTGCAAGAATATCTTGCATCGGTGGCCAGTGGACTGCAAAATGAGTTTAAAAATACTCTGCTGTTACTGAATCGCGTGCTTTGGGAAGGTGTGGCCTTGGGGTCGGCTGCCAAAGCGATGATTGCAGGAAGGATAGAAGTGAAGAACAAGGGAAGCAGCAAAGCGGTTTCCAAGGCAACGCAATCACAGCAACCACACTTGTGGACGATTCCGTGAATGAAAAATGCATCTTCAACCACCCACGCACGACGGCACACGCGTGATGAATTCTCATAGCAGGAATTCGGGAACAGGTACCAAGTTTTTAGAAGCTGAAGAAAGTACTTCCTTTTCCGGCATCGCTAAAATTAAATAAAGCGTGCTCGTATGAAAGAAATAATGACCGGAATAATAGAAGGCGGGCTCTAAAAGCAAATTTCCAAGGAATCCTTCCATTCACCTAGAGGAGCAAGAACCAACCTAATGATAAAGTTCGGACTTCATTTTTAGGACGACTTCGTCTCTTCTGTATCAAAGAGTGCAGGATGATGGAGCGTCGCATGAATTTTTGCGATGAGTCAGATCTTAGGCTTTTAGATGGCCCTCTGGCCACACGATGAACCTCTGGCCGCAGTGCAAGGCGGAAAGATGACCCCCCCGGAACCTGTTGGGAGCTGCAAGATTCTCAAATCGCGCAGAACTCCCAGGAAAAAGAAGGCACTTCTGAAATCGAGAACGCCGCCTGATTTTCATCCATTGACGGCGCGGATTCGAAGACGTAGGGATGAGAGGGAAGCAAAACCGAGTGTTTGGGGACGTCCCCCTCGGCGCATGAATCCCAGGAAAGATGACGGCTCGATTCGGCGATCGATAGATTCGCAGGGCCTCGTTCAACTCCACTTCAGGATGACTTTACAAGAAGACTGTTACAAACGATTGCTTTCATCCCCAGTGGATGAACTTCGGGGAAAGTTTGAAGCTCGAGCGCGGTAGCTTCTTCATTATCCATCGAAGACGAAGAGAAAACGCTGGTGCTTCCCCATAGAGACCGAATCCTTGGAGTAATAAATTGCACGCTTCCGCTTGATACTGCAGCTGAAGATGTTACAGCGGCACGATGCTGACTTTCGATTAACTTCGTGCTTTCAGCATGGAACAGAAACGATGCGACGCATTCCACGAAATACTTTTGCCGCTTCAAACACTTAATGAAGTGCGACGAAGAAGGATAGCAATCTAAAGAGCAGATTGATGGAGCACACGAGTGCAAAACAAAAAAGCATACGAGTGTGTGTACGTTTTCCATTTTTTTTTTTTTTTTTCGTTAACATGGCCAATGGGGCGTGCGATATCACCATCTTCGAACCCTTGGAATTCTTTATGAGCAATCAAGAAAATGAAAATCACATGGGAGTTTATTGGGGAAGGTGGGAAAGGTGCGAGCAATTCTGGGATCATGGAGGATCCCTTCCCATTTGCCTTTCACGAATCCCGCTTCTCAAAGCATTCGCCACTGTGGTTCAGACCAATCTGTTTACAAGGAGTGGAATCATTTGAAAGTCGTACCATCCAAGCATCTTCGGGTGATTTCCTGGAAACGAAAAGTGATCATTCGGTTGTTTTCCTTTTGATTGGGTTCTTCGGTTTTTCCCCTTTCTTCCCCCTTCTTTCGCTTTCACTTTTTTTCAGAAAAAAAATCAGAAAAAACAATTAGTAGGGGTTGCCGTTCGAAAGGATTTGTCTTGACAGCTATGAGCAAATGATGACGGACAAGGAGAAGTCCGTTGGAGAACGTGAGCCCCTCTGGCTCCCAATTCAGATGAAATGTCGCATGGATGGGAAGCTGTGGGTCTCCTGGGGTGCCCGGAAACGTGCGAGGAAGAGGGGGTGTGGAAAAAACGCCCGCACGTCCATAAAGCAAACTTCGGCATGTATCAGGAAAGAGTCCCTCCGCAATCAGCGAACCGCTGCCTGTGCGCTCCTCAACCAAGCAGGAAGAAGACATTGAAGATGCACGTCTGCCAAAACTGCCATCCCCAGAATGCCGCCCTCCTTCCTGCATCTCAGAAGTGGCAAGAGATCGAAACAGGATCGGCAGACTTCCGTGCAGATTTCTTACAGGAAAGAAAAAACGCCGATTCCGTAAACACAGCAATCAGTGCATAAATTGAATTCCATACGTACAACCAGGAATTAATCTTAGGAAAGCTCTTTGGAACGAGTGAACACTATCGTCGTCCTTTGCACGTGCATTTCAGGCTCATCCGATCTGCTGGTTGCTATGTGACTGCAGCTTCCACCACCACGTTATTGCCAACAGCGAAACGTAAGCTGAAGAAGAAAAAAGCTATTCGTTCTCGGAAGCGATGTTTTTGAGGGGTTTTACTTTACCAAAAAGAATACCTTTCTCTTTTCTTTTTTTCCTTTTTTTTTTTTAGCGTTCAAGCATTGCAGTAAGCATCTCTTCCCTCTTGTCTCTAGGATTCCCAAAGTATAACGTACGAAACCATCCATTTCGATTCCACAGAGAAGTTGGTAACCTACCGCTTTCATCCTCATCTCCACAGCATTCCTGGTTTCGTGATTCCTTTCGGCTATTACAGAGGTTCCGTTCACGAAGGAAACTCCTATAAGATTGTACACGACTTCTCATCAGGTACGACTGGACTGTAGTTAACCTCTTGCCTCATTCATTCGGCAGAAAGCGCGCTTTTTTTCCGGCGCCCGAAACTCCCGAAGGAACGACAGCACTCGAACGCTTTCTCCTTATTTCCGAGACGTTCGTTTTTCCCTTAAGAGTTCCAGAAAATCGCTTCCTCCTACAACTGTGCCACAGCTGTGGCGTTCCACTCCTACAGAACTGCGTGTTTTCGGGTCAGATTTTCGTGACCGTCAGTCAGTCGTTGTTGCAAACCCCCTCCTCCCTCCCCCGTTGAAATTGCACAGTTATTAGTAACCTTACAGAAGCGACGAAATCCGCTGTACTTTTCTATAATCCAATGGGAATAGCCGCAAGGCGTGCTGGTCAGTCTTCACGAAACCGTTGCCCTCGGTTGTGGTCGGCGAGATTTGCGTGTACGCGGAAAAGGGGACATTAAGCGCCTCCATTCGAGAGGACCACCACCTCGACCTCTTCGGCACTTTGTCGAGAATCCGGGCGAGCGTGCTGTCGAACCGTAGTAAACGATACGTCCGGCGGGCCTCCCTCAACTTCCGGGGAGCCACGGTGCCTTCGTTCAGTTAGGGGGGGGTTCGCTCTTCGGATTCGCGCTGCTGTGAGCTGAAGAGCTTTCTCGCTGAGACGACGGATCCGTGGGAAAGAAGAAATGAGTCGAAGCAGTTCACGGCTCGGACTGGCAGGACTCGGTCCATTTGCTTGATCCGATTCCTCAGACGCCGGATGTGATTTCCTGAGGACCGAAGATTCGCGGCGCCAGTGGCATTCGAGATGCAGAGGTGCGCGCGTCTGGAGCTTTGGCCGCTACCGCCCGGGCCAATTTGCAAACATTTGGATTCTTCGTGTCAACCAACGAGACAAAAGGCACGCCTCTCTCGACACGTTGCTTGCGCCTCTCTTTTTCTTTTTTCAAGAACTTCTTCTGACTGACCTCCGAAAGCACACCTTCTGGTCCTCGAGGTCAGCATATTCAGGGGATGAGCATTGGACAGAAGGAGAGCGGCAGCTGCGAGAAGGGTGGAAGGAAAGAAAACTGTGATCCAGCTCACTCTGAAATCCCGATTCCCGTTCTGGATGCAATTTTGCGGCTTCACGTGGGACGAAAATTGGGAGTAGAAGAACTCCTTTGCGGGGCAGACCTGAATGAATACTTTCGGATGAACTCGGGAGGCATCTATAAATTCGTCAAGCGCCACTTTTGCCACCACGCTGAAGCGGAAAGTGGGACCGCAGTTTCTGAATAAACGTACGTGGATGCAGGACAGAGCTGGGAAACCTTCCGATTTGAAAGAGTGAGCTCAGAGGACCACCACAGTCATTCAGAAAAGCAGCCCCCAGGCATTCGGCTGCTTTTGGAAACGGAAAGGCTTTCTTAAGCAGCTTAGACGGCGAAGAAGGAGGCTTTCTTGAGATTGAAGTCTACTGCCTATATATATATATATATAAATGGGATGGTGCAGAAAGCACGAGTAGGAAATTCCTAAAGAAAGTGTTTTACCTGCCTAAGGTGAGCTGCTCCGCCCCCTGCATCCTCGGAATCTTCTCAGAAAGCACGAGTCCTCCCGTTTTCACTCGTGTGGCTTCTTTCGAAGAAGATCAGCCAAGTAGGAAAGATGCCAAACGTTGCTCGTGCCATCCCGGGATCCCCTTTCGAGGCAAAGGCCAGACTCTTCCAGCTGCAGTTCCGTTTCTTCTGCCTGCCTCTTCGATAGAGGGCTTTGATATCCCTTACAAAGGATACGGAGTTCTCCCTCTTCTGGTGCATCCGGAAGGAGCAGCATCTCAGAGTGCCATTTTTCGACAGATTGCTCAAACAAATAGAGCCCATTCATTCCTCCTAACTTTCGGATCGACTGCCCTCTTAATGCATATCATCTGTTTTTCCGAATATCCGCACATGATCTTTTCCGGATTGAAGCCGTCGAGATTTTCCGTGAGTGATTTTTTCAGCCCAGCGTGAGACGCCCAACGAGATAGACTGAAGTAATACTTAGGATTTCTATTTTGTGCATTATCTACAGACGAGTATGCTCCAGAGAAAACTGATCTGAAGCCATAACTGTTGATGAGATCTTCATATGGCCAATTCAGGAAGATCGGACGAGACTCTTAAAGAACTCTCAAAGGCGGAAGTGAAATGTGAAAGATCAGCATCGAAGAGAGGGAACTCGCGAATGCACTCGAAGAGCAGCTACCGCGGATTTCGTCCCGTCTGTTCCCATATGAAAGGGTGCCAATGGAAAGGAAAGGGAAGACGGGCTGAACGGGACGAACAGTCGGGGGAAGGGGGCATTCGTGCTGTTGCCGTCTTGTGCAATTTGGAAAAAACGAGTTCTGTCCCAAGGATCCCTTGGAGATGAAACGTCGGACGTTGAAGCGGCTTTGAGAGATCTCTAATTTGGTGCTGCGCGCTTCAAGACAGAGCAGTTCTTGTCTGTGAGGTGCATGGGCTCCCCTTGGCTCCAATGAAAGAAGCACGCCAAACCAGCGTTTCTCCCCAGCTAAAGACGCAAGCTTGGAAAACTTGAAAGTTGTGGTCCACCTCTGAAAATAGGTCGAGAATCCACGCCGGAGCGGATTGTACTCCACCTACAAGTTCGTGGCAGCTTTGCCGGAAGTGCTGCAGAATGTGTTCCTCTATGACGAGCTGCTGCCCTGCAACCCACACGGGGGAACCTGACGCCTGCTCATCGCTCTCCAGCCCTTCCACTTTGGGGGGTCCCGAAACACGCTCGAAATTTGCAAATGACCTTTCGTTCCTAGGGATGGTCATTTGGCTCGTTTTCTTAGTCCACGCTTGCGAAGGAAGCGAAGAGTGACGTTCACCTTATCTGTTAAAACCGGCCAGGCCAGAGAGGAAATTATGCGGTGCATACGTCGTGGGTGTGTGTGTACGTACACATAGCTACATCTAAATGTAATCAGCTTCGTGGAAAGTTTTTGAGATTTCTCTGACCTGGAATGAAATTGATTTATAAAAACTGAATTTCACTGGATCGACCAAAGGGATTCTGGATGTTTGGCTTTGTTTCCTCCATGTTACGAGGAGCGGAACCAACACAGGGCTTGTCTTGTAGCGTACTGACCTGTTAAGGTCATCCCTAGTGGTTGCCGACATTTTCAATACCTTGAAGAATTCGGAAATTTGCTTCTCCGTCATTTTTTCTTCCTGAGAAAAAAAAAAAAAAAGGAGAGAGAGCGAAAGCATGGCAACCCTTCTGGCAAACAAAGGTCCGCATTTCCAATGTCGGAGTGCGATTTCCCGGTCGTGGAACTAAGGCGGAAGTGAAATTCGAAAGGTCAGCGTCGAAGAGAGAGAACTCGCGAATGCAGACTTGAAGAGCAGCTACCGCGGATTTCATCCCGGCTGTTCCCACAGGAACGAGCGCCGTTTCTCGCGTCCCAAAAGTGATCGCTTGGAGGAATTTTAACCCATTGGTTTTTTTTTTTTTTTCCAGTTTTTTCAAACTTGTAAGTCAGCGTCGGTTACGGTGAGCTCTCTGCTGTAAAGATCAGACTCAGCTAAAATGAAGCCAAGCAATCGATTGTTTCGTAATGGCCCACAGCACGCTGACCAAAAAAACAATAGGTCGACTCTTGATTAGTTCGGGTCATGATATTCCTTAATAGCTGTTTGTTCAGCTAGAGTTATTGACACTGGATTCCAAGGAAAACCCCATTCATTGGAACAAACGACCGAGAAGAATGAAATCTCCGTTGCTTAGAAACAGGTGCTGTATGGGAAGCACGCACCGTCGGCTGCTCTGAAATTTCACAAATGAAACGGAAAGTCTTCTCTGAGCACCGAAATTCTTTTGTTCGTTTCTGCAGGACGGCTGCTGGCGGATGAGAAGGAAATCTGCACCCGTTGAGACTCTCCGCTCATACAGCACGTTACGACGGAAAAAATCAGAAAGTTGAACTTCCATCTGTCAACCAGAAAGCCTCATCTCTGATCTCCCAGCAGCATCTTGCTTCGATGCCGCCACGAGAGAGCCGTTCCAGCACTCCGCTCTCTGCGCGCCAAGTCGATCCGATCATCGACTTGATCTCGATCCGAGTTCTTGACCTGGTCATGAACCCCATACGGATGTGGTCGTCTCGTTTTCACCTCCGGCCCAGCAGATTCACGCAGCTAGCAGCTCCTAGATTTTCAAATACAGATTTGCACCCCTTTTTTTATGCGCATCTTTCCGCAGAAAGAACTGGAAAAGATGCTGGGAAGCAAAAATTGATCCTGGAAGTTGATCGTACACTGTCAGCGCCGTACGAGCGGACGGTCGAAAGTCTGCGCGCGAAGCCACCGTCGCCATGTTGGCCGGCTGGAAGTTTCCATTGTGGCAAACGGTTTTTGGAATCGGATTCCCGGAATTTTCGCTTACCGAAAAGATGTGGGGGACACCCGCCCACCTCGGTCTGACCCCGTCTACCTTTACTTTGATCCGTGGTAAGCATCGTGCTCAAGTTCGAGGAAATTAGACACGATTCCCTCGAGCCAAGTTTCCTAAAACAAAAGCGAAGACCTCCCAAACACCACACGCGGAATCGAAGCAAAGGAGAAGAGGGTAAACCAGGGACGTGCGAAATGTTTTATGTAATTATCCGACACCGAATCACAAGATGTTCACCCGCAAACGAACTTCAAACGGGAATGGCTGGTGCAAAAAAGCAGCCATTCCTGTTCAGAAGACTTCAGCCACAGACCTTTTTAATCGATTCTCTGACCCTGGATGGCGCTGTACCGTAGGTCTGCAGTACACTATTGATGAAGAAACCAAAAACTGCACCATAGAGAGTGTTGCAATTCCTTCCCTGAACGAAGTTCCTCTTTCGAACCACCAGCTTAGGTTGCTGCACGCGAATGAGTTATTGGTCATGGAATCAGCAAAATTTGTTTATGTCGGGCAGGTGAGAGTCCATCCCTACATCTCCCATCATAAATATGTCATTCCAGAAGAAAATACGTATGATACTTTGTGATGTTTGGATCGCTGAAAAAATCACCTCAGATGGTCGCTACAGTACCGTGGAAATATATTTCACCCATGAGAACTGGGCCATTGAAATCGAAGTGATAAATCACATTCAAATAGTGCCATTAGCAATGATCACCTACTTCACGGATCCAGTAAGCCAGATTCTGTGCATCAGACCTCATTTCTTCCACTTCTTCTCCGACGAAACTCAAGGGTGTACTCACCCATCCGTCAGGTTTAGAATGTTCTCCGGCTTCGGACTTCATCCGTGCTTTACTTGTTTCCCGCATCACCAGTTCGACGGGGGTAAAATTCAAATGGGATGGAGCCGAACGTGGGCTAAGGGGCCATCTGCTCGCCAATGCAGACCTCATCTGCAATGGATTTCCATGCTGGGAATGCGTACCACGAAAGGGATGCATCCGAGCAAACGCGACCAGCGTGCAGCCGCGAGGTCAAAACGGCGCTCCTCTCCGGAAATGGGATGCGTTCCTCCTGTTTTCCCGACCACGCCTCACTCTGAGGCGTTCCCGGATCCACCTCCCGAGCCAGATTTCTAGCAGAAATCGCGTCTCCTCTCTCTCCCGAGCGGCAGCGAGAACCCCTCTTTGCCAGTGCCCTGGAAACCGAAAAAAGAGAGAGTCACGCGTGGATCTGCTGCTACGCGGGTGTCTCACAAAAGGTGCTTGGCTCGAGGTGTTTGTAAACATTTCATGCCGGACGTCACGGGCTGGTCGAAAACAAGCCGCGGCCGTCGTCCATCAAGGGACGCGTTCTCAGAGGGCATATTGTGAAGTGTCGACTTGCCGAGACTTGCTTCCGTGCTTGCTTGGCAGATGGGGGGCAAACGAGAGACTGATGGAAGCGAGCATCAGCTCTGTACGAGCGTACGAGCAAGCGTACACGCAGGCAAAGTGCATCCTGGAACGAGGAACGTGGGCTGGCTATGCACGGAAGAGAAGAATTCATCTTGAGAATCCCGTCGATGCCTCGGAACCTGTTGGTAAGTGGACCCACGTTTTAGAAAGCACACCGAGTTTCAAGTCAGCGGCTTGAGGAGAAGATGGTTCCAAAAGAATGAGCGGCGACGCTCTGGTACAGAGCAGATGAGTTTTCCAGCAGATCTCGCCATGTGGTTCCGGACTGCTGAAGTGGATGCTCGCCCTCGGAAACTGATACCTCTGCAGGAAGAATCGGAATGAATGCGTAATACAGTGATGCAGGCATGTGATGCTCCAGAGATTCAGTCTCCCTCCACCAAGTGCTATCAAGAGCTTTATGAAGTAGACTTTTGCGAACAGTTTCTCGGAAGATGCCGTTACGTCGAGTGATCTGCCGGAACGGACGATGTCGTTGAAGTGGAATCGATGGAACGAAAGCAGAGAGAAGCAATTCGTTCGATTCCTCCAAATCATAGAAATGCAAATTGGGTCCTCGACACGAATCGCAAATAGGGAAGGCGCAGGACGGCTGCTTCCCCAGGCAGAGAGGAAATCTGAGGTGGGATCTCGAAACAGACCGTGCAGATCACACTGTTTCATTCGCTAAAGATAAGAGCGAGGAATTAGCAAGATACGTGCGTCTGCGCATATCGGTGCACGTGCGCATTCCACCCCTGCATGCAGAACTTGCCTTTCCACCATTCAAATCAAAGTCCTTCAGAGCAACGACGACATCCGAGTGGAGATTTCGTTCATCTTAAGCATCCTGTGAAACAGTCGAGCTCCAGGAAAGCAGAGTGCAGAATCCATCTCGTGTCCATTGGAGTGGACGAGGCACACCTGTTGGTTTCCGCAACTATCCCTCGTAATGATGCAACTCTACCAGAGATTTCTTTCTCTGTCCAGAGATTCCTCTGGATACTGAGATCGAACCGACAGAACGTGAATTACTGGTGCGTTCGCTACTCCAATATAAGTTCTGTGTAGAAGTTCCAAAAAACCAAAGAAATTTTGTGCCTGTTTGTTTGCTTGCTTGTTTCCAAAAGAAGAAAACTGCTGTCCCTACTGTGGAGGGGTCTCTCATTCTGCGGATTCTGTGCCTGCGGTAACTGTCTTCTTCTTGTCTGAATACGTGCAGCGTATCTCCGGTTCCTCGTGCGGGATATGTACAATTGGAAAAAGCGTTACGTACTCTCAGCCATACACGCGTTCGGTGTCTCAGGTTGTGGAGCAGGAGAAACCCACTTATCAGCAAAATACACAGGGACGTCTCCTGAACAACCTGAGAGGAAGAGGGAAAAAAGTGTCTGGAACCTGAGAATAGCATATCATATCATACATATCATACGTGAATGAGACATTACACACGAGCTGGAGTCCTCATGCGTGTCTCCTGATCAGGGGACCAGGGGAAATAAGGCGAAGGCCTCGGGAAAAGCGCAAGTCCCCATGATAGGAGAAGAACTGCAGTGGGAACCGCTAGGAAGAGAACGCACTAAGCACCTCCCAAGCTTTGTTCTCACGGACGTTCGCAGCATCCCTTCTCATTGCTAAAAGCACGGCCTCTACTATTCGGGCGATGCGTTTCTCGTTTTTTCCGAAACGAACCTGGAATGGGTGGTCATGTTCAGTTGGCAGGTGACCACATGAAGGCGATGCACTTATCGGTAATACGAGCGTCTCTCAAAAATATGCGGCAGCTGCTGCTTGTTTCTTGAGAGAAGCCTCTTTAAATGAAGAAAAAGGTCCTTCATCGACATCAACATGAGTTTACTCTTCTTGCATGGAACATTCTCTCCTTCAGAGCAACTGATCGATATATGCAAATAAGAAATTCACATCATCGCGTTGAGCAGTTTTTTTCTGCAGCGTTATGATAATATTCTATCAGCATGAATTTTTGGGGACTCTCGAGATAAGATCGCATCTGAAACATAAAAACGTCTCATTGGCATATATATATATATATATATATATATATATATATATATATACACGAAAGACGAGTGGCAGCACTTTGAAATGGAAACAGATTCGGTGATGTGCTTCCGAAGTCTTCATTCCAGCACTTCATTCCCGAGCGCTGTTCCGGAGGTGACATTTCGCGCCACCGATCTTTTTGGTCGGAATCCTTTCTGCACGGGTGGTCGAGGATACGCCAACATCTCGACCTGCGACGAATCTTTCTTCCGGATGAAAGAGGCTTTCTCTCCCGAAAATTGTGAATTCGAACTGCCGGAGATGGGATTCGGGAGGAACATTTTGACCGCGGAAAGGCATTTCTGACCAAGTTGAAGGACCCTGAATGGTTCCATCCATGCTGACCACCCGTATGAGCTTGCCAAGCCTCCAGACTCTTCTTGAAACCCGGACTCCGGGACTGCATGGAAAGCACCAGTTGGTGCCTCAGCCAAAGGCGAGGCCTCCTTATTCCGCAGAAGACGACCTTCCACAGTTTGATGATTGCAGATTTCAGATGGTTGTGCCTCCTCGGAATCTCCTGTTGCCCTGCAAAACGGTTCCATGATGCAATCTGCCAGATGCTCCTGTCTGAACGGTCCTAAACCGTTTCATCCAGGAGAAAATGCTCAAACAGAGAAGGGCGGAAGTTCCCAGGATTTTTTCGACATGATTTGAACTCAAGAAAGCGTCAAGAAATGTCAATGACGAAGTCGAATCAGTTGGGACATCGCTTGCAGATATACGTTACCGATGAGAACTTCCTCTTCAGCACTTTTGGGACGAAACCACGGATATCTTCAAAATATGTTACCGTTTTAAAATCATGGGGTTACGAGGGAAACGGCGCTGTCCATACGTGAAATTCTCGACGCAGCTTCTCCTTAAAAGGTGCCAATGCAGCCGATTTTTGAATCGGTTGCGGCAGCGTGTGTTTACCAACAGGGAGCAGCAAAAGAGGAATCTTTGTAGAGGGGAATTTTTGCCTTTATTCTTTCTTCGAATTCTGTCATTCGTGCGTGTGCTCATTTCCTCTGCTTCCAGAATGACGTTTCCAAGTTCACGAAGAAGTTCCACACATTCTTCTTCAATTACAACACTGGTCATCCTGCGTGGAAAGAATTCGATGTTTCTGTCTGTTTGAGGCAAAGGAACCAAATGACTCTTGTGCTGACCATCAAAGGTAACCTCAGTGACGCAAGCTGGCTCCGCGCTTCGAATCGACCTTTAGGGAGGTCTTACGTCGTCGTCCACTGGTGGAATACCTTCGAAGGCGGAGGGTCGAACCGTTCGGTTTGAAAATCACCCCACCGAGGTTTGCTCGTGCTTTATGATCTTCTCCTCGGGTGGCCAACCGATTTGTCGGCATTTTGAAGGGTGAAGTTGTGGGTGTGTTTGTGAACGTGCAAGTGAAAGCATCTCGTGGACCAGTGAAACTGGAGAACTGAAATCCCATGTAGATGAAGGTTCCGTGTAGTCGCGTCAAGCCCGCCATGGCCAATTTGCCACTTCTCACACTATTTTCATAATTGTGATCGCAACTTCGGCTGGAAGCGAGGACCACGAATAGCTAAGCTCGTGAAGGAATGCGCATGCGCTCTGAAATAGATCGAGCTGGGCCTCGTGCCACTGCCTTAATCACAAAAATTGCAGATTTCATGACACTACAGGAGAGCCAAAAAGAGCAAAATGTAAACAGTATTGATGATGACGGGTAGTCATTTTGCATGACCCAAAGGCAAGTGCTACTTGGGAAAGGCATTTGGTTTTTTTCATTTCTGTCAGTGGTGCTTTTGTCCCGAGTCATCGTGTGAAGCCTGCTGAAATCTCTTAAGTGCGGAAGCGAATGATGCGGGCCCACATAGAATGTTTGGGTGTGTTTCGCCCTCTCTTTACCCCAGACCCATGCAGGATCCCATGGTGAACTGAGTTTTCTTCGGTTCAGAATGATCTTTGAGAAGATAACCCCCAGAAGCTGCAGTGCAGCGAACGAGTGCCTCCCTTAGCTTTCTGGCATTGGACGGAAGCTGCTCAAAGGGTCCTCTCAGCAGTTTTCCTTTCCCCTCAGAAAAGGTATGGGAAGGAGACCCAGAAAACTGCTGGCGCACCAAAGAAAAGATATCCTGAATCAAAAGCATTATCGGCAATTTATCTTTTGGCAAATTCTTGTAAACTGAGAGTATTGCTCTCTCAGATAGAGGAATTGCGGTCCACAAATGAGCGCTGTTCCAGCTTCAAGCTGGTGTTGTCCTCGGATTCACCCACGTGATTGTGGTCAGTTTTGAGACCCTCTGCTCTGTCTGAGGCAAGGATACGATCGAAAGCAATGGAAAACAGGAAATCTTCTTCTCTCGGCTTTTGCCACGTGCAACACGAGCGGACCCGCTCGGACAGCCATCTTGAAATAGCCAAAGTCCTAAATCTCTCACTGATCTCATGCTAATTCTTACACTGATTTTCGTATCAGTCAGAAACTTCGGACATCGTATCATTACGAGGAGTGTATGTAAGTGTTTCAAACACACTTCAGGAATACTTATCCCAATCCTAGAGGAGTATCAGAGTGGGAAAAGTGGAAGAAATTGTCAGCATCTCGTGTGGGCTCGCAGAATTTTCTCTAGCAAGCTGTGGCTTTGACCTTTATTGAAATCTTTCCTTAAAGAAGTATCATAACGTGCTGCGGGCTTAAAAGCTTCCATAATCCTTATCTCTCTCTCTCGTGGCAGCTGAGGATTACGGCAGTGGTAATCTCGGGACACTGCAGCTTCAACAGAATTCTTTAAGTGACGCCAGAAGCAGAGCTTCCGGTGAAGATGCTGGGAACCATAAATTCAGATTAAACAACTCGACTTCCAAGCGCGAATGTCCCCATTCCCATTCCAGAAAGGAATTGCAGTGCGTCTCCTTCGTTATTAGCTTCCCTCTTCCCAATTTTTCTGAGCAAGCTTTCCTAGTCCACAAGAGGTTTCCTTTCAGTTCCTTGCGTAATGACCTTGACTCTACCACGTTCTGATCCTCATTAGGTCAGATTCCCAGCTTCTTCGGTCAGTCGCGAAATCCGTTTTCTCGTTAGAACTTTTCGACTGGAGGCTCGCCCTCGAGAACGCGATTAGATGAGGGAAAGTTTCAAATCAGCTCTCCAGCTCATCCTCGCACTGAGAGTCAGGTACACGGGAGATGCTGCTCACCTCTTGATCAGCGCAAGTGATCCTAGGAAGAAATCAACTGTTGAGTGAGATTTCAAGAGAAAGGAAGAAATTCCAGGTGTCAAAGAGGAAGCTCCTTCTCAAAAACTGAGGCCATTCGATGCATTCATGGATTGAGGAGGTCGAGCTACTTCTTCTCAGGGAAACATCTGAGGAATTTTCGCAAACATGAGCTCTGTCAAGAGGGGAAGGAGAATCACTTGCTTCCAAACTCGGAAAGACGGTGGCGTTGTATTTTTTTTTTTTTTTTTTTTGGCAAAGGAAGGCGATCTCTCGTCATCGCTTCCAGGAAATGCTGCTCTCGATGCGGGGATTGTCTTTCTGCCCTCTTTTCTCATAAGCTATGACGGACCTAGGGAACGATTCATCCAGATTCTGAAGCCTTCCTTCCGCACATCGAAAACTCTCGTGGATGTCCTCACTTGCCCTTCCGTCATCTTGTCACGAGCTGGGATTTCGGTGAAGACGTCCTGAACTTTCGCTGCAGAGTTGGAGCCCAGCTGCAGTTACGTTCCGTCTTGCAATGTTTCTTCCTTCCGTTCCATAGAATCGATTGGTGGACGTTGGACGATTCGTAATCGTCGCTTGACTTTGGCCCACGCACCAAACGACATGAAAGACACTGCGTCATGCCAAACTGAGCTCTGTCTGGTCTGTCCTCAAAAGCAGGGAAGAATGCTTCACTGCTCGTCTCCGTCGAGCTCGCCCAGGAGCCTCTAACAAATCCGAAGCGATTGGTTCCAGGAAGATGGGAGGAATGAGGCGGTCTTGGAATTCCTTTTTAATTTCCTAACCCTCCTGGGTTTGGGCGCGAGGGATCCTCCTCGGCCGTGGCGCACGCACAACACGGTCGTTGACAATCCGCTGTGCGTTCCGTTCCTCTGTGGCAATGTTGCCGTTGTTACACCGAGAAAAAAGGAAGAAAAAAAAAAAGACATGATCTGCTCGTAAATTTGGTGAAGTTGTGTGGTCGCAAGCCGACCCATTCTGCAGCTGCTTCACCCAGCAGCTGGAAGGTGAATTCCCCACAATCTGTTATCTCTCCGTCTGTGGGAAACAAGAGGAACAAAGGGTCTTCGTTTTTGTGCCACAAGGCGTCTTCGATATTACTCTGTTTGAAGTTTTCTTATCCTGCTGTTTCCAGACCTGACCTCCATTATCTCGCTCTCCACCTGCCTTTTTTTTTCCCCCCCCCCTTCGCCTCCCTGGATTATGCTGTACTGTTATCATACTGCTACTCGGTAACTCCGCCGGTGACCGGGGCGCGGTGGAGGAAGCACGTCGGGAGGACAGAAAGCGTCGTTTGTTTCCTTTCTCTCAAGATACTCCACAGGCATCGTTTGACGGTCCTCCTGCCGCCGCAGCATGGACCTTTGACACGGGGATTTTCACATTTCTGCTCGAGTGTGTGCTCGGCCGAGGAATTCAAGTGCGCGCCGCGGGCGCGCAATCGTTTGAATTAAGAATTGAAGGGCAATAAAAAAACAAAGGAATTCGAGTTCAGGAAGAGCAAAGATGAGAAAAACTCCCAAAGTCCTTCGTGATTTATTCTATAAGGAACCGCTCACGTATCAACTTGCGTTCGCAGTCTCATCAATCTTCCACCAAAACAAGAAGCTGATGATAATCTGAAGCTTCAGAATGGGAGACGATCCATGAGTTTGTCGATGCTATCGGCTTTTTCGGCGAGGAGCTCGGATCCGCTACAGTACATCTTGACGGTACATAAGCAGCGAGGCGAAAATTGGTTTTAAAATGGAATCACTCCGAGGAGAAATGTAATCGTTTCGCATCGCAAAGTCCATCCAAGGCTCCATCATCCCAGCCTGCAAAGCATCACCTGGGATTGCGACCACAGGAACTCATCTCGTGTGTGTTGCCATCACTCAAATTTCCCAATGGGAACGGTGGAGTGCCGTAATTAGAATGTGATGTACGCATGCAATTTCAGTGTTTCTTCTTCTACAAAAAAAAAGAAAAAACAAGGAAAAGCATTTGTTTCGTCTTCCGTTTTTTCCTCCTTCTTTGCTGTTTGTCTTTTCCTTGAAACTGCAAAGTCTTTGAGCGCATATGTGAAAGTTATTTCCGGAAAATCCGAAACCTTCCGTACATGATAGCAGCGCTTTTCCAGCGAACCATTCCCAGCTCGCCAAGTACAGCACCGATTTGGCCATGGACAGGATCAAAAAGACCCTGGCCAGCCTGTCTGGAGTTTCTCCTCTGCGGATCGCGAATCTCATGGTAAGTCCCCCCCCACCCCCAACTCGCCTGGCAGCCACCTAATCCGCCACTCAGTTGACGGAAGGGAGGAGTGGGAACGATTCCTTTCTCTGGTTCACCTTGCTCGAAAAGCCCGTCGTGGTGGACTCCAGGGCTCCTCTGAATTACGAACTGGATCTTCTGGAATCGTACAAATTGCTGCACGACGCCACTGCCAAAGAGAAACTCATGTTCCGCATCGACGTCCTTCCAGACAAGCATATGGTAATCTCCCTTTTTCCGAGCGCGCGTGCCTTGGGGAATCCCTCGGAAGACCTTACGTGGTGACCTTCCGAAAAAGAGCTTCTTCTTCTTCTTCTCTGCGATCTCGATGGCGTCGAACGCGAACTCGGAGTGCTCTGTGCTCCCTTTGCTTCGCTTATCCAACAGCTGTTGTTGTTGTGATGAAGAGGGAGGTGGAAGGAGCAGCTCAGATCATCGGTTGCATGGAGCGCGGTCCGCTTCCGTCAGTAACAAATGATGCGTTATGGGAGCGCGCGCGCTATGTGAGACACGATATTATACATAAATAATGTAATCGGGTGCGGTAAGACGGTGCGGTTCGCTTCCCTGCTCCTTTTGTGATGGAAATTCTTGATCCGCCGTCGCTTGTGTGGCTGTGGTGTGGACGTGGTTGGAAGTGGACTCACCTTCCGTGCTCAAACGAGAAAAGACCGCAAAGGACCGTTTCGCCACGTCCGGCCAAATGCAGCACCTCACAGAACTCGAACCGAACGAAATTGGAACGCTTCCGGAGACTCTACTGATGGAGCAAACAAAGCCCTCGTACACGTCTGCGCCACTCTGGGATTTCTGGCGCAAAGAATGGATCCGATTGGACATTTGATCCACTTCGAGGACTGATTCGTGTGTATGGGGGGAATGCTTCTGCTCGCCGTAACTTGGTTCTCCTCCCTTTCCTGCGGCGAGGCGGTTCTTTGCCTGCGGATGGACGTGCCACATACAAAATGGAAGCCGGAAAGATTCTAGCGACCGTCTTTGGCCAACGTCCTCATAAGAAGTAATGCTGCTGCCCCCCACTTGAAACGTAGCTTGGTGTCCGACCGCGTCACGACTTTACACTTCTTTCTGTTGCTGGGCTACCTTCCGCATCTATTCTTCACGTGGGTCGCGCGGACCGACAGCAAGGCAAGACCGTTCCAGCGACACGGCCTGCGGATGACCCAACGAGTAGACTGCGATGGCTGAGCACGTGTGTTTCTGAAAGGAGTTGCAAAAGTTTCCTCTGGAATTCGCCGATCTTTCCGATCTGGATGAAGCGCGCTTCCTTGTCTGCAAGTCATCCCCGCGAGCATGTTTCAACAGGGCGTGTTTTCTTCTAGCTGATAGTGATAAGGCAAGGGTCGCTCCGAATTGCATCCGAAGAGATCCATTCGAAGAGGCGCCACAAGTCGTTTCGGTTCACCCGCCCTGGATACACGTCAGGTAAGAGGGAAAAAGAGAATTTTTTTTTTTCATTTTGCCCCCCACCCCCGTCATCGCCGCATCTCCCGACCCAGGTTCCATGGCCGGGCTAGGTTTCTCCATGTTCGTGCTCGGGATATGCCTTGGAGTCCTCGTCGGATTCATCCTGTGGAAGCGCAACTCTCGCATGCCTTACCTGTTAACGGAATAGAATTTCGGGAGACGAATAGAGGAGTAGTCTAAAGTTTCACTTTGCGTTCGGTTTGGAGTCCAGTCCTCGTGGGAGACACGCCTACTGAAATGGTGATGGGCAGCGAGGAATGGCTGCAAAACGTGACCGTGTCAAACCCGTGGAGCCACCTTGTTTTTGTATTTTTGTAAAGGAAAGAGGAGTTGGCTCCCTATAATTATCCGAGGAAAGGTATGAAGGCTGCGTTCTTAAGGAAGCGAAGCCATTTTTCGTTGGAAGACATGGCAGTAGGTAAAAAAGGATAGATTTTTCATTCGAGTTTCTGATGCTTTTCTGATGATTGTTCGCACAATAGAATGACCAAAATTAATAAAAGCATCTTCTGGACTTATGGACCTCTTGTTCGTTTTTTTCGAGAAAGACATGGCGAATTGAGCTGCGCCCGTGAAACCCTCCTCTTTTCTTCGCTTCTCTTGAAGGACCGACGTCTCTGTTGGTTTCCATTCGCCTGCCTGAGAAACCTTCAGAACTTCCCATTCTGCTGCGGAGCTGTCGCTTCGGTCTCTCAGCCGCTTCCTCAACACCCTCCATCGTTCATCCTGTTTTACTAGCTGAAAATTCTGCTGATCCAGGACAAGGTCCGAAGCAGCAGTGTCCTTTCCAACGTCCCCGAACGACGTGTCACGCAAAACGTGTGTTTCACGCAAATCCTCCAAATGCGATTCCCATGCGATCATTGGAAAAGGACAACGCCCGGGGGAAATGCTTGCAGTCATCGCTCAGACCCCAGAAAATGAAACCAACGAACCTTTGGATAAAACCGAATTCACTATTGTGTATTTCTTTATTTCTAATTTTTTTTTTTTTTTTTTCATTTCATTTTATTTTTCCTTCCATCATCAATTTGTGCTTTTAAGTGTAGTCCTCCATTTTTCCTTCCAAATGCATTTCGACTGCTTATCGAGCATTCACATTTCATTGCGGTCAAGATCTGGAGGAATAAAGAACCTCGAAAGATGAAGGAAAGGACCTCAGAAGATTGAACTGAAGCAGTCGGAAATCTGTCTATGGACATCCACAAGTAATCACTTGCTAAATGCATGGGCATCCATCGAGATACGTTTCCGTCACTCCAGCCGGTCCTCCTCGGTCATGCTCTAAAGCATGCCAACCCCCCAGATGAGCCATGGAGCAGGGCTGAGTGATTTGGTGATGCTGGTTCTTCCCCTTGAATCGGATGCTCTCCTTCTCTCTCCCTTTTTGTACAGGAATACAGGAATGAAGATTTCCGATGGCGTTCCAACGATCCTGCAGCTCGTCCATTAGCAGCCACATGATGCCAATGTGCCATAAAAGAAAGGAAACATCCTCGAAATCGTCCAGCACAAACCAAAAGATGAGAATGGGAAGCACTGTGCTGTTTTCAGGACAGAGCACGAGATGACGAGGAATGACCTGGCATCCGAATCAGTCAACAGCGAGAGACCTAAGAGGCAGCCTTCAAGGAGTTTTCCGGCCTACCTGGAAAACTCCTCGAAGGACAATGAGCATTTCCAAATCTGAGAAATTGCGCTCCTGGAAGCGAAAAATGAGCTCCAACATGATGGAAAACCCAAAGTATGGAACAAAGTAAGGAAGTCCTGTCCTCGCACGCACTGAGCAACCAGAAATTCGGGCCTTCCGGCTGGAAATGGACGCTGAACCCCTGAAAAGATGCCCTTGCTGTTAGCTTATGTTCGAGGAAACTACATAAAGCCAGTGTCCACCACGGAAAGCCGATCCCAGCCCCTCACACCAAAGTCAGCTTGTCATTCCCATTTGTCATTTCGGAATTATCAGATTGTCTAGGGAATTTTTTCTTTTATTATATTTAGCTTATATTTTAGACAGTGGAACTTCAGATTTACTCAAAACACAAAGAGTGTCACGCAGGGGGAAAAAAAAATTCAAACTCGATGCTACTCGGTTCGACTCCCCAGAAATCGTGTTGCCATAGAAACCGAGAATGATGGATAAAATTTGATTTATTCTTTTGCTGATACGAAAGCTGATTGAAAAACATGCTCACAAGCAAGTTTTCAGGCATACCACAGCAATTTCAGTGTTTTCACAATAGACTCATTCTAGAAAATACTTGGAAATATCACTTCATGGTAAGCTTGGACCTTCAGCTTACTAGATTGTTATTGATTTACTTGCTTTACCAAGTATTCTTTATTTGTTTGTTATTCACGCAAGTTCACTGGTCCATCCACCCTCTCAAGTGTCAGTTATTCCTCCATAGCAACGACTTGCGAGGTGTGCTTCCGAATCGTTCCCAACTCAGCTTTTCAGGAGCTCATAGATGACAAAATTCATACAAAATAACAATAATAATAATTATTATTTTTTGCTGAATTCAATTCATGAGAATCCAGAGTCAGCGATCCTTCAATCAACGTGGAAGCAGGAATCTCCTTGGAAACAGTCTTCGGCCGATGGGTTCACAGTGCGTCCACGGAGCGCGAAGCGCCAGAGTCGGAGCGATGGAAGGCACAAGGTCTCTCTCGCCTGTTTCGAAGACGCCATCTTCTCGGAAACTTCATAGAAATTTGTCTCTCAGGAAATCCCTTCTATTTCCTAGAGTGTCGAGAGCACTCTAGAAACCCAGAACCCATCAAATTACTTCCCAAAGTGAATGAGCATATTCATCATATAGGAGCACCGGAAACGAACCATTGATCGCCCGTCGTCAAGTACGTTGCCATCCGGACGAGTTGAACGGAAAAAACAAAAATGGGTCAGAGGGAATCGTCTTGGAAAGTAGACATTCCTGTGTCCATTCTGACCGAACTGCACCCTCCCTTCCCTTTCCTCTAGAGGGAATACTAAGTTTGGTGTAACCAACCGGATTGTGTCCACGCCTCCGTGTACTTCCCTGATACAGGATTGAGGCTGCTTCTGGGCTTTATGCGGGATACACTCAGGTTTGAGTTGAATCAACAGGCTAATTCATTCTTTCCCATATCATTTGGGAAAGAACGAATTAGGCAGAGCAGTGGAAATTCGGAAATCCGCGTCGAGACGGAAGTTCAGACGTGGACCAGGTGCTCCCAAGAGAGCTTCAAGAGCACATCAACAAGCTGAGGTTTCTCTCTTCCGTTTGCATCACGCTTGCCTAGCTGCAGCTCGGACCTGTCGACGTATGCGATTGTACATTGCCCCTCGTCCAGGAAAAGTGCGCCCTGGCCAGAAAGCAATACCCACGTGTCTTCGTGCTACCATTATGTTTACTGGGCAAATCGCCATACACTTCAGCCCAGTCGGTAGCACGCTTGAGGGCGTCGTAGACTTTGCAAACTGACTGCCTGCCTATTTCCTGTCACCCCCGACGATCGCTACGCATTTTCAGTAAGTGGACGGAAGCCTCGAACTCTTTCGCTGACTCCAGAATAGTCAACTTTTCAAAGATGCGTCTCCAATGTGTTCCCCAAATTGGCCGCGCCGGATCGTCTCATCTCGGTTCGGCAGCTTCCGACTGCCGTTCCGTCGAAATCAGCATGGCTATGGGACTGATTCGCAAATACCCTTTTCCCAAGATTTTTCCCCTGCACGCAGTCACCCCGTTCCTCGACACGGTTTCGCAAAATCCGCTCACGCGGAGAAAAGGGCTACGTCGGCGATTTTCGTCCCGTTTCAGTCGGAGGTACCCCACCTGGCACCCTCGATTTGGGATCTTCTGAGGTGGACCGAGAGGCGCACCAAGATCACACGGGGAAATCAGATCGGAACTTCTCCTTTCCAATTCGAGGGTGAACGCAGTGGGAACAGTTTTCGCTTCCTGGCTGCTCTTCGGGAAGTTTCCAAACCGAAGCATCGTACCGGAGCCTCCTTTCTTTTTTTTTTTTGAGGGGGGGGGGCCTCGAAAAGACCGTGGAAAGCTATGCAGAGAGCTCCTCGTTTCAGACTCTTCCGATACTCTTGCATAGGTCAGACCGTGGAAGGAGTTCTCTTCTAGAATCAAAGCTTGATTTCGAGAAGTTTCGGTGCTCCTAATAGTCCAAGTGAATATCTGTAACAACTGTTGTCGTTAACGTCAACGCTTTTACGACCCACTGCAAAGGAGTGGTTTCAGTGGCGATGTTCATTTGCTCAACTGGATCCAGGAAGCTGTCACGGACATTCTCCCTTTGGCGTTCCGCAGCCCGAGAGAGAAATAAGCTTTGCTGAAATGTTTTCATCTTAAACCCTCCTTCCGCAGTCCGGCAAGGAGAATTCTGCCACCTGCACACGGACAGACACCGGAAGATCCTCTTCTCCTCTGCGTAGAATGCATCTGCAGAATGGTCCAACGCAGCAAGAGTACTCCTCTGAGAAACTTTATCCAAAAGCTTAGTCGGCTTTTTTTTTTTTGCCACCTCAATCCGTGCGTATCACAATGTGAAGCGACCAGTGGGCGTGGCGAGCTTTGCCTCTCCTCTGATCCTCATAAATCCGGACCGAAATTTCAAAACTCCGATTCCTGCAGAAAAACGTCGTCTCCGGGTGGGTGATTCCGACTGACGGAATTCGCTTAAGCTCGGAATCGCTCCCGGATCTACAGGCCTCCAGTCACCTTCGGCGAACTAGCGCTTGGGTGAGGCTCTCTCTCTAGGAAGGGCAAGGAAAGAAAAAAAAGATTCCCCACCACGGGATGAGAACAAGAAACGAAGGCCTATCCAGTCGGATGCTGCGATGCTCTGCAGGTAACAGAGTTCCCGAACGCATCCACCCGTGAATCGGTCTGCAGCAGCCAGCGTCCGAATGCTCATCCGACGTTCCAGATCTCCTCCCTCCCTGTTTAGTCAGTGGACTCACTCTTGAAGCCGAAAGAGAAGTGGAGAGGCTCCCCAGACTCGTCTTTGGGGAGCAGATGCGCTCCAGGAACATCGGATTTCTCTGTTTCTTCTGAAGTTGAGTCCCTGGTCGAAACGCGCCCTGCGCCATGCAGCAGGAGCTTCAGCGGTGCGTGGGAGAGCGGGAGATGCTTGCATGGAAACCTCGAGCTTCCCTCTCCATGTCTCCGATCCCCGGAAGAGAAGTCCCCACTCTGGTTCTCGAGGTCCCATGTACGGACCGCGAAAACCGAAAGGCACAGGCAGCCACCCGATGTGCGAGAGATGGAATCGGAACAGAAGATGAGGGAAGAAAGAAGAACAATGATGGAGGACCCCACGCTCCCTGCTCGGGGTTTGTCAACGTACCAGTGGGTGGCACATAGAGAACGGGATCACAAGGGAGATCCCGCAGCAGCATCCGCACCGGAACTCGCGATTTCGCCAACGAGCAGCGAACGGTGAGATGCTGTGCGAAGAAGCCACGAGAGGCGGGAAAAAAACTCGAGCGGACCATTTTTTTTACTTCCATTCTCTCCTTCTCGGGAGCGAGCGCGGTTGACGACCCCTGCCTTCAGCGTGGCCATCAACACAGACGTTAGAGATGAAGTGCCAGCGGAATACAAATGCAAGAAACCGAGATGAAAGCAAAAACGAAAGGGAAAAGGCAAAATGAGCGAAGGGGAGGGGGGGCCCTCGTGAGGGAAAAGATGAAAAATGGAGGCATCGGATGCTCTATTCGGAGATATGGCTCTCTTCCTCATCCTGAGATGCTGCGTGAGAACGCGGAAGCTGATGCGCACTCTGGGCTAAAGAGGCCACCGAGAGATTCGAAAGGCTGGCGGCCCCCTGTCGCTCCGTAACCTGCGCGGGCCAAGTCGAGGTTCCAAAGGGAGGTGGCGACGCCGTCAGGGTGGCAGCGGAACATCGAGTCCCTCCCAGCCTCATCCTTCCGTGCCAGGCAGCAGCAGTAGCAGCGGCAGTCCGGCGTCGAGTGGCGACCGCCCTGCGCACCTCGGGTGCTCCCACGGAGTTTCCTCAGGGGATCGCGTCGCGCGTGGGCCCCGCAATGCCGAGAAGGGAAGGCGCGCGGGAAAGTTCTCGTACTAGGTACGCACCTCCTCCGTCGGCACTGCTCAGTCCTCCTGCCTACGCACCCCTCGCGTCTAGGATCAGCAGCATCTCCGCATCCGAGCGACCCGGCCGCTATTGATCTGCCGCTGCCCACGAAGGAAAGGCTCTCTCTCTCTTCCACGTCGTCTTCTTCTCTCTCTCGATCCGGGCGTGGTGGGAAGACGTCGCCCACCTCGAGGCACAGGCAGCGTCGATGCGACTCAGGAGCCCACAAGAACCGACCTCAGCACCCGAAAAGCCAAAAAAACACAACTTCGAGAAAAAAACTGGAAAGTTCTAGAGACGCGGGCCATTCCCGCACATGCGGGGGACCTCCGTCCCGATGCTCCGCACCACCCTCGTGTGACCTCATCGGCGCGAGGACGGAGCGTAAGCGCGCCCCTCCCTTCAATACCGTTTCTCCCCCCCTATCCCTCCTCCCGGATCCGCCGAGGCGTCTGGTCCCCACCCGCTCGGTGGGAAACGCCCCGGATGCATCTCAAGGAGCTGCGGCTAAGAGCCGAAGAGAGCTGCCGAGACGGGGGGTTTGCTCCGGAAGGGACCCGGCGAGAACCTCCTCCTGCCCCGTTCGCCCTTCCCGAGAACGCGATGCTCTCCGATCGCTTGGAGGAGGCGCTCCCAATGCGGGAGGGAGTCTCCTGGAAAGTCCACGAAGGCGTGGAACCTACAGCTTACGGCAACGGGAGAGCTCTCCTCCTGCACAGGACGAGTTAGGAGCGAATGCACCTTCTCGGGCGCCTGTGGTCCCATGACTGCTCTCCCGACCGCCCTCGGGACTCCCCGAAGAGACGCTGGACGGACCTCCTCCTCCCACTCCTCTTTCGCAACGGAAACTCCTGCTCGCCAGACGAACAGGTCCGCACTTCCGTCTCCTCCACCCTCTTTACCGTTCAAGGTCAAGAGAGAGCAGGCAACAGTGGGGAACAAGATCAAGGAGGACGCTGAGGATGCTGAGCAGAGAGATATTGCAGGCACGCATTTTCCTCGGATCCATCACGGAGGATCCTCCTCCTCCAGATCGTGTGAGAAAAGGTGCTAGGCGGGCCTCTCAATTCAGCGAGCGTCATCCGAAGTATGCAAGGAGGTCCTGCAGGTGCAAAGGTTCCCCCCTACCCCGCGAGTATCTCTGGGAGAAGCAGCTGAGTACTCCCCTTCTTCATCTGAATTTCGCAGAAGTTCCTTGGTCCGGTCTTCAGGAGAGAGGATGGGGCTTTCTAGCTTCCTGGAGGTTCACGAGGTGCCGCGATGCTCCGGCTATCCTAGCGGAGGTTCCGGTGACGACCGGGCGAGGGAGGTCTCCGTGGATTGGAGCTCTCGCAGATCCAAGGAGCCTCTCCGGACGCAGTCGTCTGGACGGCGCCGCGGCCGCAGAGGTCAAAGGCCAGACACGACTGTCGGCAGGTGCAGATCTCTCTCCTAGGCGAGTCGGATGCTCAGAGCCGGCGCGAGGACCATCTCCTCTCGAGGAATGAAGAAAAAGAAAGGAAGAGGGGCGACTTCCGAAATCCGCGACTCCCTGCCCCTCGCTTGCACCGCCTTCTCTCTCTCTCGTTCTTAGGAGCACGCCTCAGTGTATCCAAGAGCAACCCTCATGGAGGCTCGCCGGGGGGAAAGGGAAATGGGAGGGGAAAAGCCATAGGAGGGTCCAGGGATACACGTGGACTCCCTGTGGACGGAAAATCATCGTGTCGAGACAGGAGGCAAGTCCTCAAGAGGAAGACCATGGACCTCGTCGGAATTTTTTTTTTTTCACTCTCCCTCCATTTTCCCTCTCTTTTCCCGTTCTTTTGCTTTTCCTCTCCTTTGCCGGCGACGAGAAACACCGCGAGCGCTCTCCAGCCTTGGGCAGCACTCCCAGGCTTTGGTTCCAAACGAAAGCGGAGGATTCCGCTCACGGTGCACGCAGCTCCATGACACGCCGCCTCCACGTCTTCGGCCGCGCAGCATCAGCTGCACATCGAGATGCGTATCGAACTCGCGGTGGCCTTCCGGATGTGGAGTCAGGAAGCCTCCGATCCAACGGGAGGGCGAAAGGTCGCCCCGGGAAACGCAAGATCCACATGGAACGGCTCAGTGGTGGGATTTTTGTTTTTTTCCTCTTTTTTCTCTTGAGGAATTCTCGGAAAGGAGCCGGCAGGAGAGAAGAGCAGAGGAGGAGGGATCAGCAGGTCGGAAGCATAAACGAAATAGAAGGGACCCTCGCAGAAGGAAGAGGGACTGGCCAAGGAAAATGGAGGACATCCGGTGTCAAGGGCCAAAGCTCATCTCTCCTCCTGGTCCGGAGACCAGCCTGCTGGGTTCTCGGCTCCCCTTCTTCAGGGGATCAGGAAAGTCCCGTCCTTTTTTGCTCGATGGCAGTTCTGTGCACTCCTCTTCCTTCTTCAGCCACCTCTGCATCCGTTTCTTCGACCCGGTGTGGGAGATTTCTTCCTGCCGACGGCGTGCTTCCCCACGTCCCTGCCTTGCAGAGGTCGGAGGAGTGAGCTTCCTGACAATCTGTCAAGAATTCTACTGGCGCGACTCGGAAAATGGTCGCTCGCGCGCGGCCTCCTTACGTCGAGGAGCTCCATCCGCAGAATCGGATCCCGCGCGCATGCGCCCGGCTTCTGCGCCCGGGCCGCTGGCGGGTGCACGGAAGAGAGGCAACGTGCCGAATCCCCGAGGTCAGCTACGTGCTTCCCATTTGCCTCGTTCCGAAAATGGCGATCGCGTCTTGCCAAAAGCAGGAACGAATCTCGAGGATCCAAACGTGGCAGGTGGGCGTTTCCCGCAAACGGAAACTGGTCAAAATAGCCACAAGCGAAATCAGCGTGATTCCTGGGTTCAAGCGTTTTCTCTTGCCCTCCGACGGGCAGGGACGCTGCACCCATTTCTCGACAGGCGTTTTCCTCCTGGCACCCCGGCAGCAGCGGCCCTCACACAAGCCTCTCTCGACCCAGCATCCAAGCTCGCTCTCGAGTCGCTTCCTGGAGAGTCCTTCGGAAGCTGTCGGCTTCTTGGTTCCTCGCCTAGGAATTCCCATCTCCGAGCTCGAGGATGCCCTGAGCAACTACCGAAAAGAAGTCCTCCGTTTCCTCCCCTCTCTCGCGTAAGCCCTGCACCCCTTTTCTGTTTTTCGGAGTTTTCCTTTCTCACATCTCGTAGTGTCTCTTTCTTAGGGAGGAAGCAGGAAGAGAAAAAACCCAAATTTCCGCTTCCTGCCTGGAGTTTGTGAGGAATTCCCTAAAAGGCATACACCGGAAAGTGACGAAGCAACCTCGAGGAAAGGGAGTCGGACTCTCTGGAATTCACCTTGGGAAAAATGGACCTTGATTCGCTGTTCCAACTGATAAATGACCAGTGGTCCCTCTAAGATTTCTTCTTTATTCCATGAGCATCACGGTAACGAGAATTGCCTTTCAGCCAAATCCTCCAGAAAGCCAATTCCAGGAGGGGGGGAGGGGTTAATGCGGAACTGAAAACGTCGCACCACCGAGTTCATCCCTGAAGCAGATGAAAGATCAAGATAAGTCACTCTTAGGAAGAGATATGTCTGTGTACCATTTCGCGAAAAAGAATGATGTGGATGCTGTGGATGATGAAAAAGATACTGTGGATCGATTCCTTGCGCTGAATAGGAAGCGTTTCGCCCAGGATCCATGCAGGTGATGCTCATTTCCTCAACCGGATCCAGGAAGCTGTCGTTGACATTTCCTCTTCTCCATGCTGCATTTCGAAAGAAATCTTTGCTTAAATGGTCTTCTTTGCCTTATACTGAGCTTCATCATCAAACTACGGTATAGTACAGTTGCTGGCATCACCAAGAGCCATCACCACTTTTCCTTCATCCATCGAAGTGATTTTTGCATATCAACTTATAAAATTTTCATAAAGTTCCGCCTGTATAATGACCTCTATCAGCTGTAGATGAAATGGTCAGGTGATATCAGTAATGACAAAGGTGGACTTTTTTGGAATTAGAAGATGAAAAATATGGAGACCGCATCGTACTTTCCATGGCAAGAGTGTACATAAGTCAAGTATAATGATCTGTTCAGAATGGTCATCGTGTTTAGTAGTCATCCGCTGCATGAGACTGTCAGATAATTCTGATTCAGTCTCCAGCATGAAACCACTCGTGACATATTCATCAAAACATTGTGTAAGGAAGAGCCAGCGAAATCGTGGAAGAATGACCCCGGACAACGTTTCCCAAGGCATGTGTCTGCATTACTTCTTCTGAAATGAACACTGCTGAATGCCAAGGAAAATCTTGATGGAAATCTTCGGCCAAATGGACCACCGGAAACGTTTCCAGGCTTTCGCGTTCCTGAAGGCTCGGTCCTTGCTGTTTGTCCTTTTGAGCGTGTCCGTGTCCCGTTGTCATTATTTCATTACAGTTTGCTACAGAATGAGGACACAGTTCAGGAGAAGGAGGATATTTGGAAACTGGAAAGGAACACGCAGACTCTGGCTGAAACGTGGTTCAGGTCACTTCGCTATCACTATCGGAAGTGTGCGTCGCAACTGATGGAAAGAAAAGCGCGTCGTTTGTCGCGATCGCTGCCTGGCTATTTGCAACAGCGGTAACAGCATCTTGTCGTGAGGCTGGTCTCTGATTCCAAGTGCTGGCAGCCGGGTAGAAAAAAAAAAAAAAAAAAAAAAGGCATATGCGTTCAAAAGCAGGCCCAGAATCCCAACTCGGTCCATCGTGGTCCAGCATAATCAAGGAAAAGAATCCCAGAGCCGTTTGCAGCATGCATTCTTTTCGATCGTGAAATCGTCGTCGTGCATGCTCTTAGCAACCAGTCGATCCTCTCATTCTCCCACCTCTTGGTTTCCGGTCCCGTGATGAGAGTACGGAACCGCGCGCTTTGCAGAAGCACCAAAGCGAGGACGGGAAGTTCCTGAAAGACTGAGCGAGAACTTTCTTTGCCTCGGGAGATTCTGGAGAAAAAGCGATGAGACGAGTCTCATCGAAAAACGTGCAAAGCAAACGCTCTTTATTTGGAAACACTGCAAAATACTCTGAGATGCCGAACACGTAAAATCCGGAACAGGACTGTTTCTTCCTCTTAGGGTCGCTCGCGAAATTCAGCTCGACAGATAAGAAGCTTCGAACAGCGCTCGAGGTCCCCACGCCTGCTTCTCGCAGAAACGCTTTCACGTTGGATGGAAGCGATGCGAAGCTGGTCCAGATGCATTTTCCTGACATCCCATTGCAAACAGTGGAGAGGAATGCCGCGAGTTTGAAAGGATGCTTGGTTACAAGAAGCGCTTGCGGATTCGCTGAGTGCGAAATTCGAGTTTCCAACTTTGTCACCCAAGGTCATTTGTTTCCCATAGATACTGTCTTGAAAAGCAGGAAAAATGGAGTATCCCTGGCAAGGGCTGCTTTATGGAGACGTTACCCTCCGCTGCTCGGTTGCTTCCAGGAGCGTAAGTGAGAAAAATGAATGCTGAAGATACAAATCACGGAAATCAATGGAAAAAGGGGAAAAAATCACTTCAATGGAAGGCGTCCAGCGTTTCAAAGAAAAAGGTTTTGGATGGTTCTCGCGAGAGGTCAGGTGAAAAGCTTGGCGTACTACACCCAGGCTTCTGACTCCAGTGTGCGCAGCAGTCGCGCGAGATGACCTCGTGTCAGACTGTGGCTGCACTTATTTCGCCGGATGTGTTCCGGGGAAACGGCAAAGTCTCACCCGCAATCGCATTGCACTTTGACTCAATTCCATCGTCTGTTTTTTCCCGAAAGTGCCATCTTGCAATCCGAGAAGGCAAGTCCATTTGCCGTTCACGGGCGTGGCAGGCATCGGCTGAAATCTGTTGCGTTGCAATGCAATAGAACCACGAAAAAGCGAAACATGCATTTTGAGATAGGGGTAAATCTTTTGATTTTATGGGGAGAGGCACTCCGAGTTTCATGATGCGAAGCTGCTGCACCTATTTCTCATGTGCTCCCAACAGCTGGCGCACTCGAAGACCACTTGTCGATCTTCACTCGTAATTAAGAGGTTTGTGAAGAGCACTCCGAAGATGAGAGTTCCAATGAAGAATGGAATGGGTAGACGACAACCCAATGAGGTGTAATCGTAATTAACAGGAGATTCTTCTCGTACACTTATGATGTAAACGTTTGGATACTTTCTCTCAAATATAAATTTGCCTTGCGTCTAAAGCAGTTTCCAGCTGAGAAATTCCGATGCGGCTCTTATGAAGTTACCCAGAAGGAGGCATCCATCAACCCCAGCCAAATTTCAGGACGAAAGTCAACCAGCATTCGGGTGGTGTATCTCATTAACTCTGGGGAGGCATTCTCCGGGAACTGTGATCGCGAGAGTGCGTGCCATCGAGATCACCCAAAAGTCTTTCCCATTTGAGGGAAAGAAAGGAGAATAAGTAAGCCCATAATCTGTCGATCACTTTGCTCCGCTTCTGGAAAAGAGCGTTTCGGAAGGGACGGAACTGATTCCGACGGGCTCCTCATAAGTTGGCTCCAGATCGTGAGGACGATGGAAGTAGTTCATGATCTGCAACGAATTCAACAACAGGATACTTAATATGGTCACGTGCGAGATCTGCGTGTTCTTTTGCAACGACACACCCGACGGCATTCATTTAAAGCACAGGGTAAAAAAAAAAAAAAAAAAAAGAGAGAGAGAGGGAGAAGTACATGTAAGACAGCTCTCAGAGCACTTTGTTTTGTCGGCTCTGCCATCGTAGTCTCATTCTTCCGAGGTCCTGCGATGGTTCGTCTCGTGCCAGGGACAACATCGGGAAAGCCCCAAGATCCCAAGAGGCGTGATCCGGTAGTCTGGGAGCGCATAAGCTTCTCTCCATCACTCACGCGATCACGTTAATGCAGAAAAAAAGGGTGGCGTCTTTTTTTCTTTCCGACATGCAAATTAGGAAAATTTTCTCTGCCGGCTGAGAGAGTGCGGACTACGCATCGATATTTACCACCAGTGACCTGCGCAGCGTTTCTGCAGGCCTTTGACTTTCCTAACAAAGGCACGCATGCGCGGATCGCATATGGATCTTCATCAACAAAAAGGTTCTTTTTATCTTGACAAGTTCGTCATGCTGAACTGGATCGCACTCGAAGTGGAGAAGAACGAGATATGCGGAAGTCTGCGAATTGCATTTCAGAATTCCGGTGTCAGCCGTTTCCTGGTTACATCAGGGTTACCATGTATCCGTTTCTCTTGAAACGGAAAACGAAGCGAACCGAACATCCTTCGATTTCCAGCATGGAATTTCCGTCTGCACCTTTGGAAAGTTCGAAACTCCTCGTCGGTCTCCGACAGCAGCAGCGTTTGTCTTTCGCGTTCGCTTTCTCTTCTTACTAAGCCGGGGATCACCAACGAGACGTTAGCTGAAATAGCCTCAGCCTTCGTTTTGCCCTGGGCTTCCTTCTGCACACCAGCAAAGTCTGCAAAGCTACGCCATCCGATCCGTGCGGAACTCCCTGCCTGAGAATCGAGGTGCAGCGAGAACAGCAACTGCCAGAGACAGAGAACTCCCTTGGCGAAGCATCTCCGTTCTCACCAGATCATCAGTTCGAGGAATATTCCTTTTGTCAGAAACGACCACTTCTCGCTGGCAGATCCGCGAGGACGCCTTTCCCTCCTTTTCTTCCAGCGCCAGCTGCAAAAGCGTCGTCGAACCTGTGGGCTTATCTTCTTGAAGCATTCCTGTCCAAGAAGGAAACGGAAACTCATGTTGAGAACCGACCGCTGATTTCAATTCACGGAGTGCACGGAATCGTCGAGAATGAAGGATTTATCAGGAAGTTCCCGGATCAGCACGGTTTTCCGTGGACTGACCAGAGCGTTTCCGATGGCGAAAGCCACGCAATACGCCACTGCTATCTTCCCAGGCCCATTAGCAAATAGTTTTCTCGGAGCAATATCCATTCATGACGCGAGCACGTCGAATGGTCCGCTGCCGGCGCTGTCACCAAACAGTTCACAGTTCCTCTGCACCTCTGTACACTGTGCACGCATTGGCCCTCGAGGCATCATGGACGAAATTTTCATCTCTTCTGCCTCTGCACGCCGGTTTGGGTGACCAGGCGACTGTTCCCTGCCCGTCTTCCACAGGCGTTTCTCATCCTGGAGCAAGGATGTGGGGCGATCCCTTTTTTCCTTTTTTTCAAAGCAGTTTTTGCCATCACTTCCGCCGGATGTTCATCGAAGTAAAGAACGACGAGTTTCAACTCGAACATTTAGAAATCAGCGAAATATCGCAGTGGTCGCCATTTGAAAATCAACGGCCAAATCAGCCTTTTTACAATATACCACGTCGTGAGAACTAACGGCAAATCAACCAAATTCCATTCTCCGCATATCGGAGTGTCTTCTTCAAAAATTCCAGACTTCGTGAATAAACTTCTGACATATGTGAAACACATCAACCAACAAATCTTCCTTGGTTACAAAAAAGGTTTCCTCTTGGTTGATTTCTTGTTTTTTAGGTTCCCCCTGGATCAGTTCCTGATTTCTTAGAGGAGACCCCAACCGGAAAACGCGTTAAAGTGCAGTAATTTTTAATCCAGAAGAAACTTAAGAAAACTACGAATACGTGCATCCGACAGTTTAAGCATTTCGTGTTTAAGGTTTCCGTAGATAAGGAAATGTGAACACCGTTTTTGGTGATTCGAAAAACACGTGTTTATTGCAAGGAACAACACATCGTACTACTTTGCCTTTTGCCTTGCCGACTCACAAGATCCCCCGTTCCTGCTTTTCTGCCCCATCTTCCCTTAAATTCCTTCATCCTTCCTAAAGTCCTCATTTCCGCTTTTAAATCTGCCTGGATCATCTACTTCTTTCGTGTCCCCGATGGCTCAGAAATCAAACTGAAACTGGGCCTGGGAAACGTCTATGCAAACTGTGGTCATCAACCATCATCTTCAGCACAAGTTCCGACACAATGACACGTACAAAACTGCATGCATTTGCATCTGTCGAAACTGCTGCTTCCTAAGCTATTTCGGAAGCGCGTTTTTCCAAATGATCTCTGCTCGTGCCTTTTAGCAGGTAAGCATTTGTCCCCATAACGGAAGTGCCGCCTAACCAGGATCGGGGTGGACTCCAAACTGGAGGCCCCAACAACCCAAGAGTTTGGTTGGCAACGTTACAACGCTGCTCATCAGCCAGTCGTAGGCACGGCGGATGTAAAAGTAACAGTGCGCTCGATAGAAAGAGGAATGCATTTTATGTAGTGTATTCTACGTCCTATTGGTCCATGTCATTCCCTATTAGCTAGGCGAGGCGGCTGTTCCACTCAGTCTTCAGGAGACGATCCTACGTACGCGTTCATGATGTGCATCGCAATGATGCAACACCATCTGAAAGCAGCAGTCGGAAGCTCGCCGGAAACTGCTGAGCATACGCCCAGGTTCGTTCCTTTTATCCGAGCTCTGATGCTTCGAAACAGTGAGCAATTTTTCTCGTTTTAGGTGTCCCGAGGCACGAGTTCTCATCGGGCAGAGATTCAGAAGGAAAAGAGGAATGTGTCGGACTCGATCCGTGGGAGTCGGATCGCCAGTAGACAGCGAGCGATACTGGCAGGGTAGTGGTGGATGGAATGTACGAGCAAATAAATAGAGAGGATGAAGGCGGACCAGGCCCTCTTTGTGGGAGAGCAGAAGGAAAAGTGGACTTACTTGTTTTCGATTCTATCGACTATTGCTCTGAGGCACTTTTCAGTGTTCGTTTGTCGACCGAGACCACTCCAGCTCCTTTTCATGAGAGCGATGAGAATCGCGAAGCGTCCCCAAGTGGGCAGCAATCTTCCGCGTCTGTCTATGCCTCCACTGTTACCCGCATGGGGCGAAAGACTATCAACCAATATCGACGAAAAGGTGGGCGTCTTCCGCGTGGAGTCCTGGAGAGCGTCATCCGCCAGAATGCTTGCGAGATGTTCCATCCACGCGGCAGCCTTCCTCGTTTGAGGAGTTCCACATTAGACATTCCTTGGGGATTCTTTCTTTCTCTGGAGGTAACAAAACGTTTTTCATCATGGGAAAGGTTTTTCATCGAAGTTTCAGTTCGCCAGAGAAAAGACGATGTGCTGGGAAAGCAGAAGAATGGGAGCATCCAAGTGTAAGAGTTCTTTGGGAACTCTCTAAGAGCTTTTCAGAGACTCTGAGGCAACACCCTTTTGCGAGGTTTTGCTCGCGAGATGCACTGTTCTCCATCGAGCTATGGAACCTGAGACTCCCACGACCCGGCTGCATGCCTCCCATACCTCTAGAGACTCCTCATCTTCCTCTTTCCGGCCTGGGAGATGATTCAGGAAATCCTACGAAGATATGATGCAAGCGTTGGGAAACTTGGTCACGTCTCCGAGGTGGGTAGGTGTTTTGGTGTCAGGCAAAAGAATCTGAAAGAAAAGGAGGGGTAAAGAAACTTCGGATAGGAGGGATCGAAATCAGAAAGTGCACCAAAATGAGCAGCTCGTTCCTCTCCAGGATCACTCCAATTATTCGATAGTATTGTTTTCACAACCGTTGACCGAACCACTGCTCCCGACAGATGTCAATGGCTTATGAATCTTCGAAAGTAACACGATACCTCCTTCCGCAAGTGTTCCTGAATTCCGGGATCCACTATTCGGTATTATCAATGACCGCAGTGAACCTGTTTTTTCCTTGTAGAAGAACGTCAAATTTCACTGTTCTCGATTTCGCCGGAACTGCAGGATATGCACAGAGGGGAACTGAAGGTATCGAAAAGTGATCTTAGACTATGTGATAGTTGGGGAAAAATTGCTGAACCCTTTCGAATATGAAGCAGCCCACAGTCTCAGCAGAGAAAAAATCGTGGGATCTTGGGATAAAAAAGTTGGGGAAGTTAAGCTGAAACCGGAAGCTGGGATGTGGATTCTGGTGTCGGTTTCTGGTGTGGTTAAAGGAAGGTCACTGTCGTTCTTTCGCTCTTTCAGAACCTTAAATTAAGGGAAAATTCACAAAGAAGAGAATTCGCATCATGATTCATCCCTCCCTCCCACATGAGGGAGGTGTTCTCAAGGTATTTTCTTGCCTGAGGGCTCTACGTAACCTGAATCGTCCCTGTCCCAAGGAAGCTTTCTTGGCGTATTGCGACATCATTTCGTGCACGCCTCCGCAAAAAACATTCACAAGGTTGCGCAACTTTTATAAGATTACTTTATACTGTGCACACTAACACCTTGTGTTTATCGCATCCATCCGAGATGCTTACTGGCGAAATCGCTCACTGATATGCAGTGCGTCTTCGATGAACTTTCTCACTTGTGAACGTTGAATACTTAGAAGCCACAGAAGAACTTTCAACCCCCAGCTAAAGTGGATATCTGTAGACTTCGGAGTTTCTCATCCCAGGAGAGTGCAAGCCGTGGTTCCAAGGGTCTTCATAACGCTGTTTGTAAGAAAGAAAAAAAAACTGGAAGCTGTGATCACTTGCAAGAACTTGCAAGAAACAGAGATAGTACAGCTGCTGGGATCCCTCGATCTTGAGTACGGGCACATGACCTGGAAGACTGTGTACCGAAAGATGCTTCCATCGAAACGGTAATGACATGACAGAATTGACTTTAAAACCAAGAAGATGGCGGCCATTTTTGTTCATTCGGGAGGAAGGAAGCGAAAAAACTGAAGGATCAAGCTTTCCTGGTAGAAGGAACACTCAGGATGAGGGGTACTCTGTTATTCCAACAACAGAGCCCTCGTGCCCAAGTGTTGAGAAGCAGAAGAGGTGATGGCGGAAAAAAGGACTCCCCTATTGACAAAGAGTGTTTTCCTTGTCTTATTCATAGAGTGGAGGATGAGATAGAGAGGAACGACGGCCAAGATGATGGAGAATACCTTGACCATTAGTGATATGCTCTATAGCATCAGCTTCAAAACATAATCATGGGTAAATGTTTTCAATGTCGCTCCGAGTCCCCCTCAGAAGTTCACTCTCCTCTTTTCCCCCCGAATCTGCATGCACACCCGGCAGGTCGATTTTCAAGGCAGCACCCATTCCCTGACGACTGGTTGGGCAGAGATCTCCCTGAAAGCATTGTGGAATGCTGAAAAGTGTGTGACGATGAAGACTAGCACATGGCATAATTCCCAAATGGCAGCAGTGATCGCAAAATGCAGGAAATCCTCGGCAGGGTGAGGGGGAAAAAGGCGGGGCAAAGCTGTTGCATATGGGGATAAGAAATACCTCGGTGTACAAAAGACTTGATTACGCCTTGAAGTTGGCGATGTCACTGCCTTTATTCACTCATTTGAGTAAAGTCCTTCGCGCCAGCATCATCAGTCCTTGCAAGTCCTAACCAAATGGACCCTCCAAAGGCATCGATGTAACTTGTCAGTGGTGTGTGGTTACTGGTACGGATCGTGTTCCGATGGGCACCCCAGAGGTGTTATGGGGCTAGCTGTCTCTGGTTCCGTTAGATCACCAGCGCTTGCATCCACTTCATCTTCCCGAGAAGTTTTGGGGAAGGCGTATTGAGCTGAAGTCCTGAAGGGAGCCCCAAAGCAGCTTCCAAATCATAGTGGTACGTGATCCTTCCTGTGGTGGTACCAGATCAGAAAATGCACTCTTTTTCCCCACCCACTGGTGCGAATATCATGACAGGGTCTCCGATGTGCACTAGGGCTAGGGTCAAAAGAGGCATTCATGCAAGGCACCTATCCCATGTTCGTTCGTGCACTCCAGGGTGTTCCGTTCGAAAATGGTCTGTTTCGAGTATCGTTTGCGTCTTCCTCACACTGCGTGGCACTAAAGCACCCTTGCGGGCGAGCTCTGATAAATGACCACTGGACAATTGCTTACTATCCAGTGCATGGAGGAAAGAAGCCGCTTCGTCGACTGTGCTACCCTGAAGCCACTCACTGCTTAGGAGGTTTGTGAAAAGCTCCCGACATAGCAGGGAGGCGGCAGCCACTGCATTTCTTGGTTGCGAACACGGAGCAAGCCAAGGGCAGCGCACCTCACGATGTCTCTTCGAGCCATCGAACGTGATCTGCACCCCTCTCAAATCTTCCTCCTGTCTACGAGTCGAGAGCAAAGGTTTGGGTCAACGCTTGGAATCTCTTCGACTAAAGAGGCCTTCCTTGGAGCTTTTCTTGGCAAACCCCTCTGGTGTTTTCTGAGATGTTCAGGGTGATCCGTGGATAAAAAAGCAGTCCTCCTCCCGTTGGCGCTCGGAATATTTGTGTTCTCTTGCTGACGATGCTCATGGAGTTCGCTGCAAAGTCGTGAGCTGCAGTTTGCCTGGAGACACTCGTCTTCCTTGATGGAAGGGATTCCTCCAGTCCCGAAGCAAAACATGCAGAGTGATTCCACAATTCTGCCTTCCCCTGCTCTCTCTTTTGGTCATCGAACCCCTGGAAGAATGTATCTTCACGACACGGATATTTTTGTTTTTTACTAATAGTGATCGAAGGCGCACTGCTGAACCAGTCGTTGCCAATAAGTCGCTCCCCTTCGTCGAAAAATAAATCCACGTCGACTAGGCAGAACACCATGGACGAAACCACATCTGCGGATGCGCTCTCCCGAAGACGGAACTAGCTTCTCCTACTTCCGCGTCTTCAGGTAACAGTCAAGAAAGGAGCTGTTTCTCTTGAAGAAAACTCCCTGGAAGAACTCCACACCGTTGGAAATGGGCATGGAGATATCCATCAAGTCGGTGAACCGTCTAAGGGAAGCAGCCTCACGCATGACATGGTTTCAAAGAATCAGTCCAGATGCAGATCCAGGAACCTGCATCCCAGTTTCAGAAAATCTGAAGAACAGCAGCGTGACCCTCAGAGGACCAGGAGGGGAGCAGTGTGCAAGTACAAAGCAATGCCAACTTCCCCAGAAATGTGATGCCGCTATAATCACATAGCCCAGCAGTGCGAACCCACTAGGGGCGAGTCTTCTGAGGGATTTGCACAGAGTCCGCATACTATAGCGATTTCCGACAGGGACACAGGCCCGAGTCTCAAGCCAAAGGAGCGAAGTCCACCAGAACGAGGAACTGTCATTTGCCTCCTCCAGAGCACGAGGATTCCGCGCCTGTGGAAGTTTTGACGGCGGGGTGGGTCATGGGTGAAAGACTTCGGGAGGTGGAAGTTCTCAGCTGGTGTCTTAAGGTCCTGTTCTTGCTCTTTCTCCTCCCTGGGAGGGAAGGAGGAAAGAAGGAAGGGAGGAGGATGTAACTATGGATGAGATGGACAATGGGCTCCCGATCCCTTGATTCAACCGAACGCGTCGTTGCTCATTCGCTCACTTCTGGGTCGACTGCCCATTCTGGGGTCAGCGAGCAGACAGAGCAAGCCTTCCTTGGCGCTGTTGCCTCTCATGGGCCGGGATTTTCCGGGAAAGACACAGGGATCCTGAGGGAATGCATGGGATTCGCGTCCCTTGGTTTCGGATGAGGTTTCGCTCCTCCGTCCTGTGCAGAAGAGGCGCTGCAACAGCAGGGAGACCACGCCTCCGGCGACGAACCCCACGAAGAACGCGGCCAGCAGATGGCTGCGGTCAAATCCCGCCTCGCTTCTTGAAAGGAGCTCGTGACCTTCGGAAAAACAAAGGATAGGGGGAAGGTGGTCTTCCTGGCTACCTTCTTTCGAACTCCTTCCCTCTTCGGGGAGAAAGACCGGGGCTGCGGGAGCACTGGACGATAATGACATCGACGAGCGGTCGTCATGTCTCGAGGACCACAGCGGCGCCCACTCTTCTAAGAAATGGGAAGGAAGAGACAGAAGATAGGGGGAAAATGTTTCTCCCCATTCCGTCCTATCAACTTGCCTCCGAGCTGACAGGACTCTACAGATGGACATGCCCTCCTCTCTTCCTTTAGCATTCCAGTATAGGGGGTCCCAGGGACGCAGGAGAATCGGCTCTGAATGATCCTTCGTTCTCCGTGAACTTCCGTGGTCACCTCGGATGCGGTCCAGGGAGTCCATGGAAATGAAGACCTCGGGCAAGGGCCGAGGTCGCACTTTTCGCGCTCTGAGCTGCAACCTCGGCACAGTGGCAGACGACTGCTAACTCCCAAGCTGGTGGGCGAAGGAAGCAGGAGGCACCTGCGTGTCCTCTCACGTGTCCCTTCACCGCCGCAGGAGTCTCCGCGGCATGGGCTCCAGGAAGACCATTCGCTCCACCCGTGGTCTTCCGCGGTGGTCCTCGGCAACGCCTCGGTTTCTGAAACTTGAAGTTTTGGAAGGGAGGGAGAGCCATCCACGGGTTGAACAGGAATGGGAAAGAAAAGGCTATGGGAGGAAAAAGGCAGTCATCGCTCACCGGAACAAGGCCGCGAGCTCCAACAAGGTGCCGTTTCCTCCAGGCTGTCGTCGCAGGCCCGTCCGCCGTGCTCAGGGGGAACGCAGGTCCTCCTCCTCATCCGGAGACCTCTTCCACAGGACGCGTTACATGGAGACCAGGGGCTCCATTCTGTCAGCACGCCGTCCCTTGTGCAGTTGACTACCTGCACAGCGACGGGGCGGCGTTCGTCATCGCTGCGCACCGCCGCCTGACCACGGCGACGCTGCAGCAGAGCACGGCACAGGCAGCTGCCAATCTCTCCGGACGGGGAGCGTCTTTCGTTGCAAGGGAACCATTCCGACCAGGGAGTGCTTTCCAGCCGAGCTCCCGGAATAAACCCTGGAGGGGGGGGGGGGAGGGAAACCGCGCTTCCCATTACATTCCTTTCTCCTCCCCTCTCCCTTTCTTTCTTCCCCTTTCGGGAAGGATACGAAACCTGCAGCAGGAGGTCCCGTGGGGCAGCGGATCGCCCTCTGCTCCCAGCGAGGGCGGATTAGCCTATCGGACTCGACGGCAGCAGTGCACCTCTTCTCCTCAGCATCCCAGCCGCAGTAGGGGTCCAAGGAGTCCAGGCAAGACGATCTCGAAGTGAAAGCACCGCAACGGTGCACGCGGATTCGGGAGAGTTGCGTCTCCGTGGCTACGTAGAGGGAGGCCTGGAAAGGGGAGAAAGGATAAGGTTGTGGCCACCGGAAGCACGAGGCGCTGTACAGATTACTGCAGGGGAAACTCTCGGGAGCGATGCAGAGTCCGGCTGAGGCGGAATCAAAGAAAGAACGGGAAGAGAACTGGATGAGGTTATAGGAAAATGGACTCGGAAGCTGAGGAAAGATCAGGGACGTCACTGAGGAAAGCATCCTGAAGAGATCTCGTGATTCAAGTGAAAGGAGGTGCGCTGTGAAAGTGCGTGTCGCGAGGAAGAACGGGAGGGCGAAGGAAAGAGGGAGCGAAAGAAGAACCCGTAAGCGGGGAGGCCAAGTCGAAGTATGGATGTCGCATGGCTCCCGAGGATTCGCTCGTGATGGAAGAGTGAGGAGATGGTTGGAGAGGAGAGGAAATCCTATCCTATCTCCGATTTTTTTTTTTTCTTCGACGCATCGCAAGACTCCAGAGTCTTTTCGGGCTCCAGTCAGCACTCGAATCTTGCTTAGAGTCAGCTGAACACACTAACACGGATGGCAAGACTCACCATCAGAAAGGAGGAGGAAGGGGAAGTTCCGAGGAACTGAGGAAAGGATGGTTGGTGATAGGAAACAGCCAACAGCAACGGCAAACCGCTGCCGCACTTGCCTGTAAACACCAGCGAGTTCGTGAGAAACCAACAACGAAACTGAGACCGGAAATCACTAGCGATCCATGGTTTCCACGGGGAGCTTCGAAACGATCAGTCCGCAATGGAGGTCACGAAGGTCAACCGGAACACAGAGCAGGAGGGTGAGGCGATATCCTTCGACATCATCTACTAGTATTCGGACTCCAAGAGGCTGAACACACTGCATGTGAGAACAAATGTTCTGTTCAAGAGGAAAGCCCCATTAAGCCCCAGTTCGACTCCAAGATGGAATGAACTTTTCATCTTTCTCTCTCTCTCTCTCCATCAAGGACCGTATGAACTGCACTTTGCTGGTGACATAGCCTTCCTGGGAGCCAGTCTAACTTCTCATCTCATGCACCTAAGTAGCGGAACTGCTTTGCTTTTCTTGCTACGCACATATCATGATCTGGAAAGCGTCTGCCTAGGTCCACCGATGGACAACCTATGTTCAAATCGGGATGGACGGATTTTCCACAAAGATGGAAGAAAGGGTAGCTGGGGACTGAGGATCTCCTTTGTCCTTGGAGAGAAAGACGTTTTGGGTGTCTCTTGATCGTTTCTTTGAACGGTAAGAAGCAAGCTGCCTGATTTCTCCATAGAGCGCGATAAACATCCGAGATAAATTATTTTGCTCAAGTGTGGCGGTGCTGCCCAATCCATCTGGGAAGTCTCATCACTATCCTGTCTCCGTCCGACGTCTTTTGTATTATGGGTCCTGCCCAGTCGATCTAACTTCATCGTAACCGCACACATTCGTTAATGGACGGAGAGCAGCGATCTTTGACCGTAGTGAAAGATAAACAGAGTGAAAAAATTCAGCATTACCAGCAGTCTGATGAAAAGTGCAAAACATCTGGATATTACATGAAGAAGAGAAAGAAAAGCAGTTCATCTTGACTACAAAACTTAAGGTCATCATATGGACGCTTTAAGAACAGTCTTGGTATCTCAGTAACATCGGAGTTCTGCAGAGACCGAATACTCTTATTCTCTACGCATTTGCGGCTTCTAATGCGATGCTTCGCTGCCTATGTGCTTATGTAGAGCATGAGCTCTACACACGCACAAGATGGACACCAGGAACAACCTTCAGTTTGTCTTTCAATGGCATCCATCCTTGACGAAAAAGAATACCTACAGTCGCCTACAGTGAGTATCCACTCATCTTCGAGGCTCGTATTTTTATCCAAGCACCGCAGCTGTATCCGTCTTAACAGACACTCACTAAAAACAATGCATCAAACATGCACTCATGAATTTATCTTCTCAGGAATCCAAGAGATGCATTAAACCATGAGTCAAGTTATTGATCATTCTGCGTTCGTTTCACCGAAAGCACCTACAAGATCTGCGCAAATTTGGTTTCAAGAGACAGGGGTTTCTCTACGTGTGTTCTTAGAAGGCTGCATCTATTTGGGATGAGAAAGCAATAGTCAAGTTGTTTCGAATTCTGCCATGCAGTTTAGAACATACTGAGAAAGTGCACCATAGATACCATCTAATACACAGATCCTGTAGCACGTTCAAAGGATTTAGTTTTCTTCATATGCGTATGAAGCTGCAAAGTACCTAAATTGCTGGACTCCAGTCCTCCTTTAAGAAGAAAGCCATTCCTCCCCCTGTTCGCTGTGTGACAGGGAGCGTGCAGAACAACGGTAGCTTGGCAACGGAAGGGAAAGCTGTGCAGTCCAAAGGCGTTCCGCCATGTCACCGGCAAGACTTCAGCACCCGAAAAGCCAAAGAAAGAAAGAATGAAAAGTAGGACCTTCTTTTATACGCATGCATCAGGCAGATGGCCCCCGATGGAATTTCTCCTCTAAAATATGATTCACGATTCCGAAGCTCGGGAGAATTCGAAGACATTTCTCTCTTTAAAATCATCCTGCATGATCCTTTCGTTTCTTCTTTCTTCCATTAAAAGATTGGCAGCGCTCGTGATGATGGCACTGCTCCACAGCAGCGTTCACTTCACTCTTAGACCCACCAAAAGTGGCATGCAAACAGTGGCATGCAACAAGTGGGCCTGCTTTGTAGCGAATTCCACACAGAAGCTCTGTGTTCCTGTATGCTCTGCATGCATCACCCAGGAGATGAGAAAGCCACTGCAAGAAAAGGAGGATATTGGTTACGAAAATGAAGCAAGAAGCTCCTTTCTTGACCGGCTTCCACTAACGAGAGGCACTCTGCTTTACGAAAACAGCAAAGTTTTTATCTCTACTCCCGAGTGAGGGTCCAGGAAGAAGGAAATTGGACTCGATATAAATTTCAAAGGAGGAGCTGTCGTCCCAGGAGCAAAGGATCTATGTTTTCAGGACGCAAATCGGAAGGCATTCCCCTTCATCCGGAGAGTTCACAGGTAGAAAGCTCATGAGTCTCAACAGGTTTACGGTATGCCACTGTTGCGTACAAAGACATCTTTCAGAGTCTCGGCTGCCAGCAGCAAACTTCTCTTCGCTCCTTACTCTGTTCCAATGGCAGTGAGCTCATCTCTTATTAGTCGTAGGCTTCTGCATACCACTGGCTTATTCACTATAATCCGATCGTGTCTGCTAACCCATTGCTATACATTACTCAAGGGAAGCACCACAGCAACCGTGCAAAAATTCTCAAAGTGAAAGACAGCTGACGCCTCGATACTCCCATCCGGATTCCGATTCGAAGAAAACAAGAGTTCGCAGCATCCCGTTTTCCATGGATCCTGCAAACCAGTTCCGGATCAAAGTCTGCCCGATCAGCGACAGCTGCTTTTCGTGCCCTTAGCAAGGAATCCATCCATGCAGCCATCGGACTCTCTCCACATCCACATCCGATCATGCGCCAACAGGAGCCTAATCTCCTTAGGTCCGGCTTCCCCTCCCGAAGAAGAAAGCTCCTCGTTCTCTTTCTGGCCTTCCAGACGGCTTCGATGAGGAGTTACCGGGCTTAATCACATGGAACCAGCATACGCGATCCAGGCGAAGGAGATCGAAAGCTCGAGGAGTTTTCGAGCCAAAAAGAGGGATTAGGACATCCGGACTCCCCAGGCTATCTATCGCCTTGCTCCGCTAGAGCCCATTCGCGTAGAAGCGAAACCCTGTGCTCCGACAAGCACAGGGATGAGCAGATCTGCCCTGCTGCGAGCCACCCTTTAGGATACACACGCCAGCACCCACGGGCACCGTTCACGCAGCCGGAGATGAGGGACTTGTGGGGTTCAAATTCGGATCGTAGACTGGAAAGTGGGAACGGTGAGTTGAATGTTCTAGCTTGAAGGCCTCGAAAGATAACTCTGGCATCATCTGCAAGAAATTTGCAACTAGACGGTATTTTAAGAGGTTGGACGTATAGTAAGCTTCAGTATGAGCTGCCCTCCTACAACCACCCCATCTGTGCACGCCGGGGGAGGACTGGGAAGAGTTCTCCCCAGGCGACACACGCCGCTGTGGAAAGAATTTCCAGGGGGATCCAGTAACCTCCCCTCCCTACATCTCGGAGAATTACCGTCTCTTTCAGAAACTCGAAGTTTGTAACCCTCGACCTCATTTCCTCCTTGAAAGGATCGATAACCTCTAGGACGCAAGTGGCATTCGAAAGAGGATCGATGATGATCTTCTTGATGATCCCGAACGGCGTGGAGAGGAATAGCACCTGCAATGCCTGGTGTGTCTTGGTCCGCACACTGTCTGTCGCGATAAAGGTGAACCTGGAAGACAAGAAGCTCCGTTATGGAGCAAGGCAGCAGCGGCGACATAAGACGTCAGAGATACCATGAACAGAGAAAAAGAAACAGCAACAGGTTCCATGCTCTCGGACAAAGAGTGCACGATACCTCAAGGAGAAGATTTTTTCTTCTTTTCCTTTTCCTTCGGTTTAATCATCATTCTCCGCTGTTTTACGGATGAGAAACGCCGATACGCCTGCCATCCATCCCCTTCCCTTCCCCTGCTACAGGACCGACTCTCCCACTCATATGAACTCCTCTGGATCGATTGAAACCCCTCACTACCCTACCCCCCACCGGCGACGTTTCAGGAAGGATGGAGACCGACTTCCGCTCGAGCTGAGAAAGGTACTCGGTGGGCAAGATTTGGGAAGCACCTTCCCAATGTCCCATGAAACTGAGATGAAGAAGAGCTCCCTAGAAAACACCAGCTCTTCCTTCCTTCCGTTCACTCTACGACCCGAGAGCGCTTTCCTGTCCACGAGCAGGCTGCTTGGACCGCGGAAAAGGAGGTTATAAAGGAAACGTCACAACAGTACATAGGGCAGGGGACCTCTAGTGTCCGAACAGACATGTGCCTTTCACAGAGGGAGGTCACCACTTTCGGAAAGTTGCTGCAAGAGCAGTGCTTTCTCTTACCTGATCATATCCTCGTAGTAAAGAGGCGCGGGCGGGAGAGGAGTCACAGGTCGAGCTATGGAGACTGGTTCCGTGGAATCAGAATGGGATCGTGAGGAAGCGTCGCAGCCCGTGTGGCGTCCGTTGGCGAGTTCGCTGCTCCCTCCAGAACCTGTAACGCCATCAAAGTGCTCACGGAACACTTCCTCGATAGAAGACATCGGATAAGAGCACACTGAGGAACTCGGCACTCCGTTTCTGAAAAATGAGCAAGTTTCGCAACCTAGCCTTCGACAGTATTGCTCCGCCCCCTTCTCCATTCCTCCCGGTTTCTTTCCTGGTTCTGGAACGGTCCTGCTAGACAATAGAAACGAATAAATTGATTCCTTCTTTCCTCCCTCCCGGAGAATTCGAAAGTGACCTCTGACGCTAGATTAAAATGGCGAGGTTATTTATGTAAAATAAACCAACGGTACACGCCACCTTCCAGGGTCATGTAAAAGTTCATTGGCCATCGAAGCGCAGGTCTGTTGAGGGAAGAACCGTAAAGGGATGAGGAAATCAAGTGTTGATCTCCTTGGTACACACTGAGCATTACCATTCAGGACTGCTGAAGGAGGCAGGGTAAAAGGACGAGTGAAGATAGTTAGGAATCAGCGATTGTCATGGCAGCGAATAGCTCTAGGAAAGCTTGGCGACCGGCACACAAAAAAAAATCCTTATGAGTTGAATAGAGAAAAAAATGTATGAGAAGCTAATCTTCAAGAAAGAACAAATGAGAAAGAGATGAAATTTTTGCAATTATTCCGCAGATAACACACAGAACGTTCCCAACGAGATTTGATGTCACCATGCCCAAAGCTACGTCTCTATGCCTCGCTGCTTGGCTACTGCTCTGTGAAGCTGACCAAAGACGTAGCCGACACAACACAGGCTTCCTCACACCCTCATGTGTGCAGCCATGAACAGCCCGGAAAAAAGGTTGCCCCCACCAACCTTTGAGATAGACTTTGGTTGAAGAACAAAAACAGAAGAGATCGAGTATTCTAATCTCTGCAGATATCCGATTTCCATTCATTCGCGTCACCATGGTTCCCACGGAACGCTCCTCGACGATGGCAACCTTACTAAGGATGGGCTTGGAAGAAGCTCCATACTTTTCCTTGACTAATTTGCCACACAGGCAACTGGAGACACTGCCCATTCCAACATCTCTCTATCCTAAGAGTAGAACAGATGCATCCCCTCGTCCCTCACGCCTTCACACCTCTGAATAGCTGAACGCTCGTTTTTGCGTTCTCTGTGCCGGTGAACGGCGATCAAGAATTAGGGGAAACACATAGGAGGAACACCCGTAGGCCGCAAAAGCCACGGGGAGGTGAACTCCCCTCACGGTACTCCCACCAGCCCAATGCACTGCTTTGCAACATGCCGTAACAGGATTAGGCGGCAATCCGAGAGTTCCATCCCATACGGGTAATGTCAAACTCATCCTACTCATGTCGTGACATCAATCAACGCATCGCTGAAAGCATTCGCAAGTAACTCGTGAAAGAGTGGAGCTCAAGGTGAGGTGCTCTCTTGCAGCTAAACGAACCCGGTCGGTGGCAACAGACAGTTACTGTTAATGAAACGTGCCTACATCACAAACATTCCGGGTCGTAGGGCACATTTGCAACAAGGTATACATGCAAAGGGATCCTCAAGACGTGCTCGTACCGAGATCTCAACGGGCAGAGCACACCCTGCTTTCGACGCCGAAGAGGAAATCTGCGGAAAGGAAGCCGCGTTCGTTTCCCGACTCTCGTTTGCGTCTCACCAGCATCCCACATGAGCACGCACCCGGCTATGTCTGACCTTTGATCTCCCTCTGCAGTAAGCAACTCCTTGGGGATTTCGATGACGGAGCCCAATAAGGAAAATGCTGAAATCTGAGGGACGGAAAGAAACCGAAAGAGGCTTGAAATAGCCCAGCTGTAATGTGAAGTTCGGGGGCAGACAGTCTGGATCACGTAAAGTTCGGGTAACCACGGGAAAGTTCATCTTTTAGGAAACGGAAAGACTGTCCGCTTATTGGGAATAGGTTGGCTTTCTCCCTGATTGTGGCTGGTGGGCCCATCTGAACGGAACAAGGGTCAGTTGTTCGCAGGTCATTTCTACCAAAATCCTTCCAAATACCGAATACAAGCAGTACGTGCTTACCAAGGAAGCAAGAAAGCAGCAACTAAAACAAAATCAGAAGAAGTCGAACAGAGAAGGAGCACCACAGAGATTCTAGCCAACTACGGGACAAAAGCAGCTAAGGTTTGTGGCCTTAGGCGTAAGACGAGCTTTCAGCAGGACAAAAGTGTTCCAAGACGGGAAAACAACTTTGCAAGCAATCTGAGAGCTCTTCGGGGAAGAGTTACAAAGAACCACCTCAATGCAGGAACGTTTCCTGATGGTTTCTACCAGTGGAACGACACGAATCGATTGAAAAACAGAGCTACACTGTACCAAACTGTCTTCTGAATTAACAGCAATCACTTTTATTAGCTTTTTCAAAACTTCATGTGTGGAATGACTCACAGCGTCTTTAGAATGAGGATTTGTCAGCGAATCGGTGGAGAGATCAAAAGATCGAGCGAATCACAAAGCTTTCAGATAAGAGAACAAAAGAATCTCAACAGACATACTCACTCTGGTGTACCGAAAGTAGCGTACAAAATCCTCTGACTCCTGTGGTAGAATGCTCCTTGGATTTCATCATAATAGAAAGGTATCTCTCCTGGGACCGGACAAATCAATCTTGCCTTGGCGTACGTGGGCCAGTTGTCTCTAGTCGAGAGTTTGCCTCTGTAACTCTTGCAAACTCGGGCAATCATCGAACGCACAGACTAGGGATATACACTTCAGGATGAGATGTTTGGCAAGTACAACGCGTTCTCGCAATGGGCTGCGAGATTGCAGCCAGGCATGCAGCAGCTGCTGATGCACAGTACGGTAAATTGTTTCTCCGGATTGCGGCTTAATTTACGATGTGGAAAGCAGAAGCTGCGAGGATGCAGTGATGCTCACTCGCCGCGGATCCTCGGCAAAGGCGTGCAACTGTACCAGAGGTACGAAAGCTGCGAAATCCTACGGTGAGTGAGTCCTTTCGAACGAGTCCTCTTCATCGCGCTTCCTGATGACAGCAGCATTCTGGCCATCCGTTTTCTTCTGACAAGGTTTCGCCAGAGGTTTTGCTCAGGAATGACACCGAAAGAAAAAAAAATATTCCGCTGATTTTGCCGAACACTCTCCAAGACACGCTACTCTGAATTCGACTGGCATCAACGAAAGCTAGAAGCCCCTGCGCAGCACTTTTGCATGGACACTTTGTCTTTCGGACAGTTCGCGCTGTTTGCTAAGAAAGCAAACGACTGATTCCGGAACCTCGAAGGAACCAAGCCAGCGTCCGTACCCTGCAAGACCAAACCTGACAGCATACCACGTGCATCTAATTGAATGAATCCATACTTGCAGTTCCAGGAAGCCAAATCAAAATCAGAACCTTTGTTTTTTCTTCCTATTGACAGAGTAAAAAGAGATTTGTAAGCTTCCTTATTCCATATCCTTTAATTAAAGTCTTTGTCTCTGAATAACTGCAGCGATGGGAGCCTTCGTGATGCAGAGGTCAGTTCGTTCAAAGCTTTCGCAGAACATTAGAGCTGAATTTCAATGAAAGATCCTTAACTTTAGGATGAACTAGTTATGGACCTTATCACGTTGAACTACACTCGTCTCAGTTCTGAACGAAGATGTTCTCTTTCTCCACGGAAAGACGGAGGAAGCGCTTCCTTTTTTTTCTTCTTCTTCTTCATCCCTATCGCAGCGCAGATGGCGTTTGTGGTCTCTCGTTCTTTAGAATTAGCTCACCATTTGCTCTCTCAAGTGACTTCGGTGCCGTCAAGATCTTCAGATTACGGTCAGGTCCCTCTTTGTCCTGGGATTCTCATTTTCACTTTGAGATTCTTTGTTCGTTTTTTTAATGTTTTATCTTTCCTGCGAAAAGGAGGTAAGAACGACGATTCCTCTTCCGGGTGACACCGCTCGCACTTGCGGAAAAATGAAAGCATCCATGTGGATTCCCTTGCAGTAAGCTGAGAATGGAGATTCTTGATGCTCACCTTTTTCACCTCACTACCATCGTCATCATCTCATCTTCAATAGATCTGTTGCACAATTCAAAACCACTATAAGTTGGTCGTTTCCGCTCATTCTCTTCATTGAAATTCTGCTGTTCTTCTCCAGCAGCTCGCAACCAAGAATCAGAGGACGTGTAAAGTGGAAAGGCTTCCTTATTCCCCAACCATGAGTGATCCCCTGGCTTGTTTCAGCGTTTCTGCAGCAACCTTTTCCCTCTGGGCGGATGTCACCGTTCAGTTTCGACCAGAGATGCGTTTCCCACTCTCTGCAGTCTTTTCCCAGGAGGACGGGAAACATGGCGCCTGCATCTGTCGCAGAAGTCTCCACCCGCTTCCGGTAATAACTGCGCTTCTCTCCGAGCTCCGAAGCAAGTTCCGCCCTCATACTGGGGTCACCTGCCCGAGCCTTGTGGTCTTTCCCTGTCCAGACAACAGGACAGCTCAGAGATGCCACTGAAAATTTCTGTGGGCAGTCACAATTTGGGGGTGTCGCAGGAAAGATTAGGCGATTCCGTTTAGAAGATTTCCCAAAGGCTTTCTCCTCCTTTTTCCAAAGTCCATGGTACTCTTTTCGGAGTTGCCAAGATCCAAACACCTTCCAGCAAGGAAAGAGAAGCATTGCAATCACCTTGCAGATAGGTCCCAACAACTCGGGAAGCCTCCCCTTGAGCATCCTCAAATGAGCGACCTACAGAGCATTTGCTTGCGGAAGACGGATGCCAGGCCTCGGCAAACGTACAGCAGTGCGACCTGTGTCCTGCTGGGAACGCTCACCCTGCAGATCCACGCGCACAGAGCTCCCCCGAGGGCATGACAGGATAACGAATGATCCGAAGAGCTTGCCCAGGTCATGAGAGAATATTTTCTACTTATGCATCTGCTCTTGAACTTGGAAAATTTGCTTCTTGCCCTCCCTCCAGATGGACCCGCCTCGCGGCTGAAGATCCACATAGCAGCAAGAGGTCGATCCCACTAGAATGTCAGAGAGACTTTTCCAAACGGAATGCATTTTCTTCCAGATTCCTTTCGCCAAGCACGCAGCTGCATCAACGAGCGAGGTGTCTCCGGAGAAACGGAGAAGGGCATTGTCCTCCAGAACTTCTGTAGTCAGTGGTGCTGCCTTTTCTCTTCCAGAACCCCCCCCCCCTCCTCCCTTCAAGACCTCACGGAATTCTCAGGTCGGCATCCCTCGGTCTAGCTTCCCTGGTGCTCTCAGAAGGGACCGCTCAATGCCTCATCTTCCTCCACTACGAGGACTCTTCCTCTTGCCAGTGGGCACCCACCCACATTCCCCGCTCCCACTTCCTCGAAACTCCCATCCGCAGAAGATATGACCATCCCTTTCACCGCGTGCAGAACCTCCTTTGCCTTCTTACCTTTCCGTCGCACGAGTCGACCTCCTCCCGGAAGAGGAAGTAAACGTGGTGGCCGTCCTCAAAAGCGGTCACGAACGCAGGGTTGTTCAGCCACGAGCGGTCGTACTGCTTGGTCCTCAGCACTGCCCCATCCTCTCCCATGAGCCCCGTGATGGCCGCATCCGCCGAGCTGAAGTCCAGGTGGCTGCCCACGAAGAGGTTCCCCCCCGAAATCACGGAGGCGGCAGGCGCCGAAGGGTTGTAAGGGCACACGCCCACGCCGCTGTACTCCTTCAGCACCGAGCTCAGGGCCTGAGCCTACAAACAAAACCTGGTTCCCACCGGAAGCGAGATGGAGAAGCAAGGAAAAAAAGGCCCCCCACGGGGGGGGGGACGAGAAGAAAGAAAACGAGAAGGAGCCGCACTCACATTTCTCAGGGAGCACATCGGCTTGAAGGCGAACGTTCCACAGGCCAGGATGTGTCTCCCTTGCCTGAGGAGTACTTTGATGTAATTGTGGCAGGACTCTTCCTCCTGCCCCTTAACAAGGCAGAGGGAAAAGCTGTCAATGTCAGGGGAGAGGTCGGCCTCTTCCAGCTTGGTTAGACCGGTCAGACTCAGGCGCAGGAGGTGGTCCCTGGAAAAAGAAAAGAGCGCGTCCTGCCGTCTGAGCACGTGCCGGCTGAAGACCATCCTCCCCAATGAGCCCTCATTACTGTATCCCCTTCTCCCTCCCCCGAGAAGATGAGCAGATGACCCTGAGCTACCACACTCACTCAACAGCCACCCCGCGTTCTTCGCTTTACCAGAATTCCGCTTGGGTACCTCAGGCGGAAGCCGCAGCCATTGCCGAGTCCCCACCGTGAGTAGAAGGAAGCTCTTCGGACTGCACATAGAAGTCAGGCTCCCTTCCCTCATGTCGGGGAGGAAGAGCACGACAGAAAGGAGGGGGAGGAGGAGTCTTCCAACTTGACCCTCCAAAGATATGTCATGTCCTGTTTTCGGAAGCCAGTAATCGTCGCCACTTTTCCTCCTCCACCTCCCTCCTTCCCTCCCCTTCCCGGTGGGTTCTTGCAGACGTTTCTATGCTGCGACCGAGCATGGACACGCATCTCTCCCTTCCTCCCCTTCCATATCAGATGAGGAACGCTGCGCTCTCTCTCGTGAACAGAAGCGAGAAGGAATAGCTCCTGCATCTCCGGAAGGAATCGGGGAACGGCTTGGCGGTTTGTGAGAAGGTTTGAAATCGTACAAAAGGGGAGGAGATAGGAGTGGCGACACCCGAAACGAGGGCACATGACCTCCCCCTACCACTCCCGCAACTCTCCCTTCCCCGAGTCAAAAGGAGTGCCCGACCGAAAATCCGCTCCGCACGGGAAATGAACGGTGAGGAGGAAGAACGTCCCCTTGCTGCGGGGGAGCGGAGGGAAGGACAGTTCCCCCTGCAGTCTGGAACAAAGTCCCACACCCCTTGAGGGTGACCAAAGCGAGCGATTCTGGCCAACCCTCTCTCCATCCTCGCCCGACTCTTGGAACCGCTCTCCCCGCGAGATGGGTCAAGCAAGGCAGGAGCAGGCAGAAGTGAAGAAGCCGGAATGAGAAGGTTAGCTGGTGATGAAGAAAAGAACAAGCACTTTCGGAGGGTCGCGCATCCTTCCCGATGGCAAGGACTTCAAAACGGGGAGGCAGCGCGCGGAACGAATGGGGAACATGCCTGAAGCACCCAGGACGAACCCAGGCGGTGGTGGGGTTTTGTTCCACAGATCTCGAGAGACCCTTCCTCAGGGAGCACCTGGACAATAATCAACCTGCCAAATGGGAGGTCAGTTGCGACAGAGTTTTTCGGACTAAGGAGCAAGGTGGATGGACCACAGGTCAGCTAACAGACACTTCGACTCCAAGTGCCCCATTGAGCTGGGGTGAGCTGCTGGGAAGCCTACAGGAGGACGTTGAGTGGCCACCAGCGCGGAAGAACAATCGGACCTTCCCCCTGAAGTGGCAGAAGTCGGCACTTCTGCTGTTGCATTGGCACGTCCCGTGCATCGCCCGCCGCTCTCACTGGACCCGAGGGGCTATGGACCCAAACTGCTGCAAGTGCGGGGAACGGAAATTCATCCCGCACCTGCTCGCAGACTGTGTCGCCCTCCAGCCCCTCCAGCCCCTGCACCAAGGGTCGTTGCGTTACGCAACGACCCTTGGTGCACCGACGGATAATCGCAGAGACATTTTCAAGCGCCTCTTCGTGCGCGGCGCCTGCCGCATCCCTGGAAGCTATTTGCTGCCTACGCGGGATTGTGACGGCCTGGAGCTACGCGAGAGGAGGATGGCACGAGAGGGACGCCATCTGTTTCTCCCTGCGCTTCCTGAGGACGGCAGCAAGATGGCCCCACCTGGAACATACACGGATGGAACTTGCCGGCATCCTGGAAAGGGTGCGGAGGATGACCTCCAGCGCAATGTGATCCCTTCCCAAACCCTCCCATTTTTTTGTATATGGTGTCTTTCTGTTTTTATTTTTCTTTTCGTTTGCCCCCTCCGCTGTCGAGTCGAACCCCGCTGGGCTGCGTGCCGGTTGGTCGGCAAGTTCCGAAAATTTTCGGACGCTGTAGGGCCGACAGTCCTACACATGTATGTTTATTTTTCATAATAAACGCCCTGGTGCACCCGGATGTGAAACAGATCTCGCTGGAAGTGGAGCAAGGAACCAAGAACGTCCTCTCATGGGGAAAAGAGGCAGAATGGAATGGTTTGAGTGCTCAACGTGGGTCTTGTCTGGGTTCGCACTCCTAGGAGGCTCCTCCCTTCACTGTTGGCTCAGGACGCCCCAGGATGGACCTCGAAAGTTAGCAGCTTTAGGAAGGAAGAACCGTGGAGGACCACACCTGGACGCCTCGTTCCACTGATTTTTCACGCGTCCTGTAGTGTTGCTTTCAACCCGCTACCCGGAAACAAGCCCTGGGACTGGTGGTCTTGATGCGACCTTGAGGTGGCAGAATCGCGAGCCCTGAGCCCGGCACTTCCGGTCGCACGGTAACTCGATTTTTCTCCCTCTTAAAAGACCACGGGAGAGGCATGGATGCTCCCATCCCCTGGCCAAGACTACCTTGGAAGCAGCAGTCTGGACCTCTGCATTGCCCTCGGAGGATTATTACCGACCACGAATTCGGACGAATCCCCACCACCCTTCGATTCCGATGCGGCCTCCTGAAAAGGGGCGCACCATTCTTCTCGTTTCCTCGAAGAGGGACACGGATGAGATCCCGAGGGCGAAGCACGGGTTCCCACCCAAGGACAAGAAGCGATCGGAGCTCTTTGTACAGCCACGCCCCGCGACATTTCCTCCTGCCAGCCAAGTGAGCTCGTGAGATCCTCACGCTGAGAGTAACTGCCGATAGAAGCACACGGAACCCGCACCGCGGCGCCACGGAAGTGTCTTCAGCAACCGGAGTTTCGGATTGTCGAGATACCGGCGTTGCTATGGGGACCACCAAGCCTGCAGTGTGCTCTCCCTGATGTTTAGCAACGAGAGTTTCGAATTCTCAAGGCGTCAGCGATCGCAAAGCCCTCAGCGTGGACAGGGAATCAGATGCCTTTGGCCCACGGATTACGCTGTTTGCCAAGGGTTGCAGGCCGAAAGATGATTTGTCTTCACTTCCCTTTGGCATTCCGGCGGCCATCAGATGCGTGACCACGAGATGGATGTCACAGCACACACTGCCAAAAAAACCTTCACATGCTGGAAAGACCGAATTCGAGAGGCGGCCGGTACGGGCAGAGGCAACAGAGCGCTTTCCGACAAGCCGAGCGGAGGGCAGGGTGAAGGAGCGAGGGAAGGGCGCATCCCGAAAAGCAAAGAAAATGCAGGACGCTTCCTTCAGGAAACGGAAGAACCCATGGACGCAGTTCTTCCTCGCCGACCCTTCCAGCCGCGAGTGCTCGCGGGCACGGCGTACGCTGGAGCTCGGCCGAAGTCGCCGGCTCTGCTGCTAAGCGCTCAACCACCCTACTCCTTCACCTGGGGCGAGGAAGCCGGGCGGTCAGTTCAGAACTGGGAGCAGTCCGGGGACCGCAACCGCTCTGTGTCCCTGGCTGCCATGCGGCTGCCACTGGACCGGCAGTTGCGCTACCGCCATGCTGCTCGCCCGATTTGCTCGGGCACGTCACGACCATCCACATTCTGCCCCGTGATCTCGCGACCTTCCTTGTTGCGATGCCGAGCGACAGCATCCCGAATGAAAGGCGTGAATTAAGAAAACTGGCAGCAGACAAGACGCAGAATTACCGACGCCGGAGGAACGGCTGAACCCTAAGAACAAGAGCACGAACGCATCTACCTTTTTTTTTTTCGTTAAAAAAAAAATAAAAATAAAAAGAGCAAAAACGCGTTTTTTCTTTTTTTTCCCAAGCGTTTCCAAATCAACAACTGAGCAGAAGAGGCACGAGCAATTCTGCAGAAGGAAAGAAGCTATCGGGGAGAGCGGGAAAGGTCCCCGAAAAGAAGTCCGTATGTGGCACTTTTCCAGCACACGTCGTCCGGTCATGTGGGTTTCGCACTCGTCGGCAGCGAAAGCAGAAAGCAGCAGCCATGCGGGCACCGCTGGTGCTGAGCGTGTTGCCGAGGAAACACCCGGCAAATACTCCGAGAGCACCAGAAACGGTGACAGGGCAGCGTGCGTGTCCGTGTCCCTCGCCCCCTCTGGAGCGAGGGGCATTCCCTTCCACGACCGGAACTGCGCCGCAAGCACACAAAAGCTCACCTGGCACTTGCGATGACCTGGTAATTGATAACATCAAACAGGAGCTGCGAATAGTTTCTCAGATTGGCATCGTAGAATACGTCGGCGTCTGTCAGATCTATCGAAAGAAAGAAAAACAGCTGAACCGACTTCCTCTTTTGGATATTTGCAGACCTTTGCCCCCGTCGGACGCTCTCTCTGCGAAAGAGACAGCCTCAGAGGACGAAGAATGGAAAGCAAATTTTTTCTCCCCTTTGTTTCCAACTCGTCCGCAATCGGCGGCTGACTTCTTAGTTTTTGTTTGTTCTCTTTTTTATTGCCTCTTCCCGTCAGACGCACCCGCGAGCGTGCCGTGGTGCTACCTGTGCTGAACGTTCGACCGGCGTGGATCGCTTTCCCAAGAGCCTCGATTTTCCCGAAAGACAAACGGTTTGGCAAGGTGGTCGCGGAGGCACTCTAGTGGTTCCGAGGAACAGTCCGCCTTCCTGCCCGCTGTGATCTTTCGGTGCCCTCGAAGGGCAGCCCGAAACTGAGTTTCCCTACAACCTGCACCAAGGCGTCTGTCTGCCTCCCGATCTGGGAAACCTCGAGCGCCTCGGATACCGACGCGCGGAGCGACAGCCTCCCGTGTGAGGCCGTCGAAACACTATCGGGGAGTGCACTTGAGAATGAGGAATCGAGAATGTACGTGTATACATTATACACATTTTTTTTGATTCCCATAAGCAAAGGATGCACAAGCTTTCAGCTTTCTCACTGGAAATTCACGATTTTTTTTTGTGTTGCAATAAGGGCTCCGAAGAAAATGAGGTCATCGAAAAACACGAGATTGAGGAATTGGTGATCTACGGAGATGTTAGAGCACCGTTCACGATAGGAAGCGAAAAACAGTTCCCTTCGTTCCTTTTCTTCTCCAGGGACATCCTCTTCACGATTGGACTTCCTGTTCCGATTCGCCCTCGTTTCGGAAGAACTGCACAAAAAGAAGTTGAGACAAATTGGAACTCGCTCTGAGCAAATATTTCCGTTTACTCATCGGTTCGTTCGAAAATAATGCGCGATGAAAAGTGGGATGACCCGCTGAAAGTTCATGAAACCTGCAGAGCAAATACAAAAAATTGACAGCTGTCAATCGGCGAGGAGTTTCCTCTTCGGACCGTAAGCTTTCATGTGTAAAGATGTGCCCACGCCTGCGGCGCTGGTAATGACGAATTTCTTTCGCTCTGCGGACACTTACGTTACGAATTATTCGCAATCCGTCTACGAGCCCTGTGCGACAGTTCCAAAGTGCACGCGTCCATGCATGTTGGAACAGTGTACACGTAGCCTGTCCATGGATTTCAAACAGCAGGCATCACTGCCACGAGAGTCCCGGATGCCACCGTTGGGAAGCATCCGTGTAACTCAGAACACTTCAAACTTTGATGATCACCAACGTACCGCCGCATGCATGGTGTTCGGCACACTTCTGTCCAGTGTAGAGCTATGCACTGTTTCGGAGGAATATTCTGTGTCGCTCGTGCATTTGAGAGCTTCGAAGCAACGAAATTCCATGCCGTGACGCCTCTTTCCTGCCTATTAGCCTCACAACCAACGACCCTCGACCACAGGGCATCCGTTATTCGACCACAGCACAGTTCACTCATCGGAAGAGATAAAAGCGCATCTTAAAATGAACCGCGAAGAGGAACGGGAGCGTCTCGGAGGCAGCTCTGCTCCTCTACTAAGCGGAATACTGAAAGAATGCTCCTTCAGTCCGGAAAGCAGCCAGGAGCACCAGGCACCACCAGCCGGACCGCAGACGAAAGCGATCTACGCGGGACGCACCAAAGACATACGCAGACTACGAGTCCCCACTAAGGAGGAGCTCATTCGAGAGGATCCGCTGATTCTGAAGCCGTTTCACCGGAAAAGAAAATAGGAGGAACAGCAAAAAGAAGTCGGTGGGGAAGTAGAAAATTTCGGATCTACCAATGACGCTCCTTCGAGCATCGAGATGTGCTTCTGCTCCACCGGTTTTCTCCAGCAACTACGATGGATGCACGACGCGCTCCCTCTGATCTGCACTCGCCTCCTCCTCTTATCTCGTCCTAAGGATTTCGGAAACCACAAAGCGATCTGTACCGCTCGGTGGAATTTCCTGGATCGGACACAGCAAGGTGCGCGTGAGAGATAAAGAAGAGGAGGAAAACGCGTTTTAGTTCGGACTCATCAGAGGAGCGAAGTCTTCCCTGGAGGATGGAAGGTGGCTCCCGGAGCGGTGCGCGAGCAGACGCTAGGCGGCTGATGTGTCAGCTAGCTCAGGAGAATGCAGACGGATCCTCCCTTCCCTGGCTTCGAAGATGAGAAACACGTTGGACATGTTCCTCACCTTCGAAGCCAGGGAAATCCAAGGAACAACTTACTATCCCTCCCATGAGGATTCATTCCCATGAGGAAAGAGGACAAATGTCTAGAAGTGGGTTGGATGGACCGTTATCGCACCACCTGCAGCAAGGAGGTCGGATATCGGCTTGCGTTCCTGTCGGAGCAGCCTCTCAGCGAAGCAAAGCAGGAGGAACGATTGGTTGGGGCAACGATGATTCTCCCTTAGCGGAAAAGACTGCCGTCGCAGGCAAGGGACCGCAATGGACTATGGAGATCGCATGCCTGCTCATCCTCGCGGTAACAGGCAGATTCCTCAACAACGTCAACTAACGTCTCTAAGCTTTCTTTTTCCTTTCATCCTTCCTTTCCCTTTCGTGCGATGCCGAAAGTGCACCTCAAAACAAGCTCGCTAATCCTCGGAAATCGCGTCGCCTAGGAACACCTAGTCCTCCGTATACAACATGGCAGGATGGCCTGGGCAGTCGAAGCGACGGACACACACATTCCGAAGAGTCAGTCAAACAGATCTCTTGTGTTTAAGAGAGATAAGTTACCTTCGTAGGACGTCAGCAGAGTCAAGGCCACAACGATCTGGGCAGTTCCCAGCCAGGATCCGACGAGCAAGAGAGTCGCCGCAGAACCTAGCATCCTTCTTGAAAGGAGGAGGAGTTCACCGGTTCACCTGGAAACAAGAGATGGTGAGAAAAGAACAGATTCATCTCCCTCGCCGATGGAAGCAGCAATGGGGACAGGTATGCTAACGTGGTGTCCAAAGTTATTTCCGCAACAAGAGGAGGTGGAGGTTCTTCGGAAGATGATGCTTCTTCTGGAGAAACCCAGGAGGAAAGAAAATAGGACGGAGGAAAGGACAAAAAGGATTTACGAAGTTCCGCAGAGACTGCACAAAACACTAGAATCGATCCACTCGAGGCTGCAAGTCAAGAGGAAGGAGAGGAAAAGACAAGAAAAGCTACCAGCGGGCTCTGCGAAGGACCAGTCCCTCCGAAAGAGAGAAAGAAAAGTAGCAACCACCCTCATTCCCCCTCGTTCCTGGGAAAACCGGATCGCAGGGGATGGCAGGGAACAATCCCACGCGAGCTCTCACCTCTCGTGGCTACTCCGTGTGCGTGCGCTTCCTCTAGAAACCACACTTGACGGGACAACTGAGCGGACTGGAACGGAAAAATGTTCCAGGAGATGCTGCTTCGATCGATGCGGTCTCAATCACTTTGGGAACAGACGCTTGCGGGTAGCTTCCCCGCTGGTGATGCGTCGCTCCGCCCCTGTTCTCCCGCACAGAGCGACGCGTGTGACTTGCCATCGCACGTGTGCGTTCCAGACGCAGCCTCCGCCACCTCGAAGGGAAGAAAGAATTCTTCTTCCTCCCCATCCCCACCCTCCATCTTCAGATTCCAAAAAGAGACGGGACCGAAGGAGGGGACCCTCCCACCGAGTGAGCAACACGTGCTTCGAGCATGCCGGGAGGGAGAAACAGAAAATGTCCCTCGTTCTAAGCCCTCTCTCGTTCCTCTCAGGCTCTCCTTTTCTATCTCCCTTGGAAAAGGGAAAGGGATCAACAGAGAAAACGTCGAGGTGCATGTTGGCCTCCTTCCGGAACGCAAAAGGAAAGACAACGCAGCAAACGAGTTATGCGGGTGCAGCCTTCCCAGGACGTGTGCACTAAAGGGGTGCGTCAAGAGCAGTCGTCGCTTCTCTTTGACATCCTTTCTTCCGGGAGGGAAAGCGGAGATATGTCATCTTCGTCAGGAAAGACTCCAGAAGACCAGAACAGACTAGGACTATGGAACGAGCTTCCCTCCTTAAAGTGAAGACAAGCCACCTGTCGGCCTGTATCCCATGGCAAACAGTTGGTGAACCAAAGACTTAGCTCCTTGCGCACGAGAACGCGCGCAAATTGAGGACTTCGCGACTGTCAACGCCTCGAGGATTCGAAACTCCCGTTGCTGAACCTCAGGGAAGGCACACTGCAGGCTTGGTGGTCCCCATAGCGACGCCGGTGCCTCGACAATCCGGTTGCTGTGGGCGCTTCCGTGGAGTTGCAACGCGATCTCGTGTGCTTCTATCAAGAGCTACTCGTAACGTAAGGATGGCACGAGTTCACTTGGCTGGCGAGTGGAGGTACCACCGATAGAGACCTTTGGCGCGGGCTTCTGATCAGCCCCACCTTCTCGACACGGAATTCCTGAGTGACCTACTCCCGCCAGAGAGAGAGAGAGAGAGACCTGTTTTATTTCCCAAGTGAACTGCTACAATAGTAGAAATAGGCTCTTTTCGCACTTTCACTCTTCCTCCTTGGTCGCCGAAGTTGTCACAATCACAATCCACAATATCGACCAGGCAGGCAGAACAGCTATGGTGCAAGCCTTCACCGTGGATGCAGCTAGGATTCTGGGATCCCAAGAACGACGCCGTGTTGCGAACATTAGGAATCTACAAAAGCAACGGAAGCAAGACAAGGAAACTGGCCGTATCCTCTTGCATAAGGTCCAGCAGAGACATCCACTGGGCGCACAGACTGGGGCGCCTACCGGACGATGCGAGAGACCCCTGGAGTACGTGCTGAGACAGGCTACCTCTCCAGCCAATCCCCAGTAGGCCGAGCAACGGATTAGGAACATAAGAAAAATAAGATTAGGCAGGGCCTTTGGCTGTGATAAGATAGATGTACCACCAACTAATTGAATAAAAAAAAGGATGCCACAATAGGTGTCATTCACCCTAGGCTGTACTTCGGCGAAGTCTTCCTCTACGTCCAAGAGCTGTGCTCGTCTTTATGAGGTTGCCGCGGGATTGAGGCATCGTCCAGTAATCGTCCAAGACGACGTATCCTTCCAATGGATGCCGCGAGCGCAGCGAATGCATGACGCAACCCTGCGGTGTCTCATTTCATCCGCATACAGTCCACGGAGGACTGCATCCTTGCTCGGGACACAAGTTCCTAAAAGTCCAATGATGATGGGGGCCATCACCTTTGCATCGACTTCTTTCTTGGATTGCCGGTTGGCAGCACCTTGGTATTGAGATACTTTCCCATTCTCAAAGGAGCAAACTACTTCCAGCATCACCATTCCGTAACACCGGATCTGGCCCCAGGATCGAATCGAAACCAGGAACGTGCTGATGATTCTCGGGCCCCCGTTCCCATTTTGCCGTTTCTTCCGCTGCCGATCTTGGCCACAATCGCATCATGCCCGGCTGCATGTAGGCAACGTCTCGTGCTAGGGCACCGCCTACCGCTCTCCCGTCACCGTCAAACACGGCAGGCGCAGACCAGATTGGCGCGCCCAACTCCGGGGCGCTTGTGAGCTCCAGAGCCCCCGCAAACCGTCACGCTGCGTACGCGCCAAGACACGCTTTTCCGCCCAAGTGGGTGAGCAACTCGAAGGGCAGCCAGCCAACCACCAGCGATGGCGCGACCTGCACGTGATTTCCCCCTCGCGTCCACAAGGAAGGGCGGGTAGAGAGGAGGAAAAGGGAGCGGAGCACGTACCACTCTGGCGACGATGGCGTCATGTGCAGCGGGCCCTTTTCCCTTCCGGGGCACTCTTCGTGTCGGGCTGCAGGTGGACTACGCCTCCGGCTTTGCTGTTGCTTGTTCACCCCCCGTAGCCGTCAGATGCACCGAGAGGGAGACTTTTGCACTTTCGAAGGGCGGAGGGTACTCTGCCGGAAGAGGAGACGAGGACGAGAGGCGGCAGCAGTTTTTCCCTCTCCCCAGCAGCCGCGTGTGCTGCTGCTGTGCCACTCTGCTCGAGTGCGCGGAACGACACCCGCACTCTCTCACAAACAAAAGAAACGTGAAGAAAGGAAACGCAAGAGGGCAAAAAAAAAAAAGAAAGAGAGACTCGCAAGGAGTTTCCGACACGCAGAAACAGGAAAGCTCAGGCGCGCACGCGGCTCTGCCAACTCCACGCGTTGCCGACGCCGCCGACGCCTGAGGCAAGGAGGGAACGGCGGCGGCGGCGGCGTAGACAGCGAACTCGTGCCGAGGGCAAGGCGGATCGTCTTCGCAGCCTGCCACGCGCGGTCTCTCCCGCAAGAGAGATGGGAAAGGGGACGGGAAGGGCAAACAGAGGAGGAGGAGGGACGTACCAGGCGACATGATATCTCGTGAGCGCTGCGCGGGCCGGCCAAGGGCAGAGGTCTCAGTGATAAGGTTCACCGAGTCGTTTCCCCGCGCGCGGGCGCTCGCTCGTGGCAACACAACAGCGCGCTTCTTGCTCCCGTGCACGCGTCCGCGTCTCCCGGTGATCGATCAGGTTCCCCTCCTCGGAGATCGTCGGGAGGAGGGCTCGCTCCGTAGGAGATGATCGCCGTGGGGAAAACAAACTATGGGAGAGGGGGAGGGAGGAAATGGAAGCAAAGGGGAAAAGGAGAAGGAAAAAAAAAACAGCCCGTTTAGATGGACTTCACTTACCGTCGGGATAGCGAGCGGTAAGCGAGTGATCTCCCCGTCTTCCATCCCTCGCGCACCCTTCTTACTGATTTACTGCTTCTCCTAACCCCTATTCCTGGTTCTCCACTTCCGCTTTTCCGTGTCGGTCGTTGTTCTTCTCCACTTGCCCTTTTGTCTTCGCATTCTCCCGTGAGGAATGACCCCGCCTTAGATTCACGCTTTGCATCTCCAGTGATGGACGGAGAGCCACTGCACACAGCCGGTCATCAGCCTTCCTCGGTCCTACTTCCGACCCGTTAACCTTCCTTGTTGCCCTTGCCCACCCGACCCGTATACGTGCTCTTGCTGTGGAGAAGCAGATCACAGTGCAGTGGACCATCTTTCAACGCTCCTCCCCCACGCGTGATGTCAGTAGCTTAACACCCGGGTGCACCAGGGCGTTTATTATGAAAAATAAACATACATGTGTAGGGCTGTCGGCCCTACAGCGTCAGAAAATTTTCGGAACTTGCCGACCAACCGGCACGCAGCCCAGCGGGGTTCGACTCGACAACGGAGGGGGCAAACGAAAAGAAAAATAAAAACAGAAAGACACCATATACAAAAAAATGGGAGGGTTGGGGAAGGGATCACATTGCGCTGGAGGTCATCCTCCGCATCCTTTCCAGGATGCCGGCAAGTTCCATCCGTATATGTTCCAGGTGGGGCCATCGTGCTGCAGTCCTCAGGAAGCGCAGGGAGAAACAGATGGCGTCTCTCTCGTGCCGTCGTTCTTTTGCGAAGTTCCAGGCCGCCACGGTCCCGCGTAGGCAGCAAAGAGCTGCTAGGGATGCGGTCGTCATGTCAGTAGCGGGCCCTTTGCTGCGCAGAGCGAAAGCGGAAAGGCTCCCGACACCCAGCGAGGCCCGAGCCAAGGGAACGCAAGAGTTCCTGTGTGTCTTCCTCCCGGATTTTCTGGAGAGCAGGAGTCCGTGTGCTCCGCGCGCTCTTCTGAAGCGTAGCAGGCGGCGTCCGCAAGGACAATCTTCGGAGGCAAGCAGGACTCGCCTTTCCATCCCACTGCCCCACCTTCCCTCTGAGGGAAGCGAACACATTTCGTGCGGTTGGCGCTAGACACACCAGGTCCTTCCCTACGCAGGAAGACCAAGGCACTTGCGCCCTTGTACCTATGAGAAAGATAATCTTCTACCTGCCTTTTCTGAGGTCGCCATCGTCGCTTGTTATCGCCACTGTTCGCGACACCATGCCTTACTGACTTCCTTATTGCCATCGTCGGCATCGTCTTTGATACAGCCCTCTAGGCCTCACCTTCGTCTTCGGATAGTTTCCAGGTACCCAAAGGATCAAGAACCTCTTCGGAGAACATGGTTCTCAGCACTAAGATGATTCCCATCTGACTCTTCGCGAGTGTGGGAAGTCTCGGTGGGAAGTCTCGTCCAAGAACAAGAACGAACGTCGACATCCCTTGTTTCTTTTTCTTTCATTCGGCGCGGGAGTGAGCAAGGGACGGTACAGAAAGAAACCCGAGGATTTCCTTTCCGAGATTCCCATCCTGGCAGCTCGGAACTTCGAACTCGGAGGAGACGCCTGGAACCTTGGCTTCCCTTAGGAAAGCGCTCTTCCCCAAGCTGCAGGCCGCCACTTCTCCTGAGACCGGTCTTCGAGGAAGACCGATGCCTGATGCACACAGCACCCCGTTAGTAGTAGTCCCCAAGTCCCATACATCCTGTTCTCTCCCACCTTCGGCCCCCCAGGAACGAATTGCAGCAGCACGCTGCCGAGAGCGCACGAGTCCGCCCGCATGCGCTCAGACGGTTTGACAAAGCTGCCACCAGCTCCCGCCCTCCCACGCCCACATGTTCCCATACGCTCACACCTCCCCTTGCGAACGGCTACTGAAGCTCTGACGAAAAGGCTCGTTCATCCCACTCTCCCACCCTGCAATCCCCAGAGCCCCCGTGACACAGACGGTCTCCTTTAAGGCGTGCTTGCGTGAGAGTGTCGTCGTTGTCGCCTTTCTGACAACGCCGCTTTGCCCAAGGAGGCCGAAGACGCCATTCTCATCTTGGATGCTCCACTTTCTCCTTTCCTTCCTCGGAAACCAAGGACGCAGCTTCCCAAGACTGCCAGATGAGAGATCTTGGATGCAAAGGGAATCCGGCAGAAGACGTGACGTTCCTGGTTAGATTTCGAGGTGCCATTTCGTGCCAGCGAACCGGTTACGGTCGGGATTAGAGAAGAGAGCCAAACCTCTGCTTCTGAGTAAACCTCTGCTTCGCTGCCCGCCAAAATCCCGAGCATCATAAAAAATAAACGTACTCTACATAGATTGATATACACTTCTCCAATATACACAGTTATCCATATTTATCAACATACGTATTACTAACAGTGATTACTTGAGCAAATATATTTGTCAAGATTTATAGACATTCATTTTATTAATAAAATGAATAAGTTGTTGATTATATTGTGGATACATGTATTCGAAAAATAGAAAAACCCTCAATGCAATAGAAAACAAGGGACGATTTTCATAAACAACCAGAGCATCTACCAATTGTCAATCGGACTTTCTGTCGCATTTTCATGGCCCTCCTTTTTGGTTGGGGGAAGCGGTTTCCGGGGTCGTGGCATTCGGTCTTGGTCCCCAGGCCAGACTCCAAACTTGACCTAATGGCATGAAAGTCGGTCAGCTCTTATGGACCACCACTCCGTAATCCACATCTCGCTTATTAGCAGCTACAACAACAACACATACTCATACATATATTCATTCATGTACATATTTATATTCATGTACTTATACTATCTGTAAATACTGATGTATATTCATATGCACATATGTATGTTTTTAGAATGCTTAATATATATATCGACCATTTATTAATTATATTAATTAAATATATGTCAATAAATCTGAATAAACATATTTGTTCAAGTAATATTGCTGCTAACAATATGTGTCACGGTAAGAGACATGAAAAAATGTGTTAATAAACATGGATAACCATATTTATTACAAAAAATCGCATATCATTCAATGTAGAATAAGCACATGTGTTTATTTTTCATGATCTTTCGGGATTTCGGCGTCGGGGATCCTGGACCCAGCCTGGTCACGAGTATGCAGCCTCACCTGTCTGTTCTAGAAGGAAGTGCACTGGGAGTATCTCCTCTTTTCTACTTTTCTTTCTGTTCCACCCTTTTTTCCCCTTGATCCCTCTATCTTCTTGATCGCCGGCGTGCTCTTGAGCGAGCCAGGAAACTGAAAAAGCTCTTCCGCTTCCTCTGGGAACGGAAGCCGCAGATCCAGAGGGAACGATCCATCTCCGGAGAGGAAAGTTCAGCCTGCGGCGGTCTGAGTTTTCCCCCCGTTTGCCCGAAATCGCGGAACGGTGGGATGATCATTCTTCGCTGAAGAAAGGGCACCAACGTTGATCGAAAAACTTTCCAAAGTGGATTTTGAGATAGGAAAACGCTAACGCTATCAGGATTGCTGTGCATGGTACCCTCTACTTGAGGATGCTGTTCCTGAGTTCAAGCTGGGCATTCCATAAACGGGCACTTTATGACGAGAGAAAAAGCCCCCCCCCCTCGAAAAAAAAGGGTACAGATTTCCTCTTCCGTTGGTTTGCCCCTCCTTTCTTAGCATGAATGCGATCAAGCAAAAGTGTATGTGACAAGTGCCACATTGGAGCTACTGTGGTGCTGCGGCAGGTGGAGGCTGCAATGCATTAAGTGGTTGATCGATAGCTTTCGTGTCTGCTGCCGTGGCAACAGGATGGACCAGCCCCCAGTTCCGAGGGTATCAGGCGGTTTCGTTCTCCATAGACTTAGCAAATTGAAATCCAGAATATTCTTTCGCCACTCCATGCCCTGACAGAAGACGTAACCATTCGAATCGATGGAGGATACTCTGAAATCTCAACATAGTCCGCAGCTTCGACGCTTTGCTATGCAAACGACCATTGACCAGATTTCGCCACCTCCAAAAAAGGAAAATATTCAAGCTTGACATTTCTGCTCGAATCATCGGGTGGCATAAGAAGGAACTTCATAATAGCGCTCTGGGATTTTTCTTTATTTTTTTGAACTGCTTGCAAATAACTGAATTCGTGTGGATGTTTGTGATTATCGAATTTGAAGCAGTGGCGAGTTGGAAAGTTCTCTTTCCTTCCGAGTTGTCGGCTTAGGTAAAAGCAACTATTGAAATGAGATCGTCGCCAAGGAATCGCCATTCCGCGTGGATGTTCCATTCATCTCTTCCATCCCTACAGTGAGGCTGCAGAGGACAGATCACCGCCTTTACGGTTATCGATAGTGGCCCTTGGGAATCGCAGGGGACAAATGGAGACAACGAAACGATGTCTAAATTTTCTTCGTAGCCATGCCGCCACAAGCAGTCGTGAGAAAGGCAGTTGAAGAGAATCTCCAAGTGGCATTCCCTTCTACTCTACGGAAAACCCTCAACTCCAAACGGAAAGCACCCTTGCGACCCCCACTGCGGCCTCACAGTTTCCACTTGCAGTTTCCTATTGCATGTGTTGTTGGCGCACAAAACGTAGGAAGGAACCGCCTGGAGATGTATTTTTGCATATTTCTAGAAAGTACAGCCTCGGTGCACTGAGGAAAGAGAGTTTCGTGCGCATTCTTCTCCCTCGCCGCATTCGTATTTATGGTCCGCTGCACCGCGAAAGGATTTGCCAACTGTATTTTCTTACGACTCTGAGAAATCACCGAGAAGCACGCATTCTGCTCTGTGCGGTGGCTGCATACTCCCTTCAAACTCTGTTCTCATTTTATGAATATGAATGTATCCATATACCGGAGGAACTCTAAAATTCGTTCCTACGAGATATGGACCATAGGAAAAGAAAAAATAAAAATCCTTTTACCAATGACGAATTATGAGAAACCATATTTGCTTCTTTTCTTAGAATCACAAATATATGGGATCAATAACTGTTTGCTCATAATAGATCCTTAGGCACCCACATGACGCCTATGTACGTGTGTTTCCCATTCCAAAGATGTACGCATCTCTTTATCTCTTTCGGTGGAAAATGAACGATGAATCTCGCGGATCCCATTTGTCTGTGCCTTTGCAAACAAACCTCCTCGATGCTGCAATGGTGGGGAACTGACAAGTAGACGGATAAATAGCCACAGTACTTGTTACCGACGTCTAAACTTGGAGAACAGGATCCAGAGATCGGAAATATTTTGAAAATCACCGCTTATTTATGTCTAGGAGCTAATTGCGCCTTCTGTTTTAATGTTCCTGTTGAATCATCTTCCGCAGGATAACTACGGAGGGCAAAGCAATCTCATGTCGCGGTTCCAAATGAGCTGTTAGCTGATCACAGTCCGCTCTCCAGAACATCTTCTCTGAGGTGAAGACCCAGAATAGATGGCTTGGAAACGGACTCATCCTTCTCATTAAAAATTGAAGTAGAGGATCATGAAATGCACATTTCTTTTCTGAATTTCTCCAAGAAGAAACCTGTGTACTTGCAATCATATGAATGCTCCTGCTGTACGATCCCTACTGCCATTGCTTTACTCTTATTTTCCCTATGCTTTTTGAAGAGTGAGAAGAGTAGGCAACTCGAGAAACTCACGCACTTCTGGCTTTGAGCACCCACGAATGGAAGGCATTCCACTACGTGATACCAATGTGAGTACTCTGAGAGAGGTTGATGAATCGTATCGTACGACAGTCGTGACAGAATTCCGGACCCTTGCTTCGTTTATCGTACAGCACACATACAAACCACTTGCGTTTCTATCAAACGTCTGTGCTGCAAGAGACGCAATTGTTTTGGCACCGCCAACTCCCTCCGAAAGTTCACCATTCGGCAATGTCATGGTGGAAGAAATGCTGTATTAGTATTTATGGCATCCGTGGTCGGTGATCGGCTAGTTTTTGAACACTCTGCATCTCTCCTTCACTGAGAAAGCATCCTTCACCTAGAACCAGCTTTTAAGGATCGAAAAAATGGGCTGGTACGAAGTCTGGTGAGTAAGCAGAGCACGGAAGCACTTCTTCAGTTCGAGACTTCTTCGTTACTCGATAGGAGCTATCTGCTGAAGAGGAAGAGACATAGTGAGCCTCGAAGCCGATCGTGCGGGCTACGAGAATTGCCCCGCAGCAGCGTGGCCGCATCAATGAATCATTGAAAGACGAGCTTTGAGGAAAAGGGTATTCCTGCGACCCAGTGATGTGGACTTGCCAAAGGCCTTCTTGTCGGACAACGAAAGTGCTGTGAATCAGTGAAGGACGGATCGAAAGGCGGTTCCACACTTCAAAGAATACCAATGCAATGTGTCGCAGCACCCCCCAAGTTCAAAGGACAAAGAAAGGAAATGATAGAAGGGAGCAACTATTAGCTATCCGAGTCTTGCCAAACCCTCCAGAAGCTTCAAAGAAAATAAGATCTCAGAACGGTTAAAATAAATGGAAGAACTTGCATTTTTTCAGTATATATAGTGACCCCTGGTGACTCCTCTCCTGACGAAAGCAAACGGACTGGAAAAAAAAAAGTTGAAAACTGGAATCGGTCGGTACAAATCCTGTAAGACTCCAGTGGGAGGTTGAGTGAGTTCCAGCGGAGTGGATGTATGAGCTGTACCATGTGAGGTGACATGTGAGGCATTGTGGTTTGGTCATCACAATCGCGCCTGACTGTGTATTTTGTGTCGGACAGTGCATACCTTAGCTTGATGGGCTAGAAAGTACCGAAAAAGAGACGATGAGTAGGTCGGGAATGCTTAGCGTGGGTACTTGCATGACTAGGATGAGATCAAAGGTTCGCTTTATGTTTTAGGCATTAATGGACACAATAAAATTCGTGTTTACGTGTATCATAATGTAACTGAATTTTCTTCAGGAGGTACATTGAAATTAGTGTCTCTAGTTATTCGTGAATTCCGAAAAAATAAGCATGAAGTTTGTTTTTTCTATGTTCAACTGTATTAAAGCAATTGAAAGCGGACTTCCGGAGTTACTAATTTCATGGTTTTGATTCAGTAATATGTATTTAAAATTATGGGCATGAAACGCAATAGATCACCCAATTGATCACAGGTTGATTCAGTAATGTGCATTTCAATTAGTAAGAACGGTGAAGTGGAAAAAGTGTTTTTGTAATCACATTATGGAGATGAGGGTGCAAATTTCCATAAAATGTTTAGATATCACGGGGAGGATAGAAAGCAACGTGGAAATGGCAAGCAAATTGCTACGGTGCGTGCGCCATGCTTAGAGTAGCATAATTATTAGCCATTTAATTGATAGGATGAATAAAAGGTTTGCAATCGAGAAGACTATCATCTGCGCGACTGCACTTTGAGGTGAAGGTGCATATTCAAAGGAGTATAAAGAAAATATAATGTTACGTTGCATTTGCTGGTAATTGGACGTATATGAAGTACAGCATCTTCCCCCAGGTGTACGAAGAAGAAGGAACCCTCCTATTTAAGCGATAGTTGTGAGGCGATGAGATCTGGAAACGCTCTCTAAGAGTTCACGGGGATTCTAAGTTTCCCATCTCGACACGGAAGATGCAGCTTTGAGATGAGGATCCACAGCGAAGGCCTTTTTTTACAACAGGGCGATCCTGCATCATCGGAACTTCGACTGGAACAAGCCAGATTGGTCTATCACTCTACGGATCACGCAACTTTCTGAAATGGAAGTTCTGAAATTTGAAAAGCACAGGAAACCGTCTTTTCGATGATGACGTGCTGTCAGTGACGCTGAGGAGACGTGTCACGTGCTTTCGTGTCGGTGCAGCGACGAGGAGGAATAAGACAGGACAGTGGATAGGTCCTGTTATTATGCTGAGGTTGACATTGGAGCAAGACTCCATCCAAAGGATGGAGTCTTGCTCAGAGGACCATGAGGCCAATCCTGCTCCCGATTCGTCATGTGTGTCGCTGTTGGGACGACGGAACGATCGAGAAACAGGCATCAGAGGTCATCTCGTTCAGTGGGATCTCCCGTCGAGTCACTTTCTTGTGAAGTACGCACGATTCTTGCCCTCTACGAGAGAGAACACACTTTGTGCGAAGCATCGAGATTATGTGTGGGGTGAACAGTCGCTTGTGAGGAAGGCTTCATACGTTGTGAACAGTGGGAACAAGAGCTGCAAAATGTTTTGCTGGTGGGTTGTTGCTTTCCTTGTGACTTTTCTGAAGGTGAGTTAGAGAGTATGACGTAAGCGAACATTTTCGGGCTCCTGTTTCTATTCAAATAGGGATTCCTTCCTTCCTGAGGAAGCGCTGTTAGCTGCTTAAGAGGATAGGAGTGGGTTTCGAAGTGTCTGCTTGTGATGTATGTAACTTTGGGTTAGAAAGGGGTTCGTTTGTACCGTCCTTATAGGCGATCCTCGATTTCATCGTGACCACTGATATATGTTCCGTGTTGATTTTCTTTAGGAGTCTTTAAAATCGTTTCAATATCCTTGAATGGGTTATCACTGGTTCCTCATTTGTGTTCATATCAAGATGTACGTGCAGTGGACATTAGTAAGAAGAATGAAAGAACCATTTTATAATAGAAAAATATTGAACTAGAGGATGAGAGAAGAATTATTTTAATGAGGACATAGTTAGGAGAAACTGTTCGATAACTGAAGATAAAGCAGAGAGGCCAGTGCTTTTACAAAAAGTGTTTGATTTCCTAAAAATCGAGATTTCATTCTAAGAGGGTTTGTAAGAGAAAACAGAAAGTAGATAAAGGGCATGTCTGGTCTTAAGTTGAAGGTGGTGAAGTAAGGATTAAGAACAATAGTGATAAGATAGAGGAAACCATCTTTGCAGGGAGGGGGTAGTGTTGACAAAATGAAAAAACAGTTTGCCTGACTAATGATACAATCGTAAAGGATCAAGACGAGAGCCAGAACCGCTTCTGGTTTGTATATAATGAATAAGGGAATTACGTTTAAGCAAAAAATCGTCCGATCAAAAGTGGTTTGGTAGAACATTTCAGTATGTATGCAGGAAGAAGGTTGGCATAAGAAAAAAAAAAAAAAAGGATTCTTGGAAGTAGTGTGAAAAATGGGCGCAGTTGGATGATGTTCGCTTGGTTCTCCTCCTGAAGAACCTCCTGTGGTGGTAACGGTTCGGTCCCCGCATCCCAGAACGATGAAACTTCTCCCTATTTTCGCGTCTGCTCATCCTCGCTCTGGAGGACAGTTTCCGACTGTGCTGGTGGCATCGAAGTTTTTCCCTCATTCGCGAGACTTAAGAGCTTTCAAAGACGATCCATTCTGTCTACTTTGAAGAGAAGCACAGAGCACACTTCTTGCGTCTTCCGAGCCACGAAAAACAAGAGTATTTGACGTCACAGCATTTGACGGCAGAACAGGGCAGCGAGTCTCATGCCTCGGCTGCAAACACTTTCCCGATGAACGGCGCACGAGACCCTTCGGTAATTTTTAGAAGCAAACACTCGAATGCACCGTGGACTGCGATCTTTTTGAGAACTCTGTTACGATCCTCGTGATCCAAATTCTCGTTCAAGTGAAACTCCGCGATTGTTCTCTTCATCCTTCCCTTCCCCCCCATCTCCTCTCATCCATTTTCCCCCTGTTATTCCTCCTTCGATGTCTCTATTTCTTTCCAAGACTCTTCCTGAGCATCCTCTGCATTCCATGACCAGAAGCCAACCCATGCCTCCTTAATCATCTGCATTCTCCGAGACCAACTCCTTCTCTCCTGAGGACAGAAGCTGCAAGTACGCTTTCATCCGGACGGAGAAAAATCGGGGATGAACGTCATCGCTCCCTCTCTGTTTGGAGAAACTCACAACGATGAGGAGGCCTGTTCGCTGGTCGGTAAGGCGTCTTCGAGGAAAGGGAGCATGTTGTTAGCCCTCCGATTCGTGGCAGTTCGGGGGAGAGAGAATGGTTTCGACGAATTCCCACTTCTCCATTTGTATTCTCTCTTCCCCCATCTTGACACACGCCAAAACTGGTGTAAGCACTGTTTCGCCTTGGAGCTGTCCTCGAATTCCAACTTACAGCATGCCGACGATTCACGGCACGATCCCCGGGCTTCAGCTCATCCCTCTCCTTCCCCAGGATGAAACCTGCAAGGGAATTCTTGGGATCCGAGCGGCCCCTGGCGACACTTTTGGATTGCTGCCTCTTCCCTCTTAGTCCCATAGACTGGCCTAAAAAATTCGAGGAAAGCAACCGCGAGCACGGGCTAACTTGATCAGATTCGCCCTCTCTGACGAGCGAAGTCAGTGTGACCGTTCGGTCAGTCTGAACCTCTCAAGTGAAACCATCGCAGCTGCGAAATCTGCTGGCACACGATAGGGATGTTCCTGGAGCGAAAGAGGAAAGCGAAAAGAGTCGCCGAGTCCAGCGAACGTGGTTTCTTCTGAGGTGTGACGGAAGAAAGGCTTGCCCTGATGAACTCCAGATAACACCAGAAAGCTGTAGCGAGTACTCTGACCGACGATTCCGGCTGAGGCACGCGAACGTCAGTGTACGCAGCTGAAAAGATCCATTCTCAAGGGAGGAACCCATTTTCGGTGTGTTTCAAATTTAGGGTGCTCAGATAGGCTTCTGCACCGAGGATTTCCTGTCAAGGATCCTTCTTCCACCTAGGTTCTGTTCTTTCGCTTGCGCTGGCTTTCTCTGAGATCACATTCCTTCTGAACTGATGGAGAAAGTCATCCGAGGTGCGTGAGCATGCTTCCATATGTGTTTCATTTACAGATTTTATAAGCTGATTATGCCAATCATGATGCTGGGTTCTTCAACTGAAGGTCAGTGAGAGCGCTGAAATCTTCACTAGAAAGCAGGTTCCGAATTTCAGCAAGAATACTGTGATCTTCAACTCAGTTATTCTCAACTCCACAACTTGAAAAAAGACACAAACACTCTTTTTGCATTTCTTTGCAAGACACTGGCTACTGACTGGGATGAAGACTCGCATGGTGTCTACCCAATTCTGGCTTTCAAGTTTTGCTCTGCCTGTAGCACGCAGGCAGTGTCATTATGGTAAGCACATTTCGTATTCAGTTTACTAGCTGAGACTGTAGTGTCAGTCAGATTTGGGCAGAAGCTGACACTGTCTTATATGGAAGAGGATTTCCATTTTAATATGCTTCATTTAAACTGTTGTGAGATCAATCTTGCTAGAGAAACTTCTCCTTTGTTAGAAGACCGGAATTTTAATCAAAAGTCACCTGAATTAATAAAACACTTTCCAAGTGAAGCCCTTTTCTTGTCTCTTTCTGAACATGGTTGATTGTGAGCAAGCAAATGGTAGGTTCTAGAAGTAAAGCAGAGGTCTGCAAAGTTTGCATGCCAAGTATGGTTAATTTACAGATCACTTCTAATCTTCATTCCAGATCCTGAAAGAAGTTTCCTTGTGACAGAGATGCCAAAGGATATACTCTGATTTCAGCTGCCTAATTCAGTTACAGACCTCACCTCAAACACAGCCACATTGATTTTCATTACATCAAATATCAAAATCAAATACATCAAAACAGCAAAAAATCTATAAATGGCACAAAGCTTACTGAAGGAAAGTACCTCAACAATTTCTCTAAGATGGACTCTTTAATAGTTTTGACCAGTAGCAGCTCTAGTATGTTCAAAAGCTGGTACTGTTTTCTATCCAAATGAAAATTGTTACTATACCAGAGGGACCTCCAGAGAATCTCCTGCTTTTAAGCATCATCATACATAAATAACTCTTGCAGAAAACTCTGCAACTGCTACTAGGATACTGATGTCATAATTCCTCTAATTCCTCTTCACCTGTTTGGAGACTCATTCGTTTTGAATTTTGATGCCAATTATTGTTTGAAAGTTGACGAAATTGTTTAGAATTTCTCAAGAGACCTAACCCATAACACTCAATGCCATAATTTTTTATGCTTTCACATTTTCTGATTGGTTATTGACACATGTATCCGCAAGGACTAGTGTCATAGGGTTTTCGTACTCAGAACATCAGCATGCTTGAAGTTTTACCCCTATTTATTTTTTCTCCTTTCCTTACTTACAGAGCCATCTAGAAATTCCCAACACTTTCAAATACTGGTTTATGGATTGATATTTTTCCAGATGAGTTGTTTTCCTGCAGTGAAGCCAGTCTTCAAACTCTCACGACCAGTATGAGAGCTAGGAAACTTGTTCCACTCAAGTTTTGCAGAAAACATGAATGTGATTAGGGCACTTCCCTACACGAGCTGGAAGAACTTGAACAAAAAAGATGGAAGCAGGCAGTTTTGTTTTGAAAGTTGGGAACCTGCGTGTACCCGCGTAAGCGTAACTCCGTAACACTGCTTACGTCATATTCACGTGATGAGTAGGAAGAGTCCTTATTGGTGGATGTAGCTGACTTGAATTTGATTTCAGTTTGTGTTTTTTTTTTTTCGTGAAAACGTGAAATGATAATGTTGCTCTGTTTGTTTATAGATTATGCGAAGTTTGACATGCGAATGCCATCTCTAATGCAACTGGATGAACTTTACGTAGTTAATGCCTCAGTTCGTTACCTTTAAACGTGTATTGTATATTGATTTCAGATTTATAAATATGCCGAGGTGAACTCCAACGATAGTTTTCCCATTTTCGAAATCATGTTGCATTAAATTCCGAATAGCCATGTCCAAGTCAGCTGTGGTAATAGACCCAGAATATTTCTGGAGGATGTTCAAAACGTAAGTGCCTTTCACGTATTTTAACGGGAAAACGAATACCGTACGTGGTAACACCGTACGTGCCCGTGCACTCAGGCTTCCCAGGGCTGCTCCTCGAATTTCGAAACCTTATTTACTGTAACGCTTGCACCCCCCGTAGAATTTGGCTCGGTCCGTGGGACGACTTCTCGAAGAGAGAGCGCTGGAAAAATCACTTTGCTATCTTATCGGTGTGTTTGGTTGTTTTCTCTCGAAGCACATGTCAGCCTGCGATTCTGAAGTCTCAGTAGGTAGCAATAGGCTTTGTGCATGTTGACATAAGGGAGGAAGCATTTCTCGGAAACTCGAAGACTTGAACAAGCTCGTGCATCATCTTCCCGTGTACTCTTCGCTGTCGCCCTTTTTTCTCCCTCTCTGTAGTTGCATTTGTTTCGTACATCGATGCAGTTGTCCAGCAAGTCTTTTGAGCCGGACGAATGAACGAAATAGGTGCCCGTTTCAGGCCCGATGCCTACGAAACAGCGTAGGCACCTTTCGAAATCCCTCTCCGTACATTGGGGCAGAGCACCTACCCGCATCGTTTCTTCGTGGGCAATGGTCCCTTTTTTAAAAAACAAAACAATTTGGATAGACAGAAGCAGCTGTTATTCGTCTGCATGAAGAAACGCTGCTTTCGAGTGATGGCTGCTTCCATTCATCCAAGTGTTGTTCTTATGTTGCATGGATCAAAACTGCGCCTATTTATCTACATTGTGTTATGGGATATCGCATAAACAAGAGGATGCATCCCGTTTTTCCTTCTTCGAAGGGGAGAAGAGCGGTCCCCTTGAGTTTTAACTCTTCCCTGTTTCGTGTTTAAAAGGTAAACCGAAGGAAAGTGGGAGGGGGTGGTGGTGGTGGAAGGGTTTAAGGAATTTCGTGGTTTGGGATCTCCCCGAGTTTCGACCGTGGACCGAAATCCCACAGCGCGTCTCTGCGATGTCTCTCTCGTGTTTGTGTTGCAGCAGGGATGGTTCGTCATGGGAAGCCCCGTGGCCTCTCAGCTCCTCTCTAATCAGTCACCGTACAAAGGCTGATAAAGAGGAAATGCGACGTTTTTATTTTGCGATATTAAAAATTGATATCTTTGCGTGTTGGCGCTGTTATCGTGCAATCATCGTGCAGTCCGATTTGTTTGCCCCCCCTCCCCCGTCGTTCCATTCCGAGTATTTGCGTACGTCCTGAACGGACAGCTTCCACTCCGTTATGTAGTGTACGCGGCGAGTAAATAGGGGAGAGGAAGCGAGCGCCAGCGGTGCGAGGCGCGTTTCAGGGGGTCGGAACGGAAGCCCATGGGGTGCGTGCGTACCCCACTCCTCCGGTGGAACCTTCGGCTGCCATGGCAGCGCGCCAGCCAGCCGTCGGTGACGGATCCGTTCGGCCCACCTCCGGAAACCCTCCATCGGCCTTCGTCAGACCGCCGACATTGCTGTTTGATGCGTTTTTTTTTCTTCTGCTCAGATTCAGACATCAAAGTCGGGAACGGACGTTGGTTTGACATTGATCAGAGTTTAACATGTGCTTTGATGTTCCCTTCGTGAGACCTTGGCAACGAAAACGAGTGCGCGTGCGTGCGTTCCGATATATTGAAATTTTATTAGACGTTCGCCCAACGAGTGGGCCCTCTTTTATTTGCGTTTTTTTTTTTTTTTTTTTTTTTTTTCGATCCATTCGGTGACCTCTGTGCTGCCGATCATCTGACGAGGATGCGTTCCAGGGATTCGTTGTTGTCCTTTTCTTTGGCTGCCAATCCCCAATTATTTAATGAGTCTGTGACCTTTTTCTTCTCCCCAAAAAAAGTTTTCAGGTGTCGGCCATACACTTTGCGAAGGTTTTCCTTTCACTTTCAAGGAAATCCACGAGCTGCGATAGAAAGAATAAACGATGACTGAGCATTACGATCCAACGTGGATAGCATCCGTGTGATTCCTCGGGCAAAAAATTGCCGCATCGGAAACCTCGCAGCAGCCGTAAAACGCTGCGCAGCCGTAAGACGACCGAATCCGAACGTCGGAGAATCGAGGGAAAAGCAAAGGCGGATATTTGTTCCCGGAACGCAGTGGAGCCTTCTCCTGGAGTGACCTCTAACCCGGAAATCCAAGTCTCCGTGCGGACCTCAGGCTTGAAAGTTGCCGGAGGGTGCAAGAATGCAAGGGATTATGGGCGAATCGAAAGTTTTGAACTTGACCGTTGGCGAGGACAGGGCAAGGATACCGCGGAGCTGCGTGTGCATTCGCGATCGCATCAGAGTAGAGATGTTCGGGATAGCTAAGCGGTTTTGCTGAACCGCTGTTTCCATGGCGACGTCAGTCGGAGGCATCCGCGGGAACGCCGCGGTCAACATCCCGATGATGTGTAGAGAAAAGAAATTACAGCAATCAACCCGAAGCTGATGATGGCGCGTGGCCGTTGCGGTATTCGGTGCTCCTGCAGATGAAAAGGACAGTTTTCGGCGTGCTTAAATGACACGGCAGAGAACCAGCTCTGCGATCGCGAGTGACCAGGATGGACCAGTGCTTCGGCGAGAACTAAAGATCGCATCGTCGACATCGCTGAGCAGCGCATTGGACTGCTCATTTGCATGGGATCGTACACTGCAGGGAGGGTTTCCTTCAGGTGAGGGAAGACGATGATGGATGTGGCTCGGGATGTAGTCGTGTCAAAACGAAGGATCACAATAAGTTTGACGAACATTTTTGGAATTTTGCAAACTTCAGCCGTGAACACCGTGCACTGACAGAACGAACGACGTGACGACGAAAGACCAAAGACGTGAGGGTCAGTTGTCGAGGGATGTTGTAACTGGGAAGAATTCTATGGGGAATCACCAAAATAATCAAAAGGGATATTTTGAAACGCAGTCATTTTTAATAATCCAAGACTCTCGAAAGTCGATGCGAAAGGCCGCAGACTCCTGTCGAAGAAAATCAGGAGTGGGGAGTTCCCCCTCCGGTGTGCAACGGAGAGCGGACCCCCCTGTTGGGGGTCCCTCCGAGTCATCGCCTCTTCACGGAGTGTGCTCAAGGAAGCAAGCGGGAAGCTGCAGCGCCCCTGCTTGAGTTTCGGAAGCGTCCCTTCGGGGTTCTCTTCAGAGGAGCGGTTCCCTTGCGGGTTCCCTCCGGAGAAGAAATTCCCGCAGGCGGATCCTTTCCGGGTTCCCTTCGGAGAAGTTGAAATGGAGAAGATCACCCCCCTCCCAGGGAGTGTCCCTCCGGAGAGAATGAGGAAGGAGATTCCCTTCGGGGTTCTCCTTCGGAGACAAACAGGGTGGGAGGTGCGATCCCCCCCCGTCCGGGGGGGGGATCCCTCCCCAAGCGTGAGAGGAACGGACTCCCCAGCCCTTCCTGGATTCATAGGGCGGACCCCATCCCGGGGTGCCCCCTATCCTGAAGAATGACACGATCCCCTGCGGGTTGCCGCGGGCAGACAGTCATGGAAACAAAAGGAAATCAGTTTATCGGCAAGGTCGAATACAAACACGGCCTCTCCAGAAGGGGAATGTGTATGTAAGCTCCATGGTTGTGTGATGCAAGCAGATCGATTGCGGGAAATTGTCTCAGCTTGTCTCAGGATTGCAACTGCAGCCGGAAACCTGGAAATTCCTCTCCCGGGGAAGAGGTCGGGGCCCGGAAGGGACCGTGGCGCGCCGAACGGAAGCCGTCGAAATGGGAGGAGGCCGCTGGGCGAATTCGCAGAAACCGGAGACGGGAAACGGATTCTGCCAGGTCACAGACTCTGGGACCAAAAGTTGTGGTTATGCCACGATCGGCCTCAGTAGTTTGAGGAAATGAATGCTTTTTTCAGGCAGGAAGTTGATTCGAGATGTGCGAAAGTGCAATTGGGATGGGGAGGATCAAGCAGAAACTCCGGCTTGTTTTGGGGGGAGAGCTTCGAGTTAGTTTTTCTTCTGAAGATCCTTCAGGTAACCTCAGCCTCAATAGGTGTTGTTGTTGTTGTTGTTGTGGAATGCGAGAGCATTCAGCTTCTTGATTTGGTTATTTACACGTTTCCTATATAGGTACTAGTAGGAATATCTTTTACGCCATACATTACCTTGCACCAGCCGTTCAGCTTGCAGAGCGTACTTGTGCAACACGTGGGCCGAGGTATTCTATTTTTCTGGCTGTCGGAGTTCCTCTTTCTTCTTGACTGCAGCTTTCTTACCTGAAAGCTCACCCTCGGTAGCTTTCCCCGTAAATAAAACGATCTTACTCGTTTTTTGTCGCGCCGTAATTCGCATTGGGAAAGCGCCGCCGTCCCTGGAAACAAATACAGTCGAAGTTTAAGTTTATTAGTTCCAGAAGAAAGGCCTGTCGAATTAGAGCTGGTTAACATCCTTGCAAAAAAAAAAAAAAAAAAAATTGCCTCTTTGAAAGACGCATTGATTTTTTCGAGAAGAAATTCCTTTGTAAACAAACTCTCATTTGATCTCCGAACTGCGTGTGCTTAAGAGCTGCCTGGAATGCATGCGGCAATTTCTCTTCCGCCTCGGAAAAGGGCTGGCGGAAAGGAAGGTGAAGAGACTGAGGAAGAAATTGGATGTCTGCAGAGTGGCTGGAGAACTGGACCGAAAGAGACATTGGAAGGGGGCGGCAGCAGCATTCGCGATTGGATTGTACGAATAGTAATTGCGGCAGCATTCTCGTTCACGAATGCACCTTCCTCTTCCGTTCTTCGTGATCCCCCCCCCCCCTTCCTTGAAATTACGGCCTCGCCCACGGAAGAAAGCGGACCCACGAGTGCTAAACTCGCACCAGTGACCTCACCGCGTGAGTTTGTTCCACGTGACGCGCGCTCATTACAGCTGGATGGGTGCGTTCGAATGCATGCTCTCAGCTAAGAATTTAAGCAGAATTTCTCTTAGGATAGATAAGGATGGCAACGGACTCATCACAGTCGATGAATTGCAAAATGCTTTGACAAATGGCACATTAGCTCCGTTCAGTTCCGAGACAGCCCGCCTCATAATAGGTATTAAATTGTGGTCTTGCGCTGTTCTGACAGTAAAAATGCATCCCTAACAAAGGTTTATTTGACAGAACGAATGTTGGTGGAGTTACATTCGAGGATTTCATGCCCATGGTGAGGTACATCCACGACTGGCAGCAGTGCTTCTTCTTCTTCGACAAAGATAACTCCGGTTCCATAGAAGCCAGCGAGCTTAATGCTGCACTGACTCACTTCGGATATCGCCTGTCCAAGCAGTTGCAGAATCTGATGTTTCGCAGATTCGATGTCACTGGGAGAAATGCAATTCTATTTGATAATTTCATACAGTGCTGCGTCACATTACATGTGAGTGGAGGCGGTTCCCCCTCTATTCCACATTCTTCTTCTTTTCCTCTAGACGCTCACGTCGTTCTTCCGCTCATGTGATTTGGATCAAGATGGAGTCATCACCATCTCCTACGAGCAATTCTTAGGTCTGTTTCTGAATTCCCGCATCCGACTTTACTGATCGTTTCGTGGAAACAAAACTACGATGGGCAAAACGTCCGCCTATTCTGTCGACGAGTCGGCCGTACCGTCTTGGTGCGTTTGGTAACATTTGCGGCATCCGTTTACTCAGACTATCAGCAAAATACACCTTCAGAGAGCTTTCCAAAGTTTTTATAAGTCGTTTGTAAATCACTGCAGAAACTTTTGCACACGGATGAAGGGAATTTTCAGTCACACGCTTGAGACCTTATTGGTAAAAATCACTGAAGGGGACGCAATAAACGGATGGGATCCAAACAAATGTCCCGGAAAAACGTTCTTTTGTACTGAAAGCAAGAAAGAGAGATTAAAGAAGGCTCGAGTGAGACTGAAACAAACATTGCCTCTTCGTGAAGATGCACTCACAATTCAGGTGTATCGGTTTTGTCGAATTGGCAAAACTCCACAAATCGAATCGGAACGTCTTGAACGTCTTGAACTCCAGAAGCAGTGAAATACTTTGTAGACGGGGGGGGTTGCCACCCGGGTACGCCCGGGGCGTGTAGACGGGGGGGGGGGAATATTTTACGCCGTGCCTGTTCCCCGAGCATCCTCCTGTAGTCTCTTGCGGTCTCGGAAATACAGAAGAGTATTATTCCCTGAGAATAGGCGCACAAGAAATAAGGCTAAAACTTGAAGACCATAACGACATGTCAGATTTGCTTTGTGATATTATAGGAAAAGGGAAAGAATGGGCAAAACCAGATGAAACCATGCAAATTTCGAGGCAATCGAAGGGTTCATCGAGGCATTGAAAATCAACCTTTCATGCACACAACAAAAATGGACGAACTCCTCTATGGGTTGCAATTCAGAGCGGCACGTTCCGCATCGGTGTTTAACACTTCTCGTGTGTCCAGAAGTCGAGGTCATCACTCGGCCTCTGAGCATTACCATGCGCTGCACTTCCGCGTCGCAGCACAATGATGTCATTGGGATTGATGGCCTGAGCAACGTATGAAATCACATGGGAACACGCACATTTGCGGCCTTTGAAGGGAGCACCGTGCAAAAGTATGCGAAAACGGTGCCTTTGTTTTTTAAAAAATGACCGTCATTCGGAAGGAACTTTCTTGTTTGATTACTCTGATGCAAAGGATGTCCTTGCGTAGGTTGGTGAGTTGGACTTTGTCCTCTGGAGTCGTCGCTCACGTTGCAGTTGGTCAGCTAAAGCAAAAATCAAGGTTGCATTCATATTGCACACCTTACGTGTGCACACGTTTTGCATACACGCTCGTATTATATTGTGGAACGTATTTTTGATAGAACCAAAGTATTGTTTGTCCTCTCATTAATTAGGTATGTAATTCCAAAACAAAAGACACATATCTTTTATTTTGGATAGCTTCAAGATCATTCCTTCCTTCATTTGGAAGGGATAGAGATGAACCTGAGCTGTCCATCTCGAGTCCATTTACGGACCAGAGCGTATTAAGGATAGCTTTCTGTCCTTGCTTTGGGACACACTGTTGTGTACCTTACAGTCTTTCACTGTATGCTGGACGGGAAAAGGCTCGACTTCATCGCCCACGTTGCTACACGACCACCGTAATTTTCTTTCCCTTCTGGGTGAGACTTGGAGGCGCACGTTGCTGAGTCGATGCCAGAGCAACTTCTGAGCACTGCTTGGTCGCAAGTGGAGCAGAGGTCATCATGTTGCTCATCATCCAGCTTCCTCGTTCAAGGTGATTGCACCATGTGAATCCGGACTTCAGCTTTCAACTGGATTTCAACCGACTGCGAAAATGAGCGAATTTATGTTCTTTCTTGCGAAAAAAAAAAAAAAATCATTATCAGAAGTCCTGATTCATCGGTGAGAACTGGTCAAATCGCAAGATATCAGATATAAGAAAACGGTGGAAACATTATGCATTCAACTCAATCCAACAAGCAATTGGCAAGATACGTATTATCATTATTGGGATGTAGGATGGTGTCACTTCATGAAAATGCAATGCACAAGAGTTTCAAAAAAACAGGTTAACTGGAACAAACTGTCAGTCTTTCGTGTTCCCGTGTTTTTTTTTTTTTTCTTACTAAGGAAATATAGATTCCAGGAATACTATCCATAGGAATGAAACTTCATGTGAGCACCAAATTCAAGATGGCATATGCTCCAATTTGATATTAATACTTGTGATCAACATTATCTTGAGATTTCTGAGTAATCCATTAATAATTCTCACAGCAAACTAGAAGTGCATTTCAAATGTGAAACTCTATATCTTTATTTGGGATGTATTATCCTGTAATCAACTCTTGAAGCTTGCAAAGATTACACAATTTTCTCACAAACAAACTGCATTTCTGACACTGGTTTTTTTTTGCAATTTTAGGAGACCCTTTTGCGTCATAAATATCACTTATATAACCCCAAAAGACTCGATTCCTTCTGCAGCACATAGTCTAAATGCACCAAAGTGCAAAGGTGCACTTTTGATGGTTTAGCATGGAAATGGGCTGCAACAATTTTCTTGGAAATTTCTCTTCAAATATACCAAAAACAGCACCAAATACAATAAAAACTACCATAAATGACTGACTACATCCTACTTAGAAAACTGAAAAAAGTTATTCTATTTTTAAACATTGTATTTCAGAATAAATGACTTATTGGAAAAGTACATAGCACAGTTCTTTGGCATGCTTTGTAAATGCAAGTTTGGTAATCTGATTGCAGGCCCTGGAACTATGGATTTAAATCACTTCACAAATTAGGAATTACTGACCTAATGTTTAGTTTGTTGAGAATGTATACTATCCATGATGATACCACTAAAAACTAGAAATGCTCCTACCCACTGTTGTTTTGTAAGGACGTTGCCAAACAACAGTACAGAAGCAAGAACTGTGAAAAACTTGCGCGTAGTAGTCAAAATCGAGCATAAGAGTGGTCCAAACTCAGCCACAGATATGAAAATAAAATACTAAAACGGAATGGTGAACCATAGTCAAAAAGGACATTCACCTGTCCTAGAGCATTGGTGATACAAAATACAAAAACATCGAACAAAAGTAGAGGATACTTCTGGACAAACTGAAAAAAATGCATCATTTCACCAGTGGCCAATGATGCTGTGGCCTGATAGTTAATTTCCACTCCTTGTTGGTCTCTAACCTGTTCCAGCATACAGCAAACCCCACAAATTCATAGCAAGCATCATAGGTGCTGAGCGAGTGCTGAATTTAGCTCTCATACGTTCCTGTATTGCTGCTGTAAATCCATCCAGTATCAAAGACAACACCTAAGCAGAATTACACACAAGATTCGGATTCTTCTCTTACCAACAATAGTTCACCTAGACCAACATGTTCAGCTCCTGAACCACCTTCTTGAAACAGGAATATGCAAACCCCTGTTACAATCATTATCACAAACAAGTATTTGTAGACTGAGTAATGACGCCGACCCAGAATTACTGAAAGCAGCAGTACAGGAATTGGTTTGCAGGATTTTCCGATAACTTGAGATGGATATGTGACCCACTGTAGGGCCTTATTGCTGCTGGCCATTGCAGCCATGTACGTAAATGAACAAATGGCATAGTAAGTATGCCCTGTTGCATCTTTAACTGATGATTTGTTTAGTCGAATTACTGGAAAAAGAAAAATAAGTACAAGAAATATTTTAAAATTCAATCACAAATAATGTAATATAATTACCTAATTTGGCATAAATTGAATTTGTTAAGCACTGCATACATACCAAAGCAAGTGCAAAGGTAAATCTTTCTTCTTGGTTTCCATATTTTCCCCTGGTGCTGCAATAAATGAATGTTACAGTAATATTCGGCAATCAGCCAAATAACATAGGAAGTTCACATAGTTAGAAAGCCTTCTCTGCATCAGTCATGCTCATTTCTTATTACAAATATTGTCATTATGATTGTCACAACCACATACGACAGGAAGATTTGAGAATAGTAACTCATTCAGGGGTCAAGTGACAACAAAGCAACCAGTGTTCGAGTACATTCAGCAATCTTACATTTTTTCCTGTAAAATGCCATAAAAGAAATAACAAATGAAGATTCCGGCAGCGCAGAAAATGACTCTTGTGGCTTTGTTCATTGTTTCCTAGCAGCTCTTTTCCTTACGAAGCCGTACGATATTCGGCGACTACCGAATCACTAAATCTACTCGGTTGCTCGTTAATTTCCACATTGCTGATGTGTTATACACCTCAGCCGGCACGGTGCCAACCAGCTTTGTTATCATTACGTAACGGTATCCCTGCGAAAGTGTACGCACGCCTTACACGTGTTGTCTAAAATAGCCGAAAGCATGGGTATCAAGGGCTGTTTGCATATTTCCAAGATTTCCAGTTCCACTTTGGTGCAGTGGTGCATTTTCGTACACAACTTCTAGTAGCCGGACGATTTTCCTTATTCCTACTTTTCCTTCATCAGAAAAATTAGCTGATTCCCATCAGGATGGGGAAAGAAACATTCCTCAACGAAGAACGTGGTAAATTAAATTAAGGCCACTTTTCCAGAGATCATTTCCTATGAAAATCCGGACCGCTGCAGTCACCTGGTAAATTGAATTTGTTGTTTTTTCTCGTTCTCTCCCCTTCATTCAGAGGTTGCCTTGAGGATAGTTGCAACGTGGGAGCCAAATTTTAAGGGGAAAAATTGCAGTTCAGTTAAATTAATCGGCAATAAATTCATGATACACATTTTTGCCTCTTTGGTTTCACAGTGTATCTTTGTTTTCCCCAGTGAATCAAAGAACTTTACAGACTAACAAACTTCCCTTGGGTTTGCAAAACGGATTCTTCAAGACAGAACTTTAGATCTCTTCATATAGGAACTGGTTAAACGGTCCTCACGAAATGGAACATTCAGTGCCTAAGTGTAAAGCTACCAGGAAGCCAGAAAATCACACAACAGGAATTGTGAGTGTGGACCGACTAAAAAACACAACAGCTCAAACCGCAGTGTTGAACTGAAAGGAAACCGGTTTTCGAAAATTTAGGAGTAATATATTACAAAATTACTCAGATCCTAAGTATGTGTATTTATACAATTCGGTCTTTTAAAAAGTTGGAGGTTCTAGTAGAAAAAGAGTTTCCCCTATAATAGGTTCCAGTCTCTGCAGTCTAAGTGAAAAATTCCTTGATTTCTTTATGATAGTTATATACTGATTTTACAAAGATGTTATTATCTCAAATGAATAGAAACACTTGGTTCATCTACTGCTGTATACGTCGTTTTAGTTTTTGTATGCATAGCAAATTTAAAGGATAGAAATTTCGGAACTAAGCGGTGAAAAACGCTTGAAGCATCTCAATAAGATAGGTCTCATAAATAAACAATATCTCCTTGGATAGATGTACGAGAAAATTGCCATTATTTCCAAAAGGTTGCCAAAATCAACATCCTACTAAATATAGTTTTGTCATGAATCAGAAACTACGGAGTTCTCGAAACATGAGAGTGAAAGCAGAATACACTTAGCACAATACAATAGCGATGCAGGAACACAAAAGAATTCATTGCTAGCAATGATTACCAATAGTTGATCATCACTCCCTAATTACTTCAAATCCCAAAATGTGATTACAGATAGATACTGATACTGGCATTCTGAAGTTTGTCCTATGCTGACTGCTATCCTTGCCATCATTGCACGCATCTGGTACAAAAAAAGAAATTGGAATAAAAAGATAAACTGTGATGAAAAGAGTCATTGCTTCGAGCGTTATTCAGTGAAGAGTTTTTTTCAAAGAATAGTCTTGTCTCTACGTTCAGATTCTGAGGAATATTGAAGTTACATTTTCCCTTGTCGCTCATCAAACGCGAGGAGACCATGTTTCAATGCCGTTATTTATCTTGCTCCAGTAAAGCGTCGTGGATAACTTTTGGCTGGTAGTCCCCGATGACTATGGTGCGGATAGTGGCCGTTTGCTTACTGATGGAGAGAAGCTGTATGCTGCATAGGAAGAACGCAAGCGCTGTTTTCCTGATGTTGTTTTACAGAGCAATCATTGTGGATTACATGTCCCTGAAACTAAGGAGCTAGAATGGGTGAGAGAAGAGCATAAATAATCTTATGAACGCAAAGCTGGAAGTAGAGAAATTTTGCTTTACAGACGATGCTTAAAGAAGGATTAAGCTATCCTTCATCCTCAGCAGTCAGCTCTCCTATACCATCATGGTGATCATCAAGATCACCATGATGGTCCCAAGTACATCAAGATGTACTTGGGAGAATTTCAAGAGGCTAGGATCGTGTTAGAGGAATGAGATTAGGAGAAGAAAAAAAAAAAGGGCGCGTTCTTTGAATTGGCTCATTGAAGCCCCAGCTTTTTCCTTCCTCCTTTCCCCTGATTTCTTTTTTATGTATGTGACTCCGTCGTTGTCGGCTGCTGAAGCTCCAGCGATCCAGGAAAACCTCTTTCGCAGTTGCGTACCGCCATTTTCCTCGAAATGAAATCTGTCTGCGTTTTTGAGTAACCTCTCCGAAGGACTCGCGGTGATTTTTTTTTTTTTTTTTCGTTTACTGCTGACCAATCCAGAGAGAGAGTAGGAAAGGAAAGGAGACGGGAGAAGGTCAGTCCCTCTGCCGCCGTACGGATCTTCTCGCTACGCAGATTAGACGTCTCTTTCTCTCCTTAGCGACTTTGCTGCATGTCTGGCTCTCATGCTCGTTTCAGTCGTGGAACCCTGGAAAGATCTGCACGGGAGAGAGAGTGAAGAGAAAGCCACGCACGCGCGGATACTCACAGATGCGAAAAGACAAGGAGCTGTTGAGGAGACAGTCTCGTTCCTGGTCGGCCGCTGTAATTCTCAAACATTATCTCATTCCATTGGAATTTCCTTGCGGAATGGAAATGCCAGTTTCAGTGGTCGGAAAACCTTCCCACATCTCCTTCGCTACGAAGGATCCACCAAGAGGTGTGTTTTCTCTCTTCTAAGTTGAGAGGGAGAAGGAAGTCCTCCTCTTTCTGGACGAAAGGCAGAAATTCTTTTAATTTCTTCCTTTTTCCTGTTCTTAAGGGGATGAAGGGAAGGAATGAGGAAGTCTGATGAGGGATGCTACTACCCACGTCTCTAAAAAGGCGTCGGTTCCCTCCCTTGGAGAGAGGCTACCAAGGTCAGCAGTAACCGGTCGCATCTCAAAATACAGATGCCGTCTTCGAGAGAGGGGCAGCTACGGGGGTTTTGCTGTTCTTCTCTCGCAGTCCGCCTCTGCACCGAAACCCGAAGGTCGAACCAAGCTCCTCCCGACCTGACCAGGCCTCTCTCAGCCCCGAAGCTGCGGCGGAGACGATGATGGCTGCATTCTAGAAAAAGCCATGCAGTTGCGTGTGTACCATGTCTGCCTGCTTGCTGCCGCCGTTCTCACGTGTCCCAGAGGAGGAGAGTCGCAGAGTGAGTCCTCCACCTACGGTCCGATCCCGGTAGCGTGCGCGCAGGGGAGGGAAGGGATGGAGGGCAGAGAGACCGAGCAAAAACTCCTAGGGAGGACCCTTCCCTTCCTTCTTCTTGCTCACTCCCTTCCTCTTTCGCTACCGATCGTGTTCCGCGCAGCTCCTCCTAGGGGATCCGTGCGCTCCGCGCGCTCCAGCCAGCAGCATCCTTGAAAGCCAGCGCACAGCACCTCGTAGGCAAGGAAGGAACCGAGAGCGATATGGGGAGCATCGAAGAGGAGGGGAAGCAGGAAAGAAGGGAAAGCCTCGCTAGAGCCACGCTAGTGCTGTCCTTCTCCCACTTGGCCTCCTTCTGGAATTTCCTTTCTCAGGACGGTTTCACACTGATCATCGAGGCTAGCGCCTTCCTCCGCGAGCGACTCTGTCCTCCCGAACGCTGGTTGCGTGCAAGCAAGCGAAACATCTGACCTCTTCTCCCCCTCCCCCCTCCCCCCTATCTTATCCACTCGCTTGCCTCCGGTTCTTTCTACTCTCCTTCGTCCTTTCGTCCAGTATTCATAGAAGAACTGGTGCGTTCTGAAGTTCCATCCTACCCTGATGCTCCCAGAGAAATCACAGAGGACATCAGGTCGCTGGTGCAGCTCTTGGAGAACGGAAAGAAAACGCAACCCAACGCCGATGTCATTCGCAACCCAGCTGGAGGACAAAAACAAAAACCGGTCGTTCAGCAGTCTTCTCCTCACCCGAACCGGGGAAGTACTTTCTGGAATGCCCTTCGGCCTCCAAATGGAGGTTCTCCATTCCTCATTGAAGAAGGAGTCGCGCTGGAAGGCTCTATCGAGAATCCTTGTGAAGTCTTCGGAGACTGCTCTACTGTCCAGTCGACCACACGGCTCACTCAGTTGCAGCAGAGTCCAGTGGACAATGGTGAGGATCATATTCTAGTTCCTCTTCTTCTTCCTCTAGCACTTCTCGGTTCTCACGAACAGCATCTTCTGAAGCCTCCCGCTTTCCTTTTCTTCCTTTTCTGAAATTTGTGCGGGCACGTGATATGGTGAAGTGGTTCAGTCCTCCCCTGGATTTCTCTCCAAAGTGGTCTTTCAGAATTCATGAGGGCATGCATCCACCTATCCTCTCCCTTTTCCCCATCTCTCCTCTCCCAACGCAAGCAGAGAGTTTCCTTTTGTCCCCGGAAGCAAATTTCTCCGCGATGCTGCCATCCAGACTCTTCGGAAAAGATTCGTAGTTTGACGAAGTGAAGGAGATCTCCCGGGTGGCACTAGGCGAGGTCTTCCTGCACAGACAGTCAGTGGGTTAGGAAAACACAGCTCCATTTCCGTGAAACAGCAAACGTTCTGTGAAAAGGTAGATGTGCTGATCTCTTTAACGGGACGCGCTCTGCAGTTTGGAAGAGAGCCACCAGAGAATCCCTCACCCTTCACTTACCCTTGTTTCCTTTTTTCCTTTTTGGAATTCACATCACATGTGCAGTCACAGTTCCAAGCTCTTGAAGTTTCACGCATGAACACCGAACGGGAAAGCGCTGTGGTGCGGTTAGAGGTCCATCACTCACTCGTGCCACTACCACCGAGAGTGCTTTTTGTTTTACTTTTGTCTGAATCGTTCCGAAGACAATTGGAGACGTACTGGACAGAGGACCTTCTCCAGCAAGATACAACGGGATTACCATCCACTACTGGTGGTTTGTTGCTTTCCATTGGAGAGCTGCGTAAGGATCGAGGGACTTTGGCACGTGGAGAAGCCGAAAGAGGCGCTGTTTGTTTCGATGGCTAGCAAGTGGCTGTTTGGCAAAAAGTGCAACAAAAAGAAATCAACAAAATCAAGATCTCTCTGGAGAATCCTTGAAGCTTCTGAGTGCCTCGTGCACTCAAGGATTGCCACCAATCGGTAGGAGCCAATTCTGGAGAAAGGATCGCCGGACTAAGGTCCAGGAAACAAGTTTCACTTGTTTTCTCAAAGAGCTTGGACTGATCGTCTGCACTCGATGTAGAATCCACGATGGCTTCCTGCCACTTCAGTCCTTTCTCTTGATCCCTTCTCAACATCCGGCATCTTTCGTCTCTACGTCGAAAAGAGCTGTAGATATCTGAACTGAGAAGGAGGGATAGGTGAGGAAGCTTCAGTGGACCTCCGTAGCAAGACCTTTCCCGGCGTAATTTTTAACATCTTTATGGGATTCTTCTCTGCCACCAGGAGGGAGGTGTCCAGAACGCAGACTGGTCGCCTGTGTTGAATCTTGGCTGGATGCCTACCTGAGTAACACGCTGGTTTTCTTAACTTTGGGAGACTATGCACTCCTCACTTCGATCGGTCCACTTGGAGTTGACTCGAAGAAACACAACCAGGCATGAAGCAGGTACAGAGAGGGATGCATTTGGTTTCCATGGATATGTCTCGGTAGAGAGGGAGTTTTTTCTCTTCTCGAACAAGCGCCTTTTGTTTTTTTCTTCTCTCTCGTTTTCTTTTCTACTGCAGTCACGAAACAGCTAGAGGAAATCTAGAGGGGTGGGGGGGAGGGGGTGACGATGATTTAGGAACGAGTTGCCGTTTCTTCCAGATACCCTGAAGCTTCTGGTCTCGCTGGTCAGAGAGCGGCTCTCGAACCAGAACGCCTCGATCGACATCACAGAGGTGAAGCCTGCGACCAAAGTAGGAGCGGGCATGCTTCTCAATAGGGTGTGAGCGACTTTCAGTCCACAACCTACCGCGAGTGTCAGACCGGGGTCAGGAGCCAGCCTGAAACCTGCAAGGACATGCTTGAGTGCCTGGAGGAAGTGGGGGACGAGGTCGCCTTGGTCGGATGTCTCCGGAATGACGGGTTGGCTGACAGATCAGAGTGCCGAACGTGCGCTCATGCTCCCCGTTCCTCGAAGCGAGGTGGGCGTGTGCTGCCCCGTCTGGACCGACTACCACCGTCCTCAACCGCCCCTGGTCACCAGGCCCCCTTCTTCTTGGCCGTATTCGCAGCCCGTGAGGCCTTCCACGACGTTTAGACCTCCCTTTTCATTCACCCTGGTGCCTGCTCTACCCGTGGGTTCGACTTCGACACCCGAACCGGAAGGATCGAACAGGTTTTCCAGTCCACCGCCGCTGGATTCAGAATCAGGTACACTTCTTTTGTCACCCTGTCCTGCCGAGATGCCCGAATGGCTATCTTCTGAAGAGACGATCTGGAAACTCGTTCCATCTATTCTCATTTCGTGGAATCTGAACGGAACAGGAACCCGAGGGGGTTCCAGAAAACTTTTTCTCGATGATACGGTGGAAGAAATCTCTGGACTCTTCATTACTTGATATTTTTCTTTCTCCCTTTGTTTCCTCTTCCTCCACTTCCTGGTGCACATCTTTTTACTCTTGACGTTGGGGATCCTTTTTTTCTTGTTCCTTCTTCTTCTCTGAACCACGCGTCTTTATCATTCTGTGCGCATCGAATTCCCTTCTCATCCATCAGGTGCTTGGCAGCAAGGGAGCTAGGATGGGAAGGGAATAATTATCCAGGAAGCTGCGGAGATAGAGGAAGTACTCTCGTGAAAGCGAAGAGCTCTGCTGCTTATCTCCAGAGACCACTTTTGGTAACCACCGAAGAAGGCGAGGTGCATTCCAAAGTGATCGCGGAGTCCCCTGGATTCTCCCGCAGCTATCGTCTATTGCTGTTAGCCACGTTGTTTCAGGATCGCCGGAGTGCGGGGTTCACCTGAAGCTCTTCACTCGCATTGTGGGTGGATCCATCGCCGACCCTAAGGAGTGGCCATGGATGGCAGCTCTGCTGAACAAAGCTTCCCAGCAGTTCTGTGGAGCGGCGCTGATCCACAGACTGTACGTTCTGTCTGCGAGCCACTGTGTCGTGAGGTGAGAGTAAACGGCGAGGCGATGGGACTTGCTTTCCCCTCTCGATCACAGCGCGGTAGCACCACTGTCCTCTGGATGATGGGACTTCGCTCGTGGGCGGGAGTTTCTGGCAAGTGGTTCCTTGGGAGAAGGAGAGAATTCTCTTTTCTTCCTCCTTTCCCTCCCCCCCCCCTTTTTTTTGTGGCACGCAGTTATTCCTTCCGAGTCGCAACGCTGCCCCCAAACGCCGGCCAAGTAGAGCCGATCGGGAACCAACGCTCCTGTCCTCGAGATTTCCTGTCGAGGACTCTCAGTTAGATCTACCGGAGCCTAGCAATCTCCCCTCCAGGGGAGTCATTGCTGTCTGAGCATATTTTTGCGCATGGAGTAGAATAGGATCTTCTTCCATCTCGTCTCGAAGATTCTCTCCCGCTTTCCTTTCGGAGTCACCAAGGGTCTGTAATGGCTCTGCTGTGAAAGTAGAAGAGAATCTTCAAATGCAGGCATCATTCTAGAATAGGCGTAGGAACGTGATTGAGCCCACGGAGCAGGAATGGGACGGCCGTCTCCGCAAACCTTCTACCTTGACCCTCACTTTCCTTCCCATTGCTGTTTTTTGCTCCTCGCCTCCAGCTTGGCAGCCTATCTTCCGCATGGAGGATGCTGCAGACAGGAGACTGACTCGTTTTCGCCCAAACCAGAGTTCCCTCCCTACTTGCGCCATCCTCCTCCGCCACTTCTTACGGCCGTCTCACCACTTCTAAGGGTAAACTCATAAACCCTCATTCGAGCTCCATGAGGTTTCCTCTTGGTTTCCAAGTTGGCAGAAGGACACTCTTCAGAGCTACTCTGTCTCCCCGGCACTGAGGTAACCTACCTTACAGACACTGGGTTTGCTGCCACCTCTTCCCGCAAAGTTGCGTATGCGAAACCAGGACTGCTAAACGCAATCCTCAGGGGATCACGCCAGCCGTGCCACCGAGAGTCCGTTTGAGTCTCCTGATGACCCCCTTTGGTTGAAGAGAGAGAAACGCACCGCACATTCTTCTGTGCTCCATCCCGGTGGCTTCCCGCTCTCGCGTCTCGCGGAAACGCTGCGTCGCTGCCTGGCAGGGTGGGGCGGGGACTCGCTTTCCCGGTCTTGAGGGTTCGCCGGTCCCGGAAAGCTGCAAGAGGAACATGCGCCCGTTCTTTTCCCTGCTGCAGCACCCAGTCGGAAGATGTGATTGTGCGTCTGGGAGAGTACGACTTCAGCAAGAGGAATGTGTCAAGGGAGCTGGACATCCCGGTGGAGTGCATCTTCACTCACCCTCAGTACAACCGCATCAGTCAGGTGAACGACATCGCCCTGCTGAAACTCCGCCATCCGGTGACGTTCAACAGCTTCATTAAGCCGGTGTGCCTGCCACCTCCTGGCCTGGACTTCGTGGGGAAGAGCGCTGTCGTGACGGGTAAGTCTCCTACTCTCCTCCCCTGAGAGGACTCCAGACTCATCCGACAGGATGGGGCACGACGTCCTTCCAAGGACAGGCGAGCGACGTCCTTCGAGAGGTCATCGTTCCTGTGTGGAACAACGAGGAGTGCACCGAGGCGTTGCCTTTGCCGCTTCAGGACAGCCAGATGTGCGCGGGATACAAGTCAGGGGGCAGGGACAGCTGCCAGGTAATCATGGACGGCCCCACGGTTTTCTCTCTAGTCTCTCCTGCTTTCTGTCGAGCGTTCCTGTTTCTGTCAGGCATCAGCGTAGAAAGGGATCTCATAGCAAGGAGGTCCATTTGCCAAAGGCAAGGGGGAAGAAGGAAGGAAGGTCTTTCTGGACGAGTTGACTCCATTCTGACCTTTCCCTCGGGTCGTTTCCATTCCTCTCTTCGCTTTTTTTTCGTTGTGCGTCCAGGCTCTATGGCGCGTGAGCACACGCAAGCATCGCGGCGTGTGCGCACGCGCCATGAAGACCTTCTCTTCGGGTCCGAGACACGAAGATGGGCTGCCTCTCAGAGTGGATCTTCTCTGAGAGAATCAACCGCGTACTCTTTAAGAGAGGCTCCATTAACAGACCTATTCCTACGGGCTGGACAAGAGACTGCGAAACCTGAATTACGAGATGCGAAACGTCTTATTTATTTATTTATCACGATTTCAGGCCAGGGTTCCAGGGCGATGGCTGAGACGCTCCGCTTGTGTTGTTTGCGGATTTCCTTCGTTGCGGACTGGTGTTGGGGACGAGATGAAATAGGGTGACATGTAAATCCTAGAGCTACACTCTGTGAGGAATTCCCAGGCCCACTTTGGTCTCCATATGCAGTGGAAATTTTTTTTTTGAGTAGAACCTCGAGAGGAATTTCACAGGGTTCGGGAGGTGCTGTTCCGCAGAAAAAGGAAAAACCACGTGGTCTCAAACCGCAAAAACCGCGTGGTCGTTTGGTGTTCCTCTTGCTTGCTCGAATTCCCGGTTCCCTGTAGCGTGTGTGTCATAGGGGAGGTGCATCCTTATGGCTTCCGTCCTCTGAAGATTGCATTCGAAACCGAAATTCTCAACGATTTTGTGCGTTTCAAACGAATTAAAGAAAAAGATCGTTGCTAAATGATTCGCTCTTTTATCATGTATTGGAAATTTTGCATTCGTTTATGAATGTTTCTTCAGGAGCAGTTTGCTTCTTGAGAAATGCTTTAGAAGCTGTTTCGTTCACTGCAATTCTGATAAAGGAATGTTTGTGAAGCGCTGTACTAACTGATCACGGATGTATGTTGAGGTTCTTTCAAGAAATCAAGGGTTGCCAAAGAAGTTACTGTCCGTGGAATACCTTTAACTCATAATGTGCTCTTAACAGGATGCATCTGCTTCTCTGGTAGTGATCGTTTTTTCGCTTCTGAAATTCGGCGATCACGGAAATTGGCACTCTTGCTGATGCTGGGTCTGCACTATTGTGTCCTTTTCCATCTTAGCGCTTAAAATTTAAAGAAATCCAAACTGCATCTTCAAGATTTTCCTTCTTGAGAATCTTTTCCATCTCAGACGAAAATTTGAACTTCTTTGCAGTATTCTTCCTCTTTTGATGTATCGTTTGTCGGTGAATGATAAGCTCCTCCGCATCTCGGGGATCCGAGTGAAGCATTATCGATTTCCACAAAGGAACAGATAGATGGCAAAACTTTGGCTCCACTGATCCCGAGACGTCGGTGTGGCTACCCTCAGCTGTGCAAACCCTTAGTGTAAATTCACGGATCACAGCTCCTACAATTCGAACCCCACTTCGAGTCCTTTTCTCATACTAAGGTGCTGCTGTCTACCTCAGTATTTGGCGCATGAAAGTTACAAATGGTTCACTTTTTGACATAGCTGCAGAACACGAGATGGTGGTGGAATCTGTGACCTTTAACCTTCTGTTTGACATTTTTATTTTGTAGGGAGATTCCGGAGGGCCAATGGTCTTAAAAATTGAGGAAACAAGTGATGTCTGGTTTCTTGCTGGTATTGTGTCCTATGGTATAAAGTGTGCCTCACCTGGAGTTCCTGGAGTGTACACCAGAGTGAACAAATACTTGGGATGGATCCAAGAGACGATTGAATCCAATTATGAAAAATAAAAACGATATCGTTTCCGTACGTGCAGCTTTTTCGGTGCTGATCTGACCAGGGAAGAAGTATAACGAAAATTACTGGTCGCGTTCGCAGATTCTCCCACGCCTGTATCCACTTCTCAGATCTTTATTTAGGATCTTCCTTCACGGAAGATTTCGAGGTTTCTGGAAAATTTGTCTGAGGGTATAAATCGCACTCCTTTCACTTCGATTTTTGTGTGCAGAGCATACCCTGGCACAACGACATCTGTGTGACCTCTAAAGGACCTCTAAAGAACGGGATTCCAAGGACACTGTCGGAAATTCGGAAAACAGCTGAGAACGAGAGATGGAGCAAGATCAGCTAGGGCCTGTTCCCCAACCTGTGCTAAACGGGTCCGTACAGCAAACCCTATACTTAGCAGCACCTGACCTTGTGCAATCAAGGCGCGCTCCACGTATTGAATAAAGATTGCAGCACATACTGTATAAAAACATCGTCCGAGTTCTTTGCAGATCCCAGTCAGCAGGTACATGGAACCCAGCTTGCTTTCTTTTTCGCTTATTCATGAAATCAACCCCAATATCTGTGGATGCGAATGATCAGAGTGGGTGATCGTAATTTGCCGGTGGTATTTACTTGACTTCTGAATCCCTTTGTGCCTTCAAGTTGAAACTTTATCATCAGTAGTTAAGGAGATCCGGCTGTCTGCCAAAGAGAACTCGTTTCGTTCCAGAAGGAAAACAGAATCAAGCAAAGGATGAAAACAAACGGAATCACGTACTCGTTTTCACAGAATTCCTGTTATCAATCGATTGTATTAAAAGCCATTTCGATAATACAGAAATTTCGTTTATTTTACATATTTCTGCAAAAATGTACACATTCATTCGTGTGTTAGAACTGCATTGTGGCTGCACCTCTCTTCAACGGGCGAACTACGCTTAAATGCCTTTTAGACTGAACATATGTAGTGTTGAATTCTTCCATGTAATTTTACTCAATGGGCCAATGATCAAGCAAAGCAATCTGAAAACCAATAACATTTTCTTTCATTGAAAACAAATACCGTATCAACGTTATCTTTATGTTCATCCAAATCGATATGATTATGAATCCAATGATCAGAAATTGTTGCTGTTAACAAACACTGATCCATGTGAAAACTCCTTGGCTTAACAGCAAATAACTAAAGGATTTTGTTTTCGCGACAGAGATAAGGATGCATAATTTGCTTCTTTAACGGGAGTGTTCTGTATCTCCATGGTTAAAGGGTATCCGTGTGATCATGACGTAAGGCGGTAGAGAGGCATCGCTAGGCACCGTCCTTTGAGTGCCTCTCAAATCAACAAATCACCACTTAAATAATTGGATTTCAAGGGGGGGTTTCAATTTTGTCTGTGCATCTCCCTTGCGTACTTCAAGGTGAGAACATAAATCTCCACGTTATTGTATCAGGAATAATTTTCGGTTCTATCCTTCTCACTTTTCTTCTTTTGGCTCATTTCGAGCGAGACGGTGTTAGGTTTCAAGAAATGGACCATGAATGCGTCTCTCGCCCAGACAAAATTCACGCTTGTTGTTTCGCTCCACAATCTTGATCTCGTTCGATCCTTAGGGGATGTTCGGAAGATATGGCAAATCAGTGTGCTCTTCATTACTTCATTACTTCGTCATTTGATTGCAGGAATCGAAGAACAGGAGCATATGTTCGACGGAAAACCAAACCGTTACCCTTGAAAAAACCACATGACTTTCGTATGCTGGAAATGGGGCTTAGCATTTTATCAAGAAGGTTACAGAGAAGAATGACTATCTCTTGTTTTGTTTATGCTGTTAATTTGAAGGGTTCGTGCATTGGATCACCGAGACGTTTAGCAATCAAATGTTGGCTCCGAACGTAGTAAAGGCAAATCCGATGCTGCTTTCGTTGTGTTCTGAAAAGCAAAGCTGATGGTCTGTCAAAGGTGATGAAACGCCATTTATAGGAAAAAATAGTCTCAAGAGCAGTATTCTTTCAGTAATTAAAGATCGAACTATCTTAGAAATTCTTATCTATCCTTATGTCTATGTTGTTGATGCTTCCAATGCCTTGTGAGCAAGGTAACTTCACTGACATTGACACACAAAAAAGTCATACTAGCTGATAACTAAGCTTCCTAATCACAAGTTCATTAGTCAATTTGGGATGTAAATTCTCTGGTTCTGGAATAGATGAACAGACCATACATAAAGAGCGCTCACTTTCCATGTATCTAAGTATCGTGCCATTCTCTTGGGTCCTGGATTCTTACTTCACATCATGTGCACCAAAACCATCAAAGTACTGCGGAGTTATTCGCATCGCATAGGATGAGAAAAATCAAAACGATAGAAAAATTCTTGTTTTTATAAATGCAAAAGAGTTTTCTTCGAGAAACGATGTCTTCAGAAGGTTTATACAATTTGAAGGCTTGAGATCTGAAGAATAGTTGATCTTTTGTTTTTGTTTTTGTTTGGCAACTCTTGCCTAGATTAAGATCCTCGAAAGACGACGAAAGTATCAACACAATAGTCTCACAGAAATTACATATAGATTCATTCTTCATAAAACTTTATAGTGCTCCATACAACTTCATAAAGCTTTGTAGTTTCATGAAGTTATATGGAGGTTAAAGCTTTATAGTGACAAGGAGAATTCATTGTGCAGACATTTAATGACCGTAATGTAAGATTTCTTATTTTAGTAAAATGAGTAAAAAAAAAAAAAAAATGCTCATTTCGGCTGGTATTGATGCAGTCATATCTTTCACGTGGTTTTTGCCCAGTTCTTAAGCCATGTCACTAAAGATATGCCTTAAAAGAGAAGTGGCATTCCTGTAGGACCGAAATAGTTATTTTGAAGAAAATATGTACGCTTACAAAGGAAAACAGAATTCATATTGTATATGACTTTGGGCTTCGATTTTGATAGCATCGCAGATGCACAGAACCGTTCAATCGATTAAGGGAATTACAAAGTTGTAACCAAATAGCAGCTTTGGAGAGTGACCTATGTGACCCTGGTCTTGTGTTAATATTGTCTTTTAGTTTAGATAATATTGACACAACCTGTTGAAATCGGAATTTAAGTGGACTTGTGACGTATATAAATTTTATATACCTTAAGAATGGATCTTTGCATCTCCGAAGAGCTTGTTAAATTGTAAAACTGGATGAATTTAGTCTTTATGTAATAGGTGCCTTCGTCGTTTTTGTGGGGTACAATGACGGATTGTTGGATGGCTTTCTCAAATCGAATGTATTGATTTGGATAACGATTTGCTGATATTTATAATGGCTTCGTTAAAACCAAGTGAAAGATTGGAACTAAAACGGAAGCTTTTCGAAGAAAAAGGCTTAAAGTTGTCAAAAGAAAAAGTCCTGAGAAGAATTGATTCTCCTTTGGCAAAGTATGATAATTTACTTTCCAATGAAACTGTTATTTTTTCGTGCCTTTCAAATAGTGTGTCATAATTACAGAGATCGTCATTTGAATTGATGCAAATTGCACTTAAGTTTTAAGCAGTGTTTAACATGCAACATTAGAATCCGTTTGAGTAAATCACGGAGAGGCGGAAAATAAACTGGAAATTGATTTATACTCTGAAGAAATAAATTGTAATGTAATGAGTGGAATTTAAGCTGTACCAGTACAAGTGCACCAAAACCTATCATACTACAACTTGATTCACACTACAAAGTTAGTTTAAATACCACAGTATTTAAGTTAATTTCGTATTTATTTTTTGTGATTAGACTTTACGAGCTTTTTGTGATTTCTACATGTCTGAGAGCATTAATTACCAGAATTTTAATTTAGTGCTTGCTTTCATTATTTTTACTGTGTTTAGTTGTGAGTAATAAATGCAGTATGGGGTTTTAAAAAAATTTGAAAAACAAAGAGGTTTGATCGTGGAGTCAACTTTTTTTTTTTTTTTTTCCACAATTACAAAATGAAATTGTTACAAAGCTTTCGAAAATATTCAGAATTGAAATTTGCTTCAGTCCCTCTGAGCATGTTTGCTGCAAGCCAATTTATCTTTGTGACAATAGTCATATGCATTGGATATCTAAAACATTCTCCCATGTCTGCTCATATAAGAAAATGTGTTAGGTCACTGACTCATGCCTTTTATATTTGTATAATTTTGATGCATGTCTTACCTTACTTATTATGGACTTACCAAGGGATTTTTGCTTCAACCCCTTTGGCAGAGATTGAGATGTGCAATTGTTAGTTATTGGAAACTTCATTCCTTATACATCAAAGCATCACATTACATCTATGCATTCTTTACATTCATTTGTGTAGTTATTACTAGATTTTTGGTGTTGACTTCTTTGAGCTGGTATGAATTATATTCTGTACAAAATTGCATTCTTGAGCCATTCATAACATTATTAAGATAACTGTGAGCTAATACAAATGTCACCACATAGACATTTCTTTTGCAAGCATATTTAAAACTCCATGAAAGGTATGTTGTCTATGTTGTTTTTGGACTGAAGAATAATTATGTTATCAAAACAAGTTTATGATTGAATGGTACATAATTCACCAAAATTTGATGTCAGGTTCAACAATCTACAGCAGCTGACCTGTATTTTGTGTAACACTGTTATTAAAAATGAAGGTCTCTGGATTGCACACACTAATGGCAAAAGTCACCGAGATCAAGTCAGCAAACTCAAGCAACAGATGAAATCAAATGATGATCAAAATTCAGCTGCTCCTAAAAGAAAAGCTGCTGATGATGGTCCTATACAAGAGAAGATTCCTTGCCATCAAAACACTGGTTTGTTTGTTCAATGAAAGGAGCTTTTTTCTTGTGAAACTTTTTTAGATTCTGGTACAGAAATAAAAAGTGGAATCAACAGGAAAACAATGCAGAAATCATTAATCAGTTTTGCTGAGGAACTGGAACAAGAATTTGAGGAAACATTTAATTCAGAGGAAACTGTCGAAGCAGAAGAGACTTTGAAAGCAGAGGAAAAAGTAGAAAGCATGGAGAAAAGTAATATTCCTACCGTTCCTGTTTGTGAGTTATGTGGTACTTTAATTCTGTTACTTATCAATAAAATGGCATTTCAAGCTGAATCCTCCAAAATGCATGAAGCAACAGCAGCAGCTGATGGAAGCATTCCAGAAGGATTCTTTGATGATCCACAGCTTGATGCAAAGGCAAGAAGAATTTGAATTGTTGATCTGATTTTGTTGCAGATCCGTAAAGTAGAGTACCGAAATCCTGCGGAAGAAGAATGGCAGCGTTTTCAAAAATCAATTCAAGAAGAGACAAATATCAGTCAAGCTATTCAGGAAGAAGACCAGTTAGCTTCAACAGCAGAGAGACATTTGGAAGAGGTTGAGGAGCAGATGAGACACTGGTCACGTGTATTGAAGGTGGAAGCTGATCTAGCCAAGATAAGGCAGAGTGTTCATCTAGAACAGACTGTAGAAAGGAAGTGCAAGTCAGATAGCAAGCCAGATGGGGATTCAGATTGTGAAGATGATATGGAAGATTTGTTCAATTGGCGTGCTAAAGCTAGTTGAAGGTTTGTTTGATGGTTGCTTTACATTTTTGAGCAATGGTGCCTATTTCATAAAACAGATATGCACAACAGGCAACCAAACTTTGTATCAGTTGCCTTTTGTATCCCAATTTTGATCTCTGTTGATTTTGTTTCTCATGAACACCATGTGGGGTTTTAGATTATTTAAATCATATGATACATGAGTTTTTTATTGCATGTGATTTGGTATTACATGCAATTGGTAGTTAGACAAGAGACTGGTTTGAACAAGAATCAGATTTGGGGAATTGACCATGAAAAACAAAGCAAATGTTCTGCACTTAAATGCAGTTGCATGAATCATATAATTAGGAATCATAGCTATTATTTTCTTAGTAATGTTTGACTGAAAAATTCCTTAGAAAGAGAAGCTTTTCGAAGTGTGTGTATTTTATTGTTCCGCCATTAACCAAAAAAAGCTAACAAAGTACTTTAATTTGTGAATCATTTATGTTCATCATATTTGAGAAGCCATTCAATTAGGACATAACTTACATAGAAGTTATTTTTGAAAAATTTGATGCACTGTTGCTGCAGTGATCTGAAAATTATGTACCCAACTAATCTACCTCTTATTTTTGATGTTGTCTGTTTGGCTTTACTTGTTTGCCAGATTGAGTAAGATGGCCCCATTTTACTCAAGATGTATCGTAACATGGTTTCTTGGAACATTGGTTGTATTAAGTTGATGCAAAAATAATTGCGGTTTTTACGTATCGAGTATAAAGACGCATATATCGGTTGAAAATTGTATTTATTAATCAAAATAAAGACCACTGGCCTGCACGCATTTCTCTTAACGGGAAACAAGTTTGTTGATTCCTACAAGATAGAATTCTAGAGTCCTGTAATTAATTCATTCCGATTCGCCTTGAGCCGGTGCTTGATCTTTGACAACCTCCTCTCGTGGGAAATTACTCAAATGTGATCATAACGTTATTTTAAAAAAATGATAATCCGTCGGAGGCAGGTCCGGAGAAGGAGGTGGGTGAGGTAAGGTTTCATAACCCAATTCATTGCATTTTTCTAAAGTCATTTGTGAGACGTGCGGTCGGGCGTTGTCACGAAGAAGAATTGGTCCTCCTCGATTGCCTCGTGCTGGCCTAAAGCTTCTCGTGCATTTTTTCAATTTCCCGACAGTGTTTTTCCGCCGTTGCTGTTTCACTACGATTTAAGGAGTTGCTGTGAACGGTGCCACTTGCCGAGCGCCAAACAAAGAATGACCGTGGTCCTTTTTTTCTCGAAGCTTCTTCGGCTTAGGAAACTGTTTTGGTGCTTCTCCTCGGTCCAGCCACCGTGGCGAACGGTTGTCGTAGAGGATCCACTTTTCCTCACAAGGCGATCCGGAAAGGGACCATTTTTGTTGAGGCAAAAGAAGCGCCGAGCAGACTTCGTGGGGCCGAACTGCCTGACGTTCGGTTCGCTCGTGCGGCGCCCATGGAGCTTTTTTGTTTGCCCCATTTGGCCCGAATGTGGAATGGTGGAAACATCGAGTTCTTCTGCCACCTCTCGAGTTGTTTCGTACGCTCCAGTAAAGTGGTTCTTAGATCGTTATTGCCTATATCTGAAGGACGTCCACGACTCTCCTCATTTTCAAGGCTTTCGTTTCCAACACGGAATTTTCGGAACCAGCTGGAGCTGCACGTCCACGGGCTGACCTCAAAGACGAATTGGGTATTTCGAGCAGTTTCTGTTGCTTCACCAACCCAGTTGAAACCCATACAACAAAGTCTGGCGAATTTGCCTTTTTTTTTTTTTTTTCTTCCTTCTTCCCCCGTGACCAATTCAAGAGGTTGTATCCAGCAGTACCGACGAATGAAGGCAATAGGCATAAGCCGAAATCAGGAGTGCCAATTTCGTTGTTTGCGAAATTGTCACGTCGCATGCCTGTAAGCAAAAGGTAACGGTAATCGGCGCCAAACTTGAAATGATGGAAACCGCAATTCTCTTTGCACCAACCCAATACAAGCTATTCAGTTGGTTCCATTGGTTTTAGAAATTTTTGATTTTGAAGCAGGTCGGTATTATAAAGCAAGCATGTTTTCCTTTGTGTCGCTGTTATGTTGAATGCATTGTGATTCTGTGAATAAAGGTGTTTTTTCCTGCAGCGACTCGCCTGTAATTGGGTAGAAGTTGGTTCACTGATACAGCACAGGTTGCTTGCTATACCAGTGCAGTGGTTTAGTAGTTGGTACGTTTTAAAAGTGGACAAACTGTTTCTTTCCTTATTTAGTTCGATTTTGAATAAACATCACTGATACTTGAAACTGCACTCCAAAGATGTTTAAAAGATTTTGTGGTTTGAAATTGCAATTTCATTGCTCGTAGCCACTTTTAAATACTGAAAGACAGCGGAGGCATTAATGGGAGGATCCGGTTTTCTAGGCAGAGTACTACAAAATGAGATCCCACGTCCCAGTCCTGCACATTGGATAGGTTCCATGTATTTATGCCAAGTATCAGGCAATGCAAGAATCTATTAAGTGTGCAACAAAAAGTACTGAGATTTCCGTGATCACGTGAGGAACAAACGTCAAAGGAACCCGCGCTCCCATTTTGAGAAATCCTTTCGTCAGCATTATGATGTTATGGGGAACCGGTCGGAAAAATGGGCTTTGATCCAAACTTGTGTTCGGATTGCCCAAGTGAAGCTGCGCCCTCCCGAAAACGGATCAAAAGAATTCGAGTATTTCTTCCATTACATTTATTAGGACACGACACTTCACTTGCAGAATCGACTAAAGGACAGATTCTTCTGCAAAGACGAATGATGGTGCTAACGCTACTTTTTCGTACGGTTGAGTATTTCAGTCTCTTTTTGTTTACATCTATTTCTGTTGTATGTTTTTCTTCTCCACTTCCGATGGAAATGGAAACACATTTTTTTTTTTTTTTTTTTCCTCTCGTTAAACCAGAATGGCTAACCACTTTTTCGAATTGATCGTGCTTCTGACCACACAACGGGACACTTTTCTTTAAAACTCGATGGAGTGGGGCTTCTGCACGGTGGTCCACTGACATCAGTGCTGCAAATCTTTAGTGTTTGGGGGTCGGCACAGTTGGATTGTCTACATTGGAAGACGGAAACAAAGTCTCAAAGGTCGTGAGAAGTTCCTCTCACGTCTCTTTTTTTTTTTCTTTTTTAGTTTTAAAAAATCGGCAATCCTTGAAGTAAAATGTAGATTAAAACTCTTGTGGATAAAACATTACAGCTGATGTATAAATGTACTAAAAGGTAAAAGTCTCTAACGGATAAAATCACATCATTGGCATCACGGATAATACTTTGCTATTTGCATCTGATTAAAGGAAACGCCACTTGTAGCGCCGCTTTTCCTTGGACCACTCTTCGTATTCCCAAGAGTGGTTTTGACCACTGTAATCAACTTGGTAAATGTTTTCTGAGGTGGCTTTGGGCGACCATGATTGGGATGGAGGTTCCAGCCACATGAAAAGATTGATGTTACTGAGACTGTCACACGAAGTAAATGGATTTCTGAATGATACATCAAGCTTGTGTACCTTAGAACACGGAATATACCTGAGCGATGGTACTTGAAAGACATGTAAGGGCAAGTTATCTGTTTTAGATGCATCGCATAGCATTCTTGCGAAAGTAAATTTTCTTATTTCAGCTAACTGTGCTGTTAATTGAAGCATCAGGCTTAATCATTTTTTTCCGATTTTCTTTGGGTACCTGCAGTGAAAGATCCTTGCTCTCTGCTCTCATAGAAAAAACGATCTCCGTATTTCATCCTAAAGAACTGCTCCGACAAAATGCAAGCCATAGTGGATCCAACTAGAGCACCGGCTACGGGAAATTCATGTAGCATGCCCACAATGGCATCGATGTCACTTACAGTTTGATACAAAAGTGAGATCAGGTCAACTGCCTAGAAAATAAACATTAGGTGGAGGTCTTCACGATCGGATTCGCGTGCAAATCATTCCCTCTTTAAGGCGCTTCGGAATGCATAACTTTCACTGTGTCGCAGTTCTTAGGTTACTTTCGGTGCCTCAACACGTTGACCAACACAACTTTTTTTCTGTGAAGTCGCAAACAGCACTACACATATGTGGTGGACAACGGTTGCAAACGAAAGGGGAATTGTTGTGTGCCACTTGCTCCTTTGCTCATTGAAACGTGTGTACTTGCGCCTTCGTCTTCGAAGCTTTTGCAACCACCTTGTACAATCCTGTCAAGTCATCTATACTGTGTATTCCCTCCCGGAAAAGAGTGAGGGCGGAGTATCTCATGGATGATTAGATGAAGCGGTAGGAAAGAGGTGATCTCGCAGTCGAAATTAGGGGCGCCTGAAACCTAAGATACTGATCCTGAAAATTACCCCCATAAATGCTGATGAAACCAAAGCAAACTGTAAAAGCTGACTCCTTCAGCCTGTAGGAAAAACGAGCCGTGCTATATCAAATAAGAGAAGCACGAAAGTAATGTTGAGCGCGTGGCTCAAACACCGGAATCAACAAACTGATGTCGAAATAGGTTTTACGATTCTTGTTTGGGCTGTTTGTATGATTCTAGATATTTAGGAACACTCAAAAACAAAAACCCTTGGTCGAGCTGACTCATCCGTTGTAAAGCCCTAAACAGTTCGATACTTTCAAGAAGAGTAATGATACCCAAGATAGTTTGCGATACAGAATGATTCCGAAATCTCAAACTTCATAGCTATTACGGAAGTCTATTAGTGAAGAAAGCTCTTAAGCAACTAATAGTATGATAAAAAATGACACATTGTTTTATATTGTTCCGAGAGAAGGCAAATCCGGATATGTTTCGAAATCTTATTTGGAAATATACCTTTACCAAATAACTTCCAATCCTCCTTTGATTACCAGCTGCTTTGAGAAGACCTTTCGAGAAGTGATCTAAGAGTGACACCTGGAGAAATGGCTGAAGCATTAGAATCTTCCTATCAGAGAGCCCAGTAGAATCATTGGTTCCTAATTCTGATTATTATTATTACTGATGGGTGAAACGCATGCCGGAGTATTGGATGCTCTCAGTGCGTGTAGTGTTTTGCATCAAATTTCAGAATGATTGAAAATAAACAAACAGCCTTCGATCTTTCCGGAATGGAAAGATGCGGCACATTTGTTCCTTTCATCCACCAACCATGAGATTCATTCCTGACAAAGCGTTTCAAACCTTACATTTGCAGGCATCACTTCTTTCAAGTCTTCAAACGATCTGGCAATGGGCAGACCACAGAATTCTCGGAATTTGGTGTAAGAAGGTATTCCGTGATCCCTTCCTCTCTGTATGTCAAGGGCCATCAAGTCCATACCCCATGTTCCTTCTTTCTGGTAAAGTCTATCTCTCAGCTTCGACAAAAGTCGTACACACACTTGTGGAAAACAAACCAGAAGACTTACTTCTGCTGCGATGTGTGGATCAAGGTCCTCTGCAGGGTTTTCCAAAGATCCCATTAAGAACTCATCTAATCCTTCCGAGTGGTAGATTGCACTAGGGTTGTTGACGTGGTAACGGATGCTACTGCCTCTGGTCACTGACCCGCTCTCATTTGTGAAGCTGATGACGATGCACGTTTTTTTTTTCATCCTTTTCTTTGAGGGGGAATGCCTTATACTCACTGCACCATATTTGGCATCATGGAGTGTGCGAAACGGAAGGCCACCGTGGAGAATTCGTTGGAGATGGAAGCATCGATCTCACTCGAGTAATTCGATAGGAAACCTTCTTTCAGAGGCAGTAGGGAAAGTTCCCTCACTACGTGCTGTCCTGAAAGGGGAAAAAAAAAAAAAAACGCCTTTAACCACAAAGACCTCTCATAAGAAACTCATGACACATTCGCATGCTTTTAATAAGACCAAGTGATCCACCTCGTACTTTCACAGACAAACACATCCAACGAATCCACCACTAACACTTGCAGGAATGAAGCAGTTTCGCTCTGAATGCTTCTCTCCAGAGGCTGAAGTTTGCCATGTATGTCGTTCTCAGAGATTCCTGCCTAATATTCTTGCCAAGTTGCTTCAGACACACATCCACATCCGATTCCTGGACAAGGCGTCCAAATACTTTTTTCCTATAATGCGCAGCAGACGAAGCAGTGGAGTCCTCTTGAAGATGCTCCCCAGGAGAACAGATTTCTTCTAATTGAGCGTGTGCCGTCTGCCTCCAGAGGAGGAATCAAGCCTGCATACCATGCAACCGAGACGAGTCCTCAAAAGAACTGATAGACTATATAGACTAGAAACTATCTATAGACTTCTGGTTCGCGGGATTGAGATCAGGGTGTCCTGGGAACGAATCGCGCTAGTCATTGGTCCCTCTTGGAGCTCCTCAGAGAAAGTACAGCAATGCAACGGCCTTCTCCATTAAGCTCCAAGTTCCGCCTGAAGATTATTAGACTTGTAGATCACATAACGCTATGGAATCAAGCGAGATTCGATTCATAGATTCCTTGAGGAGGACGCGAAGCACGAGAATCGCATACCAACAAAGTCTTGGGGACTCTGGAAAAAACTCTGCTGAGGGAATAAAAAGGGAGCAGCAGTCTTCCTCCCACTCCTTCGTTGGGAAAAACAAGAAAAACTAGGAATAGATCCTGATCGAGCCCAAAGTTGCAACATTCTAGTGATGGAAAAGAGGGGACCCTGGTCTCAGTTAAATGGTCAGTAGGCACTTTTTCGTCCGTCGTCACAGTCAGCGAGCGTTCTCAGATTGCAATGCTTATCTGAAAATCATAAAGATGAAACGGACCTCACGGCCGGATTTCTTCCTGGAGAACTCCAGGATTCTGGAGAGATAAAGCATGCATGCTGAATGAATTGACAAATGTTGGCGATTCCTACATCCCACTGCCAATCGGTGAAACATTAATAAACTGATGCAAATAGAAACTCTGCTTGTCAGCTGGATAGACAAGTGTATGAGGCAACGCCCAGGTTTTTCGATGGATGCATGATGGCTTACAATGCAATTCAACACAGCTTAAACAGAAGCATTGACCACGAGTTGAAAATCAGGAGGAAGGGCGTTCTGCGCACACCACTGTACATCTTCCCATGATTTCGAGCCTCCTATCACAGGCACTAAACCTAAGCGAAACAACAGCACGCAGCTGTTTGGTAAGCCGGAAAGCAAAGACTTTCACATCACATGCCCAAGTCGCAGGGCATTGGCACGCGTGAGTGCCTGTTCTTTCAAAGAAGCGTTCAAAGAGAGCACACTTCAGAACGCGGAACCACAAGGCGAAAAGACACGTTGACGGCCGGGGCAATTCCGGGGCTACGAGGAAACGCAAAAATCCAGGAATACACTCAGCCTCAGGTCCAAAGATTCCTTATGTTTCACTTCAGTATCTTCATACACAGTTGAAGGTTGCCGACAAAGAGTATGATGCATTCTTCCGTTCATTCCATTACGTGTACCATATCAGACAAGATCTACGCGAGATGTTTCATTTTGTTGGCCGAAGCTCTCTTCTTGACGCTTAATCAATGATCCACATTGAAATGACTCGTTTCTGCAGCAGTATCAAATGGTTCTGTTGCCTCCTGTTGGCTACTATAGTAATTGCTTTCATTGAATTGGATGACTGAAACCTTGGAAAGTCAAGAACGGGAAAGTAGATGGACTGCAACTTACCGTTGCTAAGGTACCGATTTCTAAAGAGATTGTTATACTTTGTACTTTAGAACTGTCACTATAACTGTTTTACGAATCATCGTAAAAGCTTGCAGAATGAAATTGCAGTGCAGTAAAAAAAAATGAAAAATACGAAAATGAAATCAGAAAGAAAAAAGACCTTGCCTATGAGGAGGGGGAGAAATTCGTTAAAGGTGATGTGCTGGAGAACAGCGATGATGATTCTCCTGGTTTCTTCAAAGATCCTGTCATCATCCCAGTGCTGATTAATTTTGGAAAGGAATTTGGCAAAACGGTTATGCTGCCTCAGAAATAAGACGTAAATGCTTGTACCACCGATGAAACTGTTCACCCTTTTGTCACCTGAAAGGAGTGAAGCATTCAGCAACCTATAGAACGCACGAACGCATCTTTCAAATACCTCCTCTGAAGCAGAACTTCAGTGATGAGTAATCCCCACATCCTTGTCTGTTGTCCATGTCGAACGGTGGCATTTCTTCATAACCAATTTGCTGAGACCTCAGCAGGCCTTTCCTACCTACCCTTAGCAAAGTATGCTTGGAATTGCGAGAGGAATACAAAGCAGAAGCATCCAAAAAATGTGTAGGGGAATTTATCTAGGAAGGAAAATTCATATGCGGATGCCATTTATTGGATGTCGCCACTTTGATGCCGCATTCCTCAACGGTAAGTAACGAAACCAGTAAGACAGCAAAAAGTAAATCATGATGAAAAATATGCAACTTGGAAGGAACAAAGGAATAAGCATAGATAAAATATAGTGATAAGTACATATTACAATATACCACTAGGCCTTAAAATATGATCAAGGAATGATGAATTCGAAATTCAAGCACTTTCTTCGTTCGTATTCTTCAACCTGTGTTTCTCGTTTGCCGGATGCACTTTGGCATAAAAGGTGAATGTAGGAAGTGCTTCCGAAGGCTCATTTCGAATGGTTTGCTTAGTCACCGGTTGCAAATGATTCAAGAATTCAAAAATTTCCAAGACATGCAACAGTGACGCTTTCCGGCAGTGAAAGCGTCGAGTACTGCAATTAGTAATTGCAATAGATACTTCACTCACTCTTTGAAATTTTGAAGCAAATCTTAAAGAGGAAACTCAGCCGCGTGAAGATTTTCGTTTACAAGAAGGAAGCCACGCACTTGGTTTCTGCCTCTCTACCATGACCTCCTTAATCTTTTCATCCCTTAAGCCTTTCTTCTCTGATGTTTCTTTCTATAACCTTTGACTTTAAATTTACGTGGTTAAGTTTTTCTATCTTTCTTCGGTTTCTCTGATAGAAGTATTAGTTCATTTGGAGTGATATTCTGAGAAATGCCTGCACACGAATCTGACCGTGTCCTGGAGGAATTAGCTAATCTAATAATGCACAAACTGGTGTACATTATTAGATGTGGGTGTACAAACTCGTTGCTTCCATTCGTATTGACACTTCACAATAGAATAAGTATGGTAAAGAGAACCCGAAAACGAGTGTTTGCTCCTTCGGCTTTAGGTAACGGTCCATTTCCGTAACAGAAGATGATTCTAAGAAATTGGGAGAAAAACGCAAGGTTTCCTTCTAAACGATCTACAAGACGGCTTACTGGAACCTCGAAAATAAATTTTGCACCTGCGTACGCACTACTGTTAGAAACTGATGTTTAAAAACGGAATTTCAAAAGAACATTTAAGGTTGTCAAAATGCTCACACCATAAAAATATACCAACTAACCTCCCTAAACCAGTTAGCTCCTTAAGAGAGAATCGGACAAGCTTTCTGGTTCATGGATTACAACGCAGATGGAAGCCAGGATTTTCCATGGCTGAATTCAAGTTTCAAGCAACCGAAGGCGAAGCCACAAATATGCATGCATAAAATTCCTGAAATTCACACGAATGATCTTCGTATACATAAGTAACGCTTTTCCTGCTTGGAAACAAAAGAAACAAGCAAAGAGAAGACGGAAGACTTTTTTTTTCTTTTTTTACATTAAATTAGCATTGCACGGAGGAATTTTTTCGTTCACTATTGCAGCAATTCAATGGAAGCGGCATTAGTTGATAACTTTTCTGAAGGTATGAGATTTTACGATTGAGTAAGAGGATGGATGGATGTTTCATAGAATTGCCGTAGAGATTTCTTTTAAAAATGAAAGATAAATCAAGATGGTGAGGGGCACCCTGATTTCCTCCTAACCGACGAGTCCATAAACGCGTTTGGTAGGGAAACCACACAACATTAGCACAATCATCACATCAGCGAAAATGTGACGGCTAGATTGGGAGATACGGCAATAAGCCCTCCGTTTACGTTTCGGAGAAATGGAACATAACATGGGATGATATTCTAATAATCAGGACATTAAGCAAAAGGCTTCGTAAAGTTCCGTTCGTTTCATTTGGCTTCGTCAGGGTTACCAGAAATTGCAGATTGGCAGGTAGAAATTTTTCACCAGCCCTGCTTTGTGAAAGTTTCTGTTGACCATCTCAGCAATTCGGAGAAGGCTGCTATTTCAGCACAGAGAAACAACTACTACACAGTATTTACAACACTCGAATGTTCCATCGTTCAGAGATTTAGCCTTACTCTACTTAAAAACAGTTCTTCCCAAGCTTTTCACTGTCGCGAATATAGAAGATACAATACAAAAGTTACCTTACTTTATTTCGCAACACGAGTATTCAGCAAAGTTCAGATAAGTTACGGAAGGGTGGAGTTCACAGAATCGGTTGGTTCGTTTTAGACATGTAGGCTTAACAGAATGCCTGATCCCACCCACAGGCACAATTTAAGAACTTTATCAGAGAATGGAAGTTTTGCGACACTTTGAGTTGTCAGTTACCCACTGCTTGTTGTTGGAATTCAATTGAGAAAGCAAAAGAATCACCAGGAACATTCTTAATACTTGGGAAAATAGACTAAAAAGTTCCATTACGGCTAACGCAACTACAGCCAACTGTGGCGTCATTCAGACCACTTAGGTGTGGAACCCCGACGAAGGAAATTTACCTCATTCACGGAATAAGCACTTATAATTCAACCGAACACCACCCTTCCCCACATCTACCCACATTTTCACTTGGAAAAGCATGGGGTCGTCTAGTGATGGAAAAATAGGTTTTCATCCCTGATTTTTGAAATACAGTGTTCGAGGATAATTGGCGCGTTCAGAGGGAACCCCAATTATCAAACGGGAAAAATTCACACGAGGATGTAATACTTATGTAACCCATTGGAACACGAGTTCGGAAGTTTTTATCGGAAGGATTGAAACCATAGAAGGAAAATCAGCGCCACGTTTCCTGGGAAATGTCTATCGACGAGAAAATTTTTACCCACTCTTGATACCAAGGGTTTATACAGTTATATACTGAGTTCTGGAAGATACGCTGATCACATCAATCCTACTTTCTTTCCCTATATTTCCAATATTTTCATAAACGCTATTGACAGCTTACTACTTTGTACGTCTTTTACCAGATTTTCTTTATTACGTGCGTGCAGTTGGAAACCGGGTCACTCCAGGTCATAGACGGAAAACTGGAGTTTCGGTACTTTTCGCGTTCAAAGCTATGTGCATTTTTAGATCATTGCCGATCACTGCCAGTTTTATAGAGTGGTTTTCTTGATTTCGGATTAGAGGGCTACACGAAAAAGCGAATAGCGAACAGCGATACTCATGTCATTTGCAAGCATAAGGGAAAATAAACCAACTGATGGATTCCAAGTATGGTTATGGGGGCCCAGTCCGGAAAACGTGTGTCCAAGAAGAACCGATTACTAGCTCGAGATGTAGAGCTCGAACAAACAGCTGAGGAAAGTCAGTGGAATTCGGCATGCACTTTCACTGGCAACGCCAGTAGCTCGCAGGCATACAACCTAAAAAACGCACATGCCATTTCAAGTATGGCACCTTCCCTGAAGAACTTTACTAAGCTGTCTGCCTCGCTATGAAGTATAGAAGGGCTTACTGTCCTTGTCAATGATTTTTCCAGGATGAAAAGTTGAGATGACATTGGACGAACCTGCTCCATAGCTCCCAAAGAGCAAGACATCTTTGGAGACGGGCAGGATCTTACGAAGTTCATGCATCTCATGTGATGTTTCCTGTAAAAAGGGTCGTCTTTGGGGATTTCGATCGGAGCGCACGCTCTGTGCACGAAATCCTTGTTGAGAAACGTTCCAGACTCGCTGCAGCAATTGATTTTCAAGTTACCCTTTCCTGTTCCCATTTTCAGCAAGTTACTTCCTCCGTACTGATTTGCATTTCCTACCTCTGAAAGTAGGCGTTTGCATGAGATCTTGGCCGACAAACTGAGCAAAATGAACGAAGAGACTATTGACTGCCTTGTGAGGCTGATGGACCGGCTGGTGTAAGATCAAGCTAATTAGTCTTGCAGAAGGCAGACTGCCACCTGCCTCGGATAGCCGCATTTCCCACACACCTACCATGATTGCAGCGGAAAACGCCTGGCATTATTTTCTTACCGTCTTGATAAGCGGGGGGCAAGAGACGCAGCATCGGTGTGTCTGCAGCTCCCCGCAGAGGATGCACGCGGTTGTTGCAGCTACCATCGTAAGAACGGTACTTGGAACTTCTGGTGCAACGAAGGTTCGTGGGGAAGCACGTGAAGTCGAGACCCGTGTTTCGGAATGTAAATCGAGAAAGATCCCCGGAAGAAACTCCAGGTGGGATTCTTGAAGATGAGGAGGAGGAAAGGGAGAAGAGATAAGAATGAGTGCTCGGCATTTCTTTCCTCGGTTGCTCATCTGCGTATGACACAACGGGTGATGAGGTGTTATCGACTACTGCTGTTAATTCTTCGAAACCGAGAGATACCGAACGCGGGAGCTTACTATTAAGAACTTCCCATGGTGAGCCATTTCTGCTATTCATCTTATGATCACGAATCAAGATCGGAACAGAAAAAATTCAGATCACATTTTTCGTTTTTTTTTTCAATCCTAGGATTAAATTAGGGATGTCCGCGCTTGTCAAAGGTTTTTTTACATTCAGCGTGAAATTTCGACAAGAGACCATTCGATCTCCAAATACGCAAAAAAGGAATTTTTAAGAACTGTTTACTTTGCCAGGATGTGGGTCATGACTTCCAGCTGACTTAAACCTGCACGCGACAAGTATTCTGTAAAAGGATCTCCATAATGTCTTTCTTCCAGAAAGTGGTATGGGGCTCCAAATTTTACCCCTAGCCCTTTTCTTTTAAGACCTTCTTCATAGTGCCCCAGACTGTTAACTCGTGATAATGCTTCTCTGAAGATAGCGTTTAACGATCCCTTTATTCTTTTGAGCTCTGAAAAATGATTAACGTTATTTTGGCAAACTGAAACGAACAAGGAGGAAGATCAATTATCAACAAGCTAATTCATAAATCTCGGTGCATTGCTACCTACATTCCAAGTTCCCTTCGATGCGAAAACCTTAACATTGGAAAGGAAGCGTGAAAATTCTGGTGGGACCCTGTACGAATTCCAATAGAGGCTCGCAAAATCTGTTCTAAAATCATCACAAAACAGAATCGATGAAATGTGGAAGGCATGACACCGCCTTGGCGCCATGCACTGACATTTCGTCGACCAAGTCCGATTCGGTCCGATTCCTCTTAGAAATCTTTTCTTCTGGAGATGCAACTGTGGGCGCAGACAAATGCAGGTCCAAGTAAGTGGAAGAATGGAAGGAAGATGAAACGAAGGAACACGAGCTCATTTTGACCAGACGAAGCAGCATTCTTATGCTTTGCACATGAATAGATTTGAGCACCGGACTCTGTATATCTTATCAAACAACTGCGTGGAACACTTCCTCATCGATGAAGACCAAATTCACCTACCCTTCTAGGGAGGAAGACACACATTGCAAATGAGACTCGACCTGCAGGTTGAAATGAAACGATAGCTATGGATGAAAGATCACGTGAAAGCGCTCGAAATGGCGGCTACCAGCCAGTGATTCGGTTTTCCTTGTTCTAGTCGGAATCCTGAGATATTGAAACTTGAGAACTCTAATTTCAAGTATTTGAGAATAGTCTGCACTTTTCTGTTGTCGAGTCTCTTCCTAAACGATCACAAGAGCTTTTTACTGTTAGCAGAGGCAAGAATTTTCTTGATGCCATAGCCTTAGCGCAGGTTGTCGTCCCTCCTAACACTGACCTGCTATGCAAATTTAGAAAGAGGAGTTCGTCTAATACACAGGATTTCTTTTCTCACGATAAGATTTTCTACTGGAATCACGTCCGACACGACTGACTGTCTTTGAATACATAATTGCTTACCTATCAAACTAGACGAGTTGGAGATTGAATAAAAGTACTTATCCAAACTCTCTTCTTCGGCACGGCAAAAGAGAGTAAGCACACAAAAGGCAAGAACCAACCACTGGAGCTGCAATTTAAATGAATGCTTCGTTGGCCAAATTACCTTTCCGTCTATTGCTTTCATATCCTGTAAAGCAGCAAGGTGTTCCTGAAGTTGATGGAAATTAAACCATAGCTCTTGAATTGCTTCGCACGTTTGCACTACTGGTGGCTTTCCCGAAGATTATTTTCCCTCGGGCTATCCGACATAATTAGGGAGGAAACAACTGTGCACTGCCAGCATTTTTATTTCATTAAACATTAAATTAAATTGCAAGGCGAATCTTATATTTCAATAAACGCGTTTGATCTTGTCTCAAACGAGCAAAATGACCTGCATTGCGTGGATGTCCTGCATGTAGTATATACATTTATATTCCATATCAGCAGTTGTGCGTATAGTTCGTGTACATTGTGCAAATGTGCACGAACGCATGTGCAAATGCTGTCGCGCAAACGGCACTGCGGCATACCTGGGGACCCGGTACTTTGCAGTGGCAAGATTCCTCTCCCAGGGTGGACGCGGAAGTGAAGAGCTTGCCTGAGACTTGCTTCCCCGACCGGCCCGTGAATGCCGGCAAACCTCCTCTGAGCACTTTCTCCACGGCACCCTTGCAGCGAGGAATGATCAGACTTGAAAAAGAATCTGCAAAGAACGGAGAGACCCGACCAGCAACCCCTCATGAAGGAGGAAGGGAGGAAGATGGATGAGGTTCCTATTCTGGTCTGGAATCCCTGCGCCCTCGCCCGGGATCTGACATCGGCCGAGATCGTTCTGGAAAAACAGCCAGAAGCCCTCTCTCTCGCTTCCAAGAGACCGGCGACCGCACACCTTAAACCGAGAGACCCGGTATTCGTTGGCGAGTGCGGGGTGACGCGGTGGAGAGAATTCCCTATAGGAATCCCGCAGCATGAAGCCTCTTCTCCGCCTTCCCTCTTCAAAGTTGCGGATCCGAGAACTCCACCGAAGAAAGCTCCATCGGTATTTCTCCGGGGACTTAGGATCGACTGAGGACCGTGTTCAAAGGCTGTTCCCATGGAACCCTTCTCCATATCAGACCTCCAGGATCCCACTGGAGTATTTGCTACTACCACCAAGATCTGCGCTGACGGTGATTCCAGGCGAGCTAGCGCCCAAACGCTTCTTCCGCGCGCGCGACCCTCCTACTCGTCGGAACCGGAGGAACCTGCCGTCCTCCGTCGGCGGTGTGCCGGAAGGCAGGAACGGCTTTGTCCCGGAGGTGGGGTGCAGACACGACGCTTGAGCGCCATCCATTTTCACGCCATTTTCGGGCTGCTGCGACAGGTGAGTCTTCGCCGACATTCGTTAGCGGATTCCGACCTCCATGGCCGCCGTCCTGCTGTTCATAGCAACCAACATCTTGCATGGGATCTGATGAGAATCACATCGGGCGCCGAAACCCAATATTTGGTTCATCCCGCAGCACCAGTTCTGCTTACCAAAATGGGCCCACTGGACGCTCATGGATCCGACAGTCCGAGCTTCAGCTTTCAAGCAAGCCGGACTTCCCACCCATTTCAAGTTTGAGAATAGGTTGATGTCATTTCGGCCACAAGGCTTCGAATCATTCGCTTTACCGGATGAGACTCCGTTCTTTTCCTGCTTCAGCGAGCGCCAGCTATCCTGAGGGAAACTTAGGAAGGAGCCAGAAGCTACCAGATGGTTCGATTTGCCTTTCGCCCCTACATCCAGCTCTTACGACCAATTTGCACGTTCGGATCGCTGCGGACCTCCACCATAGTTTCCTCTGGCTTCGTTCTGGCCGGGCACGAGTCCACCATCTTTCGGATCCCAGCGTGGCTGAAATATCTCACTCCAATGAAGACACGCAAAGCAAGGAATGATGTTACTTACATCGGAGAAGAAACAGCAATCTGTTTCTGGGAAGATCATCGTGCAGGACATGAATAAAAATATCGACAGAGCATATCTAGAACAAAGCAGTCGAATCTTACAGTCTTGGAACTCCGTAGGATGCGAAGCCGTCGGCAAGAATTAGGAAGCGAATCAAAGAAAGAGACTGGCCAGAACAGAAAAAAAAGCAAAAATGACAGAGAAAGATAAAATGCATAATCTTTGTGGAGGAAGTCAATTCACTCGACAGCGGTTCATTGAATGACCATTACGAGGTGCAGACTGGTTTCCCGTGTCCGGGAAGCGATGCGCAGAAGGGTGAGGAACTTTGGCCCCCGTTGCGTGTCTTCCACCTCTAGAGGGAGTTCCTGCCTTTTATTCAGAGATAAGGTCTACACTATCCCTAGGGATAGCAACATTCTGGAGTTTCAAGCGCATCTAGCCGCAAAGAAGGCATGACTGAATACGTGCGAATACGTGTGAATACACTGCCAAGATTAGTCTCGAGAGGATAAATCTCCTTGAGGCTAAGAAGATCAGATTCAATGAACTCTTCGATGAGTTTGCTTCCAGGGCGGTTTCGAGGAAGCAACGGGCGTATGGAAGAGCTTTATACTGGTATGAGGAGCTGACCTCAGCATTAGAAGATTTCGTTCCTTTGACCCATGCTGGGGCATGTAAAAGTAGTGGAAAAAACAGAATGATATTCCCACAAGGTTCAACATTTCAAGAGGGTCGCGATATAAGAAATCTTGACTGGTTTTGCGCTTCCTCCACATTGAAGGATACTTTCAATATGTCTGTTCACACTGGCACGAGCAAGAGGTGATCTGTTCGGCAGAGTTAGTGACCACTCCATTCCTGAAGACCAACATTTTATCGACACTGTCTGAAGTATGTAGAATGATGGAAACATCGCCCCAGGACATGATATCACTCTCTACTTTGATAGCGTCGGAGGTCTACGGAACAGGAGTGAGCTACTGCGTCTGCTCGAGACGGGATTCACAGAGTTCCTCCATACTAGGCAGTCATATGTGTGGATTTGTTTCATGGATGATAGCGGTTAGAGGTCTGAAGATCTGTGGGGAGTTTTTCTAGGATAAGGAGTGCTGAAGACTTGCATGAAGGCACCAAAATTGAGGTACGCGTAAAGTACCTACAGCTCAGCCCCCCTCAGGACTCTGGGCATACAAAGCGTTATCAAGCGAGGCGTGTTAATCCGTTATCGATGAAGCATCTCTCTCTTCCTCAAAGAATTGGTTATGTTTGAAGCACCCATCACTCTTCCAAGCACAAGTTTTCCTGGAAGTAACTGCGAGCCCTCCCAGCATCCACTGACCCAAGAGAAGTATTGGCAGGACATCTTCTGTCAGAAAAGCAAATGACGCAATGGATTCTCGTCGGTTGATCAGGGAACATCGGCTTCCAGGTCTCATTCAATTCCTCTTCCTCTTTGAACTCGAAAAAGCATGTCTTCTGCAAGTTTTGTGAGCATAAACAGAACCAATCCGAAACTCCGATGCTCCATCTTGTCCAGAGGTGAGAATCCCAAAAGAAAATCTTTCAGATTTGCAAAAGCTCTCGGCCATTTTGCAGCCATCCGATCAAAGGTTTCTTCTCCGGGTTCCGATGGAAGCAATCTGATCTTCAGCTTAGTGCAGGGGCAACATCATCGTCGAAGATGGGAACGGAGACTTGATTATCACTAGCTGGAAACTTCGCCTTCTCTAAACGAGATGCAGACCTCCCTGCCTGGAATGCAGAGAAAATATCCCAAGCCTAAATCATGTGATCATAGTATCTCATTGCTCAACCAACAAAGTAAGAGATTCATCCCGAGCACCAAGTTCGTCCAACCTTGATCCGCGCTCGGGAAGACGAACATTTTGTCTAGGAAAGTGAGTGCCAGCATAGACGGAAACGGTCTCTTGCATCAGCCTCAAGTTTCCTGAGAGAAGAGACTCTCATAACTCCAGATCTCAAACCAGACAATGTCACCCAGTAGCTCCAGCGTCCGCCAGTCGTCCGCGATCCAGAATCTCAGGATAGTGACCTGATGGCGGAGCCATAAACTACAGCTCTCTATAGCGATGCTGAGAAATCTTTCATAGGTCTCAAAATCCTTCGTCACATGATGACACGACCTGGGTGTAATTGTCTGAGACATCAGTATTCCCTTCCAACAACAACAAGTGATTCTTGTTCGTGCATTGGCGTTTGCACCCCGCACACCGAATGTGTGTAAGAGGTGCCAGCGAGAAACAGGATGTGTTTCCTCTGGCTCTCTGAGAGCGAAGGCTCCTGAATCAGCAAAGTGCATGTTTCGAGAAGGAGCGATCTCGAGGAGGTATGAAGTTCTGAGCACTAGAAGAGAACTCCACCTTTCAATGAATTAGTCAGAGATCAGCAAGAATACCCCGCCAGTTTAGTGCTGCCGAGCCTCAAGAACAGGATCACAGAGAAAGCTCTTACGAAGATCATTATCAAAACCACCCAGCATTAATTTGCCACCTAGCATTATTCCCTGACTAGTTTCTTTATATTTGATCATCGATTGACTATTTGCTTAGTGAAATGCCGATAGCCGGGTTGAGCCTTGGAAAGACGAAAAGTGGGTAGCCAAGGAATTCAAAACCAATCCATTGCTGGAGATATAGGAGACGTTTCGGCATGCGATGCCGCCATCTTTCTGAATTTGAGCACGTATGATTTTGGCTATTGACAACACGAAAAATGGCACATAAAGGTGTGCGTTTTTTTCTTTCTCAGGATGCACACGTTTCTCTCACGCCATATGTAAGCAGTGAATGCAGTCACTGACTACATACGACTGCACAACCTTTGCAGGGCATTTCTTTGTCTCTTTCTCTGAATTCAAACAGAAGCTCGAGTAGAAGACACGGACCTCCACGACGATTTCCAGTCACACTACTCATTTTCAATGAAATCCGATTTCAGGAGCTCAGCTCTCATCGCCCTATTGCTAGCGCAGTGCTTACGTTTTGAATCGACAAGTTCGAAATACCACATTTTTCAGGTCGAACTTGAACGTGCTTGCGGGAAACCAGTTTCCTTGGTTACCGTGGGTCATAAAACGTAGTGAGGAAGCTGATCTTTCGAAAAGGAAAATAAGCAGCCACCTCTGATGAAAATGAATGAGTTTAAAAATCAGCCATGACCCTTTGAAATTGGCAATGGATTCAGCTGAATTTCCCCATAGAATTCAGTCATCAGCTGATGTCTGAGCAGAATGTACTTCCGGAAATCCAGTTCTTTCTGTTTCTCTGGATAGTGGATGAAGGATAAAATCTATCCTAACTGCTAGATGATCTCTGTGTTGCCGACAGGTTTCATCTTAGGATATGAGCGCACACATGCACTTTCCAAAGGTTGTTAGGTTTTCCCTTGTAAACGGCAGTTTTACTTCCGATACTTCTCTAGAGGGAATGTCCACATTGTGATCGCGGGAACTTTCTCTCCGCTTGCGTCCAACCAGCCGAAATTAAGCAGAAACGAAGATTCTCATACACCAACCACATTTTTTTTTTCGCTTTGTGCTCATTGAGTTCAAACACAACTGTGCCGTTCTCTGGTGTCACCTTCTGATCTGACGAGAAGTCGAAACTTTGTGACGGTCAGCAGACTTCATAGTGTTCTTGCCTGCTGCTGCTGGTTCATTTTTTCTTCTGTATGGAAGTGTATTGCGTCCCAAACAAGTGAAAACTCTTGTTTGTGATTTTCCTGAATCCATGCATTATGCGTTTGGGAAAAGATAAGGCTCTTCGAGTTCGAAGCTGTGCTTCGTTATCTTTTAGTACTTGAGAACGAACTCCAGCTCTTCCCTCCACGTCTGTGTTTATGGAGACATGGCGAAAGGGGGGAAACAGCTCCGAATGGAAGTTCGAGGCAATTTGGACAACTTCAACTGTTTGCTGAATGACGTCAGGTGTCGTAAAAATATTACTGAGGAATGCAGGATAAGAAAATGCAGTTATAGGAAAGCTGCACGGCTCTTTCCAGAGTCGATCCAATGATGTATTTACAAGGCAATGCTGCGACCAATTTTTCGAAAGAATTCCATTGGTTTTCAGACAATTCCCCTTCAAAGTTACTCAGCCTGCTGAAAGTTCCTTCGTCCAATGCAACTTTAGGTTTCCTCACTCACTCTTACCCATTCTCCTAATTTTTATCATTCCTGCTAACTAGGCTTCGGCAACTCTCCTGGATTTTGCATTCTGTGGCAGTAGACACCATATGATGGGACGAGTAAATAGCTTTGTAATGTGGGAATAAACACATTCCATGTATGCTGAAATATATGTTAATGGACTAATTTGAGATGAATACTTTTTGATGACCTCAGGTGTATCTTTGTGGAACCATTGATAATGGAAACTCTAATCGTTTTGCAATTCTTCTTGCGGATCACTTAGATGGAAACTTCGTATGAGCCACTCAACTTACATTTCTGAGAGCGAAAGTTCCGATGTGAGAAACCAGCGTCTCCACTGGCATGCCTTCCTTTGCTCAGAAGGTAAAACAATTTCGTTCGAAGCGTTCGAAAAACACTCCAGCATTTCTCTCGTTCCAGGGATCTTAAGAAAAACTCCATGGAGTTCAAATACAGAAACCGATGCGTAGATGCCTCCTCCCTAAATTGGCAGATTCCAAACAACGTTTTCAAACTTAATTCGAGGCTTCACACTTGGCACCTGCTCCTCACCCTCACTTAGCCAACTTAATGCATTGACCTCCCAAATCCTTGTTTTGAGACCTCATCCACAGGCTTTGAACTCTAAAACCTTTAGTTCTGCAGGCTTCCCTGCTACCTGTGGTAGTTGATTGATCAATCAAATTGGTCGACTCCCGCCTCCGACTTCCGTTCACACGACAATTCATCGTGGATGTCATTACTGACTTGATCGAGTATGATCATGATCATCAAGTACTCGATCAGATCATGATCTGATCAGATGTGCTTCGTTCTAACACTAGCCGAATTCTATTGAGCACCCTCCATAGCTAGCAAGATGTGGCAAGAACCGAGTTTAGAACAGTGGATCTCGATTTCCTGTTAGTATTGCCATAATTTATGAGTTTCGGGAGAGAATTTGTTCGGATATTTTCCTAGTGAAGAGGAGAAATACTTCTGCTAAATGCTTTGGAAGTTCGTGATTTAGAGGTAAATAGTGCCCATAGAAAACAGTCACCTACAGCAAAGCCGTAAAGATACGAGTTTCTATACGAATATTTCATACGCCAGTATATAAAAACTACTTTTCCAATCTTTTACTTTCTTACAACTTATAGCAAGGAATTCTTGTTTCCTCCTGTTGTGTACGGACTTGAATCTACATCGGGGAATGTACTTGATATGCCCTAATGTATTGCCACAGAAGAGCACTGTTAGAGTTTTTTGTTGCTTCGAAAACACACCACAAAGAAGAAAAGGCGATTTCATTGAAAGAGATCCTAATCTGAGAAAGCCATTTCAATACTAGACACTTCTGTCATCCACGAAGGCCGTTTGCCAACTCTTATATTCGATGATTTCGGGCACTGTCCAAGAAAACTTTGTCTTGTGTGGTGTGCGTATCAGCGCAAAACCAAATTTTCCACCAAATTCGAACCATAAAAAAATGAAATTCCCCTCGAATCTCTCAAAATTACCATTATTGTTAAGGAAAGAACTAGCACTAATCATTTTCTTACAGTTGACGAGTTGTTTTTTCATAGAGGGTTGGATCAGTGCCTGAGATCACTGCCTTTTTATGAGCACATATTTGTTTTCGTTAGATTTTTCGACCTTTTTTCAGTCTTAGATCAAGTAGCTACCTACTTCTTCCTTTACATTGTTTTATACATGGCCTCACAGATTCACTCTTTTCATGTGTTCATCAGCTACTGAGCTTTCTTTTCTAAAAAAAAAAAAAAAAAACCTTGTTCAATAATTTCCAAGTTTGGGTTCGAAGTTAGCTTTTTTTAAGTCTCTTCGATAAAGACAATATCACGCCGTTCTGTTACTTTGTTCCAAAGTAACCAGTATAGATGGTGGCAACAGAAGTGTAGTTACAGCATGTAGTTTTCGTTGTGGATTACAAAGAGAAAGCAAGCACACGTTTCTAAACTGAAGAGTGAGATTATCAGCAATTCTCCAGTCACGGATAGGCAAGCAACCGAAAGACAGATAGCATAACAACGAATGTTACTCTGAATTCCTCACCAATAGGGTAATGGGAGTGATTGAAATCATCTCCTTAGGGTTCCTAATGCAAAACCCAAGGATATTTGTAGGTTTTGGAAGAGCTTTCGAAGTGCTTTGTCAGGCTTCTACAACATAGATAAGGCCACCTTGAGGCAGGAGAGAAGGGAACTCCTTTTCAAAGCAATACTTACAAAAGACGAGAGTGCTTTTATTTTGACTGAAATCCGACTGTGGTTTGAAAAGTTAAATTCGCATTTCATTTGCAATTATCCAGTGTTTTATTCCCATATCTGCATTACAACAATTGGACAGGCATGATTTATTCCGTGTACGTTGGGTATTTTGTATATGTTGTATAGGAAAAGACATCAGTAATTACACAGGAATTCTTAAACATGCCTTGTTATACCAGTGATGCTTGTTTAGGTTGCACGGAGAAATGGAACACTATTGAAAATCAAACGATCTTCGATCTACATTACATTTTGTGAACTTCTATAAGATAATATACTATAAATGAATCACGCTGGTCTTGGATGAAATCTTTTTCCATGAAAATTGTCTGTGTAAATCTTTCGCTCACCTTTCTTTGGAGTATGCACTAAAAGTTTTTTGCATTTATTTGGAAAAAAGACTTTATGATAAAATATGGTTATTAGTTCTTAGTGTCTCAAGCATCTTCCACTCATAGTAAAAACAAGAAATTACGGAAACAAATTCCTAAAATACTAACTTTTATGCAATATGCTACATTGATAACACTAATAAAGAATAATGTAGTAAAGTTGGTGTTGGAATAGATCAGTTAATCACTTTGATATGACAAATGATATTGAAAGTCTTTTGAAATATGCCTATAACATAATCGGAGTCTTTTGGTTTTATCTTTTCGTATGATGAACGAAAAGTGAACGATATTTTCTTGACGATTGTCGAAATGATAACCGTAACTAATTTCTGCAACGAATCTTTGAGGTGTAGTCCAAATAGTCCAAATCATTCCAAAGTGTGCATCCTGTATCTCAAGGTGCCAATTTCTCTAATCAAGCATTTATGTGTGTTGAAGATCCTTCAAACTGTTGTTTACTTTGTCAAAGCTTCCTAAAACTTTTTTCTCTGTTTCCCTTTGTTCTAGAACACTTGCATGAATAATCTTTCTTCCTTTTCTTTTTTCAGACTAGAAAATGTTATTAAAGTAAACACAAAGATTTGATTTCTTAATTTAGTAATACCTTTTTATTAAGGAAGAAAATGTCACATGCGATGACGTTATTACGCTGTTCCAGTGACGCGAAAGACTTGACAACACTGAACCGAATGCAGTTTAAATGTGAATAAGTATTTCACTGATGAAATATTCGCCTAGAGTATTACACTAACTTTAAAGAAAGGAACAGAATAGTGCATATATGGGAGAATATGTGGATCCTAAGATCATTAAGAACACTCAAGAATTATTGGGCAACTATATAAAAAAGTTGCCATTAACCGAGAAATTGCTTAAAAGGCCACCGTTTCGTTACCTCCATGATATCATAACAGCGGTAATCCTTGTTTTTACATTTTCAAGGAAATTAGGTGTTTTTCCAGACAATTAGGGAGACCGGATTCCTTGCAGGGCTGTATACTCAGGAAGAATTGAATTCAGGAAATATAGAAGGAAGACATGCGAAAATCACCTTCCTTCAAAAGGCTATATATGCCACTTGTAATCAAATTTTTTTTTAATCTAAACTTAATTTGTTTCAATCTAAATCCACATTTTTGATGTCTTACAGAGCATTATTAATATTGAAGTAATAGTTAAGGTAATCGGAAATTCAGTGGAATCAAAACTATGTCGTTAACCAAATCTGTGAACAAAGGGTAGTTTGGGATATTTGTTACTTTTGCCCCATGTACGTGATCGTTTTCCCCAGAATGAACCTCTAAATGTTAAAGAGTTCTTGATAGTCTTTGGTAGAATAACTTGTGTGAAAAGCATGCAAATGTATTTGAAATGAAATGCCATATTTTTATTATTATGATTGTCCGAATTCCACAAAATGGTTAGCAGTTTGCACATTTGCTCGTTTACCGTTTTCCATGAAACCCAGTGCAAATAACGCTTAATGATTCATCTGTTTGCTGCTTGTATAATGACGTTTTAATTTTGTGGATAGTTTTTGAAATTCTCATAGAAGCTATTTAATTTGTGGATTATGAATCCTCAAAATCACAAAATTTTATTGTCATTTTAAGGTTGTTTATATTGACTTATAATTTACTACCTAGTTGAAAACAAATTCATATTGTTTTTCCAAAACATGTATTGAAACGTATTGATTTTCCCAAAACATGCAGTTCTCCAAATGCAGATTTAATGAAGTAGGTTTTTAATTTATTAAGAAATTTGTCTACCATTCCATCCAACCAATGTGGCATTTTAAGATACAGTCTTTCTTTGCATATGGATTTGTTGAAACAGTGGAATATGACTTTTCCAGGATTTAATTTAAAACTGATATGGAGCAATTGAGTTGAAAAAACAATTCAGAATCATTGATGACTTTGATTTATCAAAAGTCATTAATGAGTATTCCTACTGAAATAGGCAAGGGATGTTTCTGCGTAAATTGTACAAAAGCTAATAAGTAATTGAAAAATCTTTTGAAATTTGAACCTTTAAACTTTTTGAAGATGTTATATGTACATATCCCCTATCTGGACAGAGATTACTGTAGGAAATTGGTATTTTGAATGAAAGTATTCCAAAGTATTTTAGAAATGATCATCAGTCTTTTATCTTGTACGAGTTGTAAATTATTTATTATCCATGTAAGTTTCTAAATTCATACTTGTGCCCATTTGGAAAATTTTATAGTACTTGCCATTCATGTTCCAAAATATTTCTCAGTACTTAGGAAATTAGAAAAAAGATTTCATAACCAGTTTAGGTTATTCATTATCTCTGTTTGAAAATTGCAATTCAAAGCTTTTGTTTTTAAGAGTTGGCATAGTTTTCAAGATTCAACATAAATTATGGCATTATTTATGAGATAGTTTTGTTTCTTTCTGAATTCACTGCTGAAAGGGTTTTTGTATCCAGATTGCATTTCCATTCATTTATTGATCTCTGCATGCTTTTCTTGCTACATAACATTGATTGATGCTGACAAACCTAATGTTCTTATAACCCATATTGCATTCATTGTAATGCTCTTGTTAATCAGATATTTAATTTGCTTTAAATTTGAAATTAAGAAAAATTGTTCTGATCACAAGCAATGAATGTTAACTAAAGAAAGCATGCTAAAGCATCTGTTAATAAAGAAGTGCATCAAAAAATGGATTAAACAAATGCCAAGCATTTTCGTTTTTTGTTTGATTGATTGATTTTTATTAAAACTTATTTATAAGAGGAACACTCAACCTACTTTTCACATTGTCATTCATTGCTATATTCTATGATGTGCACACTTAGTATACCAAGTAATAGAGATAGTAAAAGATTCTTCACTACTTGAGATTTTTGCATTGTAAACCCTGCACTTTGAAATCAATTCTGCATGCACTGATGTGGCTATATAATATATATAGCCACATCAGGTAGTATATTCCTGGTTGCTATTTTAAATTGCTTATGTGTAGAGGATCACGAACTTTGAACCACAGACCTCAAATTCAATTTAAAGCCTTTGTTAAATTATTTGATTGCAAGAAAGTATTTATAAATGTATCAAACATGAAATGCTACAGTGTACATGATGATGTTGATTGCGATTTTACTGTTACATTTTTGAATCATTTGTCATATGGTCAACAGTTTGTGAGTATTCCAATTCGAAAAATGTGTATCTTCAAGATTATTTTTTTGCTAAGATGTTCTTATAAAAACTCATTTTGTAGCATGGGCTGTTAAGCAGCCATTGGCAGCCCGCCCTTCAATGATTGTGGCTGGGAAAGATGTAGAAAGCACTAACATATTTCTGCAAACTCTCAGTCAAGCAGCTATCCAAAAGGTAGTGGCACTCTTCTATATTCTCAGCTTAGCTATTAGTGTAGCATCACACTTTGTTTTTTCCAACACAGTCACCATGCACTTTCTTAGCTATCTGGGGATCATTTCTACCAAGGTTGATACTACAGATGCAGTGGGTCATGTATTAAGTGGAGAGAAACCCAAGTTTCAAAACACTGGCAAACCATTGGCTTCTGTGAAAGAATCCAATAGTATACGTAGTCCACAGGTATAGGGTAATTCCATATTGAAATACTTATTGCTGAATCCAAAGGAAGGCACAAATGATACAGTAGTGTCATCTGCATTGAAAGGTCAACAAAACACAGTAGTTAAAGGTGCTTTACGTTCGTCGAAACATTCTCAGCAACGAATGGTGAAAGGACAACTCCAGCAATCAAAAAAACCTCTAGATTCACAAGAGAAAAAGTAATGTCCATGTTGATGCTTTGTTGAGATTAAGTATGTGAAGTCAGATTAATACCTTCTCTGAAGCGATCCTCCAAAAATCGTGATGATTCAAAAATCGTTGTTTCAAATTTCCAAGCAGGGGAACAGCAAGGTGTAGGAGCAGAAACAGAAATCAAAGAGATTAATACAGCTACAGTGCAGGATGCCGAATCTTCATCACATATAGATTTTGACAGAGAGCAGTTAACCATAGTTCCTTCAGAAACAGAAGTGGATTCATGGTTTGTGCAGTAATATTTGGCATTTCACAAAGGGGTCTGAAAAGGAGCCATGTCTTGTCCTCAAAAACAAAACACCCTGGAAGTGCCCATCCACCTCCACCACGACTTCGAAGTTTCAGTTTCGTTTTAGATGGAGAAGCCAGCAGCACATCTGCAAAACCAGTGATGACTGATATCATCAAAGAAAACCAAAATAACTTTGAAGATGAGAATGCATTGCTTATTGTAGAGCAAAGAGAACCAGATGGAGATTCACCTGTTGATACTGTTTATCAAGGGTTGATACTCTCCCAAATTAAGGAAGCCAAGCAAAATCTTGAAATTGTAAAATACATCAGTGACTTATTTGTGTCAAAATGTATGTTATTAGGAACCTAGTGTCAGCTTGCCAGATGGGTCTATTGACTCTATTTCAAACTTCAGTTCAGAGCTGCAAAAGTTGCAGAATGATATTCAGTCATTAGCACATTTTGCTCATCCAGTCGGGAAATATATTGACTGTTTACAAGAGGATTTGAACATAATGCAGCGAGAGTATCAAGAGTGTCACCAGGAAAGGTACAGATTGCAGTTTAGACTGGAAGAAGCACGGAGGTTTGCAAATTGCACATAATGAATTATGTGTTAACTTGCTTACAGACACATGTCTCAGCAAATTGAACCTCTGAAGTGTACTTTGCATGATATGGACAAAGATATAGAGAGTCTTCATGATGAAATCAGGGTTGCAAAGTGCCTTATTTTTGACAAAAATGTACAGATCCAAGAGTTGTTGAAATCAGCTGTTCAGAAATAGAATAATAAATGCAAGAGGAATGAAAAAAATGTACACTTTCGGGAACTCTCATAAGTAGGGAAAGGAGCAACATACATTTTTCCATATTCTTGCTGTGTTTGAAGCATATTTACAAATAGAAGTGCAAATGAGCAGGTTAATAAAATCCTGAGCATGTACCAACCCACAATGAATAGATTATAATACTATTCATTTATCATGTTTCAATCCGTTTAATAATTGTAAAAATTCTTTTGTGACTTAACCCAAAAATTTCAAAATGGTTCATGGAAAAACTGGTGCATTTGAATTCATGTTTAGCATATGAACAATCTGAGATCCACCTTATAGTGTGTGTTGTTGTTCTCACTAAACATAATTCTCAGAGATGCTTTTGGTATTGTTCAAGTCAGTATATACCTTCTGTGGTTTGATGAAATATTTAGATTGCATGAAGAGTGGCAATGAAGGTGAACAAATTTCAATAGACTTCGTTTTTTGTCATCATGGAACTATCCTGATGAAAAAAAAAATGTATTTAATCCATGTATTATGAGGTTGGAAAAGCATGCGTGGTTCCACCAGAGGTAATGAGGTTATGGAGTTGTTAGCCAAATTCGAAAGCTTGTTGGTGACCCTGTTTTTTTATTCATTCAACTAAGATGACGTTTACAAGGGATTAAGGCAGTAATGACTCATCTTCGTACGCATCCTTATAGGCACCTATACTGAAAGATCCTTTTGACAAGCATGAAAAACTTAGCATTGAGGTTGATTCAAGATAGTCCAATAGGTTTCTGGTGGATCAACGTAACATGAGGGGAAATAGCGTAACTATTTTTGTAATATTAGCAAATGGTATCAAATGAGAAAAGTTGTAAAGGTTTGTTACTTCAGTTCGCAGATTTAGAATAAAAGGCACCAATGAACACGTTTTCGAATAGTACGTAGTAAGCATTTTATTTTGATTTGAGTAAATCTAGTTCCTGTGTGATAAAAGATTACGAAAATAAGGCACCCACATACGTGATCATGCAGGAGTTTCGAATATTTTGCTCACATCGGTCATCAGTTTTTTTACGGATGCGTATTTCTGAAGCAAATGAGGATCGCTTTGTAATAGCGTCTGCAAAACGTGACAAGCGTACACATCTGCCCAAGTCATCTGTACATCCAAAGGAAAATTAGCAAACAGTAAATGGGAACTGCGTCTCTGATGTACAACTTGCGATTGCACAATCCGATTGCGAAAAAGCAAGTGCTTTATGTTAAATTGGAAAAGTTTTTGCAACTAAGGAAGGCTCTGAGATCCGCAAAAGCAAGAAAGCACTTTGGTGCACTGCTGACCGATTTCCCGACGAGCCACTTGGTCTTCCTCGCCAAGTGCGCGTCCAGGTGGTCCAGATACTCGGGGACCTCTTGAAAGACAAGGTTTTGGATTCGCAGCTGTTGAGACTCCTCCTTTTCTTCCCTGTGGTCGAAAGCGGGACGGGAAGCAGTCTGCGCTGCCGGACGGCCGCTGCTTACTTGAACGCGACGAGCCTCTTCAGCACGTTCCTCAGCAGCTCCACGTGCATGTCGCACTCGGCCGCCTGCCTCTCGTCCACGCCCGTGAACCCGAAGAGCCGCGCCAGCAGCCGGCAGATGGCCACGTCGTGCGACAGCATCCTCGTCTCCTCCCCGTTCCGGATGGTCAGCAAGGGCAGCTCCCGGAAAGGCGCTTCTGGTCGCATTCTTCCCGTCGCTGTCGCTCACCCTTCTCCTTTTCCGCTTACTTCGCTTCATGGTGATCCAGTCGCGGATCTTCAGAGGCACATCCTTGAAGTCGACCTTGACGAAGCGGAAGATGCGCCGTATCACCTCCGCCTGCCCTTCGAAGTTGTAGTAAAACAACGTGTATTCCGCGGTTTTCTGAAAGTCGTTTTTGCCTCGGGCCCTTCCTGTACTCACGTAATCGAAAGTGTCAGCATCTGACCGCTGGTTTGCTGATCGGTATCTTATCACTTCTCTCCTAGCGCTCAAGTAATGCCACCAGAGCAAAAGCACCGTGAAGAACAAGGTGAAAGACAGGATTAAATGATGGTATTCGTAAAACTGCAAAAGTAGCCAACCGGAGACCTCTTCTTTCTTAAAGGAAAGGCGGTGAAATGAATTATGACTGACACACTCTCAGGTAGAGGTTGCCTGCAAACATTGTTATTGCTTTAGACATTTGCAAGATGAAGCCGTAGAATGTAATGATGCAATAGACGTGAAGGAACCCAAGTCGACTTCATTGGTTCTTCTTTCGATTTACATAATATGTTTCTTCTACGTATTTTCTTGGAAGCTGTGCTCATGATGATAATGAAGCGAAAGTGATGGCGTCAATAATTCGATTTGAATAAAACATGCACGCTCATTGTACAGTCAACAACATTGCCACTTAATTTGCTTATACACTGATTTTGTGTATGAATAGTCCGACATTGCAAACACGCCTTTTATGCTACTTTTGCTGTTCACCTGCAACACTCAGTAATCGTCATTCAGCTAAGAGTTGATTTCAGGGGTCATGTGCCCCTGATGGAAATGAGGCCTGAAAATCTTTCTAAATCTGTTGTTCTTAGAAAATTAACGTCGGTTAATCTTTCCATTTAAGTGATTGTTCTGAAGGTGAGTCAGTAGCACAAATTAATAAAAAGAAATAGTGTAAATAGCACGATAATGCATCGTAACTACTACCATTCCATATCATTAGGCGACACGTGTACAAATATTGTTCAAACAAGAATTATTCTCAGTTTCTTAAGGAAATTCCAGAAGTGCTCGATCCTGCAGTTTTTTTCTTCCTCTGATCGATCCCCCATAGTTCCACATACCAGAAATGATTCGAAGGAGAAAAAAAAGCTATGCACCATTCTGAGAACTCCTCGTTACATCCTGCTGAGAGAAAATTACAGAAAGGCAACACTGCCCCGAAATCACGGAGATTTAGGAAGGCTGCGGCGACGTGTAACTTTTCATTTCTCTCCACATTCAATGCCTCCGCTAGCACTCTCCCAAGAATATCCATTCATTGCCATTCTACTGCAAAGTAGGGCCATTACTGCTTTAAGTCACATCAGTGTCATCCGGGAAATCTGGAGATAGCCTGGAGGTAGTCCGGAGAACTTTGCAAACACAGCCACTAGTGCCAAGAGACCCCTATTTCCTTCACAAGGTGTCATCAGCCAGTACGGAGTTTTCACGACTATTTCACTATGGTTAATTAAAGGCGGATTTCATTTTTATCGGTTCACTGCGTTCTGGTGGTGGAAAAATGGCACCAAATCAAAAAAAGTAGAGAGAGTTCATTTTCTGTGCTTCCTGCGTGCCTTGTGGACCAAGTCTTACTTGTTCCGCGCTCCATGTTATCTTGAGGATAGCAGTTCCGTCTCGTGTGGTCCAGAGAATGCGTCCTTTCGCTTGCACGACCGTAAAACGAAGCGTTGCATTGCTTGGCAACGGATCCCTTTGATCATGCAATACACGATCAAAGCGATCCCCCGCTAATGTAATTTTGAATTCAAGGCTGACGGATAGACGATTAACGATTGCAATATGATGGTAGCCATCTTCGTTGGTAGTGTTTCAAAGGTCAACTTTTATTTCGTGCCCATAAGGATCTGCTTGAGGAATCCTTGAAGTGAATACTTTTTGAGAAAATAAATATAGGAAAGCAAGTTTCATAAAAGCGGAATTTCTACATCCGAACTATATGGAGCAATTGCCTTCCATTTGGGTCCACCTGCGCCGGACTTTTTGGAACGAGAAATTCCTTTCCGTGAATGTAATTGAAAAATACGAAACGGAAACGAACACTTGGAAATGAGTCGAGCCGTGTGCTACTCCGGTCTGGTCTTGCGGGTGCGATTCCCGTCCGCCTGGAGCATCAAAGAACACGAAATTCAAGAACTTTCTTTTTGCGAGCTTTCTCTGGATTCGAGGGACCGGACGAAACGCACCCACATAGTTTCTCTAACTCAGTCAACATGTAGTTCTACATGTTGAAAATTCGAATAGTGTCTCATACGAAGGGTGGCTTATTGTGCAGACTTGGAGGGGTGCGCCCAAAATTAAAAGATTAGCGTGGCCTCTGCCCAAAAATGACCTGAGAAAAATGACATTGAGTTTCCCTTTGTGTTTCTCTAGAATAGGAATGAGCCTTCCTTGGATGATTAGGAGAGACAGCGAAAAGCCGCCCCATCTTGGCGAGTGAAAATCTCTCCAAACACGAAGCCAATGCAGCTGCAGATTTCTAGGCAGCGACGTGAGTGTTCCTGGCCGCTCTTGAGCCTTCTCTTGCTTCATAGGTAAAGTCCAATAAGGATGGTAAATAAAAAAAAACCGTAATAAAATAAAAACATCCGCACGTAAGAGAAGACAGCAGCAGCACATTTCTCAAACAAACTTCTGTCTGAGAAAATCCACACAAATGATCACATACCGTGCTTTTTTTCAAAAAGCACACAATCGGTGACCACTTGTGTGGATGGAGGGAAAAGGAAAAAAAATCCATCAAATTATGCATCAGAAAACGGTGTCCCCGAGTGCTTTGAACTAAGAATCTTCTAGGTAAACGAACTTGTGAAGCAAAATTTGCAGCACACAACCTTGTGGAATTAGAAAGAGTTTTAGATTATCTGATTGCTGTGGCTATTATCAAGAAAATAAAAAAAAACACCTTTGTGAATTTGTGAAATCGAATGGACTCATATGGATTCACAGTTTTCGCTTTCTAGTCTATGGAAACAAATTGGGTGTGATCAGCTCGGAGAGCACATTTCTAACGGTAGCAAATTACACATGCAGAAGTTCCTGAGTGAGACTGAGAAGCATGGATAGAGGAACACATCGGAGACACGGGTGCCACTCGACTTGAAATTATTCATTTACTTCGATGGGCGCTTCTAGTCTTTTGTCCAAGAAGTGAATTCACCGTAACGAGTACACTAAATTCATGTATTGCACGGCTGCAATGTAAATGCACGCAAAGGCACTTCAGAATACAACGGTAGGTGTGACTCAGCTCTTTTTCACACAACACGCAAAACTGTCACTGCTGCCTCAGTTGACCTTTTTTCTTTTCTTTTTTTTTTTTTAAATGTCTTAGTATCTCTGCTGGTTCTGCGATACAAACCAGATAATAACGCACTTAACTAACAAACTGCTACACCGTATACGGTGGACAGTGCCTACGGGAAGTCTTCTAGAAGATCAGTAACTCTGATATTGTCGGTCCCTTTACTGATGGCCGTAGTAATCATGACGATAACAGGCATGGGTAAGCTGGTTTCGACTTCGCTGTGTGATTTGTATTTAGCCTTTTTTCTAAAACTTGATGGAACCGCTGGTCTCAGTGGCCTCCGCACGCACCAAAACGTTACTGAAGTTTATTCCTTGAATTTAGGGGATGCCTTCTGAATGTACAGTTCGCAAAGTTAGCGTAATCCTATCGTCAATGACTCTCCTGTTCATCTAGAAATAGTTGGATTATTCGGCCTTTCCAGTGGAATGAGTTCTATTTGCAACTTTATTACGTGTCAGTAAATCACCATCCGTGAAGACCGTTATCTTGGAAATCCATTTGAGTCACGTCTGCTTTCGGTCATTTGCTTCTTCGTTTGCTCCTCCTTTCTGATCATTTCTTTGCCCATAGCTCAGTTCCGAGAGTGACGGATAAGCAAAGTCTGATTCCATTTCACCGTACAACGAGTGTATGCAGGAATATGCCACGCCTGCTTTCCCGCTTGGTTCTGCTGCAGTGCCGATCTTGAGCAAACGCTGCTGCTAACGCAGTCTTCGGCGTATCCACAGAACGTGACAGCGAGGACCAAGAACCACATATGCTTGCGACGGAAGCGTTTGGAAAAGCTTGCGGTAAAGATAGTGTGGACTCCCTGCGATGCTTTCCGGTGGCTCAAAGCCTTCTTCGATGCATAGGACTGGACTGTTAGCCAAGTCAAGGGAGCCGAGAGGGAGTATACCAACTGAAAATGAAGTGTTACTCCATGTGCCGCTTCTGAGGCTGCACGAGTCGACTGAGGTTGCATTCCCTCACTGTCGGCTTGTCGAATGTTTGTTCGTTTCGTGTGGTAGTGCACAGAGTCATGTGGTCCAAGGCCCAGTTCCAAAGTGTTCCCCAGTTTTTTGCCTGCGGATGGCTTTAAGATCGCACCGTTTCTACACAGCAACCCAGATCTTCGTTCTGATCAGAGCTTCTCTGGTTGCCAGATGTAGGAAACACCGAGATGTTTGCAGCGCACAGAACGTGCGCAAACTCAGAAGAGAGTCAAAGGCTGATAAGATCCTCAAAGATTTTCCGAATCCTCCACGGTAAGACTGTTGTTACAGTGTTACAGCTACAGATTTGCTTTAGGGAAGAATGCTTTGAATTCTCAGAGGTGGTCACTCTCCGTAATCGCCCCTATCGCATTTCGAGTCAATTTCCTACCGGAATTGAAAAAAACTTCTTTCTGGTCGTTATCGATGTCAATAATTATTTGGCAAATCAAAGTGGAAAGAAATCCTGAATTCCAATTTCATTCTGGTTCACCGATGGCTTCCTTCCTGCTCGTGGCAATTTCCAGTTCAGTAAAGCAAATCTTCAATAAAACTGGGTTTTCCAGTCCCATGAAGATGGGGATGATGAACTTTGAGAATAGGTATACGAATCAGATTATGAGAACAGCACAATCTACTTCCGTGTCCTCCCCTGACCTTTCGTAGAGTTCTTTTTCTTCAGATGCACTCCCGATCTTGCATTCGAAGCACTGCTTCTGATAGCCACGAGACCTATGCGTCGTCTCTTTCTCTCCTCGAAACCCTAAGCATGCAATGCCTTCGTGGTTTCTTTCTTGTAAATCGCCCTGACATTTTGTCCAGCGTAAAAATAATCCCTTCTGCGCTGCCCAACAGATGCTGAGCAAGCTCTCTCTCTCTTAGGACGTACTTCTCCCATTCATTCACACCTTGCAACGGATGCGAATACATAAGACTATCGTACAATACGAATTTTTATAGCTCCACGAAAAAAAAATGCCGACCGTCCTCGTATACTGCTGTCAATCACTCCTGTACGATTTCACTTTGTGGTATAGTGTCGTTTAAAATGATTTAATATGTTAGACAAAAATCTAAAACGAAAAGATGGAAATTTAAAGTGCTTATTGCTTAATTTGAAAGAGATGGTAGATATTCTGCTGCTATGACGATCAAGATACATTTTTCTATCGTGTATAAATACCATCATATTATCCGCGCATAACCAACCCATGGGGCTCGTACAACGCGGAGAGCATCACCCACGGTACACGGAGGTTTACTGTACTAAGTGGTGACGTGCATCCCCCTTTCTATCCCAGCGTTTCCTGGTCGTCTTCAATTAACTCATTTCCGTGAAAAATTCGCAGTTTGATTACTCGCAAGCTGCGCCGCTCCTCACTTCGAGGGCAAATTACTACCGATGCCCTGCATATTGCTACGCTCATGCAGCACTCGGTCAGAAAGAGGAAGACCATCTTCGTGCTTCGAGGCTGCATGACGGACACCGACGGCGCCCTTCCTACATCGCAGGGGTACATAAGAGACGTTTACATTCAAGGCGCTTATGTGCCGGGAGCGAAGTGGCTCATTCCGGGAAGGCAGCACAGCCAACTCAGCTTCGAAGTGCTTCCTGAAGTGAGCTGTCCGAGAAAGTGAAGCAGCATTCGAGCATCTGCTGAAGGAAAGCCCCACATCGCTCTTTATGTGAGATGAAAAGATTGCTGCATTTGCATCCGATCACCTGCAACAGTACATTCAGCAGGGTACCCTCCTGAAGAAAGCCCTGACGTCAGAAACACGGAAAGCAGCTTTTTCAGGAATTCTATTCCGATGAAATCACGAATGGGAATGCCATTCACATAATCATTATTCCTGCTGCCCTTAGTCATCGCAATCATTTCCTCATTTCGAGGACGGTGCCACTGGAGACGGCTCAGGCGCGGGACTTTGGTGGGGTGCTCGAACGCAAGAGATCACTTCACCAAGTCACTGACCCATAATTTGGAGAAGAAGAAGTGTTCTACTGCTCCCCCACCCCACCCCACCCCCGTCGTTACGGTGATGTGTTTGAACTTGCTTTGCATCGCTCGAGTGTTTCCCTCAACAAAGTCATGATTTGCGAAAGATTGTCTTCTAATGGTCCACAGCTGGAGTTTGCTTAGCCTGGAGGAACGAGTTCTTCACGACTTGGTCGCGGTGAGTGGATGAAGACCTCTCGACCTGAGAAAAGAAAACTGCCACGAAGCTGCGCCCAACCCGAGGGAATTCCGGCCAACAAGAGTTCCATCACCACTTCTATGGGGGTGGGTGGGTGGGAATGCTGCAGCAACAGCATGTTTCTGGAAATCGTGCAGGCTCGAAGGGGTGTTCCCTCACAGCGGGATCGGGCACGCCAGTGTGCTGCTCCACCAACACGTTTTTGCACAAGAAGGTGTTCGTCCCTAAGAGAACGACCACCGTTCCACTTCCTGTTCGTCCGCATGTGGTAAGCATGCACACGCCGGAACCAGCGCACCTCCTTCGATTTTCGACCCCCATTCCGGCACCCCCCTCCTGAATTGCCCCCCCCCCGCCCACAAAACAGACGCCATTTTCGCAACAATGCTCGCGCCGCAGCGCGGTGTTCCCGGGGCCGCGCCGGGACTGCGGTGTTCCGGTACATACGCAGTTGAGAGTTAAATAACGCACGTACAAGCTTTAGTGCCCAGCAAGGAAGCAAAACCTCCCATCACTTACAAGGTAAGAGTATTTTTCAAGAATGCTCTCGTACAAATCATCCATTCTTTGGGATGCTGTATCTCCACGTAATTGGAAACAAGCGAACGTTGTTCACTCGATAACAATCCCAAACACATCTGGTGGATTCCGTCACACCGAGTCAGCAGAGGGAATGGAAAACAGCTTGGCGAGGGGTTTGTGCCTTTCGACCCTATGAACGATAGGGAACAAACAGAAGACCACATAAAAAAAAAGTACCGAATCCGAGGTGAATTGGTGGACAGATCACGCGAAACGCTTTTTTGGAAAGGTCGCAGTCGCCGTAGAGCAGCGCATCCTCCAAAGGAATTTACACAAACGGAATGATATGTTCTCACGCGAATTGAAATGCCGATAGATAAAGTTGGTCCAGAAACAAACCAAAGCTGCTTTGTCCTCCGGTAAGTGCGAGTATCGAAGAATTTAGCACCGGTGCGTTGCAGTGTTTGCTACTAATGCGTTCCCCGAGACAAAAATCGCCCACATGCAAGCTTTTGTGACAAGGAGGCCTTTATTTTCCTGCTAATTGAAGTGTAAGCTAAAGTGCACCTTCAAATCGGGGAGGGAGGGGGGGGGGGGCTTGACTGTGGACGCAGTTTAAATGCAGGGAAGGGCCGCCCACTTTCGCATCCACACAATTCACTTTGACCATGTGGGAAAGTGATTCTCTTCAAACAAAGATGATAAGAAGGCACGCCTTTTGATCTTAAACTTGAGCGAGGTCCGCCATTCCATTCCCCTCCCCCCCCGCTTCTCGAATTTGTCCCCAGGGCACAATCCTTTCTCGATTTCGTTCGTTAATGCCTTTTCGTCTCCCACGGTTGCCAAGTGGATTGATTGAATTATTTGACGCGAATATTTGAAGAACGGAGATCGAGCTTACAGCACAAGCAACATTCAGCAATACGCTTCCCGCATGCAAGTCAACCGTTCACCATGGCTACCAGAAATGATCTCACTGAGGGTGCCCATGCATTGCAAATTATCTTCAGAGATTTGGGTGCATTCTATTGGCATGCAACGAGGTGCTTAAAAGACCTTTTGGGAAGTGGAAAAAAAGTAAACCGTAGAGGCGTGCAAACTCTGCATTTATTCGGCAGTGCGATGATACTTTCGGATAATCCAACCGCCCAAGACATGTAATTTCCCAATTCGACTTGTTCAGAGTAGAATACTCCTTTCCATTAACGTGAACAAAATGCAAGCACCTTAACAGATTAGCACATAGCTGCTTGGGAACTGATCGAAATGCATCGATGTCGGGTCCAGTTCTCCGATGCGCCATTGACCACAAACAGAAACCAGTTTGTTAAATGGGGACAAAAAATCAAGGCATTAGAAAGCACAAGCAGTATGATGCAGTCGCGAGAAATATCCCCTTTCACGGTGCAAGCATCAAGTTTCCACTGTAATGAAATTCCAACGTTAGCGGCCTTAATTCCAGCACTTCTTGGTGCGGCAGGAAAGTGACTGCGTGACTGCACAAATGTGAGTCAATCAAGTGGCATGTCAAAATATCAGTGGCAAAATACGCAGGAACCGATCACAGGTGTCTGGGAGCATATTCAATTTCTGAATGTTGTTAGCTTCAAACATCATCATGATTCGGATGAATCGAATTTATTTTTTTGGAAAACCTGCGAGCGATATGCTCTCTATAAAATACAGTAGCATTGTACTGCTGCACATCACAAGAAATGGACGAAAGTGTTCTGCACTGATCAAATTACAAGGAAAAAAATGACAAAGCAGAACAAAATACCGAAATAAAAGTAAAATAAATCCATTCATTCGTTTTTTTAATTTAGACATTACGAATTAACACTTGAAATACTGCACCAAGAGATGCCATCTAAAACATTCAGAATCATCTTGATGGTGGCTGGACTGAAGGGGCAAATTTGGGCCATGATAATCCAAATTTTGACTCGATTCCATTGATGATTGGCAAGGCTATGCGATACCCGCCAATATGATCAGGATTGTGAGGAACTGGCAATGTGGCACAAGAAGTTTTCTGTGATCCTTGAGGTTGACTGAAAATAATTTCTCATGAATACTTACATATTCAAAAAGGGTTAAATACATATACATACACACACACACACACACACACACACATCAACAAGATTCATTCGAAAAAGCTTAATATCTAGTAATCATTCTGATACTCACCGTCCACCAAAGTCCACATAGATGAGCCTCTGAAGTACTTCGTACGTAAGCAGTGTTACTCCAAACTGAGGAGATGAACGAAATACACGAGCTAAACACAAACATAGGTCAAGTAACTACAAAGGCAGCCAACCTGGGGCGCCTTTCCAGAAAGCTTTGGCACCTTCCTCATGCCAGATTTTCACAGCAGCATCAACAACACCTGAATATGTAGTTTGCCCTGCACGAGCTGCAACCTGTAATCTAGTTTTAATCACATCAGCTGGTGTGGTGAGTGAGGCAGCAGGAATTCCTCCTAAAGCACCAGCAACTAATAGACTTAGGGGACTATTGTATCCATTCTCATCCTGCATAAACTTCTTGCTGGATGCATAAACAGGAAAATAAATGGCACTGAATGGAATATCACGTAAGAAGCAGGCCCGAGATCCCTATGTAAATATGTAAAGCACATCTTTGAGAACAGTTACAATACTTTGTAAAGTCCCAGGAGACCAAGTTCACGCACTACTTGCCAGGCTGATTTATGCTTGGCTCCATGAATTTCTCCTGCTACTTGAAGTCTTATCTTTACAATTTCAAGTGGATTGGTGAAGATGACTTGAGATCCACCAGCCTGAGAACAAAGCAAAATTTGCACTCAATGCAAAAAAACAGACCAATCAATTTATGCCTTTCATGTTCTATAAAAAGTGTCACTCACACAAGCTCCTGCTAGGATTTCTCCCCATCTTGGGATGTAGCCACTGGTTGTGGTCAACTTGTCCCTGACAAAGTCATTCACCTCACCAACATTTGATCTGGGTCAAATTTAGCCACTTACTGTCAGTTTGATAGCCTTCTCAGGGGCAACTCCAATCAGTTGTGGAAGAAGACCACGATACAAACCTCGCACACCTTCATAATAGGCAACTTTCTTAAAACAATCCCAGCTATTTTTGTACACAAGCTCTCCAACATATACTCCTGCCCTCTGATTTTGAAGACGTGTCTTTACCAAGTCAATGGGATATACTGCTGTAGCACCAATAGCTGTAAAATTCTCAAGTATTAAGAAACAGTGGACATTCAACGTACCCCCAGCAATGGATCCAAGTCCAAAACGATACACACTTTCCAGAACCTGTATAAGCAATCCACGATCCTCAGGACCCTACAATCTGTGATCAATGTGTATTAAAAAAATGCAGTGTCATACCGATACAGCTTTGAGTTCTGCTATGTGTTTGACAACATTTTTCATATATTGAGCAGGAGTCATTTTATCTAAAGCAGCATAGTTTACTCGGCTAAAAAAAAGGAAAGCTTGGTATTTCTGCCATCCAAAATGAAATAAGCCAATTGCCAATCTGAAATGCTAATCAACTGACCCAATGCAGTAACTGGATGCTGCCAATTTAAAAAGAATGTCCACTTCTAAGGGTGTGATCTGGCTCATCATCTGTGCAGACTGGAGAAACTCCTCTGCACACCACCTTAGTGGTTCCCTCAGATTTTTGCATTCTTACCTCTGGTAACTTCCTGAGTTCGACTGCCAGCTGTAACACTCAAATAAACCTTCTTGACTAACTCCATTTGATTCAACAGTGAAATAAAGGCCATGAAAACTGGAAAGCTCACAGTTTTCACACCTGGTTTGCCTTCAGCTATCTAAATGATGGAATTAGCAAATAAAGCTAAATAAGTCATCTCACAATATTTAAGTTCGATTCAACCAAAGGTGTCATGAGATGCTTTTTAACACTCTTCATAACATTACAAAAGTCAGCTAACGAAATGGATCCCTTGCCATCTGGATCGAATTTCTTAAAAGCTTGAATAGCATATTCTTCATGAAAATCCTAAGAAAAATTTTTTACATTGTTTTTTGAAAGATACTACTAACATGTAGAAACTGACTGAATTCAGGAAAAGTGACAAGACGATTTTTATGTTTTCCAAAGTACAACTTCACAAAATCAGAGTCTAGATCTAAGGGAATGTGCTGATGCAACAGAGTATGTGTAATCACTTCTCTAAACTCCTCTGCAAAACACATTTTTGACATGTGTTCTTTAAATGTATAACCATTTGTAAATACCAAAAGAAACTGTCCCGGTACCCTTAGTGTCAAATAACTGAAATGCAGTTTTGTATAATGCATCTGGTGAACACAAAATTCTTTCAAATGTTTGAAACTCTGAGAATGATATCAACCTGAAAATTAATTTATTTTTCATACTTCAGATCAACACAATTCGTACCCATCTTTACTAGTATCCAATATTCCTCCTAAAAGTTTTACACTGTTTGAATTGAAATTTTCTTCTGCATACAGTCCTAAGAATTTCCTGACAAAGTCTGTCAAAGTTACATACTTCTGACCATCTTCTTCAACTGTTGCATACTAGGAAAATTATTTACAATCCGCTGTCAGAACACTGCTCCTGGCTCCTGAATGCATACTCACTTTCAAAAATACTCTCTTTAAGCTTTCTGTGTCAGCTGCCTGCAAACTCATGGTACTCTAAAATGCATTCCATGAAATACTAAATAGACATTAAATTTCATGTTTATTACTTTTCCCAATGAAATTCCGTAATATGAGACTCAAAATCCACGTACACTGGGTAAACTTTTATATGATGCACTCTGAATAGATATAAACTGCAGAACTTTCAGGAACCCTCACATGAATTTCATAACAATATCGAATTATGTACTAAAAACTGAGCAATAAAATCCTAAAAACCATTGCTAAGCTTTTATACTACTGCTTCTTCCAACATATCTACATGAAAAGTCACTGCATCAATGTTTCCTCTGTGCTGACAACTATTTGCGTTTATCTTTGGAAGTCACTTAGGAATTTCCTACAACGATAATACGAAAGTTTCACAAAGTTCAAAAGAATTCGTAAACAATATTTGGTCTTTCAATGTTACATTGATCCCACAAGCATCCAAACATACGTTTACCCACGAGCATTTCTTAAACGAAACGATTGCGGTTTGCAGATCTTTCTCAACAACATCGACTGTTTCTCACATGCAAACACGGAAGTGATCGGAGCTTCCAAGGCCATCCATTGAGGAAGTGTGGACTCCTACGTTCCCTTGTGGATACCTGTCTCTCTTATAGACTATCAGAATACACCACAGTGAGACAAAGCTGGATCATAAAGCGTTTGCTCTCATAACATAAACGTGTGAACTGCTTTCAGAATTTAGTGTCTGAAGAATAAAAAAAAAGTGGTCATGGAGTTCAGTAATATATACTTGAAAAGTATTTCATCAATTGTGTTGGTTAATTTCGGATGAAAACAGCGACTGCAGAACTCTGAAACCGTGGGGACATCCAATCACCTTAGCCCTATTTGATTTGGATCATCATAAATCCGACACCTTTTCCCCCAAATTACTATGGGGTCAAAAGCCGAGATGTTTCCGTGAATGAGAAAATCTGCTGCATGCCATGTAGCTTAGGGCAAACAAATTGGTTGCAGGGTAACCAAATCTTTACAAATAAAGGATTAATTAAGAATTTCGAATTTATGTGGTTTAATTAAAACATGAATTTCTCAATAGCAGAGTTTTCATCAAACTTCGTATTTTAGTGTCGTTTTCTCTTTGAGTAATTTACTTCATATTGATGGTTCAATTTGAGTTTGAGGAAAGGTGCAATAAAAGCTTGCCGTTCCTTAACTAAATGAGGGAAAGTTTTGTTCTCCCTGGTAAATAGAGAAGTTTATTGGTAATACAAGTGAGAAAACTGAAGGTTAAAAAAAGGCTCCCCTTGATATTTTTCAACAAACAAGGTTTTTTATTTTTTATAGCGAAAAGTTTTCTTTTTAAGGACTACTTTACATGTTCTAAGATTACCTATTTCCATCATAATTATAAATTTTTTTCGACCAACGCCAGGGTTCTTCTCAGTATCATTGGGATGTTCATCTCACGTAAGCACGATGCCCTCAAGACGACACTTTTTAATCTCCGATTTCTCTAGGGACACTTAAGCCAAGCTTTTGGGAGGTTCAGATTTTTAATGAAAAATTGCCAAGTATATGAGATGAAGAAAAGCCAAAAAAATCCATCGATTCGTACATTCATGTGTTGGAAACAATATTTTGTTCTCTCAAAGCCTAAAGTTATTCAAGGGATAATACACAATTATTTTGGGAGTTTCATTACTGATTACATGGTGCCATGTGTTGTATTCCCTAGGGATATAGGGCTACAGCTGTTTGAAGTTCGGCGGGCAAGGTCAAATGGGCTATCAAGGATTTGATGTCTTTATTTGATATCGAATTGGGAAAGTGTGTTTGCATATCATGTATAATGGTCTTCCTTACTATCTGTTTGGAATAACTGTTTTTCATTTTTCAGATGCTGCTGTGAAGTGAGTTTTCAATCTAACTGAAAGTATTGATGTTTCGAGGTTTACAATTCAGCCATGATGTGAGCATCCTTCAAGAAAACAAACATAATTGAATGAAAAAATGGAATCCACCAAAACAAAGAATTCATTCATTACTAGTGGTAGAAGCGTGAATTATTTTGTTGGTGAATTAGCTAAATTATTCCGTAAAGATGCAGATTTAGTTTTGTCAGGAAATGTAAAATTCTGCCTAACTGCTTCAGTGTTGTGTGGCATAAATGAACTGTTTGGATTGTTAACGGAAGCAAATTTTTCATCCTCGTTTGATGTACTTAGTAATCATAACTTTGATGTGGAGTTATTATACGACTTGCAGTTTCTGTATGATGTTTTCCAGAAGATTCCATCCCTAAAAATTATAGATGAACGTATCCCCATAAATACTGCCTTCCTGCACATCTATAAGTTTCGAAGCCTAACAATATTAGACATAAGGGAAGTTTCAGTGTTTGATTTGAAAGGTCTAGACTCATGCCAAAGTCAATTGGAAGAAATTTATTATTATAAATCATTAGACAGAATCGATGACTTATTTGCTTCTTGTGGTGGTGATCAACGTTCCGTTCCATGTGAATGGAGTAACCTGAAAAAAGTTGATTTGAGTTATAATAAATTTACAGAAATTGGAAGTTCCTTTAAGTATTTGCCAAATCTTGCTGTTTTGAATTTGTCCCACAACAGGATACGTAATCAAGATTTCTCAAGTTTGTTGGATAGTCTGCAATTGTTAAACTTAAATTACAATATGCTTAAAAATATTCCCATATTTTCAACTGATGTAAAAAATATATGTATTTTGTATTTGTCCAATAACTTTATTATGAACTTACAGGGTAGGTTCATTTTAAGCAGAATTTTTGTCATTGGTTTTGTACTCATGTTTATGGCTTTTATGTTAAACACATTTCAAGTGAAATGTGTTGATCTTTTCAGTTTTTTTGAAACACACATGTTACTATAGTAGTTGTACTCCTCATTTATGCCCCTGTTATAGATTATTAGGATAATGTTTGTACATTGAAGTGTTCATTGAATCTGTAAAGATTGGAGTATTCATTCAAATGTTTTGGGATGTTTGTTATAAGATTTTCTATAGCTGTTTTGTTACTTGAAATTTAATTTTCATATGTACTTGCCTTCACAAAATCTTTGCAATCTGGTTCATTCATCTTTTAATTTAAAGATTTGCAAGATATTGGATGGATTTGTTTTTTTGTATTTGCCAGTATAAATCAAGTAATCTTCCAACACATTTCAAGGCTTGGAGCTTCTGTTGAATCTCACCACTCTGGATTTGTCCCACAACTATTTGTGCAGTCATGAGTGCTTAAAGATTCTCAGGAATTTGGCCAAATTACAACTGCTCAATTTGGAGGGCAACCCCATATGTTGGCATCCATGTCATAGAAAGCATGTAGTCAGTTGTCTTCATCCTTATGTTGCTAACTACAAGGTACTTTTGTTAAAAAGTTAAATGAGTGATGAGATTTTAGTTTACTCTTAATGGAAAATGCTTAACTGCACGAGAAGTTTGTCATCAAAGTCATGTGGCTACAACATTGTTGGAAAACAAGTCAAATATTTCCGAATCAGAAACTTGCCCAGCTACTTTCAGTAGTTATTCAGTGTTCTCATCAGAAGGAAATGGTAAAGTATTCTTCATCAGACTTTGATATGTATATGAATCAGACATTTTGTAAAGTTACATCTTTCTCAGTTGAAGGTGGCGAAATGAGAAAAAAACACTCAGTTCTGCGAGAGGTAGAAATAGCAGATTGCCTGGATGCAGATGACATAATTTCAGTCACTGATGCTGAGGAAGGAACTTGTGTGAACAAAGTAACAGGCACTTTGGATGAGCCTGTTGTCACTGCAGAACAGAAATTAGAATCATTAAGTTTATCTTACTTGACAGCTGATGAATTCAGGAAATCAAGAGAGAGAAATGTGGAAGTATCACAAGAAAATGCAAGTGTAGAAGTGGAAACTTCATATGTTGAGAAAAACAAAGATGCTTTGGAAGAAGTGATCGATTCTGAAACACCCAGTGTGTATTTTAGTTGTAATCAGCAGGAGGACAATAGTCCTTCAAGAGAAGAAAAATTTGTTGACTCAGTCATGGAAGGCTTTGAGTTGTTCTTGATGGAATTAGATAATGAACCCAGATTACTGCTAGTAGGGAAAGAAGAGATAAAAGAAATGGATGGCATATGTGGTTATATCTTGACAACTTGGGACTGCCGTACATTGTCAAGTGTAGAGTGGTTAAATGATAGCCATGTGAAGTTACAGTTTGATACAGTTCAGAAAGCTCAGCAAGAACGTATCTATCATTTACAAGAAAAAGATGAAGAAAGACTGCTTGCATTGTTCGAAGCAATCCTTGTTTGCAGGCAGAAACATTTGCAGCGCACTGCTCATATATGTTGCATTAAGTGTTCTTTTCGTTTTTATCCCACATCACGCCAGTCAAGGAATCTATCCCAGATTCATTGTCCCAAGTGTAATACATCGGCTGTTTTACTGGTTGAGGAAGAGACTAATGTTAGAGACACTCAAATTGTGAAAGACTTGTCAAGTCCAGAAGCTTCTCAGGACTCTTCCAATACTCATGGCAATACAGAGGTGTTTGAAAGGTAAAGCAGACTAAATAGGTGAGAAACAATAGTTGTTCTAGTGAATCGGGAAACATTTCTGCAGCATCAGAGACTGAGTGCCTTTTGGAAACTTCTTATTCTTGGGCTGAAAGTAGTTTCAGCAATTTCTGCACAATGCAGAATGCACAGGTTTCATCTCCCAAACGTTCATTCTTTGGAAAATGGAGCAGACAAGAGTCGATGCCTGATCAGAACAATACTCCATCCAGGATTCACTACTCTTTTCAGGATTTCTCTCATGTGGATCATCGATTGCATTTATATGTAGAGCTTAGTCTTTTCACACACCCGCAAGAGAATTTATCTGGAGTGATTCGGGTTTGTTCAAGTCTTTTCTTTGACATCATAAATGATGTGAGAATATCCTTCAGTCCCAAATGTTCCTATTCCCTTCCGAGTACATTTCATGCTGGCCAGGTATATTGGTGGTGTCATCATGCTGCATCTACTTGCTTGCAGTTGTGGCCAAGGAAAGGTGAATGCTCGTATTCTGCAGTTCATTTTCATTTTAACATATGATCAGTGCCTATCCAGAGAAATGGCTGCAGCTTCATTCTACTTGGGCACTGAATGAATTAAAAGGCATTGAAATGGTTGTTGATGGTCAGGGAATACAGTTGCACTTCCCTGATGGAATATCTTTGCTCATTTTATTAATGGATAGATCCAGAAGTTATTGTTTACAAGACTGGTTCACAAGTGAATATTACATTGTTGAGTTTTCTTCCCTATTTGCTCAGGTCATATTTCACCATCTCAGGTATCATACAGCTCTGCATCATATGCTGCATCCATGCTCAGTCTCCTTCGTGGTGAAGAAACTCCATTACTTTTTCAGTGTGTGTACTGGCAAGACATGCATGGCACCTGGTTTTTGCATGCTCTTTTTGTATCTAATTGCCGACTCATTTTGCTATCATTTGACTTACGTTGGCTGATGTCAGATTTGCATTCTCCTGAAGTCCTTCAGCATGAACTATTGGCGGATCTTGTTTCTATGGTGAGTGTTAGAAAGTATCAGTATTGCTCAGTGACTGTTTGCAGGATGTATATCCAAGTGTTCCATTTTGTGTATCTTTGCACTTTTTACAAGAAAAAACGAATAAGATTTTCAGCTGGCACATGGCAGTGGAAACTGTGGAAGGGGTTACGGGGTTTTTAAATGTGATTAGACAGCCATGGGAACAAATTTTTGGTGTAGAGTTGCAAATAAATCAGACCAAGAATATTCCAGAGGGCATTAAATGCCCATTGTAAGAATGCTGTAAAGAAGTGATATTAAATATGAATTATATTACATAAAGAATTCTTATACCTACTTTATGATGTATACCAGGAAAGATTGTATTTTTGCAGCATTTAGTTCCTTGTTACTTGATTTTGTGTAGTTACAAATGCATTTTCAATCTGGGGTAGTAGCTTTATCACTCACGGCAAGAGTGAACTCGATGCTTTCTTTTGGTAAATGAACTTTAGGTTAGGTTTCTCGTTCTTATGAAATTCTAGAATTCATAATGAAGGTATCAAATGTGTGCAGTACGAGAGTTTGCCAACCCGTTCTTGTTGTTGTTTGCATACTTCAAATAGGTTGCTCACTTTTGTTGGGACGGAAATGAACCGATCGTGTGGGAGTTTGATCCTCGTTTTTGTTCGGTGAAAGCGTCTTAAGCAGACGTGTTCTCAGGTGTACGAATGAATGCATTTGTTCGTAACGAAAGGTCAAACCTTTTACGAAACAGTGTGCCCACATGCAAAAATTTGATGTCTGACCAAAGTGATTGTTGCGCAATTTCACAGTACACTGTTAATGCATTAAGGGGGAAATGTATTTACCATCAGTGGAAAACCGAAGCTTCATTTGGGAAACTTGCGAGGAAGTCCCCCAAATCAACTATATTAAAATCGTAACGGTCCAATGTAAAAAAAATGTTGAAGACAAACTAATAGCCGGAAAACAGCTTGCCAGTAGCATTCATTGTTGGAAGCAGGCAATTTTCTCCCTTGGTTTTTACTGAATGGCAAAGCCTTGTCCCGTTTTTCTACGCTGTTTGTAGTTTTCTATTTCCCACATCTCAAACATTTTGCCGATGAAACGGTAAGCATTAGTTCTAGAGACTGTTCTCGCATGAAAAATTGCACAGTTATTTGCCAATGGCGTCATTTGCAAATGTGCCATTGGGCTTTCACTAGATGATGGCAGCGGAAAAGGCGTGTTGCTTTCGATGTAGCAATAATTATGTATTGGTTTGATTGTTGCAGTGATTGATGAGTAACCACAAGTCGATTTCCTTTTGAGTTTTAACCTATTCCCGTGATGAGATGTACTTTCTTTCTTTCTTTCTCGAGTCAACTCTTGAGAGATTTGAGATGGCTTTGTTCCCTTTTGATCGTCCGCATTTTTGAAAATGCAATGTAATTTCGCTTTTGGAGATAAATAATGCAATGGGCTTAAATGATATGCATTGCCTTTGGCGAAAGATGAGCGCGCGTCTCCGTCTGAGAGGACGATCCGGACGATATTCCGTCCCTTGAGAATCAGTTGAATGTTTTTTCTTCGTTTCAATGTTAAAAATGAAATTTGTTTCCAAATTTTCTTGCTTGTGTTTCCTTTATTAATTAACCAATTATATAAAAAAGGTAAATATGGATGAGGAATATGAAGTTGCAGAAGATTATATAGAGGGAGAAGAGGAATACGTAGACGAACAGGAATACTATGACACGGAAACGCTCGAGGAATGGTTTGAAGAAGGATTATCTGTTTACATTGGATACAGACTACATAGTGCTACAAGGCATATCTCTCGAGAATGGCTCTTTCTTCTTTCCATACTGTTTAGTATTTGCGTTTTGTGGATATGTGTTTATAATGTGTGCACTCGATATGCTAAACATAACATACTCTCCATTGCAAGTATTTATTCTGCACCCCAAGGAAAACTTATAAGCGATGAGAAGGAGTCTTGCTTGACATCAAAGTTTCAGCAAATAGGGCAGGAGTGGGACTTTCCCATGTGGATAGATGGCCAATGCAAAAATCTTGCTCAGATTTTCTTCACTCGAACCGAATCAAACATCACTCATCTTGGGAAACAAGTTGCATTGCAAGTGGACAAAGACAATGGCCACCTATTTACGAAAAGCTTTGAAAGCTGTAGAGACGACATATTTGCCTTGGCCTGTGGATTGCTACATTTAAGCAGCAAAGGTCAGCTGAAGAAGCAGCATAGTTTCTTTGGTATATTTGCAAAGAATTCCATCCAGTACACTTTGTCGGAGCACGCACTTGCTTCATTAGGCATCGTCTACGTTCCTTTGCATCTGAATTACGGCCTGAATGCGTTCTGGAAGATGCTGGACAGAACGGGCATGATAGGCATTTTCGTGGACGATCGCAACAAGACTGAACTCGTTCTCCGGAGGTTTTACTTGAGACTGAAGTATGTCGTCACTTTCGAACAAATGCCTATTCGGGTGCACAAGTTGGCCAGAAAAAGACTCATAACTCTTATTTCGATGGACAATCTTTTGGACATCGGCCGAAAATCGCTGTCCTATTCCGTTCCCATAGAAATCCCTCAAGATTCTTATCTTGCTTGCTTTTTCATACCACACACGAAAAACGTCGTGGAAGGTGTGCTGATCACCAACGGGAACCTGATGTGTGCCGTGACGGCGCTCTCCATCCACCTCGAAGATAAGTTTCTGACGCGAGAAGACTCGTATTTGGCTTACCTCCCGCGTCATTACGTGGAGGAATTGGTGTGGCAAACGTGCACACTGTTCCAAGGAGGAAAGCTCTGCTTCTCCACTCAGACGAGTTCGAAGCTCCTGGAGCAAGATTTTGTAAAGATGAAACCCACCATCTTCCTCACAGTTGCGAGTATTCTGCAGCAGATGTTTGGAAACTTCGTCAAACATTGGGAAAAGAAGAGAATAGGAATGTCCTGGTTGCCGTTCATGAACTCGGATAGGTTTTGGCTGAAAAGGAAAAACGAGCAAACCCTCCTGGATAAAAGAAGAATTCGGCAACTGAAATCGTCACTGGGGAGCAAACTAAGAATGGTCATAGTATGTAATACTCCTGTGGAGACTAACGTACTCCAGTTTTTCCGCTCCGCTGTTGGCTGCTCCGTGCTAATATCTTACGGGACTACCCAAACCACCGGAGTGGGAACGCTTACGTTCCCGTGGGACAGCAGCTTCGATCATGTTGGTCCCCCTCTTCCTTGCAACAACATTAAAATATCGAAAAGAGGAGGCACGATAAACGTAGACACTGCGAAGGACGACGTGGGTGAACCGATCGGAGAAATCTGCATAAAAGGCGGTAATGTGACCCAAGGCTACGTCTTCGTCCACAGCTCCCGGGAGCGCAAAATCACCCTAGCCGTGGACAAGAAAGGATATTTCCACACGGCTGATTTGGGAAACATAACTGCAAAGCACACCATAAACTGGATCGAAAGAACCGGCAGCGTGCGAAGAAACGTTTTCGGTGAATACATCAACATTACGAGGTTGGAAAGGCTGTATGAAAAGCATTGCGAACACATCGAGGAAATGTTTCTCTATGTCGACACTTTTTCGCTTCCGGTAGCTTTGATTTTTGCTCAAATGCAGAAGGAGATCATGTTCAGGAAGGCGATCACGGATAAGGAAAAACTGTTGCTCTTGTTGATGAAGGAAATCCTGAACGTAGCCAAAGAGCACTCGTTGAACCTGTTCGAAATTCCGGTAGTAATCGATGTTGTTAATGTTTCCTTTGCCTCACTTTTAGATAAGAATCAGCAAAGCGCGTTGCAAAGGAAAAGTCTGTCGCTTAGGTACAAAGCCGAGTTGCAGACGTTATCTGAGTCTGCGAGACGGATAGCTGAGGAGGATAGCTATGTGCAGCTTGTGTGATGGTACTGAATGTAGCGCACTCATCGAAAAAGTGCGTTTCTACAGTAAGTTTTGGTTGCCAATTTAACAGAAGGTATTATTTCCCTTTCTGAAAAAAAAAAAAAAAAAAGAAAGGAAAAAAAAAAAGAAAAAAAAGAAGGAAAATCAGATACGTTTCCACTGCTCCTCCTAGGCAACTCCTTTAATCATCCCTCATCGGACGGAAAGCGCAAGCAGAAGCTTTTAAAACTGTGGCACATAATCTAAGCAGGGTCGAAATTACCATATTTATCATATGTACAATTCGTATCATTTTTTCATTAGAAATTCTATAGAGAAAAACACAAATTAAGTATCGCTATGTAATAAAAGTGAATAACACTTTTATTACATCCGTATGCAAGTACACTTTTTCTGTTTGAAGCAAGAAGGATTCACCAAATTCACAACGAATATGGAAGCATTGTGAAGACACCGCAAATTATCTATTTAGAAGGGAACATGCTTGAAATTCACGAGAAGCTATTTTCTAACGTGCAAATAGTTTGATCGAAATGCATGTAATGTAATGGCATAGTTGAAAATACATATCGGCCACAATAATCGGTCCTCTTTCTACGGATGCACTGTGCATGGCAATAAACGATTTTCAAGGACAAAAAGCATAAACCACATGCGATGGGCCATGCGGTTTTTTTCCATTCATTTTTGAAAACGAGCATCACGAAATATGGTACAGCAAACTTTACGGAAACGTTCATAACCGCTGTACAAACATCCCGAATCGAAGCGGCTGCTCGTCTCCGAGAAAAACGTCCCACGTCAGCCCGAGCTTCTACTTGTTGCTGTTGAACGAAAAGAAATACAAAACCTCGATTTTTCAACAACCACTTTTCCGAGCAATCAGTGGATCCGAATCTTCCCTTATGATCGATCCCCAAGTGCTTCTTCGGCTCCCGGGTTTGGCAATTTAGATGGACGTGGACGACACCGGCGACAATCAGATCGTGTCACCAAGCGGCGATTCCACTTTCACGCCACTTTCATGCCACGCCATCGCCACGTGGCTCGGAAGCCACATCAGCATTAGCTTGCACCGTCGTGGTACGACTTCAGCAAAGGCGGTGGGGCACCCCCGGCACCAACGAGCAAAAGCCTCCTAGGAAGCATCGCTTTGGATTTCAGAGTTCCGTGTAAGAGTCAACGTTGGATCATACGGTGGGGTCGACGGACGGCACGCCCTAAAGCCCAAAACCGCAACCGGGAACAGGGATGGCCACAGCAAAATGGGATAATGTCGCAAAAACACACACACACAGCATGGATCAAATTTAATAATCTGTTGGAGGTCATTCCAGTGGCACCATCATCTTACACAATTGTCATATCACGTGAGCATACGACATCTGAGCCGCAATGCTGTTGTGAATAGAGGCAAAGGAACGACTAACATCACTACAGGTTGAAAGTGTTTCCAGCCCGATGCCCAACTTGGGCGTTTCTTGTGGTTCCTCTCGTCATGATACTCTCCTGTACTAGTTTTAGCTCTTAAACGTTTTCCGATGTCTTTGTAAAGCCGTGCTCTGATTCCTGCCATAAGACGGTAAGGGATGTGTTTGGCGCTGCAGGTCGTGTGATCCATCTAAAAGTTTCCACATCGGAAACATCACATTTTGAAAATTCCTGTAGTCACATGCTTGGTCCGACATCTGATTGAACAGCGTCAGATTCCGTTTCATCCCGAAGGGTTCGCTCCTCCCAGCTTCTTCTTTGGCTGTTTAATCGTGTATTCTAAGTGTCGAAGATAAGTAGCGAAAATTTCGCTGTTGGTTGCCAAAGTGTCTTCTAAAAGTGCTGCATTTTGCGATTTCATCCAGCGACTTGTAGATTAAAGGCTAACACGGTTCCAGTTCAAGATTGGGGTTTGTAACAGAGTAAACAAAGCTATTTTAAAAGCAAAACTCCTCCTTGGAGGTAAACTCAACCCTGGGAAAGAAGCAAACCCTGAATCGCGTCTTAAATTTTTCAGGAACAATTTCTGTGTTTCTTTCTACTAACGGCTCCTAATTCCACACGCGTCTCTTTGAGATACTTCAGTAGCTCTTGGTATTTTTCCCACTTCTTTTCGCTCCAGAGATTTGACTTGGATTTTCCTCTATTCTGCTCTGTGGTCTTCAGGTTTCTTGCATGTGGTAGTTGTCTTGCATGTCTTCAGGTTTCTTCCTTTCCAGAATCCACTGCTGGTGGATTTGAGGTCCTCTCGGTTTCAGGGTAGCTAAGCTTTTCTTAGAGCTCCAGAACCCCCAAAGTCACAGGACGAAGTGCACAAACTGCTTCATTCTCCATGCATTTAGAAAACAAAGTTCCCAGGGAAGACATTGGGCTCAGTCTGAGCCAAAGTGTGTCCTGGAGTTTGAAGGGTTCTCCATGGTAAAGGCCCCCTTAATGGATTGCAGGATTAAGTGTGGGGCACCTGGGAAGCAACATCAAAGCAAAGGTGTGATGATACGAGGGTTTTGAACAGGAGAATGCGGATCCAAGATATATACATCCTTCTCGGATTCTTTCTTTATCTCGCTTTTCACGGATCAACGTGAGATACATTTTCACTGTCGCCGAATTCATCCCACCGGTCCAGGTCTTTGTCGCACGCAGCCACCGAGTTTCCAGTTTTCCCCTGCGTTCCGGAACATTTTTCCCCCGTAGCCCATCCCCATAAACATGCCTCCTTAAGCTGCCCCAACAGATCCGGGTGGCTTCCTGGTAATGTCAGATGCATATTAATGTTCCACGATGAACTCCTAACTAAGCACTGAAGTTCTTCATTTGAATAACTGTACCGACTAAATGTTCCTATAATCTCAAAAACAAAAGCAGGATGCTACTGAATCGCCGACGCCAACGGATTTCTGATGTATCATGCAATATCTATTGTCTAAGTACATCTACATTGACATCACTCATCTGCTCTGCTCAGGGAGAGGTAGCTTCTCCCAGCTAGGAGATGAAGACTTAGACATGTGTTTTCATGTGCGGTAATCGAAAATGATTATGAAACCTCCTCGCACGATATCAACGAGGAACTTTGTGAGTTTGGGCATTCTACGCAGGTATTCGTGAGAAAAAAAAAAATCTCCAAAACTATCACACTCCAGCGTAACGCACTCTTTCATGCAAGCGCTTTCCCAAAGTGTGTCTGATATGTACACTAAACCGAGCATTACTTAGCTGGGTACTGCACACTATGCCGTGTTTGGTTGAAATGTGTGTGTGTGTGTGTGTGTGTGGATCCTGCTCCCGAATGGAGTTGCAACGTTGGATAGCATGTGCATTATCTTCGCTAGCGTTTCACGAAAGGAATGTTCCTCGTCAAAAGTTCTTTGGTGGCAACGCTGCTCATTCGGTTCTCTGAGGCTTGTCTGAGAGCATCTGCAATGCGGCGCAGCACACTACACTATGCAATGGGAGTGGAGCAAAGATGTGTTGTTCTGATGGACCACAAGTGGCTCGAGAGAATCCTCAACCTGGTTTCCCAACGCTGCGTCGTGCGCAGAGGGGAGGAGAGAAGCAGCTAGGTGGAGAAGAAAATCAATCTGGACTCAGCACCAAAATCAGAAGGATGTGCCCTCTTCTTTTCCCGCCATCCAAGAGAAGTGCTTCAAGAAGAAATCCCTCAAAGCCCAAGACGCGTTTTTAAGGCAAATGATATCTAGACCGAGGGAGCTGAAGAAGCACTTGAGCTTGCATCGTTTGACATCCGCGGCACGAACGGCACAGTTATGGAAGCTGTTGCAGATTTTCGAGATCATCTCAAGTTGATTAAGACGGAGGAGATACAAGTACAAATTGAAAACAAGCTTCGAGCACCTAAGAAAATGATAAATGGCAGCAAACAACAAAATCTCTTCTGATCAGAAATTGCCAATGATCGGCCATGATTGCACTCAAAAATCTCCCCTCCCCCTTCCCCAACAAAAAACAAAAGCAATGATGATCCGCATTCTCAGTGGTTTCGTATTTAGAAGGAAAGCACCACTTCCGTTATCTAAAGTTCAAACTGAAAGTCTCAGCTGCTCAAGTCGGGCGATGCTCGTCGTCTTTAATGACTATCATATTACACACGGAAGCAAAAGGACGAGCGAGACTAGAAAGAACCAGATAATGGCAGCATGAAAACCTGGACTTCAAACTTCTCTAGCTTGATGGTGCTCCAGGGTGTCCTATGAATGCTCCAGATAAGCGACAGCTTCAAAATTGTGTTTGGAGAACAGGAAGAACAGAAACCATCCCATCAAATGGGTGAAGACCTCATTGCAACCATAAAAGCATATACAAGAGGTTTGCCGAGCCGGTGAGGCTGCTGCAGAGAAAGCAGCAATCGGACGATTTGAATGAGGCACCAATCGTCAAAGATGCGACCGACATCTCCGGTGGAGCTTCACGATCAGTTCGCCTAGCGACGCAACCTGCAAGATGAGAAAGATTTTCGAATTTTTCCACGAGGAAACTCTGAGGAGGGTGGGACTAATTCCGCAAGAGAAGTCGACTTGGAAGGCAAAATGCAGCGAAATTGCAAATAGGGAGCGACTGAGGCTGTTGCGACGAAATTACATTTCAGGAGAAAGACTTCGAAGAAGAGGAGTTTTGCAGAGGAATGAAAACTCTCTCGCGAACATTTCCGACACTGAAGGTATTCGGGAAGCTTTTAGATGAATGCGTATGTCTAAATGCCTTCTCTGCGTATCACGCTGACGGGAAAAAGTGGATCAGTGCCAATAGGTGTCACGAAAACTGGAAGCGGCAGTCCCACAAAGACGTGGTGGATGAGAGCTGCGGATAGCTGCTGCGATCCACGACTCCAAGCAACGGAAGTTTGAGGGAATTCTAAGCAAAAGTCCGGAGCGACACGCTTAAAAATCAACCTTGGGGGCTGGGCGTGCGGCACTTCTCAAGGCCGTGAAGACGCGCAGTCTCCCTGCTTTCCGAAAATCCTTGCATAGCTGCTGCTCACTGGGTTTGTGAAGTGATAGATTACCGCAATCCCACCATCTGCGAACCCATCTATGGAGGCACGAAAGCAATTCTGCGCTTCCCGTGAAGAATGCAGCGAGACAAATGGATCCAGGAGAGGGGAGGAAGGTCGGAAACAGGAATTCTTTCGCCTCACTCTGTCCTTCTCGAAGCTTCGGGCGCGCCTCTCGTGGAGCTGTTTTCTTATGCACGCCCCTTAGAGAACTCGAGTACCAAATCCGCTTGCACGGATTCTTCCTGGATGCGTTTCTTGCAGCCGCGCTGGGCAGAGGAGCTCTACCACATGCACTCAGCTGACTGCCTGCGATGATTCCCATCACGATCCTCGCCGAACTTGCGAGGATTCCGTTCCTCAGGACTTTTGGGGGAGCGAATTTCAGGAGAATGCAGAAAATCTGTCTGCGAGAGTGAACGAAGTCAGCACGCGCTCAGGCAAACGTCTATTGAATTTTTTTTCTCAGCAAGGAACTGAAGAGGATGGAACTTTTCCCGGATGGAAGGAAAAAAAAAAAAAAAAAAACGGAGTCCTCCCAAGTTCTTTGCTTTCTCTTCTGGAAAACTGAGGCTTGAAAAATGAACCTCATTCCTCGCTCTCCAGTTTCTTTTGGAGAAACGCATCAGCAGGATGAGTTCCTTCAAAGGATGCTATCTGAATAAATTAGGGTTCGTATAATCCCAATCCAGACTGTTGGGATTATACTGCTTCCAAAATACTAATCGATTTCTGTTCCCGTTTTCTACACGGATCCAAATGAAGAATTAAGGAATCCTCCAGGTGTTATGAAGGGACTCCGCAAAAGAAATCCTTCACTTGGGAAAACCTCTCGTTTCCTCGTATCGGTACCCCCTCCTCCCCCCTTCCTTCTATACAAGAGGCACCCCCAAGATGCTGATGACAAGATTTGCATGCCCCAAAATTAGCTGGGAGGAAAGCAGCACAGTAGGTAATCCTGAGATTTTCGAAAAATCCTTTAATACCTACCTCAGGTGTTTAGGGAGGACGCGCCCTTTATAAGAATGGTTACGTTCACTCCGTTCTTCAAGTTCCATCTTTACTGCGAACGCTTTGGAAGTGAACAAAGAATGGTAAGCACGGGTGGAAGAATATGCTCCCGGAAGCGCTCATGACTTCGCGTGTTGCGTCCGCCTCCTAATCAGGGAGACGTTTTTATTTTGACGGATAAATTTTAGCGGTCTGATGTTGCCCCCATTCCCCTGCCCTCACCCTTTCCCGCATCACGCTGACCGTTTGCATGCTGTCGTGAGGTCAGATCTCTATCCAACTCGACTCGATGGCCACATTGAGCTTTCGGAGTTCCCATCGTGCGCCTTGGCGTTTAAGGCACTCTGCCGCATGGGTGCATTCAAAGCAGCAGAGTTTCGCGTGAAAGGGCAATGCTGTGCGCTAAAATTCTTGAATTTTACAGACTGGTTGCATGAAGATCGTGATTTTCCTGACGAGCGGGATGCTCCTGCTTTCCGTGCTCGTGAAAGGCCACCCTCTCCAGAGTAAAAATCAAGTTGGGCTGCCACCGAATTCTCACACCGTGGAAAAGAAAAATTCCGACGGGGCGGATGATATCCTAGAAACCATAAAACAAATGTATTTACTGGAAGGGAAACCAAGGTTTGTCCATGTAACAGCTGTGATTCGACCGATGCACCTCAAGTCAACAGGTTGTATATAGATGGTTACTGACTATGTGTGGGTGCTCGCTTGCATATAGGGGGGTTTACTGAGGTCGCTGGCAGCCCACTGGGAGCTTCCTAAAGCATGGGATGTGTCCCTTGAGTTTCTCAGCGGACATCAGTCAGACTGTTTTGACACAAAGCGCCTATTAGATGGAGCTGAACGCACAAAACAGCCTAGCTGGATTGAAAGTCGGAGGTTGAATTCAAGATGACTAAAGATGGGTGACTTTCTGGGTTGCACCGCGCACGCAACCGCTAGCTCTCATCTCCGGAACAGGAGTTTAACTCAGTCGATCTTCAGCATGCCTCCGAAGCCTATTCTCCTCCTTTCTCATCGAAACCCCGTTCCTTCCCTTTCCGGGAGAGCAGTGGTCGAATACGCGAGGTACCATTTTCTCGGTCACGCGGCCTCACGCTCTTCTTCTCCCACACTCTCGGCAGCATGAGGCTGCTTTGAAACTCCTTCCCAGTCGCAGATCGGAGCCTCACCGGCGAAATCTTCCGTTTCGACCGAAAGGGACGTTTCGACTAGGTGGCGCAGTGCCATCTTTCGTGATTCTTGGAGAAGGGAAGGAGATCTTTTTTGCAAGACTGGAGGACTCGGAAGCTGCGCAACCGTTGACAGGCAAGCTGGAGACGGAAATATGCCACGCTACCTCGTGCTTCCGACTAAGCACGGTATGGAGAACCTCCACACGTCTTCCTGGAAGCCGGCTGAACGACAGCAACGAAAAATGGCAGTTGTCCTCCTGTCCAGGTCGAGGTGCTCGTCTACAATTCCACGAACAGGGAAAGCAAGTGTCCTTCTGGCATTTTAAAGCAGCCCACTGCTGGCAGCTGCCATTAAAATACTCTCCCGTGCGGGAATCGAGATTAGAACAGACGTGCTCTCCGAAAACCAGACAGCAAAGCACCACGGTTGACCGACGGAGGGGCTCTTGATCGAGAGAGCCAGTATGAAAGACGTCTGCCAGAGAAGAATATCTCCAAGACATACCGCACCCCGGCCGGGGGCCTCTCTCCTGCAAGCTGTAGCTTCTCATGGTCACATTGCTGTCGAAGGCAAAATGAATATGGAAGATCCCTCTTTGCACCACAATCACCTTTCCATCTCTTACTGATGCAGCTTTTATTCCGTTCACGTTTCATCCTACACGGGAGGTGCCAAGAGAAATTCCTGAAAGGAGCGAGGCATCACAAGCGATGCTGATGATGGAGGTGAGGAAACTCAAGACGGCTCACCTCATGTACTTCCTCGTGTATGCTTTGCTTCTGAGTCGAATCTTGCTGCGACCTTTCCGCCTGTTGCCTGTGCAGCCACCGACCCACTGATGAAGTTCGCGCGCTCCGAGCTCTGGAGCCACTCGCGTCCTAGGTGATCCGAAAGGGCGGATTTGAAGACCTCTGCCCACGCATAGAATGGTTCACCTCCGCGTCTTCGGTGAGACGGCACGCGGTAACTGCGCGCTCCCGTGGAGGAAGTTTCGTCGTCTGCCGTTCCATGTTTTGGTGTTCATGATGAACGACGCTCATGGCCTCAGGCACGTTTCGTGCGAGATTTTCTGCTTCCTTCTTCGTGAAGCACAGAGATTGGTCTCAACGCCAGCCACTGATCTTTCCGCGGTCGTACGTCGGATGACTTTGGTGTCTCGCTCGTCCACCACGTCCTGCTTCCTTGTGAATCCTTGATCCTTGATTTGGTGTTCGGAACCTCGCTGCCGTGAGTGAACATCCTCATGGTGTGTCCTGTTCCGACACATGAGAAGCGCTCACCGGAAAGAGGGATCGATGCAGGGAAGGTCCCGATCTGCGGCCAGATATCCTTTCCTTATCTTCGCAAATAATTTCCAGGGAGATTTCCTTATGTCGAGCGGATGCATTCATGGAGAGGGAAAACTACTCCTTATCAACTTCTTCTTCATAAAATCCCTCGGCGTGCAAGAGAATGTAGCCCGATTCAGGACGATTCTGAAAATTTTCCTAAATTTCCTCTCTTCCTTCCCTGCCACCCATAGGCGGGGTGCCGCGGAAGCTGCTTTTGACAGGAAGCCGAAGGCTTCTCCTGCTTCTCGAAAGTCCCGAATTCGCAGCTCGCTCCTCAAACAGTAGAAGATAGTAGGGATGGAGACTCGGCAGGAGGAAGCGGCTGTGTTCCTGGAGGGCGGAAGAACGACCAAGACTCTTCCTGGAAGAGGCAAAAGAGTGGAGGCAGTACGAAAAACAAGATGAATGAGAAGGAAAAAAAAGTTGAAAACGACAAAATCAAGAATAAGAGGAACCCGAAGGACTTGAAAACGAGCGAGAAAGGCAACGAGAAACGAAAAAAAAAACGAGTAGCGGAAGGAGACGCTCATCTTCTCTCATGCAGTCTTCTGGCTTCCAGCATCCCTGGAACGCCAACAAGTCCAGTCTTCCCCAGTCAGCGTTACAAAAAAAAGCCATCCTAAAGTTCAAGTAAGGAAGGGGGGGGGGGCAGAGAAAGGGACCACCGTGAAAGTTGCAGCGTGTCCACCATGTGGAGTTGCAACGGGACGAACCTACCCCACAGACCGAGATGGAACAGAGCTACTCGGAAGATTAAAGAAGCCTTTCGGAGATGATGGAATCGTCTCCACACGATCAGGAAAGCACTAGGCTTCACATTCTGAATCTACCTCGTGGAATCTGCATGTCCAGCTGCTTCAGGACAAACATTCGTGATCTCCACCGGGCAGCTCCAGAGTCACTCGAGCCTGGACTCTTGCCGATCTGGGGTCCAGGGGTCCCTTGCCAACAGACACGTGAGTTTCTAGGAGACAGAAGTGGTGGTTCCCTTGTTCCTGCTCTTCAATCATCCGAGATACCTTGGCGAAGTGTTCAGAGTTCTCCAGACATTTCTCATCCGGGTTGTGTCGTAGGTTGAGAAAGTTTGCTCCATTCTTCCTAACTATTGATCTACCAACTTTCTCTCATCACATCCTGTGCTCCCTCCGACAAATGTGCTTTCTCTTCAAAAGAGTGGTGTGAATTGGGCAAACGTGAGGAAAATCCCTAAAAGAATAGAGCCATCCTTTCAGCGCTCCTGTTTTAATCGATGCCATCTGTGCTGCAGCAAAGGCCTGATCCCACTTTTCGGAACATGTTCTCGAATCCCTCTAGCATGGGTCTACAGTATGGCGTAAAAACGTTCTTTCATCCCTCCCTTGTTGCTCGGTGATGTGCCCACATTTTCGAACTCTTCGGAACCAATGATAAGCTTGGAGCGAGCTAGAAAGAAGGGGGGGAAAAAAAGAAGCAAGTTTTAGAACGATTCGACATGCTTAAGGAAACGGCACAAAGGGCCACTTGTTTGAACTCGTTGCATGTGTTTGCTGCAGAGGCCCACAGCTCCTCCGTAGCTCCTTCCTTCCTCCAGAGAGGACGGAAGCGTGTTCCAACCTTGCTGGCACATGCCAAGGGAGTCTGATGCCTTTGTGATTCAAATGGCTCAGGTTTTCTTTGAACAGATGAAATTTTTTATTTACATAATGCTCAGACGCTTCAAAGGACGTGAATGATAAAGGATCAAAGAGCGAGGAAGCAATCAGGGATGAGGGGCCGTGTAGCGAAGGGATGCAACCGCTACATTGTAATCGACACCGAAATGCACGCAGAGAAATTAAAAAGAACGGCAGCTCTCTTCAGCGCCACATACGCAACGCCATATGGCGCAATCAGCAATGCGTGAAACTGACGAGTCTTAAAGCACATTGCCGCCATCTTCGCGCGCAGAACAGCTGATCGACGAGAACGCTGAACTGATGGTCGTCTGAAGTGCGTGATTTGTACGTCGTGTTGCGATTCCTTTGCGCTCCATCTGCTTCCATCATTAAGCGAACTGCCACGGGGACGCGAGATCGATAGCTTTGCTCTTCGGAGGCAGAGGTCCCGGTTTTTAAAGCAAATAAATACTCATAGTTTCCGCAGGTTTGGGAAGCGCTATGAGGACCCCTGGGTGCGCTGGCTGAAACTCATCAGGGAGCTGCCCACCATGGACAGCAGCAGCAAGTGATAAACTCCTAAGCATTCACGATGCACCGCAAAATATGCAAATGGGATCTGCCCAAAGCTTAAAGTGGGAAACGTGAAAATAAAACAAAATGTGATCTGTCTCGGGAAATCCGTGACTATTTTACGCGTGAGCCTCCTCTTGCAGACCATTGCGATCCAGCAATGGCTCAACGGAAAATACGGTAGGTACCACCACCGTTAGGCAGTCATCCTGTTTTGCGGTCCTCGAAGTCCGTTGCATCGCCCGTGGGCAAGTAAAGAATGCATCTCAAGATGCGCGCAATGGCGGTATTGCGATCGCATTTTCATAGCGTTGCGAACGATATGCAAATCGAAACCAACGGATCGAATCACAAATCCTTCCCTACGCACAAAGAAGTGCTTACAGAAGGATGGCTTCCAGTATCCTGACCAGGGCACAGCTGACGCGCGTTGACGAGTATCTCAGTTCATTCGTTGGTTCCTTGAACCGGACATGTGCAAAAAATTCTGCCCACTTTTCCGGAATCGTGACTGTTTCGTGTGGATTCGACAAAAACACACGAAAAATCTGAAACAGTTTTGCTTTCCTAAGTGGTGGCTGCCATGAGGAACACGACCAGTGCCCGGGGTGAAGCTGATGAAAGAGCTGCATGTGAGGAGATGACGACAAGGGTCGTGAGGGACGTGAGGAGAAGGGGTGCTTTGCGAACAGAAGCCGCGCAAGAGGCGGTTCGCGATCACGGATCACACAGCCATGCTCGCGGTCTCCCTAGGAATGGGAACGCGTTCTCCTCGGAGGATTTGGGGATCCGGCTTCCACGTTGTCTGGATTCGAAGATAAGCGAGTCAGAGGGTGGTGAGGTCCCTTCCTTGCAGCATAACTGTCTCGTACCCGAATACGTCTCATTTGAGAAGACACCGCACAGATCCTTCCGAATAAACAGGAACCGAGTGCCCTCTCTTAACTTTCTTGCGAAGTACTTTTCAAGGCGTTGGATTTCCTCAGTCGTAGTATCACAGATCTCTATTCAGTTCATTTGACCAAGTGAGTCCCTTTTTTTTTTCCCCCTTTCTTTTTCTCGTGAGAAGCCGATTCCCTGCAGTCTCATGTAAGCGCACATAAGGCTGAAGAAGAGGGATGTTGGTCTCTTGGTAGGGAAGCAGCCGTGCCTAACGGTAGGCAGTGTGGATGACCGGCCTGATGGAAGCCTTTCGGATGGACTATCGGAGAGGTCCAGAAAGGTGTTCCTGAAATCTTCTTCTTGAGAATCACTGTGAAGCGGATGAATCATTCTGAGTTTGGCAGAAGGCCAAGTGCCGAATCAACGTGCAGAAATCGATACTGCCGTAGAGTTGCCTCCAAAATAATTCCGTGCTTCCAGGATCCGGAAGATGCATCGGTGAGGACACATGCATTTCGACCAAAGATCTGCGCTGCTTCCTCGGTGGCTACCTGCATGCGAATTTCCCCTGGATTGCTTGCATGGGCGGCTTCTAGCTTGCATAAAGGATGCGGATGTCCGTGCACATTCGCTCGGGAGCATTGCAGGTAGGAGAGGTGCCAAAGCTGTTTCCAGCAAGTGGCCAAGGACTGCTGGGGCATCTTTCAAACAGTGGCAGCAGCGAGCGCTTGCACTGTCGAGGCTAGGAGAAAAAGGCAAGCTGCATAGATGCTCCCTAGGAATGCAACGAGAAAGTGACTAGACTGGATGAAAGAGTTTCTTCAATGGACGCAAACTTGTGGCCTCGATGGAGTGACCTCAGCCGAGCGGCTCCAGCTTTTCTCTCAGTAACTCGCAAAGTTTGCCTGCCAACAGGCTGTCTGGGGGCACACTGCATTCCAAGAGGCGCTTCTTGCCATTATCCGAAAATCATGCCTGTTGTCAATGCCTGTCAGCATGCCGCATATGACCATGAATGCAGACGAACTGAAATATGTCGTCCTGTTACCTTTTCGAGTAGCTTTGCAGCTTTTCAAACGAGCTCATTGTCTCTTCATTCTGAAACGCGAAACGAAGGTCACCATCGAGCCGTCCAAGTACATTTTTTTTTTTTTTTTTTCTTTTACCAGCATTTCCTGAAGCGCAAGCATCTTGATCTTGAAGGTTCCATCATCTTTTGAGTGGAACTTGAAACGTGAGGCCTGTCCTTTCGGAGTCGGCAGTATTTTCCAATTCGTAGGAGTCTCCACGCATGTTGAGCACTCACGCGTGTGTTTATACGAACGGCTCTTACCATGGCTACCATTTCTGTGTTTCACAGCCATCTTCGAGAAGTCTTCGTGATTCTTAGCAGTTTACATCTACTAGTCTGATTTCCGGGGCTTGGATCGTATGTTTGATTAACGTGAAGACAAGCAAATATCATTTCCTCTTCCGGCATTATTGGAACAACAAATTTTTCTGAGGCGCTCTGCAATACTTCCATCCATGGTCTGTTTCCACCACTCAGACTTCGTGCAAAACACACTTGGTAAGTTTTTGCGAGACCCCTCCTTCGATATGACCCAAGTCAGGAAGAACTTCATTTAAAAAGTCTCACTTTGGTTGCTTGCCCGCTGGCTCATGCATGACTGCAATCAGCTCACACAAAGAAAGTTCTCAGTCCCTCACGGCACACCATGGCGCCGAATGTGATAAAACACGAAGCCCTGGAGGGCTGGAATTTTCGAATGAAGTTCGTGGATGACATCGACTACCCCTCTGAGGGTTTGAATACGATCAGTCAGGAGCCACTCCAGGCAGTGTAATCGAAGGAAGCAGGTCTTGGCTCTGCGACAAAAGCAGCTTCCCTACGTATGTCTTCCAAAGTAAATAAAGGGCAAGGATCTCCCGAGTCCTTTCGGGGAACATTTGCACCAGCTGCAAGCGTTTTCATCTGGCGTCATTGAAGGGGCTGCGTGCACTATGCTGAGTTCAGCTTCCTGGAGACACCGTGATCTGATGCTGCCATTCTACTTTAGCTTCTCCGGAAGGCGTTTGCCACCTGCCGATTTGATTTTTCGATTGCTAAGAGTGTTTCCTTCATCACTCAGGCTGATCGCAGCCAGGAAATCCCAAGGAAGCTCACTTAGGCGTCGGCGGGAGTACCTGGAGGGCATCCCCATTTGCCCTGTAAGGTTATCGAATAACAACGCTTAACCGGATGGGATGCACCCCAATACATTGAGATCCTTCCCATTCGCGGCTTTGTTAAGAAAATCAATTCCTTGTGATGGACTTTGGACTGTGATCAACTTTGACTCTCTGGAATTCCTTGTTTGTTTTCTCTCCTACTTTCCACGCTTTCTTTTTCTTCCTCTTCCGTAATTACAGCGTTTTATGTACATGGAATGAAATGCATCTGGGGAATTGAGATACGTCGGAGGGTGAGACATGTAGGACAACAGATTCTTAGATTATAATGTGTGCAGAATATTGGGTGAGACTCTTCCAAACGATTGGTTCCTGAAACTTTATGTATTTCGCAGCTAGCGGCACATGGGTTCTTCGTTTTGCAACTGACTGTAAGGTCACATTGCTTAGAACAGTGATACTCCTACATAACCTTGCAACATCACGCGGGCTGTATATAGTACGCTATATATTATAATGTAATCATGTAGAAAAAAAACTATGCATCAATATATATTTTAATTAATGCGCAAATGTAAACTCAATGGAAAATTTTTTTCCCATTCATATATTTTATGCAAAAAACACCCGAAGAGTATGGATGCAAGCGAATACTTTTTCGGTTGTGGCGGCTTAAGCACGGACTGTATTCTTTCCGCGTACCAACCCTTAAAATGACAAGAAACTGTACGCAACAACGTCATTGCACGGAGTGTCGAAACGACAACCCGCTAGAGGCGCTGCGGGCGCGGGTGCCAACCGCTGGCGATTTGCCCTCTATCAAAAAACTGCCGCCCGACCAGCAGAAGTTTCAGACAAGTACTTTTAATGGCTGTGAATGAAATGGTCTTGGCGGGCCGCATGCTGCCCGCGAGCCGTAAATTGAGTGTGGCTGCCCTAAAAGAATGGGAATTTTTGCATGGTGGAAGAGCTTGCCTGACAAATATGCCCACTTCATGGAGCACTTCACGTTCTGCGCGGAGCTAATTGCAAAAAGTTCAAATTCAGATGAGGAGAAGATGTTGACAGAAAGCAGATTGCGAGTTCGCCTCTGTTGATTCGGAAGAGAACGAGATTGCGGGCGACAGAGTCCGCAAGACTTAAGCTCATCCCAGATTCCTTGAGGAATCATTTCGAAACACACAGAGTCTGTCTTGCATTTCAATGCGAATGGAAGCAGTTGATAAGCCATTTGTTTTCTTTCCACGCAGACACCGCTGCATCTTTTCTCCGATCCTCGAATGCAGATCGGATTTGTTACATGACGTAACCATCGACGCAGTTGATCAAATCCGTTTCCACGAAGGAGTTTCCAGAGACACCCCAAGTCACCTGCATTTCATCGTTCATGGCACAACCACGGAGGCAAGGGAAGAGCGCAGCCTCATCCCAGATTCCATCCACAGAAAGCAATCGCCCTTCTCGAGACCACCTGTTTTGCCATCTTTAACCCGGTGAATGCTTCTCAATCGAGTTTGTATATGCTCATCACGACATCTACTTCGATTCGCTGTGCGACCACCTTAACGTATCTCCCGAAAGGATGGTCACCGAAGTTTTCGCTTGCTATGTATTCCATCGCAACTAAATAAAGTCATAAATGCGTAACATAAGACAAAGGAAATTTTTTTTGAGGTGAGTCTCCCAAAGTCCGTGCGACCCCTCAAAACATGAAAGTCTGTGAGTGAAAAGAAAAAAAAAAAAAAAAAAAAAAACCCCAATCTCGTTTCCTCGGCTGCGCTGGTCCTGTCGAGGATCTTCAAGAAGTTCCAGAAAAGTTAAGAAACCGTGCTCTTGGCTTGAAGAACTAACACAAGAGTGCAGCTCCCCGATCGATTAAATCAGCCGGCTCGGGGCTGCCTTGATGATGATCATATTCATGCTACGGATCTCGAGAGTTAATTCCACCAGCCGCAAGCAGCCAGGAGGAAAACCGATAACCGCTGATCGCCTTGTTGGACTTCCAATACCGAGAACGATGGAATCAATTTGCCTTAAGACTCTCAGATGTTCGGGATTTTCTTAATCGACATGTTTATGCCGATTAAGGAAACCCGACCCCAAGATAGCGCTTATAACAAGAGCCTATTTTGGAGTCGCCGAAGGTACAGAAGATCGTTACTGAACCGAAACAAGAAACACGGCAAAGCTCGAGGGAACTTCCATCTCATCAATTCCAGGGATGGAATCGCGAGTCACTGAATAAGTAAGGAAGAGATCCCAATCTGTCCTTCTAAAATACTGCACACAGTGATGCTCCGGACCTAGAATGCTGTTAAAGAAGTCATGACATCGCTAACTAAGGCAAATTCATTGGAACGCCGAAGCTCTTATGAAAGAGAAGAAGCCACCCTTATGATAGAGCTGTGAGACTGCTGGACATCTCAGCCAAGAACGAGAATTCGAACAAATCAAGTAGCTCGTTCGTTCAACATGGACAGAGTTGTGGGAAGAAAGTAGTGGGGAAAAATGATGCCCTTGATTTTTGTGGTTTCAGAGACTGAGTGGCTGAATATGTGCCACTCGGTCTCTGAAAGTTGAGATGGAAATAGTAGCCGAGGGATGCCAAAGTGTGACATGGTGAGCAAATGTTCATGCTACCAAAACAAGGACTCCTGAGGATAAGGGATGCAATCTCAAAACTCCAAAGCATGCTAGAAGAGTGGGAATTGCTTTCGTTTTCGTAGGCATCCATCCGTGAGATCGAAGTGCTGCAGCAGGACGATGAACATTTCGAGAATTTTCTGCAAATCAGAAGATGGAGTAGGCGAGCCAAGTTGTGAGAACGCCGGCTGGTCCGAATGCATGTGCTGAAGAAGGGAAGGATGGCCGGGCCCTGTAATTTCTTCTGCCGATTAATCCCTTTAGCATAGGACCCACGATGCCCTTTGCTGAAGAGGTGCTGGATGTCAACAACGCGGTAGCAGAAGTTTGTCACCAGTCCAACATAAAGCGGAGGGGCGAATTTATTTAAGCGATTTGTATACAAAAAACACCAAGTACACAAAGAGCAAGTGACTTTTTTTTTTTTAATCCTCAGTTCTAGAATGCACTAATCTTCACTGTTTTGGTGAGACAAGAATGTCATGTCATTGGGGTTTGGTCACTAAGGGATCTTGGGCATCGCTCTCACCTGATCAGTATCCTCCATCCTTTCAAAATGCAGCGATACGTCCAGGCTGGAATTGAGACGCAGTTCCTAATGCTAATCTCTCTCTAAATGACTCCTTTCAGGATCTGGAATGGCAGGCGTTACTCTTCCTGATTTCCTTATGCCGTCTTATCACAAAGCTTGTGATGAAGAGGTCATCAGTCGTTGTTCATACTATGAGGTTGTCTCGGGAACGCTGCAATTCCCTTGGAACAATCTCTCTCCAAGAACGCCATCCTCGAGCTCGTCTGCAGGCCTTCCTTCAGAGATGTCCAATCCTGGAACAGAGTCCAGCAAGCGGGGATGTGCAGCAGCGTTTCCGGATTAGCCCCACATACTTTGCAAGGTCCATCTTGAATGCCGTCTGTCCAATGCTTGATCCTCGAACCACTCAGGATTCCCCTGTAGTAAAACACAAGAACGTCGTCCTAGTGGTAGGACGCTTCTTCAGACTGTCTCTCCAGCTGCCCACAGGCTCATGTTGAGGATCCCGTTGCGACTGGCAGCCGTGGTGACGAGGACGTCATTACTTACACTACTTTTTTCTTTTGTGGGGTCGAGTTCTTGGAGGGTTTTCTGCGTAATGTCGGGACACTCACAGTTTTAGTTCTTCCACATTTCTCGTGTTCTGTGCGTAAATCGCCCATTTATTTCCTGGTGGTAGCGAAGAGCCGTATTTTTTGGTGGTCGCTGACACTGTTGATGGCGACCGTTCGCAATCTCCGGTTTTCAGTCTGGGTCTCTGGAGTTCCCCGTGTAATACGAAGGAAATTACCATCTTTAACCCAGTATCAGTTCTTATTTCCACACCTCTTTGGTGCGAGGCACTGATTTCAAGTAATGAGTCCTCATCGGTGTCTGCTTCCTTTTCCAACTGGGGTCATCCCATTCTCCCATTTTGCCAGTTGGGCTGGCATCAGGCCTCTCGAGCTGTTCAGCAGCTTCGAGTAGGCTCTGTGTACCGCAAACGGCCACCCTTCTCAGTTCCAGGAGCTGTCGCTCATCCGTGATTTTCACGGAGTGTTCCGGCGACTTGATCTTGGTGCCACTCTCTTCATACGATAGGACAAGCAGGACAACGAAAAAAAAAAAAAAGAGATCATGCTGGGAAACTGCACCGGACGCCGGAGGGAACATCAGGACGGACGCAACGTTCGGCTCCATTTCAGACCGTTCGCGTTGCTTCTCGTGCCGTTCGCATCGAGACTTCGCTTGCAGAATAGAATGAAAACACCTGGAGAGAACAATTCTACTTTTACTTTCCCACTGCAGATGTACCAACACCTGCAGATGTACCAACTGACCATCTATTAGCAATTCATAAATAAATGCATGCCGGACTTAGTCTGGCGTGAATTCGCGTGGCGAAACCTCATGGTGCTGGGGAGTCATGGCGGACGCAATTGAGAAAACAATTGAATAAATAAATACATGTGCAGGGCAAGGAACGGATCAGCCACTCTGTGCTAATGGATCCCGAGGGTCTTTGTCAGGAAGGGTTTGGCACCCGTTTGAGCTGGGGTGTTTATTTGCAACAAATAAATAAACTTGAAGAGTAGGAAACGAAGTCATACCGGAATCTTTACCGGGGGGAAGGGGATGTTGCCCGAAATGCATTTGAGCATACAGGGGGAGGTGTCTGCCGTTACACATGAGAAAGGGACAATGAAGAACAAAGATGATAATTGAATGAGGAGTGAGTAGGGACTCCAATCCTTCTCACAACGCGTGCGTGGTCCTTCCATGCTGTTGGGGTGCAATAAGGTGACCTTGCAGATCTCCGCAGCATGGAATTGCTGGGGGGAGAGTGGCCACTTGCCTCACCTTCTGGCCAGAGACGTAGTTTCCCTGCAACATGAGCTACCTCAGTGACGCAGGTGTATCATCGCGATTACCGTGCGCAGCTGAAGTGTATCTAGGAAGAGGGAGTTCCGCAGGAGATGCTCAGGAGTGTGCTCTGCAAGTGAGAAGCCTCTTGGTTTGAGCCTCCATCTCGGGAGAAGAGCACCATAGCCGAGAGGTTAATGCGAGATGGATTTATTTTACTCCGCAACATCACACAGCTCAGGGGGAACATTGCCCACCACCCGCATCGCATGTGATGGGGGGCTTGTTACACAGGAGACCCCAGTTCAGAAAGAAGATCTTCAGTTCAGGAAGAACGCCGCCGTCAGACGAGGAAGCGTGAGGAGAAAAAAAAAAACACAACGGAGCAGACCTCCAGTTCCTTTTGGAGAGACTCAGCAGCCGTCTGTGTCCTTAGAGTGACCATCTCGGCCCCTTTTGCTACCGCACATCTCCCGAAAGGTTATGTGCCTCCTACTATGGCCAAGAACCCACTCAACCGGCTGGCAGCTGCCGTCTCTCATGAAGGATGCTCAGCGTTGAGGACAAAGATTGCTGCAGGTCTGAACCCAGTAGTCCTCGATAGCCCTCACACGTCCAGCTGGACCACCGTAAGGACAGCTGCCAACCGCGAGGTGGAAGATCCCTTTCAGAATTGCAGGTGTCAAGATACTTGTTGATGACTGGAAGACGAGCTGTTTGATGAACGCCGTCACTCCTGAATCCCTGTCAAAGGAATTCCTTCGGGGGTGCTACCTGCTTTCTATCCCTCTCCACTTCCACCCCGAAGGATTCGTAATGCCCCTATTATGTGCTGATACTACGGTGCTCCCTTTGAAGTGAAAACAGAGTGTCCTGTTGTTTCTGCACTGGCTATTTCAGTGCAATCAACGCAGACACCCCGGTTCGAGGGGAGTGGCATCCCCAAAGCGTTCAGCGTGAGGGACGGTGGGATCGTTCCACCAGCTCTCGATTGAATGCGGTGCCCTCGAGGAACCCTGGCATTCCGCAAACCTCGCAACGGACTTGTTGCGAGGTTTCTTCAGGCAAAAAGAGAACTTGCGGCAGATGCCGCGGTCGCAACGAGACGCTGCATCCTCGCCATCGTCGCAGTCCGATATGTGCTGGAGTTTCAAGTGTAGCGAAGGGACTTCGCACGCATGGCAGATGCCTTGCTGAAGATAGCTGCTATGTATCCTCATCTCCGAAAGGAAGTCGCAGAAGTCGCCAGCATTCGGCGCCAGCTCTCGGATGACAGGAGTGGCTGACACCTGACCCTCTCCTCCCCTGTTTTGCTTATTCATTGACCTCTCCCTCTCACTACGCAATTCCTCAACAGCCCGCCTGCTTGCCGGCGGTCTTTTCCTGTAAACTTCTTTCTGTTTGTCCTTGTTTTCTGAGAATGATTTCCAAGTCCGTTTATCAAAATCAACGTCCCGGCTCGACCAGTTAAAAACGCATAGGTGCGACTGTGATCGCAAAGAGGTTCCAGCCGTGAATGGCCACGCTCGCCTGCTAGCAAGACACCACCGTTTTCCTCAGTGGCAAAAGAAGACCAGGGTGGAGGTGACTGCTGCGAGATGTGGTTTCTCTCTTCTACCAAAGAAACTATTCAAAAATGCGACTCTCAGTTCGTTTTCGAGGAGTATGGGGATGTCATCTGCAAGGGATCCGCAAAGAATTCTATCTTTTTCTGCATGAATCTTTACTAAAACGCGTTTCTTTAGTTTGTATGACCCACTGATTTGCATCTCCAAGGGCTCAATCATTTCCACGTGCAATAAAATGTGGGACGTAATCTCCTAGGTTGCTCTCCGATTCCGTCAAAGCCGCGCGAGACCCACGAAAATGGGCCGAAAGAGTTACTTAGTGAGCTTCAGTGTGCAGTTCGTTGCCCAAAGGCCTCCATTTCCCGCATAGCTCAGCAGGAGCTGTCGGAGCATGAGGTCACAAATATCGATGTCTTGCGTGTGGAAAGCTTCACTGAAGGTGGAAAAAGATTTTTCCTGTGTTTTTCTGATTGCCATCAACCAGTGGGATTTTTTGTGCGATGTTCACCAATAGCACGCTGCTCCCGCAACAAGCCGATCCGGGATCAACATTTCCGGAGCACCTCGAAGCAGTTGGGTCCAGAGGCAGGCAGGTGAACGGATGGCAGCACCTTTGCTTGCGTCTCAGTGAGGGATCTGTGTCTCGTGTTCTAATATGGCGCCTTGGTTTGAAGAGAGCAGTGGAACCCCAGGAAAATCTTCCTGACTGACTGTCGGAATGAAATGACGCATCAGCAAAAATCCATCGAGGCGCACCTTCGAAAAACAAAGGTTTCCTGCAGTATCCGTCAGTTTTTACGAAAATCCGTTTCCATGTATAAGTTTTTCTTTTTTTTCTTTCTACAAGTGACACGATAATCTTCACCCGCTTGCAAAATTAGATCGGAGATAAATCGATGCGTGCAGAGAGCAGCTTTCACGTCCAGAAAGATAAAGACCCTGTGTTTAAATGATGCTGTTGAAGAGAAAATTGCTCATATTCGCGATAATGGATTTTCCGCCAGGAGGTGATGGCAGCACTCACTTTTCGAGGTCTTCTTCATGCGAGCCCACTGCTGAAAGATTTTGCTGTCGAAAATCCAAACTCCAGCGCCCGTGTTTGAAAACCGAATCGGATAGAGAAGAATGAACGGCGCAGGTAGTCGTTATGAAATGCCAAAGGGCCTTCGTTTCGTCTGCAGCTTCGGTTCGACTGCCACGAGGAGCACTTCCACGCACCTTCCGAAGGAAACGGAACGTCGGGCTGAAGTCTGCGGGAACTCACCGACTGCTTTGGGGCCTCAAAACATTTTCAAGAAGTTCGACGTAAGGACCCATGGAGAAATCGGGCAATGATTTTGATTTCGCTGCTTCCCTCCTCGATGCAGCTTTCGGTGTATCTTCCCCGTGAGAATCGTCCCCAGGAGTCTTCATGAAACTGATGGAAAACATTCGAAATACGTGGAGGAAAGTTCAGCTTGTAAGCTTCTGTTTTTCAAGCAAGCAGTTTTGTGATTACGCAATAGGAATAGCACAATATGGACACGCGTGTAATTTCCTGCGTCGAGAAGATACTTTAAATTGTGCTCCCTGAAGCTTTTTTGCTGAGGAGAATATCATGCCACGGTATCGTATTCCTCATGACTCCAAAGCGGGGGGCTGGGGGGGGAAAGAAAGCCAAGTTCATGGGTGCATGTTTTTCGAGATCCAAAAGAAGAGTCTTTGAATTCTCACTGAGCCTCAGATCAAAATCCTTCAGATGATTTATGAGAATAACCGACACATTCGTTCCGCAGAGTAAGAGATATACATACAAAGATTTACTCATTCAGAATACCAAACACATGAAAAAGAGACTGTTGCCGCCGTTACAACCATCGAAGATCAACACCATCACCTAAAACTCCAAGAAATCTTCTAGATACTCCTCAAGGATGAATTCTGTTCCTTGGTTTCATCTCCGTTAATTATCGGAAATGTAGGCAATCCCGTCAGCAAAACTGCAGAGTCGCCGGAGATTCAGAAAACCACCTTTCCTTAATCATTGTCTCATTTATTATTATATTCCACAGAGGTCAAGCAACTTGAAAGTTCAGATTCCCTCCACCAATGTGATGGGATAGATTTTTAAGATCAATTCCTCGTCTGTCGAGGATGATTCAGAATGTTCATCTTCCCTCCGCTGGTATGAAAATGAGTGCTGCTGTTCCTTCGGCTCAGTCACGTGAGGTGATTTCCTGATATTCCACACACACACACACACACATACACACACACACACACACACACACACACACACACACACACACACACAAAGCAGGGGAAACGATAAGTTCCAATTGCCAGAGATTTCGTTTTCGGCAAAAGCTGGCGCACGAGGAGGAGTCTCTCCGTTCCATCCAAGGAACGGATTCGTCATCGTCATTGCGCCGGAATTCCCGAATCGGTGTTGCCAATTACGCATCCAGAGATTACGAGCATCGACTCCGTGAACGCGTAGGGGCAGAAAATGCCTTCGGATTTCACTCCGAAATTTCCAAACGATCCACACCGTCTAAGCGTCCTTCTTGGATTCCACTTATCTGCAGCTTCCTGAGGCCTTTCGTCCTTTTTTGCAGATCCGACGACTCTCCATTTGTCAGTCACTCTAATTTGCCGCACTTCGCTTCACTCAGCTCTAATGCACACATCCATTTGACGACTCGTTAGTCCCGGATACCTTAATTTTACTGGAGCTCCCGAACTGCCGTTAGTAAACTATAAGGTATCTTATCCAGACGCTCACAGTCCCAAGTATTTGGAAATGGGAACCGGGACACTTAGGATCGTGAGTGCTTAGGTGAGATGCCGGTCCGTTTCTCCATGCACTGCACCAGGAGTCGATAGGAATGACTGTCCCTTTTGAAGTGCACTCTTCTGCTTGCCAAGCAACCCAGGACCGCTACCTCTCCTTCCTGATTCTTCGTAATCCATGGAAGAGTGACTTTGATTCCAGGTTTCACTTGACGCCAGGATTGCCTGGCTGCCCATTTCCCTGCAGCAGCCCAAAGTCGTATTTTTACGAGCACGGAGTGTCACGAAGGCGTTTAGGTGCCTTCACTGTACTGCTCCTTGGGAACAGCTCCTGAAGAAGTAACCACAGCTTCTCCATCCGACGATAGCGATTTCTCAAGTATATTATCAACAAGTATTTAATCAACTGGTTCTGTATCAGTCACTGTAGTTTAGCCATCAGCCGACAATGACACACCCAGTTTTCTTGGAGTGTCTCTATGACCATGAGATGTTGATGCGATGTTCTGATCCGCGGCTTAATCAAGATTTAAGAGAAATGTTGTTTGGGAAAATAAAGAAACCTTGGAATCAGTCTGCTCTTCATTTCCTAATAACTATCAATCTTCAGCTACCACATGCTTCCGTTGCTTTGAATCCTATTACAAGGATTAAGTGAACTCTATGCACTCTGCGTTTCTTGTTCTCTCAAACTAAAGACGAAATCTTAGAGAAATTGCGGCTGCACTTTTGCTTGTTCAATCTAAGACACCGTACACAAGAGGTGCACCAGAGGAAATAGGGAAATAGGTGCTCTTTGATGACAAGGTGTGAGATTACCCATTAAAACATGCAACTGTCTTCCGCGCCAACGACTGCCAAAACAGATGAAAAGCACACCGTTGGTTTTCACTGTGCGAAACTGCGTGTCTTCAGTGTAGAAAAAAAGCTCAGTTGCAAATCATGAAAATTACGCTTTACCTTTTCTGTTGTTGGTCCTGCATTGGTTTTTTCCTGTTTTAAGAGCGATCAACTCATCTTTGAGGAACGCTCAAGTGACCTTAAACAACAGAGTTCTCAAGGGAGAAGAAGCATTCTCGCTGGACAGCGAAGAGGAGAGCTTTTCGCACAGGGTAAAATGGGGGCGCAAAGAGGAGGTCACTTTTCCGAGAAGGGCATTCCAAACCCACTTGACAAGCACGTTACGTGTACTTCTGAAAAGGGCGCCGGAAAATGTTGGAAATGCTGTTTCCAAGGAAATCTTTCCTCGAAGGATGAGACGGAATGCTGACTTGGAAACAGAGAGACTTTCCAGGAGGCGATTCCTGTGAAAATATTCCAATGGACAGCGGCCGCACGCAGGGATAGGGAAGAGGCATCTCGGGCTTCGAGAAATTTTTTCTTGAAACAATCTCGCCAGCGATAGCATTCTCTAAAAACATCCCCCAAGGCATGAGGCCACTTTTTGTAGTCTTCTTCTTGACATGAGTTACTCGAACAAAATCTCATGCATCCATTTAGAAGTATGTTTCCGAAGGGACCAAGCGAGCAGTCCTTATTATTTTAACTCTTCCAGCCGCATCCTCTTAACTATCAAGAATTCTGCAGACTTAATGCCTTCCGATGGCGTTGGGATTCTCGAGAGGAGAACTTGTTTGCTTCCTTCTTGCTGGGGTTCAAAGCTGTTCCGATATTTTTTATTACGCCGCCCGCGAAAGCTCCACGGAAGAGACACTGAAAATTTCATTTCTGAAAGGGTTATTTATTTGGTCTCTCCAGATATCAACTGCATCGCTGAAGTCCTGCATGCGGCTTGTCGGCAATTCCACGGAGCTGCAAAAAGGCATAATGGGTGGCGCGCGCTCCTGAGATAAATTTCTGCTCGTCCAGAAAAGAGCGTCCGCACGTCGGCGTTTTCGACCCTTACTTTCTGTTGATCCGAGTTTGAAGATGGGGTGAATTCCATCCTTCCGACGAAAGGCCGAAGACACGTTGCCTCATCCGCCATAACAGCTGCTCAGCCGTCACATGCTCTTCCTGATCCTACGGCTGCTTCCGATTCAGATGGTTTAGAAACCAACTGTTACAGAACCTGAAGTGCACCCCATCTCTGGGTGTTTACCGGTCCCACTGCTCGAGTGCATTTTGTGCAACTCCATGTATTCATGGAAGAAAGTACGAAGAAACCAAATGGGAAAAGCTTATATTTTTCCGAAAGGCATTCAGATCTCTGTAAAAATTCTAGAGATACCGATTCATTAGAGAGAAACGATTGCTCCCTTTCCAGCAGCAGTATTATCCTCAAGGAAGGATGCTTGAGATGTACAAGTGTCCGTAAAAAGTGTTTCATTAATCAGGGCTTAATGATGCCGGCAAACGACTCGAAGCGTGTCTTTGGTAAACGGAACATCTCACCACATACTTCAGAGATAAATTATAGATTAATTCCAGGCTTTCCTTCAATCTATTTTTTATATAGAAACACTCCCTATCAGTGACCCCAGAGAAGTTGAACTTCTGTAACTAAGAAGACCGGAGATAGATATCCCTACAAGAGACTCCATTTTGCTGCAACACCAACAAGCAGCACGTATTACCTCTGTTGAATGGTCGGGCATGCAATAGGGTGCGGCCCACCGTGCCCACTTTCCCATTCGATTGGACTCACAATGCTTTGCTGGTGGCTCTGTGTAACCGGACCGAGACAACGCACGACAGGGTTTCCGCTGCCGTCTCCCACTTGTGGAAAAAGTTCCAGGTCGCCTCCACGACCTTTACTGCTTCATGGCCACTTGATTGCACTTCTGAAGAAAGCTCTCGTTCCTCTCCGTTCTGTTCCCTTTCGTCTCCTGATTTCGTCTCCTGTCTGCTTGCTGCTGCATGTAAGTAGGGCAACGCGTTCACGACAGAGCGCTCGAAAGAAAAAAGAACAGAAAGAAAAGGAAAACTTGGGAGATGGCATGGAATGACTCCCGGATGCAGTTTCCGAGTTTCGAACCAGTGGCCTTCCTCAAGACCGGGAAGAACCTGCTATGATTCCCTGGCGTAGGGCTGAATCGCGAGCAGGAGCGCCGACGCCATGCAAATCGCTAAACCGAGCAAGAAAGCTTTTGTCTTTGTGCTCCGGTTCTTAGGGAACTGAGCTCTTCTGGTTGATTCAGAGATTCTTAAAATTGGCGTCTCCCTCACCGGAAGGTTCCGATCATCGACAAACCTCCTTATTCAAGAAGTAACGTCACATTATTCTCACAACTTGGAAAACAGCGGAAGATCATTCCGCTTGAATGATTTCCAGGGGACAAAACAAATCGACACTTCTTGCCTATCCCCTGCTCTCCGCCGACGTAAATGGGAACTTTTCGAAATCCTTTGATTCCCCCCATAATGTGACACAAACATCACTGAAAATTAGGTCGGCCTCTAACCCATCGGTTCCGGCAGCTGCGTTCCATAACTACGTAAAAGCAGACCGATAAACGAAAACTGCTATTTTGGGCGTTTCTTTGGCAGAGTTCTTGGAGCACGGAAACTCTACTGATGCCTTCACTCTTCTTTGCTGTTGACGTCGAACAAGCAATGGCGGGGTAGCTGCAAGACGTTTGGAGTGCCGACATCGTATGCAGCTGGGAGCCTACTCTTGACTGCCCGAGGATCACCGCTGACTCAACGAGTATGCAAGAGCGCATTTTGCCCCCGAGGCACCTAAGGCGGAGCCGCTGAACCCTGGAAGTAGGGGTTTCCTGATAAGTGAGGTCACCGAGCAAGTCGCTTTTCTCCATTCTCTCGATTTGGCTGCTGAGGAAGGTGCCGAGGCTGGAGCGAAAGAAAATACTCAACCTTCTCCATTCCAATACATGGAATTATAGGGTTCAAGCAGGCATGCATTAAACTGCAAATGCTTGCTTTCGGACTCATTTACTTCTTTAATATTCTACAAAGCAGGCTTTTGGTACATTCTCATGAAACCTTATTGCCTTGAAAATTATTCCATTCACCAGCATCCTGTATGCTAATGGATACATAAATGAAAGCATATCTGAATATTCCTTTTCCTGAGATATCGCTGTAAAGAGCATTGCCAGGAGTAATAGAAATGTGATTAAGCGATACGTGAAAAAATTGCTGTTCAGCTGGACAGAATGAAATATGGGACAATGCAGCATAATAAAAACGTGCTATAAGATCCCGTTTATCTTTCTTTACGCACCATCAATTTCCATTTTTTTGCAACACTAATATATTAGCATGATGCCACGGTCACAAGATGATGCGTTTAGCAGTTCTGCTGGCCTCTGTGGGAGCGAAACAAATTTTCCACTCTGACACGGGGAAGTTTTGTAGGTTTACTTGGAAAAACGAGCGCCGCGAAGAGCCCGGAAGTGGTGTTCTCACGCTTGCCAGTGAGGTCAGCTGGACCTCGAAGCGATCGCAAAACCTTTGGGCGGTGAGACCTGCAATGAGATGCGAAGACGAAATACCGGGCTCAGCAGCCGAGTGCCATTGCTTCCCTCTTCTAGTGAGCATTTCAGGCATTGATGAGGATAGTAACTCTGTACATGGTGTCCGCATTGGGCACAATCAGACCATTGCACATAAGTATAACCTTGCGTGTACTGTATATTTACAAACTCTCACACCATAGCGATTACAATGATTTCGACCAGAGAAATTCCATCTTCTCGTCAGAAAGTTCGATCCAAGCTGCTTTAAGTGATGGCGTCACCGAGAAAACATAGAAAAATGTTTCCGGCGAATTCCAAGCCTTTTTGGTTCCTTCCAAGGTTGAGCAAGCAATCCTTGCTTATAGGGAGGGTTCCTGTCTTTCCTCTAAGATGAGGGAGGATTAGGGTGTGGAACTGCAATATACAACGTGAAAGAGTTCTGAAAAACACAAACTCAGGAAATGGCATGAGCCCAAATCCAGTTGGTAAACTTAATGAAGATGTGTTACTGCTAATCGTCTACATAAAAGCTATTCAACAAATACTGAAAGATATAACCATTTGGACTGTGGTAACTGAAACAAATGACAAATGACAACCCTGCTGTAATGATCAAGAATGGCCAGGAGGAGGAACTAAGCAAAGAATTGGGTTCTTCTACCGACAATAACTGACTGGGAACTGGAACCGTCTTCTGCTTACTTAGTATGGGTCGTTTAGGCAATACACAGACTGTTTGTTCACTCTGTGTCACTGATCGTTCCTGATGGCAGTAGAGTGGTGCTCTCCCGCTAATTTCGAGCATTCTTTCTCCGATGAGCTCTGCTTGTTATGTTTTCATGTCCATCCCCTTGACGATGGCGTGGTCGATCTTCCCTTCATCTTCATCCTATGATGAGCAAGCTGTAGTAGATCTTCATTTCCTTGATTCTCCCTATAAGAAGGCCACAGCATGCAAACCTACCTTTTCGAGACTGATCGGGAACATAACAAACCACTGGATGTGTGGTCGTCCAGGGCATCCAAAAATTCCTGGAAGTATTTTTCGTATTCGGCTCAGGGTTTGTGGGAGCTCACCTTTGCTTCCTGGCTATTTCAGCTCACGTGTAACCGATTCTTGCTGAAATAATGATACCTCAGGAAGGAGATGAATGAATCAGGGATTCTTCCTACTCTGACAACCTCCAAAGTGACTTCAGGGTTTTCTGTGAAGCGGGAATGGAACTGAGAGAGAGTGTGCATTGCATGGAGTCAGTGACGAAACTGCTCGATGCTTCCTCACGAAGACAAAACTGTTCCCGAAGAGGGGACCTTCGATAGAACCAGAGGAAGAGAAAATCCAATACCCATTCAAGATAAAAAAAAAAAAAATTATTCCAGAAAAAATTTTCGCTCAAGGTCAGCTTCCAGATTCTTCATCACGAGGTTGTGAAGATGACCTACGTAACCAGAGACTCTTTGAAGACTGATTTTATCATGACGTGCTTCCTAAGGATGTTACGGAAGACTGCGCGTCTCCTGAGGTAGGAAACTGACCGGTCATCTTAACCTATGAAATCAAAAAACTGCAGGTAATCAACATTTCCTGCCAGTGCTCCTGAAGAATGAATTTTCACTTTGATCCCACTGCCATGGAAGTCCTCCTCTTTGAAATCTGTAACTAGATACGGAAGTGATATTTCCTTCAAAAGGATACTAGTAAGAGGAGGGAGATTTTCAGAGCATTCCTGGCGGGATCAGAATATTCTTCTCTCATCTTTTCCACGATTATTGAAGAGGCGATGAAGTTTTTGCTTCTCATACATGAATGGAGCAGATGATGCGCATCGTCTTAAAGACACGTAGCTTTGTATATGTACCTTCAGGCGATTTCTTTTTCTCCGTCAGGATTCAGGGATGACCAGTTTCCGATAAAAGACCCAGGGACGTGCACATTGTTCAGACACATGGCGTGCAGCATAAGTGCACGAGCAGACATGCCAGAGTCCAGTAATTCCTCCGCAAGCAGGGAAGGAACAAAGCCGAATCTGCCGTTTCGTTTTGGGTCATTCTTTGCTTGTCGGTCCACTAAGGCACAATGGTTTCGATATTCCCATCTTAGATAAGATTTATCCAAAACAAAGCAACAGTTTCCAGTGCCCTCCTATTGAAAACCTGTGGATGGAAATCTCCCCACTTGTCGAAGATGGTTTCTCGCGAGTGCAAGAACTTCACGTGAATACCTGCCTTTCAAAAGTTCTGCACGCACTCGCACGTACAATATGCTCTAAGGATGCTCATGACTGAACAAATAAAACTGGCTAATGGACATGTGGATACCGAGTCACTCTCAAGGTCCAGAGATATTGCTCCGTGCAACAACTGCTACTCAGAAGTTCTGATCCGCAGATGCTCTTGCTGAGCTATAAGAAACTTCCAGAAGATCGTAACCATTCAGTTCCCCTGTTTTTCATCATGGAATTCCAAAATTCACAATGACTCACTCCCATAACTCGGGGTTATCGCAAAATCATACGCGCGAAATACCCCTAATGGAATTTGAGGATGTTTGTCTTCAGATGAAACAGACGCAAGCTCGTGTTCTGCTGTGATCGACAACTCGGATTCAGTGAAATGCGAACCGAATGTTTTTCTCTCATCTGAGGATAAGAGAGATGAGAAGGAAAAAATGCGGAGAATCTAGATGCCTGTTTGCTTAAGAAGCAAGGAGAACGACGAAATTCTTGCGAGTGGTCACCTCCAGCACGGCATCTCCGAACGTTCGAGGATGAGCAATGCTCTTCATGTCGAAGTGCCATCACAACGAAACGGTCTAAAAACTGTAATTTTGAAAAGCTATTCGAAAATTCGACTTGTTTCCTGATGGATCAAAAGAACAGATGGTTCCTCGAATCTTCATTTTTTTTACAGCCTCACCATCAAATAGATGCACCGGACGCCATTTGAAGGTGAGTTGAGGTTAGCAGGGAAAACTAAGAGCATCAATGGTTCCCCAGCAATGTCAATTTCTTTACGCAGTTTTAGAGACACTCCGAAAGGCAAACTTGCACTGGCAGTCTTTGCTCTCTGTGTGGTGCTTCTCAAACGGTTTTCCAGAAAAGTCGAAACGTTTCTGCAAGCATTTCGATATTGTTTCCAAGACAGATCAAACTGCGGTCAGGTCTTGCGAGATTTTCCTTGGCGCTCTCTTTTTCTATTGAAAAGTTGCCACGTAGGGAGGCGAAAGCCTTGGTTTCCAGAATGATCTGAAGTTCGAGAAACCTCAGTTAGTTATCAGTATCCCCAAAATGTTAGGATTTCGTGGTACTTAAATCTCATAGCTCAAAAGAGATCACGCGCTTTCCAGCACCTGTTGCCATGATTTCATCAAGACCTACTTAATATCTCTCGTCGAAGGGATCCGAGATTCTCCATGCTTCTTGAAAAACAAGGATCCCTTAATCCAATTCTTCTTTTCTCCGTACGCGCTCCTGCCCAGGGTTAACACAGTTTCCATTGTGCACCTAGTGTTCCTTAAAACTGAGCTTCACTTTTCATCACCAATAAAACTTTGCATTCTTCTACCGATATGCAGTAATTCGAACTTGAGGATTGGAGGTGAGCTCGAGAATTCACCATGGCTTTAAAACCAGAGGAGTATGGACTCTGACATCACTCCATCGGCTTCAAATTTGCTTAACCGTACTATGGAAGACATTCCTTCTGAAAGATGAAAGAGTGCCTTGAGCTTACTTTTAATCCTATTTTTCTAAATTGCCTGGCCTATGAAGCAGATTTCTTGGAATCGTGACCTCTGGAGTTTTCGCAAAGACAAGGGAAGCACATGGAAATGTTTCCATACAGAACAGAGTGAAGCTGCGAAGTAAGAAAAGGCATTTCGGATATTCTTAAAGGTGCTTCAGAAAGAAGATGAAAAAATGCCTTGACGACGCGTTTAAAAATAGAAGAGAGATAGAGTATCCATTCTTAGAAGAGAATGAAAAGAGACACTTGGAATAGAGGATGAACTTGTAAACTTAAATCGAGGAGTCTCCAGACTTCCAGAGTCATCGAAACTCGCCATTCAGCGATGTAATTCTCTTCCTCTCCCACCGGTTCACTATGTTGACTATTCATTTTGCCTATGCAACTCCTAACTATCGATAACAGAGAAATAACTATCAGCATGATTCACCCAGATAAGATGACCGAAGCCACGAGGTGAAGCTTTTGGAGATCCCGTTGAACGCATATCAAGACATCCCCAGATGAGATTGTCGCTGCTTTTGAGCCATTGGGTTCATCACTGAGATCAGATTTCACCTAGACTTCGCCTCCAATTGCGTAGACCGCCTCAACATCGACATGATAAAGATTTGCTTCATTTGCTCCCAGGAACCTGTGAAGTGTAAGCCTCATCGATCTTCTGAATTCGATGACAATTTCACCCACCCTTGCTAAAGACTGCATCTCAAATTGCGACTTATAGTCTTGAGATCTAGAATCTGATAGAGCAAACGGGGGACCGCCCAATAGCTCAGAGTTGAGGGCTTACTTAGCTCAAGAGCTCAGCTCGCGAGCTACGCCGTGCCGGGATACGTGTGGAGGAAGTACTGTCCCTCGTGCCCATTAGTGGCCGCGGCAGGTACTGGAAGGGGTCCTGCAAGGACGCTTTCCTCACTCAGCGTCTGCTCCGCACGCCGATCACTGTGGAGGGAAAGGAAGTCCCCTTTCCGTGGAGGATCAGTCGTTCATCCATACAGAACCGGTTCATCTGAGCGGGGGGCAACCCCATATCATGGGCAGACAATGAATCGAGGCTCTGGGGAGACACGCCACCGCCCACGCGCTCTGTGGCGGTTACCAAATCCTGCAGAGAGGCTCGAAAGTGTTCACAAGGAGCTGGAGGCAGAGGTGCGACTGACGGCGGCCAGCCACGGGTTGCTGTTCTGAAGAGCGCAGGTGAATGACACTGTGGTTCGCGGGGCAGCTGCAAGCGTACGGTGAATGTGGTAGAAGAGGGGCATTGTTAAAATAAATGCTCCATGGCAAATTACTGCCACTGCGAAGACCCCGGACACCCAACGGCAGTGTGCCCGAAGCTAAAGATGTTCGCTAAGCAGCGACTCAGCAGCCCTGTGCAGCAGCGGAAAAAATAGACGCTGCTAAGGCTGCAAGTACGCAGGACAACGAGGGCAAGGCTACAAGGCCTCGCGCGGAAAGAAAAACCCTGTAAGCGCACTTCCAAAGTGGCAGTCCAGTGCTCCAGAGCTTCCTGCCGCCAGGCATTCCAGTTAATGGAGCGACACGAGATCCACGGATGGGCTAGCAGCAACGAAGACAAATGCCTCAGCGGGTAGCCGAATCCAGTCCTCCGGCGTAGGTTGCGCGGCAGCAGCAATAGAAGTCTTACGTTGCCAACGCATCTCTGAAGGATGTGGCGCGCCGGAGCACACCAATGAGAAGACCAAAATTTCCCCCACAGAAAGAGAAGTCGGAATTTCACCTGCAGTCCGATCTTCTCGATGGTTGGTATGCCGAAGCTAGCGCTCTGGCGCGGCGCCACCAAGTCTTTCAGTCGGAATCGAGACCTTGCAGCGCCCCATAAGGCTTTGCGTAGGAAGGAGGTGCTGCGCCCGGATCTTCACGAAATGATGTGGAGGGCACACGAAAAATAAGCTGCAGAGGAGGGGGGGGGCAACAAAAGTGTTCCAGATGGAGGTCTGCTCCTTTGAGAGAACTTGTCGCCGAGGAACGGGTTGAAAGCCATCTCTGCTTTTTGAAGGCAAGCCGAGCACGCTTCTCACGAGCCAGAGTCGCCCAAAGGAACGTCAGGATACTTGAAGTACCTGCCCGTGGGGATTCCCAGGAGGATCCATTTAGCCTGCCCTTCCCACGATGTACCCATCGCGACGACTGTGCATTTCGTCCTGTTGACCTTAATGCCCGCACCCTGGCAGATCAGCTCGAAGAATTCCTCGAGTCTCGCTGCCGGGGTGGACATAAGCAACAGGAGAAGGCAGGTCGTCCGCGTAGGATGCCACGGACGGCGTGCACAAAGACGCGCTGGGTCGGACGGCCAGCGTCAGCCAGTACGCCCTTAGCACCAACTCAAAGTAGATGCTGGAGAGCAGAGGGTTTGAGCTGTCCGCATTTCCTAATGCCTCTGCGCACGGCGACGCCGTACACGTGACAGCCATTGAAATGAAAGTTCAGTAACGCATCGCACCAGCAGGAGCGCAAGTACAGGGGGAGATGGGTCGGAAGTCCGAGGCGCTCCAGGAGCACAATGAAGAGTTCCTGGTCAATCAGTCGAATGCTTTATGCAGATCAACTGCGACCGCCAAGGCTCCCGGCCTTTCTCACGTCTGTCGGGACTGTCGCTTGCAGTCGGTAGGAACTCTCGCTGCTGCACGACTGTCCGACGCAACGCGTTTCTGAATGGGCTTCAACCAGGTCACGCAGGGGCATTCATTGAAAACCACATGTTCGAAGGGATATGCATCCCTCGAAGAAACAAGGAACGCCACTACAAAAACAAGTTCAACTGGGATGACCACCGGAACTTAATTCCTGAAGAGGGAGGCAGGCGAAGTGCCTGCCTCCTTCCAGCCCAGCGAAGGTGCGTCTCCTGACGAAAGGCGGCGACTTGCGCCATCTAAACAACTGACGCCCGATCACCTTGGTGAATTCAGACGTCAGGTTCTGGAAGTTTGCGGATCGCGCGGTTGGAAAGGATGGCGGAGTCTCTTGTAAGTTCGGAGGAGGCTTACTGTGTACGCAGGCGGTCCATATTTTCTGCTACAGTGGCAACAGTAGCATGCATCTGTTGATTTTAAGCAGACAGCCTCGCTCATATTCCCTCAATCTGAATACGCTTTTGTTGTTTTCTATCTTATTATGAGCAAACCACTTGACTTTATACGTTAAACTCTACTCGCTACGTTCACTGTCTACCGCAATTCTTCTTGTGACACTTCCTCCTCCTTGGTTTCATTCCCTACAGTTCGGAAATCCTGTCTTGTGAGTTAAATGGTACCGTGTGACAGGGTGATCACCAATCTGTAGATTTTTCTTGGAGAGTAGAAACTCAATGATTGTGATCTTGTGATAAGTGTGACAACTGGTGTCCAAAGACTGCCGCAGAGCAGTGCTGTCGAGGTGAAATTCATGGATCCATGAACTCCAGGCTCTTCCAAGGATGCTAGACCTGGGAGAACGTCGCAATAGCAACGTCATCCCAGCGCTCGTCTGAGACGAGCTGCGTGGGTGCGCTGTTCTCTTTAGAAAGTGCCCCGCTGAGGAGCCGCCCGGCACTCAGGCCCTTGGGGTTTCTCCCGGAAACCTCAACAGAGAGCGAGCATCGATCTGTAATAGCCAGAAGATGAAAACGAGTGACCAAGTGCCGAGCTGATTCACTTCCTCATAAGTGTTCCCATGGAGTCCAGGCAAGAGAATCTCCCGCACGAAAAATCCCCCTGCGAACTGAACTTTATTGCTGCTCACCGAGGATCCACGGGATACTCAACTGCTGAACTGCCTCTGGCAAGGAATACAGGAAGGCTCCGGAGGAAGGGGTCCATTCCCCTCACCCTGGTTGTAGTCTCTGGAGGGAATCTTGGAAGGATCGACTTCCTTATTCCCTCCAGAGGGATCCCCCGCAGGGACCACTCCTCGTTTCTTTTCCAGAGGGAACCCCTGCAAGGGAACCGCTCCCTGTTTTCTCCTCTGAAGAGAACCCAGAAGGGACGCTTCCGGATTTCTTTTAAGCGTGCTTCCGGAGAGGCAAGCCCCCGAGAGGAGTAGCAACCAGCCCCACGAAACGGTTCCATGTTCACCACCGAAGGAGAAACCCCGAAGAGCTCCTTGATTCCTGGGAGGACCACGAAGAGTCGACTTTTAATCTCGGTCAACGGGGACGTCCGGCTTACACTAGTGCCTCACCCGAAGCCAGCGTCATCCTGCACAAGGGGACTCGAAACCCACAATTCAGCTTCCGCCATCGACGTCGACCTTTCCCCGGGAGGGATTGGAACCCGCGACACTTAGCACCACGCGCGGACACGGTAACCACACGGCCCTCAGCATGGACCACCAACGCGGGCGTGTGGCTACGGCATCCGTGCGTGCGGACTGGATGAATTCTCGACTGTTCATTGGTGCAATGCAAACCAAAAGTCGCTCGCTTTGGCACCATCCATGCCCATTATGGCGCACTCCGAAACCAGATATCACCTACGGGGCATTCAGCGGATTAGCAGCAGCTCGGGTAAAGGCAAATTCTCGACCTGTTCAAGGTTGAGGGTCGGTTCGTGGGGCAAACCTCCTTTCATGAGCCGCACAAAGGTTCCGCTTACCGTAAAATAGGATGCATAAGAGTTAACCAAGTCCAATAAAACCAGAGTCCGCCACATGTAGGTGCTTTCTGGTGCCGCTTAATAAAAGAAAGAGCCATCTCTCTGTGCTCGAGAAAAGAGCGTTACAGCTCAAGCCATCGTCCCTTTACCCCCTCCCCAGCATTCCTTGATCCTGCCAGTGGTCAGAGAATGAACCCCAAGAGGAGTAGCGGCAACTTGGGAGAGGGATACCTGATGCAGCATAGAGAAAGCTCGCGTTGGCTGCGGCAGAAGGTGGGAGAGGAGCGGCGCGAGCAAGGCAGGTGTTCTGGCAAAGATGGCGTTTCTTCCGACATCGGTTTTATGTATGCTCGAAGAAGAGCATCGGGAGCACGCGAGACGGATGCTCCAAATGCTGAAACCAGATTACATAGCGGAAACAAATGACCAGGTGACCTGAACCTCCCTCCAGCCTTCCCCTCACATATGCTGTTCCGCTTCACTCATGTCGGAACGCAAGTGCCAAGCTTGCACTCTCCATCATCATTTCTTTCCTCGACGGTGACCCCCATTCACCTTCTAATACTCCCCTACAAACTGCCGATTACAAGGTTCGTCTCACATGGATTGATGTCTGGTATTAGTGTAACAGTTTTTCTGGGTTTTCATGTATTTAATATGAAAAAGTGGTACAGCACAACAGCGCTGAGACAATTCCCATGAGGCAGAATTCGTTTTTCAGCTCTTGATGCACCATGGACACCGTCGCTCATACAAGAGGTAAGTGCTTGCGTTCCTTGTGGTCAGCCAGGGTTGTCCTTCTTGAAAAACAGATCGCTGCTCAATCTGAGCAAATAAACGACATCAAGTCGGCTCAGTAAAAATAGATGCCAAACTGTGAACTGACAAATCCATTCTCAGGTCGGAGCAGGCTTCCATTGCTTAAGGGCGTGAACGTTCTAAAAAATGCGACCAAGGAACCCAGAAGCCACGAAAAAGTCCCAGAATATTGAGGCTACTACCGGATCACTGCAAAAATCGCTCGTCCATTTCGTTCAAGAACTCCAGATAATGCAATCACTTTGAATGCATGATGGCATGCAGACCTACGTTGTGCTGCCTGTGCTAAAGCGTCTGCCGGTACTGCCTTGAAAGGATATTTTTCTTTTCAAAAATATCCTTTCAAGGCATGGAAAAGGAAAGAGACAAACCCTGGACCGGATGCTCTTGGATGCGATTCCGAAGAGATGGTTGAACATCTTGAAAGGCCTGACGTCCCTCTCCTCAATCCTCACTCTCTGTGGATAAACTATGCAGATTACTCCTCCTGTCGCTAGCAATGTCGAGTCAGGCATCCTAGCCCGAAGACTACTTCGAGATAGCCTGTGGAGGAGAAAGACATGCAGGCGAAAAGACTGAAATCGAAGTCCGGACCAGTGGCGGCAAGGCCGCACGGGAAGTCGTGACGAGCTCACTGAGGCCACTTGTTCTTGAACCCTGGAGGAGCGACAGGGGGCATTTGCGCATACTACAGCTTGGTGCGTTGCTGCCCAGATAAGGAGAGGGGCTCCCTCAATTTCTTCCGGGATGGAGGATTTTCGCTACACGAACGGCTGAGTGCGTGATCTCTTAGTCACTCACGCTTGCATCGATTACTTTTTGCTCACTCCGCCCCTCCTGTAATTGAGTGCTGTGGGCGCGTGCACATTCCAGCAACTGCTATAAAACGTCTTCTGCGTCACTCAAGATCAGAGATACATCCCAAAGACTTGATGGGCAGTAGGCATAGAATCATGTTCCCATTCATTGACTTAGAGACACATGAAGCTGTCATCCCAGTCCTAAAAATTCTCTAAGAATTCGACAGGAGACCAATGCATTCTGACAAGAGTTTTCCAAAACGACTTGGGGAGGAAGGAATCGCATCGCTTTTTCTTCGCAGATGTGACAGATGTAAGGACTGTTAACTTCCCCTCTACGAACCCGTTGTGTGTTTTTTTGGAAAGCATCTGCATGTATTCTTCAGCCATTAAACAGTGCATCTGGGCCGCAGGAGGTTCTCAGTGGGGAAACTTTGTTTCAAGATGATTGAACTATCGGGAAGCTGAGAAGCATCCAACCTAAGACATCTGGCGTCTCGCCTATGCACCATGAACCTCTACGAGCAACTGCAGAAACCAGTCTCATAGGAAACATCATACAAAATCGAAGGCGTCTAATAAACCCGTGAAAGTTGGCACAGCAGAGACACGTCGGAAGTCAAACAGGAGCTCATCGTAGACCCTAGCTACTTTCTGAAGGGATGAATCATACCACTGAAGAACTATATGACGGTTATTCTGCGACTGCACCAGAGAGGCACATAATCAGATTCGACACCACTTCTTGCAAAGAACAGCATAGGTGTGGGGAAAACTGCTCCTAGCAGGAGCTGCTGTCGAGTCTGCAAGTCTGTGAAAATCTGCTTAGCACCAGCTTCCAGAACAAAGACGCAAATAAGGCACATAGAAGACATACTCTCCAGAATAAAGGCACCCCACCTTGGAGAAGGAAACCTGCTTGAGCACTCGACACCGCCAAAAGAACTCTCCCACTTCCAGATTTCATACGCCTCCTAGGAAAGGTTCCGTGCCACACTGTTATGTACGCGGCATTTTGGCCATGTGGAGGCCGAAAAAGCACCTCGGCCAAATGGGTAGTCGGTGGTCCTGGTGTAGTGCTGGCGCAGCAAACGATAGAATGCCACGAAGAAAGTTCAAATCCAAAGGATCAAATGCTTGCATGCAGACTCCTAAGAAGACCGTGACATTTCTCCTTTTCACACGACCTATCTCCTCGTTCCTTGCTTACTGTATTTGTCTTCCTTCGAAACTCCAGTCCTGCCTGCAGCTGGAAGAATTTGAGAACGATCATCTAAGGATTATAATGGATTTAATTTGAATAATTCATAGCAAGAGAAGGCATGGAAAACACTCGTGTGGGATGAAAATGGATCCATCCTTTTCTTTCTGCCCAGTTTGAAAGCACGGAAGAGACAGGAACTTCATCCATACCTTATCCAGCCATTTCAGCAGTTTGAACCCCGACCTTTCCTGACAAAAAGTTGCCAATAGGCTCACAGAAGTGCCAGGCAACCTAGAATTTGCGTCTATGCTGATTGACTGAGTGTAAAGCCTTGTTCTCGACCAGAGCCGCCACAAATCAAGAAACCTTGAGTGCTCTTCTGTTTTATGGAGCCAGACTGAGAAGCAGGGATGAATGCCAGCTACAGCGAATGCTCATTTCGGACCGATTTCTCATCCGCATACTCCGGTAGACATGCAAATTCTAAATAAAGTAATAAACACATTTTCTCAGTTGATGATGACTCTGATATGAATTCCGTGAGCTGCTGATCCAGAGAATCCAACTTCATCCCCAAATAGAAGAGACCTCATTATAATGCTTCTCTGCTCCTCATCTTTCGGAACTGCTTTCAGGGCTGCCTCCAGCTGTGTCTTGAGGTCCTTGTAGTGGACCGCATTCCGATGCTGAGGGCGACTACAGGAAGGTACGGTCTCTGCGACCGCTAGGAGATGGAATCATGCCTTGAATAATCATACCATGCATAACTTGATTAGATGGGCAGTACCCTGAACGAGACGAGAGATAGGGATTCTTGAAGTGTTCAGAACTTGTTATCGACGACAGCAACTATCCTTTCATTCCATCACGAAACAGGAATGCCTCAACCTCAGATGAAATATACCCTTGTACTCTTGTTGTGCTTTGGATGACTTGATTCTTCCTTGAAGGTTGCTGTCTCCTGCGTGCTTGAAGCGCGTATCTTTTTGTGATTGAAGGACGAGTCGCCATGAGAGTAGCAGTCCCAAGTACGAACCCTGAAGATGACCTCCTGGTTTCCTGTGAGCAGCACGACGCAGGCGGTGCGCACTCCTGACACTTTTAGACAGTGACTGACATCACTCTGAAGAAAACTTGTCAATCACCATTCACCCAATGATCCCAGCGTGAATAGAAAATCATGCAAATGCACAGGCGTAAACGCTGAGCACAAAATATGCAGAATTGGAGATGACAAAGAAAATGGCAGCTCGGCCTCTGTCATTTTCTAAACGCCCAGAGAACCAACTGTGCCTTTCTCTTCGAGAGTTTGTTCTGCTCAGCATCCTTTTCCAAATCACGAACACTTGACACATACATCCAGCATTTCAATGAACAGCTGCAAGCAAAAACTGCACGTCTGCGCTATAAAATATAAATGGCGATTGTCTCGTCATCGGCACACCATTGCAAGGCAGCGCTGATTTAGTTTACAGGCACGCAGCTCCGTTTTCATGCCATTACCAAAAAAAAAAAAAAAAAAAAAGTAGTTTTCACAGGTCTGATACCAAGGCGTACTGTTTGTACTGTACTGAACACACGGGAAACCTAAATGAGAACACTGACAAGCGTCGGGACACTGCCCAATCACAGCGTGCACTACCGCGACTTTGAAAAGACTTCGAAAGTGAGGTTGATAGAGCAATAGGCTCGAATTTCCACGCGCACGTTTGTAATGAGCTCATAATTTTCACAGTAAGAGAGGGGGAAAACAAAAAATTCAAATTCTCTTTTCAGGCTCGACGAAATGGGAAACAGCGAACTGAAGAAGAAGATTCTGAAGCGCAGCCAAAATCTCACCAAAAGTGGGAAAACTTTATTTCCGATTCGACGATGTCGGTGAGTTCCTCCTATGCGGTGAGAGAATTTCTACTTGCTTTGACCTGTCTTCCACCTCAGGAATTTCATTCGTAAAGTCTATTAAACAGCAAGAAACGCCTATCAGCTCAAGCAGAGTTTTGGACATCAGATGAAATTCTGCTCCTGTCTGAACTCTGTACATGCCCGTGTACGTTAGAACAGCGAGATAGAATAACTTCGCACCAGAGTTCCCCCCAAATGGAGCCTTTGAGCATCTGGAAGGCAAGCATCAGCAGGTTTCTTGCTTCGTTCGAAGTGGCTCCTTAATGGGTGATCCGCCATTCTCTTAAGAACCTAAATAAACGCATTGGGTAGAAAGGTGCGCACTCGAGAATATCTCTGACGGAGGACAGCTTCCGTCCATAAATCTTATAGAGCTCCGTGACAGCTCCATCAGCTAATATCGCACCATTTTCCAAAAGTGAGGCAATGTCAATGCATCCAAGATGCTCGATCCTTGCTCGCAATGGAGGAGAGCTTCTCTTGCGTCAGCCTGAGTGCAGCATTATGCCTTGGTCCATGGGAAACTCACGGCCACCCCAGAGGATGGAACTTTGAACTTATGATGCGGAAAGGAGCTGCAAAAAGAGTGGAAATAGCATCGGACTTCGGCTGTTTCACGGAAGCAGAGCTATCCTTGAGGTAAAGGAACTCATGAGAAATACACTTTCAAACGTCCACATTTTTTAGAGTTATTGCGGAGTAACTAAGAAAATTTTCGGGGTCACTCGGTTTCTGGTTGCTCTGCTACTGGATGAGATAAGATGCACTGGTTTCGTGTTGTTTTAATCATCCACTGCACCTTTGGGCATAGGAAACTTCTCATATGAATGTTGCTGATTTGAAATTGGGACGTCAAAGTAACAAGGGTTTTACAGCAAAAGTTATTCTGGCTGTTCCTCTAGCACCGGATCTATCTGGATCTATCGGTCACTCAACATCAGCACTATAACATAGAAGACTGAGCATCAAGAGGAACGCCTTTGTCAGTCTCAATTCAAATAAAAGGAGGGACTCTCGAGCACTGAAAAAGTAAATGACACTTCTCATTGAGGATGGATGCTTCTCCATTAGGGACTTAATGAGCAGGAATTGGGTCTATCACCGGTACGACTTCAGTATGACTTTCTGTTCTGAACGAGCCATAAACTCCATCTGTCTGCAGTGGAAGCAAGAAATCTGAGGCAGAGGATCACTGATCTTTTCGACACTTACAGATGAATTCTGCATGTGCGTCTGTCAGTCGCGCACCTTTCTTTTCGTGTCATTCTCGAGCAGATCTTTATCGTTATGCACTTTAATCGCAGGAGCCTATCTGCTAACTGGATGCACACACCTGACACACCCAGTAACCAAGAGACGCCGTTCTCCAAAATATCCACCAACTGGTGCGTTACTTGGTTTCTGCTGATGCGTTCACCCTCCCTCTGACGGGCAATGCGAACGGTGCACAACGGTAATGCGAAGGAAGGAGAAATCTTGTTATTGAGGCGTCTACGAAATTCCTCTAGAAACGACTTAATAAATTCCACTGAACGCAATGATCACTTGGTATCCTTATTTAACTGATGGCTTTGCACACGTCTCTCAGCCCTCATGATCAGCTCATTCTGTCGGAAGGCAACGCTCCTCTGAGCATCCACTGGGGAAGACAGCATGAGACGAGAAGTGGTTTGTGCGAGGAACGCTCACCGAAATGCCTTCCCCTACCTCTGAAAACTGGTCCAGTTCCTCAGAACAGAGCTAGAATTTTCTGAAAGGTCGAAAACACACCGACCTCCTCGACCGCCCCTTCGACCGCTCATCTCAGCATTTTCGACTTTGCATGCGTGTATGCCGAGCTGTCAGAGAATGACAGAGCGCTCGTAGGTGGGATGGAGCACCTTGTTGGCTATACAGAATGCCACGGGGCTCCGAGAGATGGACAGGATGCGAGGGAGGAGGAAACGAAGGATTTATCCGATCTTGGCTTCACACGCTACAAGAACACCTTCGGATGGATACGACCACTCATACTATACGCATACTATGAAAGCGAAACGTTAGAATGGATCAACTTTCGATTCTTCCTGAGAAAAAACAAGACAAGGGAAACAGAAAGCATCACGATGCTGTCTGCACTTGTGTGCAGGACATTGGCAGAAGAATTAGAGAGGGGAAGCTGCTTTTATGAGTTTAGTCTGGCAATCATGGAGATGCTGTTAACGACTCTGCCTCTTGAAAAGGTCGAAACACTAAGGAAGAGAATATTCATGCTGTTCCATCACCTGCAGCTGCCACTCTTGTGGCCGAGTATGCACAATCACTTCGTGGAAAATCGGATTCCACTAGCTAGTCCCATGAGCCACTCATTCGCTTGCGCGGTAAATTCCAAAGCGGAAGGAAAGACTTCTTGAACCATCCTGCTTCTTCTGTTTTCTCATGGCACCGAGAATCTTTTGGATGACTCCGTCTTCCAGAGAAGGATGGCTTGTTCTACGGAAGAGGGAACTACCCTGAACAACAGGTTCGCGAGCGGAGAAACTTCAGAAGAGCTGGCACAATTGGTGCTCATGTAGAGGCAAAAGAGAAATCGGTCCAATGAAGAGCATCTCTCGTGGACGTGATGTCTGGACTTCTAAACCTGGATGAGGCTTGGAAGTTTCTTGATGAGCAGCAATTACTGACGTCTCTTGAGCACGTTGTCTGCTACTCGGCCCAACTACTACTCACTCCTTCCGGGTATGCAATGTCCAGCACAGAACTGACACGCTTCCAATGTGTTGTGCTGCATCCACAGGTGGCCGAGTCACCGGCCACTCTTCTCGCATCAATGGAAGTGAATGTGTGGATCCCAAGTAATCGTATTTCTTCTTCTCCCCTATCCTTTTAGGATAGGGGAGAGCGAGGAATAGGATTACTTATTTTCTCCCCCTTTCCCCCTTTTCCACGTCCTTTTCTATTTTCCATCCGGGAACTTGCTGTTCCGACGATGGTCCTGGGCACCAAAGCACAGCGATCTGGGTAACTAACAAAGCTCCTCGCGGAGGGGTCATGGACTTCGCAAGCAAGACTTCACCTCTTCAGCTTAAGACTGCTCCTGCTCTTTCGAAAAGTGGAATCAAGAACATCAGAAGAAGAATCCTAGTTTTTGTGGCTATTAGGTTTGCGGAGGTAGAAGCAGCACCGAAAAAGAAATAGAGTTAACCGAATCAATCCAATCACTAATTTTTGTTGTCCGAGTTTCTATTTTCCATGCTTGAAATTTCTCAGGGATGCCAATGTCTCGTTCGCAGACAGTAGAAAAAAAGAAAAAATACCATCCCCGCTATTCTGCCTAGCAGCACAAATGAGTTTAGGATATTTTGGTCCAGGGTGCTTTCGACGAGTAACAGTGTCCAGAAAAGTCTTGGGTCTTGGCTTAATGAAACTGGCATCACAATATTGGTTGCCAAGACTTCCACAGTTTCGTGGACGCATGTGTGCTTTTCTAAAAACCGCTAACGGAGAAGCTCTTGCTGCCAAGGCTGTTTCAGTTGACCAGGTCGCGGGTCTCCTTCGGCTCAAATGAAGGTGAGCTCTGCTTCTCTAGAGAGGACGGGTTCCCGCGGATGCGAAGAGATGGTGCAGCAGCGCTGTGCGGGGAGGAGGAACTCTCAAGATTTCCTCAGAGGGGCAACTGGAAGAGGTGTGGACAAAGGATAGGGGGAATAAATCAGCGCGACAGCCGCTTCCCCTTCCCAACCCCCGTGTCGCCTACGCAAATTTCCGTGAGCTCCCGATGTCCATCACCTCCCTGCTTCGAGAGGACGGCAGCGCGCGCTGCCGGTCTCGACGGCTGTACGGCCCGGGCGTTTGCTTGGCACATGTGTGCACCTACCACGTTTTGCTGAAGTGTGGCGTGTGCTGTGTGGCCCCTGCATTTGGAAGGGATGCGCTACCTTCGTGCGGCTGGAGTCCGGGCGCTCAGTCCGCACGAAGACCTGCATCTCCCCATCCGACTCGCCTCTCCCGTGTCTGTGCAGGAGAACTGCTCGAGCGCAGGTGCAAAGCGGAAGAGGCCGGAGAGCGTCCGCGATCCAGAGGAAGGATCCTCACGCCTCGTTCGGGATCCGCATGCCTGCATCACCGCTCCCTTCGTTCCCGTGACGGAACTGGGAAACGCCTGGAGAGGGAGGAGGGATGATCCCCGGAAGAAGATAGAGGAAAAGGGGTTCAGACCCAGGTGGACCGCACGACGTGCCTGCGGGACGCTCTGGGCTCCTCTTTGACTGGCCTCGGAGCCCGCTCTCTCTGCCAAAGAGGTTTGGCGAAGCCTCCCACTGTCCGTCCCTGAAGGTGGATTCTGGCACGTGGCTGAGCTCTCTCGGGCCTCTGAAAGGAACTATCCTAGACAGGGAAGGATGGGACAGAGCACCCAGGCTGTGGCTGTCCTTCACTCACGACTGTGGAGATGGTCCGAGTGACCCCAAAGGAGATGAAAAAAAAAACTTCACCAGAGGAAGAGAAAACAAAACAAAAAATTTAATCGGAAGCGCCTGAGAGCAGCATCCCACTGTAGCCTCCCCGCGCGCCCCTTCTGGGCGAGAGGCTGCTCGAAGGAAGGGAAGGAGGCTGGAGAGGTGATGTCGGAGCTGCTTTGGTAGCGAAGGCGGGTGAGGAGAGGAGCATACGCCTCAGCTCCCTCTCTAGCGGGGGGAGTGGGAGGAAGGGAAGGCAAAGAGGAAGTTGGGCGGGAGGGAGAAGAGAAAGGGATGGAATCCTCAGCGCAGCCTCTAAGGAGCCTCATGTTGACGGAAGGCCGGTTCGTCCACTTCACGAGATGCAGGAGCAGCTGGGTTTCTTCCTGGGAGGAGGGGCCTTCAGCATTGGCGCCTGGTTCTTGTGCGTGATCCGTATCTGGGCGTTCCCGAAAAGCTCGGACCGCGGGCTCGCAAGGGGTGTGGGGGAAAGTGAGGAAAGCGGGAGTCAGGGAGAGGGTGACAGGAAAGGTACTTACGTTGCAAGGAGCCTGCATCCACGGCTCCCCGTCGATTTGCATGGGAAACCTCTTCATTGTCGTTATGGAGACCGAGGAGCACTGGGCCAGCCTCCTTCCGGACGCTCGCAGACCCGTGCGCACCTGCCCCATGTGTAGGCAGCTATCCAGTCCAATGACCTCGATGAGCGCGTCCCCGAAATCTGCAATTCCCGCAAGGGAGCAAAGGGGGCGGGGAGAAGTGAACAGCTGGTCCAGAGCAGAGAGCGAGTGGGACACACACACAGAGAGGAAAGGAGATGACGACGGATGCGCAAGCCGGTACTAACCTTGCACCGCGCAGCTGATGTCCCGTGGAGAGCCGCCGCCTCCCTTGGCGCATCTGAGGAGCGTACGCCGCCTCCGACTGTGGGTCTCACCCCACAGGTTGGACCCCCCGTGCGTGTAAGGAATGTTCAGGAAGGCTATGCCTTGGAGAGAAGGACCGTTCGCGATGTCCAGAGTCCTCCCGTCGCACTGCAAAGCAGGAGGGAAGTCAGCGGGGAAGAGGTGAAGGTGAAGGTGGGAAGCAGAAGCAGGACAGATCCTGTCACGCGGGAAGATCCCGTGCAGGAGCGCTCGTCCGGTCCTTACCACCCCTTTCTATCCTTTCCCTCTGGCTCGCACCTCCGGAAAAAAAAAGTCAAGTATCCGGACTAATGCCCTCTCCTCGCTCCGGCTGTGCCTGCGGCCGCCTCCCGGGCTGGAGGTGTCACATAGGCGAGAGTCCAGCTAAAGACATCGCCGCGGTTCTTTCTCTGTCACTAGAATGTCTCATCTTGCAAGTCCTCTGCCAACTCTGCCGCAACGACACGGAGCGCTGGTGCGTCCTTCTTCCTCTCCCAGACATCGGGTGTCCCCAGCAGTTCCGTAGGCTTTCAGGTTCCTCGTGGCACATCCGTCCTCCAGTGTCTGGGCCGCGCTGCGACGCCCCCATCCTCCTTTGCTTTGGCCTCGCCTCGATGTCTTTTCTCGATGGTCCCTTCCGCCCTCATACCCCTGCCTTGAGGCAGCTGCGCACAGAGCTTCCGTTCTTCGATAGGATGGTCTCACCGCAGCTGGAAGGACGCGTCCACAGTAATCTTGAAGCCTCTTGGACGCGGAATGGGGTTCAAGAGACCCCAGGATCTGTGGCCGTTCTCCAATAAGCCGGTAGGTGGTTTTGCACTTTTCCTGGCCTCCAGTCCTCACGTCTTCTCTCACAATGGCCCCGTCGGTGAGGACTGGAGCCGTGCGAGCGGGATTCTCCTCCTCAGGTCACTCAGAGAGACCCGCCGGTCCGCGTGGGTCAGCGTAAGCCCAGCTCATTCCTCCCGAGAGGAGTTGCGGGTTGTGACCAGGGATGGAGGAACGAACGGCGCCATCCGCAAGCCCGATGGACTGCACTACAAGGACGCCTTCCCGTACCAGCAGCGAGGATGAGAGAGGAAGTCTCTCGCAGGTGAGACCCATCCTCTACCTAGGAAGTTTCCTGGGACGCCAGAGGAGCGAGACGAGAAGCCAAGCAGAAAGCTCCCTTCCCTCCTCTCTCCCTGTTGCTGCGCCCCTCCCCAATTGGTACCCGTCTCGGAGACCATGTGGCTGCTGGGGCTTCCGAGCGTCACGGGTTCGAATACTCGGCAAAAATCGACGCCGAGAGATGGGGGTGCGTCGTAAGTTCGAATTCCTCCCACAAGATGACGCTGGTTGCCTGCCTTCGTGTACGGCATCTGTAGCCGCTCAAAGCGGATGACCCCGATGAGTGGCCGGATCCATGGGAGTCGACCTTGCGGGGTCCTTCCAGGAAGCAGAATCAAGGAGTGGGAGAGTTTCCTTCCGGTCGTGCGAAGGAGCACTTCAGGGGGACCTCTCCGTCTGGTGCCATGTGGGTAGGCTGCGAAGCCACCCCTCCAGAGTGCGCAGAGAAGCGCGTCGCTCCCTTCGGGGATAGCCGCCGTGCGCGAGAAATTCCCTTCGGGGTTTTCTTCAGAGGAGCAAACAGGAGCGGTTCCCTCCGGAGAAAGAACCCCTAATGGCGGATCCTTTCTAAGTCCCCTTCGGAGGGGAAAAAATGGAGCGGACCCTTCCGGGGGTCCGCTCCGGAGAGAATGAGGAAGAGAACATTCCTTTCAGGGTTCCCCTTCGGAGACAACCATGGTGGAGGTTTCCTTCGGGGATCCTTCCCCAGGCGTGGAAGGAACGGACTCCGAGTCCTCCCTGGATTCATAGGGTGACTCCTTTCCCAGGGCACCCCCTGTAACTTGAAGAGCTAACCTGCACTCCCGGGTGACATGGGACACTGTGGAAGAGCCGCATGAGCAGCCAGGCGTGCGACGGTTCTCGAGGTACTCGGAGAACCGTAAAAAAGCCGAGAGGGAAACAGAGAAAGCAGAAAAGAACCCTCAAAAGGACTTCCGTTGTCGGGGCAGCGGAGCTGGCAAGGCGGTCACTCACCACGATCTCCAGGTGCTCGTGCAAGTTCTTGCAGGACGCCGCGAAGGTCTCCGAGGTCGCGAACTCGAAGTACCACAGCTTGTTCTTCATGCGACTGTTGAACTTGCTGGGGTTCCTCTCCCTCTCTAGGTGGAACTTGACGCAGATGGCCGCATCCTGGAGAGTGGGTGGTGGAGGGGAAAATGGAAAGGGAGTGAGAAGATGGCGTGAACGCGCGTGTGGGAATCGAGGATGGCCGCGGGCGGCGGCCGCCCCCTAGGAAACCGAGCGTTCCTTACCACTCCGATGGAAAAGTAGTTGTTGATGATGTTGAAAGGCAGCAGGTCTCCGTCGCTGTGCTCTTCCTCGCTCTTCTCGTAGGACAGCGACACCGACCACCTGTCCAGCATAACCACCGTGGACTTCTCTATCTTCTGCGGGAAGGAGCGTGAGTCAGGAGAAAGTCCGGAGCTGGAGGAGGGCGAGATGGACCGGTGACAGGAGCAGGAGGACAAGGAGAAAGGTCTGATGAGTGGGGTGAGGATCGTTGTCACGCTGACGACGACAATGGTGATGTGGATAGGGATGTATGAGGAGAAAGGCTTGTTGTGGCTCACCTTGAGCAGCTTGCCGAGCGACTCGCCTTCGTAGCCGCTGCCCCAGAAGAGGCACCTGGCGAGGTCGTTTCCGGTCCCCAGGGGAAGGATGGCCACTGCGGGCTGCTTCACCAGGTTGGCCTTGTCTGAAAGCAAGGAGGCTCAAGAGGGAAGAAAGAGAAAATGATGAGCGCTCGCAAGGAAAGAGGAGGAGGAAAGCCGCCTGGAAAACTCTCTCGAGTTCCCCTTTCCTCTTCCCATCCTCCTCCTCCCTCACCTCTCCTTATTGGGGAGGGATGCGAGCGTGGTGCAGGGCGCAAGAGCATTGGACTTTCTGCAGCACAGCTTTTTGACTCCCTGGCGAAGGCCGGGGCAGCAGCAGCCGCGGTGGCGGCGGCGGCGCGTGGGCTCCGAACCACGTGCCAACATGGAGGAGTGCCGTCTCGGAAGCAGTCACCAGCGCAGAAAGCTCGGCTCTGCTGCTGGCGTGCGCCGGTGCATCCAGAGACGAGGAGGAGGAGGAGAAAGGGAAGAGGATCACGTCCGCGATTGGCTACGCTGGAGAAGGACCGAATGCCACGTATGGTGGCGGCGCTTCCTGGTTGCGGTATTCAGCAAATTCCCCCGAGCAATTTATCCTGCGTTTGATGAATTTTTCGGAGAGCAGGATGACTCCTATGGACGCCTCTGGGCTGAGTTAGGCGTGTCAATAGCAAAAGGGTCGAGGCCAGGACGACTCGGTTCCTTTCCAAGCTGTTGGACGTGACCTTCGGTGATGCGGAGGGAACATAGGGCTGGAAGGGTGCCTGTGGATCTCGGTACTGCTCGTTTCGTCGAGCCGAGCGCATGGGGTGAGATTTTGGTACTCTGAAGAGCATGCAGGATGAACTCGGGATGGCCCGACGTCCACTAAGCAAGCGATATTGAAATTTCAAGACCTCGAGGCAGTGGTTTTTTAGCTAATTCAGCAAAGACATATTAGGAGTCATAATAGCATGGGACAGCATGGGATCGTTCCACCTTTCATGAGCCTTCATGTGGAGGTTGCCCAGTGGAAGTCAGGAGGAAAGTTTGTTGGGAGCGAGCTGACGTTCCAGCTAGTCAAGATTAGTGGTTCTTTGCGTGCACGAAGTGGTAATGTTGGTGAGTGCGCGAGTGGACAGGATCTGATCTTCGAAGGCCTGCGATGACTGAGAGAGGAAACACTGAGTGTATCGTCGTCAAGGCAGCGAACAGAAAAGGGTGGCGAGCAAGTTTCACTCGGATGTGGCGAGAGAGTGACCAATTTTGCCCGAAGCGCGACGTGCTCCACAGTGATTAGGGAGCCTCCGAATTGCCGGAACTCGAGCTGCACTGAATAAACGGAACCCAAAAGCAGTCGGCAACCAAAACTCAGTAACCTTGAAGAGCGAACCCCAATTCTTTGCTTCCAGACACTCTTGATGATTACTCGTTTGCCATTTGTTTCAATTTCTACGGTAAAATGGTCGTTACTTTCAGTGTTTGCTGAAAAGCTTTCGTGTAGACGATGAACAAAAACACGCCCTAAATTGCAACATATCATTAAGTTTATGGAAGAGGGGGTTTGGGTTTACGCCATTTCATTCCGTGACGACACCAAAATAAATCGGAAATCTTCTTGTGATGCAAACACGAAGGTGATGGAAGTACGTAATGATGGTCCATAATGGTAGAGTATACACCACCTATACATTATAAAGATTGTGCATCTGGTAGATGCAACTATGGTAAAAACGGATGCATTTTTCATCCCCATTTCTGTTATTCGGCACACTTAACGGCACTTGAAATTAGGAATATCCTCTTTTTACTTAGGATGCACTTTCCATCATAAGAAGCCGATCCTAAGTTAACCATCGTCTTCCTCATCTTCTCTCTCAGATGCAGAAAGATTCACACTTTCTCATGATAATTCTTCTCGTTTTACCCGTCGCTCCATTTTTGACGTCATCAAAAGTAACTCCATCCCACACTAAGGCCAAGTTTATCTGCTGATTACTCATTAGTGATTGCTCAGCAGAGCACACGCACGTGTTCACGTGATTCGTCGAACGTGTTTTCCCGAAATTCGCTGCTTTCAGCAACTGGTTGATGGAATCCAATTGTGCTCGAAATGTAAGGTAGTCGATGAAGATTTCTCAAGGTCATTCGTCTCTGCTTGTCGTTTGCTGTGTTTCCAGATACTCAGGAAGGCTCCATTCTACTAGACTGCGCTGCTGTAATAGAATGAGCCGATGAGCTTTCCATTCTTTCATCATTTCGCATCAGATTTAAACATCGCATGCTGCGGGTGGTAGAGGTTCCTCTCCTTCCAGCCACGCACCACCGTACTTTTTCCGTTTACCGTCTTTGTGCTCTTCGCGCCGAGCGCAGAATAGAAAAGGAAAACTCTTTCGTAAAAGCAGAAGAAGAGTCGTCCCACGCTGGTAGGAAAGCAACTCACTTTGAACTGACTGCTTCCAGTGATGTGTGCTGCTTGCTCTGTGTGTTCAACACTCGCGTTAGTCCTCCAATGGCAGCCTTCAAGATATCTAAGAGTCCCTTTGCCAATACATCGAGTGATTCTTCAGGGATTCCATGCATTCGGATCCGTTCTTCAAACTGCAAGTGCGCGGAAGGGAATTGAAAACGATGCCGACCCCTGTCCCTGCCGACAGCAAACTGTCCCAAAGAGAAACATCAAGATATCCGTATCGCTTGTCCGAATAAAATGGAAGCTTTTCAAGGAAGGAGGATTTCATTTCCAAAAGAGGAGATTTGCAATTCAAATACTTATGCGAAGCACTGAATGTACGAAGTTATGGCATCGTAACCATCAGAAGGAAGTCGTGCCTCGTAATGATATTCACTCTCAAGTGCCAATGCATAGTTCCTCCCTTGAATCATTGTCAGTACTTGTTTGAGGATGCAGCCCACCTAATGTGATATTATCTATACTTCTCAAGCTCACCGAAGTACATATTTCGTCATAAATGTCACTGCAGATGAGAAGCTCATCTTCAAGAGCAATAAAAGCAAAGAGTTGGACAGAGCAGACATCGGAATTCGCATCAAAGAAGGAGTGCAGATTTGAAGTGAATTCCAAGGTCTGATGGTAACCGGAAACACATGCGTGTTCTGATCCATCTGAGAAGTTCAAATGCAGTGGCAGCCAGATTTCCTGGTTTAAGCCGGGAAGTCATAACGCTTAAATGGACCCATTTAAAGTTATAGCTTAGTGCAGAAATCACGAAGGGGTCCAAAAGCCGCGTGCTCCGTGTATCAAGACCATTAAAGTGAGGAGGGAAGCTCCACCCCGGAACTGCTCTAAAAGTCTTAAATACCCCAAAGAAAGATTCTTCTCTTGCCATCTGAAGCTGGTATTCTAAACTTCTGTAAAAAAAGTGCAAAGCTGATTGTGAAACAAAGAAATACCAAAGCTACTGCGAGGAGAGAGATGATGCAGAATAGCTAGAAGCAGGAATCACAGAAGCATCCCCGACCAGGGTTCTTTAGAGTTATACAGATGTCGGTCGCATCTCACTGTAGCGAGGCAACCGAGTAATAAAAGGCCCCAGTAAAGATAGAAGACAAAGGAAGAGTCGGCTCTGATAACAGACTGGACGGATTGAAAACGAGGATCTTTACATCTGGAAAGGCCGACCGGCTTTAGCAGGAACTCGAAAGCATCGGAAACTCCGTCGGAGTTGATGTTCTTCGGTGCACTCCCTGAAGGAATTTCTACGGCTGTTGGTGACTTACGGAAAGCGAGGGAGAGTGATTCCAGTTTCGAGAAACCGATACCCTAAAGGCATTCCCTAAGTTTGCTCTCAGAGGATACTCATAAGATCAGAGGCAATTTCCTAAGATCACTTAAGATAACTGATGCTGAACTCGTCGGCGACAGAAAGATATGAAGAAGAACGGTCGAACACAATCATCAATCTGCCATGTGGGAGATGCGATAGCTAGGGATGGAATGTACGATTGCTCCCAATCGTGAGGATGAAAGTCCGAGCTCCGGATGCAGCATAGTGATCTACTTTCTGTCGACTCCGGGAGTCTCAGTTCATTCCGCTCCTTTTTTTGAAGAATCAAAGGGGGAAGAGTTACCACGTATGCTTTAAGAGATGCTGTGCTGCAGCAAAGCAGGAAGTTTCCACGAACCAACGAGAGGCAATTCTCCAAACCTGACTTGCAGATACGAAGCAGTGAGCATCAGGCCCTCTGAAGATATGAATAGCAAGGCGGAAAAAAGTTGAGAGATGGGAAGCTGTGCAAGACCGCTGCAAATCTGCGATGGAAGGAGCGTCGGTATTTGCGTTTAAAGTTAAGGGTTTCTTTGCGAAAATAAAAAAGGGACTTTCAGAGCATGTGCCCGTAATCTTTAGGTGAATTCCAAGCGGTAAAAAGCGTAGGTAATCGCAGGCGCGAATGCCCTTGGTATATATGTGTTTTTTTCGAGATTCGAATGTGGTATTGGGTAAATGCTACTTCCCATGATCGTAGTTGCGTTTTAAAGGTACGGAGGTGCACATTACATGAAGTGCTGAGAGCTGTGACATCACTGAGAGACGATTACAAACAAACAACGTGCTTCCCCTTTCCGGCCTCGGAAGAAACCTAACTTTTTTCCTTTCCTTCTGACTTATCACCTGGATTCTCTCAAAGGACACTGGAGCAGTTGTCGAGATTTGCATCAGGTCCAGAGGTTGGCTACACGGATCCGCTTTCCTAAGTTGGAACTTTGTGTGTGTGCGAGCCTCGCGAGCATGAAAAGCATCAGTGACTGAGTTTCTGGAAGAATCGGACCAAATGAAGATCGGCAACTGAATCCCAGAACCCTTCCTTCCCCCCTCGCTGCACTTTGATGCTTGGGTCCTGAAATCATCAGTAAAATGCTGGGCTCAGATCCGTTTCCGTCGGATCGCAGAAAATGAAAGCTCTCAGCCCTGGCCGGAAAGCCCTATTCTCATTCATCTTCCGCCCTCTCGTCCTTGAATGAGCCAGAGTACCGCGGCTGCACCATTTCACCGTTGGACACCCTGCGGAGGTCTCCTGGTTTCATGCGTTCCGACCGACATGCCCGAGAGCATAAATCCATCCCCTGCCATCCGAGACTAGGGACTCGCTTTGCTCACAGCGTGGTCGGAGACGTCTCATCAGAAGAAAGATCTCGCGATCCGCAGCTCGCAAAAAGTCCAAGCGTCGGAGCCTAACCACGGGGGAAGGGACAGAGGGTTCTCCAAGAAAATGGAGACACATTCAAGTCAAAGTTTCCATCTCACTTCCCGAGTCACACAGATCGAATGCTGCACAGATGCTCCTTATCACTAAGCGGAGCATAGTCTGCCTCCTGGGACCAGAAAAGGAAGATTGGCACAAAGAGCGCAGTTCTCGATGGAAGACTCTTCTCTAGAAGGCCCAAACGAAGGTCGCGTCTGTAGAAAGCGTACGCGAAACCAGCGCAGGAGATAAGCGGAAACCGGTGTTCCTTCTTTCGGAGGCCCAAGGTCCCCTTCTGGCTTCCTCACGGCCACTTCCCCGAGTGACGAAGGGACTCACCCAAGCAGTCCAGAATCCACCCAATGGTGCCGTCTCCACCGCAGCACAGCACTCGAAAGTGCTCCACATCTTGGTACATTTGCAGGCCTACCATTGGACTCGTGGACTCCAGGTTGTACACCTGTCTGGGATTCAGGAGATACTGAAACCTCCTGAGGATCCTCATGCCCTGGCGGCCTCCCGACTTGGGGTTGATGAACACAAGCAGGGGGATGGTGCCCTTCAGGGGGGTGATTTGGAAAGATATCGGACTGGACTACAGGAACGGAAAGGAGCGGGAACTCGAGGCATCTTGGGTCCTCTACCTCTCCGTAGAATTTGCTCATCTCATGGGGAGACTCCCTTTTTTCCTTCGATAGTGACCTCTGCCTGTCCAGTACAATCGGACAGATGGCCGTAGGAGGTAGGATATGGACACGAAGCTCCCCCAGATTGCATTCGGGGGTCACATGCGCCGCACAGCTGTTGTGGAGCTGGGAAGAAACCACAGAGTCAGAGGTGGGCCAGAGACCTGAGCTCGGGATGACTCCAGACTTCAAGTGCCCTTTGGTTCCGCGAGAAGGCTCATGATTGCACATAGCGGGATGGATGCTATCGTAGGGATCGCGTCCAACAGCTACAGTTCGGAGGTGCTCGGGAGCCCTATTTCTTTGAGAAATGCGTCTAATGTTGACTGCAGAGAAAATTTTTCGAGTCAGAGCGAAATTGGGCCCGCGTAAACAGGAAGGCCCAAGCCAAGAACGCGTAGGATGAGAATGATGCGACCAAAACAAACAGCGGGGTGATGGGTCGGACGGCAGCAGCGAGGAATCGGCGCAAACTGCGACAAATAGGGCGCATCGATCTCATGGATAGGTGTCTCAGAGAAGAAGAGACGGATGTTTTAAAGCACAGCTGGCGAATCCTTCCGCACTACGATGGATCTCCCATAGGCGGAAGGAGATCGTTGCGGATCCGGGAGAAGGTCTCTTCACATCAAGGGCGCGCCGGAAGGAATTTTTTTCCAGGAAAAACGTTGAAAGGCCATGCCGTGTGAGAAATTGGTAAAGGTAGATGCGGCATGCATGGCCGAGATGACACGAGATCATCCAATCGCAAGCTCGACAGCACGGTTTCCGGGCTGCCAGCGGCTCCTAGTCCCCGGCAGAAAGCTCTCAGAAAGCAGCTACTCGCATCCATCCTCAGGAAGGAGAGCGGGAAACCTAGGAAACGCGAGCCAGCCGAGAAGAGCAGGCAGACACGGTCGGAGGCAAAAATTCGAACCGAATTCACCCCTGCGTCCTGAGCCGATCGTTGCCTTCTAGAATGAGCTGAATGACTGTTGCTCATCGGGCGATGAAGTCAGCCTCTCTGCCACCAGGTTTCTCCTCGGGTCACGAAAGAAGCGGCCGCCCGCCTAAAAGCGAGTCTCAAGGGCAACTCTCTCCCATAGAGGGATTGCCGCCGCGGGAGCGCAACCACGCAGAGAAGTTTTTTTTTTCCGCAACTTCCCGGTCCTCCTCTCCTCTGAGATGTTTGGAATCAAAGAACGAAATTCCCATTAGGGGAGGAAGGGAACCCAATTCGCAATCGGGGGCGCGAATTTCATCCGGAACTTCGTCGAAGAACGGGACATTCGTCACTTGCCTGTGCAACGCCCTCCTTCCCCCTTCATCCCTCAATACTGCTACCACCGACATACAAAGATTTTTCCGTCCTTCTCCGTCTGCATTTTCTTTGCGAAGGAAAAGAGTACGCGAAGTGTTTTCGCAGAAGCCTCAATTCCGCTTCTTCTCTATCTTCCACAAAGCCAGTTTTTCCATTAATGGAAACTTACATCTTCGGCCACTGATGCCAATCATGGATCCGCGGAAGCTCGAGAAGCTCTTCCTTCTGCCCCAAGATCACAGGAAGATTCATTTCCTTGTTCCATTCTTTGCTTACCCCTCCCCCTGCCCGTCCTCCAACTGTGGGAGGCAAAGAACTGGTTGCCCAACTGCTATCTTCAGAGAAATTTCCAAACCCTCGCGGACATGACGAGAGGAGAAGACATAAAGATGCTTACCACCATCTGGCACCACCTGCACTGTAGGTCGGAGATCCCGTTCTTCCCGTGTATCTTCTTCCGACATTTGTAGCACTTCCCTGTGCAGTTCCCTTCGACCCAGTGGTGAGGCATGGACTGTGCAGTCCTCTTCGACTTGACATACGTGGAGATGCACGAAGGAGGAGCCCTCTGGACGCACCTCTCATGAACGGTGTACCTGCAGACTAGAGATCAAAGAGAAGGGTGCGGAAAACGAGGGGACTGGGCCGCCTCCACCGGAGCGCCGTCGCTTACAGACGCAGGAGAGTCCTTTCTTCCCCAGTCCGACCAGCATGTTGAGGCACAGGTTGCAGTAGGTTCTCTTGCTGAAGGTCTTCAGATGCCAGAAGTGGTTCCCATCCTCTTTGACATCCTGCAGAGAATGACACAGGTTCCAAGGAACGGCGAGCGGAGATCATGGACGGATGTCCCTGCGCTTGGACCGCTATGGATGCCGCGATCGAACAGCTACGCCTATCCTTGGAGCATGGAAGGAATCTCGAGGAAAAAGCAGGGAAGGCGTAAGAAAGAAAGGCTCAAGAAGAAGAGAAAAAGCGAGAATCGGAAGAACAGAGCGGAGATGGATGAAAAAGAAGAACTGAACAAAGAGGAAGAAGGGGAACAACAGGACGAGAAGACAGAAGAGAGAGGAGGAAAAGAAGTCTTTGCAATCACTTGCCCGCAGCATGCATCCTCTGGGGATTCCGTGCTATCCAGACACTTCCTTTCCGCGGACTCACCCGACCTGACTTTGCTCGCCCGTCATCGCAACGGTCAGACTGACGACATGCGTCGCATCCTTTTCGCGTCACGGACTTGGTGGGTGCGCGCTGGGGGGCTACGCAAGACCCGCTGCTGCCGCGCTCGTTCTTTGCCGTACGGTACGTGTCCGGCGCATCCACCTACTGTGTCCAAGCCGAGGAGCACGAGCAGTGGTATCGTCGTCAGACCTCCCTTTTTCCATTCTTCCAGGGAAACCGTGCCGTCGTTATTGTAGTCGATCTCTGTCATCATCTCCTGAAGAATCTGAAAGAAAAGAAAGAGGAAGACAAGGCATTTTGTATCGCGTGGTCCTTGTGTCTTCTTCGGTCGGTTTTCCTCCCGAAACTTCGAGAGCACTTCATGAAGTGCTACACTCTTCAATTAGACGCGATGGAGTGATGATCGAGGAGCGCCACGTCTGCAAGGGCAGCAGCAGCAGCAGCAGCAGCAAACAAAAGACAGGGCATTCTCTCCATTGGCTCTTGTCGTTTCAGTTTTCGGCATCGTCTAGGAAACTGCTTTGTTCTCATCCTTTTTTTTCTTCTTCCTCCATCTCCTCATGAAAATGAATATATGAATATCTGAGGATTCCGCTCTCCTATCCCCAGAGGGAAAAGGATCACTCCTTCCGTTCACGGCCGTTTTTCGACCGATATTTTCATTTCTCTTTCGGGGTTTCGCAGCTTCCATTTGCAGGCGCACAGTGCCGAATCCGCCGCCCTTTCCTGAGGCTCATGTCGTCAAGATTTTATTTCCTCCTTGTCGCTCGTTTATCGCTGGATCCCTCCGCTTTAAAGGACAGAGAACCGAGAATTTTATTCAGGGTGCAAGGAGGATGGAAATCTCATCATGGGAGAACTGAGTGCAGAACCAAGAAAATCTGCACTTGCTCTCCAGTTCTGGGGATTACACTTTACGGACAGGTGTCCGCATTCTTGTAGTCAGCATCCCCCTAGTCTTGCTGATGATCTTGTCAACTGCAGCATCCAGGCTGCGATCCCTGGGTGCTTCTCTTGAAGTGTTTCGGCAACAAACACGAGGTTCGTCGAGCCGTAAATCCACTACCACACGTCGAAGTGGAAACGCGTGAGTGTTTCCGACACAGGCGCTCGAAAATGGGACACGAAATTCGATTATGTGAACTTACTGGTTTCAGTTCTGTGACGTCCCATCCCAGATATTCCGCGACTCCCATCATCTGATTTATTATACAATCCATCTCCTGAAAATAGAGCACAACGCAACCATGGGTTAAAAGTGATTTCTCTATTCCTTCTTGCCATAAATAAGTAACCACGCATTGATACCGAAAGCCCCAAGCTGGCGAAAGACGGCCCTTGCCAGTTGCGTTTAGGCGGAACGGTCGCGCGAACCTTTCGACAAATACCGACGTTTTTTCCGCTAAGCCCCGCGTTCTCATTCCGGAAGGAAGGAGAATTCGAAGAGCACTGCGTTCTCATCGTCAGCCGCTGCCTGCTAAGCTTTGTTTCGGTGCGCGTTGGCTTCCGCCCCAGCAGAGCTCTTCTTTTCCTCTTCAGCTGCTGCGTGCGCGCGCGCACCGCTCGCGAGACGATGGCGCCCTAAGAGGACCGTCTCCTGGCGCGCGCACGACGGTCGCACCATCAACGTCAACTGCAAGGATCCGAGTGAGACGGGTGAGACGAGTCACCGATGCCGCGGCACCTCATTGGATGCCCGCCCGTATTCCGGTGTCTTCACAGAGGTTCCTCGAACACGAGGAGCCATGAAAGGGAACGAAACATGCGAAAGGCGCTCCAGAAGCAGCACCGACAGGGGATCGGAGTGCTCCCCGATGCAGAAGCTTCCCCTTCTTCCCATTCATTCCGAATGCCTTCGATGCGGGATGAAGCGATCCGAACGCAGCTGACCGCTTTCTCCCGATTTCCTTCTTTCTTTCCTTTTTTTCTCTCCTCTCGTTTTTCGTACAGCTGCAAAAATATCAAATAGATATTTGAACTCATTACCCAAATGGAGCAGCATAGCGCTGCTCCCACCCGGGAGGAAGCTATCATCGTTCATCCGAAAAAATTAAAAAGGTGTGTTCTTATAAGCCATCAAAAAACGAAAGAGATTTGCTGGAACGGCTGCTTCCACAGCTTCCTTTCAGAAGTTAATAGATGTGCTATTCTTCAGTCTATAACATTTCGCTTCTCCCCCTCCTGAATTCTCACAGGGATACTCCTTTTGTTTACATTTAACGTGGATTTTGGATAAGTGCCCACGTGCTTTGCGGAGAACATCAAAAGAATGAATTTGAAGTCATCTCTGAACGTCTGTCATCACAGGAGGACACGTTTCGATTGCAGGTTGATTATCATCATCACCTCTCGCATCCGAGGACCTCGGTGCGGAAAGCATCCGCATTTCACTTCATTTCAGCGCGAAAGGATTTTCGTCAATCAGCTTCGGTGGGAAGCTGGGCGCAAAAAACCTCTTGTAGGAGATTTGATGCTGGGAGGTGAATCCCGTCTTGGTCACGGCTTTCTCGAGCTAGTCAGCTTGGTTTCGACTGGGATTGAGCAGCTCCGCGCCTCCACAATGTGCGACTTCAACAGGCGAGGAGAAGGTAGAAAGTCCAGAAGGAGATGCATCCCGCTCTTTTGCATCCCCTGACCTCTCCCCACCTCCGCGTCGCGCCACTTTTGATAAACTGCGGATTGTGGAAGAATCGGAATCTTCACGCGTAGGATGGACGCGTCCGAGGTGAATCCTCCTTAACCCCATTAATGACACCGGGCTCCCATAGCACGGCCATTCCCTGAATCCATTTCAGTTCCGTCGATGAAGTTTCCTGCGCGCATCGTCTGGTCGGCGGGAGCTCCGAGCCGGCGTAGGTGTCTCGCTCTTCCCGTTTGTGAATTCCACCACTGTGGAGAGTTGGTGCCACCCGCGTCCCGGAGATCCGTTGCCAAGCACGGATGAGGCCATTCGATCTCCGGTAGGAGAAGATGGCCGGTCTCCTCCCAGCTGCCGCGCGTGCAGCGTGCGAAACGTGTTCCGGCGGCGTGTGCCTTCACGTACCGCTACGGCATGCTTGGGTGTACCGGGAGAATTTTTATTGATCGGAGGCTGCGGGTCACGTGCGGGTACCAAGTGCGAGGACGGCGCCGGAAACGAAACGCGGGACAGAAGAGGCCGGGCGCCGCTTCCCGGGCAAGATCAGAGCCTCCCGGCTCTTCTTAAGCAGAGAGGGAAGGGGGAAGCACGCGCGGGCTATCGGCGGGGCAGGAGAGACCAGAATATGGAGTCTTGGCCCGTCCTTTCCGTTCCCGTTGTAGCCTTCAGAGAAACCCGCCAGGGGATTGCGCGCGTTGACATGCCCAAGCCCGCCCACTTCCGGGTGGCTCCTGAGCAGGATGGATGTAAGCTTGCTCCGGTTCTGTCGGTCGCCAGAGAAAGCTGGCTAACATTTCAGGACCTGCAGAAGAGAAGGGTGGGCGGAGTGGGAGAGGGAGTGCGGAAGGTCCCTCTTCTCGCAAAGCGAACCCACAGCAACGGCCTTCCAGGAGCTGGAGCAGCGCGCATTGGAAGAGAGGGAGTGGGTCACCAAAATTGAATCCCTTCGCGTCTGAGCGGAGAAGAGGAATAGGTCAGCTCATGGGCAGAAGCGCAGCCACGCAAAGGCTCCTCTTCCTTTTTCGTCCCGAGAGTGCCTCCACCCCGAACCCTTAACCCGCCCCCGCTAGGACCGGGAAGTACAACTGCAAGCTCTCCTCTGGCACTGGCAGTCTCCTCTTGTCCTCCTCTTCCCAAGGACCTGAGACACTCGGAAGCCCCTCTCTCTCCTTCGACTCGCGATAGATCCGGGTTTTCCAATGAGGATGCTCCTCCAGGACAGAGGGAGATCCGCGGGGTGCGCACCGTCTTGCCCTTCTTGCCTCAGCAAGAGTGTGCTGGTTCTCTCCTGGAAGGGATGGGGCATTTTCCCTGCTTCTCCTTTCCTCCCTCTACGGAGGCCGGCTTTCGGGAGTGTTCGTACTCCCCTTCCTGGCTCCATCTCGACTTGCGCTTCCGAATGGTAAGCATCGCTGCTGCCCGTCCGCTTCGCTAAAGGGCAGGACGGCAAACGCACACTCTTTGAGGACCTCGGTCTTCGAGAAGGCAGGAGGGAAAGGCAGGAGGCACTTGCTGCTGGGAAGTGGCCGTCGTCGGGTTGGAAGAGGATGCGCTTCCGAGCCCATACTGGTTCTCTGCGACCGATTCCATCCGCCTCTTTGGGGCAGCGGCTTTTCAAAAAAGGCACCAACTACTAATATTTGCTGATCCCCCGGCTCTCGTCATCCACAGCGATGCTATTCGGCCGGATCCTGAGTGATCAAGACGTTGCCGAAGACATCTCATGGGGCTTTGACTGCCACTGTGCCTGCATCCGCGGAACCTAGCGCTGAGAGCTCTCGATCCTTAACCGTGTTCTTCGTCTCTCCAGATAAGCAAGGTAAAGAAATCAGGGTGCTGTGATCTCCTGGAGGATTGACCTAGCACCAGAGTGTCGCATCTTCGTCTCCTGAGATTTGCCAAGTGGCTGGGCGAGAACCTGATACTCGAAGGTCTCGGCCATTACGCGAAACTCATCCTTCCAACTGAATTGGGACTCCTCTTCATTGCCTTGGAAACCCGAATTTATCACGGAGGTCTACTAGTGTCTCTTTTCCGCATCCCTTTCATCATCTCTCATCTCCGCTAAAGGGCTTAAGAGAAAGGCGGAGTTCAAAGTTCGAAACTCGAAGTTCCCTTATCAAAAAGGTGAGCACTGAAATTCCTCTCCCGTGCACTTTCCATGTCTCCCTCCATCTGATTTCCAGAAACATGCAAACTGCACACTTTTCCATGCGAGACGCGAACGTCTTCCTCCACTGATTGACAAGCTCTTGCTAGCGCTCCCACGCCACCACCATTAGCGAGCAATAGAAGAACAGCAACAACAGCGTAGGACGTGAAATGGCGATCAAATCGAGCCGGGAACGGGCACAAATAGGTCGGTTCATCCTCTCTCTTCTCTTTAGGAGGTAATTTATTGGCTGTTTGCCGAGAAACATTCGATTACACGGCAGCAGCACGACGCAATCCCTTTCCCCGATTATGGGAAGGTCAAGACGGAGAACATCCAAGTGAGGAGTAGGTCAGGATACTTTCAAAGGGAGGCATAGATGCCGCAGCTGGAACGCGCGCGAGCAGGGCGTGCCACGGACCGAAAGTACATTGGGAAGGAGGCACGCGCGCACGGCTCTTTCGATGGAGGAGGGTCTCGAAGATGACTGGCACTTCGACCCATCGTGTGTCTGGAGGCTGAGAGAAGCAACGACTGACGTGGGCCGGAATCGACAAGTGCTCCTCTGTTGCGAAAAGCTGCCCGATCGGTACATTTCTGTACGGGCAGACGGAATCCCATCCTTTACAGCCACCCACCCCTCTTCCACAATCGGCAGGCCCCGCCTCTTGGTGCCTTCCGCGCAGTCTCTCTCCTCGTCACCAAAAAAACGTGATCGTCAGTTGACGTGCCTCTCGGCCGCTGTCTAGGCGGTTGGGAGGTCGACGAGCTCGTTCCAGCGGGGCGCGTTGGATTCCCAAAGTCTCAGAAGCAACGGAAAAGTGATCTCCAGACCGACTCTCCGCTACCCTTCCGATGGAATGCACAGAACCATCCAGAGGACAAACGAAGAAGTCATCCTCGAAATTCCTGAAGCAGACCACCCCATCGGAAGAGGGCAGCCATAATCACAATACTAATGCGACACTCAAGAGAGATTGAGCAGCAGATGAGAATGGAAGAGGAGGCAGGCAATGGGTTCGCCTCTCCTGTATCTGCTCCTCCACTGTGGTTTAAATGCGCACAGAATGGAGGAAGCTCCTCCAGGAAATTGCAACTGCTACACTGCGTGGAATGGGTCGGCTGTATGGCCGGCTTCTGGAGATGGTACCAAGGATGAATAGCCAAGCAAGCCTGGCTGTTCATCCGTTAAGTCCGACGAATCCCTAGGGATTCCGCGGACTGACCGGCTGGTTAGCGAAAGGAGGTGGCAGGCAGCGCTTTTTCAGCGCTGTGCATGTAGCGTGCTGTTGGAACATTTGACATGTGCTGTTTGCTCTTAGCGTGAGTTGAGGCTGCTTGTGAAATATTTGCACCTTGCCACAGACACTTTTCCACGATCTCTGGCTTTCTTGGATCCTCAAGGAAACTGCCTAATCTTGTATCTGCTATCGTCTCCACTGGCATGTCCTTTTGAGGACAGCCGGCTTACTGTAGATTGTTCCGCAGCCAACGATCAGCGCCATAGTGTGAAGTGTTGGATTGGGAACTGCCATAGACTAACTGCGTCAAGAATTGCGAAGATTTGGAGAGTAAATATCCCACGTCTGAGAAGATCTGCCAGATCTTGCTGCCGCCGCATCATCACTAGCCTGGCTGAAATTCTCACGCGAGAGACGTGACTGTGGAACACCATTTGCAAGTAGAAGAGCTCTGCCGGATCTGCCCAGTGGCGTGGTAGGGAATCATCGTGGATTCAAGGTGAGCAGGGAGCCGGAATTGAACCTTGTTCATCAGATGCTTCTACCGGATCCCTTTTCAAAGGCCTCTCTACAGAAAACTCGCTGATTGATTACTTCGGAGAAGACGCGTATGACGACATGATATTGAAGACCATTGAAAGAGAAGAAGTCTCGTGGAAGAGATTCGGTAGGGCTTAGAAAACTCCTATGGGAAATTATCTTGAATAAATAAAAGAATCTGTCCAAAAAATTCAACTTCTGAGAGCATCTCAAGCGTATGCACGCGTGAAGCTATGCCTGATTTGCCAGCGATTGATGAACACTCTCTGTCAAACGGCTCTTCCCTCCTGCCTCATGCGACTGCTCTTCCCAGTATTCTCCTCCCCGATTTGACAGCGTCCACAATCATCGAACCACATGCTCTCCTCGAACGGAGTCGTTTGGTGGAAGACCCCAGGCGCCTTGAGGCTTCCGTTCTTCCGCAGCAAACATGCAGCCCGTTTTTGCTGAAAGGCGTGCAACTCTTCGTCTATTTGGAAATCCGTGTTTACTAAACGAGAAATGGTATTGAATCTGGTGCTTCCTTCGAGAAGACTCATTGAGGCTAAGTAACAGATGGTTGCCGACTTGCTGATGCTGCAGCACTTGGAGCAGCAGAGATCACTGCGCGAACTGATGAAGACGTGATCAACGAGAGTGGTTCCAGTGTAGCCTGGACTCTTCATCCACTGTATCACTCTATCAGCATCATTATCCACTCTTCCGTGAACTGCAGTCCGTTTTGAATACACAGGATGAAACATGTTCTGCTTCCCTGGATCCAGAAGTTCGGAGCAGGCACACCACTGGTTTCAGTGACCAACGGTTGCACTTCCGGGAAAACTGTCTGCTGCAATCAGTAACAATGAATCAAGAAGATTACATCATAGCGTATACTCTCGTGCTCAAATTACAATGGATGCATATGCCGTACGGCAAATCCCAACCAACTTCAATGAAGGAAGCAAGCTGCATTGCAACATCCACCGCTTCGTGAGCAAAAAACCTGTTTTTATGCTCGCATCTTGCTCATTTTTGCAAAGTTAGAACAGTGAGACATTCCTCTGTATCGGTGCCACTCCGGGAGGAGGCATCTCAGAACCAGAACGCAGAATCGCGTTGTTGCAATCTACATCGGCGGCGCATGACCTCAAACCCATGCAGCTTACATCATTGAGGAGGAAACTGTTCCTCAAGTACAGGAGAGCAGGACCCTCAATCCTCTGCTTGTCCAACTCTCTGCAAACTTTTGTTTCATAGAGCATCTCATTCCTCTCATTTCCTCCCCTAAAAACCTTTACGCTAGACTTCCACTCAGAAACACTACGGAACGAAAGACCCAGAAGCCCCAGAACAGCCGCCGGCATTTTTTCTCACTATCTACAGATGAAACTGGAATAGGACCTTTCCTTCTCTTTCAGATAGAGAACCATGCAACGTATCCATGGACAGCATACCCTTTCTATACTCTCTGACAAGTTTTCTTTCCTTTTGCACTCTGAAGCTGCTCTAGTTTTCAGGGTGAATCAAACATTCCCTAAGAGTTCTGTTTGTCGAAATCCTGGTGCACCTGTGCCCAACCACTTTTGACCTTCACGTACGTGAGGTCAAACAGGATCGTCAGTCCCAACGTTCCCATCTGTCTACACAGCCCTCGTGCCTTGGCATGGGACGACATCTATCGGTTTTCTCCTGAGATTCACAGCGACACCATCGACCGTTCTCATTCGCAGAGTTTCTTCTAGCGCCTGCTTTTCCTGTGAAATCCCTCCCGACCAGGAGCAGCCCCTTGACGATGTGATGATGTGATGCCCACAGTGATGTTGGAAAGGTGTAGCGTTGCTCATGGACCACCTAGAAGATTTCTCTTCGTGGTCGTTGGCAGAGGATCTAGATTGCCATTTCTGGTTGGTTGACGCGGTCTGTGAACCTGAGACAGACGAAGACGTGTGAAAAAAATCGTCGAAGAAAAACCACCACAGCACGGGTTGATGTTCGGAGATCGATTGGACTCCTAGAAATATGCGATCGCAGTCAAGAAAATGAATTCCCGGACAGCACGGGGATTGGAGTGAGAGTTCCCGTCGAGGCAAGGACTCAGTTGTCTCCCGGCAGTTCGGGTTTCTCAGGAAGAGTGGCCGGGAAAATTCCGAGAGTCGACACCTCAGCAACCCAATGTATGGCCCATCCACTGCCAAAATGGGGATTTCTGCCCCTACCATGAAAAAGCGAGCCAGAATAGTGTGCCTGTGCACAGGGGAGGAAGGAGTTTTAGGGAAGGGGGGAAAAAAGGAGGAACATGCTTTTTGCCAGTCCCTCGTGCGTCTTTGACGACCGGTTACCGGACGCGGAAGAACAAGAGTTGGCATCCTTTCAGTGGAAAAACGAATGGCCGGTTTCTTAGTCGTAAATACACCGATGCTACAGGCAGAATATCACATTACATGCTCCCTGCGTATAGGTACTTGTGTACAAAGTGTGCATGCGATGCTCTGTTTTCTTAAAGACGCGTGGGCAGCGACGCAGGACAAGACGGGAGGATTTCCGGTTTGTCCTTCAGGGAAGGGGGCAGCGAGCAGGAGGTTTTCCGGTCGCCGTCCTATCGCCGCGCCATCCATCTTCCATGAATGCCAAAATGAGCTCACCTCATGGCAAGCGCGGGACCGAAAGATCCGGTGGGAGGCAAGAAGAGAGCTGCGTCATCGAGATGCCCCTCGGAGTGCGGGCGCGGTTGGAACCATCTCCCGGAGAGGGTACGTCTCCACCGGCTGCCATGGTCGTTAGATCCGGGAGCCGCAAAATGGAAAATCCAGGAGTCGGAACAGGCCCCACTCCTCAAGAGAGGGCTCCCACGGCTCCTGAGCCAGATTCAGGGAGGTACATTCAGGCAGGCGGGAAGATTTCCTGGTCTCACGCTGCGAGCTCTACCGACTGCGCAGAAAGGTGTTCGCCTAATGCCGTCTCGAGCCGTTTACTGACTCAGGAGGGACACAGGGCGTGCGGATCGGAGGGTAATATCGGAACTCGCACCCTTTTCAAGCCCCTTGGGGGATGCGTATACCTCGAGAACCGTCGCACGCCTGGCTGCTCATGCGGCTCTTTCACAGTGTCCCATGTCACCCGGGAGTGCAGGTTAGCTCTTCAAGTTACAGGGGGTGCCCTGGGAAAGGAGTCACCCTATGAATCCAGGGAGGACTCGGAGTCCGTTCCTTCCACGCCTGGGGAAGGATCCCCGAGGGAAACCTCCACCATGGTTGTCTCCGAAGGGGAACCCTGAAAGGAATGTTCTCTTCCTCATTCTCTCCGGAGCGGACCCCCGGAAGGGTCCGCTCCATTTTTTCCCCTCCGAAGGGGACTTAGAAAGGATCCGCCATTAGGGGTTCTTTCTCCGGAGGGAACCGCTCCTGTTTGCTCCTCTGAAGAAAACCCCGAAGGGAATTTCTCGCGCACGGCGGCTATCCCCGAAGGGAGCGACGCGCTTCTCTGCGCACTCTGGAGGGGTGGCTTCGCAGCCTACCCACATGGCACCAGACGGAGAGGTCCCCCTGAAGTGCTCCTTCGCACGACCGGAAGGAAACTCTCCCACTCCTTGATTCTGCTTCCTGGAAGGACCCCGCAAGGTCGACTCCCATGGATCCGGCCACTCATCGGGGTCATCCGCTTTGAACGGCTACAGATGCCGTACACGAAGGCAGGCAACCAGCGTCATCTTGTGGGAGGAATTCGAACTTACGACGCACCCCCATCTCTCGGCGTCGATTTTTGCCGAGTATTCGAACCCGTGACGCCTGGTGACACTCTCGGAAGCTTCAGCAGCTACATGGCCTCTGACGCGAGCTGCGAGTGTCTGCGTAAGACGCCCTCGTATCTGATCACCCATGACCCACTTTCTCCGGGGACCAAAGCAGGGCAGGAAACTCCTCACGTTCATTTCTCGCTGCCCCTCTTCAAGGAGGTGCCTAGGTGACCGCAAAAGCGCCAGCTTATCCGCGTGGCATTCGACCATGTGTGGCGCGTTCCCGTCATTGTTCCCATGGAGGAAGGAAAATCCTCCCGAAGGTACTGTGGGATGCTGTCGACGCAGTCTCTTTCCGAGGCATCGTCCTCATTGCTGTTTTTTTTTTCCCCCCTTTTTGTGTTTCCGCATCGTCGATGACCAGCAGAAGAGGAAGCAGCAACAAAATCAAGTGGGAGGAAACGGGGGGTTGGTACGCGCACCGGGTGTGCTTTTTCCGCCTCTTTCAGCGTTATGCAGCATCCGGCTGTGCCGCTCGTGGTGTTCCGTGAAGAAGCACAGCCGCCACCACTGCCGAACTTTCGGAAGGCGCCAGGGAAACGGAGAAGATTTGTTGGTACGCGTCTGCCCCTTCTTATAATTTGCAGCTTGGGAAGCCACCCTCCCCTGCCCCCCCCCATCTCATTCCCACCGTACTTACGTGTGTGTCCAGCACGCCATTGTCGTCTGAATCGTACAGCCGGAACACAACTGGAACAAGAAAGAGGGAAGGTTTCTACTGTTGGCCAGCGGGCATGTAGAGGAGTGAGTGGGGGATCGAGGAGTCAAATCGCCCTTGTTCCCGCGAACGCCTCCTCTCTCTTTCCTGACTAGGGGTCCTTGATCGCCAAGGGCACCTTTTCAGCTGGACCGAGAAGGAGGTCTCCCTTCCTTGATCTCGCGTCTGTTCCCCTCGTGTCTTCCCGCACAGCACCCACCGTGAAGAAGGGAAAAGTGGCGTTTCCACGTTGCCGATGAAATGGAGCCGTTATCAGGGCAACCACCTCTCCTGCATGAGGGGAGGTCAAGTGAACAAGGAAACTAAGAGGACTGCCTTTCAGGGTGATAACGCGTCGCAAGTGGGGCAATGTGAGGAGGAGCCTTTTGAAGTTCCCCTAATAAAATCACTTTTCGAAGCCCTAATACAGTTCCTTTTTTTCGCTCGCGCTCCCCCGCCACTGCTGATGTTTCCTATTTGAGATGTGTTCAGAAAGGAATGGAAGCGAAAGTTGAGTATTGAGTAGTGTGTTCTCGTGTTGGCAATGCTTGTTGAGTAGGTTGGATGGGTGGCAAGTTGGCCTTGGGTTGCGTGGGGTTCTTCAAGAAGGAGCACTTGAAGTTGGTTATTTTCGTTAGTCTCAAGTGACTTTCAGCTGCGGCGTCCCGCCGTCCACGCGTAAGAGAAAAAAGACGGAAGAAGATTCTTGGGCATCATACCGTCGCTGGGCTTATCGAAAGCTCTTTCTTTGATAGCCAGAAACCAGCCACCGTCCTGTTCTGGTTCTGAGGAGCTGACTCCGGCGTTACGGTTGTTCCAGAAGACCTGTCAGGAGACCGTGAACGGTGGAGGGAGAAGACTATGTGCTTCGGGAGAGCTAAAAGACGTGCTCAAAGATACGCAGGAGAGGGAAAACGCGACAGTAGGGAAGCAGAGAAGGAAGAATATCGCGTATCACGGTGCAAGCACCTCTGCTTGCATGCTTGCTTCGTTGTTACCAAGAAACCGTCTCCTCCTATACCATGGGCCATGCTATCAGTTCAAGATTCTTTTCGATGACGGACGCAATCTTAATGGTCGCTCGCTTTGGATGTGAGGATCATCATCATTTCCAAGAGTGTGGAACTGCCGCTGTCGTATTGAGTCTGACACGACTTCGTCTGCTCACTTTTCTTCACGAAATATCCTCATCAAAAGCTTGGATTCTGATGCAGACCAATGGTCGACCGCTGGTGCCCACCATCATTGCCATGCCTCGCAGCACGCCCAAGGATCTGGACCCTGTCTTCCTGAGCTCATTGGTTACTGGAAGCTGAGACTCGACTTTTTCAAGGTTCCCAGGTAAGCCACATCGTGGCAAAGGAGGTGCACACCAGTACGTGCACGCGAGAAAGCTGGGAGGAATCACCGTGGTGGCTTTGAAAGCTGCTGAGCCAGGAACCTCTCCGTCGGGCACTCTATAGCCGCCAAACGTTCATTCCAAGAAGGGCCATTTGAAATCTTAGAAAGCCGGAAGTCATGTGACTTCATTTCTGATCACAGACCGTACTTGGGTGTAGGTATTCTGAAGTGCCCTGTGATCTGTCTTCGGAACTTGTGTTTGCTCGTGATTTTCTCGAATGCTTTCCCTGCTCTCTCTTACAGAAGACTTCCGGTCCTGCAGAGTCCTCCATATAGTTGTCTGATGTCTGACTCTCATTTGAAAGTGGGCTTTCGTGAAGAGGAACTGCGAGTTTCGAGCACCATTAGGAACAAAAAAAGAACGAAATCGATTTTCAGGGATCGTTGAAACACTTGCAACGGATGTTTCATAAGGCGGTGAGACCAGAGGGATGACTTCTGAGAGCGTATGCAGCAGGATGGAACATCTGCTGATTTGTTTTCTTACACACGCAATAAATTAATGTTTTTCCTAGCATCTCGAGGTACCAAAGCTGTCGCAGGTACCGGGAGGGAAGTCACTCTCTTCTCATCTTCTCCAGGTAATCTTTGCACACAGCTTTTTCCATCTTTATATTTCTTCTATTCAGTACGTATGTACTCTGCATTAACTTTTGCACTCCTGCGAATCTCACTGTTCGTGAAATTAAAGTTTGCTTACATTTTTTTATGCTAAAAACAGCCAATGCATCATGTGAAATTTCGCTTCCTGGTTTGGTTTCCGGAGTAGATTTGGGAAGGATTGATTTAGAGTTGAATTACTTGAAGAGAAGACATTAGAACTGTTCCAGGAACGTACAAAGTGAGCCACTAATAATTAAGGGGATTAGATAATTCAATTCGATCTGATTATTGGCGAGAAATGCAGAGACCTTTAGCCAATGATATTAGAAACTGTGACACAAGAGTAAATGCTTCCAATGAGTTTGCTTTCACGGAAACTAGAAGTCCTTGAATCACATAGCTTGAAGATCCGTTCTCAAGTAGCTGAGAAATATCGCTAGAATCAGCAATGTTTCCCCCAGACAGTGAATGCTCAAAACGAGTTCGAAATGGGATTGAATAAGCAGTAGCTGAATCTAGCATCCCTCTTTCACTCTTCAGGTGTGCAGTCGTCACTCTTCCAGTTCCAGGGTTGCTTATTCAAGTTATCACCTTACAGCATCCTTTACTTCAAGAAAGTCCAATCCTCGACAGATTCTTGAAGGTTCCTGCTTGTCTTCCTTGTGCTTCTTGCTGCCTTCTGCCACGTGAGTGGTTCTTTGTTCCATCTGTTAGGTGCGTCTGCCGGATTGGTGCGTTTGGAGAACCATGGATTCCAATGATCAGAAAAATCACATTTTACAGTATCCGGAAAGCAGGCGACAAAAATAAAAATGTCAGTGGCGGTGATGATGTAATGATGGTGATTTGGGATGCGCACCAGTACATGGAGAGTGTACAGAAGTACAAAAGGGACTGTCGATTGAAAGAACTGAATCAATGATAGCGTACTTGATACACCAGGAACCTCATCACCGCTTTCTGCCTCCTCTGATTCCTTCCTGTCAAGTCAGGAGCGCGACACTGTGCGTTTCTCTCGCCGGTGGAAGTATCCCACCCCCATGAAGGAAGGAAAAGTCCCGTGTCATCTTCGTGGGCTTTGTCAGAAGGACAGACGAAATCTCTTTTCTCTACGCTTCCCCCCGTCCTCTCGCGATATGCGTGTGGGGCCGGCAGTTTCCGTAGTCCGAGGAGAGTCCAACAGACTTACATTCCAGTTTGTCTTCCGGACGACCAGCCTCCAGCAGAGACAGGTAGCAGATGATGTCTTTGAGCGACACGCGCACCTTGGAGACTTCCAGAGCACTGGACTTCCTCGTCCCTTTGGTTTCCTGTACCACTGGAAAGGAAAGAGTGAAATAAGGGGTTGACGGGGGTGGATCGAACACGCTTCCATTGCGGTCGTGTGCTTCTCGTCGTCGCGGGCGTGTTGGCTCATCCTCTCGGTCTCATGTCTCAAGTCCGACTCAACGCCTCCGTCACCGGATGGGAGGAGCTCAAGAGCATCGCACGACACGCACGCGGCTCGAGAGAGCTATCGATTTAGTTTGCGTATATGTTGTAAGTCTGGGAACGTCTAGGAAGAGACACGAAGGTTCTCATGGAGATATCCTTCTGACTGATCGCACCTTTCAAATACCCTTCCCCTATAGAGGATCCCTTGCCAATAATCAAAACAAACACTTCATGAAAAAGTTGGGAATCATCTCTCGACACACTCTCTCTTTGCTTCTTCCTAAAACCGGAAGAGAAAAAGTTAAGAACGCGGTCCGAAATGCCGAATGCGACGCGGAGTTTCTTCAGACACAGTGCTTTGCTACACCCTCCCATCTCAAGGAGATATGAGAAACATCATCATCATCAACAGAAGCCTTTTGTCCTGTGAGAACTGAGGAACCTCTTCGATCTAACTGTCTGGACTTTGTGGAACCCAAATTACAAACGTCGCAGAGCAAACGAAACTACGGATAGCAAGCGCAACTGGGAATGCAGCGAAGGAAAAGTCTGTGCTGCAATCCTTCGAGATCTGCTCGTCCTTCCTTTCCACCCTCTTCCCCAGAGGGTGGCAGAGCTGTTGAGAGCCAAAGCGAACTCACTTTGGCTTCTCAACGAAGCGAGTGGCCTTCAGATACACCCTTGAGCTCCATATTAATGGAGCTCAAGGGTAGTCAGTCTTTGAGCTTGCATCTGCCTATTCTATCACTGCTGCTCCAGATGGTAAGACAACTTCTAGGATCTCGAGAGGAACGATTCATCTCGAAGAGTGTTTTGTGGGAATACAGGAAATTGCATGTTTGGAAACGGTTTCCAAGTGACCACTAGAAGAAAAGAGATGGAACGAAAAGAAAGAGAAGAGCGGAGGAGGAAGAGAAGGTAAACCCTAGGAGGAAGCAGAAAGAAAAATGGATAGCTAGTACTGTGTAGGAATGAAACATAAAGAAAATAGTGAAAAAGTGATGATGGTGGGAAGAAGCAAACAGGAAAATGAAGGAGATCGCGACTGCAAGGTGAAAGGAGTCGGAAACTGGTAGGTGGAAGAGTGGATCGGATACGAACTCATCTCGTCGTGCTTTATTCTCCTCAATTCCACAAGGGAGCTCTGTTTTCTTAAGACAACTCCTTTCCTTTTTCCTAAGAACCAGAAATCTGCTGTTGCCGTGTGGCGCTGCATAGTACGAGGAAACCGAAGTCCTTTGGCGCCTGTCTCTCTCTGAGAGCTTTCTTTGCGAGTCACTCTGCTGAACCTTAAAGGCATCTCTGGTAATGATGTCAGGAGAATCCTGAACACAGGAATGTCAGCTTTCGAAGCGAATTATTCCAGCTCTGTTCCTTGAATCCTGCTCCAGAGGGTCGGCAATACTTCCGATTCCCAAGAGCGGTGTGTTTCTGGAGTTGAGGAAACTGACCTCCGCAGTAGTGTCCAAGAAACGTCTTTAAAATGCAAAGGTCACAGGATCCTCAGGATGATCTCCATTCTATTTCTCTTTCGCTCCATAGTAGGAGTGTCCCATAGGGTCCAGGATCTCAGACGCGGCTTGAGGAGTCTGAGTTAGTCTGAGTCTGGTCTGTCGAGAGAGATGGGTATGGTTTCCCTCTCAGCCTAGCTCGTGTGCGGTGGGAACTGATCATTGCGTGACATTTCTTCTTGAGTGAGCTGACTACCTTACCCTCCTTCCTTATTTTCGTCTTGAGCCTCCCTGAGCGAGAAAAGAACGAGTTTTCTGAAGGCTTAAAGAAGTGGCCACGTTTCCTGCCGACAGAATCAAACGGATCATTAGGTCACCCGGTCGTGATCGAGGAGTAGGGAACGCCTGTTTCCGCATCTTTGCGCAGAAACTGCTGGCACTCCCGGTGCAGGCAAGGAAGGGTGGGAGCGCAGCGGAGTCCGATCTCCAGGGAACACGCCGATGTTCACGAAAGGAAGGCTGCGGTTGTCTGGAAAGTTTCTGACAAGCGGTAGTCATCCTCCAGAATGGCACATCGAAGTCTAAAGTGCTTATCAAAAGTGGAAGACGGACAGGAAATGGCACGCAGAAGAAGAAAAGTGACGAAAGTGATCGCTCTTAGGGAACCGATTTTGATTTCCCCTAGTTTTCCCTTCCGGTGTTCGGACTTTTTGTTCGTCGGATCCTCGAAGAAGGAAGAGGGGAGTCGTTTTTCATCGTCAGCTCCCTTTGATGGCGACTCGTCCCCAAGAAAGAGGAACCCCCTTGTTTGGAGGCGCGATGTTTGAGATGGGATGGAGCAGCTGCGGGCTTTCACTTTCACCCCTTTATCTGCAGGTCTGTGGAAATATCGATGGGAAACAGACGCGCCAAGGAAGAGAGAAAGCCAGAACGACGTCAAGCTGGCGAGTTTCGGTTGCCATGAGACGAAATGAGAAGAGTTTCAGGGAGTGCTTCTTAGCTTGGATGAAATCACGGTCAGAGGAACCACCGTTTTTACCGCTCTCCTTCCACCGTTTTCCCCCACCGTGCATTTCCAATTGGTCTCTCGAGAGCTCTTCCGCCCTTCGGACAAGACGTGGGCTCCCCGAACAAGAGCATCCCGGAAGAGAACTTCCACCCGCGCCCCTGTGAGCACCTACAGCCGCATCCTTCGTTTTCCACAGGCGCGCAGCCTGCTGCTGCTTCTGTCATTGAATTCGATTCCTCCCTTCTAGCTGCTGCCGTGAGCAGTTGCCTGCGAAAACGAAAGAAGTTCTGGTACCTTCGAGAGAATTCGGAGCTGAAAGCTGAGGCGGGGCGGCGGCACACCGCTGCAGCCAAACGGGTATTCCCGTAGGCAGACTCTTCCACAGAACTCCAAAGCTTCCGACATAACCAGCGTGTATCACAGGGGTAGAGGGAAAGGGGAAGAAGAATGCCAAAAAGAATCAGCTGGAGACCGGACTCTGCTGCACTCGCGCCCCCTTCTTGCCTGCACCGGGAGTCTCTAGGGAGCAGTCATTATCCTACAGGATAGCACATCCCCAGGAAGTCCACAGGGCTTCCTGAAAGCGAAAGACGGACAGAAAACAAAATGCAACAACGAGAGGCGGACATCCTCTCACGAATCAACTGTGATGCAGTTCTTGCGACTCTCCATCTAGTTATCTGCTTCACTGAAACCAAGGTTTTCACGTGCTGGTGAAACTTTCATGCACCATGGCAGGCGATGACATCACTCCTGAACCTAATCTTTCGCCTTCCTCCGGATTTACGAGAGCCGAATGAACTTCCTTCAGCTAAACCGAGCAACTTCATCCCCAGAGAGCGGCAAGGACCGTTCCAGTTCTCCACTTCCTGTTGACGCGAATTGTCTTGCTATCACATCAGCTGCCTCAGCAGCTGCCTGCTTCTTCCAGAACTGTAGGCAGTGAGGAGCTTTCGTTGATTTTTCCATCGGATGCCTTCGTTTCTTAAGGCCTTGATTCCTCTACTCATCTCAAAACACGTGTAATTTCTCAGCCCGAATTCCTCGGATCCGTTTTGCAATCCTCAAAAGATGTCTTCCAGAATTCTTCGCTTTCGGCAATTCCGATCTCTTCTCTGTCGCCATGTTGGATCCATAGGCAGATGAGGATGCGGAAGATCTTGCAGTAGGACTCACTCTGGCATTTTCGAGTTTCCATTTTGCTATTTCAGCGTAACTTCGACTAACCCTGACGTATGGCTGGATGGAAGAAACTTTCCATGGAAGCAACCGAAACGAATAAAACAGTAACAGTCCGGGAAAATTCGACTTTCCGCTCATGCTGTATATGCAGAGTTTTTTTTTGATTTTACCCTGAAATCCTATGAAGACAAGAATCTATGGAATCGGAAGCCAGCCCTAGGTGCCGTGGGGAGCTCTTCAGGGTTCAAACAAAATGCTCGGCGTTCGGTTCCAGATCCTGAGAGACCTATGTTTCCCACAACTGTTGATGGCATGCCCACGAAGCCCACCCAGCTGGCCGTTCAATGAAATGGAAAGTCGGAAAGTTTGCTCCTCGGTTCGTGAGGTTTGTTCTCAATATCAGCGTTTCAACATCTTTCGGGAGCATCTCGGAGCCATCACGACAGATTGCTCTTACGTCATCGGTCACTGTGACTGTGATTTCTGTGATGCACGAAAGGCATTCTTGCAGACTGAAGCGCTGCAGCCTTTAAGAGCTGAAATCGGTCTTTTCTTCTCTTCGACGCCATCTTTCTTCTCATGTAGAGCTGTTTCTAGGTTTCCTCCAGGTTTCCGCCTTGACAACAATAGGCATCCCATTGTCTTTGGTCACATGACGTGTTCTCGGAGAAGCATCTCGGTAGATCCTCTCATTGAGTAGATGCTTTCTTTTGAGTCTGCAGAATGTGCAAGGAACGGAAACGAAGATCCGATGACACCGAGTCCATCAAGAAACTCCCAAGTTCCGTGTCTCTGCAGCAGCTTGTCAAACTCAGGAATCGATAAGAAGGACCAAGAGTCCGAAGGGTACTTCGTCGAGCCGAAAGACAGATGCAGCCCACCTTCATCTTAAGGAATGGAGAATGAAAGATGGTTGAGGAAACACCAGAAGTGATGTGGGACTTGGGGTCCGATTATCTTACCGCCGTGCATTAAAGAAGCACCACCTTACTACACACGAAGTTCTGCCACGCCCGGGATTTAATCCTATCCTCTGGAGATATGAAGATGCAAAGCCTACCGGGATGCAGGACGAGGAAGGAAGAAACAAGAAACCACATCCAGTATGGTCATCTATATGTTCCTTCGTATCGAGAATGCTTCTGCAGGAGGAAGCTGCTAAATCGCGGTTTCTGTTCTTGCGAAGAGTGCTGGAGATGACGGCGCAGGAGAACTCCGTAAGCCTCGCCGTCCGAGCTGATTCTCTTTTCCCACGTGAGGGAAGAGAAACGACCTAGTGTGTTCTGCCCCCTCCTCTTTCCCCCTCCCTCCACTGGTGCTCTTTGCATTCTTCTTCTGCTGCTCTTCCCTTGGAAGGTGTTGCAGACGGGACTGCGCTTCACATAACTCAGACCGTTCCTCACGTAAGGGTGGGCACTAAGTGATTCCATAGTAGACGTTCTTCTCCTTTATCCTTAGCGACCTCTCTTTTTCCTCATGCATCCGCTTCTTTTCTTCTTTCCTCAGGCATTGCGACCCTCCTAAACGGTTCTCCTTCCAGCGGTCGAACTTCTCCCTTCCCAATCCCCTGCCCACTTGAATTTTTTCGCTTCCGCTTCCTTCCCTTGTCTCTTTTTCTTCTCTCTGGTAGCCACTCACCTTCCAGCTTCTGGATCATGAACGAGTTGTTGGATGCTTTCGAGGATTTCCTGGAGTTGTGCGATAGAGACGGCGAGTTGTCAGCACTCCTCCCGTTCCCTGCGATGCAGGGCTGGTTCCTGGACACCACCATTGCAGGATAAATGCTGGCACCAAGGCTGCCTAAGGACAGGAGCAATTTGTATGAGACTGGGGAATATGGAGAAAGAAATGGAGGTGGCACGCGTAAGGTAGGGGAGGAAAAGATTATGCTGCCTGTCGCGCTGAAATTCCGAATGAGTGGATGCCATGGCAGGGGGGAATGTCCACAGGAGTGAAGAATGAGAGGGTAAAGGACTGCAGTCTAAGGGATGACGGCAAACTCCCCTGATAAGAATGGGACTCTGGGATAGCAGGCCTTTGTGCGGCGACCTCTGTCGCCTCCTGGAGCAGGCGAAAGTGGGAGGGTGGATTAACCCTAGAAGGTCCTCTAGCTTTCTTTTCCAATTCCCTGATTGCAATCAAGGAAGCTCTGGAAGGGCAGAAAGGAAAACTAGAGACGAGGAGGTAATTGTTTCCGAGGTTACTGTTACTCAGGATGGAGTGGACAGGGAAGGACGAGCACCGGGGACCACTTCCCTGGGGCGACAGAGCTCGACTCGGTTTTCTGTGTGGAACGAAGCATCCACCTTGTTGTTCCCGAAGGAGTTTCAAAGAATGCAAAGCGCAATGTGCCAAGGAAACAGAGGAGGGATTTAGGTGGCAACTTGGACCTTCTTCTCCTTGCAGAGCACTCGTGTAACGCACGGAGTCCCAGGAATTCGATACCCGGAGCATAAATGTCTCCACAGCGCATAAATCCGATTGGCTAGCCGACCTCTCAGACTCTCTCAGAAGTCTGTCCTGGAACCTTCTGTGAGATACGGAACAATGAAGCCCTACTGACTTGTTCCTGTTAGTGGCAGCTAGATCCCTCCGCACTGCAAAGGGATCTTTGGGCGTTGGAGTCTTTTTGGCTGACGGTAGAGAAGTGGAGTTCTTCTGTGCTCAAGCACGGATGTGGGTGTGGTTAGGTGAACAGGGGCATTCATTCCGGGGACAAGAGGCAAGACAGATAGGGCTCGAGTACGATATCTGCTATTTTCTTGCATTCTGTAGCTCGGGACAGAGTCTACAGGGGAAGCTCAATTCTCAAGGCTCAATGGTCTCTGAAAATTGAGTTCGAAATGGTGGGTTACTGCTGTTGTTTAGCATATGTGCAGGTAGGCCTATTGGAAATGGCAATAGTGAAATTTCGCGAGGGTGTATTGTCATCATGTATTATACCGTCATCAAGGATATATTATTGTGTTTTCTAAAGATAAATGCCATTATACTAACGAAGCACTCGATAGTGATTATGGTTTTTTTGTCAGTAACATATATGGGAGTGCTGCGAGATAACGCTGGTGGGTATGGATACATGCTATTAGGATCATGTCACTGCTTGCTGACTTTCCCACTGTAAAGAAGGTACTATTATTTTAATAATGGGAACGACAATCTCTTGTTCCGAGCTACGGAGAAAGATGCAAACATTGGTCGTCTTGGTCATCTGACTTTGGATATGATGCTTGGAGGCAGGTCTCCAAGCAGGAATCTGGTCTCGAACATCCGTTCATGAGAGTGACATGACTTCTAGAAACCTTCGAGTCTTACAAATCTCTTCGAATTTTCCTAATAATCTTCAGCAGGATTTGTCAAACGAGAAAGCAACAAGAGTGCTCGAAAAAGCAAAAAAAGTTCCAAGGAACGAAAGAGCTGTTAATAGGGGCTTCTGATGCGCTGCAAATAAAAATGAAAGGTCCATCCAGCCGATCTTTCGAGAATAAGGTAATTTCAATTTATGAAGTCGCCCATAACGGTACCATTCAAGCCATCAGACATGCAAGGGTTGCGATACTCTTTATTTTCTTTATCTCCCTTCGACGCTCCTTTCATCGCACTTTCTCTGAAGCCTTCATCTCAAGCATCATCACATGCGACTTCCTTGACAAAATCGACTACACTTCATCTGATGCCTCCATTGTACTCAGAGCATTGGGAATCCCTCCATCCTGTGCGAAGATTTCTATTTTCAGAGCAGATAAATTCAGGGCTTTGTACCCAATACTGAAACTCGAGATCCACTCGTAAGCATACGTTAAGCTTGCGTGGTCCAGCGTGCTTCCATGCATCCGAAGTGCCACAGTACACACAGAGTGCGACATTGCATTTGATGCATCGCATGTCGCTCTTGCAAAGTGGCGGGCGAGACTGCATGCATGCAGGTCATTCCTTCGTTCCTCCCTGTCATCTGTTCGAAAATGTAACCCATGATATCAGCATTCTCTTCTCATCCCACGGAAGCTTTTGATTTTGGATACATTTTATTTCGATTAGCTCTCGCCTTTCCTTTTCGTTCTTTTCGAGGGATATTTCTGGATAGGCACGAATGAAGACTGAACCATCAAAATTTAACAAGGTATGCAAACAGGAAGACATTCCACAGATACGCACCCAAAGAATTTCTACCATCAGAAAATGATTTCAGCATAAAAGCCCAAAGCAACTATGATTCTCCGCCATTTGTTATGGGAAGAGATCCTTCCAGCAAGAGGGCTGCGTTGAATGCTCAAGTGGATGCATCGCTCCAGCATTTGGATTATTTGTGATCTTTCGGAACACAGCCCTCCGAAAGATCACAAATAAGGACATCTGGATCTCACTTGAGAGCTTTCCGCTCCCTGCCCTCCTTTCGGGATATTTTCCTGGGAAACCCCGGAGGAACTTTCCATCTTCGGCAGCCATGTTTCCTGGATTTATTCCTAGTAGGCAGCTCAGCCTTCTGCCGCTCCTGCTCAAGATGATTGGCAATTCTTTGTCCGGAGCAGAGCTGTGTCGGTCGCCCTTCTTGCTAAACGCCGCAAGCGAGGAAAGCCACGGATGAGCGCAGCGACACCTCCGGGAAGAAGGCCCCCCCCCTGACCCGGTTCCTCGCTCGCCGGCAGAAGCCTTTGCCGCTTCCTCGGCCCTACGAGCTATCCCATCGCTCTCGTGCAGCTGCGCGCCATTCTTTCCCTCGCGGACCGCTGGTCGCCTTCCCTGCGGAAGCCGAACTGCCGACCTGACCCTCGAGGCCTGCGAACGGCGTTCCGGCGGGAGCTACGCCTCATCCCTTCGCTTTTCCTCGGGAAGCCGACTTCCTGCTTCGTCGCCTTGGGCCCTGGCTGCGACGCGAAGACTTGCCAAGCAAGAACTTGCTTGCTGAGGTCTTGCTGCGCAGGGAGAACCCGCCTCCAGTACCGGCAGACCGCAAACACCTCGTCTCTGTGCCCGCTGTGACCAGCGCCTGCGGCATCCGGTCGAAGGACCAGTTCTGAAGACACCGCCGCTTCCTCGCCTGCAGCACCCGCGGCGAATTCGGAACGCACTGCTGAGAAGGGCAGTCGGGAATGGCGTGGAAACTCTCCGATTCTTCCTGCTTCCCTCGTTGTCCACATGCACTTCTCATCCGGCGGAAATGCGGCGCACCGGGTGCATGCGTGGGCTTGCCCCCCCCTCCCCTTGGAAGTACCTCTGGGAGTGCGTCACCTCTGCCTCGATGAGACAGTAAGGTGTTGAGGAACGTTCCATTAGCGCAGAGCAATCAAACTCCTTCGTCAACAAAACTCCATGCGTGGGATTCCATTCTCTCTGGTCTTTCCACAACGAGATAGCCACGAGTTATCTTCTCGGAAAAGATAGAAATCCCAGTTCTGGTTTTGTGGAGTTCGTAAAAGGACGAGAAATTTTTCCTAGCTTGATGCAGATAATCTGATCTTTGTAAAGTCATCATAAGGGAATCTGCAAGGTGGAAGCCTACTGTGGGAAAGAGTCGGTCTTTCCAGTTTGGTTTGGACTGTGATGCGTGTCCTTCGATTTTGCTTTCATTCCCGACTAATCTCTGGATGCGGGAAAGGAGGAATCGTTCGGATCGTTAGCAGTGTCATCATTCAGGGGTACCATCGTTTGCTGTAGGCGTGCTTGTGATGTGCGCACTGCGCGCAAAGGACTCATTTCGTGCTGTCTGGTTTTTTCTAAAAAACAAAAAAACCCTCATTGGGGGTTGATCCGAGACAAAGTCAGATGCACGGCGTTTGCATCCCTCAGCAGCATGATGAAAAATTCATTTTCATGTCTTCTGTTGATCTTTCCAGCTGCAGCTCGTTGTCTACCTCGTTTGGCTGGGTTCAGCTCGACGCTTTTGCTCTTGTGTGGGTGCTTGGAAATCTCACGGCCGGCTGTGCATCACGTTGGAAACGAACACGGAAATCCGAATGAAGTCCCTTTTTTTCCCTTGAAGCTATTTTTGGAACGACTAAGTTCGAGTTCAGGAGAACATCCAAAAGCAATTAAGCGCAGGAGGAGAAAATGATCGATTTTTCAAACACAGCATCCCGCATGATGCTAGACACCCCAGACACCTGAGCCTAGGGACTCGAGATGTTTGAAGAGGACAAACTTAGCCATGAACACACAGCTTTCGTCTTCATTGCAAGAGGAAGGTTCATTTTCCTGTGGAAAATGAAAATTCGAAGATGAGGCATTATTCTTTCGGAAGTACATCCATATGTACCAAAGCTCTGTGAACCACCTGGATCCACTTCCTGTTCCTTCAGAACGGATGAATTTTGAATTTCGCTTTTGTGCATGTGCGGAATATTCCAGGATCTCACCCGCTCATCCTTTCCGATGAACAGTCTTCTCGCTTTTCCCAGTGGACTACGAAAGCAGCCGTCCTGTTTGCTTCGGAGAAAAACTTCTGCTTGTGGTCCTGAGGCAGCTTAAGCCTTGTCCCAACTGCCAAGTTACGTCTCGGCCTCCACTGACGATTTCGCTGATGGTGTCCACTCTCGAAGCCACAGCTCTCGCTATGTGTGGATATCACCGATCTCTCGCGTGTCGGCCGCTTCCGAGGTAGCACTCCACGTGTAAGAGGCACCTCAGCCCACAGCACTTCTTCGGATGCTCCGCAAAGGAAGAAATGCAGTCAGCTGCCAAATATAAGGGTGCAATAGCACAGCAAGTTTGCTTTCTTTTGAACACGTCGTCTTCTGGTCTGGTTGTGCATCTATGAGACAGGATCCTATGCGGATGACCAGAGAGCATTTAAGTAGGAGAGAAATGAACTCAGATGGACCTATCGGCTGTTGCTTTTCTAGGAAACCAGAACTCCTGCCAGCAGAAAGAAGGAGTAGGAGAAGTTTTATACGTAGAAATGCAGAGATAAGAGCGCGTTTGTCGTGTCTTTAACGTAACACAGTGAATTCCATCGATAGATCCTACTATTAAGTTTTCAGATGCAAATTCTATGAAAGTCTGAATTTTTTGCTGCACCGTAGAGGAATTTCTGCCGCAATTTTTGAACTTTTGCGCCTACTGGCGAGTAAGCGAGGTGTCCAGTTGGAATGATTGGGGTGGGTGTTCGCGTGGGTCAGCATCACATCACAGCAGGCTTGAAACGTGGGGAGGGGAGACAAAATCCCTCGGTGATCGAAAAATAAGAGGCAAAGGCAACCGGGAAGCAAGTCAGTGAAAATAAGGGAAAAGGGAATGAGAAGATATAGGGCAAAGGGAATCCTAATTTTTCCCCTTGGAAGAGCAGGTACGTCCAGTGTTTCTTTGAAAACAAACGAGCCACCGCTGTGACGTGCTAGAGAGTGGATGTGAGATGTGTGGAATCGCACTTCCGACCTGCTGCATTGCGAATGGGAGCGCGTGACTCACAGTGGTGAAGTGTTCGCATCAACGTGATCACCGGATTTTTTTTTCTTTGCGGAGGACAAAAGCAGAACAGATTGAAGCCCTCGCTTCACTGGACCGCCTGGTTGTACCGGAGAGCGAACAGGCACGAAGACAAGTACCCGGATGACATGAAGGTGTGAAAGCATCTGCCACCAGATGACCCTGCTTTCGGGTACGATGATGACTTGTCCCTTTGGACTGCTCACTGCCTTAAAAGACGCAGTTCTCAAGACACGCGTGTCTTAACGCGAATCACATCTGGTGGGAATTCAAAATACGCTCGATATGAGAGCCTCAGGCATCTTCGATAAAGCGGGTGGGACTTTGAAGTTGCTGTGATTCAGCCGAGAAACAGGAAGATAAGGAAGCAGGGAAGACTTTTGTTTCCATGGGGCAGAGGAAAGCGCGAAGGAAAGGTTTGGAGGCAGAAGCCTCTCCTCTATGAAATCTGGACACATGGCCGAGCTTCATGTAAACTCAATGTGTGTCTGTGTCTGAACGACCGACTGTAGAGGACTCTTGCGCCACCCGGTCCGTTTGGCTTGCCGCCTTTACGAGCCGAGGCTTAAGCTCTTGTTCGTTTGTTCCCAGCGAACCAGCGAACTGATTGGACGGAAGCACGTGGATCACCGTGGATGCACTGGGAAGAAATCAGATGGTCGGAGGAACGCTGGAAGCCAGTTCCACTCAGCAGCGCACGGCGTGCAGCATCGACGGACAAAATAACGGCCTCGAATACTTGGGCGACGCGGAAGTGTCGCTGCTGACTCTTTCCCTAATCACCAAATAGCTCCTCACTGGGTGTGGTGCTTGCTTTTCAGATGAACGGTCCGTCTAAACGCACATCATCAGTATGTGTCAGATTCTCACATCTCGCGATCCTTGTTGAACCCACACAAAATAACTCAACAAAAAAATACAACCCAACTATTGCGGTGCTAAAGGATCACTTGCTAAAAAGTCCTGGAACCTCTGACCTATCCAAAAAGATAGCGTGGAAGAAGAAACATTCCCTTTAGGACCACGTAACACTCGGCAACCGCAAACGGTTCGCTTTCCAGGGTGCTGGGACAAACTGGATCTGTGAACTGAGAAGAACACAGAAGCAGCTCCTCGTGGACCAGCCATCTTCCCATAGCAGGCTTCCAGAGCCCAGAAAAAGGCACTTTTCTGATGGCAGTTTTTTCAGTCACGTGTTGTCATTCACCTACTTTCTTTCTTTTTTTTTTTTTTTTTACTCCACGAGGTTTTCGAGGAATCAACATTGATTCCTTTAGCTGAACTGAGCACCCCATGGAAATTGCATCTTTGAGAGAACGCGGTCGGAAGACCACTTTCAACTCATACCTGTGCTATCATAATGACGTGCTGTCATTCAGGTGATCGTCTCCCCCTCTTCCAGGTTAATCGAAGAGGTTCGTATTGCGGACCAGGAAGCTGCTGGCATTTAGCAGCTCGCCACCGATCCGGGAAGCAGGTTCATAGATCTCACCAGATTGGAATTTACCAAGACGTGTCTGCAGCCGGGAGTGTGTTTCTTCCGGTCACTTTCGCAGACATCTTCCAGTAGTGCTCTGTAATACTCTTACGCGCTTGCGAGCAGAATCCTCAGTGGTGCATCCAAAAAGTGATTACAGGAAGTGTTTCATGTAGTATTTTTCAGTCGAGCTCCCTAGTAATGTCCCAAAAAGTGTTTTCCTCATTATCGGAGGAGTTTCATGATGATCATACGATGTCGTTGATTCTGATGAAGTGGCGTTTCCGGAAAGCATTCCCAGAGAGGTTCACAAACAGTCTTTCGCCAATTCAACAAAACTCCTGGAGTTTGTTTTTCGCGTGCGAATACACCAAAAGTTGACCATTAATATTTTGTAGCTTCGGAATCTAAAGACGCTCCAGCGCATTTTCATTTCTGCATCTAAAAAATGCCGGCAGTTGCGAGAAGTTCGCGGTCCTTGCAAGCGAAATGAACAGCAAGCAGCCCCGTGGTTTCAAAGAGAGCTCATGCAATGGGCCGCCGAAGACGAAAGAAACGACATCGCTCAAGACTTTTGTGAGCCCCACTTCCTATATTGCGTTTTTTGTTTCGAAACCGCAATGCTTGGTGAACTCCTGTTTGAAGGGGACTTCCAGAAACGTGCTTTTAGAGTTTTAGAAATGCAGCCTCTGAGGTCGGTGGAAAAGGGACTCTCGATATGCTATTTCCCCGTGCCATCTTCTCGAGTTTCAGATGCTCGTTGTTATAAAAGCGATAATTCTTTCATCAGTAATGTTCGCTGCATCTCACAAGATAGAACGTGACATCCGCTCCTACATCTCCGAAGAAAAACAGCCACGACTCCTGGTTTTGAGCCAGGATCGCTCCTGGCTGAGATAAAGAAAAGGACATTGATGGCTTCGTCTCGAATCCTCTGTAACTATCAAGGCTACTACGACGCGAGGAATACAGCACGGTATTTCTTCATGCGCGAGAACATACAACTGGGTGACAAAGAAACTCAGCATTGACGAGGAAGCCGTCCGTCTCCTGAGGAAGGCGGAGGAAAGGGGCAGGACCTGGCAACATTCCGATCGCAGTTCATCAGAAAATGGAAGATTAGTGTCGGTGGATACATGTTTCCAGATTAGTCGGTGGATCGTTGGACCCGGGTCGATACAAGAATGTACAGGAGTGGCGTCACAGTAGCCAATCTCCGCCAAAGTTCATCAGTTTCTCCTGCTGATGGAGCAAGCCTCTTCCGTAAGAGCCACCCGTTGCACGACAAGGAAAGCAGGAAGATCAGATTCTCCACCTTTCCCTTTGCGACAGCAGCAGTGACCTTCAGCTTGCAGATGGAAGAGTCAGGTGTGCCCAACGGCGGGTTCCAGGCATGCGAAGGACCCGCTAGAGACGTCACCATCGTAACGATACGAGCGTGTTCGGGGAAGTTCCTGATCGTTTTCATCTTCGGTGTTTTCCAAGGAGCACTTCCGATTCTCAAGGTGGAAATCTGGTCCTCATGGTCTGATTTCGACCCAATCATTTCTCCCCTTTCTGGATTCACTTTTTGAAGTCCGTGTCGATTCTGGTTCCATGCGTTCCAGATTTCACACAAGATTTCCCCTCACTCCTGCTTCGATCTGGTTCCGGGCTGGAATGCTTGCCACGTGACAAGCGTGCACATGGTTGAGGCGAAGGCATCTCTGATTCCCGCTGGTTGTCTCCCGATCCCTCCGCCGCTCTGGGACTGAGCTCTTATCGAAAATTTCTTCTGGAGAGCTCTCGCCACGGAGCGAGAGCTCTCCAGAGAATTGTCGATCGTACCTGGGGATTTACGCTTGCTTTCACAACTCGTCAGGAAGAGGCGCGCCAGCTGGACATCTTCTGAGGAGAAAACATGTTCTAAAGGAAGAGAGAGAAGCAGGGTTCCGTGAAGAGATAGGGAAATGGGGAGTTTTATATCAAAGTCGCTTCTGTTGCCAGGGTGGTGCCTCTGTCGAGGATTTCGAGAGCAAGAAAAGTGGCTTCTGTAATGGCTACGGTCGTGACAAAGGCCTCATTCCAAGAGTAGCCAAATCAGAGGATGTGCTTAATTCAACCACGTGGCAAAGGGGACGCACATCCACCTCAAGATATCGCAAGAAGAGTGCGCCCTCTGAGGCGCTCCCAAAGGGCACATGGTTGTATCCGTCTCGCCCGAGCACGCCATCGTCATCCCCCCTTCTTATCCTTGGGAACCGCAAGGATCCTACCTGTTCTGATCCTCCCGTTCACGTTGGTGCTGCTCCTCGTCCGTCCTAGGTGCTGATGCAGCCTTCCAGCCAGTCCATGCATCCTATCGTGGAAAAAACCGCTCCGGTATTCCCGTTCTTGGAGAGTGCCTGCCAAGCTGGATACGGAGCCTCCGCGACGATTGTGGGAGGTGATCGGGGCGCATGCTGTATTGGATGAAGCCACAGCCATCTCCTGGGGACGCGAGAAAGCACGAAGAGGGTGAGTAGACGTTTGCGGGAACGGAGGAAAGGGTGGTAGGAGAGACTTGTAGGACACCTGCATGAGGAGCCAACCAGTTTTCCCTGAACACAAAGGAGAGGAGGATGCAGGACTCCAGAAACTTTAGCAGCCCTGGGAGAGCTGAGGGAGAGGGGAATAAAAGGGTAGTTTCAATCTAAGACGGGAATAGGGAAACCTCATCTCTTTCCAAGCAGAGGTTTGCTTGTGGGAATGGTGGTGCATGTGTGCGGAAGAGCAAAGGGTAATGGTTCTCATGTTCTGTCCACCACTGCGCACGAACTCCATGAAACATTACCTTAATGATCTTTTCTACGGGCTTGGCGACCGCCTTTTTCACGAAAGATAGGAAGAGATGGCGGCACAGATCCTCTTGCAGCGTCTGCTCCAGATAAGCCTCCATGAAAGCCTTGAACCTCTCGTAGTCAATATCCTAGAACACATGAGGGTCACTTGAAACGAAAAGGGGTCGGAGGAAGGAAGAAGTGTCTGAAATGCCTGTTTTCCTTTCCCTTCTGGAATGCGCGCCTCTTGCTCCTCAGGCAGAAACAGGGACAGAGGTAAGGTCGGGAAAGGCCACGTTATGCACAGCGCAATTCCAGATTTCCCTCATGCAGTGCTTGTTAAAGCTTCGTCTCCATGTGAAGAGAAAGAGGAGTGACTACGCCCTCGGAGGATAAAAGAAAAGTACGGAACGCTACTGGGAGTGTTCGAAGAGTGTACCTCTGAAGTCATGTAGGAGAGCAGGAAGCTGGAGTCAGTGTCGTGCAAAAGAGACTGAGGAACCGACCCATCATTACATTCAGGACAGTTGGCACTCCTTTGTCGGAACGAGTTCTGTTGATCCTCAGATTTGCGGTCGTTCTGAGATACCTAGACAGTGAGCGGATCCTGCTAAGGTGCCTGCGTTATGAGCTCATTGAGTGGAGTAGAAGAATTGATGGAATCAACCATTCACGCGCTGCACCTCTCCTCCAGATTCTCTTCGGACTCAAAGCAACTCTTCCGCGTGGAAGTGATGGAGCCTCGAAGACGAGGCAAATGAAGCTTCGTTCTCGAAACTTCGGTGATCTAGTAGGATTAGTGATCTGCAGCTCCTTCCTGTGTGAATGCTCAGCAACAGCGTACAGGGTGTACTGCTGCTCACTCACCATCTGCTTCACCTCCTCCGAGTTTCGCTCTGAGCCTTTGAGATGAGATCAGAACATTGGGACACAAGTCAAATCCTGGTTGAGAAGCTGAGCCTCCCTGTTCTCCGACACTACAGCAGGGACACGTTCGAATTTTCAAAGATTAGGATGAAATTTTGAAGAGCATCGTCGCAGCTCTCTTTACTCTTTGCAATTTCACCACGAACTCCTGAAACTCTCTGATTTTCTTCCACTGTTAGGAATCTTTCTTTCTTTTCACACATTGTACGTAAACTACTTTTTCTTGAGGAGCTCTCGAAAGACTTCACTGGTGTTTTCGAGATTTGTGAAATGGATTCCCAGGAACACCACGCTTTGAACACTCGACTCGATCTTCACTCATAACGACTAGTTCTTGCCAAGGAGCAAAAGATGTTCTGCCTCTTTCCAGATTTCTTATTTAGGTTGAATCTTCTCATCAGCAACCATACTGCTATCCGGACTTCTGAAATCAACATCCAGACATGGACATGGCTATGTGCAGACATCGGGGAAACTGACTACGAATGGCACCAGCGCCTCTTTGTTCTTGGATTACCGATGTTTTCTCGCCTCGATGGTCTCCAAAACGGAAGCTAGAAACTTGCCTTCGGCTTTCTTCTAACGGCGTACGACCACATTACTACAGTCTGTGCAACAGGGTTCTTGGCAAGTTCATTCAAACTACACCGATTCTGAGACGCTGCAGTCTTTTTTTTTCTAAAAAAAAGCCGAAATGCCAGCCGCGAATGCAGATTAATGAATTTGCTTCTCGTGATGTTGGTACTGAAGAAAAAAATCAAATCATAATGAAAAAACTGCACGAAAGTGCTGATTGAAGTTCCACGTTGAAGAAGTAGGGTTGAGAAGAGTAATGAATTTCTAAAGAAATGTGCTCTTTGTCGGGAGCGGGAGAGAAAAAAAGGGAATGGATTCCTTGGTTCTCCAAATCCTTAAGGTGCTTGAGAAGAACATAAATAGACGAAGTTCAGACGAATCTGTGACACATCTTTCTTCCCATCTTCACAAAATTCGGGGATTGTGGGTTTGCTGACCACCGAGGAACCGTACCCTTTCATGCTACCCTTATTAATCTGCATCCTATTTTTGGCAAGATACGTCTATCATCTAAACATCCCACGCATCCATGGTGACATTCGATCCCCCCCCCCCCCCCAAAAAAAAAGAAGTCAAACTGCATTTTCGAACGGCGAACATTTGCATCCGTGGTTTCGCGATTAGCCATTTGGATGACTCCGCTTCTCGAGCAGGAATACGCCGTACAAATTCTGATTTCTGCAGCATGCGAAAAGCAAGATGGCTTACTATGTCCACATTCTGCTTTGGAATTACTCCCTTTTTTTGGAATTCTTTGAGTACGTCTGAGACCGTCTTTGAGGAATCTGGAAGGAAAAGACATTCAATTGGAATCGCGCTCCAATATTCGAATCGAATTGCACACGTGGCAAGCTATGCTTAGTTGCTTAATTTTTTAAAGCAAACATATTCAGAAACAGAATAATTTTCTGTTCAGAATTCAATCTGTATTATTTCCAAAGAAAAAACACACCATTTTTTCTGTGTCCAACTCTGCTCTCAGGCAGGGAACAAGCCTACACCAGTGCACTGACCTACACCAGTACATTGCTATTCGTCATGACCTTTTCAAGTAAGATGCCCTCTGCTTTGACTCAGAGTTCCCCGTGCCTGTAGCCCACCTTCATTCCGTCCCAGAACTCTTGATTCCACTCTTTTAAGAAGACTGCCATCTCGCACTATTTTGCAAGATTAGGTAACCCATTGTGTCCGAGAGTGTCAGCTTCAATTACACACTGTTATCGAATTTCATTTGGGACTTGGAAGTGTCACTCGGTTTTGGAGTGCCGTCAACACGTACTTGGTTAAGATGGTCAGGTTTCATGTGGCCTACCTTTGATTTTCATTCCCGGACCTGGAGGTCTTCCCTTGAATCCTATCAGCTCAACAGGTGTATCCAAATCAGTGCAAAATTATACGTGAAGTAATAGAGAAACACAGTTGTTGTCAATAAGGAAGTGCCGAACAGGTTTATAGGCGTGACAGTGTCGCAATTAATGACTTAGAGATCGCCGAAGACATTGAAGAGCTGTGAAACCACAATCACAAACTGTGAGCTTTTGCCGGGTCTCCCGGCAAAAGTTCTGATCAGAGCCCAATAACGCGAATGCAGTGCCATCATCTCGGCGGATCTGAAGGGATGTGACCACTACGTTACGATGCTAGGTCATTTTCATTTGAAACAACGACTCAGTGCAGCTCAGAACAGAAAAAGAACAGAAAGGTGGAAGCGTCGTAGGTAAAGACCAGGATGGAGCAGTGACGGTGATGGAGATGGCATTTGCAAAAGCAGCCACCAGCTTTGGTATGGTCTGCAGGACAAACACCAAAAGTCGGAGACATCACCCTCGACACTCACCGCAGAACGCTGAACCTGCACGTGACCAAGGAGATCGCTGGCAGATTTTTTCGTAATAAAAGTGAATTTTAAGACCTACAATCTCTTCTTGCTTGTAGTCAAACAGTCTCATTCCTGATTGTTTTCGTTTGCACTGCTCTTTGCAAAGACTTCGGGAAGATTGGATCTCTGGCATGTGACACTCTTAAGGCAAGGTATCTTTTTCCTCCTTGATGAAGTTTCCAAGTGGTAGATTGTAAATGCCTTAGATCCTTCTAACTATAATCCAGGAAAATTAACTCTGTTCTTCTAGAACTGGAAGACCGCTGTCGAACTTTTAGATTCACCAGGCAGCTCCTTTTTTTTGAATTACATGAATCTCCCCTTTGCTATGAGTTTTAGATAGCTCAGATTCTAGGAAAGCCGCTGTATAAATTTTTTTGGTCTGTCTACCGCAAATTATGGAGAACCTACAAGAACAAATCAGCGTCATCTTTCAGTACACCAAGCAACTGCATTTCAAAATCCGCTACCATTGCGGAGATCAGTTTGACTGCAGTATAAACCTCCACAGAGGCTGAAAGTGATGCAACCCTGTAAGTTGAAAAAAATAACAAAGTGCAGATGGATACGACGAGTATTTTAGTATATGGACTGCAGCCAGGATGTCTGATATGAGATACTGTTACCATATTTTTACGGATTCATTTGGCACACGGTGAAGAAAAAGTATGTTCTTTGTGCGCATAATCCCCATCTTTCCTGAAACTCGTCGAGGTAAACCAGCCTCCTCCAAACGACCTCTCTTAGCAAAACCTGACACTCATGAACTGCAGTCTTCCAGTTCTCTAAGACGTTTCAATTGGTTCCCTTTACTTTGATGTTTTTGCAGCTGACACGTCCCTCTGTAGGATTCACCTGACAGCCACCGTGCTGGAAGATTTTCCTTTGTCTTTGAGCAGCTCAGGCATTTTTTCTTAATCACTGGTCGAGGTGTTCACGAAGCTCAATCTGTCCAAGAAAGAGACACCTGTTGCCACGTGTTAGTATGATATCCACTAAACGTGACGTAGTGCTGCGTCCTATGCTTCTTCCCATTGCTTTGAAGATCGTCCCTCATAGTAGAAATTCTCTTCTTTGAGGCTATTTCCATATCTGAGGAGGATTTTGCCTTTCACTTCTCTTCTCGGTTTCCCTCCCTATGCAGAATGCTCGGCGCCTTCGCATAGGGAGCTGCTGGCAAAGTCATTCAGTTCTCTCACAGTTCGTGATGGATGAGCGCAGCGGCCATCGATCAAATTGATCTGTGGCAAATTCCAAAGCAAAAGCGATCTGTGATCGCTGACTGCCTTTCTTCAGAGGGGATGGAATCGTCCTTTCTCCCTCCGATCGCCAAACGATGGTTCTCGCACTGACAATTCAGCAATAATTCTGAATTTTTCTGCTCGCCTCTGCTTTCAAGCGTTCTCCGGGCAAGATGCAAGCATCTTCACCCAAGCTCCTGCCTGAAATAGTTTCCTGAAGAAGTTTGGTGTGTGGCTGCTACCCTCGCAAAATGCCCTTCTCCGTTCCTGCAGGATTATTGCTCTTCCCGAAAACTTGCTCTTCCTTTGAAGATAGAGAGTCCATGACTTTCAGGCAAATTGATTTACTGAGATTCTTTTTTTTTTCTTCTTGAAGCCATAAATTCGTTTTTGCGTTGGAAATTCACGGATTTTTAGCTGCAATCTAAATTTGCCTTTGCATCTCGTATGTTTGATTATTTTCCGGAGATCTCAAGGAAACATCAGTTTAAGAAAAAATCTCACGCTGCTGCCTCCAATCGATTCCATCAATCCTCTTTCTCTGGTCAGTTTTCGGGTGCATCGTCCTCTGTCAAAATCCCCCCACCTCGCAAGGAGACTGAATTCTTTTTGACACAGTTGTTTGACGGAACTCAGGTTTTCTGATCCAGACGTTTTGCTCACGATGGGGACTAGACTCGATTTTTTTACCAGCTTCCTACAAAAGTGCTCATCAGGAACAGCCTGACTGCTGTGCTGAGACTGCCACAATCCTTTCCTATTCAGCTGTGGAGTTCGTGGCTTATTCTTGTGATAAAAGGACAGCCATTCTGCCTGTCCTTGGATGCCTTCGCAATTAATTGCTTTCCCATGGTTCCATCTTTGCGATGGGATGGCGAACACCTAGCAAGGAAGCCAAAAGGAAGGGAAACGAGTAAGCCTTTGCAGACGAGACGGAAGTGGTAAAAGTTTCTGTTTGGAAAGGACAGATGTAAGACTCGAGAGATAACGAGACACAACTGTGCTTGAATCCTCGTCAGAGACCTGTGGGCTCAAATCCTGAAAATACGAGCGAAGAAAAGGTTCACCTGGCTGAGTAGAGTATCGGAAGCCAACCGCCCTATCGAAATGACTGCACAGAAGTCAAGTTTCCCATACGATTGACCTAACCTTCCTCATCATTGCAGCTTCTGATTCGAGCTTGGAGCCTCCGAAGCATTCCTCTCTAGCATTCCCTCATTCCATGATTATGTCTTTCTTAAACTCTTTTTTTTAGTATGCAGTTGCATGCTGTAACTTGTCAGTCTTAAGAAGTGTAGAGTTTTCTCTCTGTGCCAGCAAAGGACTCTCTCTGGGTGTTTCTAGTTTTGAGGTACTTGGAGTCGTCATCGGATGATCTCTTGCGTTTCTTCAAACTGCTATTGCTTGGAATATCGAGAGAATTCCTTGTGGCATCGGAAATTCCTAGAAAATACATGTTCCATTGATGGGTACGGATGCTCTTAGGATTCGTCTTTCCTCTGAAATTCCTGAATGTTCCTTCCCTCTTTCCAGGTTTTCCCTATTCATGTCAAAGTCACAAGATGGGGTTAGTCATTTTCCCATGTGGGAAAGGAGAAGAAGGTGGTCTCTGTGGCCTCCCGATGAGAGCAGAATCAGAAAACAGCAGCACGTAAAGCTCGAATGTGGGATTCCGCATCTTCATGATCTCATTACGGAGTGATGCGCATCCAGTTTCCGTACCAGAAGCGATTCATAAAAGTTTCGAAACGCAGCGATTAATCTTCGTATGAGGACCTATGGCACGCTGTAGACAGGATGAGCCAGTATGAAAATGAACAGACTGCCAGTCATGGAGGTCCAGGAATGATCCAGGAAGAATGCGTCCACTTCTAGTTTCGCGCGAGATGACTTGACTTTCTGCAGAGCCGGTGGTTTGCATCGCCGACTCGTGAGCTCACTCGTATCCAGGAGCTCATAAAATTCACAATGATGGCACGGTCGTTTCATCGTTCCTTTCATCCTCCATACGACGCGCTGCTTCTGGGCTCAGTGCTGCATCTCTTCGTTCACGGAAGCTCATAGGAACGCCGAGACTTTCAAGTGCCACTTGGGTTTCAAAGATGCATTTCTCATGCACTTGCATCATCCGGAAGGTCGAAGGTAGAGTAAAGTGGTCTTGCACATTCTTCGCTGCTTCAGAAAAGTCAGAAAAAGTCAAAACGCAAGTATGCTCTGTACTCTTTTCCTGTCTCACGTTCAGCCTTTCCGTAGTGGGTGTAAGAGTTTCTTGATGTCCGCTCGATTCTTCAATTCCTTTGTGCATTTTGGTCCTAGGGTGGAATTACTTTGTCCCCTTAGCAACTGAGCTAAAAGTCCTCAAAAAGACAGGAGAAGGTAAACCTTTCAGCATGAAACTTGCTGTGAAAGGGACGGGAGTGCTCATTGATAGGTAAAGTGGAAAATGAGTCTGCTGTGGACTACGAGAAAGAACATCTCTGCTGAGGTAAAGATCCGCTTTAAGGAAGGAATGGTAAGTCAATGAGGAGGGTCGCTGTCGAGACAGAGTCGGCAGGGTCTTCCAGAGAGAGGTTTAAGGTGAAGGAGGTGTTTTTCTCGAACGGACACCAAGAGATGCACTCTAAGAGATGTAGACACAAGTAAGGCACTGGCAGGATGACATTCAGAAGCAAGAGAGGATTTCAAATTGAAAGAAAAGTTCACTGATGATCATAATGATAGCGATGGAAAGTAAATATCGTGTTGATAGTAAGTTTCGGAGGTGCTCCGAATTCCCATCTAGGTCAAGACTCCAGAATGAGGGACTGCTTGGTCTGTGCTCTAATGATGGGGGCATCTCTATTCAGAATGACAGGAGCCTTTCTAGGGGGAGAATTTGTGGTCCTAGTGGGAGCGCAGCTAGGAATTCTTTGAGAGTATTTTCTATTTCTCCTAGTGTGCTGAGTAGCCTGAGTATAGCCCACTCCCCTGTGGACTTCTGGAGACGAGGACCTTCTCCCATAGAGTGAAGACACGCAGAAGACAGAAGAAGCGCTAGCTACAGAACGCATTAGCTCGGTATCTGGAGGTCCAGAGCAGCTGCTTGCAGTTGGTTGGCAGGCTAGACGTCGCATCACGAAAGTTAGCAAGAAATGACTCTCATCGCTCCCATGCATTTGTCTAGAAGGCGTGATGGGACTCTTCAAGAGATAAGAGAATGGGGTGGATCGTCAGCTCACGAAACAGAACACAAGAGCGGTGTCGGTGCATACGAGAGGGACGGAGAAGGAGTTATGATACACACATTTTCGCTTCCCTATTTCAATTCCGGGTTATGGAACGAGGGGTGCCTCACGAAAGCCCCAGAGACCGGGGTGGGCAAGAGAAAAGGAGCCTAAGCCTCTGATTTCTTTCTCAACTGAATAAAATCAGCACATTCTCCTGTTCCGCTTCCTCAACTGCATCGGAAGACCGATTACCTATGACGGAGCGGATGGGAGGAGAGATACATCTCCTTGAGAAAAAAGCAGGAAAGCTTCGATGAGATGCTTTTCAAACCCTCCAATGAGATCATTCAGAGAAACCGTTGATAATCGTCGGTCAAGATGATGAAAGCTATCACGGCTCTCGCTTTTTTTGTAGCTTGAAAGTTGCTGTGCCGTCTGCTGGTGGGTGGATGAATCCAAGAAGGTGCACGTAGAATGAAGGAGAAAAGCGATATTTTCGGGGTGGCAACAAGCGGTGGGATGAACGCCTCACGAAATTCTTGACACGACTTTCAAGGAAGAGCTCGGAGACAACTTACCCGAAAATAAGAATGTGTGAGACGAGTTTATCCTGCCAAATTGAAGAAAAGAGGCAAGGATGCAATCGCCTAGCTGGAAGTGAAATCGCCCACCCCTTAGATGGCTTTGGAAATAAACGGATGTTTCTTTCCAGGGTCAGTCATCATGCATATGCTCGAATTCTGCTGATGCCCTTGAGTTGAGAGGGAAAGTTTTATTCACTGCTATGCTGTGCTTCGGTGGCGCTTTATATCCATACGAAGAAGAGATGCAATCAAATCATGTTTTCCAAGCTTTCCGAGTAGAGTGACGGTGTTGTTACGTCTGCCCTCGAACTTCATTCTGGCTGCTCCACTTAGTGATCTTTACACTCCTCGAGGGAAAATCCTCATCTCAACATTCTTTTGACACGTCTGGCAAGACAAGTACTGCAAGCATAATGTTAGTCCATCCTGCAGATCAAACCGAGATGCGTACGACGCGGTTGTCTTCGGAGCCTTCTATTTTACACATTTTAACCTCGTCTCTGGACTGCTTCACCTCTTCTTTGTTGATGATGTGGAGCACCCCATTGCTTAATGAGGAGAGAGATTGTTTGCTCAGCGGTTGCGTTACTGGGGTCTCTGGAAATTCACCAGTGGACTAATCAGCTCAGCCATCTATGAGCCAGTGGTCACCTTTGTTTCTGCCTTCATAAATATGATGATACTGCAGAATCTTGAAAAACCATCTGCACGAAAATCTTCGAGAATTCCGAGGCGTTCACATCTTGTGATGCTTTTCAGTAGGATCTCAGCTCCGTACGTTGCGAGGAGAACAGCCATTAACTCGTTGCTGATCGCATCTGATCATTAAGAATCCCAGATTATTTGCTATCGATAAGGAAAACACTTCCTTGGTGAAGCGTGTGGCAGCATAAAAACCAAATCCAACGGGGACGACACAGAAACTGTTTCCAGTGATTGATCCACGGCATTTCAGTCCTTTAATATTTGATGCGCTGGTTTCCTAACACTTTCGCTTTTGTCTCAAGGGGACCAAAGTCGAGATGTATCCATGATGTCTTCCCTTATCTCCCATTCCTCTTTCAGGGGCAGCAGGGAAAATCCTGTTGACGATGCTTGCTTGTCTGAGAGCAGATTGTGAAGTTCAGTCTTTCCGCTTTTCCACTTCTCTATACATTTTATGGTCCAAGAATTCGACTCCATTGATTTTCTTTTTTGATCTGGCTATACCCAATTGGTCTGAATCACGAGAACCTGATCTTAACTCACGATGCTCGCCCCAATTCCCACTCCGTTGATTCTTTTCTCTTTGGTGATGTCTTTATTTTCCTTTGGTAAGCAGACGAAACGGTTATTGGTTTTAGACTTTACACTGGACCGCACGTTCCTCTTTTTTCCATACTTCACTCTGATCATTTGGAAACCGGAATGTGAACACAGGCTTCCGTCCAGATTCTCATGTATTATTGGTACCATTCTTCTTTAAAGTATAAAGGGAATATATTCCCTGCCGAATTATCTGAAGGTCATGAAGCAGCATGCCTACTTTGAATGAGCTAATTGGCCAAAGTCTTTTAGCATGCAAGGATAGCTTTTTTCCTATCAGCCAATGACTTTTTAGTGCTTTCTCAGAGTACCCAAGATAATCTCTTCTTGCACAAGATGAAAACACAAATCGCCTCTCCAAATGCTTTTCCTTTTTTACGAATCTGATTGATGATGATGGTGACCTGATCCCAAGCAAAGCTTCTTGCGAAAGAAACTTTGCATTGCTTGCTTCAAGAACTTGGACATTCTTGCACTTCTTTGCATCCGCTTTTCCATGGTGATCGTAACGTTTCCAGTTGCTTTATCAATTTTTGGGCATTTCATCAAGGAGAGAACACACATTTGAGAAAAGGCAGATTGTGTTGCCATTAAGAGTAGCAGCCGCCCAGATTGCAGAGCGCAAGTGCTTCCCAGCATCTTCACCGTCCGTCATATCAGAGCGCAGCTTTCTCTGAAGACCTGTTCTCACTGTGGAGCAGCCTTGATCACGACCAAGGTGATTGCATGCTTCTTGCACGGGAGCTTTGTTCCTCATCACAGCTGAACTCAAAAGTTCAATCAAAAGACTCTTAGAAGTTTATAGTGCCGAGTCATAATGATGTGTCCATCTGCTTGGTTTCGGGGTAATTAAAAAAGTCAGGTCTTCCGAACGAAAAGTTTGACAGCAGGAAGACGTAAGTATACTTGTGATGTGGAGGAAGGATCGGATCCCCCATACTCCTCTTTCGACTCACAGTAATCCACATCTTCAAGTTTGACGAACTAAAAGCACCATGTCTCTGAGAAATTGAGGCAGTCTTCAAGAATGACAGAAGCTGATTTTCGTGATTCTCGGACACTTTTTCGGAAGCCCGAATTCTCTTTCAGAATTCTCTGATGACATGGAAAACATTTTAGACAGCTTACAATCAAGGATGACTTCTGCTGTGCATCCAAAATTTACTGCGCCTGTGCCTCATGCATCTTTCATCTGCGAGCAGAGCAACGAATAAAGTATAGAAGATTGAAACGATTTTCTCAGTGAAATACTTCTTACGCAAGAGATCTTAGAAAACTCTATCAACAGTCCTCCAGATAAGTTAACTGTTCTATAACGCGATCTGCGGAAGTGCAACAACTCAGGAAACATCAGTGGATTGATAATCTAAGGAAGGAATTATCTTTGCATAGGGAATATTTGCTCATCATCTTGCAACCTCAGGAACAAGTCTATAATTCTCAAAACACCCATCAACATGAGATGATTCTTCAAAGTATCTGCACTTTTCAAAATGTGAGTCCATCTTTCAAAAAAAAAAAGGCTTACGAGTTGCTATTAAAGGGTTGAGAAATTGGAGAAAATCAAAGTCTTAGTGACTCCAATTATTTTATTAGTTGAGCTAAAAAGAAAAAAAAAAAAAAAGACTTTCTGGCAAGGAGAGAGTTTTGCAATTTTACATTTGAGACTCGGAATGCGTCGCACTCTGATCTGCCTCTGACTCGCATGCAGTCGGACGTCTGTCGTTTTCTGCTCTTTGCCTTAGAGTGTTCGTAGAACGAGACCGCCGTGTCTGCGCGAAATGGCACGAGGGCCGTCTTCCAGAAGGACATCGGGAAGAGGAATCACGAATCCAGCACCCCGACCTCGAGGACCCTCAACCTTGCTCTTGCCTTTCAAGAACGATCGAGACCTGCGAACACTCATGGCATGGAAGAGAGGCAGCGGCCTTTATGAAAGAGGAACTCTTCAGCAAGATTGAAGAAACTGAAAAGGACGGCGAGTGCAAATGATACTCTCTGTATCACAGTCCGAACCGCTGCGATGGATGGGCGTTGTATCAGAGACAGGGACGGTGACATGGCAGCCTAGCAAAGCTAGAGAAGATGAGAATGAAGAGACTGTGCAGCCTTGCATATGGAACTCCACTCATGGAATCCCATTCTGAATTCAGAATCGATTCCGTTTCTCGGAAGTACGGGAATAGGCAAAAGGAAAGAAAGGAATTCTGTCCAGCGGACGCCGAGATCGACTCGATTTCAGATTTCGTTCAAAACCACAGCTTTCAGAGTTCGAGGAGGACTCGCTTTGGAAGAACGGCTGTAATGGAAACCATAATAATAATTCCATCGGACATTCAGGAGGAAAATATACAAAACTTTGGCGATGGAGGGGAAACGCAGTGCCGTGATCTTGCAATGTTTCATGTTGCCCTCAATCTTCTTCCTTTTTCCGCTTTCAATCTAAGGGAAATTCGAAGAGGTCAATTGCTGATTTGAATTGATTGCGGTGAAAGATTTAGCATCCTTAATCCATGACGCGATTGCCTGCCTTCAAGCTTGTAATAAGATACATTTAAATTTAAATCGCTTTCCGCTTCCCTGTCCTATTAGCATAATTACTCTTCAGCCATGAGACTCATTCGTCACAATAAATTGATGCGAAGCATCGTCTCTCATGACGACCTTGTTATCCCGGTTTCCAAGAATTCCTTCCGGAATCCACTTGCATCCCGTTCCCCTGCTGAATCGCAGCGCCACGCCTTCGCCATGTGTAAAGTGCGAAGATCTTCGGAGAGCGATGCAGGCCTTTTTTTGAGCTCAAAGAAAAATGGCACACTCCATCCAGATTTCCTGCTTAAATTATGCCCCTCTCTCCAGGATGAAAGTTTTTATGAAACCCCTCAAAGGAAGGCATAGTTCTGATGGATGCCACATAGTAAAGCTTGATCGATGGAATTTCTCTGCCACCACGAGCAGAGCCTGCACGCTGACTTCCCCTGAAGCCTTATTGAGATGAAGTCCACGTTCGTGAGTGCATCACTGGCTGTGATGAATGATGCAGTCAGACGAACAATAGGTGGGGACACTTGAACTCTAACCTAGATGGCTGTCGAAAATCGAGGGCGAAATCAAATTCATGATCTGATCTATACAGAAATGCGGTGGCTGGAGGCACGATAATGGCGCCGAGAGGCTGAATGCCCTGATGGCCCTGATGAAAAGAGAAGGAATGACTCCCAACCACAGGTTCGCAGTTGGAAGCAATTCTCACGACTATTCCTATAAAGTGTACTTGAAGAACATGACTGGAACGTGGAAGGACTAGACACTTAAATCAAAAATTCATAATCTCGGGCCACATAGCTGGTACAGGATACGAAGATCATAGACAAAGCAGCATCCTTTTTTCGAGATGCGCACATTAGTTTTTCCTGTTCAGCTGACAACGCTAGAAAGGTACCCTTGAGGGTCATTTGTCCTTGAACAGCCGGAAAGCATGCTCACGGGCATGATTTTGGAAAAATCCATGGATTTGCTTGAAAAAATTGAAAGAACCCTTGTATTAGTTGTACATATAAGAATGGGAATTTCTGGTTCAAAAAAACTTGGAGCAAGTGCCTCGTTCTGCGTTTCTATCATTTCTTCAAGACGATTTCATAGGGACCGTTGAGGGAACATCAACTCCTCCTCGCCTCCACCTACGTGTCTATGGTATGGACTTATTCCCGTGCTATTCTTTTCCGAGAAACTCTCCACATGGCCACTTATCCAACTGCGTGTTGTACTCAACGGAGTTGTATCTTCGGTCCATCCATATCACGCAGAATTGTAATGTACTGCGCTATTCTGCATGGCGCCTCGAGAAAATCGTGGGTTCAGAGGGCACTGCTACTACGTATGCAAAGAATGAAAGCCAAGTCTTGGGTTAGGATGTTGAGGGAATTTGTTGTTTTTCCACAGCTTTTAGGATCGACTCTTGCTGACGTTCAGTGTCAGATAAAAAAAAAAAAAACCATATCGAAAACTATGCAATCTCCCTCACAACGTGCAGACAGGATCATGGTTGCTAGGCGTTCATGTTTGCGAATCTCCATATTACAATAGCTATAGGAGCGAGCAAGAGATGCTCACTCAGAGTCAAAATGCAGTTAAGGGCAAGTAATTCTCAGAAAATGAGCAATTTGCTTTTTGCATGCGACATAAAAGCACCACTTCTTTTTGATGTGTAACGCCGGAGTTCAATAAGGAAGGAAGGAGGTGGCGAGAAACGACTGTCATTCTCTGAACCGAAAAGATGATCCAAGCTGCGCCTTTGCTTTGTTCTCAGTGACTTTGATGTCTCTTTCTTTTCTCGTTCGCAGGTTCTTTATGTCGGTTTGGTTAGTTTCCTCTGGACCCTAGACCAGATCTCTATATCTTGACGCTTTCTGTGCGAGTGTTAGAGGACAAAGCAGCTCTCTCACGAAGACCTTTGTTTATCAGAAATGGATCCAGAACAATTCGCAATTGTCCCTCCATCCACATTTTCTCTGCCAGCTGTGGACTTGCGCATGGATGAGTCGTTTTTTTCCCTCTAATTTATTCAATGACTTCAGGATCAGCAGTTGCCACACTCGGGGAATATCGAGCTGTGGTTGTCTGTGCGGAAGCGTTTACTATGCTTCAAAGGAAGTGCATTAAGCTGCTCGATTTGATGACCCATCATTTTATTCCATTTTGCTGCTCCAAAGGCACGAGGCCAATTGGGGCATCACATTTTGGAAGAATATTCCGTAGTATTCTTCAGCTGGAAGGACATCATTCTCTGTTCTTTTCTTTCCATTCTCCCGTCGAGAGCAAAAGCAAAGAGACAGAATTTCTAGAAGGTCACCATGGATTCGACGGAAGGAATTCATTTTTTGAATTCCTCCTTGAAGACTTTTCTCAGTACTGCTTACGAAGGAAAGCGAACATGATCTCTGAACAGATGCCTCGGGGTGCTTGCGGTTCTCAGCTACATGGATTTCAACTCGGAAGCCTCCGCGATTCCTTCACTAATTTTGGTTTCTGGGAGGACCACTTTTTGTACGCTCCTCTGCCGACCGAATCCTCGCAAGCCCTTCAGGGTACAGGGTCCTCCGGGTTCTCGATTTGGATAAAAAAGATCGCAAGTTCCCCAGGACTCGTGCTGCCTCAGCAGTTGATCCAACCAAAAGACATGGGCTCACCAGAGACGTATCTGCGACGTTCAGAGGATGAATCTTCTTTTCCTTTTAGATTTTTCGAGGTTCTGTATGATTTCTACCGGAACCAGCACCAGATAATCAAACCATTTAATCAATAGGTAGAGTGATGAGGCATTCAGCCGGTTAGTTCGCTGTCAAAATAAGGGAATTTGAAGACTTCAGATGGAAGCTCTTTGACTTCGTCTTTACGATTGCGAAGGACCCACGGAAAGTGTGCGTACCGCAGGAATGGCATCAGGAAGAGGATATCACAAGGGCACCCTTACTCAAAGCACTGTCACCGCGCAATGACGTGGCCATGTGGAAGAATGAGATCGATGAGAATGTGGCGCTTACTGGTAAGTTGACCGAAATTCAGATTCCACGAAACACAAAAGAATAGGGATGCAGTGGTAAGAAAAAATGCGTGAAGTGGAAACTTCTCATCGAAGCTGAGAATTTGGTTCCCTTTTCTCAAATAGCGCTCCGAGCTTCCACAGCTGCCACAACTCATCTTAGATGGTCTTTCGTAGGAAAACAGCCAATCATTCCGCTGCTATCGATCGAAAAAAAAAAAGAGAAAAAAGCGTGGTCCTCAGTAATTTGCCGCTCTCAAGCGACCAGGTTCCCGAGGTCGCTCTTTCCGAGCCTTCTGATGTGCCCTTTCCCAATGTTTTGCTCGCATACAACACCTCGTCATTCATCCTCGCACCGCACTTGAGGTGAACTTTCCCTCAATGCTTTGTTTTGATTTTACGCCGCACAAACGATGAGCCCCGTCGTATCTAAGTTTGCAGATCGCCTGCTTTTGAGCCTGGCAACGCGGTCTCAGTTCGCTCCCATCTTCTGATGAGCTCCTTCATTCTATTAGAAGTCTTTTTGCAAATTTCATTTATTTTGCTTCGCGCCTTCATTCCGTTTTCCTCCGACCCATTTCGAAGGAGGAGCACAGGAAAATTCGGATTATGGCAGAATCAAAGTGGGATAAGGGAGGATGTAGCGGAAGAATCTAAAGTTCAGATTAGAGAAGCATAGACTCAAAGGCCGTGAACAAAGATTAGATTAGAATTCCTTAGACGACCAAAGGCAAGGAAACCGGCAAAGCACTACACTTCAAGGCTCACAGGTGGTTGTCCCTTTCTATGTGTCCCAAGCTCCTCAAGGATCTTCGTTGCATGAGGAGAAGCGGAAAGCGGGTTGGATCCTGTTAACAAAAGCTGCTGACCTTTCAGAAGCGTGCCTCCCTTGGAGTCTTTAGAGACCTTCCAAGTAATTCACTTTGCTCTTGTCCTAAAAGCATTCTTTCCCAACGAGGCTGAAAGTTTGGTTTGGTGCTTTGTTGGTCCAATCTGCAAACTTTTCCGAGACTGAACTGAAGCCCAGCTCCAGAAGTGCACTCTGTCTTTCTATGCAATCAGCCTCATTACAATCAGCAGGAACGCCTGAATTTTTTCAGCGAGGTGGAATTTGGGGACGTTTCCGTCTAGCTGGGAAAACCATCGCCAGAGGCCTTGCGCGGAAGCCGAGGCGTGTCCCCTGTGCGTGCAGGTCCCCCAATGAGCTGCCAACACCAAGATTCTTCGATACACACCGTGGAGCCTCGCTCGCTAAACTTACTGCTGACCCCAGAAGCGGCAATAGCGGGAATGTGATCAGACTCCTTGAGAATCATTCCTGGCTCAACAGTTTCCAGTGCAGTTTCTCATGGCATCATAGCATAGTTCGGCTGCAGAAACTGGCATGCATCACACGGCAGCATCCAGGGCACGCCTTCGAGTGCTCCCGTTCGCAGAGCTGCTCTGAAGAGATGAGCCCCATTCTGCCACCGTCACGTTCAGTGCAGCGTCCCGCAGCCACACAATCAGAGGGCGCCTCGAGCGACCGTTCCAATCCCTGTTTGCTTCCAGGGGAACCCACTGATTCATATCCCCGACTGTTCATTGGTTTCTCTGGCCCGGTTCGTTTGCGATTGGCGCATCTAAGCGGCATACTGGCAGTGCCTATCAGGAGCATCTCCCGACGTCTTGGAAATTTTGAAAAAGAACCCTTCCCCAGAAGAGGGAAAAGCAATTCCAATCGAAAGTACTCAAAGCTGCTGAAGAAGAAAAAAGAGCAGACGGGCCGCGAGAAGTTTTATGGAAATGTCCTAGCAAGAGCCAATGACCGATCAGAGGATACACATAGGGTTGCCCCTGCCATTTGACTTCAAAGTTTTCTCTTCGCTCTCTGGTCTCAAATGTCAACAGCTGACCTTCTGAACGGTTCCATGCTGGGAATAGAAAGGCATTCCGGCTTTTCGAACAGCTCATCTGCTTGGTTCTCTTATGTTTCTCGCTCTTCAAAAGTTATCTTCTCCTCTCTAGCCTTCGGGAAAGGAAGGCGGTCAAGTTTTCTTCCTTTTTTTTTTTTTTTTTATGACGGAGACTACTTGAAGGAGGAAGTTTCTAAGAGGAGTCGGGAAGAACGCTCTTGCGCCGGAAGCACTTCAGTTCGAACCAGTGGATGCCGGAATCCCACCTTCTACATCTGAAGTGGTGTGACTTGCTCAAGAGTTTGTGAGAAATTGCACAGAATGGCATTCTAAAGCGACAGCCAGTGATGTTGATAAGGCGGAGTTCTGTGACTGTGATGCGATTAAAGTGAGTCATGATCGATCGAATGCAGTGCTCTCTAAAATTCTCCAATGCCCGTTTGGATGAAATACTGATGGATATCTAGGAATGGATTGATAAAGAAAAAGAAAGAACAACTGGCATTCCGGAGTTTGCTATGATTGCTCGCGTTACAAATCCGAAGACCTGTGGCTGGAGGCTGTTAGAAGGGCACACGCTCAAACTGAGTACACTGGAGAATCGTTCTCTGAGCTAAGTTCTCTGCTCCAGCAAAAAGCACAAATGCGATCCGCATTTCAGCCATACTTAAGCTATAGGCTTCATATTGAAATTCGATATTCGTTATAATATACAATGGCACTTGCATGTAAATATCGTGACAATAGACTGATGATCCCATCCCCAAAGCATCACCGGGACTTTCAAATCCCATGCAGAAGACTGGTAAGAACATTGTGGGAAGGCTAGGCTTTTATGGGAAGAAGGTAAGCATCAATAGGTGGTGCGGAATTCAACTGCGAACACCTGTGAAAGAGTTCCTTTTCTTATTTGATTCCTGTTATGAATTTCGAGAGATGGAGTTTCTTCCGTTGCTTTCTGCCCGAGTACTTTCTGTCTCTCAGACAGCGAATGATGAGTCATTAGGATAGCTGCTTTTCATCCCATGTGCAACCACTCAGAAAAGTTTCCCCTATCGATTTAGATTGGACTTCAGATGCAGGAGGTTCTCTTGGATGAGAGGCATATTGCCATACAATGGTTGTATCAGTGTTTGATGAGCTCAGTTCATATACTGCATCTCTTCGGGAGGGAATTGCAGCTAAGTAGCCGATTTGGCCCGCAGAAACCATTTCAGCGCCATTTTTCAGCTCGCAATTTTGATCAGAGCAGCACATATAAAGCATGCATCATTTGCTTAGGAGACAGGAGCTGCTCCGAAAGCGGAAGAAGTCGGTCTTGTTGGTTCAAAAGGCGTAGGTCTTTTATCTGTGAACGTGATTTGGCGGCAACTTGGAATGCAGGCTGTCATCAGTGCTGAGAAAATGCCGAGGGGACATGTTTGTTTTGAGCGACTCATGTAATCAGCAATCAATTTCGTAACCAAGCATTGCTTATCAATTGCTCTCCAAGTAAATGCGATGGACTGGGATTTCTAGCGACAAAGGTTTACTTAAAACTAAGCGTATTCTTCGTCTTTTAACAGCCCAAATCTAAAGCCGCTTTGCACACACGTAGGTTCGATGAGCTCGCCTGCCTGACAACGCTACACTGCACAGAATCAGAAAAGATCTTCCCGTTCCCTGGCATCTCTCCGACAAAGAAGAAATGACAAAAGGAAGACGGGTACGGCGTGAAAGATGAGGTGATGTTTCATACATCCCATCGTTTGTTGTGCCAGTCCTGAGCTTTCCCAAGACCGGCACGAAGCCCATTTTGAAAAGTTGTCATTGAAATGGTGACTAACGGCAGTAATGAGTCTCAAGCATAAGGACAATCAATATGTGGATAGGGTGCACACGCGTTTTAATTAACGCGGGAGCGCTTAAAGACGATATACGGTAAACATCGTGAGAACCCTACCAGCTTTTGGTGTATTCTTTGCTGATCATCTGATCTCGTGTTCCCATAGAACAGCGTTCTTTAACATAGGATGATTGTATTCAGCAAGACAACACTTGATAGATGAGGTCTAAGACACTTTTTTTTTTTTACGTCAGGGAAAAAAGGGTCTTAGATAGTATCCTCTTGACGAATATGTACACATTTCTCATCGCTATTGCGAAACATTCTTTCGGCTGTCAGGGGACGAATTTCAAGCCCCCCCCAAAAATTTGAAGATTCCAGGATTCCCTAAGCGATTCTTCATGAACTGACACCTCGAAGGCCAGCCTCTTTAATCCCTGCAGCCCAAGAGCCTTCGATTCCCATTTCAGCGTGTGGGACGGCCGCTCGTTCGCACTCGGGAAGCAATGATGGAAAGCAAAGATGACGCAAATTCCTTCTAGATCTCTCGCCTCTTTTATCTGCTAGCATTTTCGCTCCGCTCCTTAATGGTTAACAGGTTGCTCGCGTGGCCGGCCGTGGCGTACGGGAAGCAGAACGCCGGTGGTCGTGTGACACTGCTTACAAAGCGTGCATGCGTCGGATCGCTTTGGATTGTGGTCACTGCGAGCTTTCATGGTGGACTGCCTCGCGACTTTCCGACTGGCCATTATCTTTTTTGATCGCAACCTCTTTGCAGCTTTACCTTTTCTAGGTAGTCAGATTTCTTGAAGCAGGCGGGGAGAGAGAGAGAGAGAGAGAGGTCAGCAGGGAGGTAGGGTGCATTTATCTACGGGTCAAGTTGGAACATTACTTACAACTTGTCAACTCTTGCAGCTGCTGAAATTCTGCAGGCGAAAGCTTCTCCCAGTGCTGTGGATTTCTCATGGTGGAGTAACGGTCCTCAGCAGCTTACAGGGCTGAACTTCTGGGAAGTGATTCCTGCTAGGCTGAGGATTCCTTCGGTCACAGAGAAAGTTCTTCCCTCGGGACGAAATTGGTTTCCAAGAAAATCTACAAAACGAAGCAGCTGAAAGAAAGGACTTGGGATGGCAAACGTATATTCCGTTGTACAAGAGGGAGGAAGCGAAAATCTTCTACAGAAGACTTGTTGTTAACGTGCAGCAAGCTCACAATCTTATGGATGATATAGGCTGTTGCGGAAACCGAAGAATAAAGGCCAAAAGAAGAAAGGGTTTTGCTCTCCTAGTGGGAATTTTTTTTTAGAGCCGAGATGAACCTAGCAGCTCCGATTCAATGTCGATCATTCATTATTCATTGATCACACCATTCTGAGATAAAAAAGACGTAAAACTTTGCCCTTGGAAAATGCTGTGGAATTTCAACATCTCGGTGAATTTATTCTTTTCTTCTTCGTTTTCCGATCTTCAGCTGTTTGGAAATCTTTGTTTTCCAACTCCTGGAAAGTTCCATTGTCTCCCCTTACACAGAAAAACGATACGGACGTTTTTCTTCTGCTGACTGCTTTGAAAACAGGTAATCAAGCAATTGAAAGACGAATGAGGAGACCGATGCCACTAACAAATGCCTTCTTATCCCCCCTACTCTTCATACCGCCCTCCTCCAAGCATCGCCGAACATGACCTCCATGGTTTCACGTGAGATAAGGTCTGACATTTTTGAACGTATTCATTTACTTATTCCAAATAAGTGGTCCGGCACTCGTCGAGTCTCGTTTTGTTCGAAATCTCCTCCTGACAGCGAGAGCGTTAGCTCATGTGATCATTGGGCATGGAGGCTTCGAGTCTCAGAACTATGCATCACACATGCCTGGCTAGCAACGACTTGCTTGCATCCAGGTGATTCAGTCAACGCGCATCTAGCTGCAGAGTGTTTCGAGCTTTCGGGAACAGACGAAGAAATGCAGCGGAAATTTCGACTGCAGGGTTGGCAGGGCCTCAACCTTTGTTCTCCTTCCGCTCTGTTACCTTGTCTGGAATGCATACGAGAAGATGCTCACCGTGTCAAGCAGCCAATTCGTAGGAGGAAATCTTTCGAGCAGGCATGCAAAAAATCGCTATCCTATGGGGAAATTTTCTCCAAGGAATCAGTCTCGTGTGCTCTTTTTTTTTTTTTGGGTTGGGTTTTGCAAGGCAACTGTCCTTTTCCCTCTTGCTGGTTCAGCCAAGAATAAAAAGCAGATAAGGAACCTCCAGAAACCGGTCGTGCCAGCGGAAAGCATACGCCAGGGGCGTCCAAATTTTACACTTTCTATGAGCTCGTGAAGACGACTCCCAGAGAGGAAAGGATTCTTCTCACAAAGTGGCATCGTGGTTCTCGAAAACCACGATTCCTGAGAGCAACGAATTCCACGAATAGGGTCGGATCTTGGAGAAGGGAGATTAAGATCCTAAGCACTCTGTCAATCAGTACGAACTACAGAATGATCGCCAACGATAACCTCCACTCCTCCAAGATAGTGCTCACACAAAGATCGGCAATTTGTTAATCGGTCCTACGATAACGAATAGGGGCTTGCAATAAGATGCGAGCAGTGTACGGTTTTCAGTGACTTCTTATCTGCTTCTTATTCTTGGTTGGGCCAGCAAGAGGGAAGAGGACAGTTGCCGCAACTCGACGTTAATGGCAACATTAAAAGGAAAAACATGGGAAGGAATGCCTTCTCTTTGATTAAGCGGGACAAGCTGGCTTTGAAGGGCAACATGCATTTCTCAAGGGCGTTCAGGCAAATGTGCTCATAAGTGGGTACTCCTTGCTAACTAATCTCCGTAATCTCTTCAGTCTGCCATCTCATTGTTTTGTTTAAATTAAACATTAGCCGTTCGCAGATAACGTCCATGCTCCAGATCTGTGCCCGCTTTTTCTGAAAGTTCTGGGAGCAGCATCAACACTTCTGGAAGATGTCCCGACCGGTACTTTCAGCAAATATCTCGTCTGTGCTGCATGGTGGTCGAGACCGTCAACATAAGCATTGTATGTACCTTAGGAATGCGCAGATTTCTCAGCAAAGCATTTATTTTGGGGGTTCCATGACCTCGGAGAGCCTGCAAATGGGACCCGAAGAGAGGTCCGTATCCCGGCTACCAAAGGAGAAAAGAACAGCTTTGCAATACTCTGTTTTCTCTTCTGCAAGTTGCTTATTAGACGTCACGCTTTCGAATGGGTAGAATGCACCTAGGGTGATGATTCTCCTCCAGCTAGGCATACCAAAGGTAGCCATAGCTGCAGGGAATTCTGCCATGCTTTCAGTGAAGCAGAGAAAGATCGATTTATGCATATTTATCAGTAAGGCAGCTTGAGATTTCAAGAAAAATAGCGATCTAAATAGCATCTAACCAATGCGACACATTCTCAGTGATCTCAAGTAATTGCAACAGTAAGGTGGTTACTGGTTGTCTCACAGAACCATGGCTCATGGAAACTTATCTTCCAAGCTCTCTGGAACAAATGTTTATCAAGCAGAAGAATGTCGGACGGCCCTTCAGTCTTTCATCTCAGTACGGAGGAAATCGATATTTTCTTTTTTCATCTCTGTTCTTCCAGCTTTTCTAAATTAGCTTCCCTTGATTGGCGCTACAGGATTTAGTCTGGATAATGCAAACAACTCTGAAGAACGATAAGACAACAAACAAGACCTAAATAACGCCTTCGTGAAACCTTTATAGCTCTTCGCACATGAACCTTTTGCAGACAACATCGACCGAGGTTTTGTTCCTTCAGGAATGCCTCGATTCGATGCCGTAGGTTTGCCTGTTGCAGTTTTTTTTCATTTCCTTCTGGAAGGACTACAACATCCTACTGGCTCTACACAGCTCTGCTGCCATTTTTTGTATCTTTGAGAGATCTCTCATGGGATCAAGCTGGTGAGACAATTTACTTGAGAACTTCGAGTAACCTTCTCGTAGTTTTTCCCTTCACGGAAAACTGTGGAGGTTCTTCCAGGACTGCGAAGCTTCACAGGAGGCATGGCGAGGACGTAAAGAGTATCGATCCCAAGGGCTCTTATGACCTAGAAGCTCTCAAGGATCTTTTTCTTTGTGAGTCAGATTGATCAGTCCAGATGTATCCATCACGATGTTCAAATGCCAGAAGTTAATCTCAGCCTCATTCCATAAGCAGCGCGTCGCACAGAAGCGATGACGTGCTCTTCCTAGTTGATGGCCTTCTGCAGTCATCTCCACAGCACCCAGGGCATTTCCAGAGCACATCTAGATCACGTGACATTTAGTCCAGAACTGCTTTTTCCTCAAAGAATGATCGCTCTCATGAGCGCAGGAGAGTGTCCGTCTCCGCTATTATCTACCAGCGCTTCGTGGAGGAACAAACTCTCTCCCGGACTTCGCTTTTACGGAGATACACTGAAGCCGGTGGGTGGCTGCAAAATACCACAGCTTTTGTCTTCGAACGTATGTTACATCTTCCCTTCCGAAGTCCTCTTCCCTAAGCTTCTTAGTCACCTGAAGAGCGTTGATCCCGAACCCCATAAACAGCTAATCAGTGTCAAACAAGAAACGGAAATTGCCAGAAGGGAACCTTGCGAAGATTAGAAGCAGGCGATGAACGAAGATCGCTGGAAGGTCCAGGGTCTCGCATGCTTCCTGTTGGAGCGATTGCTTTCAGCAGCATGCTACCAAATCCTCCGTTGCTCCCGCCTTGTGTTTCTCCAAGAGCCTTTTCTAGGAGGGGGGGAATCAAACTGCAGAATAGAGGAAGAAGCTGTGTTCATCCTGGCTTCCAGTATGGCACCGTCGACTTGTTTGCAAGATTTCTTATAGCCTCCTCCGCAACCCATCTGAATGCGCGTGCTTCCCTTCCGAGCTCAGCCATCCAGCCCCTTCAGCACGCGTGCCACTGCCTGCTCTTTGATTCTTTCCTCTCCGCACCTTGTGATCGTGCCAGCTGGATGGCAGAGCTCGATGAGGAGCAATGAGACACGGGCGTCACGGGACGCGCAGTCACCCACGGGCGAAGACGCTCCAGCATCCGCGGCCGCGTTAGCAGCAAAGAGAATGCAGCTCACACGCCCGAAAGGTGGAATTCCTCACGCGGTCTTTCGGAGGCGCCACCTGAGGTCAGGTGGATGGGTCTGATAATTCTGGGGTCGCCCCTCCAGGCAGATCTCCCTTCACGTGGTCACGAGCAGGCAGGCTGCACGCGGTACTCCGCAAGTCAGCGGGCGCGCGCTGCTGACGCGAACGGGTCAGGGTCTTTGGCTGAAACGTGGCTGCCACGTCACCGAATCTACTCCTCTCGGAAAGCAGCGGTTCCCCTGGTGCGAACGCAATGGAGCGTTTCCCTGGCTCCCGCTCGGCGAGAAGATGGCGGCAGACCGGGAGCGAGGAAGGTGCACCTCCTCTGGAAGACACCACTTGGCAAGCAGGCACAGGAGGGGAACCAAGGCGCAGTCTCCGGATCTGCTCCTCTCTGATTTCTGGGCGAAACCCTTCTTAGGGCGGCTCCTCCATCTCCATGATGGTACAGAGGGTGCCTCCGCTAGCAACTCGCAGATGTCTACCTCTATGTGCCAGAGATTGTTGCGGACCCCCATTTGACTCCCCCCTTCCATAATCAATGGCAATCGCTCGTGGAGGTCGACGAAATTTTTAATCGAGTGAATTATTAATAATTTTCTTTGCATTACTACGATTATTATTTACGCAATCAGTATACCCATGCTGCTAATTTTATTGCTGCAGCTGCGACGCTTGCTATTGTTACCACCGAAACTACAAAATATATTGACATTGCTGCTGCTATCATCATCACTAGTATCCATAAGATCATCATTAGTAGTATCATCACCGTTACTAAATTATCTAAGATAAACGTTTTTTTTATAATTAGAAGAATTACTACCATTACTACCGTAAGCAGTACTGTTTTACTGGTACTGTACCATCATTCCTATTGATATTATTGTCTCCACCATTCTTAGCATTTACATAATTATTTTCATCTTGCAGTCGCTCTCAATATTGCTGCAAATTATATCCTCAATGATTCCATTACAATGATCTTACTGCTATCAACAGTTACTCTTTTTAGCGCTGTTTGAGGAATAATGCGAATGTTATAGCAATATTACTACTATTACCTACACCACTTGCCTTCACTGAGTCCTTATTACACTTTGATACTTCACTGAGGCTTACTAAAATCAGTATTAATGATTCTGCTTGTGTAACTGCTGCCATTATTCTTACTATTTCACAGCTATCACCATTGCTGTTTTGAATGCCATAATCATTACGATTGCCACTGCACCCTTTATTTCCGGAAGTGCTTCCATCCCCACGTGAGTCGCCGTGGCCACACCCAACACAATAACAAATAAAATGGCTTCAATAACATGAAATGGCTTGACAGCATGAAACGAAGGCGTAAAATGGTCACAATAACATAAAACAACAGCATAGGATGAATGCAACAACGTAAGACAATAACATGAAAAGGCTATAAGAATTACAATTGCAGTGATTACTACGGTGAGTACCAATCATTGCAACTTTTCCACCGTCACTGCAACGTCGCTACTACTGCAAGAACTACTACTACGAGCATCGAAGTGGGTGCATCAGCACCACTGTCGGCACCGGGAATTGAAGAGACCTACAGGTGGAGCAGGTGGGGAGAGAGACCGCACTCGCTTCCGGGTCGCAGTCCTGCCCTCGTCCTCCTCTCGTGGACCACCGCGTCCGCGCATGTCTCCCGACGTCGCGGGAGGGAGGCAACCATACTGCCGCTTCTGCGCCCATCCTGCAAGGCGACCATCGTGAACGCTCTGGGAGGGGGAGGGGCGCCCTTTCGGATCAAGGGAACTCTAAACTCGTGTTCCTCACGGGAAGGAAGGGGGCCATGGATCAGTGAAAGGAACGGGAAGGAAGGTATCAGCGCAGCTCCTCGCAGGAGTGCAAACGAACAGCGCCGGAAGCCATTGGAGGGACAACGCAGAGTCCCAGGTCACGGTCCCACCACCTCCTCTCTTCCTCCCTTGTTCCTGCCTTCGCGCGTTTGCTGTCTGCGGAGGGAAAGAGACGCGACAGATGGTCCGTGCAGAGACGAGCACTTTGGTGGTGGATGGCGATTCATGAGGACGGCCGGAAAGACTTGAGGAAGACCCAGGTGGAAGCCACGAGGAGAGGAGAAGGGTGTCTCTCCAGCCCTCTTAAGTGGGATGGGAACAGGCCCTCGAAGGGCAACATCCGAGAGCTCCAGGCAGCTTTTTCATTTTCCAAACGTTGGCTACCTCTCGGTCAAGGAAAAACGAATCAAGGGCGCCAATTTACAGGAAGCAGAGGACCGAACGGCCACCAGAGAGCTTTCGAGAAGGCAACGAATAGTCAAGAAACCTTATGAACTCGACGGATCACGGAAAGTCAGCGCTGATGATGCGCTGCTCAGTCGCCAGCAGACGGAAAGACGAGGGGAAGATGATGGAAAAGGAATTCTCGGAAGATAAAGGCCGTTTTCTTGACATCTCTCCTTCTCCTCCTTCTCCTGTCAGTCCAGTTGGCCCTTTCTCTTCTTTGCTTTCTTCCTGCTCACCTCCTTTCCAGCTTCCTCCATCGTTTTCTTTTCCCCTTTCCCTCCTCGTTCCCGGATGGCTGCATCTTCTTGCTACATTGCCCATCCCTCTCTGCCATACCACTCCTCTTCCTTTACCTGCCATTCTTGCCCCCCATTTTCCCAAGGCGGGATGGCGCCATCATCGCGGGACTGAGGTTTTGCAAATGCCAACGAATGCTGTTGCTTCCCGGCGATCTTCGCCTAAGCAAGAGCGCTCTTCTAAACTGTTCCCTCACGAAGGGCATCCGAGAGATCATTCTGATTTCCCGGTGCTCCGGCAAGGAAGTGCAGCAGAGGGACTTGAGGGATTGTCCCTGGAAGCGTCTCCCAACTCCAGTGGTGAGAAAGGTACGGGTCCCTTCTCCCGAGTGCGAAGGAAGGTTACTTCACAACCCGACTGTGGTGAAGAGGGAGGAGCCCGGGCGCGGCTCCTCTCTGGTCTGGCCGGAAAGCAGCAAGAGCAACCACCACCTCCTGATGAAGATCTCACGGACAAGATCGCTGTTCACTCAGAGAGCCAGCATCCTTCAATCTATGCTTCCAGAACTTCTGACACGCCTGTGCCTCGACTCCAAAGAGGCCCTTTTGAGAGGGTGCAACCGAAGCGGCTTGGTCTGGAGGCCCGCAGCCCCCCTTCCAGCATCCGTTCGCGTTAGCCATATGCGTTCAACTCTGATCCGCGAACACGACTTTGCATTCCACCTTTCTATTCCTCTGCTTTCAATTCGGCATCCAGTCCTTTGCCTCGGTGAATTATCCTGCTTGACCTATGACTCGACTGATCACTCAAGTTATGTAATCTTTCTCGGAAAAAGAGCCCGCTCCTTCCTCTTTCGGAAGAGCAAGAAGCCCCTCTTCCACCACCTCGCAGCTTGCTGCCCATAGTAGTTGGGGATGGTGGATGGTAGAGTTGGATGAACACCATTCCAAATGAAAGATTTTTCGGGAGTCCATTCTGTCCGCGGAGAAAGTTTTTTCTCTGTTGAGTCCATCTGCATCTCGTCTCTCCGCGAGGAAAGAAGAATGAAGAGAAACGAAAGTGTGGCGGGGTTTCTCCCTGTTTTTCCCCCGGAGCTCCATGAGCGAGAGGGATTTTGCCTTCGGTCACGTTCCTTGCGGGAGAAGAGAGCCTCTGTTCTTCCCTCGTTTGCCTCATAAGGAGCAAGGAAACGTTCCTCCATCCTGTTGGAAGCATCCCAGGAACCCTAGGGGCGAAAACCAGAAGCATCGTGGCAGCCGCTTCTGTTTGTCTTGCTGCTGGGATGGATGAAGGAAACCAAGAGGGAACGTGCCACGGGAGGTGGAACAGAAGCAGGAATCCTTGGTCTCCAGCCGCCCCGCTAGGGGACAAGAGGACTGGAGACTTCTTCTTCTGGGGACAGTTGAACGCTGGAAGCGGACAAAGCGGGTGCCCTCAAGAGTGTCCGAGAAGTTGTACCTCCACTCAGATAACGGCTCTACAAAGCCTCATTTCTCTCCTTCCTCCTGAAACCTCTCAAACTACCCTGTCAGATCCCTTCCTTTCTTCGCTCCTCCTGTTCCTCTTTTGGCCCATGTCCGAGGGAAGTGGAAGATGCTCCGATGCTGGAGGATCCTCCCAGCTTTCGCGGTCTTGAAGCTGACGGCTCAACGGAACTCCTCACTGTTTAAGAGAAGGCTTTCGCCTGCGGACGAGAAGCCTGCGTTCCGCTTGGGATGCCGAAGTATGTACCGGAGATGGTGGCCGCATTGCCGAGTGCCATCATACACCTAAAAGATCCACCCAGAATTGCGAAACAGCCACCCCTTCGGGAAAAGAGACCTCTCCTTTGCAGTGGCTCGCACCTCTGGCAAAAGAGAGGCCCCTATGCGGCTGCACAAGTGGACGGGTAGCAACCCGTGCCCTAAGATGGCAGGACTGGTCCGGAGGCATGGTGAGCCCTTCTACAAAACAGATTTCGGGGAGACGAACCCGGGAGATCCCGTGATGTCGGACGGAGAGTGGTCTGATGGAGCGGGCTCGCATCCGGGACCGCAGTCAGGAGCGGATATTGGTTCGGCGGGCTCGGGAAACGGCGAGACTGTCGGTCACCGGAATAGAGGAGAACGTTGCTATGAGCAGAGAGCAGACCCCGCCGCTGAGGCCGTGAGGTCTCCGGTACCCTCCGGGAGAGGGCGAGGAGCAGAGAAGGAGGAAGGACCCGTGTGGTAGAGAGTGCAGAGGAGCAAGCGGGTGGGAGGACAGAGGGGAGCATTCACCCGCAGCAATGCCACACCTGTTCGGGCGGGTTGCCAAGCGACAGACTTGCTGTCGGGCATTCTGGAGGGGGAGCCCTTGATCCGTAGTCGCGTGCCCGGCACCGCGTTGGATGACTGCAGGAAGCGAAGGCAGGAGGGGGAAGGGAAGAGATAGTCGTGCTGCTCCCTGCTCTTCGAGGGGTAGAAGGTTCGTCTCAAAGAACCACGGGTGCCTTGCGAACGCACGTGGGGAGGCCAGGCTCATCATCTTGGGAAGACCCACGCCAGGTTTCCAAGGGAAGAAGCATTGTGAGGGGATGAAGCTCAGCAGCCCACGGAGCCAGTGGCTTCTGAGGTGACTCCGCGGAGAATGCACGTTCTGCTGGCGATCGAGAAAGGGAGGAAGGGCGTCTCTTTGAGTGTCTCGGTCGAGAAGCTGCCTTCAGCGTTCTCCCTCGCTCATGTGGATGTGGCTCTTTTCCTCTTCCCTCTCTTTCCTAGCCGTTCCGTAATTAACTCGGAAGAAAGACCTCTTTTTTCGTGGCGCGCCAGCCTTCCCTCGGCGAAGATCGTCAGGAGAGGCCTCACCCTTCCTGACAATCTTCCGCCGAAGGGGTACCCCGGGAAGTAAGAAATAGGGGAAATAGGGGGTACTCAGGTTGGAAACTGCTTTATGAATCCAGGAAGGGCTCGGAGTCTGTTCCTCTCGTGCATGGGAAGGGATCCCAGGAAATGGAGATCACCTCCACCCTGGTTTTCTCCAAAGGGGAGCGACGGCAAAGCCCCGAAGGGAATCTCCTCTTCCTTAATCCCACTGTTCCATTTTTCTTCTTCGCAGGAAACCCGCAAGGGAACCGCTCCTGTTTACTACTCTGAAGGAATTCTCAGAGGGATGCTTCCGAGATACAGAAGGGCGTCGCTTCCCCGAAGGGATCGGCTCGCTTCTTTGTATACTTTCTGGAGAGATGGCGACACACCGACTCCATCAGCACGACGCGGAGGGGCCCTCCGGAATGGGGGCCCCTTCCTTCCCATCAGGAAGGGTCAATCCACTGCTTGATTCCTGGTAGGACCCGAAGGTCGACTCCCATTGTTCGGGCCTTCATCGGGGGCATCCTGTTTCAACTGCTACCAGTGTCGCACCTGAATGAATGCAGGCCACCAGCGTCATCTCGCGAGAGGAACTCGAAACCCACGATGCACGGGTGGTCGATTGATTTCGGAGTATTCGAACCCGTGACGCTTGGTGGTGCCACGCGTGGAGACTGCAGCAGCCACATGGCCACCAATGCGGGTCAACGGTTGAGAGGATCCCCTCCAGCTCCCCCTTTCCGAACGCCTCTGCAGCTCCCTCTCCCTTGTCCCCGAGATCGTCGCCACATCCGGTTCTTCGGGCTTCCCTCTTCCCTCCTCTTCCCGGTCGCCGAGGCAGGGCATGTAGACGTCCCTTCTGAGAGCGCTGTCTCTCGAAAAGTGAGATGAGAAGACAGGTAAGGGGGAAGGTGGCAAGAAGGGAGAGGCCGCAAGCGAGGGCTCCTTCCCAGAGAGGACGCCCCGGGTCGCACTCGCACCCACGCTCTCCCTCGCTCTTCGGCAGGGTACTACGACCACGACTATACAGCCTGCTCTATTTCAGCCTCCTGCAGCCACCAAGACGGATGGCTCCCTATCCTCCCTCTCTTAGTGGTCACGGAATCCCTGGAATTAGGATCCGAAGACTTCCAGATGGCGATCTAATCCGGGAAAGGGGAAGAGGGAAAGCTATCAGAGCATGTTCTCCTCCTGTGACCCGGGAACTCGTGGATCAATTCCGGGATATTCGGGCGTCCTGGCATCCAGTAAGGCGGCACTTTGGTGAGTGGCACGCTGCCAACCCTATTAGATGGGGAACGCACGCGCGGCAGCTGCTAAGGGTCGCGATGGTGGCGGGAACACGCGTTCCTTCCGGGAAGGAAGGGGGTACCTGCGCGAGAAGAAGGGAGAGCCTTGGCTTCGGTGGGGCTGGAGAGGTAGATCTACAGAAGGAGCACAGTGAGGAACATCTGAGGAGCCTCCAACCCGGTTGGCCGCAGCCCTCCGGAAGGAAGGGCTGGAAACTCGGGAAGAGCGTCGCACAGAGAGCCTCCAAAAGAACGCGTCTCTTCTTCCTAAAGAAGTGGGAGGGAGCAAGATTTCCCTCTGTGGAAGCGCGTGCCGGATGAGCTAGGAGCGCGTCGCTGCCGACGAAGCCGCGCCCCTAGCGGCACAAGGGGTAAGCGCGCTGCCTGCAAACCGAAGCGCCGGATAAAAATCGAGCTCGTTTTTCCCTGCTCCAGGCGACTGGAGATCAGGAAAGGATAAAGGAACCCTGGCGCCTTGAACCAGGGATCACAACAATGGGCAAGCTCATGCTTCTGACACGTCAGCGGAAGGATTTTTTGACTCTGGCAGACGGGGCGTTTTTCCCTTCCTGTCTCATCCTTTGGGACAAATAATCTAGGAGATGGAAAAAAAAAAAGGGAGGCGTCCGTGAGATTCTGAAAGCTGCTCTCAGGAAATATGGACCGTCAATTCTCGAATTTAAAAAGAAAGAAAAAGAAAGAAGGAACTCCTTTTGCGCATTTCCATGCCTTTCGCGCATGTGCGCAGACGTTCAAAAGAAAGAAAGAAAAAAGGACGCGCCTTCCTGCAGCAGCTGATCTTCACTCCTGTCAAATCCACTTGTGATGCTGCGCGTCATCCCACAAGCAGGTCACAAGCGCGCGAACGGGCGAGCGGGCAGCCCACCCGGGGCCGGAACTTCCAGTTCCGCCGTCTCCGACCCCCTCTTCCAGTCCACAGGAGTTGCGAGGACGCCTCGCTCCCGGCGACCCGACGGCAGCGGAGGTGTCCCGCCTCCGAGAACGCCCACTCATTGGCGCAATCCCGGCACCAACCAGGGGGAAAGGGGATGCGCTCACCCTCTGCCTCCTCGCAGGGTGGAGTCGCAACAGAGGGAGTCTCCCGTGCCCGAACCGGAGGGAAATCCGTGCTCGCCGCACGAAAGGGAAACGCTCTGCAGTTTCGTTTCCGCATCTCTGTAGACGCATCTCCCGAAAGATGAGGGATGCAGGGTGGGATAAGAGTGCCCTTGAGCGAACTCGCCACGGGATGGGCGCTGCGCATGCTCCAGGGTGATCGATGAGGAATCGTCGCGGTCCCAATGCTGTCAGGAGGCTGCGGAGTGCTCCCGTCTTCGCAGTGACGTCACCAGCCAGCCTGGCTGAGAAGCCGAAGGTTCCCTCTCGCTCGGGCGACCGAGTCGCCGTCATCGGCGGAGGCTCCACTTCCTTCCAGCGGTCTTCCCGGAGTTCCGCAGGGAGGGAGCCACTCGCGGTCGGCTCCCGCCCCCTTTCCCCGAAGTACACTTCCGAGCGATCTGTGGGAAGCAGACGAAGGGGAAAAGGCCCGCAGCTCAGAGGAACCGGGAGGGATGCAAGGGATAAATGACCTCCATAAATGTCACCGCTGTGACCGGATCACCTCGGATCTGCTACGCGGAGGTCCTCTACGGCTGTGGCGAAGGACGACTCTAGACATTCTCTTCCTCCCGACAGCCCTCCCTGTGGGTGGTCAGAGAGTTCGCAGTTTCCTCAGGGAAGTCTGCTGAGTGCTTGCTGTCCCACTGCTTCCCTTCCTCTCCTGTGAGTGCAGCCCTCCTGGGGAAGACCCAGGGGAAGTCGCGAAAGCTCCACGATGAGCAGACCTAACCCCGCACTACCTTTCCTTCCTCGCACTGGGCAACGGGGGGGAGGTCTCGGCTACGCCCCCGCTTGTGGACTTCCTTCTTAGCTCCCTGGAGTCCGAGCAACTTCGGACTACAGCCGCCTGGTGGCACCTGAGGTCCCCCAGGCAGCCAGCCGGAAGGGAGTCCGCCTCCTTGGAGCTTGCTGAGGCCGCCACCGTTGTGGTCCGAAGCCACCTGCATCAGGGATCGCTTCGAGAGCGTCCGGCCAGCTATCTCTGCTCTTTATCTATGCGCATCACAGCGCAGGCGTGATGCCTGCAGACGAGCATGCGTCACGAAGCGTGCCACCCCTCAACACGAGCACGGACAGTCGCACGAAGACTGCACAGGGGCTCTGTGCAAGTGAAGGTACCGTACGGTTGTGTGCCGTGAGCATCGGCCCTACTACACTCGCTCTTCGCTCCACCAAGTGGCAGGAGGTGGAGAGAAATGCCCACATTGACCGACCGTAGGGCGGACTGTTCCCAAGGGAACCCAGAAACTCAGGTGCTCCCTGAAAGGGTCCTCTTCTTGGAGCAGCGCGGGGAGCAACTCTAAGGAGAGTTCGACGGCGAAAATGGCGAGGTTACGCGCGAGCTTTTGGCAGGTCGGGGAGAGGGGGGGGGTCGATGCAGGCAAGATGGCGACGGATGAAACCGTCGGGCGGGAACAGTCTGGCCTCCGACCCTCGGAGGGTAGAGGAGTAGTGATGGGAACAGCGACAGCATGCCCCTGCTGGTGAACCTCTTACGCCTTCTGGCCGCGACCCCGCGCGGCTCGAGAAGACAAGCGACTCGCTCGCTGTACGCGACGCACGCGAGGAGGCGGAGATCCGGAACTCAAGGCCTGCAAGGGGAAGAGGGCGCCCGTCCACCGCCGGAACCCCCGGAAAGCTCTCCCCCAAGGAAGAGCGAGAAGAGGAGAAAGGGCAGCAGTCCGAAAGGGACTCACCAGCAGCAGCTTCAATGGATCCTTCACGGGTTCTCCGCTCTCAACCACGAGCTTTCCCGTCGCCTGCTCGAGCGTTCCCGATTCGTCATCTACCTCCGAGGAATGCAGGGAGATTTCGATCACGGAGCACCGTACCCCTAAGGAGCTCAGCTGGCTCCAGACGACTCACATCCGGAGGACGGAGCGCGCATCGGTTCCTTCTGTGGAGCCGCTCAACCACCGCATCCACCCGACTCTGTCCGCTCGACTTGCGACTGAGTCCCGAGATCTCTGCGAGAACGTGCGGCGCTTTGCGCATGCGCGGGAAAACGAACAATGGAGGAATGTACGCAACGGATAGATGCGTATCCCGTTTATTGTACGGCGGAGCCTCGTCGCGACGACGTAACGTTACCAAGGAGCCTCGTCCTGCTGGAACGACCCTTTGTTTCTAACCTGGCGCGGCGAATGCGAGGACGAGTTTCCGGGAGGCTCCCATAACCTAGCGAGAACTCTTGAGTTCACTGAAGCTAGGAGAAAGCTGGAGCAGTAGATCAGGAGCAGTCGAGATGGTCACCAGGCTGAGCTCTCTTTTGGTCTCTTCGACCATGCTCCACGTGCACTTCGTGGAGCCCCTAGCATTCCAAGTTTCGCTTGGCACGCGCCAACCCGAGCCCCATCGTCCGCGCCTTTGCAAGTAGATGCAACCGGATCGAATGAATTCTTGGACCAGAGGGTCGCATCGGTTTATCTGTGGACCCGCGGCATGGCAATGAGACGTGGAGTCTCCGAAAAAGGAAAGCGCACAATCCGAGGTTTCCGACGGCGATAGGGGCGCAGGAGGGAGGCAGGAGCCAGAGTTGCTTTCGTCTCAGAGGGGGCCTCAACTCCCTGCAGCCAGAGGTCGTATCCTTCGCGACACCAAGCGACAAGAGCAGACCAAGAGAACCAACCGGAATGGAGAGAACACGCGGTGTTTTCCATTAGCCGGACGTCCATCTCAGGATTTCGTTCTATTTATTTCCCTTTCTTTTCACGGTTGCGCGACGGGATGTTTGGAAGCGAGCGCGGAATTCTCCCGGTTTTCCCAAGCTCACCACCGAGGAAGTTGGGAGTTCGCGACCTCAAGAGTGGCTCAGGGCGGCGGAATGCGAGCGCATTGGCGTTTCCCGTGACACACTCACATGGGGGTGGAATGCTGTGCGGAAAGCAGACCAAGGAACACCCGGAACTCTTTGTGTGCAAGTTCCACGGGGTACGTGCTCCTGTATGCTGGGGAGGAAGGGGACTTCCCTCCGGCGGTAGCACCCATTGTTTTTTGCTAGGAAAGGAGATCGGAGGGGAGAAGCGGAGGAGGGAAGCATTCTTCTTTGGGGAAATGTTCTGCAAAAATAAAGGGAGCATGCAGCAGCAGACGGTCCAAGGGAGACGGGAACCATAAATTAGTGTAATGTAAAATGCGCGTTTGTGTATACATGCCTTGTATGTACACGGGAATTCGAAGGGATTACTAGTGGGATTTTTAAGGTTCCGACAAGCATGAGGGCTAGAAATTTCGACAGTAATGAATGATGGAGAAAATGAAAAACAATCAAAGGTTACTTCATATGACCAGGATTAATGAACGTAGGAAAATGACGAACACGCTAAGAAGGGAACCTTCCGAGTTTTCCGCGAGAATTCCTCAGGCCAGCCATTCTTCTCCGTGCCTTCCATTTCCCGGAGAAAAAGAGGTGGTGCAGCTACAGCCTCGGAGCAAAAAGGCTTCTTAATCTCGCGGAGCTTCCAATCAAGAGCAAAACTAGAAGACAAAAACTCGCTGCGTCACACCTTAATTTGCAAATAAACAAGTCAGGAATGGGAACCTGTGCAATCAGAACTGCTAATCAATGTAAATATTTCGGTACAGGCAACATCAATCTTGTAGCGACGGCTATGTACAGAGAGCTTACAACGCTCCATCAAAAAAAGAGAGGGAATTAGAGGTAATTATGAGTGATCTGTAGCATGTCTTTTTGGGTCTGTGGGAAATCCTACGGAAACTTTGCAGAGGAGCACAGCATGCAGCTAGAATAAAATAAACAGCCTCGTGCTCCAGGGTAAGTGCAAGGATGTAGCAATACATTTTATTTAATAGTAATTACTTCTCTACTCCATTCAGCGGGGAAGAAGAGGAGAGGCGAAGGCGGCCTGCTGTCGAATGAGGAGCAAGAGTTCCTCCTCTTCCCCTGCCATCGAGAAGGGACGGAACGGGAATGATTTTTGGGGGACCAGCGAAAGAAGTGCGAGGAAATAGAGGTCAAGTGTTTCTTGACTGATGAACACCGAACGCGGCGGCCGGCACAAGGGCGGGGTCGCGGGCCTCATTGCAAATGGTTAAGATTTTCGTCGGCAGGGCACGGAACGGCGTTCGTGTGCAAACAGTGTGCTTCGGTCCGATAGCCGACAAAGTGGCAGCAGCATTGCCATCGGTTTCAAACAGCGCGCACCACGCGTGGCGAAGGTCGCAGCAGTGGACCCTGGCGAGGAAACAGTGCCCGCACCTTTCGCCAACGATTTCGCTGACTTTCAGAAGTCTCCGGAAAAAAAATCGCTTCCAGTTTAATGGACCCGGGAAGCCCGCCGGATCCGGACTCGGACTTACCTTCGAAGAAGACGGCGGTGCCACTGCATTGATGAATTCTCACTGTGAGGACTTGACAGCGATGAAGACATGACTGAGCCCGAAGGCGAGGATCAGAGGCGAGCGAAAGAGAAGACCGACACTCAATAGGAGGAAGCAGAATTCGAACAGCAAACCAGAGTTGATTGCTCTGGAGACCAATGTACACTTTCGAATACGTAGGTTTCCTCTCGCAGTACCATTTCAGATGCTGCCTCATACTATGGATTAGTTCGGAAGAACCGAAGGCAGCCATGCGAACGTCCTCAACGCTTTTCCGCATAAGATATTCAGAATAAAAGCAGATTACCACAGTACTTCTGAGAAAGCTTCTGCTCATTATCTCTTCCTACTGTTATCCGATAATGGAAAGTCCTCTGAGAGACCTTCCGTCGACTCATCCTTTACTTATCAAAACATGGATCTTCCAACATCAATCACACCATCACCAGCAGCTAAGGCTCGAAAACTGCAGCTGTGAAGCTTTTATTTAATCCTTGCCTTCTGAAATGATTCCCTAGGTGTGCGTAACGTGCGCTCTTTCAAGTGAAGTGCGTACCATATTGTAGGTGGACTGTTGCTTGTACACACTTTTGGATGCTTTGCTCATCTCAACTATTGCTGCCTTTCTTGTGAGAAAAATCGCTTCGAGTCACGAGCAGTGCTTTGGGAAAGAGGGCCCGATGCGTTCGTTTCCGGTGCAAACAAGAAAACACTCTGATGCTGTGTTGTTTCAAAGTCTTCAAAAGAATCAGATATTGCTTTAAAAGCTAGAAAGCGTTCAAACGATGTGAGTGGAAGGAGAATCGGATGAAGGCTTTGAGTACGGAGTCCATTTTGCAACATCTGAAAAGTACCCTCGGGAACTTTCAGCACTTGGAATCCTCAAGGTAGAGGATGAGAGAAATTTCGATTGAACTCATTTTCTCAATACTCGCTGCTGTCGATTTGGAGCCGCGGAGAAATGAAGCTTTTCTGAGCTGAACACTACCACTTCCTTCTTCCATCTGCAGTTCTCATTCTCCACTCTCCCGAATGCCTCCCTTATTGATTTCACTGAACATTCGGTATTTTCTACTGCCTGCATCACCAAGTTATTCACTGATCTCCTGCGAGTAATTTGAGTACCTGGAAGGTACCCAAAATATCATGAAATTGGGAAATGAATTCAGTTTTTCCTTTTGGAGAATCACAACAGATTTCATTTATCAGTGATGGAAACAGCGAACCTGGAGCTTCCGTTTCAACAACCCAGCAGCTGATCTCAGTGTCTTCCTATCCTTCCTATGTCTTTGCATCGTTTCAGCAGCTTAGTGCTTAGGATTTGGTACAGATGCATAAGTCCGCTTTGTAGGAAAAATAAATGTAAATGCATTCCATCATTCACGGGCAGCAGAAAAGACGTGATCTGTCGACGGCAGCAGCAACGAAGATCTGGTGGAATGGAGGATGCAAAAAAACAAAGGAATTTTTTAAAATGCGAATATCATTACTGATTTCTTCTTTAGAAGCTCCTCCTTCAGAATCCCACAGTTTGTTCTAATGCGAGCCAGCTGAAGCGAACCAAAGCGTACCTACGAATCATCAAAAGTGAAGGTGAGCGGAGTTCACAGAAAGCTGTTATCCTGTGGTTATCACCGCAGCTTACCACCCCCAACTTCTTTCCTCGAACACTTCAGGCCAAGGCGGTTGCCTATGGAGAGGAAACATTTCGTAAAAAGTTTTGACCTTTTGTTATGTCTGAATTCAGAAAGAACTGCCTTTTTAGGTTGGGCTCTTTAGTAAGTCCTCCTACGATAGTGGTCGTGCACAAGGTGGGATACGGCTTTCTGCAATCCAAGCCCCATAAAAAAACCCCAAAGATATTCCCGGTAAGATTTGTGGATGTTCTTGAGAATCGGAAATGCGGTGAGTCTGGCATCCATCTCAGTTCCTCCTCCGCATCTCGCCGTCCTCCCTCATTCGACTGTGGACGATTCCCCTACCTCAGGGGAGAATCTTTGAAATTTTATATTCTTCAAGGGCTCACGCGTTGATCAGAATTTTCTGACGAAACCAATTTGTGGTGCGAAAGTAGTCTTAGCTTCCTCCGTCGCAATCGCGCGTTTTGATTCTCACCAAAGAAGATGCCTAAGAAACAGAAGGGTTATTCTACTGAAGAGTGTAAGCCATATGCAAGACAAGAAGAATACATAACTGGGCTTTTCGTGAATAATAATTGATATTCGGCTCACGAGAACACCCCTATTCGTCAGAGCACATATTTGTTACTAACAGGGCATGGATCGGTGTTTTCAATTCAACGGTTTCTACCGATTCTCTAAAGAACAAACGTAATTCCAAATAGCAACACGTGACACCGAATGCAATGTACAATAAGCAACTCCGCTTCTAACGGAAGCATAGACCTACAAAACGGGGAAACTAAAATGACCTTTTCGATAAAGTTCGGCATTCGATTTTTCAAGTTCTTTTCAACGACTCGGTAGCTACCGAGCGTGCAGCATCCGGTTCGCTTATGGCTGCCCCAATATGGAGCAGGTGACACCGAATAATCCACTAACATCCATCCCTAGGAGCCCTGAGAACTCCTTCAAAATGTGACTTCTCACGCCGTACGCCAGAGTGGCCGCTTGATAAGGAGAGTGCTTGCTACTACAAGCTTCCTTTTTGGATGGAGATCATTTCCAGATACTTCGAGATCATCTGTCACGTAACAACGGGGCGAATTCCTCTCGTGCTGCTCCATATGCTTTCTCTCAGAGTGTCTTCCGTGTCATTCTGAAACACAGTGGCACTTTCATTGATTCGCCCGAGTTCGAAACCCGCTTCCTTAATCTCATGTCACCTCTATTCTGGCAATAGGTCAAAAAACCATCCTTTCTTCTCGTGTCATCGAGATTGCACTTGAAATGAATGTTTCTGATTTGTTGCTACCGCGAGCGCGCCGTGTGCACTGTCAACCAAAAGTGGTGCTCTTCCGCACGGTGTGCAGGAATGATGAAGACAGCCATTCGAAGAGTGCGTTTATTACAAACGCGCTTGTGGAGCAGATCTTTAATCATGAGCGATGAAGAAGATCATATTCAAGGATGAACTATGCATGCTTAACTCCCAGCATGTAAAATGAAAAAGCATTTCGAGAACGCCCCTAACCTCGCGGACAATCGGGAATCGGGATAAATCCAGATGATGCTGGAGAAGTCACTATTCGAATGTGGGGAACCCCTCACGTGCTAATGCATTGCATTTGACCTTTCCGAAATACATGCCTAATCTAAAGCATTATGTTTCTCTTTGTGATGCTGTGCTCTTCGAAAACTATTTATCGTGACATACGATCGAACTCGATCTCGCTGGTGGACCATGAAAATCATAGTTTATGCCTGTCATTAACGATCAATCTCTTCCTGATTGGGAAAAAATGACCGTAACCGCAAACCGAAGTCGATTATTCCAGGAACTAATCGAAGGCGATGCCCCTTCAGATAATGCAAAATTCGAATGATCGGAAGATAATTAAAATGCAATACAGAAAAGTAAAACTAATCAAGGACCGGAGCTGCAGGCAATTTCTGAGGAAATGAAGTGCACCTCTGCTTGATGAGGAAACCATTGAAAATGATTGGCCATCGCCAGGAAATTTAGGTAACCGAATTTGAGTGCATTTTCGTCATTTCATCTTCTTTTATAGAGCACCGTCTATAAAGTATCCAAACTATGTGGGGCACAGTTCGGATCTGAGCCTCCCGAATTTCGCTAAGCAGACTGCGCATGATGACTGTGGTGGTTGTGGCACATCAGTGGTAGAACATTATTGGTACAGAAGGCAGGTGCACTGCTATGGTCGCTACGCAGTTCCAGACAATTCTCGACACACAAGTAATAACCTGCACATGACTCATTTCAAGCCTCTTTTTTTTTCATTACAAACTATATTTATCCTCCAGGTTTCTGCTCTGAGTTATCTGTTCTAAATCAATGTATTATACACAGCAACTTGTCTTCATCTTTTCATCACGTGGCAGCTGGGAGATGACATTTGAAGTCTAATAGCTTCCGGGAAGAGATTTTATCAATCCAATAACAGAATGAACGTTTTACTAACTGTGCCGTCGATCGTTCCCTTGTGCAGATAGGGATGCTTTTTTCTTCTGGATGTTCCTGTAATGAACTCTAGCCCTAGCAGGCTCCATCAACTTTGCAGGCTCAGACCAAACTCCTACGCATCGGAGTCCATCTTTAATTTCTTTTTTTCACACCAAACTATAAAGTGAAAGCAGCAAAGTATTTGAAAAGGAAGCACCGCATATGTCTGTGCTGAGTGCACGGATGTACGGATGCGGCAAACGACTTGGTACAGAAGCTTCGTTCTCGATGGTAAAGCAGAGGAGGAGTGCGCGTCTACGAAATGCAGGGAAGCTGGAATGTAAAGATGTAAAGTAACAGTAATTGTGTGCATTTCTCTTTAATTTTTTCCTTTTTCTTTTCTGTGTGGACGTTGATGTGATATGAGGCTCTCGACCCCATCTGCTTGAGAATCCAGATCGCGTGTGCTCTTCTTTTTGTTAAAGGTCATTTCGCTAATTCGAACAGAGAGGGTATTCCGGAATGCAATTAGCCCCGTCTTCCCTCTCTTCCAAGAGTCCATCAGCATTGGCAACAAACGAATACATAGTAATAACCGTTCATGAAATTGAGGGTGGGGTTTTACGATTCCTCGGAGAAAAGTGGTAGCATTCTATCAGTTGCGTAGGAACAGCGTGTAGTTATCATAAAGGAAGACATTGCCTGTAGGTCGTCGACTGGGAGAGTGCTCACTGTCTTCAGGGGCCTTTCAGTGGCAAGAATAAATTCTTGCCCGTGGGCTGAACTTACAGTAAAGAAGACTGCGGAAACTGAAGAAAGTCTTGCTTCGTGCCGACCAAACGCTGCTCCGGACATTACTCGCCTACCAAGTTCTCACCGCATGATGGAAGAAGAAACTTGCTGCTCACCTCAGTCAGTTCTCACCACTCGGTTTGGCATTCCACATGAGAGAGAGAAAGCAGGATAGGGTCTGCATTCTCGCACGAGAATGCCTGATATATTCTGCCCACTTTTGGTCAGAGGAAGGTATGTGGGAAGTAGAGTCTCTAAGAGTGACAGCGCTGACGGATTTCAAACATAAATGGATGGAGATCTCTGCTTTGCTGTTGTCACAGAGAGGACGAGGGACTAAGATGTTTGATATCGGGATGTTATTCCCTCATAATGTGGTTGAGACTGATGATGGAAATCGAGATATGTAATTTGTTTCCGTCTGGGTTTCGTCTCCTGTCCGTGAAGACCCGACCAGCCCGCCTCTGCCAGATTTTTTGTTGCTCAGTTGGATTAGGAGCATCATAACATTCTGAGGATGATAATTATGGATCGAAAATCATTGTGATGGTCCGGGCTTCTTCAGGAGAAAAAACGATTTATTGTGATGAATGAATGTTTGGAAGAATTCCTTAAATAGAGAACATGTGCAGTCATGCTTCCTTGCTATATTCCTTTATTCATCCGACAAGTCATAAGGAACGGCATATTTTTCCAGAATATATTCTGATTTAATTATTCCAGCTATTTTATCATTTCTGTAGTCCTGAGAATGAATTCGCTCACTTCATTTGCCTCTTCCCTAAAACAAAAAGAACGAAATATGTACTCTATGTGTTCTTGCAAACAAAGCTGGAAGCTGGGAGTCATCGATTTGAAATACGCTCTGGCAGATGTTTACAAAGTGTCCAAGAAGGAATGGTGCACACAGAAAGCTCCTAGGCATGCAGTTAGAAGCAGTACGACGTGTGCAGCTGAGGTAATAAACAGATGATGCATGGAACTTCTAGCAGCAGCTCTTCCACACAGGAAATTCTGTGTCACACGAAGTTTCCTGCTTGAAGGATCGATTCTATTCCCGGAAATCTAAAAGTTGCTATTATTGATCTCTAGAGACCCTTGGATGCTGGATGTGAGGGCAGTAAAATTTGGGTGCGATGCTGATCTGTCACCGTGTGCTAGTGAGGATGCTGATCGCCTTTTGTGCCCATTTTTGCTCAGTTTAAAGAAAGCAGCTCGAGGATGAAAAGTAAGTGCGTACTTTTCCTTTTGTGGAAAAAGTCCATGCAGCTCACTTCCGCACCTGTGGGTTGTGCCTGTAGCAATTGCTTCATCCCTCCACAGGATGGTCCTGAACTTTCTGGAAGTCATATAGACACGTGCTGATGCCATACTGCTGTTTAATACATCATGCAGCAGCTAGTGCAGTCAATCTCCATGGAGTATAGCTTATCTCCTCCTGCGTGAAGGTGTTCCAGAGATTCGAAGATATCCACAGTGATAGGGACTTTTCTCTTATTTCTCTTACTTTATTTCTCTCTACAATGGCCTACTACTTTCGTTTCAAGGACAAGATGAAAAACAGGGATGGATGTAAGACATCTGTGAGGGAAAAGGGCGGCTCATACCATTATAGAACAAATTTAACTCTTAAAGGTCACCTGAGGTTAACTTGTTCCTTATGTATTTGCTTCTGAAGGGATGCTGAAACAAGGTTCTGCTTGGCTGGCAGCATTACAGATTTGCACATGAAGAATTCTGATTTCTAGGAAGCACCAAAATATCCGTGGTGTAAGGATGCAACTTAAACTGAGAATGTGTACTTTCTGCAGCTACTCTGATTCTAATTACCCAAAAGTTCTGAGCTAATGTGACTTCTGGAAGAAAACCACACTTCATAAATTTTTTTCGACTACAAGAGAAATTGTTCAGGAGTTCTCCCTCATAAACAATCAGCTCAGAAATGGGATCTCGAATTATGGCAGTGTCCTCGGAGATTTTCGTCAAGGCGTTGGTAGACCGGCGGAAACCTCCAAGAGTCCTCTGTGAGGCTGAGAGTCCCATTGTGCTTCAAAATAAAAGGAATTACATATGTTTAATCGATCTGCTTGATGAAAAAATTTGGTTCAGGAGATGAGGCATTCAGTCGGCAGATAGGAATACTTCCTTTAATGGGTTTCATGTCCAGATTTGAATTTTACTTACGAACGCAGCTTGTCGACAAGCTGCACAAGCTCTAATGTGCCGGAGATTGAATAGATGACTCCCTTCATCCACAGAAATCAGCTCCTATTCCTCCTATTCGTAGTCGAGGAACTCAAGTTTTCTTCTTTTTCCTTTACAAGAGAAAACTTCCACACTTTTTGCAGAGAAATCATGGACATTCGTCTGTTTGGGAAGCAACCTCTGCATTATGATGGAAACACGAATCAGTGCATTGAGAGTACAGAGATGGGCAGATGATACCTCATAGATCGGCGTCTAAGAGAATCGAATGATGTGCTTAAAATCAATTCCATCCGATATCGTGGTTGTGAGGTGCAATTAGCTTGTGTTTCCAGGAAGTCATCACAACGTTTTCATTCAAGACGAATATGTGTTTATCTATAATGGGAAACTTGGGTGAAGTAATACAAAAGCATGAGGAATCCAAAGATGCTTGACTATTTTTCTTTTTTTTTTCAAAGTGAAGAATCTATTCAAGCGTGGTTATTTTGAGAATTGAAGTTTTTTTGAAGCTTTCTCGGGGTTCTGCGTAATGGGTTCCTGGAATACGGGATGATATCGGGTTGCCTTTTCTAGCCGTAGAGTTATCTAATTGTGCATAGAGGTTTGGTATTCAGTTGTACCAAATCGATAATCTGAAAAGAATGAAAGATGTATATCCATGTCACTATAATGGCATCCCTTCGAGGAAAATAGTGACTCTCCTAGTTGTCGCCAAATTCAGAGGCTTTAGACATTGAGTTACAGAGATGAGAATGAGAGGAAAAAGCTGTTTATCATAAAGTCATTTGTCTGAAATCCTGAAAAGCTATGAATCTTCGTTGATTCGAATTTGCTGGAAGTTAAAAGAAGAGGTAGGAAGGTCAGTTGGAGCTTGGGGTTAGCTTTCACATTTGTCTGTTTATATTACCCTTTCCTTAACGTTTCGTAAGCATGTGAATTCCCCTCGCCATGCTTGTAGATCGAAAGAAGTGGAAAGATTCTAGTTGATTTAGACATGACTACGAAGACCAAAATCCTCCAGTTTTCCTTATTCCAATGCAGGACCCTAAAAACATTTCGGGATGATTTATATGGCAACGTAGTAGCCATGATTCATATGGCATTTGCATCAGTGGATGCTTTCTGCGTTGAAGATTTTATACTCCGCTGAAGATTTCTTCAATGTTTTCTTCAAGTTTCCAAATCTTTCCACCTGAAAGATTTTAGATAATTTCAGATAGGTCACTTCGCCTTTTGTGCTTCCTTGATTATTTTCTCTAGTTAGATAGCCGGAATATTTCAGCCACCAGTGCTAAGCTTAATACTAAGCTGGTCGCAGAAACTACAACGAGTAAGCAGTGGATGGAACCAGAAGAAAAGTAATTATGTTCTAAAAAAATAGGGGATAACCGTCCTCCAGCAATATTTAGAGTTTATCACGCTTGAAAACAATACCAGTGAGGAACCATGGAAAGTATCGCTATCAGATTTTTTTTTGTGACTTCCGACATCTTTCGAAACGTATCAGAGTACCAATCTGGAGTAGCTATCTTGGGATTTCATTCAGCTATTTATGATGCGATACGAGCTGAAGACTTGAATTTCATTGGAACTCTTTTGGCTGCAGATGTCTAAGAAAATGATCAAGATAGGTTTGTCCTTCCATAGGCAAGTCAGAGATCACGGCTTTACTTTATTATTTTGGAGCAGACAATCCCTTACAACGATGTCACACCATCTCCTGAAATACCTGGTCAGACACTAGTGTATCTGGCCCAAGAGATCCCTTTGGATGAGAGGTTCCATAGAAGAAACAAAGATTTGTCACAGAGCGAACAGGATTTGATGATCCTTGGTGCTACTTCTTTCATATAATGAACCTGCTTTCAAGAATCCTGTTCATGAAATGAGGACACCGGAAGACGCGGTGGAAGCTAGGAATGACAGTCTTCGGTCTTAGATGGTTACAAAACTCACTTTCGTTCAGTGGTAGATGTCTGTGGACTGGAGTATTTTAGCAATAACAGAGACTTTGAGAAGCTCCGTAGGAGGATTCTTCGTTTCGCGCGCTTCAAAGAATGATTTTCCTTTGCTAGAATCATTTCCTAAATCTCGAGGAATTTTCTTGTACTATTAATCCGTGAAATCGTGAAAAGCTTGATACATAGATCATGTAGAATCTGTTAGCCAAAGCAGATTGCTGCTTCACCATTGAACCGTCAGCTCGTCATAAAAATGGGATTAAAGATAACACCTGCGGCTTTCTTTCCTTTTCTCCGTGTTCCCAGACTTTTTACTCCAACTTACCGTGAGAGGCAGTTGGCTGATCATTCATATGGCCTCATTGCTTCAGCTTGGCTGCTTTCTTGGAGAAAAGTTAGAACAGTTGAAAAAGATGGAAAGTTTCGGATCTTCTCCTTGGATCTCGCTGTCACCAACAAAGAGGAAGCCGAGAACATCCACGTAATTGTGTGTATGTATGTATATATATATACATATATACATATATATATATTAACCTTCAAGCTTTCTTTTGCTGGTAGCAAGTAGGAGCCCATGTCATTCAACAGCAGTGCTACCATCTGCAAACAGTGCAGAATGCTTGCATTGCTTCCCTGAAGCACAGCGTCCTCTGTTTCCACACTGAAATCTTCCTGAAAATGCAGAACGTTACCGGGACGCATCCTTGACGAAGGCGGATCTCCATGGAATGGGCGGAGTATAGAGTTCCTTCACCATGAGTTCTTGGGGCTCGGAAGTCTGCAGAGTGATTGGAACGCTCAGCAACGCCTCTGGCTGATGATGCTTCCCAAGGCTTCATGCGGATGATGCTCGCCTTCTTACCTCTTCCAACTGTTTCCTCATTACACAACAGTAATGTCTCGTCTGGAGGGGAAGCATTGCCGTTACACCACGTCGCGATGGTGATCACACGCACATGTCGCAATTCCTCAAGAGTTGTTGTCATGTCCAACATCTCAGGACATCTGTGGAGAAAATTAAAATTTGAAACTGTGGAAAAAACTCTTACGCCTCATGGAGAGGCTTTTGGGTCATCTGCAACTCAGGACTCCTTCTTCCGGAACCAAATGCATGTCATATCATGCCTTCCTCTATGTAGATCTGGTGGGAGCTCAGTTCTTACTGTGTATGTTCATGTATTTACTTAAACACTCTAAAGCAACCAAGCGCAAACGCAAGCATTGGTACCAAGAGGCCGGTCGTTTGTGCATTTGTCTTCGTATTCTACTCTCTGCCCCTACCAACCACTGCCTTCCGGGATTCGATGCTCCCATGGATCCATGGCAGAAGGAGTGCAACAGACTTTTTCATTCATTACATGTATACGTATTAAGGGCACACTTGAGCGAATGCGCAAGTTTTCTTAGGCACACTGATTTCAAACACAGCATCGCCTCTGAAGTGTTTTCTGATTTCTTGGAACTCAACTGGAGCCCCAGGCTGTCGAAACACGAACTCAAGAAATCAAATAAAAAACCCATATAGAGGAATAGGGTCGCACACTCGTCTTTCGTGTAGTTATGGTAGCTGGGAAACATTTCAAAACGCACCAGTTCAACAGCATCCAAGATCACAGTGAGATTACCGTACTCCTTCCTTTGCAAGTGCAGAGAAATTAATACAATTCTGCATATATCTATATTTGCCATCGTTCAGGGAGACGATTAATCCTCAATTGATGTCTCCTACATTCAGTTTCCGACTTGTTCCTTCAAAAGTCGCTCCTTCCAATGATGTCTTATTCTGCAAGCATCAAAGGATGATCCTTGCTGAAACTACAGGAAACAAGAGTTGAGAGTTGGATTTCAGTTTCCTTCAGATAATATGATCACTACTGACAGAAGCAGAATTATGTAATGCTAAATTAAATGCTCTGATCCGTTCACATAAACGCCCTAAACTCTGTTTAGCAAAGGAAGTACAACGCCTGCTCTTCGTGAAACAGGAAAGCTCCGAGAGAATCGAATGACCGAACCCAAAGGCATTTATGTATCATCAAAGGTGGATCGGACTCGCCACTCTCTGACCTACTTCTCACTGATTCGACGGTCAATCAATCTTCAGAGCATTTACATTGCCGGGCAGTCGTGGCAGCTTTCACGTTGCATGCGTCCAGGATAATGGTGGCGAGAAGCAAAGGAAGAAAATCCTTGCATTCGCCGCCTATCATTTCCCAACTTGTAAGTAAATTCTATGAGACATTCGGAAGTTTACTCTTCCAGACAAATTCAAAGAATACCATGAGAGAGGGTTTCACATTTTTACAATTCATGTTAGGAATTTCAGGAGCCAGATTAGAATACGTGTGCCACATTACTAAGGAGCAGATCAGGAGCAAACTGGTAATTGTACACGGATGAGATCAGCTCTAGAATCCTCTTATACAAAAAATTGTCGATAAGAGCGTCCGAGTTGTTTATTATTGAGTCATCGGCAACTTTCGTAGTGACTGGTATGTACATCTTTCGACTGCGTACGAGGTTTCCTCCAGAACAACCACACCGATGCAAGTTCTCAATCGAGAGCATCCAAGGATTCCTTGCCTGCCGCGAGGTGCCTTGGCAACCGTGAGAAAGAAAATTGGAGCTTCTGATTTGCCGCTCGTATAATGCGACTCACCTATGGATAAGATGTGGCTCCCATACTTCAGAAAAAGTGAAAGATATGATTACATTTCTGCAGTGGAGCTGTAAGAACTTCCTGCACATGCAACCATGACATCTCTCCGAGAAGATAACTCGTGGCTATCTCGTTGTGGAAAGACCAGAGAGAATGGAATCCCACGCATGGAGTTTTGTTGACGAAGGAGTTTGATTGCTCTGCGCTAATGGAACGTTCCTCAACACCTTACTGTCTCATCGAGGCAGAGGTGACGCACTCCCAGAGGTACTTCCAAGGGGAGGGGGGGGCAAGCCCACGCATGCACCCGGTGCGCCGCATTTCCGCCGGATGAGAAGTGCATGTGGACAACGAGGGAAGCAGGAAGAATCGGAGAGTTTCCACGCCATTCCCGACTGCCCTTCTCAGCAGTGCGTTCCGAATTCGCCGCGGGTGCTGCAGGCGAGGAAGCGGCGGTGTCTTCAGAACTGGTCCTTCGACCGGATGCCGCAGGCGCTGGTCACAGCGGGCACAGAGACGAGGTGTTTGCGGTCTGCCGGTACTGGAGGCGGGTTCTCCCTGCGCAGCAAGACCTCAGCAAGCAAGTTCTTGCTTGGCAAGTCTTCGCGTCGCAGCCAGGGCCGAAGGCGACGAAGCAGGAAGTCGGCTTCCCGAGGAAAAGCGAAGGGATAAGGCGTAGCTCCCGCCGGAACGCCGTTCGCAGGCCTCGAGGGTCAGGTCGGCAGTTCGGCTTCCGCAGGGAAGGCGACCAGCGGTCCGCGAGGGAAAGAATGGCGCGCAGCTGCACGAGAGCGATGGGATAGCTCGTAGGGCCGAGGAAGCGGCAAAGGCTTCTGCCGGCGAGCGAGGAACCGGGTCAGGGGGGGGGCCTTCTTCCCGGAGGTGTCGCTGCGCTCATCCGTGGCTTTCCTCGCTTGCGGCGTTTAGCAAGAAGGGCGACCGACACAGCTCTGCTCCGGACAAAGAATTGCCAATCATCTTGAGCAGGAGCGGCAGAAGGCTGAGCTGCCTACTAGGAATAAATCCAGGAAACATGGCTGCCGAGGATGGAAAGTTCCTCCGGGGTTTCCCAGGAAAATAACCGGAGAGGAGGTCAGTGGTAATGAGTTACTAACGTGGGAAGAAAAAGCAAGTGACTTGCAATTGAGAAATAGTGGGGCTCTGAGAATTCTCAGAGTTCACAGATAATCTCTGGGTTTTCGAACACGCAGAGACATCGTTGAGTGTGAGAACCGACGTGGTCGGACTGCAATGGGGCCGTTGGCAGAGCTGCATGTTCTTCCGATTTGCTCTGTTTCTTTCGTGGATATTTATTGAAGCCTCGCGTTGTTTTTGACTTGTGGAACAAACTGAGAATCAAAAGTGCAGTTACCAGCAAAAGTACATAATAAGCGTTCCGTGATGATACGAGAAAACTCGCACATTTAGCTGAAAATGGGAGGAAAAAAAAGAGGCGTTTCCTCGATCTCCTGGAACATCTCCGCCTTGCAGAAGTAAATGGGAAACGGCTGGAAAATGAGATTTCACAATTCTCTTGGAGTATGCTTGCAAATAATCAACAGTTTCAATGAGCGAAGGAAAACGATCCTACTCAGTGCAATTATGAGTTTAATTATTCTACTCGGCGTGATTAGAGGGACAGCGCCTGATCGCTGTGACTCCTTGAATCTCTTGGAGAGAATTTTTCCGTGTAATCTAGCCATTATCTGGATGACACTTAGAGACACAGCTTTTCATCTGCCGGGGACACTGTTCAACAGAATTCCTCTCAAGTAGTCTGCAGGCTATTGGTACATCATCCCAGATGACAGTACTGGAAGTGCTGTGAACAGGTATCGCATTTAGGAAACTTACACGAGAGTGAATATCTGTCAAGAGAAGTGCGGGGATGCTGACTTATTCGGTTGCTCCCTTTCCACTGCAATCCCTGTGTGCAGCTGATTTCAGTTTTTCACTTGACAACTTCGCCTCTCATTTCATTTTCTTCAACAGACATCTTTAGTGTGTTTATGCACAGTTGTTTTCAACGAGTTCCGGTCCCAGGGAACTCCCTACCTGCTTCTATGGGTCAGTGTGCAAGCTGCTATCAAATACCTTGATTGGTTTGCTTCCCTCCTGTGGTTTTCATCTCAGAAAAACATCTTCCCAGAACGGGTGGCTCGATTTATAAATGTGGTAAGAATGAGCGAAGGCATCGAATTCCCAAATCCGTGCAGTTGAAGTACGCAAAAGAACGAGCGGTGCACACGTTAAACAAAACAGCTCTCACTCTGTGGTCTGCATTGAAAAAATTAATTTCCCCTCTATAAACAGATCTTAGAGATTATTTGACAAGAGGTACATCCAAACAATTTTCCCTTTCATGCATGTGACCTTTACTTCATTATGAAGTTTATTGAGAATGGCAATTCTTAGCGACTTGAAAAGGAGGTTCTGTCATGGAATGGAATGAACACACTGTTTTTTCTTGGTTCTTTCACCATTCTGATTCGATGATAGATTTAAAGCTCTTAATCCAGCTTGGATTCAGCCTGGCTCACTGGATTCTCGAGCATGGAAAGGATGTAAGCCTGCAAAAAAAAATTGCTACGAAGAAACCCGATGAATTATTGCTTATTCAGATCCATTCCACAATTCTTTTTTATCACTCGTTCCCTTTAGAATTTTGTACTATTTTGCTCCATCTTCGTAACCAAAATGTGTGATGGAAAATCAGATTTAGGAGAGCACTATTATAGAATTAGGACGAGAGATTGGAAAGTGACCATAAAGGCACATCCTGAGATATTTCATCCCTCACAATTCTGCAATCGTTAACTCTCACACCAAGGAGCCGTTAAGCAACCTTCAAAAAAACGCATTCTCAAAGGAACACGTGACAGCTGAGTCCCTTTTTCTATTTTACGGAACAAACATTTTCTGCACAACGAGGGGCTTTTGTCCCTCATGCAAGACACACTCTGACTGTAGTCATCAAAATGGGGAAACTTTTCTCCATTTCGTTCATTTGCCTGTGTTCAATCTTGAATTCCAGGAACATGCACATAGGTCGAGTTTGGGAACTGTGGATGAAGTCTTGCGCTGTCAGTAAAAGCCACCAGAGCTACAATTCCTTTCCTCCCCTCCCAGCAGCATTGAAGACAGAGAAGAAGGCATACAGCTTTGTTCTTCATCTGCAGGAGTTCAATGTCTTCGATCAGGTGAGGCACCAGTGGTCACATGCTGCAGGCACACCCGACCCAACTTGATTACGGTTCTTTAGGACAATGAAGATCGGTAAGAAGCCCATGAGCAAGTGAGTCACCGAGCCGAAAACTTTGCTTCTGGTCAAGGAAATCTTCATCCAGAATAAGGACGCACCACTGTCACAGCAAATTTAGATTAGATCGTCAGAGTGCAGTATCCGCAAAATGACAGCTTCTTATAAATGAGAACATACAAACAGAAATTTCATAAGATTTTGGATTCGATGGGAAACACTCTGAATCATTTTACAGTTTTACATACGAACTGATACAAAACACAAAAGATAAAAGACATTTCAAGGTCATTCAAATCCTCCCCTGCGGAGGAGGTTTATTCTTACATGCTAGCCCGAGCATGTCTCCGCAAAATAAACTGCGTACGCCTTGTACATTTCTTCATTCCATGAGAAATGTCTCCTTACGACAGAATTTCCTCTTTTCAATGCCATGGCAATGGATAATTAGCAGGAAATTTTAGAATTCATGGACGTTGTGCAACGTGTCTATGGTTAACGAATTGTCAACTTCATTCTCATGACCCAAGCTGGGAAGACAAGCAGGGAAAACGATCGTTCGCCATGAACCTGAAAACTTGACCGAGTTTGTGACCTCTTTGCCGTGTTTGTTATTCCTGTTATGCTGCACGGCATTCTCCAATGCTGCGGTCCCATTGGCACTCTGAAAGTGGATGGTTCCGATGATTATGGAGACAACGACAACACGGAACGGGGTGCTCCGCAAAGCATCATCAGTTTCAGTAAGTGAACACGAAGGAACGCTGTGTGCAGGAAACGATGAAATCTCAAAGGACTCCAAACAGAATTTCGCAGATTGGTCCCCTTTTCGACATGCTCGAAGTCAATTTCACAATGAGGAATGGAAATGAAAAAAGCTAATGATCAAAGGGAAGGCTTATCCCATTTGCAGTCTTCTTGCAAATAATCAATGGACAGCTGCTGCGGTGAATTTGCGGACCCACAGTGTTCTCTGTTTCAGTCTTGCATGGCGATTTGAGGCTGCCATTCGCTGCTTAAGGAATCTGACAGAGCCTTTGTGAGTTCCTTGGAGAGTTCACAGCTGCTCCATTTCCTCGTCTTCATGCTGCCGAGCCACAATCCAGCCATTACAGCATTTGGTATCAAGACGACGTTTGTGAGGAGGCTGGGCTGCAGAATCCGAAGTGATCTGATTAAGTCTCTTAAAGGAAAATCTCGAACCATAGAGGAAAATGCTCTCATTCTGCTGGAACCCAAACATGATTACTGTGACGATCTCTTGAATGCACATATGAATTTGATTATCAAATACTGATAGACTCCTATCAGGAGAAAAAAAAAATGTCGGCTGGAATCCGCAAAAACTGCTACAAATGAATGAACCATATAGAAGGTAGATTTTGGTCCATTGCTACATGCTTTCCATTGCCAATCAATGGACGAAGACACCCTCATCAGTATCCCAATATTGAAAAAAGTAAAAAAAAATCATTCGGTTCGTTGGATATGATTTACACAATATTGATAATTCGAATGCTTTTCTTACTGCGGTAGAACATCATAATTTGTATTTGTGTGAGAGGAATTGAACACCTATCATTTCACCAAGGCACTGCAGTTGTATTACTCATTAAAAGAATTCCGTTTCTGGTGGATTCCATTAAAGCGAATTCTAGAAATGCAAAATGTTACTTTAAATTCTTTTTCATTTTTGATTGTATACAGCGCGTACAGTCCCGAGTACCAACGCAGGGGAGCTCTGGCAGATCGTCGAGAATGTTTTTTGCGAAAATCCACCGTTTTCTCGGAAATCGTGTAAACCGTGGAGATCAAGCACTTCATGAAAACCGGGAGGTGACGATGGAGCTGATGAAACCTGATGCTCTTTGTGTGCACTTCATCACTTTTTACCGCGCCTCAGGTTATTGGCTGCCTTTCGAAACCAGAGTGCGCATTCCTGCAAAAAAGTCTGACGTCAAGATTCATTCATCCTGCTGCAACAATACGGGAATGGGATCCTGGATTCTTGCATTCCCATGATGCACGAAATACTTTGGAACTCTCCGCAGTGGCTGAAATGGCAGACGCGTTGTCGCTCTTTTTCACCCATGGCATTTTAAGATGGCAGCCAAGCAAGGATGTGGCAAAATCTAAAGGTCTTTCAAAGGAAGAAAAATTTTCATGCATTCCTTCCAACTTTACCATTTAACCATTTTTCTATTATTTTCCATTCATCTCGTCTTCCTTCCTTCCCGTCCTGCCGATGTAGGCGCGCTGGATGGTTGCACGGCCAGCAGCAGCGCGGTTCCTTAGAACACGGGAGGACCTGGGGCCTTCCTGACGGTGCTGACCAACTCTGCAGCACGTGGTCTGTTGAAGTCGAACCCAGCGCGTTCGCTGCTCAACAGCGAAAGCTGTAGCAGAATCCTTTGGGTCGTCCTAAAACCGAGGGTCACTGCGAAATGACAGCCTCGCGAAGATGGCTCGATGGACAGAATAGGGAACAGCATGCCCATCCCTCTGCCCGCGGACTGCTCTTAAAGCCTGAAGCTAACTTCTGCAAGCGGTTTCCAGCTGACCTTGCTTGCGAACAAACTTTGGGTCCCGAAACCGAGTTTCTTTTTGAAGCATTCTGAACTTTCCTTTGATCCTTGGCCTGCTCACTTCGTGGTCAGGATTTTCCTCATCGACTCTCGCAAGAAATGAGAAAGTTTTTCTCGTGAGACTCCGCAGTTCATCCCATTTGAATCTTTTAATGAGTATCTGCTAACTCATTTGTCTCGGATGAAAAATTGCTGGATTCGTCACACCGATTTGCCACCGGAATGCGCTCTCTTTTCGCCCTTTCATCTCCCTCCAGCCTTCATTTTCTCAGGATTCCTGTAAATCTTGCCCACTCACTGCTTCTCTATGAAGTAGCAGACGCATCTCGTGTAGTTACTGCTCTCTGTCATATCTTCAGACACAGTGCAATCGATATTAATGGATTTCACATTAATAATATACAGTTTTTGCTCAGTGCTCATGAAGAGACCTTCCAAAGAAAGAAACACTTTACAATTATTCAGAGTACGCAATATATGGACTTTTTATTTTTTCACCACTCCAGTTGCTACTTGACTATCATCTTTTTTTCTTGCCTAGTGATTCAGTGAAAGAGTACTTCCGCCGTCGTCTTCATCATGCGGCCATTCATTAAGGGGCAAAGCAAAGAAGTATCTCGAAATTTGTACATAACTGGAACGCGGAGGCAATCAATTTCCTCGGACGATGATTGAGCTCAGTGCCAGTACATCGATGCCTGAGCCCAGGGAAGCCATTCCTCAATGCAGGAAGGTGTTGTTCCGCTTTGGGAGCATCAATCCATCCACCCTGAGATAAACGACCCAAAACGAGGAAACGGACCCCAGTGAAGAAGCCGTTTCGAGTAAAGCTCGGATCGGGAAATTCCTGGTCCGGCGCTCGGAAGATCCGCGTCTGAGAGCATTCAGGCGCAAATCAGAATATGTTTTTGATTTCGATGGGCGACCACTGACTCGCGCCCCACATGACGCAAGAACCGCTGAGTTTTCATATCGTTTGTGGATCTGGGTTCGCACCAAAAAGACTCCATGGCTTCTCGCTGTTGCGTGGGGGATTACTTGACTTTTTTTTTTTTTTTTCAAGTGCTCATACGGGGGAAAGAATTCATTTCTTAGCTCGGATGCTTCTTCGCAAACCATTAGGAGGGATGAATCACTGAAGACCGTTAAGGATTCAGCCCTAAGTGAAGTGAGACGCGTGCCTCATTTGTACGGAACCGGTTCCTTTATTCCCGCCGATTAATGTATTCCCTGAAGATCGCTTTGACGAATATTGGGATTCTTTTAATGAATATGATTTTATTGATTGAAAAAATTCCAATACTGGCCTGCTACCCTCTTCGGCTGCAGCAGAGAATAAGGTCATCGCGTCATCCAAGTCTGCTGAAGGAGAAGTGGCCAAGGCTTTTAACCACGAGTCGGCAGGTTTTGACACATAACTACCCTTATATTTGAATCCAGGGAAGAATTGTTTGCAGACTCCGCGTGATCTACGAAATGCGGAAATTTTGGGAGTTTTAGAAAATCATAGGTTCCCTCGGAAAGAGTGATTCATGATCCATTTTAATCTCTTCTGTCTAAAGCACTGCTTTTGGCTAATCAACCTCATTGCTCCTAACCCAATACTCGAAGAAAGAAGATGTTTGGGGCGTCAAATCAAATGATAGGCTGCTTGATTTCTGGTTACACAGCTTGTGAGGGATCTGACCATCCTCCATATTTCATGCCCACGCATCTCAGTGTATGAGTTCGTAATTCTGAGCCACCACAAGGATCAATCAACTGATTCCTCACCGATACCGCACCCCAATTCTCGCAGTATAACGAACATAGAGAAGTCATTGCGAATGTCCCCTGTAAAACTACCTTGTTTTATGCAGCAAAATATTGAAAACCAACAGCCAAGTCCCAGAAATTAGCAGTGCTTTATTTGCAGATTCAAACATGCCTACTAACTTATTGAAGAACAAAATAGATTCCAAAGAATCCTTGACTATTTTACCTCCCATCAAAATCAAGGAAATCATTTCAGAATCTCATGAGTCATCTTGCACTTCTTTTGCACCTTCTTTCCGTATGTCTTCTGCTGATGAGATGAAATATGAATGCTTGGGTTCACGCCAGCCAGGATCCAGCAGAGCGGATGAACACTCAAGAGAACCAATCATGATATCATCAGAAGGTGCAGCTGAAGATTCTGGTTCTCCTATACAGAATGTAATTGTGCGATCAAGCAGCCAAAAAAATGTCAACTTTTGATGCTCCTGAAGTGCTCGTTGTTGTTCCTGTGGATACCCAGCGTCCTGCGAATAATCTTGAGCATGAACAGTGAAGACATCAGAGCCGCCATCACCACATTTACAGCCAACTTTCCTTCCTTCGCCTCTCCATCTCCTTAGTCACAACATCACATGCGCCCTTCACATGGCTTTGGGCGAATCGTTCCTTACAATTCGCACTTAGGAAGATGGCTCCTGGCTTTGGAATTACTTGGTTGAGTGTCTGCAGATGGTGTTGGTTTCGAACCGGGTTATACAATTTCAGAGCTGGGGAGGGTTCCACGTGAAGGAAACAACGTTTCGTCACGAAACGGAGAAACTTGGAAATTCACAAAAAAGGCACATCACTCTATCCAAAATGGAGAGGAAGCCTAGCCAGCTTATCCTGAGAACTGTGCGTGAACTCAATGCCGCATGGCACATTTTCATTACTAGAGGCGCATCGCCGATCTCATGCAAGCTCCCCTATTAGTCACTGGGTTCACGGGATCAAATCTTCAATCCGGTCTCCCGACTACCACCGAAGCGAGCACGGAAGTGCCTTCCAGCTCTCAAAAGCTTCCATTTGTCGTTAAGGGTGAAACGTGGTTTTCTTCGTTGATGTTTCCTGCGTGCGATTCTCATAGGATACAACGAAATCACATCAAAATGGTTCCCACATTTGTTGCATCGCAGCTTCTTTCCGCATCTCTCAGATGAAAGCAAAACGACTTTCGACTAAAACAGAGCACCACATTTTGGCGATTTCACCTTTTTCCGCCTCGTCCGATCCGATGCCAACACAAACATCTCCGCCTCTGAAGCAAATCCATGGAGACTGCAAGCAGATCGACTGCTAACTATCAAACTCAAGTGCTCAGTTCACTGAATCAGTCCTTTTGCTGCAAGTCGCCTCGTAGAAGAGAGCAAACCGCCCTCCCAAAATAGCTGTGATGAAATTTTAGTCACGAGAACACATGATTTCCATGCTCCTTGCGGTGAGGACTTGAAAAATGGATGCTGCTACTCATGCGCCATGCTTGAAGTCATACATATCTGTCTGACTATCAGAGTGGGTGGAAAAATGTCTAAACAATAGTCCTACAAATGTCAAACAGTTTACCAGTGAGTAGAAAAATATTTCCTGGTCCATATGAGCGAGGAGAAAGTAACTTCCTGGTCGGCGTACGTAGAGGAAATGGGAACGACATTGGTTTTAATGAATTGAATGCTGCTGGAATGCTTTTTTCGTGCAGCGGTCTCGCATATTGCCCCCAATTCATCATATGAACCGTTGTGCTATCTTGAATTTTATAAACAGAACATTCCTTGCATAACTAGTGCAGGGAAGCAGGAGAAATCATCTCAGGGGTTCTGCGTTTTATTGCACTCCAGGGCCGACGTAAGTCCAAGCGGGGAACAGAAGCCTTCCCGTGGAAAACTTCCGGATGAGATGATGGGTCGTTCTCGTGGAGAGGCGTGCAGCTCTCGAGAGCTCGTAGGGGGATGAAGGCACGAAGGGAAATGAGTGGGAATCCGCAGACCCCACTCGCACCTTCTGCAAACTGCAGGGAATTCGGCAAGTTGGTGGAAGCTCGATTCCTATTTAATAGGGATGTGCTCCGTTGTGATACAATTCCAAGACAAAGTCTGTCAGCATTCTTCATTCTCACGTTGCAATCGCATTTCCCTTCTCTTACAGATAAACTTTCCTTTTTTTCTTGGTCTGCAGCTCGTTTCCGGCGTTTTCTGGAGCTTCAAAGGGGAATGCATGAAGCAAAGCATCAAACTACAGGTTTTCGCGGAAAGGCACTTTGGAATCGCATGCCCAACGTTCTGTCCCTTTGCAGCGATTTGATCGTCCCGCGAACTTCAGCTCCTGCCTTTTCCACGGTCGCCTTCCTCTATTTTCCAGCTCGAATACGAGATTCTGAAAATTCGTGACACCTTTAAGGGATCTTTGAAAGAAGGCAATTTGCTTTTCGAACCCCTCATCAGACCAATCCATCGTTGGGATGTGATAGAAGATTCCTGTCTTTCGATGTTGGAAAAATTAGGTGCACATCAAACGGATGTAGTAGTAGGATGAATTCTGTTCCTACATTCAGTTCTTCTATCTTTCTGTCAACAGAAAGATGGAACTGAATATAATCATATTGAAAAAGCAGATAGCCAAAGCCTACGCACCAGATGAGATTCTGCACTTTCTGATGGGACCCTTGAAGACAAAAGCGCTCAAAAGCTCCTGTGCAGGCAGCTAAAGTCTAGAAAGAGAGATGGCATTCAACCAATTGATAAACCCCTTCTCTTCTGCCAACTCTCAGAGGTGGACCGTGTCGCCAATCATAACTCCACTTCTCAGGAAAACATCTTAGTATCCTGCAGCAATCTTGTCTTTGAGAGTTCACTGAGTCCAGGAAAGTGTCTCTGCCATGTCCCCGTCACGAGAGGAAAATCCGTGAAGGTTCGAAGACATCAACATAATCCGAATTCTACCTCTCGAGATTGCACGAGCTGAAACACCTCTCAGGAAAAAGAGAGGATGAATGCAAAAGATGCGCCGAGTATGCACGTAAAGATTCCAACATAATTTCTGGCAAAAGCTACCAAGAACTAGTAGAAGCGTTCTTGAATCCTCGGTTTCCTACCGTATGTTTAACTAAAATGGAATCTATCAATCCGAAGGAAACGGAGTATACGGAGTGATTTCTCGATAAAAGTGTTCACACTCTAACAGAGGCTGTTTGTTCTTCACTCCAAAAGAGACAGAACGCAGTGAATGGAGGTGCTGTTGTTTTGGCGAAGGAGTTCCTTTCATGATCACTCTGCAGTCGAAGAAGAATTGCTTCCTGGGTTTCATAGAGAAAGCAGAAAAGTGCAGACTTCGATCGCATCATTTTGCAATAAAAGGCGTGTCCCAAGGAGTTCAAGGCATTTCTTTTGGTAGTCCGATGGACTGATCCTTCATTTGCAAGATCTCGTCAGCCGTAGATACATTTCTCCGACACCACTGTTTTATTACTGGATCTCGGCCATTAGCAAGCAGCAAGGGCAAGGACGGCTCTCGCCAGTATTTCTGTTGTTTTCGAGTTCTGCCGCGGGCTGAAGTCTGGGCTTGTCTTTTGATACTGTTTCGGTCATCATTTATGTTCTGGACATAGACCGAAGGAATTCTGCAATGCGATCAGCTTTGTTCACCTTTTGCGAGCTCTGTCGGGAGTATCCATCAGTTGCTGCTACGACTTCGTGGTGAAGTGTCACATCTTTCAGTGCTCCGGGTGAGAAAAGGTCAACTTTCGCGAAAGGAAAACGCACACCGGAGGTTCTGTCATAGACTCAAACCTTCAAATGTCAATCGAAAATGTGAGCGATACTTCTCTGCTATTCAGATGCATGTGCCGCAAAGCCATAGCAAAATCGCCATGCTGAATGCACTGCTGCTGCCCCGGACAGAGCGATGGAGGAGGAGCTCATTGGGACTCTCCTTGTGGATAAGAAGACCTTAGCTGCTGTCTGTCTGGACTTCCTCTCTGCCACGGAATCCGGAAATCATTGATTCTTCCACCTTGTCAGCTAGCTAAAGCACAGTGCGTGCCACCAGTGTCTTGCGGCAGCAAGTGATAGGTGAAGCGAGAAACTGCGGTGAAGGGAAGGGATAATCGCACTTCTGTGCAGATTTCACTCCTTTCAGGGATACTCGTCTCTCCTCAGGCTTCATTCCCTTTGCTATCCTCGTTCCTTACCTACTTGCTGAGGTGGATGAAGCATCAATGAAGGATTCAAATACTCAGTTTGCACTCGTATGAAGCCAAGTGGGGTCCTCTTGCTGGAGCACAGCCTTTCTCCAGCCAGGGTTATGGGATTGGCTCAGACATGGACAAATAGTAGGAAAGAGAAGGAACACTCCTGGGAAATGAGTTGCTTGATGTCATCACATGGGAACAGTAGGGTTGTATACGAGTACATCCACTACTCCTTGGATCTTTATTGGATGAATATAGTGTCACCAAGAGGACTCCATAAGGGGGCCCAAACTGAGGTGCTTGATTTGAAGCTGGATTATCATCAGGATAGCTCGAGAGAACACCTCGCTTGACAGCCCTGCAGTTCTTGGAAAGTAGTTTTCACCCCGTGAAACCAAGGCATTTATGAAAATAATAAAATGAAAACAAGTTGGGAGCACTGTTCCTGAAACAACAACAACAAAGTTCGAACGGAGGGTTTTCAGTCGTTTGCTGGAACAGTCCAAAGCGGAAGCAGTTTGAAGAATAAACACATAAATAAAGGATAGGTCTTGATACGAATCGCTCTTTCTTTCTTGGTTGCGAAGCAGAATGCCATCGATTTCTGACTTGATCCATTCCTGTAGAGACACCTAGCAGCCTTCCTCATGAAGGTGGCTATCAAGAGGATGGCCTCTCTTCGCTGCGACCGAGGCTTCAACGAATGACGGGCTGTGACCAAGGCGCGGATGCCGCAAATCCATACCGAACCTGTCTGAACTCCTTCACCCTCGACGAATCGCTGCCAGAAGTCTCTAAAGTGTCCTCGATCTGCAGGATCCCCCCCCCCAAAAAAAAGAGAACGGCTAACAGCCTTCGCCAAAGTTCCCGGAAGACACTGCTGTCGAATAATAGATACATGGATGAGCAGAGTAGTGCGGGATATAAAAACACGCTCCCCTATCGCTTCCTTTTTTTTGATCCCCTGAGAGATTTCATAGAGGATGTGCTAGAGCAGTCACTTGTGAGTTTCGTGGCTTCCCTCTGCGCAGCCGTTAGCAGCCTTCACGTCGGTAGGCAACCCATGTCTTCCCCATGATCACGAAGGAAACGAAAGTGCGTTGTCTTCCTCCAGGGAAGGAGAATTCACCTTGACCGCGAAGAAAGATGCTAATGAGCGGGATAGCAGCCACGGACTTGGCTAGTATGAAGCAGAATGCACAGTGCATCATGCTGGTAAGGAAAGCCGCTGCTTTCGCTCCCGGAACCGTGACATGCTCTGTGTGAGGCTTGACTGCTAGGCAAAGAAGGCCATCACTCGGAGATCCAGAACAGCATTTTCTTCGGGAGGCATTGCCTCGGATTTCGAGCTACTGGCTTCCTCCTCTGAATGATGCAGATCCCATTTTGACTTTTGAGCAAAGTTCAGGGGCTGCCCAAGTCAGTATGTCGGAGACGGAGTTCATTCAAAGTCCCGGAATGGTGAGATAAGAGAAGAAAAAGGAGAGAAAGAGAGAGCGCTCTCTTTCTCAAAAGACTTTCTTTCGGAAAACCCTTTCATCATCTGACAAGAAAAAGACGAATTCTCGTCAGGAGAAGAAAAGGAACGAAAAGGGGCGCCTCCTCACTGACTGGGACTGAAAAACTGGGAATGTTGACAATGTCGCTGGAGACCTTATTTCTTATGAAACGTCTTTGGGAGTAAAAGGCAGGAGAGAGGAGGAATACTCCTGTGGAAGATGCATTCATCAGGAGGACGCATTGCTCCCGAAGGTGCCTCTCTGGGCAATCCATTGAAAAAGATTGTCCAAAGCTTACGATTGAGCATGCGCACAAAGCCTCTCTCTTTGGTAGCGCGAATCCCCATAGCTCCGATCGATCTGAACTGAGGAGAACGCTCGAGGGGAAAGGAAACAGAGTAAGGAAAAGCGAAACCGTGGTCGGTGAAGAAACGGAAAGCCAAGGAGGGGTGAAGAAAGAGGGAGGCGAAAGCGGCAGGCAGTATTGTCAGCCATGTTCAGCGGTGGTCACAAACAGATTCGTCACAGTATGATGCACCCAGGGACCCCTTGCAGCAACACTGTAGTGCGGACGGTGGGCGCTTGTGCATGCATGGTTCCAACATGGACAAATCCAGAATGGTGATCGCAAGAAAGGTGGGTGCGAAAATTCTCCTCACAATTGAATTGGAGACTGAAGTGACACTAACTGCAGGTCGAACAAGATATGCAGTGGTACCTACAGCGGCACCTACAGCGGCACCTTGTCTCCAGCTACGCCGACTATGGGAACACCAGCCCAAGCAGAAAAAATTGAAACAGCTCGACGAGAATAGTAGCGAGTGATCAAAGTGATCAGTTGCACAAGGAACATAGCAGCACGCCTCGCGGAAGCGTCGATCGTCCCATTCAAGGACAGCACCGTCTCATAAACGAAACCTCGCTCTCGATGGGCGTTTTCCTAGGCAGGGGAATCCTAGATGCGTCCACGTGTACTTCGAGTGCAGTGTTCCGCTTCCGACTTCTGAAAAGAGAATGAAAGGGAAGGAAAGCTGAGAAATCTGTAGCCTTCGACTCTGGCTCACTGGTGAACCCACGAGCGAGATGAAAACAGGATCCCGCAGAGAGAATCTTCCCTACAACTTTTCGGGGGAGAAAGAAAAGGAACTGTTCTCTCCAAAGATGGGAGGTCCATCCGTGGTTCAAAGAGACGAGGCGAGCCCACATTTATGAAGAGAGAGGCGACCATGTGGCTAAGATGCGATGGTCTCAATTTGAGTTGACTCTTGATCGGATATTTCCCTCCTACTGTGATACTCCCCAGTAAATGAAAAATGATTCTTACAGTCCTGCATCAAGGTATGGACGGAAACTTCTGTTTTCCTGGGGAAAGGTTAGAAGTGAGGGATTTACTTTGGCTCTCCCTCCTGAGTGCGCATGGTCCATGTCATTGTTCTGCATAAAAGAGTCATGACATCTCGGATTGACACTGGTTTTTCTGAAATCAGAGTGTTTCTTGGCAGGATTCCGAAAAGCAGTTCCGGAAACTCAAAGAGGGACTTTCGAGGTGAGGAATGACGTCATCAGTCGTCAAAACAGAATGAAATTCCATATTGCACTCCCGTCTTGTTCATGGAAGCCACACTATTAAAAGAAGTGTCGTTTCCAGTCATGGAGTTTTTTCGGCATGAAAGTTTTCTTTCTTTTCCTTCATCTCAGGTCGTGCTCCTCTTACGAGCCAGTAGACTTTATGTCGCTAACAGGATTCCTAACGTTCGAACACGTGAAAAGTCACAGATAAATAGGGGCGTCTGTAATTGGGCTTTCGTGTGATACTGATCCAGTACATTCAATGAAGGTACAAAGTAAGGTTATTGAGATCCAGGATACAAAATACATTGATTTTCAGTCTCGTGAATCAGTGCGTCTTTCTCCAAAAGAGCAGATAGCCTAAAGGGCCTTTTGCTTCCTCCTTTTCTACGTACGAGCTGAGCAAAAGAATCCTTAGGGGCGTTGGTGCCACGTTGAACGTGTTGAAAGTCTTACCAGTCGGACCATTGTGAAAGACCTCGTGCAGTGGAGGACTCTCCATTCATTAGGAGAAACCCTCATATCGGACATGAAAATTACCCTTCAAATCTAGACACGCATGCCACATGCACGAGGAAGTCAAGTTCTGCAGACATCACAAGATGCTAACAGCCGGAAAAAAAATTTTTTTTCCATCCTGCTTTCTATTGGTGGCTCAGTGTGCGCGAGTAAAGCATCTCCTGATGATTTCTTTGCTTATTTGCTTATCTTCTTGAGAACCTCCAAAGTATGAACCGCAAAATCACCGATACTTCTTACACGATCGCATCGGAGCTGTTTGAATGAGCGTTTACGGAAATGAACGCATCATCAAGTGGTCAGCTGAGAGAGCTCAGGCTGCTCAGTGCAAGTGCAAAACAAAAACTCAGCTTATTCCCTGTTTATCGCATTGATGCATATTCGTCACAGTGGGATTTCATGCCGTCGCGATAGCGTCTCAAATGTCTCAGTTCGATGCCTTATGTCACCTCGTATTATCTTATTTGGGTGCGCACACCGTGTTTTAACCACACTATCATAATGCTGGAATTGTTCAACATGCTTGTATGAGTGATACCAAAGAATTCCAGCCACAGGAGTCGCTTTTATTCACAGCACGTCTCCAAAAATTAGCGATTCATCACGGTGAAAACATATCAATTCAACGTCATCCTTGTAGCTAATGAAATGTGAGACCATGAATGATCATTTCATCAAAAGTGCGAAATAGTGACTCTTGCTTTTATGCCGCAGCCTCCTTAGCAAGATCATTCGTTGAGTATCCTAACGGAAATACATAATTTCACAGAAGGAAAACCGTTGAAGCATTTTCGGATCCTCTGAAATAGATTTCAACTTGAAAAACAGCCAGATTTTTTGTCCATCCCATAGAGTTTACGGTGACCTCGTCTCGTGCTGGATAACGACAGAACATTCGGGAACGTACCCTAGGGATCCGATGTTCAGTTTCCTCTTCTTCATTTAGTCAACGTGTCTTGCACACTTTGAGCAAGAAGAACATACCTGAATTTCCCATTTACATCACGGAAACTAAGAAATTCTTCCAAAGGTGAGAGAGAAGCTAAGAAGAACGATCTTTGCCATCTTTCTCGCAAATATCAGTTTTTCTCCCCTACTTGTTTGGAAATATCCGGTCGGTTGCATCTGAGGAGAACACCTGTGATTGTCACTTGGGAAGGATTCCCGTCTTCTCCCCGTTTGACCAGCGAGCCGGAGACCACGGGATCAGGCAGTAGCAACGCTCAAGTTTTGAAAATTCAGCTCCGAGGTGGAAGCTTCAACTCCCATTTTTCTTTCCAATCCTAAGATATTGTACTGCCGAGAGCATCGCCACCTCATCAGCCCTTTTCGTCCTATCGTTTTCTCGGAGGGCTGCTTTCAAATCAGCGTTTGGCACACACGACAGCGAGAGCCTGGACGTGAGCACTGGTGTTGACGAGCTGATTCCACGTTGGCAACGGCAACAGTCAGATGTACCGCGGAGGAGTCGCGAGCGACTTCTCACTAAGAGTTCATCTTCATCCGAGGAGTCGCGCCTCGGTCGCCGTCCTCGACTGTGGCACTGCCAGTGCGCAAAGCTCGTGCTGTGGTTTCTCAGTGTGACGACTCCATGTGTGACGACAGGGATCGGAGATAATGATCATGAGCTGAACCTGAGATGAAATCTGGAAAAATCCTTCTAAGGACACAGCAAGCGAGAGCTCGAATGGGAAGGAACTCGCTTCAGAAGTCAGCCTTTTTCCGGTTTGCCGTCTGATAATCGAGACTTTAAGATCAAAGATCGATATTTTGTTCGTAGACATCACTCGGTGTGGTCATGCTCTCAAAATGGCGAGAATGGAGGGCCCCAGAAGTGAGTTGATGAAAAAAAAAAAAATTATTGATATTTGGACATCTGACAAAATTGGTATTTACTTGCTCTTGGAAGAAGAAGGGACGAAATATGCATCAGCACTCCAAAGATAACATTCCCTTGACATCATTTGGCAAAGTTTCATCCTGCAATAAGCAGGATGTGCATGCGATTACCAAACAACCGGATTCCATGCCGCAGTGGATTCATTCGATCCCGGTTTAGAAGTTCGGGTTCTTCTACAAGCTTCTTTCTCGATTCTCGGAATCCGAGTTCCTGTCAGGGATGAACTGCTTGTTCCAGTTGAGAGCTGGAAGAAGAAAATTTTCATCCCGCATTGCTAGCTCATTCTCAGCCCAAGGAAGGGGATATCCCTGTGATTGCTTGGATTCGAGATGTCGCATAGGAGCCTGCGTTTCCACATAAAATGATCGCATCGGATGCAAACATCCTGAGAGAGAATGGACTGAGGATAAATAACAGTGAACTTGCGGTGAACAAAACCTAGTACCCAAAGGTTTTTCCTTTGAACACAGTTATCCAGCTGTTCATCATGGAAGAAGTATGCTCGAAGGAAAAAGTGGAATGCATGCACTGGAAAAAAGAGGTTTTTTCATAGCAGAAATGAATGAATGCTTTGTTGATCAAAGTGAAAACGGTGGAAGTGTTGCAGCGGAAGTTTTCTTCTCACTCATCATATATAAGGGGTTGATAACTCAAATTAGGAATTCTTGCTGGTATACGATCAGTTTGCATCATCACAAATGGGAGAAAGGATATATTTTATTGTGTGAAACCACAATATATATGAAACGAAAGTAATTCAGTTTCTCAACTTCTACATGATCCAATGTATCATGTGGTGTATAGCAATCAATCAACTGTATAGCAATCAATCGAATACTCCATGGAATACGAAGCAACCGATTCTTATGCCTGAGCATATGCGGAGCAGACAGTTCATGGGTCATCAGCAAGCGAAGACACGATTCATACCAGATCTTTGCACCAACCAACCCTAGCAGTCGAACAGTGGACAATCTGCAATGAAGAGAAGTCTTATATGGCTGTAGGCTCATGGATCCATTCGTAGGCACAGCCCAGGGAGAAAAACGGGGCTTGCAGAGTGTCTGCAACATCTCTCTGATGTCAGTGCAGAGACTGAGGCTTCGAAACCGTGTGGGCGTAACTGATCTCAAGAGAGCATTACAGAGGAGCTACGGATGCTGAGGAGCTTTCGAAGGGCATGCATAAGTCCCTGTGAGCCAAATACTCTGCATTTCATTGGATGCTGTTGAGCCATTAATCATTCAAAAGCGGTCCAGCCTCTTCCCTATGGATCGTTTAGATCGGCATTCACGGAAAGAATGAGGGAGGAAAGCAAACATGGAAATGCTGTTGTTGAGAAAAACGACTGCATTTTTGTGAAACTATAGAACTTGAAGAATTTGGAAAACTAGCACAATCAACTCAGTAACCGTCGTGGTTGATTGGCTTCAGCCGAGGATGAGAGAAGAGGAGCGAGACTCTGGAGTTTCTGTTCCTCTACTTGTTCTTGATCCGAAGAGGACCCATGATTCTCAGTCATTAGACTACGGCCACAGGAAGAACCTTTCGGATACGAGCTCTTCCTATGTGTGCGCGCACACAAAAGCAGATGTTTGAAAGCAAAATGTTGCGGCAGATGTGAGTGGGTCATGAGGTGCATACGGCAACAGCAGACGCTGTCCTTAGGTGTCTGAACGAAGAAGACGCCCAAAACTACCGCCCTCAATTATGCTGGGCCCTTCCCAAGTTAGCCAGTTGGGAATATCGAGGCCCTTGGCTAAGAGACTGATAACCATACCCCCTCAACCCCGAATTCGAATAAGTGAAGTGAATTAGCAGAAATGATTTCCCAGAGACCAATTTATCTTGCGAGCCGAAAGTACTGCAAAATCTCATCACGAAAGAGGTCGAAGCAAGAAAGTGGGTATGGAAGAAGTTCGCGCTGAAGAATGCTCTCGGAATCTGCAGCTCGATGTGAACCCAGATATCTTCAGAAAGTAGGACTATATCAAATCACATGACATAGCGGTGCAGTACATGGGAAGGTCACGCTTGCCAGAAACAATTTGCTCTGTAAGGCTGTTCTGACGTCGTCCTTGTCTCCTTCTTCGGCAATATGTCCCAAAAGTTCCTTAATGCTTACGCACCTTTCCGATAAAATCAGAAAGCACTGAACACGGAAGCAAGTCAGAACGTGGTTTAGAACAGCGGGACGCGCACGTGGAAGACGGGAAGAAATTATTTCACGGATTTCCGCGAATCTCAAAGCTCAGCTGACTTTCGTTTGCAATAAAAATAAGCACTGAGGCCGCTTTCCGATCTCCTGCCTTTTGATACAGTCGCGTGAGATTTTTTCCTCTTTCTTATCCTTATGGCAGAGTGCTTTTCAAAACAGAAATTTCGTCTCAGGTTCTTGACGTAATCATCGAGAAGGAATTCGAGAAAGACAGTCTCAGTGGTCTCAGCCTTTTTCTTTTTGTCGAGTCTCGTATTGAGTGAGTTGATAAAGATTCTCTCAATTATTCAGGATTTCATTCTTCTGCTTTCTCTTCAATTTAAAAAGAATCTGTGGAGTTTTTTCCCAGTGTCAAGAAGACAAGTTGGATATGTGCCTTCGTTTTTTCAGTCTGAAATGCTCCTCCTTTTTTTATTGCATTTTCGTTCCAGCCACTGTGTCACCGCCCTTCTCACTTTGGTCTTCCGAATAGCGTTGTCTTTCCTCGCGACTTTCCTCTCATCCCAATCTTTCCCTTAAGATATCGGTTTGTATCCATTGCTGACAACCTGGGAAGACGCTGAAGCGAAAACTCGAAGAGGTGTGTCTTATGCAATCTCATCAGAAGTGATTACCATCCAGCTCCGAATTAACTCATTAGAGAAGCTCCTTTCATCCGCATCTGTTCTCCAATCTCTACACACCTTCCAGGTCTCTGAAAGTGTGGGAGAGGATTTCATCATGAAGTTTCTTTTAAAGTCTTCCAGATCCCCATGAGTCAACTGGACGCAGGCTTCCTGTGTCGACTGATTCGAATTCGAGGACTTTGCCCTTGCACATCTTGGAAACATCTACGCCGAAGAAGCTTTGCTCCACTGTCTGCATGAAGATCAAATCGTGATTTCCATATGGAGAATTTCGAGGAAAAAGGAATGCGAACGTTCAGTTCGAATGATGAGTTTGGTTCCACGAGCGAAACTGTGATATATTTACTGCACCTTCGAAACGTTTCTCTTTGACAGCTCTTTCCTTCCTAGATGGTGACCACTGCTAGTAATTCCACTGTCACTTGCACTGCATCTCGTGCCAAATATGCCTCCGACATCTTATTGCACTTCTGTCTCATCAGAAGTGTTGGCACCACTAAACACGTTTGTTTCATAAACAAAGTCGATGACGATGGCAGATGCTCCACGAGAGCGCTCTTCCGACCAAACCTTATCTATCTTAATATCCTTCTTAGTGTGCTTCAAAAGCAGACAGAATTAGATGGTCTCTACTTTTATGGACATGGGCACCTTTATAGGTACTACCGTGTCATTAGAGGCGAACATGTATGAATATAGTCAGGAAACCCTTGCTATCTCTTTGGTCTCCCTACCTTCTTAGAATGAATTCTCTTGAACTGCTTGATGGCTTGGTGATCCTTGGCAAGGTGGCACACCACGTGCAGTTTTGCCTCGTCGTATTACCCTTCAGCGTTTCCAGCATTTTTCGTCTCAACTGCATTCTGTTTTTCCGAGATGCTGCGAAATGATGAGTGACCAAGCAAGCAATGCAAAAGCTTTGAGTTTCAGCCGGAGGCCAGAGCAGCTATTTGTGAGGCAGTTCAACTGCTGGAGCTCTCTGCTCTACGCAATAACGGCCGAATTTCAACTGCCTCTCGTATCCTTTCGAAAGTCCTTTTCCCATCCACGTAGAGATTCCTGTTTCAGTTCTTCTCTCTTCGATTACTTTGTCTTTGACCTTCTTCGAATTGGAAGTTGTGTGAAGCGGAGTGCGGTTTCTGTTATTCCTGCAGTCAAGGGTGCATGAATTGATTAGGGGGGAAAAGTCAGTACTGCTTGAAAGACATAGCAGGACGCACAGATAAATTTCCCGTGTTGAGGAGGAGGATGGATGCAGTGAAGACTTTTCAGGGGGTTCTGCTTGGCACTGTAGTGACTGAAACCATTAGTTCTTAGGACATCCTCTCTAGAGCGTTCCTCTTTGTCGAAGGAACACGATTTCATCTTGGCGCTTCATTGCACAATATGAAGCACTTGATAAAATGAAATACTGCAAGGATTTTCGTCAGAGTAGAGTTATGGTGGACATTTCAAAATATTATTGCTAACGAAATGAAGGAATGCCGAGTGGAAAAAATCCGACTCTCTGTTTCGGAGCTCCTGATAACCTGACATCCAGATTCCGGATCCATCAGCTGGAACAGTTCGTTTTCATGAACTCAGCTCAGTTTATTTCAGTTTGCGTTTTTCCAAGGGAGTCACTTGTGCAGCATGCTATGCATGGATTGCTCCTGAACATTCAGAAATTCAGAAAATAACCCTCTCGTGGAAAGAGCAGACAGCTTTTTAAGTTCGGGGATTTTCGCCTTAATCCATCAGGCAGTATTTGAGAGATCAACGTCGGTCCAGCTGAAAGTTTGCTCCGTTTTGCAGCGATATGCGCGTTTCATCCACTAATGCATGTCTCCACTTGTTCACTTTCCCCTGTTTACTTTCTTTACTTGTTGCTCTCATTAGTATTATCATTATTATCTGAAATTCAACCTTTCAAACGAGCCCAACTTTTCCACGGAGTTCTCAGATTAAGAATGAAGTTTCAAATGACTCATGCGATGGCTAGTTAAGGAGGAGTTTTTGTTACTGAATAGCTGTGAAAGCGTCATCTCTTCAGTACCAACCTGCTAGCTTCACTTGGAAGGGCGAATTTTCTATGTGATTCCTTGAACGTGTTTTTGTTATGAACAGCAGGAATGGATAGGGAAAAGGAATACAGACATTTCCACCCTGAGCTCAACCATTATCCCTCTAACCGTTGCTTCAAGAATAATGTGCTGTTATCATGGAGGAAGCAATACGATGATGTGGGTCTTCATAGATAGCTAAATACGACCTATTATTCCCAAATTTCCAGCATCGTTTTCTGGAAGGAGGGGATGCCTGGAATTCGAGTCCAGGAAATTTATGTGAATTTTCAGAGCACATTTGCATGCATATTCTCTCTTGTGGCGTGCACTGCTCCCGCACATCCCAAAATTCCCAAATGACTCAATTATAGAAACGGTGTTGATCCTTTCAAATACAGTTCTGGAATTTTCGATAGACTTAAGCGTCGGACAGTAATTCTGAAACAACCACGTTGGTCTACTTCCAAATGCACTGACTTTGCATGGGGTCCTTCCGATGGCATTTCCGCGTTTTCTGATAGTTCTGTTTCGCATTTTATGGCCAGAATGCTCGTTCAAGGCGAGCACTTCAAACTGTGTCGTGTGTTTAACAGGACTTCATCAAGTACTGCCGAGTGCGTTGCTCCCTCTGCGCCGCTTGCTCCCGTTTTACGCCTTCCGTTCTTGCGGCGAGTTCCACGTGCCCATTCTTCAAAGCCATCTCGCAGGTCCTGCTCTCAGCATCCTTCCTGCCTCCGAAATTCTTGCATTTTGCACGCTTCGACTGTGAGATGAAGAAGCTCTTGGAAGCGCAACTCATGACATTGGAAAGTCCGGGCACCAGGATTCACTAGCAGTGGGACTTTTGAAAAATTCGTTGGACTCGGCTCAGAGGCCTTCAAAATGTAGCTGAGGTGACGCATAAGGACTTGGCCTTACGTTCGGTGGCTGACGGCCGGGAGAATTTCCTCTTGAGCACTTCCACCTATCACGAAGCGGATGGAAGGTTACGAAGATGGAAGGAAATGAAAAATCGACTTTGTTTCGTGGCTGCTGATTAGGAACCGACTAGAAGGCAAGACGACTTGAAAATTTCGGTGTGGTACGATGCAGTCAGGCATCTAATCTTGAAATCTCTCCTAGGTAGACGATGTTTATTGTGTATCCTCACCTCCAATGAAATTATCAATTCGTTCTAAAAGTTCCTAAATATCACGACCAAAAAGAAATGCGCGTATTGTTTTTTCTTCTTTTCCTAGCTTTTATGCCTTGAGGGTTGCTTCTTTTCAATGGACACCCGCTGTACTGTGGAAACACACGAGGATGTGCCCACATGAGACGAAGATGGCTACCTTGGAATCCATCCATCATCAGAAAAACTTTTCATACCTGCTTACTGATATGAGGTAGTCAGTGTTGAACGGTTCTTGCTTTGCCCATTTCAAAGCAGCTGTCTGTTTTCCTTGCTGTCGGGAGAAATGAAGGTTTCGCGTGAAAAAATTCGGTGGGAGATTCTCTCGCTTGATTGGGCATCATTTTCCATTGAAATAACACCGCCGGAAGAACACTGCTGATGGCGAGCACCACTGCTGGTGATTGCGGGCGTTGAGAACGTTCCGCACCTCACCCTTCTTCATTTCACTTCAGGAAGATGAGCGTTTCGTGACAGAATTTTAATCTCCGGGTCATCAGCTGATTTGGTGTAATCGGAGCAGATCTTCGCCATCCATGCCAGCAGAGAATTTCGCTCTCGAATCACGAGCTCGGCTGCAGCAACATCACCGCATGCATCCTCTTCGTGGGGAGAAAGAGGAACAAACGAAAAATTCCTCAAACTATCAGAGTATTCGCAAATTCGCTTCCACTTTGCTCAAAACTGATTCTCCTCACAAAAGGTGTTTCGAACTGAAATCCTGAAAAAAATTATTAGCAGAGAACTCGAGAGAATAGGAAGACAAGTGTACTGGGGATCCTCCAGACGTCGTGAAGCATCAAATATCTTCTTATGCAGCACCCTTTGAAGTGTTTCCTATTTGGTTGCCATCTAAGGGATTCCATTAGAACAGACACTCGTGCTATCGACCATGTAGCACTTCCAATTGCAATCCTTCATCTTTAGTGTCAAATAAAACCTTCCAGAAATGAGGAATCTCGGATTTTCTTCTTCTGACAGCTTGAACGGATAAAAGTGCTTTGCTTCTGCTGAGTGATCGGCTGCAAAGCCTTCAGACATTCAACATTTCGTCACGACCAATAAAGCTGTAGGTCGGAGGCTGCAGCAACGCAATGAATAGCTATCTTATGAATGGTGAAGCACGAAAAGAGTTCCATGAGGTGCATGAAGAGACCGGATTTTTCTTTTTTGACACATTATTAATGTTTTTTACATTGGTGCAACTGCGAGTGAAGCAAGTAGGAAACTGAGTCTGCTTGTTGCCAACTCTTTTCTGATGCCAAATTTATTGGATCTTCTCGGATCTTAATGGACTTTTTGGATGTTTTCGATTCAAAGTAGCCGCAAAAAGACAATGATGATGATAATTGCTAAGATGAAAAGGAAATAAATGACAAATGAGGGTAGGCTGGTCGCGAAAAGGTAAAAAGGAGATTTTTGACTGGAGGAAGCGATGACGTACCCTCTGTTAGCTCATCGTTTCCAGCGCAGCTTATGACGTGATTACAGATGATGCAGTCTTACCTCAAAGCACCGAAATAATTGCTTCCAAAATCATGGCTCCAATATTGGCAAGGAGATGCTTTCTGAAATCTGTAGTCGTGTCACTTCTAGCCTGGAAAGAGCTCGTTCTTCATTCGTCTTGCTCTTAAAGGCAGAGGAGAGAGTTTTGAAAAGAGTGCTGAAAAAGTAGCAACTGGAAGCCACAAGAAGTTTGGGTCTCAGCACATGCGTTGTGATGGAGAACAAAGAGACAAATGCGAAAAGGAAAAAAAAGAGAGAGTTGAGGCAAATTTCAGCACCAAATGTTCAAGAACCCTTAAGATTTAACAGTCGACTTTTTGTAAGGATCGAGGCACGCCTTTACCACATCGAGTCATTGAGAAAGAGCTCAAAGAATCAAGGGCAGGGTACTGACATGTAGAATTACGAAACGGGCAGGAAAAAAATCAAATGAGCACGCCTCTAGTCCCAAGAAGGAGATAACTCAAGTCAAAAACCCGCATCCAATCTGTGTGCTCATTGGGTGGCTCAGTTGTGCTTGTCAACGTCTCCCTCGTTCAGAATGGGGACGAGAGAGCCGTTGTCTCACAATGAATCGTTTCATCTGTTTCTAAGACAAGGCCAAATTAGAATCATCGCATGACGTTCCTGATGGACCCTGAACCGTGACAGCAGAAAAGCTACAATTTTAAGAACCTTCTTCGATTCCCCAAAAGGGAAAGCTTTTGAGAGTTGCCTTTTGCGTTGGCAATTAGACGTTTGGCCAGTTTCACTGGAAGCACGCACCCAAAGCTCCATCCGTCCATCGATACTCGTGATCTGCAGTCTGCGAAGGCCGACGTTTTTCTCGTTTTTATTAACTGTTGTTACTAAAGACAACTGCTGTTACATCAATCTTTTCTATTGTACTCACATTTATTCTGGCGAAATTCATGATAATTCATTCCAATCGCCCAATGAAGCAGTTCGACATCTCTCGTTTTTGCATGCTTCAGAAGGATGAAATCCTGGATGCGTTAGGTAGAGGAGTGGCATCCGTAGGCTGCGAAAGGGAGCACAGCCTCACGCTGCTGTGAAACGCAGGGAGACGAAGTCTGTCTCTCAGGGTGTTATTTAGATCTCCAGGAAGCAGGAAGCACGCGGTGACTTGGTTACGACCTTCTCGCGCGCATTCAGCAGCACCGGTCTGCTCCCACTAGTGCGAGTTCAAGGAGTTCAGAAAAAAATGGTTCCTAAAATACACGAAAGTCTATAAAGTTGCACCGCTGGGGAAGTTTCTACGCGCAGGCCATAATTTGTTTCTCTTTCCCTTTGCAGATGTTCTTGCCACGAGTTTTCTCCCTCTTCTCCTCCGAGCTCTTTTCGTTTGCTCCGAAATGCCGCCTACAGATATTAATAACGATTTGCGAGGGAGATTTGTTTACGCGTGCCTTCAGGAAAAATAATTAGTTTCCTGATGGATGAAGAGCTGTGCTTTAAATATCTTGTAGGAGCTTCGATTGCAATTTTCGTGGTTCTTTTGCAGCCCTGATCCCTGGTTCGGGATACGGCCCGTTCCTTAGAAACCAGGCTCTCTCCAGGAAGGAAAGTCGCCATTTTCGGGTGTGCCGAAGCTGCGCTACTGAGTTGGAATCGTGAGACTTCTCACGGAAATTATCATCCGACTTTATCCTTAGGTGTAAGGCCGAGTGTTTCTGCTGGAGAGGCTCAAATTCCTCCCTGTGGAGGATTCATAGGGAGGAGTGGTCGGTCCCCGCTCACCTCGAGTGTCTCATGAGAAGCGCAAGCTGTGCTCTCCCCTTTCTCCGTTGTCATCTCTTGGGTGCAAGACTTGGGGGGCCCACCAGACCGAGGGCTTAATTCTTGCTGAATCTCTTCCTATGTGGAGAACCAGTTGCTTCTGTACCGAATTCAAGGGAAAGGGTTGGGAGTTCGTGACTTCCGGACTGCTTGATATCAACAGTGAGCCGAACTGAAGTCATTTTCTCTGCCTCCTGGAATCTTCCAGGTTCCATTGCGAAACGAAACGCGTAGAAGGCTCCAAAAGTCAACTGGAAGCCGCAAATAATTCAGCTTGGTAGTTTGAATGCTGCTGTCCCTGTTAAAAAAACACTCTTTGTGATTTGATCTGAAGGGATGTAAGGAATCAATTTTCCCTCGAAAAACCACCGTGAGGAATGAAGGATTTCGGATAGGCCCATCAGAAGTCTCAACAGCACCGTCGTCAAGAGCAAAACCAGTTACTGAATCGCGACTGGAGCTCCTCAACTTAGAAAATCTTAGTTTTCCCGAATGTCTCATTGCTTATCTAGGAACTTCGTCTCAGTGTTACCACCGATTAAGCACTCACGGGGAAAGGATATGTGTGCGATCTTTTTCTTTCAGGTTGAATTCCCTCGAACGCATCGAAACATTCTCGTTGTTCTGTTCTGCGTTTAGCGTTTGCTTTACTGCATTCCCCTCATGGCATACATAATCTCCACAAAACACAGTGTAGACATTGTCTCTTCTTCCCTCTGTATTTGCCTGAAGTTTTCGCATCGGACTTTGTTCCTCCGAAATTCATTCCGCATTTCAGGAATGAGCTGCCATCGATCCCGATGACGTCATCGGTGACGCTATTCTTTTGCGGGTACGCTTTTATGCCAGCGTAATACACCCGCTCTCCTGCCGCACTCGCACAGTGCCCAGAGAAGAAGGAACTCGTGTGACGGATGCTTTGATTTCTTCTCACTGGAAGGATCTTTCTCACTTTCATCAGGGACGGTGATTCTGGCATAGCTTCTGGAAGAAAAGACTTTCATTCCAACCGACAGCCAGCGGAAAGCACGCAGACACCTAACCAGTTCATTTTTCTCCTTGGCAATTTCGGGCTTGCGTGCGTTTCGTTTGCTTTTGTCCCCATTTTCAATTTTCCCTGACCATCGAGCGCATGCGTTTTTTTTTTTTTTGTAAGCAATTTTACGTAAGCTTGTTTACACTGCATTCTGTTGTTGTGACAAGCTACAAGTCTCAACCGCAACTTCGTGCACATTGGTCTTTCTTATTTCTTCTCCATTGGATAGAAAACTGAAATGCGTGTGAGACAAATTAGTGTCCTATGTCGTCAGCCGTTTGGTCCTGCACATTTCTTCTTTCTTGAATGTACACTTCATTATGGACCCAAAAAGCAGACATTCAGTGAGATGGTAAAAAGAATGGAATCGATGGAATCAATTATTTTAGTGGGCGACCATGGACAAGAAGCAGTGGTCTGACTTTGGTCTCTTGGTTTCGGCGTTTAGAAACCTATGGAGAATTATAGAACCGAGTGAGGACCAAAAAAACGCGTTCCCCATTCGGAAAACAATACTTCCATCTGCGCGGTCCATTTTGCAAGAGGCACCTTGTCGATAAAGTGAAACTCCAGAAGGATCAGAGAGTTCCTCAAATATTTCGAAGACACAGTTCTTGCCGCTTGAAATCTCGCTATCTAAAAAGACTATGAGAACTCTCCAGCAGGCACACTCATCAACTAATGTACATTCCAGTGCAGGAGAGCACATCCTACAGCACGGGGAAAAAGAACCTGATCAGAGATCACTCTTCGTAATACGAATGCTGCTCTCTTGGCATAATAAGCCGAGTTTGCCGAAATACAAATGCAAATCCGAAAGCACTTCCAAGAAGGCTTTTAGACAAATTTCTTCCGAAGCCTACTTTGGCACCTGTTCGTGGAAGCGATTGGTCTGATAAGCAAATGGACGTCGGAGGATTTCCATTTCTCGTGTTCCCTCAAGAAAGGCTCACCAATCATGCAGACAAAGGAATTATTGTTCATTGGAACCTCCATTTGAAACAGTCGCTCGCGCTCTTGTGGACGCACAAATACTTTGGTTTCCTTGTTAAATCTCGAGATGCTGCTGCCGAACCATCTCTGAGACCTCATTCGTGGAATCCACGGAGAATTTAATCCAGAAGCATCTTCCATTGATGTTCCCTCTCCTCGTGATAATTTTATCGCTTCTTTCAGGAGTCTCACAAGTCTTTCGCTCCCAATTATATCTCGATATTCTGGTTCTTTCAATCAAGCTGAAAGAGCGCTTTGCTGCGGTGGGATTCCAGGAATGGCTCCCTCCAGTGGGTCGCTCTTGACTTCGTTGCTCCCCCGAAAGGTTCCTCTCTTGCGCCCAGAAAACCATCCCAGAAAACACAGAGAGACTTCCCGCGACACTCTGGAAACATTCGTGATATGACTGTGGCCGTTCGCATCCAGATCGGAGAACCAGAGGCTTCAGCTGCGGCTCTCTGCACTTTTTTTTCCTTCCCATCACTCTATTGCTTGCCTCTCTGCTGCGTTGAAAAAGTATTGACGATGGAGTTTTGTTGCTACTGCCTACATATTCACTCTAAATCTCAGTAATTTTTCTATAAAATTCGAATGATGGACGGAATGAAATAGAGAAGGAACCAAATTTCCTTCAAAATCCCATGTGGTTTCGCGAAAATGGTTTGAAAGTCGCAAGTCCGAAATGAAGAGTGAAAAGATTCTTAAAATGAAATCAGAGAGGTTGCGAGAGGTTTCCGAATGTAGAGCAAGATGGATTTTGTTTTCTGGCAGCCTTGGAATGGGAAGGTGAGAGCGTCATGATTGGGGACCATGCAAATCGTCCAGTAACTTTCACATCCCAGGGATGCCCATAAAATTGACGTCCGTTCGGGTAAACCTTTAGAAGATCATCCCGGAAGATGCACTGTTCACTTGCTTCATCTCCGAACTTCGACCCTCATGTGAATTGCCCTGGACCCCGCTGGGTTTCATAACCAGCTCACCTACGGCATGTCTGTACTGCTGCATTCAAAGTTTCAGTAGTATTCATTTGTCGATCCCACGTACCAAAGGCAACCGAATGGATCTTTGGAGATGTACTAATCTGTTGTATCTTGAGAAAAGTTTTTCACCAAATTGGATACATACTTCAGTAATGCAAGTAAAAACCTATGTCTCTGAGGCTCAGTTTCTTGAAAAGAGAGGAGTTCATTGGAATTGATGACGAAATGTGACATTTTCAAAATCGTGTTTGAATAAATGGGGTATTTAAAACGAATCCATAATTCCTGGAACCATTTTCTTGTCTGCACTAATCTTACTAATCTTCCGCGGGTAAATCAAAAGTGCATACTTATCAGAAGTACTCAATCAGTTTCCAGAGTAATGATCTCTTCAAAGATCGGATCAGCAAGTAAGGCTTGAGGGAAGGAAATTTTCCTCATTTTACACTTCATGACACAACCATCTTATCACCACCGGCATGATCTTCACTCAAGACCTGTTTTCCCTTCCTTAGTGCAAGAGCAGTTTTAACGAGACCTAAGGAGAGAAAATTAATTCAGAATTCGATGAGCAAATTAATTCTGAATCCATTTACCTCAGCATTCACTCTTTCTCCATGAGAGGGAATGGTGATCTCGTAGTAAGGTAGTGTCATTTCCCGGTACTCTTGGCAACTTCCATGGAAAGCAGGAAGTAAATTTGCACACAGAAAACATGACCTTGAGCTCAGAACAAATTGCTTTCTTTGTCCAAGCAGACATGACTGAGGTGCAATGAGACAAAAAAAAAAAAATCCTGACGAAAACACTGCACGTTGGAGGACTCCAATTCAGACGGCATCGATGTGTGGCTCGGATTTCCTTTGGTTGCATTTAGAATTCCTCCAGGGTTACCTTGAGGAACATTCAGTATCACTTTCGAGAAGCCCAAATGAGGGCTGCAGAAAGGTTTTTGCCTCCCGCAGTCCAAAGAATTCCATTCAACAGATTCGTTTTCGTGTTCTCATTGCGGACTCATATGTGTTTGGGAACACATGCCTGTATTTCACAAAGGTTCAGGAAGTTCAGCAAGTCAGTTTTCTTGTAGAGGAAAGCTATCCTGGTCGATCGCAAATTCTTACCTCTCTTCCATGTGCTCAGTGAAAGAGGAGTGCTCGCAAAAGAGCTTTTCACTCGGAAACTGCGTGTCTTAAATACTGGTGTAATGAAGAAGCTCAAGAAGCATTCTTTTGGCATGGTGGATTTTACACATACGGTGCGTAAAAAGTTGGGGATTACGACTGTGCAATGAATGAAGACTTGATCGTGTCAAACATCGATAGATGTGTTTGACATACAGGAATTTGGCGCTAATCAGCAGTAGGACAATGGTCATTGCAAGCACTTCTGCTCTTCCCTTCTCTTGCATGCAATCTGTTGGACGCATGGGTCCGTTTCCAACTTCTTCCTGGAAAACTTGATCGATGCGTGTCACCCAGAGTGCAAAGGTGTGACAATTATGCTTAGGGACTTCCGTCTCCTCTCTACCATCTTTAAAATACTCGAAATCTTTTGATTCCTTCCCCAGAAAGAGGACTGTCTTCGAGCTGCAAGCCTAGTGAAGGATTCGGGATCGGTGCTCAACTCCCTCTTTATCTTCCAAGGCTCCTCAACTGCCTTCTTTTCGATGCTAGACTGGGTTGCAGGTCTGCTCGTTGTGAATTTTCCTGATTGGGGCTTAGAAATTGCATCCTCACTGCAAGCAAAGGCTCTCTTGAGCAATCAAAACGACTATAAACACATTACGATGAATCGGAAAATGCTGCTTTTGTGATTTTATTGCTCTTGCTGCAATAACAGCAAGAGTAATTTTCTCGGTGGGAAATTTGTCTGTTGTTTTGCAGCCTACCTGCATCTTAAAGCCGCACGAAGGATGTATTTATCATCTTTTATTTTTTGCTTTTTAGTCAAGTTTAGCATGCATCAGAATCAGGCAGGTTAGGGTCGCTCAGTAAGCTAAGGTTATTTCAAAAACCTTCCTGGAGATGTTTTGATGGAGTTTACTCCCTCAGAACCGGTGCTGCGAAAATGGGATTGCCGTCACCCAAACCATTCATTAATGCATTGCTGATGACAAGTGTTTGTTGTCCTATGCCCACTTCTTGCTAGTCTCATCCCGTCTTCCAAATTTCCTACGTACTAATCCGATCGGATCCGATTTCTTGCAAAGCGCAAGCATTCGTGTAGAATAAGTGTAGCTCATCTTGCCGAAAACTATTTTCCCATCAACTACGTGGTCAAAATTTGAATGCTCTCTTCTGCTTAGTGGTTCCTGTCAACAGATTGCATGCCCTCATCAAGAAAAGAGCGAATCCGAAAGGGAGAACTTCTCGGTGAGTCTTTGCGATTCCAAAAGAGCCTCCGTTGCTGTGAAGTCTCAGTGAAGGATTTGTGAGCTTCCTGGGACCGCGGAACAACACTCCTTGCATTCCTTTAGAATGAAGGGTTCCTGATATCATGAGCGTGCGAAAATTCAGCATGCTGCTGAAGACATCCGATGTAGTAGCACTGAGACAGGAGATCATCCGATGTAATCTTGACTGGGAATGTGCCAATGATTATCTCAGTAAGCTTCGGCAAGCTGGAATTATTCAACTTCACCTAATAATGAGGTTTTTGGGGGGGATTACCACCTCTTTCCATAAATCGGAAAAGATTCCGAAAGGATTCTTCGGTAACGAGGTAGTAACTTAGTCACCAATGGCCTCTGAAACCGAAATATTTTCATTACTAGAAGTACTATCTTGATGGGGAACTTGGATAGCATGAACCAGTAATTTTAAGTGTTTTCAAAAGGTTTCGGATGGTTGAGCCTGAAAATATGCTTATCATTTGATGAAATCTTCGAAGCTTCTTTTGTGATCTTCTAAAAACAAGGCATAAAGTACAGAATTACCACGTATTGAAGTCTGCAGACTTCTGTACCATCTTGCTCCAGCAGTTGCCTCTGCTCTCTTAGCAGACGAATGACAAGTGCACAACCCTACCGGTGACCTTTTGTAAATTACTCATCTCTTCATAGAATCGATTACATCTCATCTATTTTCATTTGCATCTGCACACGGATCTCTGAGATTCATTTTGTACTTTTTAATAACAAGTAGCAGGAAGAGATAGGCAGCAGAACGTTCGCTGCTTTATGTGCAACAGTCCTCATGTTCCGAGAAACGGACATCATCTGCGGCTACTTCGTAAAGGGAGCTGAAAGAGGGTGTCGCCATAGCTGTAGCTTCGAGTGACGAAGGCATTTCGCGAGAAATGGAGGCATCAAAGCGCCAACCACCCACAGAGTGTATGAAACGCGTCAAATGTTTCCAAGATTTACATCATTTTAGAGTGATTGATGCTAGTGGACAACCAATGATGCTTAAGTAAGCTGCCTCCGACGTCCGTACCATGATTTTGTCATCACGCGTGTGGCGATGTGAAGTAACTGCAAGGACGCGTCTCTGAGCGAATCTCGAATCTCGACGTTTATTTTGGAAAAGAGGCTGAACTGACATAAGTGCGTCCGCAAGGAGTACAAATTTATGAATGACATCCACGGAACACTGAGTGTTCTCATTTCACTGAATGAGTCCGGAATCTTTACTTTTAGAAAGAAACACATCGTTGAGATACGACTTCGGTTGTTATGATGCATGGAATAGGTCCACTTTTAAGAAGCTTTTGCATTATCATCCGTAAAGGTCTTTCGAAAAGCTCCATTTGCACACGAGCTCTTTCGAAGGTTCCTCGGAACCACTTAAACGCTTTCCATATTGAAGAGAGTCCTCTTTGCATCCACCGTGATGCTGTATCATGCTTTCTCCCATCCAGGCCACCCCCAAGCTAGATGCTATCGTTTTCGGAAAACTGTTACGAAAGGCGAGCATATGAACAGCTGATCACGGCATGCCGCGTTGAGATCAAACCTCTCATCAACGAGTTTCTCCCTACTTTTCTGTTCGAGCCCTGCCGATCCCGTGGAGTGGAGCTGCTGAGTTGCTTCCGGAAAACTGCCATACGTAATTCGAATTCAGATTCAAATTGAAACTGGTTTCTACTCTGAGGGAGCTCTGAATGCGTTCTTACCATCAGAAGATTGGCGACGTTCCTAAGTTTCGACAAAACCGTAGATCGAAAGGACCACCAGAGAATCTGTAAACGCGCACGTCAGCTGCAGGACCGTTCATCGGGAGAAACAAACGGACGATCCTCAAATGCATGTGGGATCCTTTATTGAATTGACGAGGTCTATTTTTTCTGGAATGTGCTTCTTTTTATTTTTGTTTCGTCCTGCGCACTTTTCGATTCATCAGTGTCAGAAGCAAACTCACCAGTCAATTAAGAAAACTCCGTTCGGTGAATGAAAGCAATCATAGCAAAGGGAAATTCCTTCTCAGACACGATTCTCCGGGATAAAGGGAAAGTTCAAATTGGAAAACTATCTATGGCATGCTTCAGATTGAGGAGCTTCAAACGCTCGATGCAAGCGCTGGATGGTAAAGGCTTCAGGAAAGCTCGCGGCATAGGCAGCCAGAAGCAGCAGAGGAGTTTCACGAAACACAACAAGAGCAGCCGATTTTGTTTAGAGTTAGGAACTGCACATTTCAAAAAGTACACTTTCGGCAGCGCATGCTTCTATAGCAATTAGCCCACTGCTGAGGTTCCGCTAATATCAGCGCGCCATGTGTTCAGCAGGAGGAAAAGGAAGGGAGTTTCTCCGACTAACAACGAATCGAAACCACTCAGAAAAGAAAACTGCTGCCTAAAACTTTGGAAAAGATTTCGTAATTCCAGGAAAAGAACGATTTCATTCGTCGACGTCCGGTGGATGCGGCGGGAACCTCTCTTACATCAGCAGTATGACCAAAGAATATCTGCAGTCGTCTGCAAGTCTTCCAGAATGCCTTTTCTCTTTCCAGAAGAGCTTCCTGATGAACGCGTAAAGCATCTTCCAGGGACCCCTTGCTTCCACGTACGTGCTTTCAACAAAAATGCCCTTCCGCTGCAACGCCTGATGAGGATGGTCAGGCAGCCATTCCTGTAGCAGTTATTCTGAAAGCAAAAAGTGCACTTCTTCACATCACAATGAGTTCATCTCGCCAAGTATCGTTCCTCAAATGCTTAACCTTGGAAGGTTCAACCTCTCAATACTCGATGTTACCATGAATTCCAGAGAAATGCGAATATCGGACTCACGGATGCTCAGCTTATCTGGAAGATTCCCTGCGTGGCATCCAGCACTATGAATTTCCGATAGCAGACAAAGAAAAAAAAGACCGGACAAACTAGGCATCTCCCCCATCAGACCAGAGATGAACTTGAAATTTCCGATCGTGTGAGGGGAAGGCTGAACTTTCCGAAAGTTTGCTCAGCTTTCTCGCGAAAAGCAACTTGTACTAACGGAGCAAAAACGTGTGGTAGCCGGGAATGGAAGGGGAAAAAAGCACATTGTAATGGAAGCAGTTCCCAGAATCCAAGCAAGGGAAGAACAGGGAAACTTTGCGAGGAACCGTGCGAGAGTGCGTAAAAGCGAAACGCACGCGTGGCCCTCGGCATGCACCAAAGTCCGAGTGGCGAATGGACTGTGGGACTGCACTCCTTTCTTCAGCCACATTCCTGGCGTTCAAGTGGATAGGACTTGACAGAACCTTAGACAGGACGCAGAAAGGCACAGGCACACGGGGAAGCTGGAACACAATGTCTCCAATCCTGAGCTTCAGATTGAACACAGGGTTACCAGTCTCACGACTTGCGCATGGAAAATAAGCGTGATGAAGCCATCTTCAGTTGACGGCGAAGACCGAGGAACCTTCCTAGAGTGAACCCTTCTATCACTTCATCATCTTGTTCGAATCATCCATACTCCACACACATCACTTTTTTCAATTAAGACATCGGCAGCGGTGAAGGCTTAGAAATTGTAAGTGTCCATTCTGTCCCAATTTATTCCAGTTTAATCAGTTTCCTCGAATTATTTGTTTAGGGATGTCCATTGGGTTTTTAAGATTTATTTATAAGGTGACACTGGCAGCGTGCGTGTTTGGATGTTGTTGTCTTCTCTGTTTTCAATTGGTGACTTGGTAGTTGCATGCATCTTTCAAAGATCCTCTAGGACTTCTCTTTTTTCCTGAAGTGCCGTCACCAAACTGCGAAGATGTTGCGATGGGTTCTCCGAAGCACAAAAATGGCTGCTTACTAGAATCGTCCAGTCCTTGATTCGGGTTCTCGGTGCTCTGAAAGCACGAACCCTTTTTGCTCATCCATCATGAGCTCCGTATCCTCTTGCGAGGAAGCTGGCTGCAGGAGCTGAGTTCCATCTCGGAAGAGAGGGGCGACTCACTTCGAAGCCGGAATTCGAAATCGAGCAGAAATGGAAAACACAGCAGGCGTGACGTTAATGTTCGTGGATGTTTGCAATGCTTCCGGGGAGCGCTCTGGACATGGAGTTTGTGCTGAGGCATCTCTCCTCGATGCCTGCTCTAATGAACTCCCGTGTAGCCTATTCCTAAAGTAAGCATCAGGGAAACGTGTTGTATGCATCCAAGTGAGCATCGTAACCCTATTACGAGCAATTTCAGGTTCTGGGTGCATCCTTTGATTACAGGATGAAAAGAACTGCCTCAGCAGCGCAAAAATGATCCAGAACAACTGCAACATCACTTAATGAGACGAGCATGTTATTTTCCAGCAGCTCAAGCATGATTAGACACGGAACTCAATGCATATGTATTTCTGTCCCTTTAATCCCAAGCCTCATCGAGGAATCTCTCCTCCTTGCTATAGGGGAAATGCTTGCGTGCTTCCCGCTTGTACTTGGATTGAAAGAAAATTTGTAGGTAAATCAAACTGCTTTTAAAAATTATTCGGAATGTTCATCAGAGCGTTCTTTTTTTCTAATTCGTTCTCCATTTTCAATCAGTCAGAGCACTTTCACTGCAAAATGAATTTTCATCCTTTTTTTCCCCATTGGCAAGTTACAGACTCTTTTATGCCGAATGCCATACCCTTACACTATGCTTTTATGGTGCTCATAAATTGAAGTATATCTTGATTTTTCCTTTTACACTATAATAACAATACTTTTGGAGGATTCCGGAAAAACTCATTCCATTAAATAATCTACTATTTAGTTAAAATGAAACACTACAGAATGAACATTAATTTCAACTCAAATGAGAGGCACTTTTTACGAGAATATGACCTCGTTTTACATCCACATGTAATGATTAAATTCCATGAAATGACGATTTATTTCTTCTGCCATTCCTTTCTCACCATTCTCCCCAAATTTCGCGCAAGGACCATCATCAAGCTTTCTTAAGAGAAAAAGAGAAAACACCAATCACCATTTGGAAAGTTGAGGTGATACTCGAATAATCTTCCTCTCAATGGCAAACCGTAGGAAACGCTCATACGGATGTGAAATTCTCCGTATGACGAACCAAATAAACCTTAACGAAACGGATGTGTGTCTAAAGGTTCCTTTTTAAGGTCCCTGATCGGAATACTCGACTGTGTACAGAGAATGTTCATAGGTATATGAAACAATCGATGCCTTTTTAAGATTCTGCGAATTGATTTATGTGGCTCTGAAGTTCGCCGAAGCACCACTGGCGAGTCCTTTTTTTTTTCCCTCTGCGCTTGCGCAGAAGCACCACCGGCAGCCGCCATTCCTCTCTGCTCTTCCGACGAAACGCGGAAGGAACGCGCGGGGTCGCGACAGCCCCACGAAACGGAGTGGCCAGTTGGTCGAAAATGACAGCAACTTGTTGTTATTGGGGCACAACGGAAAAGGACGTCATTTCGAGTTGCCAATTCCATGAAAAGTGACCACTGGTGTCGAATGCTCTGAAAATTCACTGCCTTTTCCCTCCTTAAACTCGAGCACTTCCTCCTCCGATGCTCAGATCTTTGCTGGACCCGTTCCCTCGGAAGAGCATCGCAGGCTTCCAAAACCGATTTCCTGACCACTGAAATTGCTGGTGTGTCACTGAGACTGTCGCTAAGGATCGTGACAGCTAATGATCATTTCCTAAATGTCTAATCAGCACAGTTCCCAACTTGGAGAACATTTTGTGCTTCGAGCTGGAAACGCCAGGGAATCCTAATCAGAGAAGGCATTCTTCCGAAACTCTTTTGAGCCAGTGAGGAAACCGAAATATAGAATGAATATTCTAAGAAAAGAAGGACACAGAGAAACTCTTTGTGTGTGAGCTCTATTGGATTTTCTCCGAGACACCTTCCAGTCAGTATAGGAGATTGAACTCGAGTCCGTCCAATTCTATTACTGATAAATTCGATTTTCCTGATTCAGATGTTAATAAGTGGTGATGTTTGCAGCCTTCATTCATCATCCTTGCAAAAGATACTTTCGCCAGCAGTCACAGCAAGTATTCTGCTTTTGTGACTGCCACGGAAGCATCTTTTTCGAGGATGATGAATAAAGATTGCCAGCTGCTAACTGCCCTCCTTGCTGTCAGTTCGGCGAACAAAATTTCACATTTTTTTTCTCGTTGACATGGCAACCCTGAAATCTCCAGAGCAACGGAATAGTCGGTCTAGACTCTAACTTGGTCTCCTCGTGACAATTTTGTTTGCAAACTTATGCGAAGACACTGAAGTGCATCTTCGAAAGCAAATTACTTTTACAGTTCTTTAATCGTTCCTTTTGTTAAAGAAGAACAGTGTGCAGTTGTCAATTAATTGAATCGTTCCAGAATCTTCCACCACTCTGGGAACAGCGTAAGGAGCGTGATGCATACTTTCTGTCCTTCGAAAAAATACATTTGTCCAATTGCTACACGTAAATGTACCGTATGTTCCTTCCTCTGCTTTTTCGATCTCTCATCGTAACAACCTGGACCCGGTGGAAACGGAGACTCAATTCACTTTTTCAACAAGGTCCTATCATCAGCAGTAGGTCAATTGCAGGATTTTCTTGAACAGCAGATTGTTCCCAGTCTTTCGATCAACCCTACATCTATTTTGTTAAGATAGGAGACTAAAAAAGAAAAACAATGAATAAAAAAGAAACACCAAAGTTGTATGGGGAGCATTGGTCACAGCAGAGAGTGCATTAGAAGTCATAAAATAAGCGAGGGGCGATGCCATCTCTCTATACAAACTGTCGTCCTGATACATGTCTTAGGCATAGCTCTTAAGGTAGCTCCGTGGGAAAAAAATCTTTCCATCTTCTGTCCAGCCACCTGGAACTTCAGAAATACGCTTGCCACTCTTACACGAAGGCAGCCAAAAAAGAAAAGGCGTTTCTGGGATACAGCAATCTCCCAGATTTTAGAAATGGCGATGATCAATCGATGACATCCTAACCAACTGCACAAAGATACATTTAATTGATTACCATTGCAAACGCGACAACGGATTCCTCTTCTCTTCAGTGGCGACCCTGAGCTCTGTTTTTTCCCCTGGCCATCGGAGCTCACACATCGTTAATTTTGGTCCTCTTGTTTTTCACAAAGGAACATTCCGGATAACTCGCACGTTTTACCAGAGGCAAAATGTATCTCATATATAGCACAATATTAGGGGGCTGTTCTCACGTACCCGGAATACTCAGCCTCCCTCGGTCCACATCTCGTGTTTCTCGAAAATGTCAGTATTCTTGATGACTCCTTCATCAATCCGCTTTTCATCGGAATTCCTTTGTTTCTAAGGATCCAAGTTGGTGCGATAATGTCTGCATCTGTCGCACTTTTCTTCGTTTTTGAGAAGACTTTATGTTTTTATTTCCTCCCTCATTGCGATGTGCTTAACCCTTTCTTTCTGTCTTTTGTTATCTGTTTAGTTGGATGAATTAAATCACATTTTTTTCCTTTCAGAGCTTTGCAACTAGATTTGCAAGCGTCAGCAAATCTGTAGGAATCTCTGCATCAACCAAGAGCTGCAGCCGAAGAACAGAGCGGCGGCGTTTGCTGTATGAGTCTCTCTTCTCTCCTTCTCCGGATGCTTATTCTTTGGAAAATCATCACGGTTTCTTCTGTTTATAATGTTCGAGGATCACTTCGAAGGCATTGCCTCTTCTGTGGACATTCGTCTACATCCCATCATCTTAGCCCTTAAGTTAGCAATACTTTAAACAGCCATAACCCGTTAAAATGCTCACAGTCGCACACAAACACTTCCCTTCGACACTTTTATTTTGATCGCACCTCTGTTGGGATCACAGTGTTTCATTCTCGTTTTTCATTTCCATATTGGTTTTGTTTTCTTCCGCCTCATCAGGAAACTATGACGTGTGTGGCACTATGCTCCAAATACCGAATCTGTCTCACCACACCTTCAATGCACCAAACTTTCCGCAGATTTCACCACATGCGACACCGTGCCGTGCTCCTGCCATCCCTGTTTCCTCCCTCTGTTCCGCTTCCTCTTGTGGTAACAGCGTTTTCCACACTTGGTGCAGCCATCTCCGGTGCCAAGAAGTGGTGGATATATCAGCCCGGCTTCGAGAGGCAACTTGGTGTAGTAAATTCAGACTTCCCTTTAAGAATACGAGTCCCTACCCCCTGGCATTACTCCCCACGGGTGAAATCAACGAGGACTTTCCCTGTGCTGCGCAGCGTGCCGCTCTGCTCGAGATGAAACCGCACTGAAGGTTCTTCCCAGTTTCATCTGCTCGTATGTCATCGACCGAATGGGAAGCAACAGCAGTGTGTGATCTGAAAAGGAAAATCCGTGATTCCTTACTGCGACCTCTGAGAATCCTCCTGCTTTGCTTCCTGACAAATGGAGCAGGTATGCCACTGGAACAGTGGTGGGCCCGCTCTTCCGCAGTCCATGAAAAGTCTGAAATAAATACCTTTCTCGGAAGTGCTGTCCTGGAGGAATCCGACGTACTCGAGACGAGCGTCGGATACCTTCAAAAGCAGCTTGATGTCGCAGCATCGTGTGAGGCAGTACCGCACTCAACTCACTCCCACCTCGCAACAGAACCGCTCTCTTTGTGCTCCTCCTAGTGTTTCTAGGGAGCTCTGAATTCGCCTTGTCATCACGGAAATGTGAGAGCCACACCCTGAGTCTCCCTGCAAATTGTATGGTGCTGCCAATGATGATCTCTCCTCTCGTGCCTCTCCGGGACGCTTGCTCAAGATGCCTTCATCGACCTACCTGATCAAGCCAATAGGAAATTCGAGTATGAGGAAGAGTAGTGCCGTTCCACCAAGGACGAACCCACAAGCATTCTTTCCTATGAGAGACTCATTGGAAAAGTAACACACTCCGGGCTTCAGACTAGCAGCGGCGTTATATCAAGCGAACCCATTTGTTTTTCCTCTTCAGGAAGAAATATGAGGATCTTAGAGCTCAGGAAAACAGGTAATGCATCGATGGCAGCTACCCTTACCTTATTCAAGAGCTTGCTTATTTATCTGGAAAGTCCCAATGTCTAGACCCCCCACAACGAGCCTCAGCAAGAGCCTCCCTAAGAAATTTCCGATCCTCGTGCAAGAGACGAGTAGCTGATGCAGCTCATCCTCAAATTAAGGGACTCGCTTGCTCCCGGACACAATGCGAGATCGTTCCACACGGGTCATGTCATGGAACTGCCGTGTTTGTGATTCCATGCACAGAGCGCGAGCATCGCGTATATCTCGAGCGTTGCAGGTCGAGGGGATCTCCCAGTGTGATCGCTCATGGCAGATGTGCGAGCATTCGTCTACGCGTGCCTCAAACGCGTGCCTCGGGCGTTCCGCTCGATAAATGTCTTCTCATGTCACTGGCTCTTGTTCGCTCATGGTTGCATTGAGCTCCTCGCCTGTTCACGTCGCGCATTCCAGCACCAAGACTCCTCAAAGCGGCCAGAGAAAGGCGAAATCAACGTGGACAACCACGGCTGCACAATCCGATCGTGTTTCCATTCCACTGTCCCTCTGGATAAAATGCGACAGGAAATCTAGGTTTCTCAATCGCCATCCTTTTTCACGTATCCTTCAGAGATCCATGATTTCTAGCAAGCAATACTTTGTCACAAGAGGGACAAAAGGAATCTGATCTGGTGCTCGAGGATCTTTCAGTCTTTAAACTAAAGGGCGCCTTCCTCCTCTTCCCTTTTGTTGTCGCAATTGAGAGGGTGGAACATCTGGATGGTTACTCACCCCTCTTGCGATCTGAGTCCCAAACTGTGACCACTCCAGCTCCAGTTAACTTGTGCTATTCCTTCCTTACCTACTTCCCCCTGGTGCAATGGAACATCCCGCCTAATTACACATCGGAAGACATCAACGACTTCATGAATTCTGGTCGTGGGAGGGGTGGAAGGAATTTAGATTATTCCTCACGTTAACCTTTTGAACCTGCTATTCCTCAGCAGGGATAGGAACTATTGAAGGGTTGGAATGGAAAAGTTCGGTCTCGATGCGTTAGAGAGACCACAATCAAAAGGGGCGTGGTTTTTTGGAAAATCTAGTGGGTAGAAGATTTGCAAACCAGCTTTGTAAGCCAACTTATGGTTTATGGAACTGTCAGCTGACGACGTGGGTGGTCAGGTGAGTTGGTGCAGCAAGGATGCCTACTGGGGAGAGCCAAGCTCACTTTCAAAGAAGACTGAGAAAGAACGATCAAAGGAAGTGGACATTTTTCTTCGCTCTCTTTCTTTTAGTGAGCTCTCTTTCTGCAGCTTGGTCATATTTTTTGAGCACATGTTCCATCCTGAGTTTTATCAGAAAGAACTTTCTACTTCAGCAGCTGTGCTCGTAGCTCGTGCGCCCCATTTTTCTTGAGATGAAGGACGAAAGGATGAAAGAGGAAAAGCTTTTTCTGCTCCCTTGAGGCTGTACTAATGTTATACTTGAGCCATCTGAAATAATACTATCCTCAATCTGGTTAGCACTGGAAATTCATTTTCCTCGACGTAGCCAATCTCACCTGCAACAGGGCGATTCGAGTGTGGATTTCTGAGGAGTGTGGATTTCTTTTATGGAGGCTTCTCTCACGGATATGGGGAGTTTCTTTTATTCTTGATGCAATCGAGATGCAGGTCCTGATCAATCACTCTTTTGCTCCTTCACAGCAGGTCTTGCAACCGATCCTATTTTCGTTTCTCGTGGAAACTCCGACGCATTCGCGAGTTTCTTCCTGCCAAGGATGCATGTCCACTGGGGGTACTTCGAATTTTCCGCAAAATCTTCACCAGCTGTGAGAGTCTCAGTCTAACTTTTCCCACAATTCCATGGGCATTAAAAGTGGGACGTACCACTTCTCTTTGCAAAAGTTTGCTGCGTTCCGTCACTTTTCTCGTAGATTGAGATCATTTCAAGAACCATATCATGTGCCGACATGTCCAAATCACGCTATAGAATCGGATGTAAAGATGATTCCATAGAAAGGCAGCATCACCTTCCCCTTTGGAAGCACTCAAGTATCGAGAGCCAATCTTTCATAGCATTTCTTCAGAATGCGGGTGGGCATCGCATCATTGCTTCTGTTGGAAAAGCCAACACTAACAGTCTTTCCCACGTTAGTTCTTTAGCCGTTATCCGCTTCCAGCGAGGTGAGAAGCACTTTTGTCGATGTGAAACTTGTGGCCATTCCACGGTTTCTGAAAGTGAGGTATCATGCCCTCGGAAGATCACTTTTCTTTGCCTACCCATCTCCACCGACCGTGGTCTCTTTTGCTGCGTCTCACGTCTAGAGTAAAGCTCACAACTTTGCAACTTAATACTGCTTTGTCCTTTCGCTGGGCAGCTGGAACACAGATTTTTTAGCCCTGAGAGTGGGGTTGGCCCATAAACTGGAATCTTATCATGCGACTTCTTGAAAAGAGACTGCAAGAGCTTGGAACAATGAACATTTATCGAACATCTACGTTTTCTTCCATCCTAGCTCTCATAAGAACTCTCACTTATGAACCTTCCTATCGCATAAAGGTTGTAATCAATACTCTTCCTCCTCCTCTAAAGATAAATTCATCTTGCTCTCCGTGGGGATGCATAATGCACCTGAACGCCGATTCATACCCGGAGAACAGAGACTGGAAGATAGGGAATAAGCAGGAATTTTTCGAGATCCCTAGCGAATTTCCAGGATGACAAAGCGGACGTAAGTTCAGGAAGTCAATGAGTGGGGAGAAGCACTCCAGAGGTTTACTGCAATCACGAAATTCACTTCATAATTCTTCTTAAAGACAAATGACTCTTTTCTTTTTCTAGGAATGAGACACATCTTGAGAACCGGATTAGAATCTCAGCGATCAGAAGGGAAGAGCTTTTAGGTTAAAGGAGACAGTCCTATGAGATCCCTCTGAGAGGAATACTTAATATTCGTTTTGAGTGCTGGAGATACCTCTCAGAGAGAAAAAAATGGCATATAAAGATGTAGCTTTCGTGGTGAAGTTGAGACAAAAACGCAAAACGGCATGGCCATCTGGTTTGCGCCTGGGTGTACGTACAGTCATCTCTGGATTTGTTTCGAAAAAAGTAAGATTTTTGATTCGAGATGCCTCCATGGTTCTAAAAGGTACAATACTCCAGCATGGACATTAATAAAAGCTCCACCATCGCAACAGGTTATGGCTGCTCCCCTCCTCACACTTTATCTTTTCTTAATCATTTCTGTTTCCTCAGCTGGAAATCAGCAAGACGAATATGCTGCAAAGTAAGGGAGATATCCGGAAAGGTGAAGATTGGTTTCCGTGTCTGAAAAGTGAAGATGTTGTCTTCATAAGAGTCGTTTTTTCCCGCCAGCAGTTATCTTTCATTGCAATCATTAGCGGCCTTCCTTAGAAATCATTGGGAAGAACCGTGACGCGAAGGGATTTGCATCACTTCTTTCCTCTTCTTAATACGAAGGAAAAAAAGTAGGATGAATCTGAATTTGAAAGAGTGGCGGAAGGGATCTCGGATTGATCCTCTTACCTTTTTCATGAAATAGGTGCTGCTCTGCTTGATCCCCCGTCTCACATCTATTTACTCAACCGACTCCCATGGCACCAGAAACAGACGTGACATCCAATGGAGAGAACGGAAAATTTTCTTCTTCGGTCTTGTTCCGCTCGCTTCCCTAACCTTCGCTTGTGGTCTGCCTGACATCCTCACTCACTCTCAGGATCCAGGACGATTCGTCCTCGTGGAAGATTCCTTCCGCGTGAGTCGGCGCCACACGGCCGCCGGCGCGGCGCTGGCTCCATTTGTTCCAGGGCGAAATGTCGAGCAGATTTCTTTGGACAGTTCCCTCACCATTGTAGTCAGCTCATCCTTTGTACAGGAGAGTTCTCCAAGTACAGAAAAAGATGGCGTCATTTGCAGGTAGTTCCATAGCGGCGTAGTCTTTCTTGTTTCGACAGCAACGATCGCGTCTGTACAAAATCAATTTATCTAAAGTCATCCAGTTCTTTGGATGCTCTCGGAAACTACGGTTGAAGCCCCCTGGGTCTGTTGACAAGGAACAATTCTCTTTAGATAGCATCTTTGTCTTTCCAATGAAGCCGCGGAACAAAGCTGACCAGGCAACTGCAGACAGTGGTTTCCATTATGTGGGAACACTCAATCATTCTGGCGGCTTCCTCTTGCTTTTCATCAAAGTTTGTGCTTTCTCTTTCGCAGAGATATGAGTTCATGATGGCGCTGTGGCCTGCATTCTGTCTTCCTCCTCCAGTGAGAACTGCAACTTTTCCACATGGAATAGGCGAATGCAAAATTGGGCTTGCGAAAGCATGAGCAAAGCATATATCACGTCTTGAAACAGAATTAAGAAACAACTTCTGCCACAGCTAAGAAAGTGTATCATTATACCCCTATTAAGTGTTTTTTTTTAAAAAAAAAAAAAATACTAAAACAGAAAGTGAGTCCATAAATATTCCCCTCTCTCGTTCAGAGCCTCCAATAGGTGCCCACTTTGTGGAGAGGAAAGTTCTCTGCTGCTACTGCTGCAGCTCAGGAGAGTATTTTAGCAAAAAAAGGCTTTGACAGAGTTCTGGAAAGGGCTTAGATCGAGTGTGGTTCAAATCCTCACACACGAGAAGATCATTCTTCACTCGGCAAACAAAACAAGGGCAAAACAGGGACACATCATTTCCATGATATGCTTTGCAATTTATCATGCAATCATTAACGCTAGAAGCTCAGAGTCTCTTCTCTGGCGGACTGCTTACCGACTCCGCGATCAGCCCCACAATACAGAAACGGCCCCTTATTGCCTTATGACAAACAAGTCCACGTGGGGAGACGGGGCAAATTAGCAAAATGGAAAAGTGCCACTCGTGAAGTGCGTGCCGAGAAGTGACTATCCGAAAGCCATAGAAAGAAAGCATTGGCATAACGATCTCTTTTGCACTATGCTGGAAAAAGTTAGAGCGGAACGTGCGGAACGCGCGGCCGCAGGGAAACACAACCGGAAGCAATTAGAAAAGGCATGATCAGCTAAGATCAGATATAGATAAACGAAACACGGGATAACCACATAGTACTGGCTAGTACACACTCAGTACCGTCTAGAACTTTGAACAGAGCATCCATAGGAACCGATAAGGTTCCAGTACTTGGCAAGGAAGTTTGAATTAATTTTTCTTTGGCGCTATCCAAAGTTCATTGAGATGTGGCCATTTCTCAATCGATCTCTCTGTGTTACTGAGCTGGGAAGCTGTTTGTCGATGAGCAGAACTGCACTCAAACGTGCCCTCACTTGATATGGCGGCACCCAAGGAAATCTTCAAGACTGAATGGATGTCATTATCGTCTTTTCTCTCATTAAGGCATCATTATCGTATTTTCATTTTTTATTTTTTTTCCAAAAATAGGATACCTTGATATCTGTTTTTTTTTTTTTCCTTTGAAAAGCCATGAATAGCTTATTGGAAAATAAATCAACAACCGGTACACCTCAGAAATTCGTGAATTCCCTTAAAATCATTGTTTGTATGGAATCACAACGCTTTCTGTTTGTAAGTTCTTCTGCTATCGAAGAGGATGTTTTCCTTGGAATTCCCCTAAAGTCCACGTGGACCATTCCCTAAAAGCACGAATTCTCCAAAGAACTAAAAGGTTCACTGCGACTTGATGGCTGACTGATGGAATCGGCAGTCACAATTATGATCTAGTACATAAACCAGTGTGTTTGCTTAAAAAGGCAGTCGTACATACAGCAGCTAGCTTTTCAATGTGCAACGCGAAGTGCTAATTAATACTTAATATTAATTCTGTCACTTACTGATACAATGTACTCCTTTGAATTGATGAGAAAAATGGTAACGCAAATACAACACATTTTATTCTTTATGTCATGAACTTCCTTAGTAAGCCTTAACCAAATCGTCCGACACTGTCAATAAGAAGGAACCGCATTTCCATTTCCATTCCATCTCCGCTATCAAAAGGATGTGAGACAAGCAGAAGAACCCTTGACGATCTAAGAAACTCTTAGAATAGAAAATAATCTGAGAAGTGCACAAAGATTATGAATATGAACAAGTACAAGGATTTATTGGGCTGGGATGCAGAAGATAAATAAAGACGAAGTAGATGATGAGTCAAATAAGCAATTTTTTTGCAGAGGAAAGTTACATAAGAGTTTGTGACATTGCTTCAGCCTTTATTAATGGTGACACAAATTCATTTTTGGACTGGAATTACGCCTGGAATCCTGTTTCAGGTGACACATCCACTGTGTAGCAAATAGGTGTAGCGGAGACAACAGCAAGGGAACTAAGAGGAAGGAAACTTTCTGAAAGAAGTTTGCCGAGGTGCATAGCAACGTAGCGGAACTGAAATGGATTTCATAAAGGTCGCCGCTGAATAGGTGAAAAATTCACTTTGATGCAGATACGGAAAGGAGTGTCGAGGAAGAAGTCTGGATCAAAGTTGGGCATCATAATTCTCGTGGTTCGGGATCAGGGATGCTGCTCAAAGATGATTCGAGGAAGATCGTTGGAATCCATAGTTCCCATACACAGTAATTCCTCTGTGATACATACATACTGATAAAATGGGAAATAACGCTTTTCACAGTGCCTTATGAAACGTCGGAGACAGGAAGTTCCAGAACGTTCGAACTATCTTCTGCTTTGTAGAGACATCCTCCTCGTAAGGCGGCAGCCAAATCGAGCCACACAGTTTTCGTGACAGAAATCAAAATGGAAATTTCGAAAAGTGGGAAGCATACTTTACTTTCTCAAGGTTTAATCTGTTTCCTCGAACATACAGCCAGTCTCAGAAGAAGCTCATCTGCCAGGAAGGGCCTTCCAAATACAGCAAAACAATGTTGGCACAAGCAGGAGATCACATTGCCAATACGAATAACAGAATCTCAAACACGACTGCGACGGGAAATCAGCACACGATCACATCATAAGTGCATCGAGTTCGAAAGAAATGTGAATGGATAGTAATCGCTGCATTCAGTACGCTTATGAATAAAAAAAGAAAGGGGAGAAGAATTTGTGATTGTGATTATAAAAGCACAAATTCGAACAGTCTTCCTCCTAAATGGTGAAGAGTGTCTTCAAGGGTACCTTTCTTGCTCTCCCGATTCCAACATTTCGCTTCGTCCATCTTATTTTATCATGGGCACTCCACTATCTGGATGGAACACGTTATCCTACTTGTGCAGCTTCGACACAAAGGAACACCTTAGGGATGGATTTCCAGGCCGAGCTCAGTGGTCTCTGACGACGCCAACCATGGACAACGAGCACCTGGCTCGGCGATACACCTCAATGCGGTGTGCACTGCCGATCCGCTGCCAACACACTTTCCCACTCCTCCGAGAGAGTTCCTTCAGAATCAACTGAGGTGTTTTCGCGAGTGATCCTCGCGCCGAATCCCACCAATGCATGTAAATTTGATGAAAAGTGCAGGAAAAGAAGCGCGCCTCAGTTGGGACGCATTCCTGGGAATGCTGGCAGAATGATATTTGTGTTATGTGTGCTTACATATTTACTCTCATCCGTGCTGGAGGGAAACAAGATGAAGACTTAATTCATGATGCTGGAGAGGCTCTAAGTGCCGCAAGTAAATTTAGGAAAATGGGAAGGGAAAAAGCACGAAAAGCACAGATCTGAAAGGGAGATTATCGGAGGAAGATGCTCCTGCATGGAAGTATCAACTTGCTTTAAGGATAATTAAGTATTCATGCTCCGAGGTGCGCACCTACATGGAATTCGTAAACACGCTTCGGTATGTGTTCGGATGATCTGCATATCAAGGAAAGAAAGCTTACTGATATGGTTCAGCATGCGACGTGCATATATTATTCTTTCTAGAGGTAGATAAAACCGCACAGCACGTACGATCGTTTGGAAACCGTAACAGTCAGGGTGAACATCAGATGAAAATATTCCATGCTATACTCAGCTTCCCTCTTTTATTTCGAAATGACCGATTTCCGTGTACAGATGCTTTGCAGGAACGTCTGTCTGTTCTTACGTGAAAACAAGAAGAGGAGTGCTTCTAGTTTAAGAAAAACTAACTCCTCGAAGATTTTTCACAAGTCGAAACCAAGAAGTTACTTAAGAAGGCTGTCTTTTCGAACGTACACTCACAGGAATGACCTCAGATGAACTGCAGTCAGTGTAGCTCCAACACAGAACTTTTCACCACGTGTTTCCCTTCGTGTCAAATGAAACATATTATAAGTACCGCATGAAGATGTACTCCCCTATGCAGACACGAAGAAAACGTGTATATGTTACGTGTAAAAGACACCGTAATCGAGTAAGAAGTACAGATAGAGATCGTACCTTTGTGCATGTGGTAAGCACGTATGGAACACACACGCATTGGACATATGCTTATTATGTGCACAGTTGTGATGGTCCAGCTCGAAGTTTCGAATTCAGTGAAGAAGGTGGTGGGAGGAATGGAAATGCGAAGTCTCATGTCCATCCGTATTTCGCACATGAACGCCAAATTTGCAGATACACTCAGAATGAATTATGATGGAGGCGGTTAAAGAGTAGCCGGAGGTCAAAAATCAAGCTACGGGGATATGAAGAAATCCATTAGAGCATTTCTGGATTATCCAGCGGCACTCAAAGAAATAAATAAATGAAATAAATCCTTATAAGCGACTCGCAAAATAATTGCTTCGAAATCGAAATGCCTTTTCCTCCGAGTTTGAGGACAGAATTTCCCAGGGGGATCGGCGTATGCTCCTGGAAAGGCGCGTAAGCAAGGCAGGTTTGAAATCCTTGCTTTACCGGAGTATGCAAAATCCAAAGGGGAGGGGGGGCTGAAAGATTCGTGGAGAATTGCACCGATTCCAAGAAAGTGACCACACGGAAATCAGCAATGCAAATTTCAATCATTCAGCGACTCGGGAGCCAAGAAACAGAGACCGTGAAGAACGCTCTGGTGAGCATTTGCCATAATGGCATCTTGAACGGCATTTTCAGAAATCAAACGTCTGTGATTTGAGGTGTAGAAAATGCCTAAGAAAATGCTCCCCCGCCATACGACGATGCTCATAAGGGCAGCTTTTGAAATCCCAAACCTGACTAGCATGAACCACGCTGCTCACTGTTGGGAAGGAATTTTTTCATGCCTTTCCATCTCTTTCTAAGGAGAAGCAGTCTCCGAGTCGCTAATGAGCAACACAGCCCCAATGATCATCTCTTATCTGATATTGACGAATTTCCTCTACCGCAAGCGCCATCCATTTTTACCTCCATCAGTGCGGAATAAGCTCTCTCTGGTCGTCTCGATACAGATTCTGTTATTTGTATGGATTCCAAGAATTTTATCGGTCTGAGAGCGCAGGAACCCGAGATGTCATGACATGAGATTTTGGAGAGGTTTGCTGTTTACAAGTGGGAATAGAGGAGCTTAGTTGATGCTTTGGTATTGAGAGCGGACATCGCTAAGGATTCCAGTAAGAATGGATATTCTATGAAGTCCAAAGAAGGAAGAAGAAAGCATGATTTTTGGAAATCCAATGAGGATTTTTATTCACCAAACACTCATGTTAGGGTCCATCGGAACTGAATGCTTTGTAATGAAGACTGCGAGCTGATTCATGTCTTTCTATCGAGAGCCGAAATGATCTGTATTTCTGCGCGTCCATCTACAAGCTGAGCAATGAAAGCATTATTTGCCTTCTTGTGGATGACTAACGAGGAAAATATAAGGTGAACTTAGCGGAGGATTTTTGGAGCACGAGGAACTCGTCCTTTCATGGATTTTTCGGCTTCCGGTTTCTCTATCCTTTATTTCTCACTCTTCAGACTCTCCTTTCAGGTGTGCAATTCAGTTCTACTCTTTTGGAACTGTTTTCTGTATGTGATTCTTGAAGATCTCACTGATATCGTACCATATCACTGTTGTATGTTTATAAGTTCATTCCCCACGTTCAAAGAAAACATCGATATACTGGCCCGAAGGTTTTGATCTCTGCTTTGGATCATGAAATCTTGCAAATGGATATAAGATACCATCGGTTCATGAGATTTGCCATTCTTTTCTCAATGGACAATTCCACACACATATTAACCACGAAATCTTATTTTAAAACCAAAAGTCCTAGGAGTGTCCAAGGAAAAATATGTGTGATGCATGATCCAGTCACTATCCGTCCAACACTTTGAGGGATGATACCTTTGCTTTCTTCACTCGTAAAATGTCTAACATTATTCCAAAATTCCAACCTGAGTGTTCGACCGAGTGTTCTCTGCATCCAAGTTTTTGGTCGGAAATACGTCTACCGAAATGAGTTTCAAAGAAATCACCCAGCTCATCTTCCTTAACTGTGGTGCTAACTGTCTCCTCCTTCCACTACCTTGCGTACGATAAGAAGCTCTTTAAAAGTCAAATACGAATGCAATGCGATGACCATTATGACAAGGAAGCGGAGTGAATGGCCGCATGAATTTCCGTTAAAGCATTTTGGATTTGTCGCCTCGAAGGCACTTCCACTCTTCGCATTTTCCTGCACTTTGCGATTCGTCACCTGGGCCTCATTTTTTTCAATAACGCAGATGCTGAAAAATCTCAAAAGAAGACCAAATGGTCCGGTTGCCCGCGTCGGAGGCCGTATGGTTACGGTGGTCACCACGCGTCGTGGGTTCGAATACTGCGAAGGAATCGACGCAGTGCGTCAGTTCACCCCACATGATGACGCTGGTTGGCCGGGTGCGGAACTGGCAGCGGTTAAAACCGCATGCTTCCGATGAGGGCCGGGGCAAATGGGAGTCGACCTCCGAGTCCTTCCAGGAATCACGGAGTGGAGCTCCCCTCCTGTTGTGAAGGAGAGGATTCCCTTTCCGGGTGGGACCCCTTCGCATCGGACTGATGGAGTAGGTGTGTCTCCACCATCTCTCCAGAGAGTGCAGAGAAGCGACCCGATCCCTTCGGGGAAGCTGCGTCCTTCTAAATTCGGAAGCGTCCCATCTGGGTTCTCTTCAGAAGAGGAAAAACAGGAGCGGATCTCTTGCAAGCGATCCCTCCGGAGAAGAAATTTCAGGAGAGGGTCCTTTCTGGGTTCCCTTTAGAGATGAAAAACTGAAGCGCGCCCCTCCAAGGGTCTCTTCAGAAAGAATAAGGAAGGAGATTCCCCTTCGGAGACAACCAGGGTGGAGGTGATCTCCATTTCCGGGGATCCCTCGCCAGGCGAGAGAGGAACAGACTCCGGGTCCTTCCTGGATTCATAGGACGGACCCCTCCCAGGTACCCCCTATTCTGAAGCATCACTCACCCTCGGGTGGCGTGGAACCGTGTCGAAGAACTGCGAAGACAGAAAAGAAGGATTTCCGATCCGAAGAAAATGGCCATGAGTCCCCGTACACACTCAGTACCAGGACTCTCTCTTTCCTTATTGATCCAGATTGGGGATGTTTGTGCACATCGAGTTCTCACGCTGCAAACGTGCTCCTGCCAACTCAAACACTTCAATCTGCGTGCTCTTGCACATTTCATAGTTCCGTTGCAGCGCGACGAAACTATGCCCCAAAAGCATCCCTCCTTGCTTTCCAAAGGGATCCATAGAAATTTAGGAAATGGTGTTTATTTGTCAGAAATTAATGTCCCTACTTAACTCTGGACTTCTGCTCCCTGCTTCCTACTCACTTCAATGAGTGTAAGTGACGTAGCATATGGGAAGATGCTCACTAAAAAAGCGATATGCTTTACAACATGTTCTCCGCAGCAAGTGCAACTAAAATGTTGATCAGCACGTTAATGATCTTGTCCACTCCCATTTTTCACACGCTTTGCCCTACGCTGAAGCATCAGCAAACATCACAGTGCTCTAGGGAAATACGCTTTGAGGTAAGCTCTTAGATAATGCGATAATAAGACAATTGATCTCATCTTCAAAGTGAACATTCCAACTAACGGCTTAAAGTATTTCTAATTACATGAGTACTCTAAGCAAGAATTCCCGAGTCGCTACATGCTGGTGAAAAAAAGGAATCACTCCTTCATGGCTCCTGTTTATTCGAATAAATTCGCTTCCTACTAAAAGAGAGACGAAAATACTCTATGCAGGTGCCGTGCTCTGGGGCTTGATCGCAATTGCAAAAGCTCCTCTGTCTAAGTTTTTCGTAGCGGTGCAAATGAAGAGACACTGGTGCTGATGTCTTCGTCTCTACCAGAGTTTCAGTGACCCCTTTTGCACGAGGACATGTCCGTCATTTTGCCTCCTGCAACTTTGTTATTCTTATCCCGAGTGCATTTTGTTTCTTTTCTGCTTCTGAAGAGCGACTCGGAATCCTCAGCTGTTTTCTTCACGCATGGAAGAGAGTTTCGATTCCACCACTGTGTCCATTTCCACAGCACCTAACTAAGAACCTCATTGAGACTAAGAAGAAACGAAAAACCTCATTTGCCAGCATAAAAATGAAAAATTCTTTATTCGCGATAGCCGGTTGTTCCTTCCATCTTTGTTTTTCGAAGACTAAAGCAAGACGCCAAACAAAATTGGGGGAACACCGGTAGGCCGGGAATATCTTCAGAGCTTCACTTTCCTTTTAACAGTTTCCATCAATTGTATGTTTCGTTTCACTACGACCTTACTGAATTCCTTTTGAAAGAGTCGCTTGGTGATCTCTAAAAGCTCAATTCATCTAAATGGACTCTGACATCTACTTGGCTCTTCGAGCCATGATGTTGAGCAGACTTGGCAGCCTCGGCTGCATCGGGGAAGATTTCGCTTGGATTCTTCGGAAACGAGAAACCTCAGAGTCTCGTTCGGGAGCTCGTCCGACGTGTTCGGAGCAGGAATACCGATTTTCCAGTGCATCATAGCGACGCCATAGCTTCTCGTGAGGATGAAATTGCGACTTTCATCAAAGAAAGTCGCAATTCCATTCGCTTCCCCCACTTTCCATAATCTTGGGTTCATTACTTGATGCAGCTTACATATCCCACATCCCGTTTCTCAGCATCCCGTGTCCACGAAACCCACGTCCTCCCAGTCCGATCCGTGTATCTGACACTATCCACTTATCCGTTGTTTCCGATACACCTTACACATCTTCCACACCATCCACGTGCGAATGTACGACTCTACTGTTCCTCTCCTATCTGAGAGCATGCTCCTGTTTTATCACGTCTTTTTTCTGGATACACTTAAAATGACGTAAATGTTGGATGTCTCGATCCTGCGCGTTCTGGTGAATGCACCGAGTGCACCGCGTCTCTGTGCCTGCAAGGCATATCAGAAAACATCCCCGTTTGCAAGGAGCATTGAACATGATGCGGGAATGAAGAAGATCTTCCTCAGCCAAAGCAAAAAAGGCATGTCAGTCTGCGCAATTTCTTCCTGTATTCAAAAAACCGCACTGCTTCCATTTTATTTTATTTTTTTCACAACACTCCTGAGATATACGAATGGTAGAATGCCATCGGGACTGACTTGTAACGGACCTCAGGAACGGAAGTTTCGGAAATTTATGAAGACAAGCAACCCTTATCAAAAACATTCCCAACACAATCATCCACCAATCAAAGTTCTCGCAATAAACGTGAATCACCATCACCTCTGCCATCCTCTAGCAGTCGCTCACAAAGCTTATGAAAGCGTTTACAACACCTGGTTCGCATTACTGCGAACAGTTTCGAGCAGTTGTAAAAGTTTCTAGACTGTTTTTATGGAGCGAAGTATGCATTTGAGCGCCATCAGATTACTCCATTCTGCTCAGACTCACCTGTTGCGCAGTCTGTAGTGCATGGTGCACACTACACCGAGCTGGCACAGTGTCCAGTCAAGAGTAGTACGAGGAGAAACTGTAAAAATTTTCTTGTGCGAGAGGACTGTACCATCTTCAGTTTCCGGTTCTGTCTGCTTTTTCGACTACTCAGCACGGCTCGTGTACTCTTCCATGTTTCCCTCTTACAGGAGCGGGAAGGGATTCAGAAACCTTCAGAAAAGCAGATGGAAAATCGAACGTGGCCACCAGCAAACGAAATTCGCTGAAAGGCAAGACATGTTCAGCATGGTGAAAGGAGTTGTGTCCCCGAAATTCAAGGGAGAATTCCTCATCCAAACGCAGCAAGGTGAAGAAATGAGACACGTCCATGCGCTGACCACGAACAGCAGTCATCTTGAATGACAAGAGCAACGAAAGAAGCTGCTGTCATAGCGCGGCATTTCAATCTTCCTCTCGGCCTCCAGAAAACGCGCCCCGTGGGCGCAGAATGGCGCCGTCTTCTTTTTTATGAACCTAACCTTCGATATACACGCAATGTATCTGTCGGCTCTGGTTGGTTAAGGAAAGAATTCACATTTGTAAATTCGTGAGTTTGACGGAAGAGTCTTTTATTGTGTGCATTCAAATTTCTACTGCATTACTGCGGTTTGGGATCATTTGTTTCCAGGATGAGTGGCAAAAATATCTATAGGAATGATGGTGAAGAGACCACTGCTTACCCAGAAAAGCGTAAGACGGGAGACTGCACGACGAATGTGGATAATGGGAGCAGCGCCATGATAACTTTTGCAACTTTCGATTAAAAGTAATGATCTGTTCATGTGCTTGAGCTTTCGTGCCGATGATTATTTATTAAAAGTGTTGGCTCGGGTTTCCAAAGGAGCACAATTACTGCAGCTGAGGCAATTAGCGCTTTGGAATGATGTCTGATGGCGCGATGAGTCACAGGGCTTTGATGCGATTCCAAGAGGCTAAAGAAGACAAAGTAGAGAGTCTGCACAGGGCTTAACTAATTCTACAGGTTAACAGAGAACCGCTGCCGACAGAATGTCAAGATCTTGAAAAGCAAATGCGGTCGTCAAATAATGACCTCCGTCTATGTGATTAGCAGCTCAATGCCCCGTCCTACTCCCAAACTTCTGCTTTGGCACCCGACAACAGCGACGTGCTGATGAAATCATGCGGTAAGATCAAGGTGTCACTTACAAGGTGCTAGCACTGAGCAGGGAATTAATAAAGGGAGTGAATGTGAACGAAGTAATTTAGCATCTGGGGTACTCGAAAGTCTGTTCACAGTATTTGCCACGACACATGACACTAGAAAACAAGTCCCAGAGGAATGGCATCGCTGCTGAGCTGCTGATCATATATGAGGCTGGTTCCCTTTCACCAGACTTCCATTTGGCAAGTGGAGAGTGCCGTTATTAGACAAAATTTTCGGGATAATGACAAGACTGTTGAAGACCAGAGACTTTTACCAACGAGGAATACATTTTTTTCGTGTCAAAATGACGCGATCCGTAGAAACAAATGGAACCAAATGAAAAACTTTCTCTTCAATCCGAAAGAAAAAAAAAAGGAGAAGTTATATTTCACCTCATATTTTTTTCTCAGAGAGTTGACTGACACTCCTGTCTGAATTGGGGAAAGTCTGTCGCAGCTGACGAAAATTTTCTACTATTTGTACGTCGTAGGCTTTCACACCACAGTTTCAAGGACCTCTGTTTTTATCCGATAATTTCCAAAGAGGTAAAGACCCTAAGAAACACAGCTGCTGCCACTGCACCTAGAAAAAGTCGAACTGATTGGAAAAATGTAAATTGAAAAAATTGGTAGCTTTACTTAGCCATTTGATCCCACTTGGAGCTTTCTTGAATTCAGAGAGAGACTGAAATTGCATGTGTTCCATGGTGCCGTGCTGAGAACACGCTTCAGATTTCATCATGGTGAATGCATAGAGATTTCTGATCTATTTACCTTCTCTGGAGTGAGATGGGAAATTCTCTTCTTGATCTGAGGAAGAGAATCCTTTCTCGATACTGAATAACTCACCTATGTTTCCCTCTCGGGTGATTTCGCGTGTTTGATGTTTATTTAAATTTTTCAGCATACGTATCTGGAATGTTAGCACTTCCTCCCTTCTGTTACATGAAGAAAGCAATCAAGTAATTCAATCCCTAATGAACAGTTGAAAAACAGAGGAACTGGAAACGGAAGAAGGAAGAACACGCATCTCCTGAAGGCAGCATCGCTCTCCCCATCTTCAGGATCGATCCTCTCGATTCTCTTCTCTTGGAACGGATCTCGAATTTGAGACAAGAGCAGAATCTCTATAGAAGTACTCTGCGATTAAGGAGTGAAAACTGTTCCAAATGGAAAAAGTCAGTGCATTTCCAGGATTGATTTTGGGCCATCTCTTTCACTTCAATATGGAACGTACGAGTCGCTGCCGCCTTCGTGGAATGAAACGCAGGAAAATGCTCTTTCCAGATCCAATCAGTTCCGAGCTGGTTTTCCTCCGGAAGAAACTCAAAGGAAATCCAGAAACCGGGAGATCCAAGCGCAGAATATTAAAATAAAAGAAACCGGGATGTGACTGATCATTTACTACGCTTCCCCATTTGCATATTCCCTTCAGTCATCAAGGTATTACTTGCTGTTTTCAAAGAGCCGCTTCCAGGTTTCCAGTCAGTTCTGTTACTCACGTGGGGTGTGATGAGGCGAAAGTGTCGTCTGCGGATTCCCCAGGAAGAGTTGGGGCAATCTCATCCGGCAGAGTAACTAGTTTCTTTTGACATCCTTCCTTCGCGCTTCGATTAAGACCGCAGTGTCACGTACAATTTAAATGCCAGCTTATAAAGGGAAGAAAAAAAAACAAAAGAAAACATGCGGTGATGGTTGAGCCGACAGATGTCCTTTCTGGTTGAGATGAAACGTTTGAAGATTTGTGATTTCGTAGACGGGGTCGCTGAGAGTTTCTCAATTAACCGATTCTCGATTCTCAGGCACCTGTGACACGATGAAACTCCTGTCCGGTCATTCAGTGGTTCCTGGAGCAGCCCATATAACGTGTACACGATTTCCGACCTCAAGCCTTTCCTGTATGCATTTTTTCGGAAATGTACAGCAGAGAGAGCGCACTGGCCTCTTCAACAAACCAATTCCTTGCGAATGCTCCTTTCCGCGATCTCAACCATCGGAAAGGACTATGGATAAAATCAATACACGTTTTCATCAATTCTGTCCCTACTGTTGTACGAATGGACATACCAACAGACCATGATGCACCGTTGCATTTGTGTGTTGGCAAACGCTGGAAAACGAAAATTGCTAAGGGATGCTGGAAGCTTCTTCTGCTGGAGCTCCCGGAGCTTTTCCTCCAGGACGTTGCTGCGATGATTTCAGACCAAATGCTCACGGCGCAGTTGCGCTATGTTTTCGATTTCCACGCTTCCAAGCCCACATGCCGAGGTAGTAGGCAACCATGGCAGCCTCCAGCTCGATCGCAGATGCTCTCAGCAAGCCCGAGACACGGAAGAGTTAATACTGTTATTATTGATCACTTCATCTTTTTCAACTCACAGACCTTGCTGGTTTCTTCCCGCTGATCCTTTTCTAAATTATAACTCTTCGGTTGAGGTGAGTGTTTCCAACCATGATTTTTACATGATCCAATGTCTTTTTCTGTCATGGCATCAATTTTTATATATTGTTAATATGCGGAGAAGAATGCATACACGATGAACTCTCAGTCATGGAAAAATGCAGACCTATTTTCCTTTACATGGAAGCAGAAGAGTCCTTCAGTATCATAAAAGGGAAATGCAGTTTTGCAAATTGAGGTTTGCCAAACGCAATCCAAAATCCATGGGAAGAGAATTTGAAAGATTTTCAACTACATTGGATTAATGGAAATCATAAAAGCGCTCTGGATAGAACAGCTTGTACTGTAGCCATCTTCAGGACCTTCCCTGTGACCAGTGGAAAACCTGCCCCAAATGACAGGTATCACAGGCAAGCGGGGGCTTGATTTGCCCCATTCCCATTTGCAAATTGGGAAGCGAAATCGCGAAAACGCCTCTGAAATTCGTGAGCTGCTTTCAGAAGCAGTAGTGAATCGCAGGCTTCCGAAAAGCAAATAACAAATAATAGGTGGTAAAAGATGCCCCCCATTCCCGCCCCCCCTAAAAAAAAGAGGGCTCACACAAAATGGTCGCTTTTCTGTTCAGAAATTCGTCACTTTTGGAACATGCATTCCGAAAATTCGATACTCCAAAACTCGAGAACCACCGCTGCATGTGAATGACTCATTCACTAAGGAAAACAAAAGCAGGTCAAGAGGTCACGGGACGAGCAGCAAAGCTGAAAATCCTCTTTTAAACCTAAGTGTCCGAGGCACCGGAGACCGTTGAGGACTCCGAGAAGGGAGAACATGTAAAGTATGTGGCTGCCATGTGTGGACTGCAAAGAGCTGTTCCATTAGGTTTCTTCGTTCAGTTGCACAGGCGTTCACGTAGCCTTTTCTTCCTTCTCAAAATACACGATAATGAAGATCTCTGATTATTCGTCCTTCATTGCGGTTGTTCTCTTCATGTCCGGCCTTGGGTAATCTTCACTGTATCAATTTGGAACGAGAGATTTGGTTTTTCTCTTGCTGATTGCATCCCTGACAAATGAAAGATTTTCATCATCGGCATTTCCTTCGCCACTGTCACATTTAGAGTTGTCATCTCGAAAAATCCCCATCAGCGAGGTTTTTTCCCGGACCCCTTGAGATGTTCTTCATCCCTTTCGAACATCGAAGTGAGGTGTTCTTGCTACGCACACTTTTATTGAGGATTTTCTTAATCACCCGTGCAAAATTTATTTGAGCCAGCAGGTGCTGCTGACTGGAGACTCCCTATGCTTTCTCTCCCAGTTATTTGAGTTGGTCAGTTTCCAATTCAGAGATACTGATGCTGATTTGGCGGATACCACAATTCGACTTCAAATGTTCACTGGTTCTGTCTCTAGTATCTTCCTATTCTCTTGGTAGTGCAGAAGCAATTGAAACATTCTCACCTCAAGCTGTCTTCTGCTCTTTAAATGACTCATGTCGACTGAAAATGAAATCACTACCTGGAAATTACGTCCGGATACTTCGGATTGAGGGCTTCGACATACTGAAAATCATCGTTCTAGAATTTTTCATTCTGGTGTCGACATGGAGGTCTTCAGCGCTATCCTGAAATAAATTTCCAAGTCTTTTTGTGCCTATCGCTGAGGCAGTCAGGAAGCTGTGGGAAAGATGAAAGAGAGAAGTTGAAGGTTATATCTTAGAATCTCACTTACAGCTTCTTGATAACTTTTCTTTCTTCTATAAGTATGATGAGTTTCTTGCTGGCAATTGTTGCACAGTAATGCATTTCTAATTTCTGGAATCCGAATTGGTTTAATAGTTCTCGGTAACTGTATGTTACCTTTCTCTGTGGCAGAATGTCCATAGGCATGTTTTGAGGAGGCAAAGCTTCTCGTACTCTGTCTGCTGTTAAGGATAGGAAACATTCGAGACGAAAGGAAACCAATGAAAGAAATTCTCAAAAGTTTCCGAACACTGGTAAAAGGAAACAAAACGAAAGATGAACAAACACAGCTCTCTCTGCTATGTGTATCGCCGAAAACGCTTTTGGAAGCGAAGACCCCATCTGACAAATAGAGCCCCAGTAAATCCGACAAAGAAATTACAAGAAAAGAACTGACTGAGAATGGGCTCACCAAAAACACTGTTTGCCTCTGTCACGAAGATCGAACCATGAGAGAGGTAAAAGATTATCAGCTGTCTCCTGAGTGCTTGCTGACTGAAGCAGCTCCGAATTATAAAACCAATAGGGAATCAAAACGGATCTGACTGAATCAGGAAGAAAAAGCACAGAATCGGGAAAGATTGGAGCTATGCCGAGAAACATACTTCTGAAACTGGAACATAATTGTAGTCTCTGAAGACCACAATTGTGCTCCCGCCTCTAGAGATCTTTTCATTCTCCTATTTCTGAGAGTCTTCAGAGCATCAAAAAGTTTCCTGCGCTTATCCTGGAATCAGTTCTTTAGGTGAAGATTCCCTCAATAGAAGCAAAAGGCAGCACTATCATCCCTCAAACGGTGCTGCTGTCCAGCTTTCATGACGGAAACGACCGTGAAAGACTTTGCACACTATGCATTACCGTGAGGCACTGCCTGCTAGCATTTGTTAATTTGCATTTGCATCAGAGAATCATCACATGTTCCCTCATCGTAACCAGGGACTCAGGATTCCATGCTAATAGCATGGAGAATAACTCCCAAGACTGTCATCAGCCATCATCAGCAACCATGCTGATGTTCACGGAAGGTGCTACGGTCACAGTAACCCAAACAGCTGTGAGCTAAAAATCAGGGGAGACTCCATTCGGAGGCTTGAGGTAGTCAACATCCCTTGAAAAGAAGTTTTGTTATCTACGAGGATCGAAAGATACGCAGTTTGTTTCTTTCATCCTTTATCGTGCAATTGGAATATCACTCAACTTCTGTGAGCCTTTGGGAGAATTCTTCCTTGCATTCCTTGCATTCATGACCCGTTCATTGCAGCTTTAGCACGTGAGTCTCTAGGAAGGAGGGCAAATGGTCTTACTGAGTAACGGAAGCTCGCTGCCGGAAATAAATGTGAAGCATTTCTGCTTTTACAATCGTTCATGACCCGTTGGGTGGACAGGTTGGGTTATAGTCGGAACAGGGTTGCTCTATTGTAATCCAATCTGGGCATCATTCGCAGCTTCATTTCTGAATCAAGAATCCTTGGAGCTGGACGAATTTCCTATACAATACTTCTCCTCTGACTGTCAGTCACTCCTTTCTCAGAAAAGACTCCCAGTGAAAAAGATCAGATCACCTTTCATCTAATCAGCACTTTTTTCAAGAATCTTTTTTCCACCTAGCCATGTTGAAGCCTTAAGTAAATGGACGAGGGTGCCTATGAGTCTCCAGGGTATACGCTATACAGGATAGCTGCATCTTTTGCAGCAGAGGGCTGTTTTTCTTCAGCTGTTCCAATCTCGGTTTAATAGAAAGTGAACGGATAAACCATCAGTCTCAGACAAGTCACATGAAGATAACCCTTTACTTTTAAGCGACTAAAATCAGCCATGTCTACCGAGTTCCTTGTCAGAAGTACCACCTATTCAGAAGGCTCCTTCGTAGGGAGATGTTTCCCATACTAAAGTGAAATAGGAAGTCCATGCAACAGACTCTTTATCTTACCTCAAAGGTCTCCGAGCATCCTGCGGTTCATATGGCACGTGCACTAGATCAGGATTTGCCGTGGCTTCTTCCGCCGCGGATGTGAGATCAGGAAGCAACATGAATCTACAAAGAAACAAAGGAAGAGCTGATACAGAAAGCTACTCAGTCAGTGAGGGTTTCGACATTTTTCGACTCGCAGTTTCATATTTTCGAAAGTCGCAGATGCTTCACTGGCATCCTAATTTCGCGGCTAAGCCTAGTTTTCACTTGGCTGTCCCTCTCTCAGGTCCTGCTAACTCCTGAGTTCATGTTCGTCAGAGGAAGCCAACCGACTCTGCAGTCATCCTTTTGTATTCGTATCTTCCTCTAGCTATGTGACATTGGTTGAAGGAGGATCAAGTATCCCAAGGATCGGCGGAATAGGGGTGACGAAACGTTGCTGGCAATCCTTCTTAAAGCTTGCTTTTTAGATGAAGCGTCAGAAATTGAATAGCTCCTGAGAGCTATGATTATTTAGCAAGCCTTTCTTTGATGACATTGCAGCAGTATGCAGAGTTTTCTTGAAGACTTTGTCTTCCATAGCCATGCAAATATGAAGCTGTCTGAGATTTTCTTTCAAAACTCAAATCGTACAGAAACTTCAGAATAATGCATGGAACAGTCCCTTCGGCATCTTTAAAGGAGGAAGGGATCAAACCGAACAGTACAAGCTCGAACACCTTTCCACTCATTTCGACTGTCCTGGCAACCAATTGATCACCTCATTCTCTGACTCTTCGAATCCCTCTTTTGACAGCAACTTTGAGGAAGATCGATACTTTGCTCTCGCATCTACGACAAATCACTCCGAATAGATGGTTATGAGTCGATCTTTCCTTTGCTGAATGTTAGAGGAAACGTTCGAGATGCTAAAGGACAGAAAAGCAGTTATCGTGTGCCATTTTCCAGATCAGAAAGCGTTTGTTTCCAAGAGTGAAATCTTCACTACTCAAGACTTTTCCTTCTCTGGGCTTAATGGAAAACCACTGCATCGGGTACACGGCTGAACGAGCGGAGGCTTACGTACACGCAGAAAACCAGGAGCTACTGGTCCCGGAATGAAGTTGAAGCTGCTCAGATATTCAGGCTAGAGTCCATCTCCAGTGGCATTTCCGAAGTGTTCCTGATGGCTTCTGATCTATTTTTAAGGTACAGTTGCAGTGATAAACCAGAAAAACTGTTATCGGATGAAGCTTGATGTCTATCTACGGGAACAACGTCAGACTCGGAAGTCCGCAGGGAGGAATTGTGGGTAAAGGGAGAAACAGCTGAATATATAAGGATCGAGAAAGTAAAGAATTCCTTCCATCCTGCCCTGAGGCTCCCTTACTTTCCCATTCCCATTCGGCCCCTTCACTTGACTTCACATTAGAATGATTGTGATTGTAAACGGGTTTAGAGTTTTGCGAATAGGCTCGTCTGCTACTATCGTTTCTAATGGCAAAATACTGATATAGTAGCTAAACTTGCTGATCTGTCTCCGCATCAGGTTTTGGAGGATGAGGATTGAGGTTGTGCAGAACTTTAGGGATGCGCTCCCATTCAATCTTCAGTGTTCCACATTTCAAAACCTCTTGGAATACACGCTTCATCGATGTAGCATTTCTCTCAACTCTAGTGGATCTCTTTCTGAGAACATAAAACATTGCTCATTATGAGGTGATGCAGTAGGAAGAGTTCTGTGTGCTGGTTTAGTACATTTTGGTCAAGAGCATTGCCTCCGGGCGAGGAAGAGATCTTTGAGTCGTTGATGCAACATCATTGTGCACTCGCACTTGTAGACATTCATCTTAAGAGGATCCAAGGTAGGATTCAAGGTAGCCATCTTGAGTTACGTAATGCTCTTCGTGAAGAAAGTCTGAAGGAAATGGCGCCAACAACAAAAAGCCTCGAGAATATTTGCTTCCTATAGATCTGAGGTTTTGCAAGCAACATAGAGAAAATTCCTTTTCCCGATGAGCGTCGAAGAATTATTTTTTTCATAAACACCCTAGAGTCTTTCCGGGAACGAAGCTCCGTGCACAGCGCGGACGTATGCGAATTCGGATGGATTTTCATGCAACTGAATCTCTGTGATTTCGAGAGGAGCTCACGAAACGCATGTAAACGTTTTACGGGGGAAAGAGCAGAACGAAATGTTAAGATGAAATGTTTTCTGGTTCAATAGCAGAGTGCGCTCCTTCACCTGTGCTACTGTCCCCTCTGCTGGGCGCTTTTCCCATCTTGAAGTTTAGAGTCCAAAAATGACCTTCAGGATGTTTAGACTCCTCACGTACTCGAACATTCTTGAAAACCCCGAGTGAGTTTTGAAGGGATCCAAAGAGATGATTATCCAATGCAGCAGCGTTTGGAGAACAAGACTAACAAGCATGCACAGTTTCAACTCTTTTGATATTCCTCTCGATACTGGCCATCACATGAGTATGATGCTGTGTGATTCAAAACAGCTCCATTTTTACTGATGTGGACCAGATGCTCCTGAAACGCAGCTTGGCTTAGTGTCTTCAAGTCAACGTTGTTCCTCGTTTATAGTTCCAGTAAAGCTGGATTTCTGGGAAAGGAGTGTTCCAAATCCTACTAAAAGCCACACAACACCCATCTCTCCGTGTGGACCAATGTATTTTTCTTTAATCGTTGTTGCGAGGTCGTCTTCAATGACTCATTTCCAGAAGAGCTCAATCCTTTGCTGTCTGAGAAATGAAACACTTTCAGCATGCGGTCCATTCGCTTTTCTTCCATGAGATGTGCTACTGAAACTCGTAGGGACCATACCTCTGTTTTTCCATGATTTGATTTCACATCCCCAGTGTCCTTACCGTCCCTGTTAACAGCTTCCATGTACTGTTTTGCATTAAAGTACGGATCCTATTATCATTAGCATGGGAAGGACATTTAGCATATCAATCCCCTTTCATGCAACATAACCTTCATGGAATCTCTCGAGTGGTTTTTTACAGGTGGAATAACTAAAGTCTTCCTTCTGTACACTTTCTGTCTCCTTTAATCCTGTGAAATTCTTTGAATTTTACGAGTTTAGAGGAGCTCATCCCACTTAGCGAACCCTTCTTAAAACCGTTGGTTCCTTCTTGATGCAAATCAGTTACGAGTATGCACTAATAGCTGAATTCAACTCCTTGAATATTCACTCTTTAATGCTCTCAAAGCACGTATCCAAATTCGGAAACGCGCCTTCATTAAAACGGGAACTGTTATTAACTTTACGAAGGAAGTTCTTGCGACTTTCGGGAAAAAGCAATTCAAATGTTTATTAAGAAAAAATTTCTTTGATAGCAAAGGATTCCATTTTCAATAGTAAGGAGAATTCTAAGCTTTTGCAGAAGGAGGTCACTTTTGTTCAGTGACCTCCGTGGCTGCATGGAATGCGTAGGAAATCACTCCCTAGTAGCCCCAGCCAATTAGAATATAGATGTGGATTGACTCTTAATCTAGCATGGAAGAATGATCAAAAAAAAGAAACGATTAAAAAGATTTCTGAAATAATAAATAGATTAGAGCCCGAAATGCACTTTGCTCATGCTGTGGAAAATTAGAGGCCATCTCAGAAATTTTGCAACTCCACTTTTCTGTAATCCACTTTTCTTTGTTAATCTGTAGTTTAACACGATGGCGCCTGAGCACAGAATTCCACGAGGATTCCCATCACGATATCTGGGTTGCAAGAATCCATCGAATGCATTCTCCATGGACAAAAATGACTAATGACCATGTTGTTACTCATTTGCCCACAGTATGTCGGCAAACATTTTAGCAAGCACAGGTTCCTGCAACAAAAAGCATGCAGAGATAGAAGACGGATCAGTTGCTCAGATTTATTCAGGATGAAGGATGAGTAAGCACGTTTTCTTTCTTTCAAGAAGTCTTTTGAACATTTCCTACTTGATCATATTCCCATATTTTGCATCCTACAGTATCCTGAATTATTGCAAACTGCAAAATGGGTACGCATCTCAACGTCCATTCCTCTGCTTCTTCAAGGGCACATTTCGCCTTTCGAGATGCAAAGTCACCTAGAAGATTCTTGACACAGCTGTTAGAAGGTACGAGCTGCTTCCAAATATTTCTTTTAGGCGGCATCAAGCGTCCTCAATTCATCATCACTTCGTCATCTCAGGCCTCATCTCTTCCAAAGCATCGAGCTTCGGTGAAAAGAGATGTCTCCTTTACTTCTTCAAGTCATGTGATTGGAAGAAAGCAAACACATCTCCAAAACGCTTCTCAGTTTCATCACAACCAGCGGGTCAGAAGTCTCATCGCAAGACTGAACAAGAACTTTTGAGCTAAAGTGAGCCCATTATCGATTGCGTTTCCAGATTCTTCCGTTGATAAGAATGGAAACATGATATAACAAGATTATTCTTATTAATACATGATTAGAATCGCTTCACTACAGCGATCACGTTATGACTCATCACGGAGAATGGAAGACGGATTCCTTCCACATGAGAAATACCTCAATGCCTTCCCCTGAGAAGCATTTGGACATTAAAGCAGAATATAGCCAAAGCCGCCATCCTGAGCGACCTCAGTCCAAGTATCGAAGATTCGGGTGATCTTTCGGAAACATACAGAGGGGATGCCCACGGGCAATATCATAGCCGAGGATGTTTGCAGAGGCGTGCATATTGCCGGTTTAAGCTTTCCAATCTCATTTTCACCTTTTCTCAAAAGCAAGTTAGGGGAATAATCATCACCCCTCGAATCATTTGGGCTGAAAGAATCTCAGGAGAAAATCCTTTATTGAAAAGAAATCCAACGTTAGAAACAGAAAAAATTCTGTCCGAATTTGGTTGAAATTCTAAGCAGAAAAAATACTTTCTTCCTCCTCCGTGGGAAGCAAAAAGACACGTAAGCTTATAACCTATCTCTTTAGCAATCTATGAAAGACTTTCACGGGTCTGATGCCACATTCCCTAATTGGGTATTACTCATTTGATCATTAAGAAGATAAGGAACACGAAGTGCCTTTTTATCGCTGCAGCTAATTTCGAAACCGCTTCTGGTGAGTACACAAGTGCGTGAGATGCGTGAAACATATAGAGGGTAATTGCTTTCATCGTCGATGCAAGTCACAGAGAAAATACGGGGGCTCCTGGGGTTTACGTTGATGGAAAAAACTTTCGTCGGTACCCCTTGGACTTAAGACTTTCTGTGCTTTAAGCAAGGATTCAGGTTAAGAATTCTACAAAGGATTTCAATTTTTGTATAGTATGAGGTTCGTGCAGGATTCATTAGATTAACCGGAGTAGAGATTGCTCCGATTCTTCAGAGAACCGAAGTGCCATTTTAAGATCGCCAGAAGATGTCACATTTTTTAGTGTTGCAAATATTTGGAGCCAAGCTACATTTCCGTGTTGCATATTCCTTTGGAGCCTGCACTTAGTATTCGAGGGTCACGATTTCCACGAGATGCAGACAGACGAAGAGAGTCTTTACATGAACATTTATGTCCGCAGATCTTTCGTGCTTTCCTATATACTCCTCACATTGGTTGCAGCTGCAACCTCAACGCACAAGAGCGAATTCACGGTTTCCATCCGAGTGTCAAATCATATTCAGGAGTTGAGCAGCTCTTGCCTATCACTTCCTTCGTTGAAACTGGCGGATTAACACCACCAGACAGTGTATTGCCACAAGACGCCGCTGGCTGCTTCTCAGTGCAACGATCTGACACTGAGTCTCGCATCCTCAAATAAGTTGATGCAACTGGATCTTCAAATGAGTTGATAAATGAATTCAAGGCTGCTGAGTTATCCGTTGCGATGGCGACGGACCTTCGAGCTTCTAAAAGTTAGTTATCTGCTCATTAACGATCCAATGGAGCAACTGACAGCAGAAGAACTTGAATCCACAGCAAAGGGGAGAAAAGAGGAAAATTGGGAAAATGACGAGGGACTGACGGAAAATAGGGATGTCTGGTAGATGGTTAGGGGCAGGTAGTTGTCTCACGAGTGGGGTAACTTCCTCTTTGTGTTGAAGACGATAATTACAGAAACCTCTGGATAACTCTTTGCCGGAAAGGAATGCTTCAATTCCACCGACGGACGTCCCTACGATCGTGAGTTGGAGAAGGGAACAAAAGAGAATGGTTTCAGAGCAACTGCTGAAAGGACGAGCAGACATTATTTTTCTTTCTCTTTTGTCTTTTGTTGTAACCCGAGGACCTTGAATGCCTGTGAGACTCCGTCGAAGAGCGTGTTCTTAATCGTTAAAACTGATGATCGAGTAAGTCCTCAGCCCACTCACTGATGGAGAACTGGTTGCGATGACTTTATGACAAATCCACCAGCAACTTCTCTGCATACGGAGAAGTCCCCAAAGTGTAAGGAGATGAGGTGGCTCTCCACCTTCTCTAACTCATCCCTAATTCCCATCTTCCGCATTCATCTGATTCTTTAATTATTCTCTGCCTCCATTGCCTTCCTTGATGAGTTTGGCTTGCTTCTTTGCTCATTTTCCAGATATGCAGATACCTAGCATATATGGAAACTCTTGGTGTGGAGTTCCAATGACTGAGGAGGCGAAAAATCCAGACTCTAAAGGAAAATCGATATCTTCTACAAGAATGATATAGCTTGCAAATCTGGGATGCATAATCCTGGCAGCATATGCGTGCGACTTGATGCAGAGAACATCTGGCACCGAAATTGGTGGATACTGACATTTATCTCGTGTGGATCAGCAATTTTTCTGGCCAAATCGTTTCCAAAGTTTTTACAAATTCCCTTCACAATCAATTCCACTAAACCGACCCTAAAGAACCATGAAGTTCCATAGCAAGATAGATCATTGAGCTTCTTTTCTCTTGTCACATTCCATTCCCCTTTGAATCCAGCTACATCACACTATCTATTTCCGTGTTCGGAGGGATTGATGGTCTGCCATTCTTCCAGGCTTTGTGTGAATGGAAAACTCTGATTTATTTATATCTAATACTCGCGAAAGAAACTAAGCAATCTTTGATTTCCTTCCGCGTTTCCTGTGGAAATATTTCGTCGAAGGTGCTATAAATCTATGTTTACATCTAATATTTACGATGGAGTCTTCTGTCAAAAAACAAAGGAATAGATGGTATGCGATTCCTATCTCCAGAGTCATTGCATCATCATAATTTACTCAGTTATGCGTATTATATCGAATATAGTAATCTTAGTGCTTCCAGGAGAAGAGGTGGAAACACAGGAAAAGCACCACTCAAACCTGGAAAGTGTACATGCAGCTTCCTTTAGAGTCGACCCTCCAGCTGTAAATTTCCCATCACATTGGATTTGAAGTCATAATGAGCGTACCAACTCAAGAAAAACCTAATGAGAAGAAATTATATAAGGAACCATGTCTTTGGTACGATCCACAATGATCCTATGAGAGAGCGAAAGGGTGCGAAGCCTAATAAATTCAGAGATCTTCGAACCAAAAGCCTTTTCTCACCAAATAAGCCAGCGGTGCTCTTTTCTATTGATGTTTTCTTGATTTATTGTTGTTTTATTGATGTCCATTCCATGAAACTTTGAAAGCAGGTATGCCTTCCTTAGTCTTACTATGCATTAGCGCCTCGAGCCGGCTCCAGTATCCAGCATCCATCATCATGGTTGGGGATTTTAAATCTTTTTCTTTTGTTGCATTGATATCGAGATCGATGGAGATGACTAGATCACCGATGAAGATAGCCAGAGATTTAAAGAAATGAAGGGCACGGTTGCTCCGTTAGTACGCGCTACTGGTTCTTCATCAGCAACCACCACGCGAAGAGGAAATGCAACTTGATGCACGAGTGGCTCAATGTGCGTACAACTTTGCAAGTTGGGCTAGCAGCGTGCTGAACTACTTGTGCGCTCACCCAATGAGCGATGAAACAGTTCTGCCAACGAGGACCTCACATGTCCGAGGGCAGTTGCAAGCCCGTCAACTCTTTACTCTAACAAATCGAAAAGAACTTAGAGCAGCTGGTTCGAACATGGAAGATTTATTCATGAAAAAAAAAAAAAGCGAAGCATTTTTTTTCGCTGCGCAACCAGAACGCACATCCTTCGTCAAAGAAAAGTTTAAATTACACAGACGCACAAACCACTTAGCAGAGAATACCTAAACCGAATACCCAATACGAATTCAAAGAATACGATTATAAAAATTAAAAGGACATTTCATCCGGTATACAAAACTGTCCTCCAAAAGCTGATCGCATTTATCAAGGAAGAATTTTTATTAGCCTCAAATGTAGCGTTTTGGGATGCTGTGCAAGGAGCTGACTATGCCGATGACGAGTCGGTCCCGTTGATTCATACAAGAAAGCGCCACCTGAACGTAGCACCCTTGGACGCAAGGATTTCTCAAGACAAAATCCCTTTTGTCTAATATGTACTTCTCGTAGGTGGCACATGTTGCTTGATATATACCAGGAAATTGGAAGTACCATATTCTTAAAACAAGCACCCCGTCCGCCACCTGCAATCTAACACATCAAGGTACTTTGCTAATATATAGCGTGGAAGGTGCAATAAATGGTACGTTGTTCAACCCAAAAGTCTCATGAGATGCAAACTCTCGCCGCGACTCAGCGGCAGACTATCAGAAACAGAAAAGGGAGCCACAGACGTTGAAGAATAGATATCATTGAAAAGAGACACCTGTTGAGAACATACTTTTCTATCAATTTCAGCAGGGAATTTGAAAGAGACATGATATCCACAGGTGTCGACAGATGCACTCGAAAATGGAACTATAGGAAACAGCTTCCGAATGTCACGGTCATGAGAAAAGCACTCGGAGGCAAAACAGTAATTTACCATAACAACAATTTGTCTGCTCCAGAAAAATGCATTCGTTCAAGCGAGCAATGTACACTTCCTCTGATGGCAAGGATTGTGCTCCTACGCAATTTTGTAGAACAGATACGAGCATTTCTGACTTTTCGTGGAATCTTCCACCGCCTCTCCAGGGAGAATTCTCCTGACACTCCAGTTATTTCAACTCACTCTGTGCCAACTACAAAGTTGCACAAATCTCCATCCACCGGTACATGGGAAGTCATCTGTTGCGGTCCTGGCAAACGCCTTCACAATGCCATCACAATGGTAAGGGCTGCGAACTGATTATGGGGGCACAGCATCGTTAATGACATCGATTCGTTCTACGATCACTGCCTCGTAATTCATCGGATTGAAAATTCCATATCGAAGGATCAGAGGCACATTGGGGTTGAAAATTGCTAGCTTGAGATGATTTGCCAACTCAAGCAGTTGGAATACCTCAGTTAGCATTTTTGGAATGTCTTCGATGCAGTCGACTTTCCCAGCTGTTTGATAGTTCTAATTAAATACAAACCGAAGAAGAGGAACTTGAGGAAAGCACATTGGATAAAACGAGATCGGCAAATCAACACCTTGATAATAGAGAGCATTTAACACCATGGGGTGCATTAGATTGGACTCGAAGCATTCTACAGTGAAAACAGGATAACGAATAATTAATTGTGAATTGAGAAGTGACAGTATGTCGGATGAAGGTGAACTACCGTATCGACGAATTTTGATATTCCAATGCTAAATGCACGATTTCCGGTTAGAGTAAAACCAGAGATGACTATAAAATAAAATAAGTTAGGATATTTCATAAGTTAGCGTGGAACAAATCTGTGAATCACGGTTATTTGAAGTGCGTTGATTCAAAGTTCTCTCTCCATTTTATAAGAGTACAAACCATTATGTTTTTTCGCATCGCTTCCAGCCTCTTTAAGATTTGCTTTGTAACTCAACAACTACTGATACCTTGGTTTCCTTGCACAACTCTTGATGGCGACTGCAGAAGCTCGGGAAACGAGGAGAGGAGTGCTCACGTTTTCACAGACTCCGGTACCTGCGTTATCCAGCTCAGAATTTGGGATTCCCCGTTGCAGCCGTTTTAGCTAAACATAAACGAGGGCAGTTGAAATTTCGACCTTTTCAGTCGCTTCAAATCTTTGGAGTGACCGCAGATAGAGTTCACCTTATCTGCAGTTTGAAAAAGAAACCAAATAACGAATCGAAAATCCTGCCAATGACCTCTCCTGAAAGTGATTCCTGAATTCCGATATTGGCTTAATTCTTCTATTTCACAGCTTCTCTTTTCCAAGAGGGGAACATTTTTTTTAAAAAAAGAACTCTTTGCTGCCACTAAGCCTTGAATTCAGTTCTACGCCGTAGTAAAACCGAAGAACCGAGTCATGAGGATTTTGACGACTGGTTACGGTCATCTGACGAATAGCAAATGAACCCATTCTTTATCTGAGCACCACTTCATATTTCTCTATGCTTCTCTCTATCTGGGATTCATGTCTGTTGGAGTCCAGACTCCAGCTGCGCGAAAATCACAGAAAAAGTGCAAAAACTGATGAAATGTTGTCATAGGATTGTGTAGAAGGCATACGGGAGCGTAACTGAAACAAGCTAATGTGTTGATTTAAGTGAAAACTGGTTGCTCATGAATAGATCAGAAGTGAACTCCTTTGCTATTATTACATATCTCCATTCGCAACAATAGTAGTAGGAAGCAACAGAAATCGAAAACGATCCATTTGTGTACCTGAAAGACCGCAGTTTCCCCTCAGGAACTCCAGATGGTAAACAAGGGAACAATCCCTCAGCTGTAGTAGGTCTTGTGCAATGTCATCGTTATCACCATTCTCGAGACAACATTACTTCTGCTTATGGCTTTCGAATACGGTTTCTTAGGATCATGTTTGCCACCACGGAATGGTTCTACCACCGAACAACACAACCTATTTACAATGGTCTAGAGAGCAATTGACATTATCTATTCTGGAACCCAGTTGAGCGCACTGCTTCAAGTGGTATGCTTACAATCTTTTGACTTGTTCAACAAGCCTCTGTTGATTCAGTTTTTGCACATCTTTCGAGACATTGAAGATATCGGGTGTTCCAACTGTTACATCCTGAGTTCCATAAATATTTGCCCTATCTAATTGGCTTCATACCAGAATTTCATGGAATTCTCCCGCCTCTATTATGGAATTCATAGCTCAGCTCCCATTCATTTCTTGCACAATTTATTTTAGAGCGTTCCAGAAAGTTGTTCGCTTTTTGCTTTTAGGAATTCAAGTGATTCAGGAAAATATCTCACTTTCTCGCAGCTTTCCTTTCTGCACCGTTTTTATTTAACGAAAGGATACTGAGCAAAATGCTATGCCGAAATAACTGTTTACATAACAGCCAACCAATATTAAGCCATCGTCATCATCAACAAACTGGAAGCATTCTTCCTAATAAAACAATTCAGCAAGCATCTCCATCAACGTCATCTTTGGATGAAGGAATGGTTCGGCAAATTCTTGCTCTGCACTCGATTGAAGGCGCGCTTTTCTGCAGGAAGTTCCGTTTACTTATCTTGCTCTTTTCGAAAATACACCACCTTATTTTTTTAACATGGGTATTTCCTCTCTTGCTAATGTCATCCAGAAGAATATCCAATATTTGTTTTCGAGTGATCTGTAGTGTTTGAAATGAAATGTTTACTTGATGTCGTGTTTGCATTGGAAACTTAGTGAGGAATCCATATCCTTCCATCTTAGTATTCCATTATGTAGGTTTCCAGCTTGCTTTTTTGTTCGTCTGGCATCTTTCATCCCAAGCTACGTCCAAAGAATTGGAACAGAGAAAAGCAAGGACGATCTCTAGATCCGAATCTGAACTTGGTCACTAAGTTGTGAATTTCGGTTAGCAGGCATTTATTCTTCTTTTGTGCGTGTGTGAAAAGGAGAGAATTCGAAGCAATTCCGTAAAGAGAGCTGAGAAACAGAAAAACAACGAATCTTCTCCGTGAAGATAGCAAAAGATATTTAGCAACCAAATCACTGTCACGTTTTGATTTCAACATATACTTACAATTCCGTATTCATAAAAATAATTACGCCTTTTACAATGTTCATCCTCCATGGAACATTGCAAGTACAGTTTTGAAAAAGACATGTGATTGGCATAGATTATGGAAAATTTGTGACCAGGATCCCTATAATTTGTTCTCATTACAAGCAAGTAGATGCTTATTGAAGCATCCTAAACAGGAAAAGTTACTTTTAAGAAAACCATGTTCATGTGGAAATACCTTCCACGAAAAATGAAACAAAATACTTTCGTCATGTACATTATTAAGGAAGTACATCGGTGCATTCGTTCATTATTTGCAATGAGAAGGGAAACATTGGTTCAAAGAACTTAAGGTTCAAAATAGGAAGAGAAGTAGAATATACCTTAGAAGAAGCAATGGAGAAGAGAGCATGAAGATGTAAATGCATGGTTAGCGGTATACAATCTTTTGCTTAGCGGAACAAAAGTTAAATCCAAGAAAACCACATTAAGCAGACATAACGAAGAAAGTGAGAGGATGAATTTTTGAAAACCGAATTTTGTATCAAGCATTATTCTACTTTTGTTCATGATTTTTTTCATCATTTTTTACTCAAATTTCCTTTTCTTCCTTTCGAAAAAGTTCAATACGTCGATTCATCATGAGAATAATTTCATTAACTGTGAGCAAGTGCTACAATCTGTCTCAATCTGCCTGAAATCTCATTCTTCCTGATTTTTCTTTTTTCTTTTAATTGCCTACACATTAAATGAACAATTCAAAAATGGAAATTATTGCAATGGTTGATATGAGGCAAATATATTCAGATTGCTTTTGTCATAGGTGGCTCGCTCCTGAATTTGTTCCTGAAATGTTTGACGCTGCTTTGATTCTATCTCAGTGCTATGTTTAACAAAAGAGTATAACCCGTTGTATCGAAGCTTAGAACCGTTAAAAAAATTATATACATTTAAAAGCAGGATTATGGCATCTCTATAGCATCCTAAGCATGTGGACTTGGTTTATGGTTCATGTGAAACATTTGCGTTCAAAGAGCCTTTCTACTTGATGTTCCTACATCAACTCTATGACAAATAACATCAACTTTTGAGAATCAAATGCATGTTGGTACTGGCAGCTACTGCTTCCGGTGCAGTCGCATGAGGAGGTTAAGGGTAACAGGAACTTCTCCCCAACCGAAGTGATATTGTATTTGATTTCAGGTATTTTGTATTGCCATCATTGTTTTTTAATAATGTGCAACACAAGAGTACCTGACAAAGAAAATGCTGCGAAAGTTATATTTTATTGAAGTGCAACTTTCGCTGCTTATCTAATGCATGAGTTTCAGTTATTCACACGCCTAGATTATACAATACTACGATTTGATTTCTTAGTCGCCTGTTTTGGGGAGCTGCTTATCAGAATTCAGTTTCGTTTATTTCAACATGTATATATATTAATAATCATTGTGTAGCCGTTGTAAGCATACTTAAGTTATAATTTCCAACTGCTTATTAATCATGAAATTTCCTAAACTCTAATGTGAGTTCTTTCCTGATCCCAAGTGTTGCGATTATACTTCAGTTATTCACGTATTTAAAGCCTCATCGGTGACATACTGTATTGATGTGGGTTAGTCAGTTTTAACAACTCGTTAGTCAGTTGGATTGGTTAAATTGTGATCAGTTAAATGCATTACTCAACGTATTGGAGCATAAAATTTTGGTGTTTTTCAAATCCTTACCATGCTTGCATGGAATCAACAGTGTTTGCTCAGTAGTTTTTACATTTCCCTGTCCTTATTTTCAACTAATGTGAAGTCATTATCACAAAATCGTCTTAGTAGATATGTATCAAAATTATTATAAAACAGCCAATAAAGAGGAGGGAATTGTATATTTTAAGAATGATGTATTCTGGAATATGGAATAGTCATCTAAGGAAAATTTAATATGTGCTGGATGTCTGTCTGTAATTGTAGAAGGATGCTGCAAAAATAGATATGCCAACAACAAAGGTTATTCAACAACTGAAAAAATTTGTTTATGTATGTTGTTGATTAAGAAATGTCTTATGAACATAATGACCATGTAGACAAGATAGGATGAGATATGTGTGCACACAACCAATATTCGTTGTTTAATATGAATTGTGCTGCTCATGATATGAGATTGGATCAAGAGCTCTGATATGGTAAGATTAATGCATTAATTTCCATTCAGTTTATAGCATTATTATATTCCATATGTTATTAGTATGGACTCTGATGATGTTTTTCACTGAGGTTGTATGATGCTTAACCTAAGAAAATACCTCTAAGAAGAACTGAGTTCAAGTTCACAAAATACTTTTTTTCTTATCTCATAAATTTGCTGTATTATATTTGCATTTAATGTATATGGATTTCACTAAAGATTGTAGTTATATTAAGTTATGAAAGTTATTTGAAGCATTGTTTATTATTTGGTCCGTTTCATATTGTCCTTTGTTATTCATCGCAGTTTTTAACTTTGCAGTAAACCTAGAATTTTTTATAAACAGTTTGCTAACCCTGCAATCTGATTTTATGTTTGAAGCACATGATTCCACTTCTAAGATTATTGGCCATCATCTTAAACATGTGAATATTTAAGTGATGTGGATTTTTGCAGTTGGTTGAAAAGCTAGAATGATGAAGAAGTTTGAATAACCGGAATTCTTGATATACTTATAGTAAGTGATCTTTGGTTGTATTTTTTAAGGAAAACATTTGTTTGAAGAAATTCCAAAAAAAAAGGTGATGTTGTGCCACACTTTGATTCTAATCAGAAGAAAGATTCGGTATTCAAATGTAGCCAGAATTATATTGTGATAGTGATATTTTTAAAAAGAATGAAAAGAAAGACATTTTGATTTGGATAGGATATAGATAACGGTGTAGCATATTAATGAAGTGGTATTTTCTCTTGGAAACAACCAATATGAGCAAGTAAACAACAGTAATATCAGCTCCTACATTGAACAGCATTGAAGATTGACTGTTGAGATCACTTGTGTGCATCAGAGCTATGTTTAATTTTTTCTTTAGAAAATCCTTGGTACATTCTTTTACATGTTCTAATAAAATTTGTGATTAAATGTTTCTTATTTTCCCTTTGCTATCATATCCCCACAAATGGTAATTGGCAGCTATCTTTTCTGTGATTTGAAATTCAACTTGTTCCTTTGCTTAACTTTCTTTAAACAAGTTTTCAAGTCCCAGTTTTCATATAAATTATAAGTCTCTTTGGTTGGTAGAGGTTAACTCACGTTTACCTCAGAAGCTCTGTCTATGACATTGGAAGCATCAAATGACAAAGACATGAAAAATGCATGTTGATGCAAGGTATGCTTTGACAATCAAAAATTTGCTGCAGCTTTCAGGCAAACATTCCCAAAGTTTATTTCAAGTTGGTTTTTGGTTGTCATGTGAAATTATTGTTATTTCAGAGGTCTAGTGTTAAATTAGAGATGACAGTCATTATTGTTGCTGTGTGTGTATTTCTGGCTGACATCAATATGCAACCTTTAGCACAATATACATTATTTAAATACATCAGAGATGGAATGAATTTCAGTTATCAGTAGGATGTGTTCTTTGTAGGGTGGAACTAATTGGTAACAAATTAGAAAATTGTAATTCAGAGTATCAGAAATGTGACTTATCTAATACATAAAATTAGGATCCGTGGATATTTGTAACGAAGGTTATCGATAACCAATCGGTCCTGCAGATAGAACCCAGAAAACTACTGCGTTGTTTCTCTATAAATCCATTTTCCTATTATCAGTTAATAAGAGAGCAGGTGTACAGTGTACTCACCCTAGTGGAGCATTGCCTTTCATCATCCCGGCCTTGGAAGATCGTTATACTGTCTCCACGTGCATTGCTTCAGGTTCTCGTTTGTTATATCCTCTGTTTTCAAATAATGCCTCATCAATTACTATTTTTCTGCGTTTTCCTATTAATGCGTTAATTTTCATTTTCGTGTTTTTCCTATAAGAACATCGCTTTTCCTGATAATTTCACGAATCGCTGATCTCAGTGTGTTCATGAATGCAATTAATATGCTACATATGGAGTCACAGTAGACTTGCATGTAGGATGCAAGCAAGAGCCATACGTTGCCCTGGGGAGGTATCTGAAGACAGTTGCATCACGGTTGTGTCACAGAATCCATATTGATTAAGGCCATGATGTTGAGTAATTCAGTTCGATTATTCCCACCAAGTGAAAATCACTTGGTTCCTTTGTAAGAAACCTGAAAATAAGTGCTCATCTCAGATCACAATAAAAGTTTTACATTGGTGGGGATCTCAAAAAGTAGTCTACTAATGACGACTTCGCTTCTCGGCCTTTTGGCTAAGATTGTGTTGTGTTAATGTAAAGTAAAGTAAAGTTGTGTTAATGAAGTAATGTTGACCTTTTGTTTACATCGTGAAACCATCCATAGTTGAAACATTTGGGTTCTTTTGATGAATTTTATAGCTAAAGACGGCTGTTTAAAGATAGAGCATAACTAATCCCAATAAAGCCGCAGAAACATGCACAAAATCAAGGTTGCCCACTGAGGGCGATCAGTGACAGTTTCTGAAGGCATCGCGAGAAACGTTTATTCACAGCACCTTTTCGATGCTTGTAAGATCAGACCATGACAACGAGCACTTCTCGATGCGGCTATTGCATTTGAAGCATAAAAATGCAGGATCTCATGCTAAAAAGTCGGACATGTAGTATCGATGATGGTGCAATAGTGAACAAAGGTTTACGGGTAGGATACGTGCTAAGAATACGAAGAGGGAAGCGCAGATGGCGTTTCCATTGTAAAGGAGGAATGGCAAAACAATTTGGTGTAATCTCTAAAATTCTCGGTCATGTGAGCACCGACGAATTGAAGCTGAAAACATTAAATTGATGTTTTCGCTAGCAAGTGTGGATTGTACTGATGATCCTAAGAAGGCAGTGCAGATTAGAAGAGGCAGCACAGATCCCTGGAACTGAGAAATATTAATATCAGCGACATGCTCAAGAGATTCAGCTGCACAATCTATAGCAAAGATGAGAATCAGAAACCAAAAGATTTCTCCGGGACTAAGGATAGACTGCACAATAGCTGTTTGCATGGAAACCTTCGCATCAGATGTTTAGAATTTCATAGAATGTTTGTTACCACCAGGATCCTCAAAGAGGCATCGACTCTAGGAACGCACCCAAACCCTTTTCCCGTTACGACTTATACTCACCGGAACCTGATGCACTTGCAATCTTCCGAAGAGGAGTGCTGAGCTCGACGCTTGCGTGGTTAGTTGCTAGAGCTAGTTGTTTCGGCAGGAGACTCGTTAAACATTTCTTAGCAGGTTTTGACTTCCATAGCTATCGCCCTCTCCATAGCAAGCAACTGCTGATCACTGTCGTGTCAGGCACCGTAACCGATCGTTTGGCTGATCCCATAGTGTCAGTTGTAACCAAAATGGGCCCGCCGGACGATCATTTATCTTGCAGTTCAAGTTTTAGCGTTCAGGCAAGCCGGACTTATTATCCATTGAAAGCTTAAGAACACGTTCAGGTGATTTCTATGCCAAGGTCTTAATCGTATGAGACTGGAATCTGATACGAAACCGGGGCAAACAAAGAGATTCTTGAAATAAAACAACATGCAAGCTCTAAACAACACGCAAGCTTTTGGTCAAGCAGGTGCAAACACGTTTCGTGTATGAGACTCTCTTCCAGTGTGGTAGCTATCGTATTGTGAGACATCACGAACATATCACCTACTCTGTAGCTCAATGTTTCGCTCAATATTTCCCCGAAGCACTGCGGCTGAAACTAGGAAATAGCTCATATATCAGGGAAGCCCGATGCGAAATTTGTTGTACTGGACAACAAATTTCGCGCACCTTTACGATTCTCGATTTTGCCGAGCAAGTCCGCAACTTGCAAGCCTGCAATATTACTGCTCTAATCAGGGATTCCTGAAATTAGCAGATTTGATCGATATTGTGTCGATCATACAGTTAAAGCGATGCATGCGTATCTCCATGATGTGGAGTTCGATCTCACAAGCGCTAAATGAAGAAGCTCAACTTATTGAGAACTGGGTATTCGATAGAAATACCTCATATGCTGAGGAGTCTGTAAGAGCATGGACCTCTTTTCAAGTAGACATTCACATTGCGGGCGCAGCGAGACTATGCTAAGTCAAGAAGGAAACATTCGTGGATGTCCGAGGAAATATTAATCTCTAGGCTTGCCGCGATTGGCAGGAATACTTTCAAGTCCCAATCAGATTGCTAGCCAATATAAACACCATCTATGGTTGCGGAATCTCACGATATTGGAAAGTTAGACTGTCCATAGCGTGTCCGGATAGAAATCTTTTGCGATAGATTTTTCTCGCCTTATTTACGACACTGCCAAGGTACCACTGAGTTCAAAGAGCTGTCATGATAAAGGAAAAAACATAAAGCAACGTGTAGTGAGGTACGCCAAAAGTTTCCGCAGCCAAGCATATCCCAGCATCTTAGATATAAATCACAAGAAACAGAGACAGACGTCAGGCAATCAGCGACAGACATCTTTTGCTTTCCGTTGCACTTTGGTAAATGCATTGTTTCAGCCGTGAGTTGAAGGTGACTGTTTCTGCCAGAAAGCCTCTATAAAACTTATCTTGACCCTGCAAACTTGCTTGAATATCTTCATAAGTTCATGGACTGATGAACACTCCTGTTTTTTAGGGAGAATTTGCGCTTTCGAAGCCATTTCTCACTTTTTTGATACCTTCAAATAAGGAATCCGAAGCAACAGAAGTAAACATGCATTAGTTTGCAATCTAATGTGCTTTGTTTTAGAAGGTTCAACAAGTGGCCCATAGGGATTGGGTGCTTATTTTAGTGCTAGTTCCCTTGACGTCCACGCCTTCAATAGTTTTTTCCTGCCTCCGATGAGGCAGGACACTTCTCACGATGCCTCATGCTGGCTGTTCCGAACTTCCCTAAGGGAGGGCAGCACGGGGCAAGGGGGGTGAAGGAGGCCTCTAGAAGTTTCCGTGGGCTGCGGACGATCTCCTGCAGTGGCTGACCAGCGTGCTTGCCTCTACGGAGGCAGGAGAAGTCCTCGTCCCTGGAGCCGTTGATTTTGGCCCATGCGGAAGCCGACTCCTGGAGCCAGGTAGTCCAGTCCGCAGGGATGCAGGAGATCCACGGATTGTCTCTCAACAGGGCAACCAAATCCCGCAGCTGAAACCCACAATGGTTCAGGCTGCGGTCGTTGGCTACTAGGATTGAGGTCAATCCTTGGCAGCCGCTTGCCCTGTGAGCGAGGAGTCTTGTGGGTGCACACCAGGGTGCGGTCCAATACTTTGCCACAAGGGCAAGTTTCCGTAATTGGAGCTGTCGCTCCATGCGCTCCAACGTCAGGTGACCAAGTCCACCGTCCCTGCGTGGAGCGCACAAGTCTTTGAGCCGCACGCGGGGCCTCCGGTTGCGCCAGAGGGCTTTCCGTATGAGGCCCCTTGTCCGTGTCCTTATTTGTGGTGGTGTTCGGCACACAAAAATTAGGGGGCGAAGGAGGGGGGCCGCGAAAGCGTTCCACACCGCGGCCCGTTCCTGCAAGTAAAACGTTCCGTCCCGGAAAGGGCCGATCTCCAACTCCACCTTTTGGAGACGGTCGGACCAGGCTTCTGCAGCGCAGAAGCCCCCGAAGGAACGCCAAGGTACTTCATGTACCTGCCTGTGAGGATCCGCAAGCGGATCCAGTCCGACCGTCCGGCCCGCGTCGAGTCCGCGAATAGTAACCCCGATTTCGTCCTGTTTACCTCGAGGCCCGTCCCGCGGCGCAGCAACTCGAAGAAGATCTCGAGCGCACTCGCCGGGGTTGACCCGGAAAGCAGCATAAGAAGATCGTCTGCATAGGCCGACACGGCAGGCGTGCCGGCGTACGAGCTCGCCAGGGTTGCCAGAGTAACCCTGTATGCCCTCAGCACCAACTCGAAGTAGATGCTGAAGAGCAAGGGGCTCAGGCTGTCACCCTGCCAGATGCCGCGGCGCACTTGCACGCCGTACACGTGCCGGCTGCTGAAACCAATATTTATTATGGCGCTGCGCCAGCAGGAGTGCAGATAGGACTGGAGCACGACCGGGAGACCCATGCGTTCCAGGAGCTCCAAAAGGAGTTCCTGGTCGACGCAGCCGAACGCCTTATGCGCTCGAGGGCGGACGTGTTTTCTCGGTGCTCTTCGTGCCAGGAACTCTCCCCTAGTGCAAGCGTCGTGTGGTTCGGTGGTCGATCAGGCAGCGATGCCTGACGGGACCACCAGGGATGGACAGGGGGCAGCGGCAACGCCGCCCCCAGAGGCGATGGAGGTGGAGGCATCCGCCCCCACAGAATCGGTCCCCGCTGCAGCGCGGGCGTGGAGCGCCGTTGTGTCGGCGCCATCGCCTGCAGCCACGGTGAAATTGTCCACCTATGTGGAGGAGGGGTATAACCCCTCATTGTTCTACAAGGTAGGCAATCTATATTCTTTAGAGAGCGGGCGCGCCTTTTCGAAGGGGATGCGGGCTCTCGATGTGAAAGAGGAGCTCAGCGCTATGACCATCTGCAGCGGGATTCAGTACGTTGAGGTCATGTGCAAACATGCCCAACAAGTCGAGGGAGCCGGTCAGGAGCATGGGGTGCATGTGGCTACTGCCAAAAAATCAAAGAAGGAGAGGAGGATGGACAAAAAGCTCGCGTACCGCCAGAAAAAACAGCAGGGAAGCGAGCAAATTAAAGAATGCAGCGTTATCGTTTATTACCCGGTTGCGCAGAGACGTTTATTCGTAATATCAACTGGGAACTGCGTATCCAGGCAAGGGGAACAGAAAATGGAGAGTAGATTCCCCGGAACGCAGGACGGGCACACTGAGAGTTCGGAACGGGAGGGGATGGGACAATAAATAAAGAAATTGGGTGGGAGGGCGGGGACAGGGCTATGCAGTCTAACCGTTCCTATTCTCAGAACCGGCGGTGAATGCTGCCGATCTCTGTCCTCACTTCTCCTCCCAGGTGTGGCCACCCTGCACCCATTTGCAGGTTGCAGGGCGCCGTGTCGGGGACCGATGTCGGGACTGCTCGCATCTGCAATACGTGGCGGGGCCTAACAATGGCGCGGAGCACCAGGGGAGGACGGTCTGCCCGCGGTGTCCTATCAAGGCTTCGTGGCGGAGCTGGCCCCCCTTAGCATCGGTTTTGCATGCTGATCCGAGAACAAGGGGACATCCCCAAATCGTTCCGGTCAGCTTGAGTACGTCTCCTACTGAAAGAAGGAGACTATCGCAACCTAGGCAACTGGCGTCCCATCACAGTAGTGAATGCGGATGCGAAGCTGCTTGCCAACCTTTGGGCTGAGCGACTGGGACGGGTGGCGGAATCCGTGGTGAGTTCGGAGCAGACATACGCTGTTCCGGGACGAAGCATGGAAGCCAACCTGTTCCTCGCCAGTACATGGTGGCAGTTGCAACAAAGCGAAGACCAGGGAGGTCAAGACAAGCATGGATTCTCCTCTAACCAGGGAGGGGACGCACTTCAAGGAAGAGCCGCGCCCGGTGCCCTTGCGGTCGCAGTCGATCTGCGTAAAGCGTTCGATTGCGTCGACCAGGAACTCCTTCTGGAGCTCCTGGAACGCTTGGGGTTCCCGGCCGTCTTCAGGGCCTACCTGCGCTCCTGCTGGCGCCTCGCTCTTATAAACATCTCTTTTAGCGGCCGGCACGTGTACGGCGAGCCGGTTCGGCGTGGCATAAGGCAGGGTGACAGTATGAGCCCCTTGCTCTTCAGCATCTACATCGAGGTGGTGCTGAGGGCATACAGGGAGACTCTTACAACCCTGCCAAGCTCGTGTCCCGGCACGCCTGCCGTGTCGGTCTACGCCGACGACATTCTGCTCCTGCTCCCAGGGTCCACCCCGGCGTCAGTGCTCGAAGATTTCTTTGAGTTGCTGCGCCGCGCGACGGGCCTCTAGGAGAATAGACACAAATCCACAATCGTTCCTACATCTTCACTGCTTTTTGAAAATACGGCGTGGGCCGGACGGCCGGACTGGATCCGCTTGGGGATCTTCACGGGCAGGTGTTTCAAGTACTTTGGCGTACAGATTTCTCTTCTCCAGCACGCCGACTTCCCCTTTTATGTTCTTGAAGACGTACCGACTCTCGTACTGATCGAAGTACTTTAAGAGTGAGCGATCTTGGATGTTCAGCTCCCGGTACGCCTCCTGCCTCAAGCGCCTATCTCCGAACTTCATGTTTGCAAACAGGTGTATCCTGTGCTTCAGGCTGTTCCAGTCGGCGACTCTTCGGATTGTTGTTGCCTTCAGAATCGTCTCCAGGACAGCCTGATGTCCGGGATGGGTTTCGAACCAGGCGGGCATGCTGATGAGCGCCGCCCTGGTGCCTTGCCTCCGCCGAGGATTCTCCGTTCTTAGGGAAAACCGCACCAGGGGTGATCGGACACCGTGGTCATAATGTCTCGAAAACCCTGGATGCGATTTCCAAGTTCGGTGCTGTGCAGGACGTGATCGATCGGCTTGTGACTTGCAGTTCGCCACACCAGTCCGAACTCGTCGGATAACCGCTGATACGCCGTCCTTCCTCTGGCGTCTTCGGAGTGAGTGACCTCATCCAATATGTTTAGATCGCCAGCAACAATCACGACGTCCTTGGAAGCAACCTTTTCACGGAGTGCTGCATGCAGCGCCTCCGCACAACGATGTTTTAGCCTGTGCGGCCCGTACACGTTCACCAGGATGAGGTGAACAGTAGCGGACCAGGCCAGTCGCACGCCGATGATTCGTCCGGGTTGGGGATAACACTTCCAGAATAGTGGGGGCCAAGTTGTTCTTGATTGGGACCGCCACACCCTGCGTGTTCCGTTCTCACTCGCTGAAGAAAATCTGCCCGTTGAATCGCCGTTCCATTTGCTGACTAATCTCGAGACCCATCTTGTGAGTCTCCTGCAGGCACACTATGTCTTGTTGTGCGATGGTCCGCACAATCCTTTTTCTTTTTCCCTGGTCGACCATACCGCTTACATTCCAGGAGGCGATGTTCAGCCTCCTGGCGGTCGATAGGGAAGAGGCCATAAAAAGGGAAGACCTATTTCTTGGCCTTCCTGAGCTTCTTCTGTCTGAGAGAGCGTGCTCTTCCAGACAATGAAGAAGCAGCGGGCTTCTCGCTGCCGGCGTCACTCTCTGTTCCAGTGAGGTCGGTTGCTTCCACCTCCTCCGTCGAGTGTTCGGCTGCGCGATCGGTTTATGAGATAGCGTCTCTATCTGGTACTTGGCGCAGAAGTTTGCGTTTACGTCGAGAAGCTGTTCCTCTAGCTTTTCGCGCTCGGTGACCTCCACAACCTGGTTGACCTTCTCCTGTGCATTGCAGATCTTCTGCAAGATTTTCTCTTGCTGGGGACCGCTCTGCACCTCTAGGACTTCATTAGCCAGTGATGCCAACACCTCCGTAGATTGCAGGGCCTCCTGCGACACCGGAGTGGCTTCGGCTCTTTCTTCTTCCGCGCCTTCCTCCGCTACCTCCATCTTCTCGCTTTCTTGCTCTTCACCTTCCAGGATAAGAGGGGTTTCTTGCTCCTTGACGAGCATCCTTCTCTTTCCTTTCTTCCCTACCTGTATGAAGCCGTCTTCCGATACCGGGACGGCTTCTTTCAGCTTCTTCGGCCTTCCTGCCTTCTGAGGCTGTTCCGCCTCCTTGGTGTTTCTCTCTCTCACGGGAGAGAGACCTCGAATCCTTCTGCAGTGTGCAAACTCCGGACAGCTCCATTTGGCATGTCCGTGTTTCTTGCAGAAGGAGCACACCTCCGGCTGCGGGCAGTTTCGGACTTGATGTCCTACTTTGCCGCAGCGGAAACAACGACACGTTGGGCAAGCGCCGGCCCTGTGGCCGAACTGCTTGCACCCGGTGCAGAACATCGGTTGTTGCCGGTAACGCACGTTCACTTCCTGGGATTGTTCGTCAAGAACGGCTAATCCAGGGATCACAGCTCCCTCTTTCAACTTCATTTTTGCGATCATGTCGCCGGAAAATATATTTCCAGAGAAGTTCTGGAATTCAAGGTCCAGAACTTCCCCATATTGCTCCAAAAAGTTCCACACCGTTAGTTCCGGTGTGAGGACGGAGATGCCGTTCAGGAACAAGGTTGTGTACGGCATCTCGCCAACACCACAAACCATCCTCCCTTCTATATTGAATTCCGTTCTGGATCAGTCGCTCTCTAATCTTTTCACAGTCTGTGAAGACTGTGAACCCGTTGTTTGCTGGTATGATGGCCTGTATGCGATCAAAATTCATGTCCGTTTTATCGAGGGACAGATACACCTCCCCGATATTACTGAACTTGATCAGCCCAGTCTTGAAAATGATGGGCTTCACATTCGGCCCTAACTCCACGATCGGCCGATCCACCTTTTGGACTTTACCGCATAGCGGCTTCCCGAATTTTCTTGGTGGGTGGACACTAGCTTGTCCAGCTGCCACCGACGCATACGAAAAGGGCTGCGCCGTTGCAGCCGAACAAGATGGCGTCTCACCCTGAACCGCGTGGATGCCCGCGGGTCCTTCCTGGGACGCCGCTGCTCCGAGCGCAACACTCGACGTCGCCACCGTTTACGCCGCGGGCGGCACCCTCGGCATCGCCGCCGCAAGCGCGACCTTCCCCGCCGCGGGCACGATCCTCGGCGTCGCCGCCGTGGCCACGACCTCCGCCGTCGTCGCCGCGTGGTCGACCCTTGGCATGGCCGCCGCCAGCGCAGCAAAGCCCGCCGCGGGCGCGATCCTCGGCATGCCTGCCACCGCCTCGCCGTTGCCGCACGTTACCTCCATGGCTTCCATGGGGGACGACGGTCTCTCCACTCCTCTTCTAGGTGCCTGCATCCTGGCAGCTGGTCTTGCTCCACGGGTCCAATGGAGGTCTTCCGCCGTGTTCTCCTTGGCGCTTCTTTTGTAGTTTCGTCTGGAAACTTCCCCTCTCCGGGCACACACGAGCACAAATAACTGATTAAGTTGTCGAGCGCACCATACTTTGAGCCGCGAAGCAAGTTCGCCGACTCGGCAGGTTTCCCCAAGTCCCACAAGGGGTGGGGTAAGTTTATTTTTCTATAAAAATACAAAATTTACATTCGCACTCTCATTCACTCAATACAATTATTTTGCACTTGGGGGTCCTTGGGTTGCACTAGAGTTCTGCTTTTCAGGGGGGAATTCCAGCTGGATGGTCTCGGGCGTCGTCCTGGATCCTCTTCAGGATGAATCGGTACGTCCAGGCGTGGATCTTCCCGCAGTTCCTGATGCCGATTTCCCTCTTCAAGAGCCCTTGTAGGATCTCCATCGGTGGTGCGGCTCTCCTGGCTTTCCTCATTTTCCACCACCGCACAAGTATGGCGGTGATGAAGAGGGCTATGATCGTCCTCACCATGGGATTGTAACAGGGAACATTACCATCCCCATGAAACATCCCGGCGAGGATCTCCATAACGGACTTGTTGGTAAGTCCTATGATCCTTTTCAGGATCAGCCAGTCCTGCAGGAGTGTGGGACACGTCAAGACGTGAAGTCTCGTGTCGTCGTCTCCACATGCTGCGCAGTCTCGGTCTTCCCGTCTTCCTGTAAAGTGCTGCAATCGGGACCCACTCTGGATTCCTCCGTGATAAAACATCAGGAGGTCGTCCTGGGTGCCCGGCGGAAGGTCACTCCTCCAGAGCGTCGTGCCGATCGCTAACAGGTTGAACCGTTCACTCCCGTAGCGTTCGGTGGCTTCCTGGAGAGCAGTGGTGTCACGGTCGTTTTCTTGGATAAACCTTCGGAGGTTTGTTCTGGTTACCCTCGACCATGCGAAGTCGTTGTGGTTGAACCACACTTTGCGGGTATTGTGGGTAAACCTTCCTAACATCATTTCTGTATTCCGAAGTATACGTGTTTGATGTAGGTAGCCTCCTCGCCTCCACTCCTGGATTTGCAGTAGGGTAACTCTGGACCGCTGGTAGATCCAGCTTCTCGTGTCCGTCGGGACAGGAAGCAACCAAGGGATCACCAGGATGGACTCGTCCTGCCAGAGATCCCTGCTTCGCGGCACGATCTTAATTTTGTGCTTTCGCACCAGCCGTTGCTTCCTCGTCCAGGTTGGGTCGATTTTGTTCCATTTGCCTGCTCGGCCTAGCAGCGCAGTCATCAGGCCTTTCGAGTTGTTAAGCAACAACGCGTAGGCCCTGTGCGCCGCATACGGCCAGTCATCCCAGTAAGTGGCCATGTCCAGGATGTGTCGCGTATCCATGATTTCCATGAAATGTGCAAGCGACTTCATCCCGGAACCGCCTTCTTCCCTGGGACGACACAGGGGTTTCAGTCTTACTCTTGGGCGATAGTGGCCCCAGAGTGTTTTTCTGTGCAGCTTGTCGAACTCCCTAGTAGTGTCCTTGTTCATCCTCGCGAAGGCCGCCCCGAAGAGCACTTTCGGAAGGAGTACTCCGTTCCATATGTTGGCCTTTCGCTTCATCCCAAGGTCCGTTCGGGTGTACTTGGCTGCTTCCTTGGCCGTTTTCCCCAGGATTCCGTTCCACAGCAGCTTCGACGCAGAGCCTTCGCCGATGTAGACTCCCAGGTACTTGGCCGTGTCCACCGTACGGAATCCACTACCCGTTAGAGTGGAGAGATCCAGTATTCCGACGGGCAAAAGCTGGCTCTTCTGGGAATTGATTTTTAAGCCCAAGCCCTGTTCCATCAGGTCCACCACATCCAGAAACGCACGCTGATTTTTCTCTCCCTTGATGAAGAAGAGTAGATCATCGGCGTATACCAGATGGGTAAGACGCTGGCTATCGATGGTAATCCCGCTTAGTCGTCCGCTCTTCTCGATAAAGGACGACAACGCCTCCATATAGATGACGAACAGCATCGGACTTAGCGAGTCGCCCTGTCGGACTCCTCGTTCCATCCTGATTGCTGCCGTCTCCTGGCCGTTGATCTTGATCCGGAAGTACTGGTTCTGGAGTATCGCCCTCACGAAGTTGCTGAAGTGTTCCGGAAGCCCTAGCTTCTCCAGAACCTACAGCAGCATCCCGTGGTCGATGGAGTCGAAGGCCTTCTCCATGTCAGTAAACACAAGCACCAGGTTCTCGCCGACGTATCGACTGAGTCCAACAGTGGCCTGGGCACACTTGACATTGTCCGACATGTGTCGTCCTGGGACTGCACAGGTCTGGACCGGAGAGATCAGCCTCGACATGACCTTGCCTAAGCGGTTGGACCAGATCTTCGCCAACCACTTGGCATCGGAGTTCAGGATCGAGATTGGCCTCCATTGGGCGATCTGGGTAGAGTCGCCTCCTTTCGGCATCAATCTCATCCGACTCTCGTAGAAGGACTGAGGTAGTCTGCCTTCTTCCCGGATGCAGAGGGTCAACTGTTGGAACAAGCGCAGGTAGGCGTGCAGGTACCGCTGATAGTGCGTGATGGGTACACTGTCAGGGCCCGCTGCCACGTCCTTGCGAAGTTGCCCAAACGCAGTCTTCACCTCTTCTTCGGAGAACTCCTCCTCGAGTCTGTTCCGCTGGAGGTCGTCGGTCCTCTTCTCGAGATAGCTCAAGAAGGCCTGTTGACTAGAGCGACACAGCTGTTGTCGCCTGAAGTGTTTCGTGTAATGCCTGTGAAAGGCATCCACGATGTCCTCAGACGACTGTCGCTGTTGGCCGTCGTACTGGATGCAGAAGATATCTGTTGCCAGATTTCTCTTCTCCAGCACGCCGACTTCCCCTTTTATGTTATTGAGGACGTACCGACTCTCGGACTGATCGAAGTACTTTGAGAGGGAGCGATCTTGGATGTTCAGCTCCCGGTACGCCTCTTGCCTCAAGCGCCTATCCCCGAACTGCATGTTCGCAAACAGGTGTATCCTGTGTTTCAGGCTGTCCCAGTCGGCGACTCTTCGGATTGTTGTTTCCTTCAGAATCGTCTCCAGGACAGCCTGATGTCCGGGATGGGTTTCGAACCAGGCGGGCATGCTGATGAGCGCCGCCCTGGTGCCTTGCCTCCGCCGAGGATTTTCCGTTCTTAGGGAAAACCGCACCAGGGGGTGATCGGACACCGTGGTCATAATGTCTCGAAAACCCTGGATGCGATTCCCAAGTTCGGTGCTGTGCAGGACGTGATCGATCGGCTTGTGACTTGCAGTTCGCCACACCAGTCCGAACTCGTCGGATAACCGCTGATACGCCGTCCTTCCTCTGGCGTCTTCGGAGTGAGTGATCTCATCCAATATGTTGAGATCGCCAGCAACAATCACGACGTACTTGGAAGCAACCTTTTCACGGAGTGCTGCATGCAGCGCCTCCGCACAACGATGTTTTAGCCTGTGCGGTCCGTACACGTTCACCAGGATGAGGTGAACAGTAGCGGACCAGGCGAGTCGCACGCCGATGATTCGTCCGGGTTGGGGACAGAACACTTCCAGAATAGTGGGGGCCAAGTTGTTCTTGATTAGGACCGCCACTCCCTGCGTGTTTCGTTCTCCCTCTCTGACGAACATCTGCCCGTTGAATCGCCGTTCCATTTGCTGACTAATCTCGAGACCCATCTTGTGGGTCTCCTGCAGGCACACTATGTCTTGTTGTGCGATGGTCCGCACAATCCTTCTTCTTTTTCCCTGGTCGACCATACCGTTTACATTCCAGGAGGCGATGTTCAGCCTCCTGGCGGTCGATAGGGAAGAGGCCATAAAAGGGGAGGACCTATTTCTTGGCCTTCCTGTGCTTCTTCTGTCTGAGAGAGCGTGCTCTTCCAGACAATGAAGAGGCAGCGGGCTTCTCGCTGACGGCGTCACTCTCTGTTCCGGTGAGGTCGGTTACTTCCGCCTCCTCCGTCGAGTGTTCGGCCCGCTCGATCAGTTTTCGAGATGGCGTCTCTATCTGGACCTTGGCGCAGAAGTTCGCCTTTACGTCGAGAAGCTGTTCCTCGAGCTTTTCGCGCTCGGTGATTTCCACAACCTGGTTGACCTTCTCCTGTGCATTGCAGATCTTCTGCAAGATTTTCTCTTGCTGGGGACCGCTCTGCACCTCTAGGACTTCATTAGCCAGTGATGCCAACACCTCCGTAGATTTCAGGGCCTCCTGCGACACCGGAGTGGCTTCGGCTCTTTCTTCTTCCGCGCCTTCCTCCGCTACCTCCATCTTCTCGCTTTCTTGCTCTTCACCTTCCAGGATAAGAGGGGTTTCTTGCTCCTTGACGAGCATCCTTCTCTTTCCTTTCTTCCCTACCTGTATGAATCCGTCTTCCGATACCGGGACGGCTTCTTTCACCTTCTTCGGCCTTCCAGCCTTCTGAGGCTGTTCCGCCTCCTTGGTGTTTCTCTCTCTCACGGGAGAGAGACCTCGAATCCTTCTGCAGTTTGAAAACTCCGGACAGCTCCATTTGGCATGTCCGTGTTTCTTGCAGAAGGAGCACACCTCCGGCTGCGGGCAGTTTCGGACTTGATGTCCTACTTTGCCGCAGCGGAAACAACGACACGTTGGGCAAGCGCCGGCCCTGTGGCCGAACTGCTTGCACCCGGTGCAGAATATCGGCTGTTGCCGGTAACGCACGTTCACTCCCTGGGATTGTTCGTCAAGAACGGCTAATCCAGGGATCACAGCTCCCTCTTTCAACTTCATTTTGGCGATCATGTCGCCAGAAAATATTTTTCCAGAGAAGTTCTGGAATTCGAGGTCCAGAACTTCCCCATACTGCTCCAAAATGTTCCACACTGTTAGTTGCGGTGTGAGGATGGAGATGCCGTTCAGAAAGACGGTTGTGTATGGCATCTCGCCAACACCACAAACCATCCTCCCTTCTATATTGAATTCCGTTCTGGATCAATCGCTCTCTAATCTCTTCACAGTCTGTGAAGACTGTGAACCCGTTGTTTGCTGGTATGATCGCCTGTATGCGATCAAAATTCATGTCCGTTTTATCGAGGGACAGATACACCTCCCTGATTTTATTGAACTTGATCAGCCCAGTCTTGAAAATGATGGGCTTCACATTCGGCCCTAACTCCACGATTGGTCGATGCACCTTTTGGACTTTACCGCATAGCGGCTTCCCGAATTTTCTTGGTGGGTGGACACTCACTTGTCGAGCCGCCACCGACGCATAGGAAAAGGGCTGCGTCGCCGCAGCCGAACAAGATGTCGTCTCGCCCTGAACCGCGTGGACGCCCGTGGGTCCTGCCTGGGACGCCGCCGCTCCGAGCGCAACCCTCGACGTCGCCACCGTTGCCGCCGCGGGCGGCACCCTCGGCATCGCCGCCGCAGGCGCGACCTTCCCCGCCGCGGGCACGATCCTTGGAGTCGCCGCCTCCGGCGCAGCAAAGCCCTCCGCGGGCGCGATCCTCGGCATGCCTGCCACCGCCTCGCCGTTGCCGCACGTTACCTCCATGGCTTCCATGGGGGACGACGGTCTCTCCACTCCTCTTCTAGGTGCCTGCATCCTGGCAGCTGGTCTTGCTGCACGGGACCACTGCAGGTCTTTTTCCGCGATCTCTTCGCCGCTTCTTTTTTTTAGTTTCGTCTGGAAAACTTCCCCTCTTCGGGCACACACGAGCACAATTAACGAATTCCTTTGTCAAGAGCACAATACTTTGAGCCGCCGAGCAAGTTCGCCGACTCGGCAGGTTTCCCCAAGTCCCACAAGGGGTGGGGTAAGTTTATTTTTCTATAAGAATACAAAATTTACATTCGCACTCTCATTCACTCAATACAAACATTTTGCACTTGGGGGTCCTTGGGTTGCCCTAGAGTTCTGCTTTTCAGGGGTAAATTTTAGCCGGATGGTCCCGGGCGTCGTCCTGGATTCTCTTCAGGATGAATCGGTACGTCCAGGCGTGGATCTTCCCGCAGTTCCTGATGCCAATTTCCCTCTTCAAGAGCCCTTGTAGGATCTCCATCGGTGGTGCGGCTCTCCTGGCTTTCCTCATTTTCCACCACCGCACAAGTATGGCGGTGATGAAGAGGGCGATGGTCGTCCCCACCATGGGATTGTAACAGGGAACATTACCATTCCCCTGAAACATCCCGGCGAGGATCTACATTACGGATCTGTTCGTAAGTCCGATGATCCTTTTCAGGATCAGCCAGTCATGCAGCAATGTGGGACACGTCAAGACGTGAAGTCTCGTGTCGATGTCTCCACATGCTGTGCTGTCTCGATCTTCCCTTCTTCCGGTGTAGTGCTGCAATCGGAACCCACTCTGGATTCCTCCATGATAAAACATCAGGAGGTCATCCTGGGTGCCCGGCTGAAGGTCACTCCTCCAGAGTGTCGTGCCAATCGCTAACACGTTGATCCGTTCACTCCCATGGCGATCGGCGGCTTCCAGGAGGGCACTGATATCACGCTCTTCTTCTTAAATTAGTCTGCGAACGTTTGTTTTGGTTACCCTGGACCACGCAAAGTCGTTCTGGTTGAACCACACTTCGCGAGTCATGTGGGTAAACCTTCCTAACATCATCTCTATATACCTAAGTATACGAGTGCGATGTAGGTACCCTCCTCGTTTCCACTCTTGGATTCGTTGAAGGGTAACCCTGGACCGCTGGTAAATCCAGCTTCTCGTGTCCGGCGGGACAGGAAGCATCCAAGGGATCACCAGGATGGACTCGTCACGCCAGAGTTCCCTACTTCTCGGCACGATCTTAGTTTTGTGCTTTCGCACCAGCCGTTCTTCGTCGTCCAGGTTTGGTCGATTTTTTTCCATTCGCCTGTTCGGCCTTGCATCGCAGTCATCAGGCCTTTCGAGTTGTTCAACAACAACGCCAAGGCGCTGTGTGCCGCATACGGCCAATCACCCCAGTGAGAGGCAATGTCCAGGATGTGTCGCGTATCCATGATTTCTATAGAGTGTCCAAGCGACTTCATCCCGGAACCGCCTTCTTCCCTGGAACGACACAGGTGTTTTAGTCGGACTCTTGGGCGATAGTGGCCCCACAGTTTTTTTCTCTGCAGCTTGTCGAACTCCCTATTGGTGTCCTTGTTCATCCTCGCTGAGGCCGCCTTAAAGAGCACTTTTGGAAGGAGTACTTTGTTCCATATGTTGGCCTTTCGCTTCATTCCAAGGTCCGTTCGGGTGTAGTTGGCTGCTTCCTTGGCCGCTTTCCCTAGGATCTCGGTCCACAATAGCTTCGACGCAGAGACGTCGCCAATGTAGACACCCAGGTACTTGGCCTTGTCCACCGTTCGGAATCCTGTCCCCGCTAGAGCGGAGACATCGAGAATTCCAACGGGAAAGAGCTGGCTTTTCTGGGCGTTGATCTTTAGACCCAGGTCTTGATCCATCAGGTCTACCACATCCAGAAACGCTCGTTGATTTCTCTCTCCCTTGATAGAGAAGAGAAGATCATCAGCGTATGCCAGATGGGTAAGACGCTGGCCATCGATTGTTATGCCTTGCAGTCGTCCGCTCTTCTCGATAACGGACGACAACGCCTCCATGTAGATGACGAACAGCATCGGACTTAGCGAATCGCCCTGCCGGACTCTTGGTTCCATCGGGATTGCTGCCGTCTCCTGGCCGTTGATTTTGATTCGGCAGTACTGGTTTTGGAGTACCACCCTCACAAAGTTGCTGAAGAGTTCCGGAAGGCCTAGCTTCTCCGGAACCTTAAGCAGCATCCCATGATCGATAGAGTCGAGAGCCTTCTCCATGTCAGTGAACACCAGCGCCTGGTTCTCGCCGACGTATCGGCTGAGTTCCACGGTAGCCTAAGCACACTTGACATTGTTCGACATGTGACGTCCAGGGACTGCACATGTTTGCACCGGAGAGATGAGCCTCGACATGACCTAGAATAAGCGGTTGGACCACATCTTCGCCAAACACTTGGCTTCGGAGTTCAGGATCGACATTGGCCTCCATTGAGCAACCTGCGTGAGGTCGCCTCCTTTTGGCAACAATCTTATCCGACTCTCGTAGAAGGACTGTGAAAATCTTCCTTCTTCGCGGATGCAGAGGGTTAACTGGAAGAACAAACGCAAGCAGGCATGCAGGTACCGCTGATAGTGAGAGATGGGTACGCTTTCAAGGCCCGCTGCCACGTCCTTGCGTAGTTGACCAAACGCAGTCTCCACCTCGTCTTCGGAGAATTCCTCCTCCAGTCTGTTCCGCTGGAGATCGTCGGTCCTCTTCTCGAGGTAGCTCAGAAAGGCCTGTTGACTAGAGCGACAGAGATGTTGTTGCCTAAAGTGTTTCGTGTAATGCCTGTGAAAGGCATCCACGATGTCCTCAGACGACTGTCGCTTTTGGCCGTCGTACTGGATGCAGAAGATATCTGTTGCCAGATTTCTCTTCTCCAGCACGCCGACTTCCCCTTTTATGTTATTGAAGACGTACCGACTCTCGTACTGATCGAAGTACTTTGAGAGGGAGCGATCTTGGATGTTCAGCTCCCGGTACGCCTCTTGCCTCAAGCGCCTATCCCCGAACTGCATGTTCGCAAACAGGTGTATCCTGTGTTTCAGGCTGTCCCAGTCGGCAACTCTTCGGATTGTTGTTGCCCTCAGAATCGCCTCCAGGACAGCCTGATGTCCAGGATGGGTTTCGAACCAGGCGGGCATGCTGATGAGCGCCGCCCTGGTGCCTTGCCTCCGACGAGGATTCTCCGTTCTTAGGGAAAACCGCACCAGGGGGTGATCGGACACCGTAGTCATAGTGTCGCGAAACCCCTGGATGCGGTTCCCAAGTTCGGTGCTGTGCAGGACGTGATCGATTGGCTTGTGGCTTGCTGTTCGCCAGACCAGTCCGAACTCCTCGGATAGCCGTCGATACGCCGTCCTTCCTCTGGCGTCTTCCGAATGAATGATCTCATCCAAGATGTTGAGATCGCCAGCAACTATCACGACGTCCTTAGGGGCGACCTTTTGCCGGAGTGTTGCATGCGGCGCCTCCGCACAACGATGTTTTAGCCTGTGCGGCCCGTACACGTTCACCAGGATAAGGTGAACAGTCGCGGACCAGGCCAGTCGCACGCCGATGATTCGTCCGGGTTGGGGACAGAACACATCCAGAATAGTGGGGGCTAAGTGGTTCTTTATTAGCACCGCCACACCCTTCGTGTTCCGTTCTCCTTCGTTGACGAACATCTGCCCATTGAATCGCCGTTCTATTCGCTGGCTTATCTCGAGACCCATCCTGTGGGTCTCCTGCAGGCACACGATGTCTTGTTGTGCGATGGTCCGCACAATCCTTCTTCTTTTTCCCTGGTCGACCACACCGTTTACGTTCCAGGAGGCGATGTTTATCCTCCTGGCGATCGATAGGGAAGAGGCCATAAAAGGGGAAGACCTATTTTTTGGCCTTCCTGAGCTTCTTCTGTCTGAGAGAGCGTGCTCTTCCAGACAATGAAGAAGCAGCGGGTTTTTCGCTGCCGGCGTCACTCTCCGTACCTGTGAGGTCGGTAATTTCCGCCTCCTCCGTAGAGTGTTCCGCCTGCGCGATCAATTTTCGAGATAGCGCCTCTATTTCGACTTTGGCGCAGAAGTTCGCCTTCACGTCGAGAAGCTGTTCCTCTAACTTCTCGCGTTCAGCGACCTCCACCACCTGGTTGATGTTCTCTTGTGCAGTGCAGATCTTCTGCAAGATTTTCTCTTGCTGAGGACCGCTTTGCACCTCCATGATCTCCTCCGCCAGTGTTGCCAACTCCTCCGTAGTCTGCAGAGCTTCCTGCGACACTTTAGTGGCTTCCTGTCTCTCTTCCTTCGCGCCTTCCTGCGCTACCTCCATCTTCTCGCCTTCCTGCTCTGCTGCTTCCAGGATTTGAGGAGTTCCTTGCTCCTTGACGAGCATCCTCCTCTTTCCCTTCTTTCCCACGTCTATGAAGCCGTCCGCCGACAATGGGACGGCTTCTTTCACTTTTTTCTGCCTTCCTGCCTTCTGAGGCTGCTCGGCCTCCTTGATGTTTCTCTCTCTCACGGGAGAGAGACCTCGAATCCTTCTGCAGTTTTTAAACTCCGGACAGCTCCATTTCGCATGTCCGTGTTTCTTGCAGAAGGAGCACACCTCCGGCTGCGGGCAGTTTCGGACTTGATGTCCTACTTTGCCGCAGCGGAAACAACGACACGTTGGGCAAGCCCCGGCCCTGTGGCCGAACTGCTTGCACCCGGTGCAGAATACCGGTTGTTGCCGGTAACGCACATTCACTCCCTGGGATTGTTCGTCAATAACGGCCAATCCAGGGATCACCGCTCTCTCCCTCAACTTCATCTTGGCGATCATGTCGCCAGAAAATATGTTTCCAGAGAAGTTCTGGAAATCAAGGTCCAGAACTTCCCCAAACTGCTCCAAGTAATTCCACACCGCTAGTTGCGGTGTGAGGATGGAGATGCCGTTTAAAAAGACGGTTGTGTATGGCATCTCGCCAATACCACAAACCATCCGTCCTTGTATATTGATCCCATTCTGGATCAATCGCTCTCTAATGTTTTCACAGTCTGTAAAGACTGTGAACCCGTTGTTTGATGGAATGATCGCCTGAATGCGATCAAAGTCTATGTCCGTCTTGTCGAGGGACAAATAGACCTCCCTGATGTTATTAAATTTTATTAGCCCCGTCTTGAAGATAATGGGCTTCACGTTGAGGCCTATTTCGACTATTGGACCGTCCACTTTTAGTACTTTTCCGCTAAGCGGCTTACCGAATTTCCGAGGTGGGTGGACACTCGCCTGTCCAGCCGCCACCTACGCATATCAAAAGGGCTGCGACGCCGCAGCCAAACAAGACGGCGTCGCTCCCTGCACCGCGTGGACGCCCGCGGGTCCCGCCTGGGACGCCACCGCCGCGGGCGCAATCCTCGACGTTGCCGCCGTTACCGCCGCGGGCGGCACCCTCAGCATCGCCGCCGCAGGCGCGACCTTCCCCGCCGCGGGCACGATCCTCGGCGTCGCCTCTGCCGGCGCAGCAAAGCCCGCCGCGGGCGCGATCCTCGGCATGCCTGCCACCGCCTCGCCGTTGCGGCACGTTACCTCCAAGGCTTCCATGGAAGACGACGGTCTCTCCACTCCTCTTCTAGGTGCCTGCATTCTGGCAGTTGGTCTTGCTGCACGGGACCACTGCAGGTCTTTTGCCGCGATCTCCTCGCCGCTTCTTTTTTTTTGTTTCTTCTGGAAAACTTCCCCTTTCCGGGCACACACGAGCACAATGAACTGATTAAGTTGTCAAGCGCACAATACTTCGAGCCGCGGAGCAAGTTCACGGACTCTGCATGAGCGGAGCGATCTCCCGACTGTCAAGAAGGTGACTCCGTTGCCGCCTTTTAAAGGCGTAGCGAAAGCAACGCCCCCAGAGAACGCAGCGAAAATCCCAAGGTTTCCGTAACTACTGTCGCGGAAGCCTCCGAAAAGCGCGAAGGCTAATGGAAGGTTGTGGAGAGGAGGAAAGAAAAATCTCCAAAAAATGCTCCGCAACATCCATCCCTGAGCTCTTCCAAAGGAAAAAGCAGTCGTGGGAATACGAAAACACGCGCTGCTTGTGCCTCTTCCAATGAACAAGCCAGCGCCTTCAACGCGTGCAAGTCCGCCTCTGTGACCGCCAAAAAGACCATTCCGGTGCAATGGGACGGATGCAAGCGCACGTCGATCGTGCGAGCATCAGACTCCGCAAAGGAGTCCGATAGTGCTGCTGAACAACGCGTTACTCGCGCGTGAGCGAGCGCCCGCAGGGCTGAAGCCCTGAGGCGTGACACACTCGCCGCCGAACGGCGAGTGCTCACCCCGGAACCCACAGGTTCTGCACCCGGGGAGGAGCACCCGATTACGTGCAGGACAGTTGAGGCCGGTGGCGACCGCGCCCTCCAGCCCGTCGTGCTGCTTACTGCCCGCTCGCCGGGTGAGACGAGCATCACGGCCTCGCTTTCCCAGCCGTGATGAGGGCAATCGCGTCTTCTCGTCGTGTTGCCATAACGTCTTCGAACGTCAGCGGGCTCCAACACGAGGAGAAGAGGCGACTAGTGGCTGACACTCTGCGCGCCTTCGACTTGACGCTCCTACAGGAGATTCACAGCATCTCCGGAGAGCAGGCTGCCGAAATCGAACGGCGTGCGGGCGGAACGCTACTTTATAGGTGCGGCGTTCCACGTACGTGCGGCGTCGCTTTCCTCGTGCAAGGAACTTTGGCGGGAGCGGTGCGCAGCGTTCGTTTCGACACGGAAGGCCGAGTGGGACAGCTTGTACTCAAGTGGTCCGAATCGATGGACCTTGTCGTAACCAACGTGTACGCGCCGAGCGGTGCTGGACGATGGGCCGAAAGGATTGAGTTCTTCGGTACCCTTCAAAGCCAGTGGCTCACTCGATCTCACCCTACTGTGGCCCATCTCATTGCGGGGGACTTTAACGTCCACCTGCTTTCCGAGAATAGATCCCACAAAAGGGAAAAGTTGCTAGCGGAATAGATGTGCGCGTCCGTGCACGCGTGCAACTTATTTGCTAGCGACCCTGTTATGGCAGCAACGCCGGACCACGTATACCTTGATGAACACTTGCTCTGTCGATTGGGTCGGGGAGGTCCAGTGCCGTCCGTGCCTTCAGACCACAACAGGCTCGAGTTCGAGTTGCTCCCTCCCGGCAAAGGGCCTCCAAACTGTTTTTGGAGGATGCCGGCAGACTGGCTAAGCCACCCGGAGGCGGATGAGCATCTTCGCCAGTACCTCCTCGGTTGTGCCATAAGTGAGCTCGAGGACTGGGACGATCTTAAAAGATCGGTCCGCGTGTTCTGCTGCCGGTTTCCCTTGCACCAGCTGCTGCGCGGCCTCGGAGAGGGTGTAGCCAACAGCAGAGATCTTCTGCAGGCCCACTCTTACTCCAGGCTCGCGGTCGTTGCTCAATTATCCGAGTACAAGTCCAAGGCTTAGCGCCAGGTCTGGCAGTCAGAAGTGACAGTTCTGCTCGACGACCAGGACCGGGAATGCTCGGCTCCAGACGATGTGCGGCGGATAGTTAGGCGCTATTACTCTTCTTTGTATGCAGAGACATCAACGGAACGCAGTCCTTCCGAGCTGCTTCTGATGATTGATGCACCAGTCGTAGACGAGGAGGAACGCGGTGCGTCTCGATGAGACCTTCACGGGAGAGCAAATTTCTTCGACCATCTCGGGACTCAAGAAACGGAAAGCGCCAGGCAAGGATGGACTCCCCGCAGAATTCTTCCAGTGTTGTGCGGCGGAGCTCACCCACCTAGTGCTCCAGGTCTCGTCGCTGATGCAAGACGCGGGGGATGTCCCCGCCTCGTTCCAATCAGCGAAGGTGCGTCTCCTGCCGAAAGGCGGAGATTTGCGCCTACTTAACAATTGGCGTCCGATCGCATTAGTGAATTCGGACGTCAAGTTGTTCTCTAAACTTTGAGTGGCGCGGATGGGGAGGATCGCCGTATCCTTGGTAAGTCCGGAGCAGACGTGCGCTGTTCCTGGGCGGTCCATAGACACGAATCTCTTGTTCATCCGCACATGGCTGCAATTGCAGCATCGTGTAGCGGTGGATCGTCGTGCGGAAGCGACGCCTTTGATCTCTCACCGACAAATGCGCGGGTCGAAAAGGGAAACCCCGGGAGCTGTGGCGGTTGCAGTCGATTTGTACAAAGCTTTCGATTGCGTGAACCAAAAGCTTCTTCTTGAGCTCTTGGAACGTCTGGGGCTCCTGGCATCCCCGATGGCGTACTTGCGCTCCTGCCGGCGAGACGCGATTACATCCATTGTTTTCAGTAGCTGTCGCGTGTACGGCCTGCCGGTTAGGCGAGGAATTAGGCAGGGTGATAGCTTAAGCCCGCTGCTCTTTAGCATCTATTTCGAAATGGTGCTGAAGGTTTACAGGCTGACGCTAGCCAACCTGCCGAGCTCCTGTCCAGGTACGCCGGCTGTGGCAGCCTATGCCGACGACCTGCTTCCCTTGTTGCCCATGTCCAACCCGGCGGTGTCGCTTGAAGATTTCTTTGAGTTGATCCGTCGCGGTGCGGGCTTGAGCGTCAACAGGAGCAAGTGCATTGTTGTTCCGGTTGGAGCCACGTGGGACGGGCAGTCCGACTGGATCCGCCTGGGGATGCCCACGGGTATGTACCTAAGGTACACTGGCGTGCCGTTGGGCGACTCTTGCATCTCAAGCGTGGTCGGACTGCCTTCGGAAGGCAGAGTGTGCACTTGGACCTTTCTCAGGAGGCGAGTTCGTTTTGCCGGAACGAGCCAGCATCTGGAACACCTTTTTTGCCCCTCTCCTGCGCCCCCTGTTTTTTGTTTGTCCACCCTCCCAGGAAGTCAATGTCTGGACGCAGCGCCTTCTACGCAAAACGTTGTCAGGCGCTGCAAGAACCCGCGTAAGACTTAAAGACTAGGTGGCGCCGCGTCAGGATGCAGGCTTGGGCATCCTATACTTAAAAAGCATAGAGCTGCAGGTGCGGTTTTGAATTCTGCGACCCTGTGCTAAGCTGTGGTGTACGCCGTGGTGCTTACCTGCACGACTTATACTGACGCGCTGTACGGGAAACGAGGGACTGCTTTCGTTGCTGCCCCAGTTTCGGCACACCAGAATAAGGTTTGGCTTCTTGCTGAGGCAGCTGTCCTCACTGCTAGAAGCCCAATGTTGGATCTCCTGCCGCCTCATGAACATTAATGCATGTCGGCAGGGATCTTTTTCATCGTGGGCAGCTTCGGAAGAAACGCACTCGGAAGATATCCGGCGCCTGCGACTTTTCATCAGTCATCCAATGGATCAAGTCAAGCAGGAGAAGAAGAAGACGGATCGTCTGGCCACCACACCACTCGTCGAAGCGCTGTCTGCCCTCAGGGCAAGCGACGACAGTTGCCTACCAAAGAGGTTTCAGTTCTCCTGCACAATAGCGGAAGTCAGTAAGCTCCTCGGCGGCTGGACGACAAAGGAGCTGGTGGAAACTGCCACTCCTCTTAATCGGGCGAAAGGCCTGCTTCGGTGGAGTGAACACTTAAGTGTAACCCCGGAAGAGATAGTGGTTCCTCCCGTTTGATTGGACAGCTTCGTGTTCCCGTTAAAGTAGATACAAGATGTGCTGCTCTTTTTCACTGGGGCTTCCACTATAATCGGCTGCGAAGCATCGTTCCCGGGGGAGCTGCTCTGCCAAACAGTTTGAGGTGCGGAGAGATAGAGTCTTTTCCGCACCTCTTGCTGGACTGCGGTAACCTCCGTGAACTTTGGCGAAGGCTGATTTCAGCAATCCTGCCGCAGGGTGGCACTGCTATTGATGTGCTGCGGCGCTTCTTCAGGAGGAATAGATTTTCGGTAGGCGCCATTGTCGCAACCGTGTGTTGCTTTCGCGCCATCGTGAAGGCTTGCTACGCCCTGGTGTTGTCAGCGCAGCGAAGTGAGGCTCAACGGTTTGCAGCAGAATCCATAGAAAAGGTAGATAGGTGGCCTTATCTTCGTGACGAGGTCAAAGAGAACATCGCCAGCATCCATCGCCGGCTTACAGACTTTTAAGAACGGCTTAATCCGGTGATCACTACGTGTTGAAGCCAATCCATACCCCTTTCCCGCTCGCTCTGCTAAACTGCCGGTTCCATTACTTTTATCCCATTGTGAACCCGAGCGATCCCAAAGACACTTGTCCCGCCGTCCCCCATTGATTTCTTTTTCTTTTGTTTTTGTTTGCTTGTGTTCCCAGTTTTCGCACACCGTTCTGTGTTATTCTGGCCTACGTGCCAGCAATTTTTTCTTGATCCTTGTTCAGTCGTCGGTTGACAGCATGGCAGCTGGTTTATTTTATATGATTGTTTTTGTTCATATTCTATGAAATAAACGCTCCGGTGTGACCGGGTGAGAAATCTCTTGCGTTTGTTCTGCAGAGATCACGTGGATCTCCTGCAGCAGCGAAAGATTCTAGAAGGGCGGCCATGTCTCGTCTCCTCCGTCGTCTGTCATGCAGTTCACGTTCCAAACGGCGAAGCGCAGACGAAAGCGGTAGGAGATTTCCGGCATTACTGCTGGGAAGATAAAGGTGAGGGGGAGCCCGCATCATGCGAGGCAGGCGGGATGTCCAAGGGGATTTCGGCCTTCTCAGGCACCTGAGTTACCTGATCGGCCTCCACCTCCTCCATCCTCTCCGTGTACGCGCGTGGGAGTCTCTTGGGCGACGGGTCCAGCGAGTTTCTCACTCACATGGCACCCACGCTTCCGGAAGCCATCTCTTCCGCTTCGACGGTGGAGACGATCTTCCTCGGCTTTGTGGACTTACGTCCAGCCTTCTTGCAGAATGCCGTGAAAACTGAGGAGCGCTTCCGGCATCCACCTCGTAGTCGGAAGTGGAAGACTCCTAAGAGGAAGCCGGACGCCTTAAGGCCTTCTTGCCAGCCTTGGAGGCGGGCGGCTGCAAGAAGTCAGCCAGCTCCTCCGCCGCTCGCTCGAAGGCTTCGTCTTCGATGGTGATGTCGATGACGGACGCCGCCGCCGGCTCCCTGTCCTCGATGTTGACAGAGTCAATAGACGGATGGTCGTCGGCAGCGGCGAGTTCTTTCTGGCAGCGTTCGCCAACATCAGGAACGCGTTCGACAACGACGCTGCATTCTTTAATTATCGCGCTACCCTGCTCTTTCTTCCTTCGTTCATAGGTGATTTTTTTTTTCATCCTCCTTTCCTTCTTTGATTTTCTGGCCGTTGCCACTTGCTACCCAGTCTCTGACCGGTTCCCTCAACTTTGCCGGCGTAGGTCGCCTGTGACTCGGCTGCGGCCTGGGTCCTGGGCGCGGTTGGCACAGCTATCGCGGCATATTTCGCCGCCAGCCTCTTCTGCAGCAGCCGGGAGCGTTTTTTAAGGTTTCTCTTGGAAACCACCCGCACTGCTGCTTCACGGCACACCTCCCTCGTGTGTCCCATGGTTCCGCATACTTGGCACTTCACATTGGGACACCTCTTTTTGATGTATCCCGCCGTATTGCACAAGCCGCAGTATTTCGGCTTCTTCACATACCAGATATCAACGGTTTCGCCTTCGACCACCAGATTGTGGGGAAGGGTGCAGTCCTCCCGAGCGGTCACGCGCAGAGCCGTGAGGATGTGTTCCAGCCCTGTGTAGTCCTCGAAAGGACTAACTTTCGTCCACTGCGCGTGGACCGTAACGTATTCCTCCAACGCTGCACGAACCTGTTCCTTGCGTATCCGCGCAAAAACACCTAACAGGTGGACCACCATGCTGCGGTCCGCCGCAATAGGAAGAAGCCTGCGCGTCCCCATCACCACGGGGGTTTTAAGCAGTCGTTAGGCCAGCTCTGCTTGTTTGCAGATGACCTCAGCGTACTGACCCCCGCTGAGGATGATCATAGCGCTGAGCTTTTCCTCTTTCACATGAAGAGCTCGCATCCCCTTCGAGAAGGCGCGCGCACTCTGTAAAGAATAAACATTGCCTACCTTGTAAAACAGTGAGAAGTTATACCCCTTCTACACATACGCAGACAATTCCGCCGCGGCTGCAGACAATGGCCCCGACACAACGGCGCTCCACGCCCGCGCTGTAACGGGGACCGATTTTTTGGGGGACGATGCTTCCATCTACATCGCCTCTGGGGGCGAAGTTGTCGCCGCCCCCTCGCCTTCCATCGCCACTGAGGACGGAGTTGCCGCTACCCCCTTTCCATCCCTGGTGGTCGGGTCATGCATTGCTGCCTGATCGACCACAGAACCACACGACGGGGAGACTTCCTGGCACGAGGAGCACCGAGAAAACACGTCCGCCCTAGAGCACACAAGGCGTTCGATTTTCACCCGGATTTCACCGAAGCGTTTATTCTAAAATAAACATTTACAAAGACGTGCAGTGGCTGGACCATTGTTCCAGCCACGCACGAAGAAACACAGAGCCTGCCGGGTCACTGGTTCGAAGACCGGTACGGTCCACCACGGCAGCAGGGGGAAAGCAGAAAAACAAAGAAAGAAAACAGAAAGAAAAGAAAAAACTGGGAGGGTACGGGAAGGTATCACAGTTGCTGGTGGGGCCGTTGCATCCTTTGCAGGATGCCGGCAAGCTCCATCTGTATTCCTGGATTTAGGTGGGGCCATCGGATCGCCCTTCTCAGGAACTAAGAGGCTGGCTGCATGGCACCTTGGTCGTGTGGTCCTCCCGTAGCCTTGCTCCAGGCGACGACGATCCCGCGGAGGCAGCACAGAGCTGCTAACGAGGCCGCTAGCCGAAGGGCGTCGGCAACGAAGAGGGCTTTCCGTGCGTCCCTAAGGTTGCTGCAGGGGATTCCGATGGCCGCTGCAAAGCGAAACCAAAGGGGCCGAAGGGCAACACAATCCACTAGCAGGTGGGGGCGGGAATCCCGTTTCCCACACTTGACGCAATTGTGGTCCACCGCTCCCCAGGTCCAGTGGTGTCGGCGGGCGTTGCAGGGGAGTCCTTAGTGCTGCAACAGGAGAGCCGATTCCTGTTATTTTGAGGGGAGGGCGGAAGTGTTCATGAGCACCGGGGGCCACTTCAGATGTTCAGTGGGAACATCGAGCAGCGTGCCCCAGCGCAGAAGTCCATTAGGAGGCGTACACGGGGTCGCAGCGTCTGTTAACTGGCCCGTCTTCCACTCTCCTATCTTTTTCTCCTTTCCGGAGATTGTTACTGTAACCACCAACTTAGCCGCAACATCTCTGTCCAGATTTTCCATCAGGGAGGGCAGCGTAGCAGCGAGGAGGGTTCTTCCTGCCCACGGTCTCTTCTTTAGATCCTCCAGGATCTCGTGGAGCGTGCAACTTCTCTAACCCTTCAACAGGAACCTTCGTTCCTGTTGGGAGCGTTGCATGCCGAACTGTCCCCAAGTTCGAACGGTTTCCTGCAACCAGGCACTACCGTTCAAAGAGCGACAGGTGAGCAATCCTGGGTTTTTGCGATACAGCGCAGCCACCCTCCGTAGCTGGAGTCCGCATCGGTTGACGCGGCGACGGAGTGCAAGAAACAACGTCAGTGCCGTCTTACCGGTGGCTTGCTGGAGAAGGAGAAGTGCAGAGACGCACCAACAGGTTCACCACAACTCTGGAACGAGTGCGGACAATCGGAACTGGAGCTGAAGCTCCAGCCGCTCAGCGTCAGGAGGCCCAGACCACCATCCCGACGAGGAGCGCACAAGTCCTTTAAGCGGACTCGGGCCCTCCCGTTGCCCCAAAGGGCGCTACGGAGGAGGTCCTTTGTTCGCTTTTTAAGTCTCTCTGTGGGGGAGCAAACAAGAAGCAGGGGGCGGAGGAGAGGAGCCGCGAACGTGTTCCAAACCGCGGCCCGTTCAGGCATGAAAAACCTGCCGCTTCGGAACAGGCCGAAAGCCGTCTCTACTTTTCGAAGGCAGCCGGAACACGCTTCCGCAAAGGAGTAGTCCCTCAACGGCACACCAAGGTACTTGAAGTACCTCACCGTGGGGATCACCAAACGGACCCAGTCCTGCTGCCCTGCCCACGCCGCACCAACTGCCATCACGGACGACTTCGCCCTGTTCACCGTAAGTCCGGTTTCCCGATGCAGCAGGTCGAAGAACTCCTCGACCGCCGCCGCCGAGGTGGACATAAGGAGCAGCAGCAGAAGGTTGTCTGCGTATGCTGAAACGGCCGGCGTACCGGCACATTCGTGCGGCAGGTGCACCAGAGTTCCCCTGTACGCTCTCAGTAGCAACTCAAAGTAGGTACTGAAGAGCAAGGGGCTCAGGCTGTCTCCCTGCCGGATCCCACGCCGCACCGGCACGCCGTGCACGGTCTGCCCGCTGAAAGTAACATTGATGAGCGCATCCCGCCAGCAGGAGCGCAGATAGGCGACTAATGAGGCCGGGAAGCACAAGCGTTTTAAAAGCTCTAGAAGGAGATTCTGGTCGACGCAATCGAATGCTTTTCGGAAGTCGATTGCGACCGCAAGGGCTCCCTCCCCCACCCGGCCATCCAACCCCCTGCCGGCGCACGCACCGGAATTCCGGCTGCGCACCAAGCTCCTTTCATGTTGGAGCTCTAGCCAGGTGGAAGCGTGGAACAGGTTCGCCTCCATGCTTCGCCCGGGAACAGCATATGTCTGTTGCGGGCTGATGAAGATGTTGGCAACCCGTCCCAGACGCTCTGCCCAAACCTTAGCCAGCAACTTGGCGTGCAGACGTGTTTTTGTAGCGCTCCTCCGCGCCTGGTGTAAAGCGTTTGGTTTCTTTTGTGTTTGTGTGTGAAACATCTGCGGTGTCCAATGGCAGAAATGCCTGAGGACACCGCGATGGATATAGGAGGGGGAGAGGCTTGTTCCTCTCCCCAATTTACGGAGGTGGAGGCAACCGCCCCCACGGAGGCGACGGCAGCCGCACCCCTGAAAAAGGGGGCAACCGCCGCCTCGGAAGCGAGGGCAAAGGCCCCCTTGAAAAAGGGGGCAAAAGCCCCCTTGAAAAAGGGGTCAACCGCAACCCTGGAAAAGGGCGCAACCGCCTCCTTGAAAAAGGGGACAACCGCAACCCTGGAAAAGGGCGCAACCGCCTCCTTCAAAAAAGGGGCACCTGCACCCTCGAATGCGTCTTCGGCATCGCCGAGGACCTGGAGTTCAGTGGCTGCAGCTCCATCTCCTGCAGCCCTCGCCGAGCAGAAAGCCTACCTGGAGCAGGGACACAAGCCGTCCCTGATATACAAGGTAGGCAATCTGTTTGTCGGGAACACCGCTCGCAACTTCGAAAGGGAGTTGCAGCGGTTGAACGTAAAAGAGGAAGACCTGGAAGGTCTTTCCGTGTTGAGTGGTGGTCAGCGGGTGGAGCTGACTTGCAGAAATGCAAGCCTTGCTCAACACCTCCTGAATGCGCCAATCACACTGGAAGGCCGAAAGATTTTCCCGGTAACGGAGGATCGCTTCGTGGTGACGCACCTCACGGGAGTCACCCCCCGCATGTCGAAAGCCGACGTGCAGGAGGAACTCGGAAAATACGGAACGGTTCACGAGGTATGGCCCAAGCCCAACGTCTTCCAGATTTACGGAAGACTGTTTAGTGGCATGGCTGGTGCGCGTGTAACCGTCCACGAAAACAGTAGGCTACCCCACAAACTAGACGTCGGCAACGAGACCTTCGACGTCTGGTACGTGGGCAAGCCCAAATACTGTGGACACTGTGATGCCACAGGGCACCTGAAAAAGCGGTGCCCTCACATCCAGTGTTTCCACTGTGGAGAGAAGGGCCACCTCCGCAAAGTGTGCCCGAAGCGCGAACCCCTGGCTCCCGCTGCCTTGAAAAAGGCCAAAGGGAAACGCGCGGAGGCTACGGAAAACCCTGCGAAGGCACCCGTGAGCGGAACCCATAGGCGGAGCCCGAGCCCGTACAGCAAACGCCGGTCGTGGAATCTACCGACCACGCTGAAAAGAGCGAAGGCTGGCAGAAGGCGAAGCCTAAAGCTAAGAAACCAAAGAAAACCGAAGGATCGACAGCGGAACCCGCGACGTCTCCTTTAAATAGGAGACAACGCCGCGCGTTGATCCGCGAATGTTCGGTCGCTTTGGAGCGTGTGGAGGTACCCGAGACCGCCACCGGGGGAGATTTCCCCCGCGTCGACGCCGACGATAACGCGATCACGGAAGGCGAACCCTCTGTGCAAACAGAGGGGGAACCGCGCGACGCGCTCGCCGCGATCGACGAGGCCGCCTTCCAGCAGGCGGCGGAAGAGCTCGCGGCCGAACTCGCCGACCGTGAGAACGGCGCGCGAAAGGCCTTGCGAAGGCCAGCAGCGACCAGGGCATCTCCGACAGGTGACCACGACCCGGATGCCGGAAGTGCGTCCTCCTCCACGGAGGCGCCTCCGAAGAAGACTGGACGGAAGTCCAGGAATCCCAAGAGGCGCATCCCGACGAAGAGCGAGGGGGACGCACCGGCAGCCGAGGGGGAAGCTGGCAGCGTGGGAACGGAGGGAGGAATTCTCCCACCCTCCGCCACCGAGCAGCCGGCCACCCCCATGGAGGAGGGGGAGCAGGTAGAGCATTGCCTCCCCCTTCCACCGGTGGAGCCTGCGGAGAAGATGGTCATGGAAGAGGGGGAGCAGACAGCTGAGAACCGCTCCCCCTTGCCGTCCATCGCAGTCGGGGAATCGGCCCCCATGGAAGAGGGGAAGCAGGTGCGTGAAGCATGCTCCCTTCAACCCTTGCGGTCCGCCGAGGAATCGGCCCCCATGGAGGTGGGAGAACCGCTGGGCGGTGCCCCCATGCCTCCATCCGTCCCGCCCGACCAGGTGGCGGGAGCCCCATTGCCACTTTCCCAGGAGTAACACATGGGCTCGCCTGTCGCCGTCGATTACGCGTGGCCTGCTGGAACGTGAACGGGCTGCGCGACGACGGCAACAGACGGGACACGGCCGCCACCCTTCGTGACTTCGACCTGGCACTCCTGCAGGAGATCCACGTGATCACCGCGGAGAACGCCCAGGAGATCGAAAGGATCGCAGGGGGACGGTTGATGTGGCAATGCGCAACCCGATACACCTGCGGCGTCGCGTTTTTCATGAAGCCGGCAGTCGACGCAGCCGTGAAGGGCGTGCGCTTCGACGAAGCCGGTCGTGTCGGCCAGATGATTCTCAGGTGGTCCGACACGATCGACCTCGTCGTAACAAATGTGTACGCTCCGAGCGGTCCTACCAGGTACCAGGAACGTAAGGCGTTCCTGGAAACCCTGAAGCGCGACTGGCTGGTGGAGGCGAACGTGCGCGTGGCTCACCTGATAGCGGGGAACTTTAATCTCCGCCTGCTTTCAGGTGAGCCACACGCACAGGAACGGACGGCTAACGAGTTGTGCGCCGCCATGCGCACGCGCAACTTGTTAGAGGATCTTTCGGAAATGGTCAGCAGCATCCACCACGTCTTCCTGGATTTCGACCTGTGTTCACGGGTCGGCAAACGGGGGAAAGTTGCGTCGGAGCTGTCTGACCATTTCCGGTTGATATTCGAGGTGTGCCCGCGCGACAAGGGCCCCCCATCCAGGGCGTGGCGTCTGCCTGGGGACTGGACGCGACTCTCAGGTGCGAAGGAACACCTTCGCGAATTCCTGAGAGCCGTCACCCTCCACAGTCTCAAAGATTGGGACTTCTTCAAGGCCTCGGTCCGCGAGTTCTGCGAGGAGTTCCCCCTGCACCGCCTGTGCCCCGGATTTGGGGAAGGAACTCGGAACCATAGGGCCTATTCACAGGCCCGCCGGTACGAGAGGACCCCCAATGTCCGTCGCCTGGCAGAGTACCGAGCTGGGGCCGAACGTCAAGCCTAGCAATCCGGATCGGCCAGCTTGCTGGACGACCAGGGCCGGGAGCACTCGGCTCCGGCTAGAATACGGCACCTCGTGCGGCGTTTTTATTCCTCCCTTTACGCCAGGGCGCCCTCGGACCAAGATGCCTCTCGGCGCTTGCTTCCGAACGGTGCCCCGGCAATAGGGGAGGAGGAGAAGGAAAGCCTCGACGAGCCTTTTACCACCGGCGAAATTCTCGCCGGTATCAAAAGGCTCAAAAGGCGGAAAGCACCAGGGGAGGACGGCCTGCCTGCGGAGTTTTTTTAATGCTTCGCGGCAGAGTTGGCACCCCTGGTGCTTGAGTTGACAAGGCTGATCCGAGATGAAGGCGATGTACCCGCCTCGTTTCGGTCAGCCAGAGTGAGGCTCCTTCCGAAAGGAGGAGACCTCAGGAAACTCAGCAACTGGCGTCCGATCACAATTGTGAACACGGACGCCAAGTTGATCGCCGGACTGTGGGCTTCGCGTCTGGGGCAGGTGGCCAATTCCATAATTAGCCCGGAGCAGACTTACGCTGTTCCCGGGCGAAGTATGGAGGCCAGCCTTTTCTTCGCGAGCACATGGTTTCATGTGCAGTGTAGTCAAGAAAAGGAAGAGGGAAGGATTGCCAGCCCCGCTTTGGGAGCGTCAGCCGGGCAGGGACAGGACTCCCAGGTGGGGAAGGGAGCCCTAGCGATCGCAGTCGATCTGCACAAAGCGTTTGACTGCGTGGACCAGGATCTCCTGCTGGAGCTCCTCGGACGCATGGGCTTCCCTCCCTCCCTACTAACCTACCTGCGCTCTTGCTGGCGCAGCACGCTGATCAATATCTCTTTCAGAGGTCAAATGGCCTACGGCGTGCCGGTACGGCGGGGCATACGGCAGGGCGACAGCCTCAGTCCCCTGCTCTTTAGCACCTACTTTGAGTTAATGCTGAGAGCGTATAGGGTGACTTTGGCCCCCTTGCCTAGCTCGTGTCCCGGCACGCCCGCCGTAGCAGCCTATGCCGACGACCTTCTGCTCCTGTTACCTATGTCCACCCCAGCGAAGGCGGTCGGAGACTTCTTCGATCTGCTCAGCCGTGGGACCGGACTGCAGGTCAACAGGGCGAAGTCGACGGTGGTTCCAGTCGGTGCGGCGTGGGCTGGGCAGCAGGACTGGGTCCGCTTGTAGATCCCCACGGCGAGGTGCTTGAAGTACCTTGGTGTGCCGTTGGGGGACTACTCCCCTGCGGAAGCGTGGTTCGGCTGCCTCCAAAAAGAGGAAACGGCGATCGGCCCGTTCCTGGAAGACAAGTTTCTCCTTCCGGAACGGGCCGCGGTATGGAACGCGTTTGCGGCTCCTATCCTCCGCCCCCTGCTTTTTGTTTGCCCCGTCCCCAGAGAGTTGAGAAAACGGACGAAGGATCTTCTGAGAATTGCCCTTTGGGGAAGAGGGAGGCCCCGAGTCCCGTTGAAAGACTAGTGTGCTCCACATCGGGATGGCGGTCTCTGCCTCTTGACGATGGAGCGAGTAAAGATTCAGCTGCGCTGGCGAACCCTCAACATCGCAGCGAAGTTATGGAGCACCCCTTGGTGCGTTCCGGCCCGACTCCTTGCCAGCCGTGTATCCGGAACAAAGGGTCTAGCGTCCTATCTTCTCTGCCGTGGCAAGAAGATCAAGAGATGCGGACTTCTCCTGGGACGCATGGCAACTCTGGCTAAGGAAAACGGCTGGATGGTATGCAGCCCCGCCAACTCCTCCGCATGGCTGGAGGAGACAGCTGGCACGTGGGCGAAGATAAACCAGAAGAACGGAGAGATGTGGAACTGCTTGCGACGCGGCGCCTATTCCCGCTGCACTCAGCGGAAGCTACTCCAGTGTCCCGCGAGAAGCACGTGGGCAGAGACAACCCCCCTAGCTACGGCGATGCCCTTCCTGAGGAGGGCGCTCTCCAGCAGCCGCAAGCCTAGGTGGCATGTCTCCTGCCGCATCGCAGGCAAGGAGAAGTTGATCAGCGGCTGGTCCACGGGTGAACTGGCGGACGGCAGTACCCCTAGTGTCCAGCCGAGAGGACTCCAGAGATGGGGTGAGCTACTCGGCATCCAGCCGGATGACCTGAAGTGGCCCCCGGTATTAATTGGTTCTAGGATCCTCCCCCTAAAGTGGCAGGAGTCGGCGCTTCTGTTGTTGCATTGGGGTCTACCCTGCAACGCACGCCGCCACCACTGGACCAGGGGTCGAGTAGATCCTGCCTGCATCAGGTGTGGGGAACGGGAAACCCTCCTCCACCTCCTTGTCGATTGTGCTGCCCTCCGACCCCTGTAGGAACGTCTTCGTGCCTCCCTACGGATCCAAAAGGGCAGCCAGCCCAGAGACGTTTTTCGGCTTCTGTTCCTGCATGATGCCCTGCGTCCAGCCGCTACCCTGATTGCACTTTGCTGCGTACGCGGGATTGTGACGTGCTGGAGCAACGTCAGAAGACCGAGCCACGACAGGGATGCCGTCGTACTTGCAGTCCGCTACCTGCGGATTGTGACCAGATGGCCCCAACTGGGAATTATACGGACGGACCTCGAGGGCATCCTGCGAAGGATGGACCCTCCTCCCAGTGGTCAGTGATCCCTCCCCAACCCTCCCAAATCTTTTTGTTTTTATGTTCTATTTTTCTTTGGGGTTTTTTCCCCACCCCCTTCCGCTGCCGAGGACAGTCGCGCCGGTCTGCGTACCGGCGACCCGGAGGTGCAGTTGAGTTGGCCGCAGAGGGGCCTCGTACCACGAATCAAAGAGAATTTTTAATAAACGCCCCGGCGTGACTGGGTGGCAACCAGCAACTTGGCGTCCGCATTCACTATTGTGATGGGACGCCAGTTGTTCATGCTCCTCAGATCTCCTCCCTTAGGGAGGAGCCGCACCTTTGCCGAACGAAACGAGGCGGGAACGTCACCTGTTTCGCGTATCAGCAAGGTGAGTTGCTGTACCAGGGGAGTAAGCTCAGCCGCGAAAGTTTGATAAAACTCCGCGGGCAGGCCGTCCTCCCCTGTAGTCTTTCGCCTCTTGAGCTTTCCGATGGCCGAGAGGATCTCGTCCATCGTCAAAGGCTCGTCGAGAATATTTCTCTGCTCCTCCCCGATCGCTGGAGCGCCTTCCGAAACCAGGAGTCGTTAGACGTTCCTCTGCGGAGGTGCCCTGGCATACAGGGAGGAGTAGTAACTCCGAAGCAGGCCGCAAATTTGGGCAGGTGCCGAGTGCTCCTGGCCCTGATCGTGCAGTAAGCTGGCCGATCCGGACTGCCAGGCTTGCCTCTTAGCTCCCGCTTTGTATTCCGCCAGCCTGCGGATGTCGGGGGTCCTCGCGTAACGACGGACATGCAGGTAGGCTTCTTCGTTACGTACTTTGGTCTCAAAACCCGTAGGTAGGCGGTGCAGAGGGAACTGGTGGCAGAAATCCTGGACCGACTGCTTGAAGCGATCCCAATCCTGGAGTGTCCGTAGCCTGAAGTTCCGTATGAACGTGCGGAGATGTTCCGCCGCGTCCGCGAGCGTCAGCCAGTCCCCTGGGAGACGCCACGCTGACGAGGGGGGGCCCCTGTCGCGCGGATGGATCTCGAGGACTAGCAAGCGATGGTCGGAGAGCTCGCACGGTAACTTGCCACGCCTGCCCAAGCGAGGGCACAGGAGCTCGTCAAGAAACACGTGTTCAATGCTGTCTACCATCTCCGGTGCACTGGCCAACAAATTGCAGGTGTGCACCGCCTTGTACACCTCGTTCACCAGGTCACGCTCGGGATTCTGCTCATCTGGTTTCAGGCGAACGTTGAAATCGCCTGCAACCAGATGGGCATTCCGCACGCCTCTTCGGTCAGCCAGTCTCTCCGGAGGGCAAGGAAAAACTCTTTCCTCGCCCTCCTGCTCATCAGGTCCTTGCCGCTCGGTGCGTACACGTTCGTGACGATCAGATCGATCGAGTCGGAACACCTGAGAGTCTGCTGGCCGACACGACCGTGATCGTCGAACCGCACGCCCCGAGCCGCGGTCTCGACGGCTGGCCGAAGCAGGTAGGCGACACCGCAACTTCTCGCTCTCCCACACCTGTACCATAGCCGTCCTCCGGAGATCCTTTCGATCTCTTGCGCTGGTTCTGCAGAGATCACGTGGATCTCCTGCAGCAGCGCAAGGTCGTAGGACTCCAGAAGGGCAAATATGTCTCGTCTCCTGCCGGCGTCTGTCATGCCATTCACGTTCCAAACGGCGATGCGCAGACGACGGCGGGTGGTGATTCTTGGCATTACTGCTGGGAAGATTAAGGTGTAGGGGAGCCCTCCTCTTGCGAGGCGGGCGGGATTTCCATGGGGGTTTCGAACTTCTCAGGCACCTGAGGCACCTATTCGGCCTCCACTCCCTCCATCCCCTCCGTGTCCGCGCGTGGGAGTCTCTAGGGCGACGGGTCCCGAGGGTTTCCCACGTTCATGGCACCCTCGCTTGCGGAAGCCATTTCTTCCCCTTCGAAGGGGGAGACGAGCTTCCTTGGCTTTGTGGACTTACGTCCAGCCTTCTTGCACGGTGCCGTGGAAAGGGAGGCTGTGCTTCAGGCCTGCACCTCGGGGTCGGAAGTGGGGGATTCCTGAGGGGAGGCCGGACGCCTTACGGCCTTCTTGCCAGCCTTGGAGGTTTACACCCGGGTACGCCCGGGGCGTTTATTTTTTAAAAAAAAACAACTCTACATCCGCGGTACAAGGCCCCGCTCACGGCCATATGCACTGGACTTGCCGGGACGCCGGGACGCAGCCCAGCGTAGCGTTCCTCAGCAGCGAAGGGGGATGGGGATAAAACAAAAAGAAAAATAAAAAACATAAACAGACAAAAAGAAGTTGGAGGGCAGGGAAGGGATCACTGAACGCTGTGAGGAGGGCCCATCCGTTGAAGGAAGCCCTTGAGGTCCGTCCGTATATTCCCCAGTTGGGGCCATCCGGCAGCTCTCCGCATGAAGCGTTGGGCGTATGGGATGACATCCCTCGCGTGTGGACCCACTCCTTCGTTATTGGCGTCGCTCCATGCCGCCACGATGCCACGGACACAGCACAAGGCTGCGATGGCTGCGGCTGGCTGCAGTGCGTCCTTCACGAAGAGGGGCCGAAGAACGTCTCTGGGGGTGCTGCCTGTAGGGAGCTCTAGGGTCGCCCCGAACCGTTCCCAGAGGGGTCGGATGGCAGCACAGTCCACAATAAGGTGGGAGAGCGATTCCCGCTCTCCGCACCTGGCACACTCAGGATCCACAGTTCCCCTTGTCCAGTGGAAGCGGCGTGCGTTGCAGGGTAATCCCCAGTGCAGCAGTAGCAACGCCGACTCTTGCCACTTAAGGGGCAGGATCCTGGATTCCTTTAGTACCGACGGCCACTTCAGCACATCCGTAGGGATGGCGAGCAGCTCGCCCCATCTCATTAATCCACGCGGCTGGACGCTCGGGGTCGTGGCGTCCGCCAGTTCTTTTGTGGTCCAGCCGCTTAACATCTTCTCTCTGCCTGCGATCTGGCAGGTGACTTTCCACCTCGGCTTCTGGCGATCCTGGAGCGCCCTCAGGAGGTAGGGCATCGCCGTAGCAAGGGGGGTCGTCAACGCCCACCTGCGACTCCGGGGGAATTCCAGTATTTCCCGCAGGGTGCGGTTGGCGTATGGGCCGATTCGAAGGCAGTTCATGTGGTTTTCACTTCTCCGGTTCAGCTTAGCCCATGTGCCAGCAGACTCCTCCAACCAGGCGGAGGAGTTGGCGGGGCCACAAACCATCCAACCGTTCGTCTTCGCCAAGGTTGCTATGCGTCCGAGCATAAGGCCGCATCTTCGGATCTTCCGGCCAGGGCACAGAAGAAACGACGCGAGTCCTTCGCATCGGGACACACGCCTGGCAAGGTGGCGGGCCGGAACGCACCAAGGGGTGCTCCACATCTTCGCTGCGATGGCGAGGGTTCGCCACCGCAGCTGGATTCCCACGCGCTCCAGCGTCAGGAGGCCAAGGCCGCCGTCCCGACGCGGAGCGCACAAGTCCTGCAGAGGGACTCGGGGCCTCCCTTTGCCCCAAAGGGCGATGCGGAGGAGGTCCTTCGTCCTCTTTTTGCATTCTCTAAGGGCGGGGCAAACAAAAAGCAAGGGGCGGAGGATGGGGGCCGCGAAGGCGTTTTAAACCGCGGCCCGTTCCGGCAAGTGAAACTTGCCTTCCAGGAACGGGCCGATCGCCGTCTCAACTTTCTGAAGACAGCTGGACCACGCTTCCGCAGGGGAGTAGTCACCCAAAGGCACACCAAGGTACTTGATGCACCTCGCCGTGGGGATCCCCAGACGGACCCAGTCCTGCTGCCCTGCCCACGCCGCACCTACTGGCACCACCGACGACTTCGCCCTGTTGACCTGCAGTCCGGTCCCACGGCTGAGCAGATCGAAGAAGTCTCCGACCGCCTTCGCTGGGGTGGACATAGGTAACAGGAGCAGAAGGTCGTCGGCATAGGCTGCTACGGCGGGCGTGCCGGGACACGAGCTAGGCAAGAAGGCCAAAGTCACCCTGTAGGCTCTCAGCACCAACTCAAAGTAGGTGCTGAAGAGCAGGGGACTCAGGCTATCTCCCTGCCTGATGCCCCGCCGCACTGGCACGCCATGCACCTTCTGACCGCTGAAAGAGACGGAAATTATGGCATGGCGCCAGCAGGAGCGCAGGTAGTTGATCAAGGAGGGTGGGAAGCCCATGCGACCCAGGAGCTCCAACAAAAGCCCCTGGTCAACACAGTCGAACGCCTTATGGAGATCGACTTCGAGCGCTAAGGCCCCCTTCCCCGCCCGGGAGTCCATTCCCTGCCCTGCTGGCGGCCCCAAAGTGGGGTTGCCGATTTTTCTTTCCCTTCCTTTCGACACCTCTGCGCGTACAACCACGTGCTCGCGAAGAAGAGGTTGGCATCCATACTTCGCCCGGGAACAGCATATCTCTGCTCCGGGCTAATAATGGATTCCGCCACCTGCCCCAGACGCGAAGCCCATAGCCCGGCAACCAACTTGGCGTCCGTATTCACAATCGTGATCGGACGCCAGTTGTTCAAATTCCTAAGGTCTCCCCCTTTCGGAAAGAGCCTCACTCTGGCTGACCGAAACGAGGCGGGAACATCGCCTTCGTCTCGGATCAGCCTTTTCAGCTGAAGCAGCAGGGGTGCCAGCTCTTCCGCGAAGCTCTGATAGAACTCCGCGGGCAAGCCGTCTTTCCCTGGAGCTTTCCGTCTCTTGAGCCTTTTGATACCGGCGAGAATTTTGCCAGTGGTAAAAGGCTCATCGAGGCTTAACGACTCCTCCTCCCCTATTGCCGGGGCACCATCCGGAAGCAAGAGCCGAGAGGCATCTTGATCCGGGGGCGCCCTGGCGTAAAGGGAGGAATAATAACTCCGCACGAGATGCAGTACCGACGCCGGGGACGAACATTCCCGGCCCTGGTCGTCCAGCAAGCTGGCCGATTCGGATTGCCAGGCTTGGCGTTCGGCCCCGGCGCGGTACTCGGCCAGGCGACGGACTTTAGGGGTTCGCTCGTACCTACGGGCCTGTAAATAGGCCCGATGGTTGCAAGGACCCTCGCCGAATCCGGAGGGCAGGCGGTCCAGGGGGAACTGCTCGTAGAATTCCCGGACCGATTCCTTAAAAAGGTCCCAGTCTTGGAGATTCCGGAGCGTGACGCCTCTCAGGTATTCGCGAAGGTGTTCCTTCGCACCTGAGAGTCGCGTCCAGTCCCCCGGCAGACGCCAGTCTCTGAATGGCGGTCCTTTGTCGCGAGGCCGCATCTCGAAAATTAACCGGGAATGGTCCGACAACGTTGACGCAACCCTCCCCCGTTTGCCGACCCGTGAACACAGGTCAGCGTCGAGGAAGACGTGGTCGATGCTACGGACCATTCCCCTCTCACCCGCGAACAAGTTGCGCGCACGCATGGCGGCGCACAACTCGTTCATCGCGTTCACCTGTGTTTCCGGCTCACCTGTTAGTAGGCGGAGATTGAAATTTATCACCTTGCCACGCCGGGGCGTTTATTAATAATAATAAACTGGTCAGGGACCATGTTCCCAACCAAGAGAACGACAGAGAACATAGAAAAATTATCGGAACGCAAGCCTGGTAAACAAACCGCTCGCAGCGTGGGGGGAATGAGGGGAAACAAACAAAAATCAAAAATTGGAGGGAAGGGTAACGGGTTTTTGGTTAGGCTCCGTACTCACGGGGATTTATACGATGAGCACCTAAAATGTTCCGGAGCCTATGGGGACGCGGGTGTAAAAAGAAAATGCAAATTTAGTTTATGGAGGGTAGGGCAATGATTACCGGGTTGGCCGCTGATGAGGGTGTGTAAACCGGCGGTGTATTGCGGCGAGATTCCTCTTTATCTCCTCTGTCAAATGAGGCCATCTAGCGGATGCTCCCATGTAAAAGGATGCTTTGCTGATTACCTCTTGGTGCTGTCCGTTGATTACCAACGCCTGGCGGACGGAAACTATCGCGCGTATGCAACCGATGGTTGCAATCCTTGCGCTTAGTGAAAGCCCGCTCGGCGTGAAGAATCGTCGCAGCAAGTCTCTTGCGGTGTCCACGGGATGCAATAGTGCTGTTGCCAGCCTACGTCACAGTCCTTGTAGGACACCGCAGTCCAGAAGTAGGTGGGGAATCGACTCCGTCGATCCGCACCGAACGCAGTTCGCAGACGCAAGTCCCCCGGAGTCACGATGCCAACGCTCGTTGCACTGAAAACCCCAGTGAACGAAAAGCAGCACGGCTTGTTTCCAAGCAAGGGGGAGCAGCGAACTGTTTATACACTGTGGGGGGACTACAAGTTTTTCGGGGGTGACAGCAAGTTCTTCTGCTCACCGGAGGAGTCCCTTTGCAGTAACACGAGGAGTGGCGGCGTCCGCCAACTCACTTGTCTTCCAGGTGCCAAGGAGTTTGGTTCTTCCCGCTATCGTGCAGGAAACCTCCCACCTCGCCGGTTGGTAACTGTCGTTTCTCGCCCTAAGGGCAGACAGCGCTGCGGCAAGAGGCGTGGCAGCCAGGGTAGAAAACTTCACCTCGTCCTGCAGTCCTTCTCCCAAGGATCGTGGAAAAAATTGGCGCAGGGGGCGAAGATCTTCAGGGCGTATTCCTTGGAACGTCGCCCAGGATTCAACAGACTCCTGCCGCCAAGCTTCAAAGTTCATTGGGCGGCAGGAGATCCAAGAGTGTGCTTCCAGAAGTGCGGTCAACTGCCGCAATGGAAACCCGAAACCCCGCTTCCTGTATTGAGTGCCCGGCAAAAGCGAGAGAAATCTTCCACTGCCGGCGCATCTCCGCAGGAGAATGCGAGCTGGCACACACAGGGGGGATGTCCATAGCTGGGCACACAGTGCCTGCAGTCGGAACTGCACCTGCAGTCCGATTCGCTCCATTGTCAGGATACCCAAACCAGCATCCCGACGAGGAGCTGACAAATCTTTAAAGCGGATCCTGGATCTCGCCGGACCCCAGAGAGCGTTCCTGAGCAGGCGTTTAGCCCGCTGTTTTGCCGCATAGGGAAGGTCGCAAACAAAAAACAGGGGACGGAGGAGGGGGGCCACAAAGGTGTTCCAAATAGTCGCCCGTTCCTGCAAGGTAAACTTGCCGTTAAAGAACGGGCTGATGGTCAACTCTGCTTTCTGAAGACAGTCCGTCCTCGCTACGGCTGCGCCGAAAGCGCACAACGGAACGCCAAGGTACTCAAAGTACCCGCCCGTGGGGATCCCCAGGCGGATCCAGTCGGACTGCCCCTCCCACGACGTACCCACAGGAACGACCACGCTCTTCTCTCTGTTCACGCTCACGCCCGCTCCTCGACGAATCAGGTCGAAGAAATCCTCGACACTGGACGCCGGGGTGGACATGGGGAGCAGAAGAAGCAGGTCATCAGCGTAGGCGGCCACGGCAGGCGTTCCCGGGCAGGAGCTTGGCAAGTGAGACAGCGTCAGCCTGTATGCTCTTAGCATCAACTCAAAGAAGATGCTGAAGAGCAACGGGCTTAAGCTGTCGCCCTGTCGGATGCCCCTACGAACGGGAATACCATACACGCGGCAGCCGCTGAAAGTAATGCAGGTTAGCGCGTGGTGCCAGCACGCGCGCAAATACAGCAGGAGTTGCGCCGGGAACCCAAGGCGTTCCATAAGCTCCAAAAGCAGCTTCTGGTTTACGCAGTCGAACGCCTTGTGGAGATCGACCGCGACCGCCAAGGCACCTTGCGTTCCCTCCTGCCGTCGGCGCCTGTTCTTTTTGCCTGCGGCAGTGACTTTCGCAGCAGCCTGGCTTTGCTGCGCCACAACTTCCTGCAGCTGCATCCATGTACGCGCGAAAAGGATGTTCGCCTCCATGGATCGTCCCGGAACCGCGTAGGTTTGTTCCGGGCTCAACACAGATTCCGCGATTCTTCCTAACCGCGCGACCCACAGCTTGGAAAACAACTTGACGTCCGAGTTCACCAAGGTGATCGGACGCCAGTTGTTAAGTTGGCGCGAGTCTCCGCCTTTCGGCAGGAGACGCACCTTCTCTGAGCGGAAGGATTCAAGGACATTCCCGGATTCACTCATCAGCGTCGCGAGTTTCAGCATCAAGGGAATGAGCTCCACTGCAAAGCACTGATAAAACTCTGCAGGGAGCCCATCCTCGCCTGGCGCCTTTCGTCTCTTCAGCCCAGCGATGCCGGACGAAAATTCATCCGCCGTGAAGGGCTCGTCGAGACGTTCGCGTTCCTCCTCGCCGACAACACGAGCATCCTGAGACAGGAGTATCTCAGAAAGAATATCCTCCGTCGGGGATTCCGCGTAGAGCGAGGAGTAGTAGCGTCTCACAATGCGGCGTACTTCGGCTGGGGCCGAACATTCCTGGCCCTTGTCGTCCAACAGGCCTGCTGCTCCGGACTGCCAGACCTGGCGCTCGGCCCTCGCCTTGTACTCTGCGAGACGCCCGACATCCGCGCGTCTCGAAAACGTGCGGGCCTGCAGAAAGTCTCTACTGTTGGCCACGCCCTCTCCGAAACCGCGTGGAAGCCGGTGCAAGGGGAATTGGCAACAGAACTCGCGGACAGATTTTTTGAGATCGTCCCAGTCCGCAAGTTCTTGAATGGCAAAGCCCCGGAGGTATCCACGTAGATGCTCCGCAGCCTCCGGTTGGCTAAGCCAATCCGCCTGCATCCTCCAGCTTTGCAACGGAGGCCCCCTGCCTGGCGGAAGGATCTCAAACTCCAACCTGTGGTGGTCAGAAAGCTCAGTCAACAATCTTCCTCTCCTACCCACACGCGAATGCAGGTTTTCATCGAGGAAAACGTGATCGAGCGATCTTCCCATCCCAGGTTCGCTGACCATCAAGTTGGCGGCGTGCACGGACGCGCACATCTCGATGGGCAGCGCGCGCTCCCTCGGGCGGCTCCAATCGTCGGAGAGCAGGCGGACGTTGAAGTCCCCAGCGACGAGGTGCGCCACTTGGAAGCCGGAGTTGTTGAGCCACTGGCTCTGCACCTCACCAAAGAAAGCTACTCTTTCTTCGAGGTAGCGAGAGCCACTCGGCGCGTAGACGTTCGTAACGACGAGATCGATGGACACGGACCACTTGATGACAAGCTGGCCTATCCGTCCGTTGTCATCGAAACGAACACTGCGCACCGCTTCCGCCATTTTTCCTCTTACGAGGAACGCGACGCCGCACGTGTGTGCTCCGCCGCACCGCCAATGTAGCGTTCCGCCTGCGCGCTCTTCGATTTCGGCTGCCTGCTCGTCGGAGATTACGTGAATCTCCTGCAGCAGCGCGAGGTCGAAGGGGCGCAGGGCGTTGGCTACTAATCGCCTCTTCTCGTCGTTCTGCAGTCCGTTCACATTCCAACACGTTACCGACAGACGACGAGAAGACGCGATTCCCCGCATTACTGCTGGGAAGGTGGCGGCTTTTTGCTCGCTTTATTCGGCGAGCAGACGGCGAGCAGCACGACTGGCTGGAGGGGACGGTCGCCACCGTCCTCTGTCGTGCTGCATGCAAGTAATGCCTCCACGCCAGGCTGAACCCCGTCGGGTTTCGTGGAGACTTCGCGTTGCTTCGCGGCGAGCGTTGCCTGGCTGCCTACTTTTGATCGGCGCGCACACGCTTTTGAACGAGTTGTCCTCGTCTCGCTGATCGGAACGGCATCCATTTCGGAGTCCGACCGGCGCATGTTCGATCGGGTTTCGGCCTTCCGCGAAGCAGTGACAGGTTCTGCTGGATTGACAGCTGTCCTGTTTTCGTTTTCCGTCACCAGAGCATCGCTTTTGGTGACGGCTGCTTTCCCGGCGCGCGCGTTTTCAGCGTGCTCACGCGCAGTTGCACGAGGGACCTTTGCTGAAGTCTTCTTTACTTCATTACGGTTCCTTACTTCGCGTGGCGCCGTAAATGGAGATTGTGCTCCATGGCCATCTTTGAAGCCATCCGCGTCTTTGGACGGGAGCACTTTCGATGGCTCCGACACGCTCGTCATGGACGCTGCTTTCGGAAGGGCTTTTAATCCCTTCGTTGGCATGGCATCCGCGCCAGTCGAGAGCTTGCTCTCCGACTGCGACGGCGTGAGATTTTTCTCCGCTTCCGCGGTGTTGGATCGCGACGCGGATTTTTTTTTGCCGACTTTCGAAGTCGAAACGGCACAACACTTCTTACCCGATTTGGGCTTCTCAGCCACTGCAGGAGGTGAAGGAATGGATCTGACGGTACTGGAAGTGTCCTTACCGCCGTTGTCCATTGGCGTCCACGCCGGTTGCTCGAACTCCGAGAGAGCCGGGCGTGCTTGGGAAGGACAGCTATTGCGCCTAGGGGGACTTACCATTGCTCCGGATTCCCCGCACCCTTTCTTTTGCGGCTCCCCTGCCGGCAGAGGGGGTGCGCAGGGCTTCGCGTGCGAGGTGTCCTGCTGCTTTGGGGCGACATTCCGCCTCGCGTTTTTACCGAATTTCTGCCGTGGGGTCTGCAGGTTTTTCGCAGATTTTTTTTTTTTATCCGCGTTTTGTTTTTTAAAATGGAGCTCCGCGGCTGCCTTTTTTCGCAAAAGATCCGGGCAATTTTTCAACTGGTGCCCGGATAGTTTGCAATAACGGCATTTTCCAGAGGGGCATTTATCCAAACAATGCCCCTCCTTCCCGCATTGCTCGCACGTTTTTACTTTGCCCACGAACCACAGGTGAACGACCGTGTCTTTCACCTGTAGTTTGGTGGGCAGCAGACGGCGGTCCGGCATTGTAAGCCGGACTCCAGCGACTCCGCTTTGTATGGACAGGAAGTCCTTGAGGTTGCTACGCACCCTCCACAGCGCATGGACCGTGGCGAATTTCGCCAACGCGTTCCGAATATCAGTATCGGAGATTTCCGACTCGATGTCGAAAATCTCCACCACAAATGAGTCGTCCATGGCGGCCGGGAAGACCTTCTGGCCACGGATCGACAACGGGGTGCGCAGCAAACGTTGCACCAGTGCAGCGTCTTTGCAACGCACCTTGAAATAGCCCATGTCTTTTACGGGCATAATGGCGAGAAGGTCCTCCTCCCGCACGCCAACACGGGTCAGTTCATCGTTGAACTGATTTCCGTCGCGCGCAGAAAGAAAGCCACTCACCTTATATCGGAGAGCAGGTCTATAGCCTTGGGCTACGTATGCTCGCAACTCCGACTCGTCGAGTGGTTTCCCTTTGACGGCTGCTGTGGCAGCAACGTCAGCAAAACTCCTCTCCATCGGCGAGAAAGACGAAGTGGAGGCGGCCGTCGGTTCCGCGATTGCAGATCCGGATGCTGTTCCTCCAACTTCAGTAGCTTCAAGTTGGGTCGACATCGTCGTCAAAATGTACGACGCCAAGATGAAGCGGATGAAAGCACGGATACGAGAGCGAAGGAAAACACGTCCGCACTCGATTGAAATCTCCCGCTTTCAGGTGAGCCTTCCGCACGCTCGTGTTCGCCAGCCAGTCGCGCTTCAAGGATTCAAGCAGCCTGGTACGGTTGCTGTATCCCTTTTGACCGGTTGGGGCGTACACATTCGTGACGATCAGATCGATCGAGTCGGACCAGCCGAGAGTCAGCTGACCGACCCGACCGTCGTCATCGAAGCGCACGCCCTTCACGGCAGCGTCGATGGCCGGCTTCACGAAGAACGCGACCCCGCAGGTGTTGCGGATGCCGCATTGCCAGTACAGCCGACCCCCTCCATTGGCGCTCCGTCTTTGGTGCTTCTTTGCGGTTGTTCCTTTTGGGTGTGGTTGGATTTTTCATTTGGAAATGAAGCCAGTGCCCGCAGAAATGGAGGTGGAGGAATCACCCTGCGTCGCAGGACCTTCTTCGGGAGGAGCGGAAGCCTCCACCGATCGTCCCTCGCCTCCAGCGAGAAGTTTTGCCGCCGTTGCTAAGGCAGCGGCGGCTCACGGAGTTTCACCCGACGAGGCAGAACTGCGGGCGTACGCCGCTAACGGCTACAACCCCCCTCTGGCCTACAAGGTCAGTGCCGCGTACCGGGATGGGACGGGCAACCAGCTCTGGAGCGAGCTGGAACGCGTAGGGGTCCGAGAGGACGATCTTCTGGCAATTATGCCAGTGAGCGCGGTAGGCCATTGGGAGGTGCACTGCAAGGATGCAGCCCTCGTCCAGCGCCTACTGCGAACCCCCCTGAAAATCAGGGGTAAGGAGGTCGTCCCCTCGGCCCTGGATCAATCGTTCGTGGTCCAGCTCTCGGGCATTAGGCCGAGAATAACGGACCGCGACATCATTGTTGCACTCGAGGCGTTCGCCACAGTGCACGCGATGTGGAGGCGCGCGAACCCGATCGATAAAGTCGCGCGCCTCTCTTGCGGACTCGCGACGGCGCGCGTCACCATGGACGACCGGAGGCTCATGCCTTCGCAGATCCTCCTCGGTGACGTCGTCGTCTATCTCCGGTTTGCCGGGCAAACCCCCGCTTGCGGCAACTGCGGGAAGGAGGGCCACCGTCCGCGGAAGTGCCCAACACGCAGTTGCCGATACTGTAAGCTGCTCGGCCACTCGATTAACGAGTGCGCCGAGCTGAAACGAAAGAGGAGGGCGAGAAACCTCCCCGCAACATCGCCGTCCGCGCCGACTCCATCCGCCCCGTCGTCGGGGAAGAAATCAGGCGCGAACGAGCATTCTCAGCGGAGAAGTGAAAAGTCCGCTTGCGCGGGCGATTCTCGGAGCAATGCTCCACCAAAACTTGCGCGAAAGGACAAGAAGCTCCTCCAGGCTGCTTCAGTAAAGCCTTGAGCGACCCAGCCCGCCGATAACATCGGGCAGGCTGCAAAACCACCGCCGCTTCCGTCCGCTCTCGCTCCGGAGCGAAATAGCGGTGGCACGCCCGGGAAGACCACCGGAGCGTCGAAAAAGGGGTCGCGCGCCCCTTTGCCCGCGACAGGCAAGCCGGCCACGGCGGGCCGAATGCCAGCAAAGGCTGAAAAGCCTCGCGCAACCCACGAGAATCCCGCCACTCTGCTCACACCTTCCTGTAAGGAGGTGCAGAAGGCAGACGTGACGAAGGAGACACTGGCCTCCATCGCCGCATCCGAGGCCTTGGAAAGGATGCGAAGGACCCTGGAAGCCCTCGCGCCCAACCGGGACAAACAGGAAGGCGGCGAGGATGGCTGGACCTTCGTCGGGGGAAAGAAGGAGCGCAAACCGCGCGATCCTTCCCACTTCCCGATCCAAAAGGTAGGCGGGGTGAAGAGGCAACTCCGCGCGCCCAGAAAGGCGCAAGGAAAAGCCTCTGCTGCCGCCGCGCGCGCCGCCGCAAACACCCGCGGCGAGAGGGGAGCTGCCGAAGCCGTGACCCCGAAAGGGGGATCGGCGACGAAGGCGCCCTCTAAGAGTGCTGGACCAGCTCCGGGCTGCCAGCAAACAAAGAGGCAGGCGAAACGCCCGCCGCCGCGCGCGCGCAATTCGGACTCCGAGGTGGAGTCCGAGGGCAGCGCTAAGGCTCGCCAAGCCCCGGTCAAGGCCAGGGCTGCGCGCAAGCCAAAACTTGCCAGGCAAGAGCCTGATGCCGGGAACGGTTCTCGATGCTCTTCGGAGCCCGAGGCAATGGTCCTCGACTCGACCGAGCCGGCCGCGAGCGGCGCGGCGGGGACAGGAAGCGCTTGCGCTACCTCATCCGCCGTGCTCCCGGCTGATGCCTCGCCGGACGGGGCGAGGAACGCACTTCCATGTCCGTAGCAGCAATGCGCGGTCTCGCTTCTTCCCGTCGCGTCCGAGTGGCCTGTTGGAACGTCAACGGGCTGCAGGACAACGAGAAGAGGCGATTGGTTGCCAACGTCTTGCGCGACTTCGATCTGGCCCTGCTGCAGGAGATTGACGCACTCTCCGAGCAGCAAGCGGCCGATCTGCAAGTTCGCGCAGGCGGGACGCTCCATTGGAGGTCAGGCTCCCAGAATACCTGCGCAGTCGCATTCCTTGTCCGGGGCAGGGTGGCGGGAGCAGTGCGGAGCGTTTGTTTCGACGAGGAAGGTCGTGTGGGCCAACTTGTTCTCAAGTGGTCCGAATCGATCAACCTTGTCGTCACGAACGTGTACGCGCCGAGCGGCTCCGCGCGTCACACCGAGAAACTGGAGTTTTTCGAGAGACTGCGCGACCGCTGGCTCAGCAACTCCGGCCCCGACGTGGCTCACCTCGTAGCCGGGGACTTCAACGTCCACGCGCTATCGGAGGAGTCTCACCGTCGCCGGGAGAAACGGCTGGTGAACGAGGTGTGCGCGTCGGTGCACGCCTCGAATTTGCTGGCCGACGATCCCGGAATGCGTGCTTTGCCGGACCATGTGTTCCTCGACGATCACCTGCATTGTCGGGTGGGTCGGAGAGGTCCCGTGCCGTCCGAGCTTTCCGACCACTACAGGCTGGAGTTTGAGCTACTCCCGCCTGGCAAGGGCCCTCCGACGCACGTCTGGAGGTTGCCGGCCGACTGGTTGAGAAATCCGGTGGCTGCGGAGCACCTCCGCCAGCATCTCCGGACCTTTGCCGTTCGAGAGCTCGTGGACTGGGACGATCTGAAAAGATCGGTCCGCGAGTTCTGCAGCCGGTTCCCCTTGCGCCTGCTTCCCCGTGGCTTCGGGAAAGGCGTGGCCAACAGCAGAGAGTTTCTGCAGGCCCGCCAATTCTTCCGATGCCCGGACGTCCGGTACCTTGCGGAGTACAAGGCCAAGGCCGAGCGCCAGGTCTGGCAGTCAGGAGCAGCTTGTCTGCTCGACGACCAGGGCCTGGAGTGCTCGGGCGCGGCCGAAGTTCGCCGCCTCCTAAAGCGCTATTACTCCTTGTTGTACGCGAGGGAGCCGACGGAACGCAGTCTCTCGGAGCTGCTTCTGCCGGCGGATTCCCCGGCGGTCGACGAGGAGGAACGCGCCACTCTTGACTTGCCCTACACGGCGGAAGAGGTGTCTTGCGCCATAGCGGGCCTCAAGAAGCGCAAGGCGCCAGGTGAGGATGGTCTGCCTGCGGAGTTCTTCCAGTGCTTCGCGGCGGAACTCATCCCCCTGGTGCTGAGGCTTTCTGCGCTGATGCGAGAGACGGGCAATCTCCCGGCCTCGTTTCGCTCAGCAAGGGTGCGTCTGTTGCCGAAAGGCGGAGACATGCGCCATTTAAGCAACTGGCGTCCCATCACCTTGGTGAATGCGGACGTCAAGTTGTTCTCCAGGCTGTGGGTCGCGCGCCTGGGCAGGATCGCTGGATCCGTGGTAAGTCCGGAGCAGTCTTACGCTGTTCCCGGGCGGTCCATGGAGGCGAACCTGTTCTTCGCGCGCACGTGGCTCGAGCTGCAACGCTGCGTGGCGCACGACAGCCAGGCAACTGCGTCTGCGGCTGCCGAGGCTAGGCGTCGCTGCATTCGGCCTGGGGAAGCGCCGGGTGCCTTGGCGGTCGCGGTCGATCTCCGCAAGGCGTTCGATTGCGTAAATCAGGATCTCCTGCTGGAGCTCCTGGAACGCCTCGGTCTCCCGGTGCACCTCGTGGCGTAGTTGCGCGCTTGCTGGCGCCACGCGCTCATTTCCATCTCTTTTAGCGGCTGCCACGTGTACGGCGTGCCGGTGCGGCGGGGCATCAGGCAGGGCGACAGCTTAAGCCCGCTGCTCTTCAGCATCTTCTTTGAGTTGGTGCTGAGGGCGTACAGGCTGACGCTGGCCAACCTGCCGAGCTCTTGTCCAGGAACGCCGTCCGTGGCGGCCTATGCTGACGACCTGCTCCTCCTCTTACCCATGACCACCCCGGCATCCAGTCTCGAGGATTTCTTCGAGCTGATTCGCCGAGGAGCGGGCATGAGCGTAAACCGGAGCAAGAGCGTGGTCGTACCTATTGGTGCGGCGTGGGAGGGGCAGTCCGACTGGATCCGCCTGGGGATCCCGACCGCTTCCTCCGTGCAATATCTGGTAGTTCCGCTGGGGAACATCAGCCCAATGGAAGTGTGGTCGGACTGCCTTCGGAAGGCTTCGAATGCCCTGAGCCCGTTCCACCATGGCAGGTTCGTCCTGCCGGAGCGGGCCACGATATGGAACACCTTCGTTGCCCCTCTCTTGCGCCCCCTGCTTTTTGTTTTTCTGCCCCCCTACTCGGCCAAGCTCCAGGCGCACAGCCTGTTGAGGAACGCTCTGTGGGGACCTGCGAGGTCCAGGATCCGCCTCAAAGACTTGGCGGCTCCGCGTCGGGATGCTGGCTTAGGCATCCTGACGCTGGAGAGAATCGAGCTGCAGGTGCAGCTTCGGATGTTGGCCCTGTGCGCCAACCTTTGGTCCACTCCGTGGTGCGCTCCCGCGCGCCTGCTTCTGCGGCGCTGCACAGGCAGCGATGGACTTCTGTCGCTGCGGCCGCACACGGAGCGCGCCACGAGAAGCTTCGGTTTTCCCTTGAAACCGCTGTATCGGCTCCTGGAAGCCCAGGGATGGATCTCCTGCCGCCCAACGAACTTTCAAGCCTGGCGGCAGGAACCGTTGCATGGCTGGGCAAAGCACCAGGATGTTTCCCTCCTGGAACTCCGTTGCGCTCACCTCTCCCCGTACTGCACGGTGGATGAGGTGTGCAACAGCCAGGAGAAGTGGACCCGCCTGGCCGTCACCCCCTCGAAGACGCACTGTCAGCCCTCAGGGCAAGAGATGACAGTTGCGAACCGGCGAGATGGGAGGTCGCCTGCACCATCGCAGGAACAACGCGACCTATTGGCGGCTGGAAGACTTGCGAGCTGGCGGACGCCGCCACGCCCCGCCACGTTCCGAAGGGACTCCTTCGGTGGAGCGAACACTTGAGTGTGCCCCTTGAAGAACTTGTGGTTCCTCCCTCTTGTCTGAACACTTCTGTGTTCCCCCTTTCGTGGAAGCAGGATGTGATTATGCTGGTGCATTGGGGTTTTCACTCCAACCAGCGCACGAACCTTGTTTCCGGGGGAGTCGTCTCCCCAAACTGTAAGCGGTGCGGGGAAGTGGAAACGCTCCCGCACCTGCTCCTGGACCGCGGTGCCCTTCTAGGACTCTGGCGGAGGCTGGCCTCAGCTCTCCTGCACCAGGGGGACACCGCGAGGGAGTTGATGCGCCGCTTCTTCACGCCAGGCGGCCTGTCATTGGGTGCTGTCGTTGCAACCGTGTGTTGCACCCGCGCCATCGACAAGGCCCACCGAGAGTTGGAGAAGCTGGCCATCCTTCGTCAGCCCACCGAATTATTTAGCGAAAACATGTCGTCGGCTGCCCAGTGGGCCCATCTGCCACAGGGCGTAAGGAGAGAGATCGCCGGCATCCATCGCCGGTTTTGAAAGGAAGGAACGCATTTACCAAAGACCCCTGTCCCCTGCCCTCCATATTTTTCTTTTATTTTTTTATATAGTAGTGTGTTTGTGGTCCCTTCCCTCCCGTTCCGGACTTTCGGCATACCGACCTGCGTGTCGGGGATCCCACCCCCTTCGTCTCTTGTTTTCCCCTTTGTCCGGGAACCCTGTTCCCGGATAGTTTATAATAAACGCCCCGGCGCACCCGGGTGACAAACAGCCGACCCCCCGCGATCGTCTCGATCTCCTGGACGTCTGCCGCGGTGATCACGTGGATCTCCTGCAACAGGGCCAGGTCGAACTCCCGCAGGGTGTCGGCTGTATCTCGCCTGTTACCGTCGTCGCGCAGCCCGTTGACATTCCACCAGGCCGCGCGAATCCGACGGCGACTGGCGAGCCCAGGTGTTACTCCTGGGAAGATGGCAGTGCGGCGTCCGCCACCTGCTGGGGCGGGACCCTAGGTGGAGCAGGGGGGTCAGGTGCTGAAGGCACCTGGTCCCCCTCCTCCATCGGTGCCGGCCCGTCGGCCGGATCACCCGCAGGTGGAGTCGCGCCTACCTGTTCGCCCTCCTCCATGGGGGCGGGCTGTTCTGGGTCGGCGCCTGCAGGGGGGACTTCACCCCCCTGTTCACCCTCCTCCATGGGGGTGGCCGCATCGACGGCTTCCGAGCGTGGGAATTCCTCCTCCGAATTTCCCACGCTGGCGACGGCTTCCGTCTTCTCCTCCTCGCGGGTGGAGGGAGGCGCCTCCTGGGCTTCTAGGACTTGCGTCCCGACTTCCTGGGGGGTGCCTCCGAGGAGGAGGATGTGCTTCCGGCCCCCAGGTCTAACTCACCTTTGGGGGCCTTCCTCGCCGGAGCCGGCCTTCGCACGGCCTTGCGCGAGAGGTTCTCACGCTCGGCCAGCGTGACCGCGAGCTCCTCCGCCGCCTGCGCGAACGCGGCGTCCGCGGCTTCGACCGCCGCTATGTCGCGCGGCTCACCCTCTGTGTAAACAGAGGGTTCGCCGTCGCGAGCCTCGGGCGCAGCGGAAACGGCAAGGGGAGGATCGACGCTCCGGGTGGCAATCTCGGGAACGACGATTCGTTCCAGTGCCACCGTGCACTCGCGCAAAGTTTTCGAGCGCGGACCGGGTTTTTTCGGCTTACCGGCCGTCTTGCGCTCTTTGCTCTCCGCGGGTGGGAGTTTTCTCGGCTTTCTGGCCTCTACAAGCTGCCATCCCTCTTCGCCTTCCACCGTTTCAGAAGGTTTATCCTCCGGCTTAGGCGCCGGAGGTTGAGGTGTTGGCAGCTTGTGCTGGCCCTTTTCTACTTTAGGTCTAGAGACCTTTGAAGCACGTTTCCCCTGCGCTTTTTTCGCGGCAGGGGGAACCGGGGTGGGGCGTTTGGGACACACGCGCCGAACGTGGCCCCGCTCCCCGCACAAATGGCATCGTATATTGGGACACCTTTTACGTAGGTGTCCCACGGTATCACAATGGCCGCAATACCGGGGCTTCCCTACATACCACAGGTCGACGTTTTCTTGCGCCACCTGTAGTTTGTGGGGAAGCCCACAATTCTCCCGTACGGTGACCCGCGCTGCAGCCTGCCCACCAAAAAGGCTATCGAAGCCGTCGAAAATGGAGGGTTTCGGCCACAGTGCGTGCACCTCACCGTACTTTCTTAATTCCTCACCAACCGCTGACCGCGTCATGCGGCTGGTGATGCCAGTCATGTGGACCACCACGGAGCGGTCCATAGATACTGGCAGGATCTTGCGGCCGTCTACGTTCAGCGGCGCATGGATAAGGCGGTGAGCCAAGGTGACATCTTTGCAGACCACCTCGACCCGCTGCCCGCCGCTGAGGACGGAGAGGCCGTCCAGATCCTTTTTTGTGACATTCGCGTCCTTCAACGCTTTGCTGAAGGCGCGCGCTGTCCGGCCGTCGAACAAGTTGCCTACCTGGTACACAAGCGAAGGCTTGTACCCGGAGGCCTTGTATGCGGCCATCTCCGCCATGGCTTCTGCGCTGGGCGCGGCCACCATGGCGCTCCATGTCCTCGGCGTGGCCGGGGATGATTCCGGGGCGGCTGCCCCTGCTCCAGTAGGCTGTGGGGGCGAACTAGCCTCCCCCACTCCCACCTCCATTGCGGTGTCCTCTGGCGTCGTGGCCATTGGACACCGACGATGTACACAAAACACCACACAGAAGAAAAAGCGCTTTCCTACTACTCTTTGGGGAGTGAAGGAAAAACACGTCCTCCTACTGGCCGCGGAGGGTTGTGGCTGCAACGAGGCTGCCAGCTCTTCCGCGGCTCGCGCGAAGGCTACGTAATCGATGGTGGTGTCGATGACGGACGACGCCGCCGTGTCGCTTCCATCCTTGTTGACAGAGTCAACAGAGGGGTTGTCGTTGGTAGCGGCGAGTTCTTTTTCGCAGCGGTCGGGAATACGCTCGACGACAACACTGCATTCTTTAATTTGCTTGCTCGCCTGCTGTTTTTTCTGGCGGTAAGCGAGCTTTTTCTCCATCCTCCTCTCCTTCTTTGATTTTTTGGCCGTAGCCACCTGCCACCCAGGCTCCTGGCTTGTTCCCTCGACTTGTTCGGCGTTGTTCGCCGAGGTTTCGGGTGCGGCCTGGGCCTTGGGCGCGGGTGGCACAGCCTTTGCGGCAGCTTTCGTCGCCAGCCTTTTCTGCAGAAGCCGGGCACGTTTTTTAAGGTTTCTCTTGGAAACCACCCGCACTGCTGCTTTAGGGCACACCTCGCTCGTGTGTCCCATGGTGCCGCATACTTGGGACTGCACATTGGGACACCTCTTTTTGAGGTGGCCCGACGTATTGCAGAAGCCACAGTATTTCGGCTTCACCACATACCAGAGGTCGACGGTTTCGCCTTCGACCACCAGTTTGTGGGGAAGAGTGCAGCCCTCCCGAACGATCACGCGCGCAGCAGTGAGGCCGTGTTGCAGCCCCGTATAGTCCTCGAAAGGACTAACTTTCGTCCACTGCGCGTGGACCGTTCCGTATTCCTCCAACGCGGCGCGAACCTGTTCCTTGCGCATCCGCGCGGTGACGTCTAACAGGTGGACCACCATGCTGCGGTCCGTCGTAGTGGGGAGGAGCCTGCGCGTCTTCATCACAACGGGGGTTTTTAGCAGTCGTTGGGCCAGCTCTGCATATTTGCAGATGACCTCAACGTACTGACCCCCGCTGCGGATGGTCACAGCGCTGAACTCCTCCTCTTTCACATCGAGAGCGCGCACGCCCTTCGAGAAGGCGCGCGCGCTCTCTAAAGAATATAAATTGCCTACGTTTTAGAACAATGAGGGGTTGTACCCCTCCTCTACATAGGCCGACAATTCTTCCGCGGCTGCAGGCGATGGCGCCGACACATCGCTCCACGCCCGCGCTGCAGCGGGGACCGATTCTGTGAAGGCGGATGCCCCCACCTCCATCGCCTCTGGGAGCGACGTTGCCGCCACCCCCTGGCTCTCCATCGCCTCTGGGGGCGGCGTTGCCGCTGCCCCCTTGCCATCCCTGGTGGTCGCGTCAGGCATCGCTGCATGATGGACCACCGAACCACACGACGCTTGCACTGGGGGAGACTTCCTGGCACGAGGAGCACCGACAAAACGCGTCCACTCTGGAGCATGCAAGGCGTTTGACTGTCTAGACCAGGAACTCCTCTTGGAGCTCCTGGTTCGCATGGGCTTCCCACCCTCCTTGATTTCCTACCTGCGCTCTTGCTTGCAGAATGCGATGATTACCGTCTCTTTCAGCGGTCACAAGGTGTATGGCGTGCCGGTGCAACGGGGCATACGGCAGGGAGATAGTCTCAGTGCCCTGCTCTTTAGCACTTACTTTGAGTTGGTGCTGAGAGCGTGCATTGTGACTTTGGCCCCCTTGCCGAGCTCGTGCCCCGGCAAGTCCGCCGTCAGTGTTTATGCCAACGATCTTTTGCTCTTGTTACCTATGTCTACCTTGGCGAAGGCCGTCGGAGACTTCTTCGAGCTGCTCAGCCGCGGGACCTGGCTGCAGGTGTACAGGACGAAGTCGTCGGTGGTGCCAGTTGGTGCGGCGTGGGCAGGGCAGCAGGACTGGGTCCGTCTGGGGATCCTCACTGCGAGGTGCATCAAGTACCTTGGTGTTCCGTTGGGGGACTTCTCCCCTGCGGCAGCGTGGTCCAGCTGCCTCGAAAAAGTCGAGACGGCGATCGGCCCGTTCCTGGAATGCAAGTTTCCCTTGCCGGAACGGGATGCGGTTTGGAACGCCTTTGCCGCCCCCATCGTCCGCCCCTTGCTTTTTGTTTGCCCCGCCCTGGGAGTTGTTAAAAAGAGGACGAAGGACCTCCTCCGCATCCCGCTTTAGGGCAAGAGGAGTCCCCGAGTCCCTTTGAAGGACCTTTTTGCTAATCGTCGGGACCGTGGACTTAGCCTCCTGACGCTGGAGCGCGTGGAGAAACAGCTGCGATGGCGTACCCTCGCCATCGCAACGAAGATGTGGAGCACCCCGTGGTGCATTCCGACTCGCCTACTCGCCAGTCCTTTGTCCCGGTGGAGGGACTCGCGTCTTTTCTTTTGATCCCCGGCCGGAAGATCAGAAGATGCGGCCTACAGCTGGGGCGCATGGCATCGTTGGCCATGGAGAACAGCTGGATGGTTTGCTGCCCCGCCAAGTCCTCCGCCTGGATGGTGGAGAACATTGGAACGTGGGATGTGGTGAACCGGAGAAGCTACGTAACGTGGAATCGTCTCCGATGCGGCCCCTGCGCCCGCTGCACTCTGAAGAATCTCCTGGAGAATCCAGCTAGAAGCACGTGGGCAGAGACAACCCGCCTGGCTACGGCGCTGCCCTTCCTGAGGAAGGCGCTTCACAGCGGTCGGACGCCAAGGAGGCAAGTCTCCTGCTGCATCGAGGGACGGGAGAAAAGAATAAGCGGCTGGTCCATTGGTCAACTGGCGGAAGCCACGACCTTGTGCGTCCAGCCGCGAGGACTAAGAAGATAGGTCGACCTGCTGGGCATCCCTATGGATGTGCTGAAGTGGCCTCCGCTTCTTCAGGAATCGAGGATCCTGCCCTTTAAGTGAAAAGAGTCGAAGTTGCTGTTTTTGCATTGGGGTTTACGCTGCAACGCACGCCGCTCCCACTGGACAAGAGGAGTTGTGGATCCTTTGTGTGTCAGGTGCGGAGAGCGGGAATCGCTCTATCACCTTATTGTGGACTGCGCTGCCCTTTGTCCCCTTTGGGAACATTTTGGGACGACCCTCGGTCTCCCTACGGGCAGTTCCCCTAGAGACGTTCTTCGGCCCCTCTTCGTGAAGGACGCCCTGCAGCCAGCCGCAGCCCTTGCAGCCTTGTGCTGCAACCGAGGCATGGTGGCGGCATGGAGCGACACCAAGAAGGAAGGAGTGGGTCAACACGCGAGGGATGTTATCCCATATGCCCAACGCTTCTTGCGGAGATCTGCTGGATGGCCCCAACTGGGGAATATACGGATGGACCTCGAAGGCTTTCTTCAACGGATGGGCCCTCCTCTCAGCGAACAGTGATCCCTTCCCTGCCCTCCAACCTCTTTTGTTTGTTTGCGTCTTTATTTTTATTTTTGTTTTTCACCATCTCCTTTCGCTGTCGGGGAGGGCCACGCCGGGCTGCGTCCCGGCGTCCCGGTAGGTCTTGTGCATAGGGCCGTGAGCGGGGCCTGGTACTGCGATTGTAGAGTTTTCTATTAATAAACGCCCCGGGCCTCCCGGGTGGCAACTCCAAATCTCCGGGGCAGGCGGTGCAATAGGAAATCTTCGCAGAACTCGCTGACCGAGACCTTCATGCGGTCCCAATCTTCTAGGTTGCGGAGGATGACGCCTCTCAGGAACTGACGGAGATGTTCCGCCGCACCGGAGATGCGCGTAAGTTTTCTGGCATACGCCACGCCCTGGATGGTGGTCCTTTGTCGCGTGGCATAATTCCGATTATCAACCGGAGGTGGTCCGATAGCGTCGACAGAAGTTTCCCTCGTCTGCCGATCCGTGGGCACGAGTTGGCGTCAAGGAAGACGTGGTGTACGCTTTGAGCAATTTCCGGTAGGTCCCCCAGCAAGTTGCGCGTACGCATGGCGGCGCACAACTCGTTGGTTGCGTCTTTTTGCCTGCAAGGCACACCTGAGAGCAGGCGGATGTTGAAATCCCCACCAGTGAGATGTGCCTTGCGTACGTTTGTATCCGCCAGCCAGTCGCGCTTCAAGGTTTCAAGGAACCGGGAACGTTCCCCGTACACGCGTCCTCCGTTCGCAGCATACACATTAGTCACGACAAGGTCGATCGAGTCCGACCACCTAAGGATAAGCTGGCCAACCAGACTGTCCTTGTCGAATCGTACGTCCTTCACGAAGGAAGCGACTGCTGGCTCCATAAAAAACGCGACGCCACAGGTGTTGCGAGCACCGCATTGCAAGTCACACAGGGTGTCGGCCGTGTCCCGCCTGTTGCCGTCATCGCGCAGCTTGTTGACGTTCCAACAGGCTGTTCGAATCGGGCGGCGACTAGCGAACCGAGGTGTTAGTCCTGAGAGGATGGCGATGCGGCGTCCGCCACCTGCTGGTGAGGGACGCTAGGAGGAGGAGGAGGGACAGGTGGTGAAGGCACCCGGTCCCCCTCCTCCATCGGTGACGGCGCTTCGGGCGAGTCACCCTCAGGTGGAGTCACGCCAACCTGTTGGCCCTCCTCCATGAAGGCACGCTGTTCAGGATCGGCGACTGCAGGGAGGACTCCACCCCATTGCTTGCTTACCTTCCTCCATAGGGGTGGCCTGCTGGACGGCTTCCGGGCATGGAAATTCTTCCTGCGGAGTTCCCACGCTGCCGCTTCCTTCCGGCTTCTCCTCCTCGCTAGTGGAGGGGAGGCGCCCCCTGCGTTTCTGGGACTTGCGTCCCGACTTCCTGTGGGGTGCTTCCGAGGTGGAGGATGTACTTCCGGCCCCCAGGTCTTACTCACCTGTGGCGGCTTTCTTTGCCGGATCCGGCCTTCGCACGGCCTTGCGAGAGGGGTTCTCACGCTCATCCAGCGTGTTCGCTTGCTCCTCCGCCGCCTACGCGAACGTGCCGTCCTTGCTGTCGGTTCGCGCGTCTGGCGGCTTACCCTCAGTGTACACAGAGGGTTTGCCGTCGCGAACCTCGGACGAGGCGGAAACGGCAATAAGAGGATTGTAGCCCCGGGTGGCATCCTCTGAAAAGGAAATTCGTTCCAATACGACCGTGCATTCGCGTAAAGTTTTCGAACGCGGCACGGGTAATTTTGCCTTGCCGGCCGACCTGCTCACGAAGCGCGTCTTGAGAGGAATAGACTACCCTCTTAAGCAGATCGCCAGGCTTCTGAGAAGGCGTTCGTGGACCTCCAGCAGGACGACGAACCTCAAAGCCTAGAGGCAGAAAGCCTTATTGTCCAGGGCACCGCAACAAAATGTGTTCCGTTTGGAACTCCGTTGCGACAAACTTTCCTATACTGTCCAGTGAGGGAATTCTTGCAAGCTCACGACAAGTGGACACGCGTAGCCGCCATGTCCCTCGACGAAGCACTATAGGCACTGATATTGTGAAAAAACCGTGACCTACCGGCGTGGTGGGAGGGAGCTTGAAAACCGAGAGCGAAACTCGACTGCAGGGAGCCTAGACGAAGTTGCCCCTGGCAGAAGTTGCCAAGCCTCACATTCTTGCCAAAAGATTTATTCGGAGGAGCGAGCTACTAAAGATACTCAACGAAGAACTTGTCGTTCCTTCTCAGTGCTTGGACGCGAGTATCTCCCCCTCGAGACCGCTGCAGGATGGCCGACTATTCTCCCTCCAGGCGAGCAACCACCCTTTCACTCATACGGGTTCCCATCCAGGCGATTCACGCATTCCAGGAAATTGGCTCAGCTCTAGAACGCACCAGCACCTGCCTTTCCCGTGTGCGCGTATCCCGGGGATCGTGACAACAAACGGAAAAAGCGAGTCCATCCCTTTCATCGCCCCCTCCCCCTCGATCCCTCCCTCCGTCCTTTGGAATGTCGAAACTGTATGCGACCGACAACATCATTCCGGAATCCGATGGGGATCCTCTACGATTCCTTTCGTCTAGGAAGCAATCAATCGAAATGCAACACGACAAATTGCTGGTAGCTGCGACCTCGCAATTCGCCAATAGCAAGAAAGGAACGGCGCCGGCGGATCGGCATCGCGCGAAACGTGCAAAATCCGTTCTGCCTCTCCTTCGGTTGTGACTTTTCATCTGTAAAAGAAAGGAAACCATGGAGACGCCCGCGCTGCTTGCATTTTTCATTCCGCAAACCAAAATTCCAGCGGCAGGATGGACTGCCTAGGCGGCCAAAGCTGCCTTTCAGCGTACAGGGTTGCTCTGCTCCTCCTTAGGAGCAGAATCGACGGCACGTTGGACACCATGAAGGAACTGCTCAGGATGCCGATGTGCATCCTTCCTGAGGACGACAAAGATAGAAAGCGTCGGATGGAGAGGAGACGGGGCTTTCTCTCCAGAATGAGCGCTGAGCTGTATCATTACGGAAACGTGAGCAGAGAACTCGAGAAGAAAGCCAGAAGCGCGGGATCGCCACCGGATGCCTGGTTTCTTTCCAGGCTCATTTCAACACATCGCTGGATGCTACGAGCATTGGAGGTGAGAGGTCCGCGCCGAACGGTGACCACGCGCGTTCAGCAGCAAGCGCTGGCCCGCTGCGCACGCGCGACTAACACCTTTCCTGAACTCAGCCCCACTTTTGCATCTCAGGAATTGGTCGCTATTTTGCCGGTTGCTGACAAGCAGAACTGCTTGTCCTCTACCGCGCAGCAGCTGGTGACCTTGGTGAGGGAAGTCTCCAGAGTCGTGCTAGATAGTGGGCTAGACGACGCACACGAAATCCGCAACCGAGACATTCTGGGAAGGGCGGTAAGGTGCGCCGAGCGAGCTCGCGGAGCGGTGGGGGGCGCTGCGCGCTTACTTGCCTAACGAGTGTCCCTGTCGCCCCTGCAGGACACCACGTTGCAGGATGACTTGTTGACAGCGGTAGGTTCCGGAGCGAGAGGTGGGCAGCGTGAAAGCCTCTTCCGCTTTCAGTTGGGCGAGTCGTGGACGGATGCGCAGGCGGAGATGGCGGGCGGCCGTCTCCGAACGCGCGTCTCCCGCGACCAGAAAACAGTTCCGATGCTTCGGGGCCCGCGCTGTACGCAAAAAGCCTCGGCTCCTTCCTGCACTACTGATCGGAAAAAGAGCGATGGCAGCGAATTGAAAGGTGGCGCAACCAAGAAGACGCGCGCTTCCTTGCAGGTACGTGGACACACCCGATCGCCGCGACGTGTTTGAGCGACGTTGACTTCCACTTCGGACATTCTTTTGTGTTTCACGTCTTTCCAGGTAGAAAAGGAATCGAGGATCACACGGAAGGGACGTCCGGATCGCACCCACGTGTCCCAGCAGGTGAAGAAACTGGCGGGCAGAAGCTCGGACAAGGTGCGAAAGACGACGCATGTCCCGTGCCGCAGTCGGAAAGATTGCGCGCGTTTCCTAGGGCTCGCGCTCGGCGTAGCCACTGCAAACGACATCGACTTGTACTTTCTCACGCCCACCCGCTTGGCGGACTCTTTTGCAGAAGCAGCATGCCAACAAGAGCCGCTTCAAGACTCCAGGCTGCCAGATGCGTCGCACAACCATCGACCCTCCGGCCCACCCCTGCCCTTCACGTTCCAAGGATGCCCATGAGCATCGCACGAGGAAAACCATCGTCCAGGTGAGGCCGTCGATCGTTGATTGCCGGCCGAAAGATCGGGCAAGAGATGTGCGCTTATCACGTCCCGCTCTTCTTCCCAGAACAACCTGCAGGCCGAGTCGGGGGACGTGCCGTCGCAGGATGGGTTCACGAGGAAGCACGCGCTCATGGGCAAACTGTTGGAGCATGAGGGGAAAGACAGGCAAAAGACGAGGTTAGCCTGCTTTTTAGCTCGCATCCTTTCCTCGAACATCCCCTTTTTTCTTCTTCCGCATCGCAGCATGCAGGTGGACGACTGCAAGGAAGAGGAGTGGCGGCAAAATCCCATTGAAGCCCGGCGGACGATCCATCCGTACGTCGAGTCTGCTGTGCGCCCGGCCGCCCAACGAGCCCCTTCCAAAGACGTAATGCCGCGGTGGCGGTTCGCTTTACGCGTAGCAGGCAAAGCGCCTACTTAGGTCTCGCAGTCAGCTCGGGCGCCTTCCCACTCGCGCTCGCCCTCTCTCTTCGGTGCTCTGCGTGAGCCTCCATTCGCCGGCCATCCGCGCATCCTCTCTTGTGTCCGTTCCTCCTCCCCACGGTCCCTCTCCCTTCCTTTCAGATCGCTAGCGAACTGACGCAGGCCCGCCTCTTCGACGTCTGCCCGCTCCGGTGAGTCCAGTCGCCGGGCGCTGCTAGCGGGCTCTCCTTCCATGTTGCGCTCTCCTCCTGCACCTTTTTTCAGGCTTCAAAACATCGCGCAGGTGCTCGGTGACGAAGAACAGAGCGAGAACGAGCAGGATGCACCCGGCAGGTGAGAGAACACTCGGTGGCCCGCAGAGTGAGGGGAAAGACCGAGGTTCCCTCTGGCGGCATCCAAGAGTACCGCACAACACCAATTCGTCGCGCGGTGCTTCCTCAGGTTTCGTACGCAAGAGCCAGACGGCGGCGCGGAAGCGCTGCCTCTCGATTACCGCGCGCTGCTGGCGGACGGCGGTGCGCTGAGCGAGATGCAGGTGAGCCTCGCCTGTGCGCTTTCCCCGTGGTGGTGCCTTTCGAAAACGCTGCGTTTCCTCCTTCGGATACCCATGTTGCCTGTTCTTCGTTTCAGTTCTCCTGCGTGGCTGGTTCGCTGCTGGGCAGTCAGGATGAGCACACGACATACGAGTGAGCAGCGCACCCACCTTCGGCAGCTATGCGTTTCGTGCATGGCGCATCATGTGTCTTCGTTGCAGCAGCGGTTTCGACAAGTTCCTCACGACCCTGTCCACCAACATCGATCAAATCCAGTGGAGCCTTGGCGGCGAGCTTTCGGCGTGCTGAGCACACCGGCGAGGTTGCCGCCATCGGTCGGCTGCGGCGGGGCCGACTTCTGGCGGCCTCACGCTCCCACGAGCTCCCTTCATCAAATCAAAAAGAGTTGCTCTTCCTTAAGCGTGGCCGTGCTCCGTTGTCCAATCCTTGGATCTGTTGTTGCACCCCAGGGTAGCTGAGGCAGCCGACCAGAGCGTGACGGTACGCAACCGAAGGCAAGAGGATCGTGGAGCCACCACCATATAGCATGCCGCCTCTTTGATTTCGGCAACCGGCACCTTCCCATCTCTCGCCATTCCTATGGGTTGGCCTCAAGCCGACAAGATCATACCACTACATTCTCTATACGTTTTCGCGAATTCCCAGCGCGAATGCACGGAAATCCGCATTCGTCGATCAGGCATTCCGCTACCACTGGCAACCTCAAATGGTGTCGTGTTCTTCCAGGCGCGCGTCCAAGAAGGCTACGCGATGGCTTCCGAACCTCAGGTTCACACACATCCTCCCAGAGCGTTCGCAATTCGAGCAATGCCTGCATGCGGATCTCGGATGCTGGACTTGTACAGGGAACGCAAGCGTGAAAAATCCCAGCGACATGGCTGAGCTGAGCTGAGCTGAGCTGAAACCGTGGGTAACGAAGGAAAACTCGAGGACTCTCTATCCGTTTCGGGGTTGCGGTTTCACTGCCCACAACACGGAGGATCCTTAGCTGGGGATTATGCAGAGCTTTTCTTTTCCCTTCCTTCTACATCAAATACTTTGGCAGGTGCTGCTAATGCGCACTTTTGCACGCAGCAACAAAGCAAAGATGCCGCTTGCTCGGGACAAAGGCATCGTCAAGGATCACGTCCAGCGCTCTCGCTAATTACATCCTACTCAGCAGCAGCAGCGAGTTACCCCGATTTCCGAACTTTCCGCTCATCCTGGCCGGTGGTCTGTCTGCAGGCCGGCGCAACGCAACCGCGAACGATAAAGACAGCCCCGCGTATTCCCGATTCCTCTTCCGATCGCTTGGAACCGTCTCATAGCGTGCAGTTTTCGGAAGACGGGAAACATGGTTTCTGGATGCGCATGCGTCAACAGTGACGCGCTTCACAGTTGACGCATGCCCAGCCGTAAAAGACCGTTCACGTGTGTGACAAGACGGAACAGGTCATCGATGCTGTACTGCATTCGTGTGTTTCGAAAATGAAAGCTTTTTCTCGTGCGGACCGCGGTGCGCCGACTGCCTTTAGGAAACACCAGCAGAGGCCTCCAGAAGAAACGAAGAAAGAATACCGCGTCGCTGGCAGCAGAATGTGCCTGCGGACGGCTGGCAATGCTTTTAGCGTTTTCAGCATTTTTCGACAGACTCGCATTACGTCTCGCATTCTAGCCATTCGTCGAGTACAGAAAATCCACTTCCACATTCAGTCCTGCATTCCATGTGTTTTTACAAACGGATGAAAGTGGAAAGGGTTTTGAAAATACGGACCACATTACCTTGCATTCTGCAAGAGCATGGCTACGCTCTTCTTTTTCCCCTGGTCCACCTCCCCTTCGTCCAACTAGTTCCCTGTCCGAACCCCCCGTTCAAATATCTGCCTTCGACGTATCGCGCTTTCTCTTTTCCGGAACCGCAATCTGACAACCGACTTTGTCAAAATGCAGGAACGCAGTTCAACATTCTTGAAGTCATCTTGCTAAGCTTAGAGACTTTTCTTCGCTTCCCAAGTGCGGCTTTAGACATTTCTTCGCCATCCCTCGTCTATTCAATTTCGCCGTTCGTCACCCTTCGGCCCGCTTCTTCCCCGGCTGCCTATGCTTTGCTTAGTGCAAGCAGCCCGCTGGGCTATCCCGGCTGTATGTACGTGGCGGTGGCTCTAGCGACGTTAAATGCATACGTGTTTAACCTGTAAATTTTCAATCACGTCAGCATACCAAGTCATTCGGCACACCTTCTCCGAGTCCTTCTTCGCATTACCTGCAATATGCAGCACTTCTTCTACCTTGGCTCGATCCCTGGCAGCTAGATTGCCAAAGACGCGAACTGGCGCTGCGAATTCTCTTTCCACTCTGCCCAGCTGGGCCGTTCCTTGCTTCCCTGTATTTTTCCTATCCAAGCGCCCGCACTTCCCTCGCATTCACATTGCTCACGTCGCAACGGAAAGCATTTGCAATTGGTGAGAATTTCGGTTCACCTATGCATCAACCTCCAATGTCGACGCCCTGAAAATGTACCCGGTCACATCGAACCTACTCGCGTGCCGCCAAACGCTTCCCTTTCCTCAGTTCCTCTTCCAATGCATACCCAAGATGTCCACGCAATTCAGAAAATCCCAGGCCCTTTGTCGTGGAAACAGGAATCTACGAATATTGCGCATCCATGCACCACGTTCCCACCATCGACCCATGCCCACTCGTCATGCGCACCTCAAGTCACGACGCAAACCAGGAAACCAAGAAAATTTCATTTAAGCACATCTCCCCTACCCAACCTCGCAATTGCTGCAGGGTGGCCGACTATTCTCCCTCCTGGCGAGCAGCCACCCTTTCACTCATACGGGTTCCCATCCAGGCGATTCACGCATTCCAGGAAATTGGCTCAGCACTAGAACGCACCAGCACCTGCCTTTCCCGTGTGCGCGTATCCCGGGCATCGTGACCACAAACGGAAAAAGCGAGTCCATCCCTTTCATCGCCCCCTCCCCTTCGATCCCTCCCTCCGTCCTTTGGAATGTAGAAACTGTATGCGACCGACAACATCATTCCGGAATCCGATGGGGATCCTCTACGATTCCTTCCGTCTAGGAAGCAATCAATCGAAATGCAACACGACAAACTGCTGGTAGCTGCGACCTCGCAATTCGCCAATAGCAAGAAAGGAACGGCGCAGGCGGATCGGCATCGCGCGAAACGTGCAAAATCCGTTCTGCCTCTCCTTCGGTTGTGACTTTCCTCTTCATCTGTAAAAGAAAAGAAACCACCATGGAAACGCCTGCGCTGCTTGCATTTTTCATTCCGCAAACCAAAATTCCAGCGGCAGGATGGACCGCTCAGGGCGGCCAAAGCTGCCTTTCAGCGTACAGGGTTGCTCTGCTCCTCCTTAGGAGCAGAATCGACGGCACGTTGGACACCATGAAGGAACTGCTCAGAATGCCGATGTGCATCCTTCCTGAGGACGACAAAGATAGAAAGCGTCGGATGGAGAGGAGACGGGGCTTTCTCTCCAGAATGAGCGCTGAGCTGTATCATTACGGAAACGTGAGCAGAGAACTCGAGAAGAAAGCCAGAAGCGCGGGATCGCCACCGGATGCCTGGTTTCTTTCCAGGCTCATTTCAACACATCGCTGGATGCTACGAGCATTGGAGGTGAGAGGTCCGCGCCGAACGGTGACCACGCGCGTTCAGCAGCAAGCGCTGGCCCGCTGCGCACGCGCGACTAACACCTTTCCTGAACTTCGCCCTAATTTTTGCATCTCAGGAATTGGTCGCTATTTTGCCGGTTGCTGACAAGCAGAACTGCTTGTCCTCTACCGCGCAGCAGCTGGTGACCTTGGTGAGCGAAGTCTCCAGAGTCGTGCTAGATAGTGGGCTAGACGACGCACACGAAATCCGCAACCGAGACATTCTGGGAAGGGCGGTAAGGTGCGCCGAGCGAGCTCGCGGAGCGGTTGGGGGCGCTGCGCGCTTACTTGCCTAACGAGTGTCCCTGTCGCCCCTGCAGGACACCACGTTGCAGGATGACTTGTTGACAGCGGTAGGTTCCGGGGCGAGAGGTGGGCAGCGTGAAAGCCTCTTCCGCTTTCAGTTGGGCGAGTCGTGGACGGATGCGCAGGCGGAGATGGCGGGCGGCCGGCCTCCCGAACGCGCGTCTCCCGCGACCAGAAAACAGTTCCGATGCTTCGGGGCCCGCGCTGTACGCAAAAAGCCTCGGCTCCTTCCTGCACCACTGATCGGAAGAAGAGCGATGGCAGCGAATTGAAAGGTGGCGCAACCAAGAAGACGCGCGCTTCCTTGCAGGTACGTGGACACACCCGATCGCCGCGACATGTTTGAGCGACGTTGACTTCCACTTCGGACATTCTTTTGTGTTTCACGTCTTTCCAGGTAGAAAAGGAATCCAGGATCACACGGAAGGGACGTCCGGATCGCACCCACGTGTCCCAGCAGGTGAAGAAACTGGCGGGCAGAAGTTCGGACAAGGTGCGAAAGACGACGCATGTCCCGTGCCGCAGTCGGAAAGATTGCGCGCGTTTCCTAGGGCTCGCGCTCGGCGTAGCCACTGCAAACGACATCGACTTGTGCTTTCTCACGCCCACCCGCTTGGCGGACTCTTTTGCAGAAGCAGCATGCCAACAAGAGCCGCTTCAAGACTCCAGGCTGCCAGATGCGTCGCACAACCATCGACCCTCCGGCCCACCCCTGCCCTTCACGTTCCAAGGATGCCCATGAGCATCGCACGAGGAAAACCATCGTCCAGGTGAGGCCGTCGATCGTTGATTGCCGGCCGAAAGATCGGGCAAGAGATGTGCGCTTATCACGTCCCGCTCTTCTTTCCAGAACATCCTGCAGGCCGAGTCGGGGGACGTGCCGTCGCAGGATGGGTTCACGAGGAAGCACGCGCTCATGGGCAAACTGTTGGAGCATGAGGGGGAGGACAGGCAAAAGACGAGGTTAGCCTGCCCTTTAGCTCGCATCCTTTCCTCGAACATCCCCTTTTTTCTTCTTCCGCATCGCAGCATGCAGGTGGACGACTGCAAGGAAGAGGAGTGGCGGCAAAATCCCACCGAAGCCCGGCGAACGATCCATCCGTACGTCGAGTCTGCTGTGCGCCCGGCCGCCCAACGAGCCCCTTCCAAAGACGTAATGCCGCGGTGGCGGTTCGCTTTACGCGTAGCAGGCAAAGCGCCTACTTAGGTCTCGCAGTCAGCTCGGGCTCCTTCCCACTCGCGCTCGCCCTCTCTCTTCGGTGCTCTGCGTGAGCCTCCATTCGCCGGCCATCCGCGCATCCTCTCTTGTGTCCGTTCCTCCTCCCCACGGTCCCTCTCCCTTCCTTTCAGATCGCTAGCGAACTGACGCAGGCCCGCCTCTTCGACGTCTGCACGCTCCGGTGAGTCCAGTCGCCGGGCGCTGCTAGCGTGCTCTCCTTCCATGTTGCGCTCTCCTCCTGCACCTTTTTTCAGGCTTCAAAACATCGCGCAGGTGCTCGGTGACGAAGAACAGAGCAAGAACGAGCAGGATGCACCCGGCAGGTAAGAGAACACTCGGTGGCCCCCAGAGTGAGGGGAAAGACCGAGGTTCCCTCTGGCGGCATCCAAGAGTACCGCACAACACCAATTCGTCGCGCGGTGCTTCCTCAGGTTTCGTACGCAAGAGCCAGACGGCGGCGCGGAAGCGCTGCCTCTCGATTACCGCGCGCTGCTGCCGGACGGCGGTGCGCTGAGCGAGATGCAGGTGAGCCTCGCCTGTGCGCTTTCCCCGTGGTGGTGCCTTTCGAAAACGCTGCGTTTCCTCCTTCGGATACCCATGTTGCCTGTTCTTCGTTTCAGTTCTCCTGCGTGGCTGGTTCGCTGCTGGGCAGTCAGGATGAGCACACGACATACGAGTGAGCAGCGCACCCACCTTCGGCAGCTATGCGTTTCGTGCATGGCGCATCATGTGTCTTCGTTGCAGAAGCGGTTTCGACAAGTTCCTCACGACCCTGTCCACCAACATCGATCAAATCCAGTGGAGCCTTGGCGGCGAGCTTTCGGCGTGCTGAGCACACCGGCGAGGTTGCCGCCATCGGTCGGCTGCGGCGGGGCCGACTTCTGGCGGCCTCACGCTCCCACGAGCTCCCTTCATCAAATCAAAAAGAGTTGCTCTTCCTTAAGCGTGGCCGTGCTCCGTTGTCCAATCCTTGGATCTGTTGTTGCACCCCAGGGTAGCTGAGGCAGCCGACCAGAGCGTGACGGTACGCAACCGAAGGCAAGAGGATCGTGGAGCCACCACCATATAGCATGCCGCCTCCTTGATTTCGGCAACCGGCACCTTCCCATCTCTCGCCATTCCCATGGGTTGGCCTCAAGCCGACAAGATCATACCACTACATTCTCTATACGTTTTCGCGAATTCCCAGCGCGAATGCACGGAAATCCGCATTCGTCGATCAGGCATTCCGCTACCACTGGCAACCTCAAATGGTGTCGTGTTCTTCCAGGCGCGCGTCCAAGAAGGCTACGCGATGGCTTCCGAACCTCAGGTTCACACACATCCTCCCAGAGCGTTCGCAATTCGAGCAATGCCTGCATGCGGATCTCGGATGCTGGACTTGTACAGGGAACGCAAGCGTGAAAAATCCCAGCGACATGGCTGAGCTGAGCTGAGCTGAGCTGAAACCGTGGGTAACGAAGGAAAACTCGAGGACTCTCTATCCGTTTCGGGGTAGCGGTTTCACTGCCCACAACACGGAGGATCCTTAGCTGGGGATTATGCAGAGCTTTTCTTTTCCCTTCCTTCTACATCAAATACTTTGGCAGGTGCTGCTAATGCGCACTTTTGCACGCAGCAACAAAGCAAAGATGCCGCTTGCTCGGGACAAAGGCATCGTCAAGGATCACGTCCAGCGCTCTCGCTAATTACATCCTACTCAGCAGCAGCAGCGAGTTACCCCGATTTCCGAACTTTCCGCTCAACCTGGCCGGTGGTCTGTCTGCAGGCCGGCGCAACGCAACCGCGAACGATAAAGACAGCCCTGCGTATTCCCGATTCCTCTTCCGATCGCTTGGAACCGTCTCATAGCGTGCAGTTTTCGGAAGACGGGAAACATGGTTTCTGGATGCGCATGCGTCAACAGTGACGCGCTTCACAGTTGACGCATGCCCAGCCGTAAAAGACCGTTCACGTGTGTGACAAGACGGAACAGGTCATCGATGCTGTACTGCATTCGTGTGTTTCGAAAATGAAAGCTTTTTCTCGTGCGGACCGCGGTGCGCCGACTGCCTTTAGGAAACACCAGCAGAGGCCTCCAGAAGAAACGAAGAAAGAATACCGCGTCGCTGACAGCAGAATGTGCCTGCGGACGGCTGGCAATGCTTTCAGCGTTTTCAGCATTTTTCGACAGACTCGCATTACGTCTCGCATTCTAGCCATTCGTCGAGTACAGAAAATCCACTTCCACATTCAGTCCTGCATTCCATGTGTTTTTACAAACGGATGAAAGTGGATAGGGTTTTGAAAATACGGACCACATTACCTTGCATTCTGCAAGAGCATGGCTACGCTCTTCTTTTTCCCCTGGTCCACCTCCCCTTCGTCCAACTAGTTCTCTGTCCGAACCCCCCGTTCAAATATCTGCCTTCGACGTATCGCGCTTTCTCTTTTCCGGAACCGCAATCTGACAACCGACTTTGTCAAAATGCAGGAACGCAGTTCAACATTCTTGAAGTCATCTTGCTAAGCTTTGAGACTTTTCTTCGCTTCCCAAGTGCGGCTTTAGACATTTCTTCGCCATCCCTCGACTATTCAATTTCGCCGTTCGTCACCCTTCTGCTTGCATCTTCCCCGGCTGCCTATGCTTTGCTTCGTGCAAGCAGCCCGCTGGGCTGCCCCGGCTGTATGTACGTGGCGGTGGCTCTAGCGACGTTAAATGCATACGTGTTCTACCTGTAAATTTTCAATCACGTCAGCATACCAAGTCATTCGGCACACCTTCTCCGAGTCCTTCTTCGCATTACCTGCAATATGCAGCACTTCTTCTACCTTGGCTCGATCCCAGGCAGCTAGATTGCCAAAGACGCGAACTGGCGCTGCGAATTCTCTTTCCACTCTGCCCTGCTGGGCCGTTCCTTGCTTCCCTGTATTTTTCCTATCCAAGCGCCCGCACTTCCCTCGCATTCGCATTGCTCACGTCGCAACGGAAAGCATTTGCAATTGGTGAGAATTTCGGTTCACCTATGCATCAACCTCCAATGTCGACGCCCTGAAAATGTACCCGGTCACATCGAACCTACTCGCGTGCCGCCAAACGCTTCCCTTTCCTCAGTTCCTCTTCCAATGCATACCCAAGATGTCCACGCAATTCAGAAAATCCCAGGCCCTTTGTCGTGGAAACAGGAATTTACGAATATTGCGCATCCATCCACCACGTTCCCCCCATCGACCCATGCCCACTCGTCATGCGCACCTCAAGTCACAACGCAAACCAGGAAACCAAGAAAATTTCATTTGAGCACATCTCCCCTACCCAACCTCGCAATTGCTGCAGGGTGGCCGACTATTCTCCCTCCTGGCGACACCCTTTCACTCATACGGGTTCCCATCCAGGCGATTCACGCATTCCAGGAAATTGGCTCAGCTCTAGAACGCACCAGCACCTGCCTTTCCCGTGTGCGCGTATCCCGGGGATCGTGACAACAAACGGAAAAAGCGAGTCCATCCCTTTCATCGCCCCCTCCCCCTCGATCCCTCCCTCCGTCCTTTGGAATGTCGAAACTGTATGCGACCGACAACATCATTCCGGAATCCGATGGGGATCCTCTACGATTCCTTTCGTCTAGGAAGCAATCAATCGAAATGCAACACGACAAATTGCTGGTAGCTGCGACCTCGCAATTCGCCAATAGCAAGAAAGGAACGGCGCCGGCGGATCGGCATCGCGCGAAACGTGCAAAATCCGTTCTGCCTCTCCTTCGGTTGTGACTTTTCATCTGTAAAAGAAAGGAAACCATGGAGACGCCCGCGCTGCTTGCATTTTTCATTCCGCAAACCAAAATTCCAGCGGCAGGATGGACTGCCTAGGCGGCCAAAGCTGCCTTTCAGCGTACAGGGTTGCTCTGCTCCTCCTTAGGAGCAGAATCGACGGCACGTTGGACACCATGAAGGAACTGCTCAGGATGCCGATGTGCATCCTTCCTGAGGACGACAAAGATAGAAAGCGTCGGATGGAGAGGAGACGGGGCTTTCTCTCCAGAATGAGCGCTGAGCTGTATCATTACGGAAACGTGAGCAGAGAACTCGAGAAGAAAGCCAGAAGCGCGGGATCGCCACCGGATGCCTGGTTTCTTTCCAGGCTCATTTCAACACATCGCTGGATGCTACGAGCATTGGAGGTGAGAGGTCCGCGCCGAACGGTGACCACGCGCGTTCAGCAGCAAGCGCTGGCCCGCTGCGCACGCGCGACTAACACCTTTCCTGAACTTCGCCCTAATTTTTGCATCTCAGGAATTGGTCGCTATTTTGCCGGTTGCTGACAAGCAGAACTGCTTGTCCTCTACCGCGCAGCAGCTGGTGACCTTGGTGAGGGAAGTCTCCAGAGTCGTGCTAGATAGTGGGCTAGACGACGCACACGAAATCCGCAACCGAGACATTCTGGGAAGGGCGGTAAGGTGCGCCGAGCGAGCTCGCGGAGCGGTTGGGGGCGCTGCGCGCTTACTTGCCTAACGAGTGTCCCTGTCGCCCCTGCAGGACACCACGTTGCAGGATGACTTGTTGACAGCGGTAGGTTCCGGAGCGAGAGGTGGGCAGCGTGAAAGCCTCTTCCGCTTTCAGTTGGGCGAGTCGTGGACGGATGCGCAGGCGGAGATGGCGGGCGGCCGTCTCCGAACGCGCGTCTCCCGCGACCAGAAAACAGTTCCGATGCTTCGGGGCCCGCGCTGTACGCAAAAAGCCTCGGCTCCTTCCTGCACCACTGATCGGAAAAAGAGCGATGGCAGCGAATTGAAAGGTGGCGCAACCAAGAAGACGCGCGCTTCCTTGCAGGTACGTGGACACACCCGATCGCCGCGACGTGTTTGAGCGACGTTGACTTCCACTTCGGACATTCTTTTGTGTTTCACGTCTTTCCAGGTAGAAAAGGAATCGAGGATCACACGGAAGGGACGTCCGGATCGCACCCACGTGTCCCAGCAGGTGAAGAAACTGGCGGGCAGAAGCTCGGACAAGGTGCGAAAGACGACGCATGTCCCGTGCCGCAGTCGGAAAGATTGCGCGCGTTTCCTAGGGCTCGCGCTCGGCGTAGCCACTGCAAACGACATCGACTTGTACTTTCTCACGCCCACCCGCTTGGCGGACTCTTTTGCAGAAGCAGCATGCCAACAAGAGCCGCTTCAAGACTCCAGGCTGCCAGATGCGTCGCACAACCATCGACCCTCCGGCCCACCCCTGCCCTTCACGTTCCAAGGATGCCCATGAGCATCGCACGAGGAAAACCATCGTCCAGGTGAGGCCGTCGATCGTTGATTGCCGGCCGAAAGATCGGGCAAGAGATGTGCGCTTATCACGTCCCGCTCTTCTTCCCAGAACATCCTGCAGGCCGAGTCGGGGGACGTGCCGTCGCAGGATGGGTTCACGAGGAAGCACGCGCTCATGGGCAAACTGTTGGAGCATGAGGGGGAGGACAGGCAAAAGACGAGGTTAGCCTGCCCTTTAGCTCGCATCCTTTCCTCGAACATCCCCTTTTTTCTTCTTCCGCATCGCAGCATGCAGGTGGACGACTGCAAGGAAGAGGAGTGGCGGCAAAATCCCACCGAAGCCCGGCGGACGATCCATCCGTACGTCGAGTCTGCTGTGCGCCCGGCCGCCCAACGAGCCCCTTCCAAAGACGTAATGCCGCGGTGGCGGTTCGCTTTACGCGTAGCAGGCAAAGCGCCTACTTAGGTCTCGCAGTCAGCTCGGGCGCCTTCCCACTCGCGCTCGCCCTCTCTCTTCGGTGCTCTGCGTGAGCCTCCATTCGCCGGCCATCCGCGCATCCTCTCTTGTGTCCGTTCCTCCTCCCCACGGTCCCTCTCCCTTCCTTTCAGATCGCTAGCGAACTGACGCAGGCCCGCCTCTTCGACGTCTGCCCGCTCCGGTGAGTCCAGTCGCCGGGCGCTGCTAGCGTGCTCTCCTTCCATGTTGCGCTCTCCTCCTGCACCTTTTTTCAGGCTTCAAAACATCGCGCAGGTGCTCGGTGACGAAGAACAGAGCGAGAACGAGCAGGATGCACCCGGCAGGTGAGAGAACACTCGGTGGCCCGCAGAGTGAGGGGAAAGACCGAGGTTCCCTCTGGCGGCATCCAAGAGTACCGCACAACACCAATTCGTCGCGCGGTGCTTCCTCAGGTTTCGTACGCAAGAGCCAGACGGCGGCGCGGAAGCGCTGCCTCTCGATTACCGCGCGCTGCTGGCGGACGGCGGTGCGCTGAGCGAGATGCAGGTGAGCCTCGCCTGTGCGCTTTCCCCGTGGTGGTGCCTTTCGAAAACGCTGCGTTTCCTCCTTCGGATACCCATGTTGCCTGTTCTTCGTTTCAGTTCTCCTGCGTGGCTGGTTCGCTGCTGGGCAGTCAGGATGAGCACACGACATACGAGTGAGCAGCGCACCCACCTTCGGCAGCTATGCGTTTCGTGCATGGCGCATCATGTGTCTTCGTTGCAGAAGCGGTTTCGACAAGTTCCTCACGACCCTGTCCACCAACATCGATCAAATCCAGTGGAGCCTTGGCGGCGAGCTTTCGGCGTGCTGAGCACACCGGCGAGGTTGCCGCCATCGGTCGGCTGCGGCGGGGCCGACTTCTGGCGGCCTTACGCTCCCACGAGCTCCCTTCATCAAATCAAAAAGAGTTGCTCTTCCTTAAGCGTGGCCGTGCTCCGTTGTCCAATCCTTGGATCTGTTGTTGCACCCCAGGGTAGCTGAGGCAGCCGACCAGAGCGTGACGGTACGCAACCGAAGGCAAGAGGATCGTGGAGCCACCACCATATAGCATGCCGCCACCTTGATTTCGGCAACCGGCACCTTCCCATCTCTCGCCATTCCCATGGGTTGGCCTCAAGCCGACAAGATCATACCACTACATTCTCTATACGTTTTCGCGAATTCCCAGCGCGAATGCACGGAAATCCGCATTCGTCGATCAGGCATTCCGCTACCACTGGCAACCTCAAATGGTGTCGTGTTCTTCCAGGCGCGCGTCCAAGAAGGCTACGCGATGGCTTCCGAACCTCAGGTTCACACATATCCTCCCAGAGCGTTCGCAATTCGAGCAATGCCTGCATGCGGATCTCGGATGCTGGACTTGTACAGGGAACGCAAGCGTGAAAAATCCCAGCGACATGGCTGAGCTGAGCTGAGCTGAGCTGAAACCGTGGGTAACGAAGGAAAACTCGAGGACTCTCTATCCGTTTCGGGGTAGCGGTTTCACTGCCCACAACACGGAGGATCCTTAGCTGGGGATTATGCAGAGCTTTTCTTTTCCCTTCCTTCTACATCAAATCCTTTGGCAGGTGCTGCTAATGCGCACTTTTGCACGCAGCAACAAAGCAAAGATGCCGCTTGCTCGGGACAAAGGCATCGTCAAGGATCACGTCCAGCGCTCTCGCTAATTACATCCTACTCAGCAGCAGCAGCGAGTTACCCCGATTTCCGAACTTTCCGCTCATCCTGGCCGGTGGTCTGTCTGCAGGCCGGCGCAACGAAACCGCGAACGATAAAGACAGCTCAGCGTATTCCCGATTCCTCTTCCGATCGCTTGGAACCGTCTCGCAGCGTGCAGTTTTCGGAAAAAGGGAAACATGGTTTCTGGATGCGCATGCGTCAACAGTGACGCGCTTCACAGTTGACGCATGCCCAGCCGTAAAAGACCGTTAGCGTTTGTGACAAGACGGAACAGGTCATCGATGCTGTACTGCATTCGTGTGTTTCGAAAATGAAAGCTTTTTCTCGTGCGGACCGCGGTGCGCCGACTGCCTTTAGGAAACACCAGCAGAGGCCTCCAGAAGAAACGAAGAAAGAATACCGCGTCGCTGGCAGCAGAATGTGCCTGCGGACGGCTGGCAATGCTTTTAGCGTTTTCAGCATTTTTCGACAGACTCGCATTACGTCTCGCATTCTAGCCATTCGTCGAGTACAGAAAATCCACTTCCACATTCAGTCCTGCATTCCATGTGTTTTTACAAACGGATGAAAGTGGAAAGGGTTTTGAAAATACGGACCACATTACCTTGCATTCTGCAAGAGCATGGCTACGCTCTTCTTTTTCCCCTGGTCCACCTCCCCTTCGTCCAACTAGTTCTCTGTCCGAACCCCCCGTTCAAATATCTGCCTTCGACGTATCGCGCTTTCTCTTTTCCGGAACCGCAATCTGACAACCGACTTTGTCAAAATGCAGGAACGCAGTTCAACATTCTTGAAGTCATCTTGCTAAGCTTTGAGACTTTTCTTCGCTGCCCAAGTGCGGCTTTAGACATTTCTTCGCCATCCCTCGTCTATTCAATTTCGCCGTTCGTCACCCTTCGGCCCGCTTCTTCCCCGGCTGCCTATGCTTTGCTTAGTGCAAGCAGCCCGCTGGGCTGCCCCGGCTGTATGTACGTGGCGGTGGCTCTAGCGACGTTAAATGCATACGTGTTTAACCTGTAAATTTTCAATCACGTCAGCATACCAAGTCATTCGGCACACCTTCTCCGAGTCCTTCTTCGCATTACCTGCAATATGCAGCACTTCTTCTACCTTGGCTCGATCCCTGGCAGCTAGATTGCCAAAGACGCGAACTGGCGCTGCGAATTCTCTTTCCACTCTGCCCAGCTGGGCCGTTCCTTGCTTCCCTGTATTTTTCCTATCCAAGCGCCCGCACTTCCCTCGCATTCACATTCCTCACGTCGCAACGGAAAGCATTTGCAATTGGTGAGAATTTCGGTTCACCTATGCATCAACCTCCAATGTCGACGCCCTGAAAATGTACCCGGTCACATCGAACCTACTCGCGTGCCGCCAAACGCTTCCCTTTCCTCAGTTCCTCTTCCAATGCATACCCAAGATGTCCACGCAATTCAGAAAATCCCAGGCCCTTTGTCGTGGAAACAGGAATCTACGAATATTGCGCATCCATCCACCACGTTCCCACCATCGACCCATGCCCACTCGTCATGCGCACCTCAAGTCACGACGCAAACCAGGAAACCAAGAAAATTTCATTTGAGCACATCTACCCTACCCAACCTTGCAATTGCTGCAGGGTGGCCGACTATTCTCCCTCCTGGCGAGCAGCCACCCTTTCACTCATACGGGTTCCCATCCAGGCGATTCACGCATTCCAGGAAATTGGCTCAGCACTAGAACGCAACAGCACCTGCCTTTCCCGTGTGCGCGTATCCCGGGCATCGTGACCACAAACGGAAAAAGCGAGTCCATCCCTTTCATCGCCCCCTCCCCTTCGATCCCTCCCTCCGTCCTTTGGAATGTCGAAACTGTATGCGACCGACAACATCATTCCGGAATCCGATGGGGATCCTCTACGATTCCTTCCGTCTAGGAAGCAATCAATCGAAATGCAACACGACAAACTGCTGGTAGCTGCGACCTCGCAATTCGCCAATAGCAAGAAAGGAACGGCGCAGGCGGATCGGCATCGCGCGAAACGTGCAAAATCCGTTCTGCCTCTCCTTCGGTTGTGACTTTTCATCTGTAAAAGAAAGGAAACCATGGAGACGCCCGCGCTGCTTGCATTTTTCATTCCGCAAACCAAAATTCCAGCGGCAGGATGGACTGCCTAGGCGGCCAAAGCTGCCTTTCAGCGTACAGGGTTGCTCTGCTCCTCCTTAGGAGCAGAATCGACGGCACGTTGGACACCATGAAGGAACTGCTCAGGATGCCGATGTGCATCCTTCCTGAGGACGACAAAGATAGAAAGCGTCGGATGGAGAGGAGACGGGGCTTTCTCTCCAGAATGAGCGCTGAGCTGTATCATTACGGAAACGTGAGCAGAGAACTCGAGAAGAAAGCCAGAAGCGCGGGATCGCCACCGGATGCCTGGTTTCTTTCCAGGCTCATTTCAACACATCGCTGGATGCTACGAGCATTGGAGGTGAGAGGTCCGCGCCGAACGGTGACCACGCGCGTTCAGCAGCAAGCGCTGGCCCGCTGCGCACGCGCGACTAACACCTTTCCTGAACTTCGCCCTAATTTTTGCATCTCAGGAATTGGTCGCTATTTTGCCGGTTGCTGACAAGCAGAACTGCTTGTCCTCTACCGCGCAGCAGCTGGTGACCTTGGTGAGGGAAGTCTCCAGAGTCGTGCTAGATAGTGGGCTAGACGACGCACACGAAATCCGCAACCGAGACATTCTGGGAAGGGCGGTAAGGTGCGCCGAGCGAGCTCGCGGAGCGGTTGGGGGCGCTGCGCGCTTACTTGCCTAACGAGTGTCCCTGTCGCCCCTGCAGGACACCACGTTGCAGGATGACTTGTTGACAGCGGTAGGTTCCGGAGCGAGAGGTGGGCAGCGTGAAAGCCTCTTCCGCTTTCAGTTGGGCGAGTCGTGGACGGATGCGCAGGCGGAGATGGCGGGCGGCCGTCTCCGAACGCGCGTCTCCCGCGACCAGAAAACAGTTCCGATGCTTCGGGGCCCGCGCTGTACGCAAAAAGCCTCGGCTCCTTCCTGCACCACTGATCGGAAGAAGAGCGATGGCAGCGAATTGAAAGGTGGAGCAACCAAGAAGACGCGCGCTTCCTTGCAGGTACGTGGACACACCCGATCGCCGCGACGTGTTTGAGCGACGTTGACTTCCACTTCGGACATTCTTTTGTGTTTCACGTCTTTCCAGGTAGAAAAGGAATCCAGGATCACACGGAAGGGACGTCCGGATCGCACCCACGTGTCCCAGCAGGTGAAGAAACTGGCGGGCAGAAGTTCGGACAAGGTGCGAAAGACGACGCATGTCCCGTGCCGCAGTCGGAAAGATTGCGCGCGTTTCCTAGGGCTCGCGCTCGGCGTAGCCACTGCAAACGACATCGACTTGTACTTTCTCACGCCCACCCGCTTGGCGGACTCTTTTGCAGAAGCAGCATGCCAACAAGAGCCGCTTCAAGACTCCAGGCTGCCAGATGCGTCGCACAACCATCGACCCTCCGGCCCACCCCTGCCCTTCACGTTCCAAGGATGCCCATGAGCATCGCACGAGGAAAACCATCGTCCAGGTGAGGCCGTCGATCGTTGATTGCCGGCCGAAAGATCGGGCAAGAGATGTGCGCTTATCACGTCCCGCTCTTCTTTCCAGAACATCCTGCAGGCCGAGTCGGGGGACGTGCCGTCGCAGGATGGGTTCACGAGGAAGCACGCGCTCATGGGCAAACTGTTGGAGCATGAGGGGGAGGACAGGCAAAAGACGAGGTTAGCCTGCCCTTTAGCTCGCATCCTTTCCTCGAACATCCCCTTTTTTCTTCTTCCGCATCGCAGCATGCAGGTGGACGACTGCAAGGAAGAGGAGTGGCGGCAAAATCCCACCGAAGCCCGGCGAACGATCCATCCGTACGTCGAGTCTGCTGTGCGCCCGGCCGCCCAACGAGCCCCTTCCAAAGACGTAATGCCGCGGTGGCGGTTCGCTTTACGCGTAGCAGGCAAAGCGCCTACTTAGGTCTCGCAGTCAGCTCGGGCTCCTTCCCACTCGCGCTCGCCCTCTCTCTTCGGTGCTCTGCGTGAGCCTCCATTCGCCGGCCATCCGCGCATCCTCTCTTGTGTCCGTTCCTCCTCCCCACGGTCCCTCTCCTTCCTTTCAGATCGCTAGCGAACTGACGCAGGCCCGCCTCTTCGACGTCTGCACGCTCCGGTGAGTCCAGTCGCCGGGCGCTGCTAGCGTGCTCTCCTTCCATGTTGCGCTCTCCTCCTGCACCTTTTTTCAGGCTTCAAAACATCGCGCAGGTGCTCGGTGACGAAGAACAGAGCGAGAACGAGCAGGATGCACCCGGCAGGTAAGAGAACACTCGGTGGCCCACAGAGTGAGGGGAAAGACCGAGGTTTTCTCTGGCGGCATCCAAGAGTACCGCACAACACCAATTCGTCGCGCGGTGCTTCCTCAGGTTTCGTACGCAAGAGCCAGACGGCGGCGCGGAAGCGCTGCCTCTCGATTACCGCGCGCTGCTGGCGGACGGCGGTGCGCTGAGCGAGATGCAGGTGAGCCTCGCCTGTGCGCTTTCCCCGTGGTGGTGCCTTTCGAAAACGCTGCGTTTCCTCCTTCGGATACCCATGTTGCCTGTTCTTCGTTTCAGTTCTCCTGCGTGGCTGGTTCGCTGCTGGGCAGTCAGGATGAGCACACGACATACGAGTGAGCAGCGCACCCACCTTCGGCAGCTATGCGTTTCGTGCATGGCGCATCATGTGTCTTCGTTGCAGAAGCGGTTTCGACAAGTTCCTCACGACCCTGTCCACCAACATCGATCAAATCCAGTGGAGCCTTGGCGGCGAGCTTTCGGCGTGCTGAGCACACCGGCGAGGTTGCCGCCATCGGTCGGCTGCGGCGGGGCCGACTTCTGGCGGCCTCACGCTCCCACGAGCTCCCTTCATCAAATCAAAAAGAGTTGCTCTTCCTTAAGCGTGGCCGTGCTCCGTTGTCCAATCCTTGGATCTGTTGTTGCACCCCAGGGTAGCTGAGGCAGCCGACCAGAGCGTGACGGTACGCAACCGAAGGCAAGAGGATCGTGGAGCCACCACCATATAGCATGCCGCCTCCTTGATTTCGGCAACCGGCACCTTCCCATCTCTCGCCATTCCCATGGGTTGGCCTCAAGCCGACAAGATCATACCACTACATTCTCTATACGTTTTCGCGAATTCCCAGCGCGAATGCACGGAAATCCGCATTCGTCGATCAGGCATTCCGCTACCACTGGCAACCTCAAATGGTGTCGTGTTCTTCCAGGCGCGCGTCCAAGAAGGCTACGCGATGGCTTCCGAACCTCAGGTTCACACACATCCTCCCAGAGCGTTCGCAATTCGAGCAATGCCTGCATGCGGATCTCGGATGCTGGACTTGTACAGGGAACGCAAGCGTGAAAAATCCCAGCGACATGGCTGAGCTGAGCTGAGCTGAGCTGAAACCGTGGGTAACGAAGGAAAACTCGAGGACTCTCTATCCGTTTCGGGGTAGCGGTTTCACTGCCCACAACACGGAGGATCCTTAGCTGGGGATTATGCAGAGCTTTTCTTTTCCCTTCCTTCTACATCAAATACTTTGGCAGGTGCTGCTAATGCGCACTTTTGCACGCAGCAACAAAGCAAAGATGCCGCTTGCTCGGGACAAAGGCATCGTCAAGGATCACGTCCAGCGCTCTCGCTAATTACATCCTACTCAGCAGCAGCAGCGAGTTACCCCGATTTCCGAACTTTCCGCTCATCCTGGCCGGTGGTCTGTCTGCAGGCCGGCGCAACGCAACCGCGAACGATAAAGACAGCCCTGCGTATTCCCGATTCCTCTTCCGATCGCTTGGAACCGTCTCATAGCGTGCAGTTTTCGGAAGACGGGAAACATGGTTTCTGGATGCGCATGCGTCAACAGTGACGCGCTTCACAGTTGACGCATGCCCAGCCGTAAAAGACCGTTCACGTGTGTGACAAGACGGAACAGGTCATCGATGCTGTACTGCATTCGTGTGTTTCGAAAATGAAAGCTTTTTCTCGTGCGGAC